>OX380339.1:4795318-6070839 GCA_947425015.1 Pterostichus niger
TATTTAATAAAATAAATAAATAACGCACACATATATTTAATAAAATAAATAAATAACGCACACATATATTTAATAAAATAAATAAATAACGCACACATATATTTAATAAAATAAATAAATAACGCACACATATATTTAATAAAATAAATAAATAACGCACACATATATTTAATAAAATAAATAAATAACGCACACATATATTTAATAAAATAAATAAATAACGCACACATATATTTAATAAAATAAATAAATAACGCACACATATATTTAATAAAATAAATAAATAACGCACACATATATTTAATAAAATAAATAAATAACGCACACATATATTTAATAAAATAAATAAATAACGCACACATATATTTAATAAAATAAATAAATAACGCACACAT
The DNA here is from genome assembly GCA_947425015.1 of Pterostichus niger. Taxonomy (NCBI): domain Eukaryota; kingdom Metazoa; phylum Arthropoda; class Insecta; order Coleoptera; family Carabidae; genus Pterostichus; species Pterostichus niger. Next base: position 4,795,714 of record OX380339.1, read on the forward strand.
ATATTTAATAAAATAAATAAATAACGCACACATATATTTAATAAAATAAATAAATAACGCACACATATATTTAATAAAATAAATAAATAACGCACACATATATTTAATAAAATAAATAAATAACGCACACATATATTTAATAAAATAAATAAATAACGCACACATATATTTAATAAAATAAATAAATAACGCACACATATATTTAATAAAATAAATAAATAACGCACACATATATTTAATAAAATAAATAAATAACGCACACATATATTTAATAAAATAAATAAATAACGCACACATATATTTAATAAAATAAATAAATAACGCACACATATATTTAATAAAATAAATAAATAACGCACACATATATTTAATAAAATAAATAAATAACGCACACATATATTTAATAAAATAAATAAATAACGCACACATATATTTAATAAAATAAATAAATAACGCACACATATATTTAATAAAATAAATAAATAACGCACACATATATTTAATAAAATAAATAAATAACGCACACATATATTTAATAAAATAAATAAATAACGCACACATATATTTAATAAAATAAATAAATAACGCACACATATATTTAATAAAATAAATAAATAACGCACACATATATTTAATAAAATAAATAAATAACGCACACATATATTTAATAAAATAAATAAATAACGCACACATATATTTAATAAAATAAATAAATAACGCACACATATATTTAATAAAATAAATAAATAACGCACACATATATTTAATAAAATAAATAAATAACGCACACATATATTTAATAAAATAAATAAATAACGCACACATATATTTAATAAAATAAATAAATAACGCACACATATATTTAATAAAATAAATAAATAACGCACACATATATTTAATAAAATAAATAAATAACGCACACATATATTTAATAAAATAAATAAATAACGCACACATATATTTAATAAAATAAATAAATAACGCACACATATATTTAATAAAATAAATAAATAACGCACACATATATTTAATAAAATAAATAAATAACGCACACATATATTTAATAAAATAAATAAATAACGCACACATATATTTAATAAAATAAATAAATAACGCACACATATATTTAATAAAATAAATAAATAACGCACACATATATTTAATAAAATAAATAAATAACGCAAATGCCTAATTGCACATATAAAATTTAAAAATAATTCTAAGTAAATTGCAAATGCCTAATTGCACATATAAAATTTAAAAATAATTCTAAGTAAATTGCAAATGCCTAATTGCACATATAAAATTTAAAAATAATTCTAAGTAAATTGCAAATGCCTAATTGCACATATAAAATTTAAAAATAATTCTAAGTAAATTGCAAATGCCTAATTGCACATATAAAATTTAAAAATAATTCTAAGTAAATTGCAAATGCCTAATTGCACATATAAAATTTAAAAATAATTCTAAGTAAATTGCAAATGCCTAATTGCACATATAAAATTTAAAAATAATTCTAAGTAAATTGCAAATGCCTAATTGCACATATAAAATTTAAAAATAATTCTAAGTAAATTGCAAATGCCTAATTGCACATATAAAATTTAAAAATAATTCTAAGTAAATTGCAAATGCCTAATTGCACATATAAAATTTAAAAATAATTCTAAGTAAATTGCAAATGCCTAATTGCACATATAAAATTTAAAAATAATTCTAAGTAAATTGCAAATGCCTAATTGCACATATAAAATTTAAAAATAATTCTAAGTAAATTGCAAATGCCTAATTGCACATATAAAATTTAAAAATAATTCTAAGTAAATTGCAAATGCCTAATTGCACATATAAAATTTAAAAATAATTCTAAGTAAATTGCAAATGCCTAATTGCACATATAAAATTTAAAAATAATTCTAAGTAAATTGCAAATGCCTAATTGCACATATAAAATTTAAAAATAATTCTAAGTAAATTGCAAATGCCTAATTGCACATATAAAATTTAAAAATAATTCTAAGTAAATTGCAAATGCCTAATTGCACATATAAAATTTAAAAATAATTCTAAGTAAATTGCAAATGCCTAATTGCACATATAAAATTTAAAAATAATTCTAAGTAAATTGCAAATGCCTAATTGCACATATAAAATTTAAAAATAATTCTAAGTAAATTGCAAATGCCTAATTGCACATATAAAATTTAAAAATAATTCTAAGTAAATTGCAAATGCCTAATTGCACATATAAAATTTAAAAATAATTCTAAGTAAATTGCAAATGCCTAATTGCACATATAAAATTTAAAAATAATTCTAAGTAAATTGCAAATGCCTAATTGCACATATAAAATTTAAAAATAATTCTAAGTAAATTGCAAATGCCTAATTGCACATATAAAATTTAAAAATAATTCTAAGTAAATTGCAAATGCCTAATTGCACATATAAAATTTAAAAATAATTCTAAGTAAATTGCAAATGCCTAATTGCACATATAAAATTTAAAAATAATTCTAAGTAAATTGCAAATGCCTAATTGCACATATAAAATTTAAAAATAATTCTAAGTAAATTGCAAATGCCTAATTGCACATATAAAATTTAAAAATAATTCTAAGTAAATTGCAAATGCCTAATTGCACATATAAAATTTAAAAATAATTCTAAGTAAATTGCAAATGCCTAATTGCACATATAAAATTTAAAAATAATTCTAAGTAAATTGCAAATGCCTAATTGCACATATAAAATTTAAAAATAATTCTAAGTAAATTGCAAATGCCTAATTGCACATATAAAATTTAAAAATAATTCTAAGTAAATTGCAAATGCCTAATTGCACATATAAAATTTAAAAATAATTCTAAGTAAATTGCAAATGCCTAATTGCACATATAAAATTTAAAAATAATTCTAAGTAAATTGCAAATGCCTAATTGCACATATAAAATTTAAAAATAATTCTAAGTAAATTGCAAATGCCTAATTGCACATATAAAATTTAAAAATAATTCTAAGTAAATTGCAAATGCCTAATTGCACATATAAAATTTAAAAATAATTCTAAGTAAATTGCAAATGCCTAATTGCACATATAAAATTTAAAATAATTCTAAGTAAATTGCAAATGCCTAATTGCACATATAAAATTTAAAAATAATTCTAAGTAAATTGCAAATGCCTAATTGCACATATAAAATTTAAAAATAATTCTAAGTAAATTGCAAATGCCTAATTGCACATATAAAATTTAAAAATAATTCTAAGTAAATTGCAAATGCCTAATTGCACATATAAAATTTAAAAATAATTCTAAGTAAATTGCAAATGCCTAATTGCACATATAAAATTTAAAAATAATTCTAAGTAAATTGCAAATGCCTAATTGCACATATAAAATTTAAAAATAATTCTAAGTAAATTGCAAATGCCTAATTGCACATATAAAATTTAAAAATAATTCTAAGTAAATTGCAAATGCCTAATTGCACATATAAAATTTAAAAATAATTCTAAGTAAATTGCAAATGCCTAATTGCACATATAAAATTTAAAAATAATTCTAAGTAAATTGCAAATGCCTAATTGCACATATAAAATTTAAAAATAATTCTAAGTAAATTGCAAATGCCTAATTGCACATATAAAATTTAAAAATAATTCTAAGTAAATTGCAAATGCCTAATTGCACATATAAAATTTAAAAATAATTCTAAGTAAATTGCAAATGCCTAATTGCACATATAAAATTTAAAAATAATTCTAAGTAAATTGCAAATGCCTAATTGCACATATAAAATTTAAAAATAATTCTAAGTAAATTGCAAATGCCTAATTGCACATATAAAATTTAAAAATAATTCTAAGTAAATTGCAAATGCCTAATTGCACATATAAAATTTAAAAATAATTCTAAGTAAATTGCAAATGCCTAATTGCACATATAAAATTTAAAAATAATTCTAAGTAAATTGCAAATGCCTAATTGCACATATAAAATTTAAAAATAATTCTAAGTAAATTGCAAATGCCTAATTGCACATATAAAATTTAAAAATAATTCTAAGTAAATTGCAAATGCCTAATTGCACATATAAAATTTAAAAATAATTCTAAGTAAATTGCAAATGCCTAATTGCACATATAAAATTTAAAAATAATTCTAAGTAAATTGCAAATGCCTAATTGCACATATAAAATTTAAAAATAATTCTAAGTAAATTGCAAATGCCTAATTGCACATATAAAATTTAAAAATAATTCTAAGTAAATTGCAAATGCCTAATTGCACATATAAAATTTAAAAATAATTCTAAGTAAATTGCAAATGCCTAATTGCACATATAAAATTTAAAAATAATTCTAAGTAAATTGCAAATGCCTAATTGCACATATAAAATTTAAAAATAATTCTAAGTAAATTGCAAATGCCTAATTGCACATATAAAATTTAAAAATAATTCTAAGTAAATTGCAAATGCCTAATTGCACATATAAAATTTAAAAATAATTCTAAGTAAATTGCAAATGCCTAATTGCACATATAAAATTTAAAAATAATTCTAAGTAAATTGCAAATGCCTAATTGCACATATAAAATTTAAAAATAATTCTAAGTAAATTGCAAATGCCTAATTGCACATATAAAATTTAAAAATAATTCTAAGTAAATTGCAAATGCCTAATTGCACATATAAAATTTAAAAATAATTCTAAGTAAATTGCAAATGCCTAATTGCACATATAAAATTTAAAAATAATTCTAAGTAAATTGCAAATGCCTAATTGCACATATAAAATTTAAAAATAATTCTAAGTAAATTGCAAATGCCTAATTGCACATATAAAATTTAAAAATAATTCTAAGTAAATTGCAAATGCCTAATTGCACATATAAAATTTAAAAATAATTCTAAGTAAATTGCAAATGCCTAATTGCACATATAAAATTTAAAAATAATTCTAAGTAAATTGCAAATGCCTAATTGCACATATAAAATTTAAAAATAATTCTAAGTAAATTGCAAATGCCTAATTGCACATATAAAATTTAAAAATAATTCTAAGTAAATTGCAAATGCCTAATTGCACATATAAAATTTAAAAATAATTCTAAGTAAATTGCAAATGCCTAATTGCACATATAAAATTTAAAAATAATTCTAAGTAAATTGCAAATGCCTAATTGCACATATAAAATTTAAAATAATTCTAAGTAAATTGCAAATGCCTAATTGCACATATAAAATTTAAAAATAATTCTAAGTAAATTGCAAATGCCTAATTGCACATATAAAATTTAAAAATAATTCTAAGTAAATTGCAAATGCCTAATTGCACATATAAAATTTAAAAATAATTCTAAGTAAATTGCAAATGCCTAATTGCACATATAAAATTTAAAAATAATTCTAAGTAAATTGCAAATGCCTAATTGCACATATAAAATTTAAAATAATTCTAAGTAAATTGCAAATGCCTAATTGCACATATAAAATTTAAAAATAATTCTAAGTAAATTGCAAATGCCTAATTGCACATATAAAATTTAAAAATAATTCTAAGTAAATTGCAAATGCCTAATTGCACATATAAAATTTAAAAATAATTCTAAGTAAATTGCAAATGCCTAATTGCACATATAAAATTTAAAAATAATTCTAAGTAAATTGCAAATGCCTAATTGCACATATAAAATTTAAAAATAATTCTAAGTAAATTGCAAATGCCTAATTGCACATATAAAATTTAAAAATAATTCTAAGTAAATTGCAAATGCCTAATTGCACATATAAAATTTAAAAATAATTCTAAGTAAATTGCAAATGCCTAATTGCACATATAAAATTTAAAAATAATTCTAAGTAAATTGCAAATGCCTAATTGCACATATAAAATTTAAAAATAATTCTAAGTAAATTGCAAATGCCTAATTGCACATATAAAATTTAAAAATAATTCTAAGTAAATTGCAAATGCCTAATTGCACATATAAAATTTAAAAATAATTCTAAGTAAATTGCAAATGCCTAATTGCACATATAAAATTTAAAAATAATTCTAAGTAAATTGCAAATGCCTAATTGCACATATAAAATTTAAAAATAATTCTAAGTAAATTGCAAATGCCTAATTGCACATATAAAATTTAAAAATAATTCTAAGTAAATTGCAAATGCCTAATTGCACATATAAAATTTAAAAATAATTCTAAGTAAATTGCAAATGCCTAATTGCACATATAAAATTTAAAAATAATTCTAAGTAAATTGCAAATGCCTAATTGCACATATAAAATTTAAAAATAATTCTAAGTAAATTGCAAATGCCTAATTGCACATATAAAATTTAAAAATAATTCTAAGTAAATTGCAAATGCCTAATTGCACATATAAAATTTAAAAATAATTCTAAGTAAATTGCAAATGCCTAATTGCACATATAAAATTTAAAAATAATTCTAAGTAAATTGCAAATGCCTAATTGCACATATAAAATTTAAAAATAATTCTAAGTAAATTGCAAATGCCTAATTGCACATATAAAATTTAAAAATAATTCTAAGTAAATTGCAAATGCCTAATTGCACATATAAAATTTAAAAATAATTCTAAGTAAATTGCAAATGCCTAATTGCACATATAAAATTTAAAAATAATTCTAAGTAAATTGCAAATGCCTAATTGCACATATAAAATTTAAAAATAATTCTAAGTTTATAAGAAAGAAACAAAATTGTTTTATTGTAAATTCATTTTAGCTAGTTTATAAGAAAGAAACAAAATTGTTTTATTGTAAATTCATTTTAGCTAGTTTATAAGAAAGAAACAAAATTGTTTTATTGTAAATTCATTTTAGCTAGTTTATAAGAAAGAAACAAAATTGTTTTATTGTAAATTCATTTTAGCTAGTTTATAAGAAAGAAACAAAATTGTTTTATTGTAAATTCATTTTAGCTAGTTTATAAGAAAGAAACAAAATTGTTTTATTGTAAATTCATTTTAGCTAGTTTATAAGAAAGAAACAAAATTGTTTTATTGTAAATTCATTTTAGCTAGTTTATAAGAAAGAAACAAAATTGTTTTATTGTAAATTCATTTTAGCTAGTTTATAAGAAAGAAACAAAATTGTTTTATTGTAAATTCATTTTAGCTAGTTTATAAGAAAGAAACAAAATTGTTTTATTGTAAATTCATTTTAGCTAGTTTATAAGAAAGAAACAAAATTGTTTTATTGTAAATTCATTTTAGCTAGTTTATAAGAAAGAAACAAAATTGTTTTATTGTAAATTCATTTTAGCTAGTTTATAAGAAAGAAACAAAATTGTTTTATTGTAAATTCATTTTAGCTAGTTTATAAGAAAGAAACAAAATTGTTTTATTGTAAATTCATTTTAGCTAGTTTATAAGAAAGAAACAAAATTGTTTTATTGTAAATTCATTTTAGCTAGTTTATAAGAAAGAAACAAAATTGTTTTATTGTAAATTCATTTTAGCTAGTTTATAAGAAAGAAACAAAATTGTTTTATTGTAAATTCATTTTAGCTAGTTTATAAGAAAGAAACAAAATTGTTTTATTGTAAATTCATTTTAGCTAGTTTATAAGAAAGAAACAAAATTGTTTTATTGTAAATTCATTTTAGCTAGTTTATAAGAAAGAAACAAAATTGTTTTATTGTAAATTCATTTTAGCTAGTTTATAAGAAAGAAACAAAATTGTTTTATTGTAAATTCATTTTAGCTAGTTTATAAGAAAGAAACAAAATTGTTTTATTGTAAATTCATTTTAGCTAGTTTATAAGAAAGAAACAAAATTGTTTTATTGTAAATTCATTTTAGCTAGTTTATAAGAAAGAAACAAAATTGTTTTATTGTAAATTCATTTTAGCTAGTTTATAAGAAAGAAACAAAATTGTTTTATTGTAAATTCATTTTAGCTAGTTTATAAGAAAGAAACAAAATTGTTTTATTGTAAATTCATTTTAGCTAGTTTATAAGAAAGAAACAAAATTGTTTTATTGTAAATTCATTTTAGCTAGTTTATAAGAAAGAAACAAAATTGTTTTATTGTAAATTCATTTTAGCTAGTTTATAAGAAAGAAACAAAATTGTTTTATTGTAAATTCATTTTAGCTAGTTTATAAGAAAGAAACAAAATTGTTTTATTGTAAATTCATTTTAGCTAGTTTATAAGAAAGAAACAAAATTGTTTTATTGTAAATTCATTTTAGCTAGTTTATAAGAAAGAAACAAAATTGTTTTATTGTAAATTCATTTTAGCTAGTTTATAAGAAAGAAACAAAATTGTTTTATTGTAAATTCATTTTAGCTAGTTTATAAGAAAGAAACAAAATTGTTTTATTGTAAATTCATTTTAGCTAGTTTATAAGAAAGAAACAAAATTGTTTTATTGTAAATTCATTTTAGCTAGTTTATAAGAAAGAAACAAAATTGTTTTATTGTAAATTCATTTTAGCTAGTTTATAAGAAAGAAACAAAATTGTTTTATTGTAAATTCATTTTAGCTAGTTTATAAGAAAGAAACAAAATTGTTTTATTGTAAATTCATTTTAGCTAGTTTATAAGAAAGAAACAAAATTGTTTTATTGTAAATTCATTTTAGCTAGTTTATAAGAAAGAAACAAAATTGTTTTATTGTAAATTCATTTTAGCTAGTTTATAAGAAAGAAACAAAATTGTTTTATTGTAAATTCATTTTAGCTAGTTTATAAGAAAGAAACAAAATTGTTTTATTGTAAATTCATTTTAGCTAGTTTATAAGAAAGAAACAAAATTGTTTTATTGTAAATTCATTTTAGCTAGTTTATAAGAAAGAAACAAAATTGTTTTATTGTAAATTCATTTTAGCTAGTTTATAAGAAAGAAACAAAATTGTTTTATTGTAAATTCATTTTAGCTAGTTTATAAGAAAGAAACAAAATTGTTTTATTGTAAATTCATTTTAGCTAGTTTATAAGAAAGAAACAAAATTGTTTTATTGTAAATTCATTTTAGCTAGTTTATAAGAAAGAAACAAAATTGTTTTATTGTAAATTCATTTTAGCTAGTTTATAAGAAAGAAACAAAATTGTTTTATTGTAAATTCATTTTAGCTAGTTTATAAGAAAGAAACAAAATTGTTTTATTGTAAATTCATTTTAGCTAGTTTATAAGAAAGAAACAAAATTGTTTTATTGTAAATTCATTTTAGCTAGTTTATAAGAAAGAAACAAAATTGTTTTATTGTAAATTCATTTTAGCTAGTTTATAAGAAAGAAACAAAATTGTTTTATTGTAAATTCATTTTAGCTAGTTTATAAGAAAGAAACAAAATTGTTTTATTGTAAATTCATTTTAGCTAGTTTATAAGAAAGAAACAAAATTGTTTTATTGTAAATTCATTTTAGCTAGTTTATAAGAAAGAAACAAAATTGTTTTATTGTAAATTCATTTTAGCTAGTTTATAAGAAAGAAACAAAATTGTTTTATTGTAAATTCATTTTAGCTAGTTTATAAGAAAGAAACAAAATTGTTTTATTGTAAATTCATTTTAGCTAGTTTATAAGAAAGAAACAAAATTGTTTTATTGTAAATTCATTTTAGCTAGTTTATAAGAAAGAAACAAAATTGTTTTATTGTAAATTCATTTTAGCTAGTTTATAAGAAAGAAACAAAATTGTTTTATTGTAAATTCATTTTAGCTAGTTTATAAGAAAGAAACAAAATTGTTTTATTGTAAATTCATTTTAGCTAGTTTATAAGAAAGAAACAAAATTGTTTTATTGTAAATTCATTTTAGCTAGTTTATAAGAAAGAAACAAAATTGTTTTATTGTAAATTCATTTTAGCTAGTTTATAAGAAAGAAACAAAATTGTTTTATTGTAAATTCATTTTAGCTAGTTTATAAGAAAGAAACAAAATTGTTTTATTGTAAATTCATTTTAGCTAGTTTATAAGAAAGAAACAAAATTGTTTTATTGTAAATTCATTTTAGCTAGTTTATAAGAAAGAAACAAAATTGTTTTATTGTAAATTCATTTTAGCTAGTTTATAAGAAAGAAACAAAATTGTTTTATTGTAAATTCATTTTAGCTAGTTTATAAGAAAGAAACAAAATTGTTTTATTGTAAATTCATTTTAGCTAGTTTATAAGAAAGAAACAAAATTGTTTTATTGTAAATTCATTTTAGCTAGTTTATAAGAAAGAAACAAAATTGTTTTATTGTAAATTCATTTTAGCTAGTTTATAAGAAAGAAACAAAATTGTTTTATTGTAAATTCATTTTAGCTAGTTTATAATTTTGAGAAACCCTGAAATAAAGTTCAAATTCAATTGAATTGACGTAGTTCACAAATTTGCCAATAGATGGCAGCACCGGTAAAAAATAAATTTAATTATATCAACTTAGTTCATAAATTCACCAACAGATGGCAGCACCAGTCCTAAAATTAAAAAAAAAAAACAAAGTATGTATAAATAAACATTTATTATTATTTCAAAATTGTATACAAGTGTTACTTAAATTTTATTTCACAATTATTATTACAAGTACAATTTATTTATTTTAAACAATAAGAGAACTATGATTTAAATTGATTTATTTACAAGAACTCTGTTTAAAACATTTATTCTTAAAGTATAAGAAATATTGTAATAAGATGTATGTTTTCGCAAACAACTTATTGCAATATTTCTTATTCTTAAAGAATAATTATGTTTTAAATAGAGTTATTGTAAACTTATCTATTTAAAACATATTTATTATTGTTTTTACATATTTAATTACAATAATATTATTTACTTATTTATCTTAAACAATAAAAACTATATTTTAAATTAAATAATTCACAATAAATCTCTTCAAAACAGATTTATTCTTTAAGAATAAGGAATATTGTAATAAGATATATGTTAACTTATTACAATGGGTACCTTATTTCTTATTCTTAAACAATAAATATGTGTTAAACAAAGTTATTGTAAACTATCTATTTAAAACATATTTGTTATTATTTTTACATATTAAATTACAATAATATTATTTACTTATTTATCTTAAACAATAAAAACTATATTTTAAATTAAATAATTCACAATAAATCTCTTCAAAACAGATTTAATTATTTAAGAATAAAGAATATTGTAATAAGATGTATGTATAACTTATTACAATAGGTATCTTTCTTATTCTTAAAGAATAAATATGTGTTAAACAAAGTTATTGTCAACTATCTACTTAAAATATATTTGTTATTATCATTAGTAAATATCAATTCTATCAGTTATCCCAATTTTTAAAGTAAAATCAATTTAATTATTATAAAGGAAACTTTTAGAATTAAAACTTTGATACAATTATTTTGGGTAAAAGTATTTCATTATCTTTATTTAGAAAATATGTTGACTGTTAGTATAAATAATCGATGGAGGATGATTTGATTAACTTTATTTAAGTCGGTCATAAGTTGTTTAGAGAATAATATTTAAAATAAAACTGATTCAAATTTATTTATATCAATCATTTACTTGAAATATATTTGTATAAAATAATACCGGAATGTTTAACAATGAAAATTCTAGTTAATCATTCGTAATTTGTTTGTTTTTTATACTAACTGTCACTGTATAACAATGTTTCAGTAGCTGACAATTTGCTAATGTTACAATAAAAAAATATATATGTATGTATAATAAATTGTCAGCTAGCAAAGTATTGTGTTACAGATGAGAACGATTCATCATTATAATTTTAAAGTGAATCATTCATTATTATATAGTTTAAACAAATAATACATATGTTGTAAAGATAATTATTATACATAGCATCACGCTATATCTTATTAAATGGGGTAACACGAACCCCTGAAACATTCAGTCATCCTTGCTTCAACCACATGCTCAATCTACCATCAACTCTTCATACATAAATACATACATATACATTCATAAGTTCATTCATATCTTCCATTCGACACACGTTCCACATTCCTAAACTATCTCATCTGACTTATACTCACTCTTTCAACAACATTCATGTCAATCTCAGAGTCATCATACAACATACACCAATGTATTCTGAACAAATGTTCCCAGAGCACCTTGCATCCCACTAATACTCTCAATTAATACGTGCATACCTCGAGAACATACTACCCTAATATACAAACACATTCATTTCATCTCCAATCTCACATCATCCATTACCGAAACATTGCAATCGCTCTTCTCTAACATTAATACATTCATCATTTCAATTAATGAAGCTGTTTGCATTCGGCGAAACGTGATTTAAAATTAATAAATAAAAACACTTGGTTATGCAAACACTTATATGTAGTTCAAATAAAAACTAACTCTGTTAATAGAGAGAGGGAGGTTTTGGGAATTTACTTCCATTCCAATTTTCAAACTTCTAGACATTATTAAAAAAAAGCTTGAAGTTAACCATGTAACTTTAAACTTGCTGGAAGTTTGTCTACAAACAAATTATTTTTGCTCTTTGGTGACATTTGTAATTAACAAAATGAGGGTCTTTATTATCTAAAATATTTATCAACAATTTTGAGAATATATTCCTCAATTCCAATAAATATCTCCTAAAATATTTACATTTTTGGTATAGATATATCGACGATGTTGACACCAGGAGCAACAACTACTAAATGTCCTTAATTCATTTGATTAAAACACATAATTCACCACTGAAGTGAAAGTTAATAAAAGCATAAATATCTTGGCCATTACTATCGAACACATTAACAATAAATTTAATTTTAATATTTACAGGAAACCCACTAATTTGTATCACCCATATAATATAAAGCTAGCAACGTTTTATAATTTATCTGATGATCTGAATTATAATCATTTTAAATATTGCAGCAAACAATGATTACAGTGAAGAAGTCACTGTGAAGCTAATAAATAAGAAAATTAGATCAATTACAAGAAATTAATTTTATCCTGTACACTTTGAAACTAGATCTAAATCAATTTATAAAAAATTAAATTATGTTAATGGTGGCATGAATCGTAGTATGGCCAAGAATTGGAGGAAATTTGACATTATATACTAATAATAATAAACTAATGAATAAAGATCCTTTGTTCAATTAAATGTAAAGATTGTGAATTTGTTTATATAGAGCAAACAGGACGAAGTTTCCAGACTAGATTTAAAGAGTATTGTTATAATTATATGATCAAAAGTACCCAGTCTAATCTAGCTAAACACTTGATAGATTTTTATCATAAAAGTTCTATATGTAATTTGTCAGTTCTACATATAAAAGGAAAGGATATCGATTCACTTTCCTTGAAGCTTTTAAAATTAAGAAAGCCGTTAGGATCGACCAGAAACTAAGGAATGAATATTTTGATGTTCTAAACTCAACTTTCATAGACGTTGTCATTAAAGGAAATTCCCTAAACAGTCCCTCTCTCTATTAACAATGTGTTTGTATTTGTACAATATATAAGTGTTTGTAAACCACATATCTACCTTCTGACGATGGCACAACTGCTGAAATTGTGCAATAAATGTTATTGCCAAATTTATAAAACTAAATACTAAGTGGTTTTATTTATTAATTTTACTAACATATTATCATTAATTAACATTATTGAAATCGTTTTCTGCTTCATTTATTCAAATCATTTACAACATCATCATCCGCACCAGGCAACGCAGACACTACCGCAGCCTCGCTACCTTCATACCTTCAAACACTCTAACTGCGTGCGCGCATTTTCAATCATCAGGAGTCAAATAACCTCTCACCACCATACATCAACATCTCATTCAAGCCTTGCCATTCTTTAGACGCAACATCATTTTCACCTCTAACATTTTCTCTTGCAATTTCACTACAACCATTCAGTCCATTTACGCTACCATACAAACCCCTAAAATACTCACATCATCTATTCCTAACATCTGGTTCATTCCACAATATAATTCACCATTCGTACCATTCATTCAATCATTTATTTACTCAACAGACATATCTCTAACATCCTCATTATACACCCTCATTCACCAACTTTTATCCAGACGTATACGCGACACCATCAAATAAACTTCTCATGCTCGGTTTTTCAGTGGGAGTTTAAACTTCAATTTAGTTGAACCTTGAACTTGAGCCTGAACATTTTTTTTGTTTATAACTTGTCAAATTAATCTAGTTCAGCTGAACCTAAACTGAATGTCTAAATCATTTTATGGTGTTGTGTTATTTGGGATTCTGAGAAAATTATAATCATTGCCTTGTTTACCAAAATCCAGTTTATATTCTGTCACAGGTAAAATAAGAAATATATTTATATACACATGATGGAAAATATTAAAAGAGCTGTAAATTTTTCCACCAATGAAGTTGAATTATTAATAGATTTAGTGCGAGTTAATAACATTTATAGAATATGAAAAAAAAAACTGATAAAGTATTGTGTTAAGAGGAAGAAAAGTGTTGGGAGGAAATTTCTGCCTCATTTAATACTGTAGGGCCAAAATTTTAAACGTTCTCTAGTTCAAAGATAAAAATATTAATAATGTACAAGATTAAATTTATGTTCTACGTCAGGTACGCGTTCATAAAAATTCTAGCACAAGTTTAAATAATTTTAAAAAGAGAAAAATAATGGGGGCAGACAATTAAAAATTGGTGCAAATTGGCAAAAAAAAAGAGGAATACGTAAAATTACAAATTAACTCAATAATAAAAGAATTAAATTGTATATGAAATAGTAAATATAAAAGTATATATTGTAATATATTTCTAATGATACCCTTCTGACGGTTTTACTATATTTCTAATTATTTTAGGTCTTCTAACACGACCAAGTCGCTCAACAAAATTGTGACAAATAATTATGACATATAAATGTCAGAATGTATTGAAAAACCGAGCATCAATCATTCATCACACAGAATAAAATCAATCACTCTCTGTCCATTTTCACTTACATTCTTCCTTGTATACAATTGCGCTATTTTATATTAATTTAAAACAACATATTTATTACTGTTTTTAACCGACTTTTACCCAAATAATTTAAAAAGGGAATAATTTAAATGAGCACCGAAATCATTGTATCTTAAATAATCAATAAGAACTGTGTTGCTCTTGCCAGAAATATATTTATTAAACACCAAAAATATATATTTCTAACTCTAGTTTTTTGATAGTCTGAAATAATTAAATGGAATACTAAAAATAATAATTAGGCATAAAAATTACTAACTGATCTTTAAATATAATAGCAAATAAGCTTCATGGAAAATTAAATGCTAATATGGCAAATATCAAATATAAATATTTGATATTTAAATTGATAAAGAGATTAGTAAAGTCTAGTATTTTGGATATCGAATATGAATTATTTAGAGCTGATATTTTGGTGCTCGATTAAATACAACCCACTTAAAACTAGTAATTATCTTATATTGATGTTGGAGGCAGCGGTCTTGACGACATTCTGCGTTGACTTTGCAGACATCTTCGGATGTGTTTGAAGAGAAGCTGTTGATTCTGCTGCTGTTGATTCTGCTGCTGATGAATCTTCCCAGCATTTTGATGTAATCGCCAACAGGAAACGTTGGTTTTCTTCATTCACCACCGCACCTAGCAACAAAATATTATTAAAAACTAGTACAAATACTCCTTGAAAAACAGTAAGTTTTCAATGATGGTGTCCTTCTTCTCCCTACCTACCCTATCTTACCTAAGTTTTTGTCAAAGACTAGCTACGAATCTACAACAAAGCAACCGAGAAACGCTATGATGGGGCCCCACGTCGGGCCAGCGTTTTATGGTGGACAATACAAAACATCCGATATCGACTCGTGAGGTTGATTACACATCAAACCCACGATAGATATCACAATATCAATTCGTAAAATTGATTTATGGAAATAAATCAACCCCACGATAGATATTGTTCTACCCAATTTCGATTCGTAAAATTGATTTATAGTAATAAATCAACCCCACGAAAAGAACTACACAGTTGTTAGGAAGGCCTTCTAACAAGGCAGAAACTAAACTAACTAAATTTAAATGTACGTAGATAAAAAACACGATATTGACTCGTGAATATGATCTTATAGTATAACTATAAATCATATCCACGATAAGATATCGGTCAAGTGTTAGGAAGAACCTGAAAGAGACTCACATTTTACGTAGTCTTCAGTAAAGGTGCCATCTTCTTCTCCCTACCTACCCTATCTTACCTAAGTTTTTGCCAACGACTAGCTACGAATCTACGACAAAGCAACCGAAGCGTGCTTGTCAAGTTAGCAAAAACGTTGAGCATATTCCGTGCCCACGACCTCTCGGTTCACCGCCTACCAACCTACCCGACTGCTGGGAAGATTTCGCAGTGCTCGAACAGTCGAATTATGTCTAGATCTCCCAATGACCCATTGGACAATATGGTTCCTGTGATTCGATAACTCGACCACCCAAGACATCGGCTTACACCTTCTAGCTACACACAGCAGCACGCTCGCGAGGGACTCGCCCCACCCGCATCGCGAAACGCTTACAAACTTGCCTCCTGGTGATGGGATGTATGTTGGGGCCCCACGTGGGGCCAGCGTTTTTTGGTGGATAATACAAAATACACGATATCGACTCGTGAGGTTGATTTCAAATCAAACCCACGATAGATATCGATCTACACAATTTCGATTCGTAAAATTGATTTATAGTAATAAATCAACCCCACGAAAAGAACTACACACAGTTAGGATGGCCTCCTATTAAGGCAGCAACTAACTAACTAAATTAAAATGTACGTAGTGAGTGAACAATAAAAACAAACACGATATCGACTCGGGAAGTTGATCTTATAGTATAACTATAAATCAAGCCCACGATACGATATCGGTTATGAAGTTATGAAGGCCTTTAAATAAGGCAGACAAAAGTTAAATTACACGACGACGACGTTTGTTTGGCAAGTGAACTTCTTGTTGCAGACTCGCAGCGACCTATTTGATGACACACTCACAACCAATGAATGAAATAAAAGTTAATTTGAAACATACACAACATATACACATCTAACATACACTTCAAATAAAATATTACTGATTTTACTGTTATTATTATTACAAATTATTATTGTAATTGATATATTTTTAACGGTTACACTTCCTACGTTTCGGCGATAACTATCGCATAACATATCCCTGAGGAAGGCGATAGTTATCGCCGAAACGTAGGACGTGTAACCGTTTCAAAATATATTAGACTGATATCCCGATCATCAAAGTGTTGATATATTTTTATTTAGTATAAACAAAAGTAAAATAATAACGTTTCTAGAATTTAGCAATTTACTTTTAAAACGTTAAACAAATATTTATCACATCAAACAATAAATTAAATTAAAAGACACCAGATGTATGTCAAGGTTGTGTCTAAATAAAATTGTAAACAAATTATTCAAAATTTCTTTTCTCATTTTTTAGACTAATTAAAATATAAATGAATGACATTTTTACTCATCTTTTGTTCCTGAACGGTGTGATTGTTGCAGAACGAGTGAAGCAACCGGTGGACAGCGTGGACAACTTGGGCATGGCACTCGACTCCTGTGACTGAATGCCGCATTCAGCTAATTTTCGTAAACTGCAAAACAGAATTTAAAATGAGCACCTATCATGAAAAATACTAAACGATCTTTAAAAGTAATTTTTAATATTAAAGAATAATAAATTAGCAAAATAAAATTATATGTTTAAACCAATTGTGAATATCACTAATAATTTTCCACTGTGACATTCACTCATCAATCTTCGATAAACATTCTCATTCCAACAAATCATCCTCACTTCAATAATGTTTATTAATTAATTAATATTTTCTGGAGGGTTGATATTAAGGGATAAAACTATGGTGAATAGATGAGGAATTGAATTTGGAAACCCAGTTGACTGGTTACTAAATGACAGCCGTTTTTAAAATATGTTAAATATGTAAATGTTGTATCTAAAGTTACGGAAAAACTGTCGTTTATATTTTCTCTCAAAGAAAATGAATAAAATTAGCCATATTTACAAACAAAACTATAGGCAGTCCAAATTTTCAATCCTCTTCAAATTTAAAAGATACACTCCATTTAAATATTGTTAAGAAAACTTTTAAAAAATATATATTTGAAATACTGGAAACAATTACCCAAAAGGATAAAAGTATTTGTTAACTTTATTTAAAAATACAATGACCGCTAGTATAAATAATCGTTGAAGTATGATTTAATTAAATTGATTTTTCTGCTTTAAATCGATCAAAAATTGTTTAGAGAAAAATACTTAAAATAAAAGTGACTCAAATTTATTTATATCTATCATTTATTTGTATAAAATATTTCCGGAAAGTTTAACAATGAAAAATCTAGTTAATCATCCGTATTTTGATTTTTTGTACTAACTGTCAATGTATCACAATGTTTCAGTAGCTTATAATTAAAATATAAATAAATAACCCTTTCACTTATCTTTTGTTCCTGAATTGTGAGAAGCAACCGATTGACAGCGTGGACAACTTGAGCATGGGGCACGACTTCCGGAACTGAATGCCGCATTCAGCTAATTTGCGTACACTGCAAAAAAGAATTTAAAATGAGCACCTATCATGAAAAATACTAAATGATCTTTAAAAGTAATTTTTAATATTAAAGAATAATAAATTAGCAAAATAAAATTATATGTTTAAACAAATTGTGAATATCACTAATAATTTTCCACTGTGACATTCACAGAACATCCACTCATCAATCTTCGATAAACATTCTCATTCCAACACATCATCCTCACTTCAATAATGTTTATTAATTAATTAATTTTTCTGGAGGGTTGATATTAAGGGATAAAACTATGGTCAATAGATGAGGAATTAAATTTGGAAACCCAGTTGACTGGTTACTAAATGACAGCCGTTTTTAAAATATGTTAAATATGTAAATGTTGTATCTAAAGTTACGGAAAAACTGTCGTTTATATTTTCTCTCAAAGAAAATGAATAAAATTAGCCATATTTACAGTCAAAACTATAGGTAGTTCAAATTTTCAATCCTCTTCAAATTTAAAAGATACACTCCATTTAAATATTGTTAAGAAGACTTTAGAGCTCATATATTTGAAATATTTGAAACAATTACCCAAATGGATAAAAGTATTTGTGAAGTGACGTTTAACAATGAAAAATCTAGTTAATCATCCGTAATTTAGTTTTTTTTAAATTTTTTTTATACTAACTATCATTGTATCACAATGTTTCAGTAGATGATAATCTGCTAATGTTATAATAAAAAAATATATGTATAATAAATTGTCAGCTAGCAACTTATTATGTTACAGATGATTCATCATTATAATTTTAAAGTGAATCATTCATTATTATATAATTTAAACAAATAATAAATATGTTGTAAAGATAATAATTATTATATATAGCAACCATTAACTCTCAAAACGTTTTTTTAATTATTTAATTTTAGGAGATAATATAAATATTCCTTACTTATATTACACTCTATATGATAGATAGAACCTGTGGATATTTTACATTATGTCATTGTTCACAACTTTAGTTTATTTTATTTTGATTGAAAGCTTGTATTTCGGAGAATGCTACAACTGTTGGAATGAATGAGTAGTGCAGTCTGCAGAGGAATAATGTTTCGCTAGTATGAGGAGTACATTGAGTAAATAATGAATAGAAATGTGTATTCTGATTGTGCTACGAACACCTTCTGTTCTGTTGTGCTGTGTCTTTGCAGCAAAGTGGAACCGTTGTAGAAAGACTGTTAATGTTAGTTGCTTTTATAAACTGTGCGAATATACAGTACTTTACAAAATGAACAATCTTGCTTGTCGTATTCTATGTAAGCAGTAAATAGCACAAGCTCTTATAATGTAATATTCGTTCTATGAATTTATATTATTATTATTTATGTATTATTTTTTTCGTCCTATCTGGTTTCATGATTTGTCCATGTACAATTTATTTGATGATTAGTTAGAAAAACTTAACAGCTCAATTTTTTTTTAAGTTTTAGTTAATTCTAATGTCTGGATTAATTAATCTGATTCTAGATCGATTTTAAAAAGATAATCTAAATCACTTTTAGAAAACTAAACAAAATTATATTAGAGTTGATTTAAACTTTTTTGAGAACCTGGTTCAACTTAATTTAACCAATCCAAAATTCAAGATTAGCTAAAACTCTTTTGAAAATTTAATTTCTCAAAAATATCAATATTAGAGATTAGACAATTTAAATTTACAAGAATTAAAAATTGTAATTCAATAATAATATCTAATAATATTAATGAATTTTATAAACAGATTAGAGCATTATTTAGCAGTGAATGGAGGGATTTAAAAAAACCTAATTTTTATGTATTTGTATTTTTTGCAATCGTTTAATATCCATCTCAATCATTTGTTTCGTACTCGTGAACGGTCTGACACATTCTTAACCATGGATATGGCAAATCCCATGTTTTTTGTTAAACTCACGGTAGGTAAGAACTTGCTCATGTATCCTGAGGTCCACCGAACTCTTTGCCAGCAAGGAGGCAACACCAGCCACTCTACTGTCCGCAGCCAACTCCGCTGTGCCCATCAGATCGATGTGTCGCTTCTAGCTTCGGTCGCGCGCTCTGTTCCTGCCGCCGCTGTTCTGCTCGCGAGTCCTGCGCTCCGAGCCGCAGTCGCGCGCTTTCCTGCTAGCAGGACAGTCTGCAGCACCAGCTCTGGGCTGAGATCGCGCGATTGTATCCGTGAGCGGTAAACGCGGAACGGTTCAGAACGGTTGCACCCGTGACGATGTTTTGTGATTTTTAAGGATTGTGGATTTGTATTTTTGTGTTTTGGATGGTGTTTTGTGGACAGTGTTGAATGTTGAAGTTTTCAAGTTTTTGCCGACGGTAACTTTCTATGAGGTAAAGATTTTTATTGTACTTTACTTCTGGAAAAGTTTTCACTACGCAAATAATCGTGTATACGCAAATTTAAAACTGCAATAAAAGTATCTTACTCATACAAACTAATTTAATTTTAAACTACTGAAACCTTACTTAATTTCTAATTACTACCATTTATATTTATACTGGATGACTTTTTTTTGTAATATAGAAAATATAATGACTAAATTTATATTTGGCGATATTTTTTCCCTAATAATTTTAGAACAAAAGTATAAATACGAAACATTTTTAGAATTTAAAACTGCATTCAATGAGATAAAATATCCATATCTGAGCTGTTTACAAAGTTCCATAAAAAATAAAAGAAATATTTGACTATGTATTTCCCATATTTAAAAAAAATAGGCACGCGGTATAACATTTTTTAATATATTTAAATGAATTTTGTCGCTAAATATTTCGTTAATTATCCACAACAATTATTTAAATTAATGATATTCTTGTTTGAAGTAAATATTTGATATGCGGAACCAATATTAAATTTTAATAAATAATAATGCCTTGTTTATCATTTGACTGTTATATTACTGTTACAATTACCTCCTGTTAAATATACCTTACTGAATATATAGGTATATAAATTATGCCACTTTTAATTAACAAACAAAATAGTTAAATGATAAACTGAGCATATAAAAATAAAGACAATTAAAATAATTTTTAAAAAAAAAAAGGTAAACACTTGGCTATGTTTCACAAAATTCAGCCTCTAAGTCACCTTATGAGGGCATCGTTTGTTAGAGATCTTATTCTCTGCTGGCACAGTTCTTCGTCACCAGCTTCTTCACATGAACTTTGTTCTAGGTGAAGAAGTGAGTTATACCATACTGATGAGCTCTAATAAGAGCGAAACGCGTCTATGGTTACTAACTGAACTGTGCTGGCCAGCCTCTGACGATGCCCTCATAAGGTGACTTGGAGGCTGAATTTTGTGAAACATAGCCAAGTATTTACCTTATATTTTTATTAAACCTTGTTTCACCAAGTGTTGGATGACAATTAATTTTGTCTTTGTTGTTATTAAAATAATTGTGTAAATCACCTAATGATATGACAATGAATAAATGAAATAACAGTTTTTTTTACAAAAAATCGTGTTGCTAGGGGTGCGATTTTAATTGTTGTGAGACTTTGATGTTTTATGGCTATTAAATTAATAAAAAAAAAATCCTTCAAATTCTGGTAGCGATTGTGGTACTTGTAGTTTTAATTTAGTCAAAAGAAAACAAATGAAACAATTCAGCAATATTTTGATGAATGAACGAAATAAGCGGATTGAACCATTTTCGTCTAGAGTGCTGAAGTTTAAGAGATGAGCTAAACAATTTAGAATAATGTGTGTTTAAGTTCTTGTCGCGCAGAATATTAATTTCCTGATTTAGACGAACGACAGTCAGAACTTTCATCAAGAAAACTAATTATTTTTAGTAGTGGCAATGAGTTTCTTTACCCAAGGAGCAAATATATAAAGAGGTCACTTGAAACTAATGTTCCGGCGATAAATGACGTTATTGCAAATATGAAGAAGAAAGATATTAAATTGGTATTAAGCTTAAATGTTAGTACATTTTCTTTATTAAGAATGCTGTAAAATTTTAACACCAAATTTATACACATTTTCGAATTTTATGTCATGAATAGTAAGTGTAGCAACATTGTTATTATTTCCAAATTTGCATATAATTGAACTTTTAAAATTATGTATATACTTTGACAATTAGTATGCACGCTAACCAACACAAACTAACGATTATTTTTGACAGATAAAACAAATTATTTTCAATACATATGTTAGCAAATCGTACACTAATTAACAGCCAATATAAACTTTGTATTAACCATGGTTACTATGATAATATAAAAATTTCATTATTTGACTGAAGCAAAATTAATAAGTGGAATTTTTTTTATGTAAAAAATTACAGTTTACTTTTAAAAATTGTTTTTTATAGTCAATTTGATATACTTGATACAAATTTGCGTTGATGTCGTTAAGATTTTCTTATCAAATCTACCCTGGAGTATTCATTCATACCCGGAATATTTTTTATGGTGCATTCCAACAACGAAATCTGCACTCATATTCCACTTGTGCAGAATAATACTTTGTTGGTAAAAACAATAAATAAATATATCATCACGCCTTTTACCCATTACTGGGTGTAAAATTCTGCCTAAGCAGATATCGGTAAGTGATATATTTTTTCGCGTGAAGTGCAGTACACTCAAAAAAAATATCGAGAAACAATCAATGCTCTAGTAAAAATAATTTCTCAAAATTATTTAGGATAAAAAAAATATTTTATTTAATGTGAAAATAAATTTAAATATTTATTGTATCCTTTACTGTTATCACCTTGATATTTTAGTTTAATTTTTTTAATACCAATTTTAAAAGTAAATTAGTGCATTATAAAAACTATTGTATGATATAAATATATCATCCCGCCTTTTACCCATTACTAGATATGCACACGAAGTGCTGTTACCAGCCGTCAAATTACGCCCCTCAAAGATGTAATTGGACGGGACGTCACAGGGGTAGTTTTTTAACGGGGTTAAAATTACTTGTCGGCTGTGAGATTCAAAACCCGGGTTTGAAGTCCACAGACCGACTTGATACCACTGAGCCACCTACCCTATCATCCTTTTACCCATTACTGGGCGTAGCAATGTGTCATAGCAATTTTTGGTAAGTAATATATTTATGCACGTTACCAGCCGTTAAACCACGGACTCCTAAAATGTTGTTTGCATGTGTGGGAATTGAACCCAGGTGCTCAAACCCACAGTCCGACTCGATATCCCTGAGCCACTTAATCTATAATAATTTGATTTTCATGTAAATTTTTAGGACATAGCGTAACGGCCGTAAAATAACTGTCCAACATGTTTGCATTTCTAGTTCAAATATAATACGAGTAGTAAATTAATTTTAATAATAAAATTGCAGCATAATGCAGTGATGTTAATAGAAATTGCGTAATTTTGTCACAGTGGCGCTGTTGTGTCATGCTCCAACAAAGTGTTACTGCTTGTGACAACATATTTTCATCCCTCGTCCCTCGGACAGTACCACCCCATTTCCACCCACTCCGAACCGAATGTTCATGCATGGAGACGGCTCGGATTATAATTATACTCCACGATGACAGGTATAAACCTGGAAAGTGTCATCCATCATCATTTTTGACAGGTGGAAATTTTTCACGGCGTCACACCATCAGGTTAAATGTGGTTTTAATAATTCTTGAAGTATTCCGTTTTGGAATCGTAAATTTTCAAGATTTATACGCGGGATAGATAGAAATGCTGATAACGTATAACGTTTTATTAAAAATATACCAAATGTTGTGACGTTTCGCGAGGATATTTCACTCTGGCATTTTATTTAAAAGTTTTGTTATTATATTTGTTACATTCGTTCTGCTCTAGTTATTCAAGTTTTCGGAAATAGACTTTGCATTTTTAATTACTTCATCGGCATTAATGATCTATTTTTTAATGAATTCGCATGAAACCAAAACGCAGTGATTTAAGATTAATGTAATCAAAGAGCACTTTACATTTTAATGAGAATGAATTTGAGGCAGCTGATTCCTAGTCGTACAAACAACAAAAATATTATATGTAAAAAAATCCACGTTTACAGTACTGTTATCGTGGGGTTGCTAGGTAACAAACAGTTTTTGACATTTAATTATAATTATTTTAAGATGTCACTTTCAAGATTTGGTTTTGGAAATCAGGTTTAATAATTAAATGCGACATAGTATGAAATAAAATGTTGTACATCATAATTTTTACGCAGTTAATTTCGAAATTCCGAACTCAGCTCTGTTGCCTCGTACGAAAACATTCGCAATGTAAAAACATATTTACCGAACTTTAATGTAAACAACTATTTATTATTATTATTATTATTACTATAAATATTTATTTACTTGAATAATTCTTAATTTAATTTTGTTTTGTTTTCTATACAATACAAATATTTAGTTTTAAAAAAGTAAATATTATTCATTTGTGTTTACAATTATTTTTTAATTGGGTTTTTTATATCAATTTAATTGAAAATGTTGAAAGAAACCCGATTGATTTTTTTCCGGTCGAGTAATATTACAACAACGCTATCAGTAATGCCTAAAGTAAAGGAGAGACAGAATATTCCTGCTTGCGAATTAATAGAAAATTGCAGGATTCAGTGAATTTTTGGTGGAAAAGGATATCGGAGAAAGTGCTTAGTAATTACTCGAAGCCTTTTATTTTGAAGTCGTATTCCGCTAAAACTGTAGGTTCGTTATCACTTGTTCACACCTGATGTATTTCCAGTGAGATTCAGCGCGATACGGTTAATTATTCAACGTTTCACACGATTGCAGAGATTTTCAGCGCAACGCCATTTACATAATTTATTACAAATTTAGTTTTGTTTTATTTCATATAAAAACTTTCTGTTGATAAAATGTCTGCGCTGGAATATTTATTTTCGGATGCACGACCGGTTAAATTAATGACATTGGTTTTTTATTGTTTTAATTGCTGCAGAATATTTTGTTAATTATTTGTCATAAATCAAATATTGGTACTATATAACATTTACATTGATTTGCATTTTCATACATTTTATTATTTTCACACATTCAGTAAAAACAATTAATTTATGCATTCAAAAATTAATTATGTTATATTCATATATTTTTTCAAAGGTTATAAGGTCACAAAAACTATAATTACTTAAAAGGTTAATTCAAATAAATTTGACAAATCTTTATTAAATTTTCTAATATAAATATATAAATTCAATCAATTATTCTGTGAATAATAATAATATTCGAGTCGGCCTGTGGATCTTGAGAACCCTGGTTCGATCCCCACAGCCGACAAACAATTTTCACCAATTTAAATTTACTCCTGTGGCTCCCTCTTCACTAATATCTTTGGGAGCCGTGATTTGACGGCTAGTAACCGCATTTCACGCGAAAAAATATATCACTTACCGAGATCTGTTTAGGAAGAGTGCCACACCCAGTAATGGGTAAAAGGCGTGATGATATAATTATTTATTTTATTTTTATTTATTCTGTGAAATTTTTTTTATTAATGATAAGTTTATTTCCTAAAAACCACACATTACTTTCCCACGAGCCACATGCGGCTCGCGAGCCACAGTTTACTGACCCCACCCTTAATGATAAAAATCTTCATCGTGTGACATCCGCTTTACACAGTAAAAGTATAGATTTACAGGAAAAATGTAATAGTAAACCATAAATCATCCCATACAATGAAAATTAATGAAAGCGTTCGATGCCAGTTGATTCTGATAAACGTATCATTTACATTTAATTTCAAATGCTACGAACAATTAATTAAAAATTCTCCATTTGATATCTGCAACGCCACACTAATACATCTGATCCTATCCCGAGGCCCGGATAGCGCGTCGTTCAAATAGCGTTTCCATTAATGAACGGAGCGAGCACAGCCCGGAACTGAGTCCGGTAGACAAACATGAAGGATATCGTGGGCGGCGGAGACGATATGCCGATAGTTGCCGGTAATTGCGCGGCTTAGACACTGTGAGGATGTTTGGTGTAAGTGACAAGTTACTAGCCGGAAGTGTTTGACCGCTCTACTAAGATGATGAAGTGAATAGAGGAATGCAAAGTGATAGACAAATAACTACTTTACTATAATCTCTATAGAGATATGAATATAGTCAGATATCATTGAAGATCTCTGCAAAATGATGCATAGAAAATGGAGGATGACTTACACGCTATTACCTAACCAATATCGTATCGAAATGAATTATTTATTTATTTATGTTACTCATAAGTAACACAACTTAACTGTCACTCACCGAATTAAATGAAACTTGGCACACTAATAGAACTCTAAAAAATATTGAACCCCTATTTTTTTTCTTGCGAAAGTTACTTCTTAGGGGTACAAACCACCCCTGAAAGGTGGTAAAAGCAAGAAACGCCATAAATGAAATTAAATAATACCAAAATATTACGCGTTCAAATAGATTCAGTGACCCCAAAAACCACCGAGTAACTACTTTGGAACCTAAAACTCTATTTCAGTTGAATATCGTAATTTCATCCCCCCATCCCCTTTTTAACCCCTTAAAAAAGTGCATATGATCAAAATGACTCCGAAAATAGATTTTGGCGATCTCAAAAACCCTTTTTTCGATTCATTAAATATATCATTACAACTTTATCCTAGATGTGGCATTTTGCCGTAACAGATTTCAGTGAGTTATATATTTATGTTTGTGAAGTGCGGTTACCAGCTGTCAAATTATCTCAATTACAGTACAGGTTTCGAACTAACCGAGCCGCGGTTCAATAATTCATAGAATTTTTAGCTTGAGTGCGATTCAAACTCGGGATCTCCGGATTCGAATTTCGTACTGATGAATACTGATATTTTTCATTTTAGTAATTCTTAAAATTCTCATAAAAGACCGAGATGTATACAATATATTTGTGCAATTGCATTACTAATATACATTAAATTACCCCTGAAATTCCCCTCCAATTACATATATGGGGACCGTGATTTAACGGCTGGTAACCGCATTTCACGTCCATAATTATATCACTTATCAAAACAACGAGAGTAAAATATTCTTAGCAACAGAACTAAAATAAACTTTTCTCTTGTTGTTATTAACATCAGAAGAAAAATATCATTTTAGTCTCATCTCTCATATCAATGGTACAATAGGTTAAAAAGTTTTATTTCTATTACAAGTTTGATGCAAGAGAAACAGACTTTTACACCTAGTCGTGTATTTTATAACGTAAGAGTAGAAAATAGAAAATAGTTATGTGACAAGTTTTATAATTGTGTCTTAGTTACGAAGTTTTTTTTATAAAACGAGTCACATACTTTTTTACGATCGGAAATTAGGACAACAAAAAAATGTTTTATAAATTATTAGCCCCGTGCTTAATATATCACGCCTTGACTAAAACGTTTGAAGCCACGGTTCGTCAACACATGATTAAGATGTTATTAAATTAGTACGTTAAATGGCATTTTCATAACGGGAGTAAAAAAAAGTAATTTTTATCTGAGCAACTCGTAACTAATGAAATCTCGTTGTTAAACGGTTTTTTACGACCAGAAAACAACCACCTAAATGTCAATTTTACACCCGGTATTTAATTAATTAAAATTAGAGATGGGCGAATATCAAATTCTCGAATTCGAATATCGAATACGAATATTAATCAGATCTCGAATATTCGAATACTCCTAAAAGTTAATTTATTTATTATTAATAATTATTTAATTATGTCCTTTTCATTATTTGAATGAAATTGTTAAGATAAAATAAAATTAAAACAAAAAGTACAAACAAAAAAGAAAAAGACGAAAACTTCAAATTTAAGGTGAAACGTACGGGCTGATGTTGGCGAAAAACAAATTTGAAATATGGTACGTCTTCATGGTTTTGAAACAAAATATCTTTGTTATTAATAACTTCAAAGTATTGTAATAGCTTTAAGTTTATGTACAAATGATAAAGAAAAACATAGTCAAAAATTGAGGTCAACATATGGCGCGATATTCGAGGTATTCGAATGTTCTCTATACTGACGTTAATATTCGAAAATCTCGAATATCGAATAGTGTCAATATTCGCGGCATTGGACTATTCGCGGATGATATTCGCCCATCTCTAATTAAAATATAAAATACTTTTGAAAGGTATTCGAAATAAAAAATACTAAACCAATTTTAAATAGTATTTAACTCTAGACTGTATATAAAGTAACTACCTTCAAATTTCCAGAATAATCTAACAACCTAAATTAAAAAACCAAATCAGTTCAAATAACCAAAAAGAATCCATTGAATTCGTATTCACCGAACCATTACCAGAATCAGTGAACATGCAACACTAACACATTCTGCTCCTCACACTATTCACAATTCTAGCACTGTTCGGGTGTACGTTGTGCATCCCGCTGTCGACAGGCGCAGACCATGAATTTTATCAATTCCGTTACACGCCTTCAAATATCACAAATGCATTTTCCATACATCGGCGGCTGCTGGTCCCAGAAGCGAATGGTTCCACTGCGATTGCGACTGGCGCGGAACTATTCATACGTAACACAAACACTATACGAGGTTGCGCTCGCGCTTAGCTCCCTCAACGATCTAAGATGTACAATAAAAGTATTGGAAGATGAAATGGGTTTATATTATTGGATAAGTGAATTGGGATTATGAGGATTCTGGAGCGGTGAGCAAACTTTATCAAATAATTAAATATTATTAAACCTGGACATAAAGTATAGATACGACGTGTAAGTCAATGGGATAGGTGGCTCATTGGTATCGAGTCAGTCTGTGGATTTAACAACCCGGGTTCAATTCGACAAACAATTTACACTAACATCTTTGGGAGGCTGATTTGACGACTGGTAACCGCACTTCACGCGAATAAATATATTACCGAAAGAGTGACACACCCAGTAATGTAAAAAATATATATTTATCTCGTGCTTAATAAAAAATCTTACATTTCTATATTGAGTTGCGAATTACCGGCATTATTACTTATTACTATTCAAGTACTTATAGAAGCGTTAGCAACAACAATTTCAAGATGATTAAATTTAAATTTGTTGAAACGAAGGTAATTTTTCATAAAAGTAAAGTATAAATTCGAAAATAACTGAATTTTATTTATAGCATCGAATACAAATATGAATAAAAATCAGAAAATTTATTTCAAAGAAATTTAATATTCATTTTGTTGAATTTTGTAAGAAAAATTAATAGCTATTAACAGGAATGTTATGAGTATCATTACAGCCGCAGATGTCAGTTTGAAATCCGAGCTTGTAAAGCGAAGATTTTAAGACATCTAAGGTCTGTTATGACTCATAACATCCGTGGTTTGTTCAATAATTTACCGGTTTCAGAATATAAACATGTTAACATTATTAATAAATATAATTTTTTGAAATTCTTTTATGAATAACGTCATTGTCATCATTATAGAAGGTGATTAAGTAAGTCTGTGGTCTGTATGTTTTAATTTAAACATCATAACGTGGTCATCTCTAATTTGAAAGACTGTACAATTAATACATATATTATGATAAGCAGGAGAAGTAACTTTTGTATTATTGTAGTTTTGAGTTCAGTTTGTATTAATAGTATTATATTATCATTGTGTTTTATTTTCATTTTCTTTACTGTTTTGATAAGTCAGTATGGTAATATTACCGTACAGAATACAGTTTTTACTTACTTACCAGCCTACTTTTGTGCATGTAAACATAAGTTTAATATCCTGAAACCGGTAAAAAATGTAACTGTCTTTTATTTCTGATTTAAAACAGCAATTTTCTAAAAGTGCAAAGTATTTTAAAATATAGTTTAACTTTAACCAGAATATCACTTCACAAATCATGTGAAACTACATATATATCATTTTAAATACCTCACGTTTTTAATTTACTGCCCAAAACGTAATTTATTTTATTTATAATCTCATAAAGAATTCCACAGCTTATCTGAAAAGTAGTTTCGCAACTGCATCAAGTCTCCGCTGCGCGCGCTGCAGTGCAATGCCGGAATGAATATATTGCTTTTGTCAGTGTCATCTTTCTTTTTGCATACGAGTAGGTGATGCGCAAAAAGTAAACATGTCACAACTTTTTGTACTTTGAAAAGAATTTGTACGTAATAAAAGTTGAATAAGAAAGGAAACATGATATTTGTCATTATATATTACTACCTGTATAACGTTGCATTATTTATTCATCAGAAAATATTGCGGGTGTACTAGCAACATGACATATGCATATGAGGAGAAAATGTACGCCTTGATAAAATAATTCTGACGATATTTCCAGATGTGTAATTTGCATTTCTCGTATAAATTTCATGCTAGATTAGAATAATCTGTTTAATTTATAGAAAATTGATTCGGGTTCTGAATTATTTATTAATATTTTTTTCATTCCATATATATTCCCTGAGAAATAATAAAAGGTAAAACGCAAAACCGTAGGGAATAAAATATGGATTTTATTGCTAATTTATGTAAATTAAAAATATTTATCGATTGGTTAATATTATGCATAGAATATAAGTTAATTGTAAAGCAAATTATAAATGCTTTCCATATATTTACAAGTATAGTAAGTTCCATTTGAAGGAGTAATTAATCTAGTTGTATCTCATTTTTTAGAGATGCAATACCTGTTCAACTTAAGGTGGTTGAATATTTAAGTCAAACCATTTAAAAAAGGTTTTGCAAGAGAAAAGGGCGAGGTAACAAGAAGGTTAGACCTAAACTCCCACTCCTTTTTAAATTCATTCATAATAAAAATAAGCAAATGAATATCTTTGGAGGCCGTGATGTGACGGCTAGTAACCGCACTTTACGTGAAAAAATATATCACTTACAGAGATCTGCTTTGGCAGAGTGCCACACCCAGTAATGAGTAAAAGGCGTGATGATATATTTATTTATTTATTTAAGAGTGTATCACAACTTATGGCACTTATTGTACCTCTATATAGTACTCAATGTACTAATTATGAAACAAAGTTTTTTTTCATAATTTTCAAAATTAATTGCACTTTATGTAAAATAAACATAATTAGTGCCACTGGTTTGATTGTTATTTCTAATATGTAAATAATTAAATTATAACTATAAACACTACAATAGCCAATTTATTCATTATATCAGGTAAATGCCTATTAGAGCAAATCCAACAAAAACTGAATTTCTAACAACTTAGCCTGCAGCGCTATGTTACAAATTACAAAACAACAGCTTTAAAGTAAATTTAATCTAACAATTTATAAATATTTTCATCTCATTTCATCATATGCAACAGATATTAATAAACACATTTAAATTACTACAAAATTCTAGAAAGCTCAGGCAACACTAAATTCGAATTCGATTTCCACAGCCGACAAAAATTACCTCTGTAGTTCCCCCTCTGCTATTATCTTTGAGGACTATGTTTGACGGCTGGTAAGAGCGCATAAATATATCTCTTAACGAGATCTGCTACGGCAGAGTGCTACACCTAGTAATGGGTAAAAGGCGTAATGATATATTTATTTATTTTAGCTCTTATTTCATTTCCCGTTTAATTTTACAGTTCAATTAAATTAGTTCTATAAAAACAAACAACTCTAAATGTCTGATTTAACGTTCTAGAATCAGCTCCTTCACATATTCCTCTCACGACCCTCAAAAATAAAACGACTGCATCGTCCAGCAATTCCTAGTCTACCAATATAGATTTTCGTTTATTTTTTAACCGCGTTCACTTAAAACCGACTGCTCGTCACCAATGCTCGTGCTCGTATTCGCGGGGGTGGTAATGTAATCGTATCTCACATCTCGTCCGTCGAGAAACGAGGCAACGTGGCCGGCCTAACGAAGCGACGATTACAGCGCCACGGCTCTGGAGGCTGGAGCCAAGACGCGGAACTAAATTTTCACGCACGATGAGACACACTTGGAAGGAATTTAATGTTGGAATGTTTAGTTTATTTAGTTGTTGGAATGTATTGATTAATATCAACATACTTAAATTAATATGTCATAGATATGTCAAAAATATTATATTTATAGACTACTATGATCTAGGAATAAATTTAGACCTCTCAATTTATAATTTATAATGTAATAATAGCTATTTATGAAACTAGTAAGGAAATGAAGGTTATTACCTTACGCATGTGAAATTTGCAGAACGAGGCGTAGCCGAGTTATGTAAACACATAAGTAAGGTAATAACCGAGTTTTCTTACGTGTTGCATACAATATATTTTCTACTTCCGTTCTAATAAATACGAAAGAGCGTTTTTGAAATTATTAAATTTTAACATATTAATGATAGTTATAAATTCAAAAAATAAAAGAATAACACATCATAATTCGTCTACCAAGATATCTGTTGCTATGTTACCTCATTATTTCACTAGTTAAATAATGCAGTTCATTACCTAACTCAAATAAGTTAAATAAAACGTGTATTTCCTAACGGAAGTAGAAAAATTAAATAAAAATATAGCGTGTTGTAATACTAGTGAGGAAAGGGTTTAATTTCAAAACGGGTACGAAAGTTGGAGCACGAGCGACAGCGAGTATTCATATGTACGAGTCTGTATTACACACAATTTTTTTCAACATTAAACATGAAAATTACATTTTCACGATTGCGATACAAGGAATTTAATAATTATTTTACATAAATCAAAGTTGTGACAAATAACATTTCCCATCTCAATTTAGTTGTGCAGGTATTTATACATAATTAAATCATTATTTGCGCAACATGCATTAGTTTTGTAAAATATGAGCTTTATTGCAATAAAAATTATGATAATTGTGAATGGTTTGTAATTTTCTGGAATAAAATTCTTTTTTTAAATTTATTAATTTTTGTGTCATATTTGAGTTGTTTCATACAATTTAGGTGAACTTTTAACGGAAAAATTAAGAAAATAAATTAAAAAGTAATATTAGATAAAGTTGAAGGCAAATTTCAACTATTTTTATGTGATTTTTGTTACAACACATCAGTAGTACCAAATTTATATTATTTTAAATTTTTCCTTCAATTTACTAAAATAAATCAGTTATTGTATTGTTCCTTTTTGACAGTTGAAGAAAAAATGTTTGCATTTCGTGGACGAAATTCTAGTTTTTTGGCGCGTTTGAATGACTTTTTGTGGCAAGAAATAAAAAAAAACCTAAATATTATTTCAAAAATCTTAAGCTGATATTTATCAAAAATAAAAATATGTACTCACATGAAATGTCAGTAGAAGAAGAGCTCCAAAGATGCTGAGGATCACAACCGAAACCTTTAAAGAAAAAAAGAGATTATTAAAATAAAAAAATATAATTTTTTTTCTTAGAAGGTACGTGGACAAGATATAATACATTTCTTTTAAATAGAAGGACATTTTTATAATAATACCATCAAAAGAAAGAATCCATAAACCATACTGATAAAAGCAATTTAATAAATAATCATTTTTCTTTTGTTATTTTTTTTTCTAATGGTCAATTACACTTCCTAGAGGTAAATTTTAAACTCGGTTTAAATAAATAAAATCAAATCCAGTCTTTGATAGCAATACCAATTATTTTAATATATAGACGGGTTCAAAATTGTTTATTATTATTTTTTTCCGAAATTGAATCAAACATTTTTTTGTGGCAATAAATTGATAAATTAACAAACATTCAAATTTATTTTATCCAATTTAGGTTGTGTAACTGTTCTTTCAATGTTTAATGTTTACTAATTTTTATTCATTACTGTTCCCTATCAGTCCAAATGCACGAAAAATGTTTGCCTTTTATAATGTGCACTTATTTTTGCACATTGTGAAAAAAATATTTTTGCGTTGTATTCAGTACATCAAATAATATATATATATATA
The DNA here is from genome assembly GCA_947425015.1 of Pterostichus niger. Taxonomy (NCBI): domain Eukaryota; kingdom Metazoa; phylum Arthropoda; class Insecta; order Coleoptera; family Carabidae; genus Pterostichus; species Pterostichus niger. The sequence continues at coordinate 4,830,195 of OX380339.1, forward strand.
TATATATATATACTTAATTATTTTTTTGCAATAAGTTTTAAACAGCATGTAGGACTTCGCTTTGATCTTTTTTATGTAAACTAAATTTAAAATATAATTTAGTACAATAAAAATACAAATATCAGCAACCATAAACCTTCGAAAAATTACTTTAATTCTTTAGATCAGTGGTTTCCAAACTTTTTCTCTCAGCGGCCCCTTTTTTCCGTAAAAAATTGTCGCGCCCCCCTCATTTTTTATAACAGCCTAACTTCAAAAATTGTAATAATTTATTTTATAGAACACAAAAAAATTAGTACTATAAACAAATATTGTTATTATATAAGATATTAGTTATAACAAATCTTTTTCTTAACCTAAAATTATGTTTATTACAATATAATAATAGAACAAAATAATGTAACAATATTTATAAACATAAAATTGTAATAAGATTGGAAATTATATTTAATTTAAATTCGGTATATTTAATATAATATAATCATAATTTTTTAGTGTGCTGAATGGGCGCTTGTTCTTCAGTTTCTCGAACCTGGTAGTCATTGAAGGTATAGCCACTCGCAATTCTTTTTCAACGATTAATCGAGTTCGATATTTTGTCTTTAAAACAGCTACAGCGGAAAAGCCTATTTCACACAAATAAGATGTTATGAAACGTAATAAAATTTCTAAGGCTTTGTTTGTTAAACTAGGGATATTTTACTGCAAGCGCGAGTTAGAAACACGTGTGTGCTATGATGTAAATGGAGAATGTGTTCATAATCCTCAATTATATTTTTATATAGCGCGCCCCCCTCGAACCAATCTCGCGCCCCACAGTTTGGAAACCACTGCTTTAGATTATTTCAGGAAATAATATTAAAATTCCTTACTTATTTTACAGCCTGTATGATTAAAACGTCAAGTATGTTTATTCAAATTTTTACGTAGATGCCTATAAAACAATATGATTTTCTATTAAATATTCATCGTATACCTTATTGAGTTATGGATAACGCATACTTAAAAAAATGTAAATGACAGGTAATCATAAAATCCATACCTGCTCCTTTTATAAAGATAAAAGATAACAGCTAGTCTTTGTACTCGCATCATCAAAGTTTAAAAACTAGCACCAGCTCCAGTCTATTCTCTAATATCTCATTAAGTCTTAGTCTACTCGTACAAGAAAAAAAATCCCGTTAATGAGCTAAAACTGAGAAGCTGTGAAGCTAATCCTAGTTCGAAAACAAGTCCAACAAATGTTTTCAGTAATTAATATAAAGGATAGGACAAAGAAACGTAGGATGCATTGTTGCACAGTAGAACTGGCAACGTGGTCTGCATGCATACATTAGCGCGGAGAACGCCTTGATATGAAATAATGCAGTGCCGTTCGTTAATGGTCTGATTTCAAATATGCATGTGCGACGGCGAATGCAATAAGAGACGGAATATTTTAATGCTGATTGTAATGAGAAAATAGGCTAGAGTGACAGAGAGAGAATGTTCGTGTAGCTGAGTGAATTGCCGGTAAAGTTTAGGAGTTATGTGGGTGGAAAATAATTTGCTGAAGTGAACAAATTTCGTGAGTTTGCTTAATGGGTTACGGTTAAGTACCTACTTCTAATGTATTTTTTTTTTTACTTTTCTTATTTTATTATGTTTTTCAAATATTTTCTTGCTTGTAAGACAGTAATTTTTTCCCTTAATTGAGAGAAGACAGTGATAAGTACATTTCACCCCTAGGGAAGAAACTAAATTTTCACGGAACTGTCAACAAAGTTAACATTTATATAAAAAGTGTCATCCTTCTTTCAGGTGCTTCATTAATTAAACCGGAAGAAATAGCTCACTTTATTTTCGAGGTATACATAGTATAATTTGTTCACTATACTATTAAAAAGTTAAATTTTCATAAATTCGATGCAATATTTGTTGTTAGATACATGAATTTATTAAAGACTGGTAAATAAAATATTAGCATAACATGTACTGTATTATATGATATGTAATATTAATTAAGAAAAAGATTAATAGCTATTTATGAAACTAGTAAGGAAATGTAGGTTATTACCTTACGCATGTCAAATTTGCAAAACGAGGCGTAGCTGAGTTATGTGAACACATAAGTAATCCGAGTTATTTATTTACTAGTTTCATACAATATTTTTTCTACTTCTGTTCTAATAAATACGAAAGCGCGTTTTTGAAATTATTAAATTTTAACATATTAATGACAGTTATAAGTTCAAAAAATAAAAGAATAACACATCAGAATTCGTCTATCAAGATATCTGTTGCTATGTTACCTCATTATTTCACTAGTTAAATAATGCAGTTCATTACCTAATTCAAATAAGTGAAACAAAACGTATATTTCCTAAAGGAAGTAGAAAAAAATAATTATATTAAAATTTAAAAATATATATACAGGGTGTTTCACAACTTAGAGCAAAAAATTAAAGGTTATGTTCTGTACGACGTGCTGATCATGAAACAAAAATATTTTTTTTTAAATTCGAAAAATTAAGGGTTGTTAACCTAAAACATTTTTTGTAGTACTACACTGGATTCGCTTTCCTATTAAACACAAACATTGAAGTAGGTATCAACTACGAAAGAATAATTACACAATTCAATTATTTGCAGTTATTTATAAAAGAATTTTATTTAATTAATAACTTTAACATTATCATCCACCCAGTGGCAGTGGCAACGAAAAATTTTGAACTGGGAAACATGGAAAATAGTTTTGCGATTTAAAAAAAAAATAATTTGTTTCATGATCAGCACTTCGTACATAATATACCCTTTAATTTTTTGCTCTAAGTTGTGAAACAACCTGTATATACTTTTAAACAAGAGGGAAAAATAAATTTCATCGAGATTTCCGAGAATCACTGTTACTCTCTCTGATACAAACACACATACACCAACACAAAAAGCAAAGTGGGTTTGAAAAGAGAAAAAACGAGTTTCGTACACACATACGCTGTTTCATCACATGGAAGGGAAGTTTTAAAAATCGACGAGCGAGAAAGATGAGATATCGCCCTATCTGGTTTTCAGTCGAGCTTTCATGTTTATTACGTCCATTCATCATTTTGAGAGACAGCGAAAGGGAACACTTCGTAATTATCGGAAATTAAATATTGCTAGGTAATTATTCCGGTTCGCAGCAGCAGCGGTTATATTTCAGTATTTCAGGTTTCGGACCATTGAAGTCCGCTGATAAAAGCTACGCAACTGATTTTAAAACTACGTGCTGGAATTCGAATTCAGTACTTTTTTCCGGATTGCTTTGCTCGCAGATTTCGTAATCAGAGCAAGAGATAGAACAAAGTTGCAGCTAATTAAACATACATTCAGTAATGCGTTAATTAGTTCATTTTACTACTAATATTTACAACAATAAATCGTAATTGTTAACTATTTCATGACATTACATATTTATAATAAAAAAATTAAAAGTTATAACTATCCCCCTTCTATGTAACAAAAATATTGCAATTTCTTTTTCAAATTATGAAGAAACTGAAAACTTAATAAAAAATGTGAAAATTAGTATGCAACTTTTAATTCTGAACAACTAATTTATGCCATACAATGAACAGGAGAATAAGAAAATGCATAAAACTAACATCATATGTTAAATCTCTATGTTCACTCTTAAGCTACCACCCGGTATATATTACGAACTAAATCTTTTCTACCACATAGCAAGATCTCAAGAACATAATGAACCCGAATTCAATTCCCACAGGCCAACAAACAATTTTCACCACATTAAAACTATCCCTGTGACTCGCCTTCCAGTAACATCTTTGAGAGCCATGATTTGTCGGCCGGTAACCGCACTTCATGCAAAGAAATACGCAATGGAAGAGTGCCACACCCAGTAATGGATAGAAGGCGTGATGATTTTTTTTCGATATAAACTAACAAATTTAAAAACAACCAAAACGTAATGTAATTTATTTGTTAAAGAGAAAAATCTCGTACAAAGGTATTGGTAACATCGGATTTAAAGTTAAACGGATAATACATTTTGTTATAATATATAGTATAATATTTTATTATAGATTCATAGCGAACGCCCGAAGTTTTAGTGCTTTGGAAACGTAGTTGTAGATATCGTAAGACTTCTTCGTGGTCAGTTCCGCCAGTAGAGAGGAGGTGTCTTGGTCTGTGTAAAGGTGCCTGAGAAGATAAAATTCTCTAAATGGAGCATAGCGGAGAAGGAAATGGGGAATATCATTTGGTTCATAGGTATTACAAATGCTGCATATTTCTGACTGGTTAAATTGGTGGCAGATATTGTCCTGATATATGTAAAAAAACCAAAACGTAAATAAATGTAAATATATCATCATGTCCATTACTCGATGTGGCACTGTGTCATAACAGGTCTTGGTAAATGATATATTTATGTGCAGTTACTAGCTGTCAAATCATAGCCTCCAAAGATGTTATTAAAGGAGAAGTCACAGAGGTAATTTTAATGTGGTGAAAATTGTTTATCGGCCGTGAGAATCGAACTCGGATCAATATTTAGTCCATCGCTCTAAAATTACAGGAAAAAAAACCAAAGACATTAATAAAAGTAAAATATCTCGAGAATCGTGACAGATAATTGATCTCAATAGTTATATTTCAATTGTTTTGAGAGTATGGTTTTGTTTAAAATTTACGTAAACTAAATTTTAGGGTAGGTAAGCAAAAACTTTAATTTATTTGTCCCAGAACTAAAACCAAATAAAATTTGCTTCAGCAGATTTGACAAAAGTTTAAAAACAAATAAAATAAAATCTATCGCCATTTGAGACCATTAACAAGAAACTATTTTTCGGTAAAGCTATTAACTTAAAAACAAAACCGAAATAAATTTCCATTTTTGCTGACGTGCATAAACTCAATATCAACATGATGGAAGACACGCAAGAATGTCAAGTAGTAAAATTAAAATATCGGATATAAAATAATATTACATGAAAGATAATCAATTGATTCGTATGCAGCATAAACTGTTTTATATTCCAACCTCCTCAAAATATGTTTATCAACATAAAAGAAGTTCAGGAATTATGTTATAAAAACGGAACTTTGCCTCGAAATGTAGATAAAATTTTATGAAAATGTTGAAGGCAGAAAGTATTTCTATCCTTTGCTGCTTGGAATCCATATCGTGGATTTTTTGATCAAGTCGGTTGGCTTTGCCGGACTGTTGTGTCTTCGTTGGCCGCAGGAGTCGCAGATGTGATCAATAATGTTTTAGAGTTATTGTTTGCAGATTCATTCTCGTGGTAGCTGGTTGGAATTGGAACGGCTTACTCTAGTTATTGCGGAATTAATTTTACGAGCCATGGGATCTCGTGCTTTACTACCCGACTTGAATATTATTATCAACAACTATTACTTAGTTCCAGGTGGTTTATTGTTTTCTGTTCTGGATTTAGATAGCCTAATTGCATTTTATTGCACTGCATTTCTGTTTTGTATCTCGTTAATTAAATAGAGAGACTGTTATCTACTGACATTAAATTTACAAACAGCTTTTACAATTTTAATTTTTATCTCAATATTTAAATATTCTATACACTTGGTCGACAATGTATTTAAAACAACGTACTAGAATGTAAATAAGTGTGAATTATTTACGGGCTATTTTACATTTTGATAACCGCTAAAAAATATACTAAAATATCGATTTTTGTTGCAAATTATTCTGTTAATAAATATAAAAATGAAAATAAATGAAGATACAAAATACTTTAAATTTGATTGGACATACATTTTAATTCGATAGTAACTATCTGTTAAAGTGGAAATGAGGACCTCGCAACAAATAGATATTAATGAAAAAAATTTCACACATTAAAATGAACACATTATTAAACAAATTATTGTTGTATGACGTGTCCCATTAAATAAATGTGTAAAAATTAATTCGTTCTGTCAACTGTCAATATGACAAATTTCTGTTTTGTTTATATCCCTGGTAACTATTGAAATAAACGCGCATTTAAAGTCAGACGCGCGACAAAGATATTTTTCGATTGTTCCATAGAAAACGTCAACTTTACGATGACAAATGAGAGCGTAATTGTAAACTTTTCATAGCAGATAAAAACAATAATTTATAATTGATAGATTTATTTTGTTATTTCATGGCACTAATAATTTTAAGTTAAACTATAACAGAATAAAAGAAAAAATATTGTATTTACCTATTTTTATTTGTTTTCTATTTACTGTTTAGTTCACAAAACCACCCAAAAGTATTTTAATTAAGCCTATGCCCATTCCATAAAATACAAAAACCGCAGAAGTGGATAGTGTAAAACGCTTAGCTTCTTTTTGTCCATTGCCACCCTTCCAATGACCGTTTCCATTCTGCGTCTCCAGATTCCAGTCTCTATGTTCGGGTGAAAATGCAGGCAATTTTCCACATCTGCGGAGTTTCGCAGCTCCGAACCGCCCACCCCCATATGTACGCGCGTTCCGGCCATTGCCACGGACTGAGATACCGGATCCACGGCTCCGGGCAACCGGACTCTGCTCGGCCGCGCTCCGGGCGAAGCCGGAATATCAACGAGGTTAAGTGGAATTAAATAAGTGGAGTTTGTTTACGAGATACCTGGAATTTATTATTTTTAGATTCAGATTTTTTGTGTTTTGTATATGTAAGTAAATTTTAAAAAAATTAAGCTTCATTTTAAATTTATAATTGATTGTATTTAAATATTTACTATACTAGTATACATATTTATCACGTAGATACATATAATTATTGTTCTTCTTTACTTTAACTTTAATTTTATATGTATACTAACTATATTTTGTTAATTGTTTATTAAACATAATTATTAAATTGTTTAATGAAAATTTAATGTATATTTCGTAGGATAATTTACTAATTACGGTGGTTGCCATTTTATTACTGTTTATTAATTATAAACTAAAACAAAGTTTATGAACAATGTTAAAAATCAAATTAAATTATTAATTGTACTGTAATAATTACTTTGTTGAACATTATAATATTCAAATAAGTATAAAATGAGTTATTTAATAAAAGGAAAATACTAATTTACTAGGGAAAAACTAAATTCATTGTTAACAGACAGAATGTACTAAAAATACAAATAATATAATAATGAATCGGATAATTAGAAAAATATGAACATTGAGGTGAAGTTTGCACATAATCGAGCTGTATAATAATAATAAAAAAATATATATCCCAGGCGCACATTTATAATTTATTTACTCAGAATGACGAGCTTAAATTAAATACGAATTTAAATTTAAAACAAATAAATATATCATCACGCCCTGTACCCATTACTGGATGTGGCACTCCCCATAGCAGATCTAGGTAAGTGATATATATCTTCGCGTGAAATTATCTAAATATCTATTGTACGTCTAGAAATTTTAGAAAAGTAATTTGACCTTTGAATCCACGTAAAAATAGAACAAAAATTCTTTGTAAATATTTCGCACAGAAATCCTTTCCAACAAGCCGGAAGAATTTAGCAAATCTTTAACAATAAAACCTCGTCCTGCGCGACATAATTCTACCGCTTCCAGAATCAAAATCACACATTGCACCATCACCCTTCCCAGTCTTCGCGTGACCGTCAGAACGCTGCTGGAATCCTAATGTCCCGGCCCGGCGCATGGCATCTCCGTCTCCTCGCGGTAATAATAAACTTTAGCGCAGCGTAATGAACAGAATCGCCAATAACTCGCTGGAAATTTATTGCTCGATATCGGTTTAAAGGTTCTCTTTTTGCGGATGTGATTTATGCGCAGTTGACTGCAAAAACTAAATTGAGCGGGGGTTTTTATTTGGTGATCGCTGTGAAATATAATTGTCATTCCTTCACGCTGGGAAGCGGCGTGCTAGCGTTCTAGCGGTCACGTGACCGGCACGTGATGTATGGCGAGAACCCGTCGTAGTTTATGAGTTGGTACGAAGGAGTTTGCTTGTGGGAGTTGCGAAGTTTTGCGCAAGGTTTTGGAGATGTGGTTGACCAACAACTGGACAAGAAATTCTACACGTTTTGTTGCCAAATATTGATCTTAGTTGGCTGTTATTTGGCGCTTGTTGCAGTTTTTTAACAGAAGATTTCATGCTGCAAACATTTTTATTTCTTTACTAAATTGCACTATACGAAATTAATCCTAATTGGAGCACAAATTTAAACTACTACTTAAACACAATTATATTTTAAATTATCTATTAAGGAGTCAGGCCACTCTAGACAAGGAAAAAAAAAAAGAGTCATTTTGTAGATTTTTTTAACGTGCTGTTTTTGGATCTTTATTTAGTGCTCTTTAAAATTTTTTTAAAGAAAATATTCAAAATTGTCGTCAGTAATTTAAAAAAAATGGCGACTTCTCTTGGCGCGTAGGGCAAATCGGGCGAAAACATTCCGGGAACAGCAATGGACTTGGAACAAAAAGGGATATGTTTTCTTAATATCTGATGTATACTCTAAAAAACTACGGGCTGGATTTTGAAAATTTTGATTTTTAACAAAATGGAGCACGTTTGAAACAAAAGTTCATTATTCGGGACTAAATTTCTGTATAAAAACGACCATAAAAAACGAATGAAGCACTTAAAAAATACCCCCCGTAGTTTTTTAGTATTTTATATCTAGAATAAGAAATAAAAAGATTCAGCACGATCCATCAATAGTATTTCATATTTCTTTTCGCTCGATTTTGAAAATATGATTTCGAGAAAAACGCGTTTAAAGTTTCGAGTCATATATATACATATATATACTAAAACTAATAGATATATGCTTTTTTCCCTCTGAAATACTTCCGCACGACATCTAAATTAATTGTCCCTTATTCCTAAGGGTTTAAACTATAATTTAAGTAAATAAAAAAAAATGAATTTTTTAAAAATTTTAGAGTGGCTTACCCCTTAAGTCAATACGATTTGACGCAATAAACTAATGCAAAAAATGCAAACTATTAGCTATAAAACTGGATTTATAATAGCCGTGTTCTTTTACATGATCTCACTTCGTTTTAGCTCAGCTCAGTTATCTCAGTAAAGTTGTCTGTTCTATTTGTCTGAACTGAGGTGAGGTGAACTGAGAATGAAGTGAAATGAATTTTTCACTCCTTGCTTATGCTGAGCTACTTAGCGGGGTAGTACTTGTTGAGATTCTCACCTCAGTTCATGAGTGGGGGTTCTTTTTTTAAGTGTTTGACACATCGATGATCATTGTCAATTTATTTCAAAATGAATACTGTTAAAATTAATATAAGTATGAAATACTTACAAAATGAATTTATAATACCAACAATTTATTATGAATTATCATACAGCAGAACTACAGCTAGGTTTTGAATTCATCATTTTAGTATCTAAAGTTTGACGTTTAACAGCAACAGGTAACAGAGAAAGATATATGTATACCATTCATTGTGTAGGTTCTATTTACAAATTAACTGTCTCAGCTCACTTCACATGAATATCATTTCATTTTGATAACTAGTGAGCTGAGTTGTTTGTAAAAAGAATGCAACTAATGGAATAACGTAAATGGTAACGCACTTGAAGTAAATCAAGAATTAACGAAAATCAATTTGTTAAATTAAATTAAAAATAAATACATCATCACGCCTTTTACTTATTACTGGGTGTGGTACTCTACAGTAGTAGATCAGGGTAGGTGATATATTTCTCAAATCCACAGGCCGATCGATAACACTGATTTTGTCAAATTTTAATGATATTTAATTTTTTCATATGAATAATTTTTTATTTTTAATGAAAAATGATACAATATATGCAGGCAAAATGTAATGCTCTAAAACATTTTAAAAAATATTTTTGTCTAAAATAAGTGCATACGAAAAAAGTGTTTTTTATTGTAAAACACCTATGTCCCTCATATCGTGTCACAGCCTATATATTTTATAAATGTTGTTTAAGAAAACAATACTTTAATTATTAATATATGTGCATGAATTGTAATAAAAATATCTTAATAGATATCTATTTTCGTTTAAATAACGCTATATTTTAATAAATGAAAGATAGTGAAATAAATTCGAATTCTTTCAAGTATCTTAGGAAAAGAAGTGCTGTAGCAAAATTAAATTAACTGTAAAATTTCGTTTAAAAATTTGCAAAATTAATTTAATATTCAATACATCTAAGTTAATTAATATCTAAAATATCTGACATGAAAGAAATTTGATTCCAGACTAAACGTTTTCCTGGAAATTATAATTAAAATAAGATCCGTTTTCATTTCATCAACCGAAAATTGATATTGACATTAAAGAAACAAAATTGAATTAGAAGCAGTAGGATATTAAATCTTGTAACGTCAAAAACATTTCACATCTCCAGAAGAATGTTTCATAATCTCGAAAATAAAAACAATAATAAAATCCAATTTACTGGTTCCGCAAAAAAAAACCAGAGCAGTAATTGAAAATACATTCATTTTGTGTAAATTACGATAGAACCGGACGCATATTTAACGAAAATTGCAACAAAACAATGGCGTATTTAACCATCTCCAGTGAATCGTAAATAATCCATTTGCATTGGAATCGCTGGACACCGTTACAGCAAAAACGGAAAACTGTTCATTTAAATGCGGGCTCGCGCGTCGTTGTGGACGAGTTATGTTAGGTTATAATCTCGCCTCGAGAAGGGACCAAGTTTATAATATATGGTCAAATGGAACGGACAAGTGAACAATGATCAGCACTTTGGAGCTGGAGCGATTAGCGCTGTGCCAGTGTGTGTGTGTGTGTGTGAACCTTTCCCGAGCCGAACTAATCTCCAGGGATCTTGTAGTGGAAATAACACGCATCCATTGTTATAATTAGCTTTCAGCGCCACTACAACCCGAGATCTACGAGGGAATGTCAATCGTTCAAGTGGAATTAAGAAATGAGTTAACACGGATTATGTTTCAATTACTTTCCTGATTTTTCTATTAATTTTCTGCACCCCACAATCAACAATGTTTTTATAAATTAAACAATTTCCCGCTTTTTCATGGATTCTGATGACTGCAAACTAAATTAAATAAAGAAGTGACTTATTAATTCAATTAACTTTTTTTTTTAAATGGAATCCGTTCAACGTCCTCATCTTAATACACCATCTCCATTCCTCTTACAACAAATTTAAAAAATGAAGGGGTAGGTGGCTCAGTGGTATCGAGTAGGCTTGTGTATTTGAGAACCCAGATTCGATTCCCACAGCCGACAAATAATTTCCACCACGTTAAAGCTACCCCTGTGGTTTTCACTAATATATTTGGGGGCCGTGATTTAACGACTGGTAACTGCACGTCACGTGAAGAAATATATCACTTACGAAATAAGAGAGTATGTAGAATTTCGATGTGGTTATAAGAAACGTTTGCAACTGTCTTCTTATTGTAATTAAAGTATAATTTCAAATTTCTCGCGTCATTTTATCTCAAATCAACCAAAAGTTTGAATGAAGGAAATAAAAAATTAAACGCTAAGTAATATTTATTGAAATGCCTCTATAGTAATATAATCATGTCACCTACGCATTATGATTATGTTACAGAGGTAACTGATTATTATAGGAAATGATGAAAATATGTTTGATATTATGTCAGATCAAACTTGAATCCCTCGAGTCACAACCCATCAACTAAATGCTCTAAGGCGCGGCACTAGGCACGTAAACTTTTAGTCTAACCAATAACAATAACTAGAATACTGAACTAATTAATTATCACGGCAGCTAATTAGACTACATATTCCAGTATTACTAAACTTTTTCCATTTTAATTAACATTTTTATTTGAAGCATACTATACAAGTTCATTTCAACTTCCAGATATTTATTTTGTATATGGCACTCATTATACAGATAACAAAATATATTTTTTACTTTAAAGTATTTTTTCCCACTGTACATATTAAAAATGAAATTAATTTAAATTATTATAATTTTCCACAGAAAACGTCAACTTTACGGTGATAAATGAGAGCGTAATTGTCAACTTTTTATAGCAATCGTAGAAAAAATATATTTCTATATTTTTTTGCAACTTCTAGGTAATGATTTTAAAACTAATAGTTTAAAAAAATATATCATCGGATACATTGTTATCTTCATAAATTATCGATGCGGTGATCGGGCAAATTAAAGCGTATACTACTACTTGTTGTGACGTAAGACACCTGTGTAATCCCGTGTTTAATTCTACCGGCCGACAAAAGTGTATGCTCTGACAATGCCGCAATAACTGGAATTTTATCAGTTTTTACTGTCAACAAATATAACTAAAAAAAAATAAATTAAAGAATTTCGAAAATGTCGTTTTTAAAGATTAATTGTATATTAAACCAGAAAAAAAAATGGGACGAATAAACCTTAGTAGTCAGTAACACTGGGATCATTTCACATTTCCCGATCTGTTTTCTCTTTTTGGAAAGATGGCATTATTTAAAATTTGTTTAATTGCATTTTTTCCAGTTCTTCCCAATTTTATATATTTAAATTTGACTTGCACTGTACTGGTAGTTTTACGAATGAAAAGAAATATTACTAATAAATAAATAAATATATTGTGAATATAAATATAACATAAAAAAAATTATTATAAATTTGTAATATCCTAGAATGTGAATTTACCTTATATACTGTATACAATAGTTAATCCATAAGACAAGAATATTATTGTATTAATATTACAAAGGTAATTAACGCTTCAGGTATGTACAAAGGTAGAACTAAATTAATCATAGAATTATATGACGTTTCAAAATGTGTCTACATGACACTAAACTTGTCTTGTACACCTCCATTAGCAGGAAATTAACCCTTAATTGTTATTTGATAGCATAGTTTTAATAGTTGTATGACTAGTGTACGTATATTAAATTACATACGGATTTCATATCGACATTCCATCTGTGATGACGAGTAATTGCTTATTAAATCCAAGCTATCATAACGTCATTTCATTCCTTGCCCGAACCAACCCACTAACGATATTTCAATCCAATCATTCGTGCACATGCCTACATATATCACCAGAAGTACCGGCATTTATATCATTTGTTCATTTCTTATGGCTTTTAAAAAATACATTAACGAGCAGATTTATTCAACAGATTAGTTGCATAATTCTATTTTAGTTTTTTTAATTGGCTAATAAGGAATTATTATAGGTGAATAAAATGCGGTAGTTATGTTGGTAATGAATCTAACTGATCTACACAAAATGAAGTTTATTAATTCACGATTAGATAATACACTCATCATTAGCGAGAGGCATATTTACTTGAAACCCGAAATCCGACCCGATCCGAAGTTTTCAATGTATAAACACCACATTTCAAAAAAAATATTCGCTTAAAATGAGCTAAAAATTCAATAACTAAGTATTGAAGTTTCCAAACATTTTTTAACATAACATTTTAGACTTTATCGAGGCTATATCGCACAAACTAAGCTAAGCTATTAAGATGCGCTCAATGACATTGAATTTATGAATATATGAGTAGATTTCAATAAATAGTAGTTTTGCACAGTTAAATCCTTATAATATTAACTTTCGGATCAGTTTGGTACATATCGGGTTAAGTGGACACATACAATCGGGTACGAATGGATATCCATCGTGTTCGGGTCAGGTCAGGTTAAATTATTTGTTTAAATTAGTATTTCTACTCATCATCCCCTCATAAATACCATCATACAATTCAACTAATGTATGTAAACAAGACTTACCCCATAACATATTCAATAAACTCGAACAAGCACTAGAATAATCATTAACTATTTCACCACAACATTACTCGTCAAACGATGAACTGAAACTAACGTTAGAGACCTGAACACTTAATTAAACAATAATCAAACGTTGCATAAATGCTTGAATTCTTTATAACAAAAAGCGATGACATAAGCAAAGACGAGGCCAACTAATAATATTAATGAGATGGAATAAAATTGACTATACAACTCTAACTTCAAATTTAAAAAATCTGATGTGGACACCACATGACTTCCTTGTACGCGTATTAAACTATAGTTTTTTTTTTATTGCACATATTTGACATTTTTTGTTATAATCCATAGCAAACTTAATTTTTTTTTAAATCAAAAAATATATAATATTTAAATTTAGATATCTCGTTTATGCAAAAAGCTAATTTAAAAATTCTTAATGTGCTAGATGCAGAATTTAATTCTCAAAAATTTGCAGCATTCATTTCTAAAATTAAAATAATACCATTTTTTTCAAGGAAAACTGTTAGCAGCTTCATGTAATGTGCCACTTCCGATTAGTCTATTTTAACCAAAATGTATTATATTATTTCCATTGATATAGTAGTCTTATATACCAAATTTGGAAAGTTTTAAATTATATTTGAATATAGTTTTTCATGAAAATCTATTATAGGCTTCAAGTAAAGTACCACTTCCGGTAGTTGTATAATGACCAAAAAAGGAGGTGCACAACTAGATGTTATAACAGTCCTAAATATAAAGTTTCAATTTTCTACGGTTTACCGTTTTTGAGTTATGCGAGATACATACGTACGTACAGACAGCATGACGAAATTAGTCAAAATGGATTCAGGGAGGGCCAAAATACCTATTTCCGTTGAAATCTGATAACCGAAAATTTTCGCGATTACAATACTTCCTTTACTTCGTACAAGGAAGTAAAAAACCTAATTTTATTTTGCAAATAACTCAAATATACATATACCGGGTGTAGAATTGATATATGTACATAGGAAATACAATGGCATTTTTTAATATAATAATTGATAGGTACTTCCCTAATAAAATTAGACCAAAAATGTAAATACAAACAAAATGTTAAGTATTTAAAAACTGCATGTAATGAGTATTTATCTGTTGCTCAATTATTTTTTATGCACGAGTAACAAGAAAACAAAAAATGGCTTTATAAAATTTGAAATTGAAGATCGCACACGTCCAAATTTAGAAAACTAACCTGCGGCACATTTAAAAAAAAAACAAGTACAATAAAGATCTAGAGTTAAATTATGCTAATTAAAATTAGAACAAAAATCTACAATATTTTAAATCGAGTCAATTTACAGTAATTTGTATACGAACTGTTGTGGTTGGTAACTGTTATTGACATTTATGCAATTGTTCATATTTTGAAGTTTTATTGAAATTTTAATGTTTCCAGCTTAATAGGTTCAGTATGTCATCCGCTACTAACAATCATCTAAAATAAAATCCTAATGATACGCAGCTGGGTTTCGTAATGACTTCTTTATGAACGCAAACTAGAAAAATAATATTTTGCAGCAGTACTTTCAAATTATATTATTATAAATTTTATTATTTTATTTATCTTTAATGTAATTCCATGAATTTGTTCGTACCCAGGTAAACAGTATTTACATGAAAGCATAAAACATAAAACAAGAAGACAGAACAAATATTTATTCATTCCTTGTAACGAAATAAATGAACAGTAAATAACTTTAAATGTATAAACAGTAAATAATGTTTAATGTACCTTATACTATACTAGAAAATAAAACAAAATTAGATTAGAAGAGTATTTAGTTTGTCCTAGTGGAAACTCGATTAGATTTACCGAACCATTTAAAGTAGAACGTGCTGCAGAATGTAACATAGTAACGTAACGTATCGTAATGTAGTTAGAAATGTATAGAGTAAGAATTTTTATTTAACAATAATTCCCTGCGGAATGACTCCATCAGAATCTGAAATTCTGTTAACAGATAACCACTAGAACTGTTATTTCAAATGAAGTTTAGTCAGAGAGAACTACATGGAGCTTAATTCCCTTTAATTGAATATTTGATGAGAACCCTCCTAGGTGGAGTGCGGCCAGCACGAAGACAAAGCTAGACAAAGAACGCTATATTCCATAGCCGTCGAGATTAAATCATTTTCTAAGGAGCAATCACAGTTTATTTATTTATTTATTTATTCTCTAATTTCAATTTGAACAGCTTATAGTTGAATCCAAGTCATTAAGACACAATCGTAGTTGTAGATATATGTTGAAGTTAGTTATAAGACAATTCGGATACGAGGAATTCAATGTCTTTGAAAGCAACTTCATATCTCGTTAATTTTTTAAGAATTTGTTTCATATTTCAGGTTATGTGCTTTTAGTTTTAATGTGGTTCGATAAAATAAATATATCATCACGCCTTTTAACCATTACTGGGTGTGGCACTCTGCCGAAGCAGATTTCGGTAAGTGATATATTTCTTCGCGTGAAGTGCAGTTACCAGCCATTTAATCACGGCCACTCGATACCACTGAGCCACCTACCCCATAAATAAATGAACTTATTCCCAATTTTTCTGGAATTGTTTTTCATAAACTGTAAATATATCTCAACTTTTATGATTTATTATATGATTTGACATGATATTAACGTCCTTGATGAAAGGAGGTAAGTTGGCGCCCATGGAACATTGCTCCATTGAGACAAAGATGCAAAGAGGATCAGCGGGTCAAGTGACAGAAGCAAATCAAGCCAGATTGATGTTTCTGTTTAAGTAAATACAAGTATTTACATTCGGCAAGAGCCCCATTAGGAAGGCAGAGCTTCACAAGGCGCAAAGCATTGTGGGTATAATATTCATGCAAATATCAGCCGGTTCGCAGTTGGCATTCGCGCATTCTGTATCGCAGGTTAATATTTCAAATGGAATGTAATGAAAGATAAACAAATGGGTATGGTTGTTATTTACATTTGACGGATCGGACTTTAATAACTTTAGGGTGTTATGAAATATGCATATTGTTACTGTTAACTTATACAAATCGGGAATTATGGTTTAAATGGAACTTTTAGAGTGCTGAATAAATGAAAAGTTTATGCAGAATTTCATAATTCTCACGGATTACTGGAATGCTAATATTTATACACTTAGCAGCTTGTGAACTTATTAAAATTGTGTTTGCTACGCACATAATGAACCGAAACATTTTCAATCAAAAAAGTACTTATTACTGATTTAGAGTTTTCCATCAAATTTAATTAAACCTTTTAATAACCTTTAATACTGGATGAATTGAAGAACCCAGATTCAATTCCCACAACCAGGGTTCGTAAATATCATGATATTTATAATAAATATCAAAATATCTGATATATAGGATATATATCAGATAAATATCACTTTTTGAATATTTATTTTTTAATTTTAGTTTTTGTACACATTTAGAAAAACTGAAAAATTCGAAAAATTTCACTTCTCCGGAGGCTATATCTCAAAAACTAAACAAGATATGCAAATGCGCTCAACGGCGTTGAATTCCCCGTGTCCGAATTGACTTATAAGCAAATTTTCATACAATTTTATGCAATTTAATATTTTTAATTATTTCCTAAGGGGTACCCCTTTGGTTTTTTCAGATTTTAATTCAATTTTACCAAAAATCCTTAATCGTAGGATTATTAAAACGAAAATTTACATACATATGTATTTTGACCCACTGAATCCAGTGGTGCAATCTACAAATGCATATGACTTCTGGTTTTCGAGAAAATGTTAAAAAACCGCTTTTTGCGATTTTTTTGGCGGAAAATTGAAAAAAAATAAAAATCGCTGAAACTATGTTTATAAGTTAACTGAAGCACGAGAAAATTAATGCCGTTGAGCGCGTTTTCATATCACATTTAGTTTTTAAGATATAGCCTCGGAATAGTAGAAAAACTGAAAAATTCGAAAAATTTCACTTTTCCGGAGGCTATATCTCAAAAACTAAACAAGATATGCAAATGCGCTCAACGGCGTTGAATTCCCCGTGTCCGAATTTTCATACAATTTTATGCAATTTAATATTTTTAATTATTTCCTAAGGGGTACCCCTTTGGTTTTTTCAGATTTTAATTCAATTTTCCCAAAAATCCTTAATCGTAGGATTATTAAAACGAAAATTTACATACATATGTATTTTGACCCACTGAATCCAGTAGTGCAATCTACAAATGCATATGACTTCTGGTTTTCGAGAAAATGTTGCGATTTTTTTGGCGGAAAATTGAAAAAAAATAAAAATCGCTGAAACTATGTTTATAAGTTAACTGAAGCACGAGAAAATTAATGCCGTTGAGCGCGTTTTCATATCACATTTAGTTTTCGAGATATAGCCTCGGAAAAGTAGAAAAACTGAAAAATACGAAAAATTTCACTTCTCCGGAGGCTATATCACAAAAACTATTTGATATTTTTATATAATGGATATATATCATTGCAAAAATATGACGATATATATCAAAATAAATATATCGATCGATATATATCTTCGAACTCTGCCCACAACCGACAAACAATTTTCACCACGTTAAAACTATCACTATCCCTATCTCCCCCTCCACCAACATCTTAAGGTTGCATGATTTGACGGCTAGTAATTGCACTTCACGTGTATAAATCTATTATTTACCAAGATCTGCTCCGGCAGAGTGCCACGCCCAGTAATGGGTAAATGGCGTGATGATATATTTATATTTATTTAATCTTTAACAGTCTGGTTCTTTAAAAAACTAACCTGAATTTTGGTTTACTCCAAGTAAATATTAAGTAAACTATAATCTGATACATAAAACTTGAATGAATTTAAAAGATTTTAAGCTTTTTAATATTTTATTTGCTGACCTTTCGGTCTCAAAGCTAATGATAGATAAGTTTAATGTTAAATAAAAATAAAAAGTTGAATTAAAATTTTAGTAAAGTCTGAAATGTAAAACTCATAGTTATATAATTTAACAAAACGAATGGAAAACACAAAATACAACTTTTGTAACCTCTACACAATTTTAAACTCCTGGTAAACTAGGGTCCTGTAGTCTAAAAATGTAACCTAGTTTAAACCTGTACTAATCTTAAACCACTTCTATGACTAAGGTGTGCTTACCAGACTAAACTAGTACAAAGATAGCATTGGCGTATTTTTACTATGAATACGGTTACAAGAGTCTACAATTATTAACTTTCTGTATCCAAATAAAATTCCATGAGCCTACGTTTTTACCTATTTGTAGATTTTGAGTAGTTCTCTAGCCTCCGTCTACAAAGAACTATTTCCAACCCTTATATACAAATAACTATAACATATGTAAAACAACTTCGATCATCGGCTGGAATCAATTTTTCCAAAACCGAAACCCTTATAACCCTATTACGAAACTCATTATCACATGCTAGTTGATCCTGGGCATCAATACACCAAATTAATCCGGCAAATATCTTTTCATCCACGACCCCTAATTTCACTATCCCTTACCACGGACCACGTGACATAATTATCAGACTGGCGAGTCTGCAAGGGTTGGTTCACATGCGTTTGACGGTCGACGGTAGCAGTAGCCAAGTTTGGGTAAAGTTTATCGGGCGGTCGGCCGTGCCAGCCGTGAAATTGAAACGCGTTAAGCCGGCCTGCAAGACGCTTGGCAAGACGGCGTGGAGTGGGGGATGCTCGCCTTAGGGGGGTTGCTGTCACTTGGCCTCTGGTCGCAACCGTGACGACGCCGATGTCGAAGATACAGGACTGTATCGACAATTTTCTAGGGTAAGGCATTGACTTGCAGATATACTATTGTAATTTATACGCTCTACTGAATAGTTATCAATAAACTTATTGAATTTGTGTATACTAAATACAGGGGGTTTCACACGAAAAGGGCACTCTTTTGAAAGGTAATAGTATTAGTTATTCTAAGATAAACATAAAATAAACATTTGTCTGACTTTTAAGACTCAGGAAAGCTTTGCTTTGCATGCCTAGTCAGGAAAATAACATAATGTCTGCCTAGGCAGGTAATGAAAGAAACGTGAGTGTCTAGTTACTTAGCAACATAAAATACTGACTGAATATGTAAATCAAATATTTCGTTTAATTTAAATTAATTTAAAATATGTTTTATTTATTTATAAATTTCAAGTAAAATGTTATACACATCATTTGCCTAAATTTAAATAAAGCGTCGTACAGGATTCGTAAGCTGTTGCATGCTCGGTTTGAAACTATCTACTCATCCTGCACTTGATCACTTTCCTGACTGTTTACGTAAATAACTATTATTTTAGATAACTGGACTTCATTTTCGTATAAAAATAAATTTGTTTATTTCGGATATAAACTCTTAAAATGATTCTTGAATACTTGAAAATAATAATAATAATTGTTATTCCCATTCGTTATTTAAACGATGTCAAATTTAAAAGTATTTAAAAGTCGTGATGATATATTTTAAACAACTGTTTTTTGTATACATTTGTTCCTATTGAGAAAAAGTATTAAAATCAGCTTTTGATGAATCTTGTAATTTTTTTTATAAGAAGTCAATTAATACAACACCGCATGCAGATGTATTTTGAAAGGAAATTAAATACGTATTTATATCAGATTTCTTGCCAAAGAAATTTGTAAATTTGCACATTTCATTCATAAATTTTGTCCTAGTTATATTTATAAATATGCAAGATCATATTTTAATTTTTTAATTACTGGCAATCGTTATATTGCATGATTACATACGAAATTCTGTATTCTAAAATTAAATTAAATGAAACTGTTCGCGCCTTTTACCCATTACTGAATATAGCAGATCTCAGTAAATGATACATTTTACATGTAAAATGTGGTAATTATTCGTCAAATTACGACTCCCAAAGATGTTAGTGGAGGGCGGGTCACAAGGTTCATTTTTATAATCTGGTGAAAATAAGTTTGCCAGCTTTAGGAATCTACAATCCACAGTGTTGTCACTGAGCTAACTACTATATTCAGTTATTTCTATTTGACTTTTACATATTTTACTTTCGAACGATATAACATTTTTTATGATGATGTCAGTGACTTGTTATTTTTTTATAATAATAACTATATATACAAGTGTTTTATATAGGTCGAGATTAAAATTTTCAAAATTAGCAAAGTTAAAAACATAGTTCTTAAAATGTAGATTTTTAGTGCCACTGGCCGTACCACGACAAATTATTTAAAGTTGTAAAATAAATAAATTAACTATTGTCGTGTTTATATTCGTAAAATATTAGAAACAACTATCAAACTAGTGATACTGTAAATGTTTACTTAAGGTACTGCCTCCAAAGATGTTAGTTGAGGCGGAGCCACAGGGGAAAATTGTTTGTCGATTGTGGAATTAGAACCCGGATTCTCAAGTCAACAGTCCGAGTCGATACCACTAAACCACCTATTTCACAACACTATATGAGTAAAATAAAATACAATAATGTAATATAAAAATTATTGGTTACAGAATATCAAAATTATGATACTAAATCTATAAAATAATCATATTAATTGTTTGTGTGGTTGGCACTTGGTGAAACATTTTGAAATTATTTAAAATAAAAACACTTGGTAAGTTCCACAAATCTATAATTTATAAAATAATCATTTGATGAAGATTCCCATTTCTATAATTCCTGTCCTTACTGTCCCTACAGCCCTGAAGTTCATAGTCCTTCCCTGCCTCAACCACACCGCTCGGTCACAGCATCCCGTCATTTGATATAGGTTTCGGCATAATCTCAGTCATGCGTCTTACAAGACACGCAGACACGAGCAGACTTAGCCGCGTGCTCTGTGATCGTGATCGTGATCGTGACGAAGGCTCGGAGAGAAGGTTAGTACGCGTGTACGGAGATGTTACACGAATTATTGAAGCCTTGGTTTTCACCATGAAGGGCGAGAGGATGAGTTGACAGGGACATTGATAGCTCTTGTAATTTGGATATTGGAGTCTGATGGACCGATGATGATCGAAATAAATTAAAAGTTTGAATACTTTCTCTTCGTTTAGATTGAGATTTTAGGATAATGTTGAAGTGGTATCGATAATTAGAAAATTAATGGGAAATTAAAATCATGTAACGTTTATTAGTTTGATTTTTAAATGAGAGTGAGAAACTGGAATGGACAAGGGATGACTATTATAGAGGAACGATGGGAGAATAATCGAGGTGTAACATCGCGAAATATGTGTACGGCTAGGTAATGGGCAATGGTAAGCTATTTATAGTTTATGTTTATATTGATGAATCACAATACTCGTCAGTTGTTATTAATATTAATAATAATAAATAAACACTTTTTGAAATTGCGTAGCCGGAAACGCCCACTCTTTTCGCAGTAAAAGCATTAGTTTTATCAATATTTATAGTATGATATCTGTTCAGATCTTATATTATATTATAATTTCTGTATCGAAAAATTGGACTATATTCGTCATCAGATTTCGTGTTATTGCTAGATGGGTCTACAGTTCATGCTAGAATTATTATTTAAATCTAAAACGATCAGCACATATTCCTATATTTTGAACTGAAATATTTTTTAAATTTATTTACAATTTCTGTATTCCATTTGCTACTTGGTTCACTTTATATAATCAGTTGAGATAATTGACACCACATGAAAAATTAAAATGAACTAAGGAATCTGATACATTTCAAGCTAAATCTCATTTAAGAATAAAGTGAGTGAATAAATAAGTGATCTGGTTCAGTTAATGTAAGTTAGATCTGATCCAAATTG
The DNA here is from genome assembly GCA_947425015.1 of Pterostichus niger. Lineage (NCBI taxonomy): Eukaryota > Metazoa > Arthropoda > Insecta > Coleoptera > Carabidae > Pterostichus > Pterostichus niger. The sequence continues at coordinate 4,852,768 of OX380339.1, forward strand.
TAACCGGAATACGCGACATCAAGATCTAACTACAGTACAATTATTTCCACTTAATGCGACATTTGTATCGCATATAGTTTGAATAATCTCAGTCATAATCTACTGGTAATTTACTAAGGGTCCTTTATCTGTTGTCATTTTAATGTTTTCTAATCTTATCTAGTTGTACAGTAGAGTTTATGTTAATGTTTATTAGGACATTTGAAGACCACCCAAATTTTCAACCTTAACATTAACCCCTGGAATTTCCTTTTGAACTTATTCAAAACTGTGCCTTCGGCATTGTATTTCATTTAAAATACCGTCATTCCTTTTGTACTTTCTCTAAATGAGATTATAACTGTACTATTTAGATAAAGACCTTTAAGTTATTCTACCATAGTTAAAAGTAGACACAGTCACATTGACTTAGAAATATTTTACATTTATTTTTACAACAAATCATAAATAAAACAACTTGAAACTGTTTATTAAATCTAAATATTTCTTACTGTTGTACGTAATATAACTTAAATTAAATTTAGTTTAAAAAAGCAAGAACTGTCGACAGGAAGCGAAACCGAGTATCCACCATAACTAACCCGCAGTGCAGCGATATCCGGGAGCAGTACCCTGTGTGCTACACCCTCCATCGCACCATCGCCGCGGTTAAAGGCGGTGATATTAAAGCGCGAACCCCGCGTTTCTAGTTTTGCTTTCTTTGCGTGGCTGACGGTTCACGTTACCTCGATATAACAAGTTGCCCTGCACGAGCGAGGAAATTGGATTACAACTCCAGGCCATAGAGGATAGAGCAACGCTGTACTTGATCCAGTAGACGGAAACATTTTTTGACTAAAATACAACAGTGCATTGTGAATGGAGGTGACTTTGGCAAGGAGAAATCTTGTAGATTTATTGTAGTACTTGGTTATGTAAACGTGCAAAAGGTGATTGTATTCTCAACTTAAACTGCAGTCTGAATTCTATAAAAAGATTTCAATTCGGATAAAAAATAACATAGGTAAACGAAGCACGCATTCCTTTTCTTCAGCAAAGTGTGAACTGTATTGAATCAAATTTTGCTTAAAACAAATATAAAGTTTTGCGTGTGTGGAGCGTGCGTTTTGCGGAATGTTTGTTTAAAATACGAGCGAAGGATGCCTTGCTGTACTACGTTCTATAATTAAATAAATATATGTGGTATATACGAGTTGATCAATAGAAACAAGACAAACTTTATTCTATATTAAACATTCGCAAAAATAGTTACACATTACTTAAAGTAAACGCTTTTCGAGCTACTGGATTGATAGGTTACAGTAGTGAATAAAAGTAAATAAACATTAAAATTAATTTAATTTAAATTGTGTAGCAGTTCTTTCAATGTTTAATGTTTACTAAAATTTATTCATTGCTGCATCCTATCAGACCATTGACACGAAAAATATTTGTTGAATTATTTTTCGGAGTTTCGGAAAGAATATTTTTTCTACAACTGTCAAAGAATGTTAATTTTTTTTCAATTATTCAATACGCGAAGTACGTGATTTTTTCATCATTTACATTACCATGACAACGCGTATTTTGCGCATTATTTTGCGCACTGTTTCGTATTCTAGTGCGCAAAATGAGTATCTCGCGCACGCTCCCAAATTATTTGTTGTCAGGTTTCATTAGTTACAAGTAGAGATGGGCGAATATCAAATTTCTCGAATTCGAATATCGAATACGAATATTCCTAAATACTCCTAAAAGTTAATTAATTTATTATTAATAATTATTTAATTATGTCCTTTTCATTATATGAATGAAATTGTTAAGATAAAATTAAATTTAAACAAAAAGTACAAACAAAAAAAAAGACGAAAACTTCAAATTTAAGGTGAAACGTACGGGCTGATGTTGGCGAAAAACAAATTTGAAATATGTTATGGTACGTCTTCATGGTTTTGAAACAAAATATTTTTGTTATTAATAACTTCAAAATATTGTAATAGCTTTAAGTTTATGTACAAATGATAAAGAAAAACATGGTCAAAAATTGAGGTCAACATATGGCGCGATATTCGAGGTATTCGAATGTTCGCTATACTGACGTTAATATTCGAAAATCTCGAATATCGAATAATGTCAATATTCGCGGCATTCGACTATTCGCGGATGATATTCGCCCATCTCTAGTTACAACACATCAATAGTATCAAATTAATATTATTGTTGATAGTTTTCCTACAATTTACTTAAATAAATCAATAATTATTGTATTATTTTTTATTTACAGTTGTAGAAAAATGTTGTTTGTATTTCATGGGCAAAAAAAACACTCATTTTGCGCACTTAATACAAAAATAACTATTTGCGTTGTAATCATTGTATAAAATATATATGTTAATTTTTCTTGCAATAATTTTGCAACTCTTTGTATAGTTTAAACTACTTTAATGGTAAATGTAATGCTTTCAGAATGTTAAAAAGTTTATAAAAAAGATACAAATTTGCTTATAAATTGAAAAATAAAAATAAATTGGCATGTGAAAAGGTGCAAAGGAAGAAGATTGTCTTTTGTGAAAGCATTGCCAGTAAAATTCAAACTTATAATTTGAAAATTGAAAGGCATTGAGCTTAGAAAAAATCGTGGAAAATTTCCTTCTGTGTTGCTTTTATTCTTGAGTCTTGTTTCTCTTTCCGTTTGGGCGTAAAATAAGAAATTACGCGAAAAGATGAAACACTATTTTTCTTTTCCCTTGGAGGCGGTGTTTTATCTAAGTCAACACGATAAAATAAACCATGAACTCTCTGTCTAGCGCCTATCAAGTGAATAGCGTCATTTGCTGGGATTGCGCTCGCGACTGCGCATCAGCACACGCGCCCTCGCCCTACGGAATACATAAACTCCCCGTGATGCGAACTGTATTACCTACTTGCTTCTAGTGTTTATTAGTGTTACGTTTAGTTTGCACGTACCGAACGACTATAGTAAAATACACGAAATGTGACCTGATTCTAGACACACAGTACTATTTTTATTTCAAAGAGAAACAAGTTAAATAACATTTCTTATTGAAATATATTGAAATTCTTTTAAAAGACTTGCGCAACAAATAGTTTTATTACTGGGTGTGGCACTCTGCCGGAGCAGATCTCAGTAGCCGTCAAATCACAGCCACCAAAGATGTTAGTGAAGGAGGGAGCCATTGGGGTAATTTTAAAGTGGTTCTAGAATTTACTTCCAAAACAAGTACAGGAAGATGCTTCCTTCATTTTTTTATAGATTCGTTGTTAAAAAAGTGGGCGTAACTGAAAGATTTATAAAACAGGTGTTTGTTGCGTGATGAAGGATGTCAGGTGTGAGGAATGAATGAGCACAAATTGCATTTACAGATGATGGTCCTGCCTCGAACAAACTACGTGCGTGAAGACGTCTTCCGCTCATTCGCATTATTAAAGACACTCGCTCCTTGCAGTCGCTCGTACTTAAAAAATGCGCTTATGTGCGAACATCGTCTTCCCGCACTTAGTTCATAAATAACTATTACGTAAAATAGTAGTTTATGTAACAAGTACATAATTTAGGTCTTTATTGGACGAGCCGAATTTTATGGCAGAGCGAGCGCAGCGAGCGAGGCTAATAAATAAGGCGAATCTATAAAGTCCGATTATGTACGAGTTGCACTCGTACGTTTTATGTTCGACTGCATGGAGAATATTTTCTCTTAAAATATGATTATGTCAATACCTATATTTAAAACATTTAATTGCATCTCAAAGTGTGCTTCGTTGTTATGCATTTGTTGCTTTATTTATCAAATTGTCAAAGTGAAAAAAGTATTGAGATGGATGAAGACATTGAAGACGTTCCAAAAGAAATAAAAGATCTTGCATGTAATGCAGGAAAATGTCTATTACCAACGAAATCAAAACAAATGTATGAAGACATATATAATACATACAGAAAATGGTGTTTAAATATGAAAATAAAAAAAAAACACCGAAAATTGTATCCTCGCATATTTTAATAGTATTTTACTTAATTAATTGTAATTTCATTCTAATAAAATGCTTTAAATTATATCTACTATTTCTTTTGAATTTTGTTTTAATGTGACATTAACAGCAGTCTAATTTTGAATTTTTATCGTACTAGTCCAATAAAGTACCCGATTATGGACAGTAAACCGTGTCGTAAAACAAGGTAATATGATGCAGTCGAACATAAACATATTATTAATATGTTTTACAGGACTTACACAACAATAAATAATGGTTCAAAATCTAGTTAATTTCAGTTTAATTGAAGAGGATTTAGAATTCGGTTCTCATCAGTCAAATTGATCCGTTTTAACAACTACACTTTTTATTCGGAATTGCAGCAACAACATTTTTTTTCAATGACCAGTTACAAATTCTACAACCAGCAAATGAAACTGGCAATTATTCCGTTGTCATTATTCAAATCAAATTCACTCATCCCAGATTATGCCGTGATATTAAATTTTAATTTTCATCACTGCGCCAGCAAAACACTTAACTTAAAAATCCCCACAGATTTAGAATAAGCCTCCGTCAAAAAAAACGTTTCCAACCTCAATTTGCGATATTCTTTTTCGTAATTAATTAGAATAAGGCGCAGCGACGAGCTACAAGGCACAGCGGCCACAATAATGAGATGCGGATGATATAGAAGTAATATCTCGCGAGATAATTCACGTGGGTGGCCATGACGACGCTGCTGCACTGAATCGAGAAGAATCTGGGAATTTATCGTCCTGCATTGTCACTGTGAACTTACACTGGGAATTTATGCACGTTCGAATGCTTCTCTGTTACGGACGCGATTTTAAATTACGATGCGCCATTTTATTTACATTAGCGCATAACGAACTGGAGAAGTTTTCTACAAGATTTTCACCAGTCAAGTTGGAGGATTAGTGTCTATTTTTCGAAAGGAACTTGTTATTTTCAAATTATTCTCTTTGGGAAAAACATTAACGGAAATATTTTGTAATAAAATATCAAAATAAACACTTGTCTAAGTCTCACAAAATTCAGCCTCCAAGTCACCTTATGAGGGCATCGTCGGAGGCTGGCCAGCACAGTTGGTAACCATAGACGCGTTTCGCTCTTATTAGAGCTCATCAGTATGGTATAACCTACTTCTTCACCTAGAACAAAGTTCACGTGAAGAAGCTGGTGACGAAGGACTGTGCCAGCAGAGAATAAGATCTCTAAAGAACGGTAAGATGACATGAGAAGTTCTAACGAACCAGTAATGCCATCTACCGAAAAAAGCAAAAGCTACGAAATAGCAATTTAAATAAAATACAACAAAGACAAAATTAATTATCTTTAAATGCTCACTTGGTGAAACTAGGTTTCATAATAAAATATCAAAATAAACACTTGTCTAAGTCTCACAAAATATTTTGTAACTGGAAAACTGGTTGACCTATACCTAATAGTCACATACAAAATTATAAAGTAAAATCTTAACAATAATTAAATATTTAGAAACAAATCTATTTCTAACTCAAAATTTTTATAAGCGAATAGATGGATGTGATTGAAGGTTTATTGCGCGATGGAGGATTTTGAATGTGAGGAATGAATGAGCTTGAATGTGTGGTTGAAGCAAGTGTTATGTGTCAGGTTGAGAATGTTGGACGAGGACTGATATTTCGATTTGTTAATAGATGTTCTGTAAATGTTTCACAGGTTCGTGCTACCCTATTAAATGGGATATAGTTTTATGTTATGTAGGTATAATTTTGTAGTTTTAGAAATTAAATTCTGAATCTAAGCCAATCAGTACTGGTATATTTCATTTTATTCATAACTGCAAAAATTTGGAAAATTCATAAATTTGAGTGAAAAAATATTCTTTCATTTGTATTGAACATATAATTTTCATACATATTGATATTATATTTTATTAATTTAACATGTTAAAAAATTTAGGTGGTAAGGTCATATGAGTCAAAGAAGGACTTGATTTGTTGACTTGGGAATGAGACCAACCCATAGTTCCGAAACTTTTATAGTTTTATAATGAATCAATAAATACTTTTTTCTACGATTGCTATGAAAAGATGACAATTACGCTCTCATTTGTCATCGTAAAGTTGACGTTTTCTGTGGAACAATCGAAAAATATCTTTTTTGCGCGTCTCCAATGGCAACGCGCGAAAAAGACGTTAAATTCGCGCGTTTCCAATGGCAACGCGCGAAAAAGATTATTTCAATAGTTACCAGGGATACAAACAAAACAGAAACTTGTCATATTGACAGTTAACAAAACTAATTTAGTTTTAGACGTATACCTACGTTTTTTAATAACTTTAAGATGCAATCGTAGAAAAAATTATGTGTGTATCACGAGCGTAAAGTGTCTTTGTTCCTCTTGCACTATTGCAGCTCTCGCCTTCGGCTCGCGCTGCAATTACCGTGCTCGAGTAACAAAGAATCACTTTACGCTCTTAATACACAAATAACTATTTTCGTTTAAAAAGCCAAGGTATCCAGTCAACCAATAACTTTATTTTAACATTAATTATATTTACGACTTCATTAATATTTCAAAACTACAAATTTTGTACGATTTTTAAAATACTTGAAAAATATACATACTTCGTTAAGGAAAAGACTACTTTCACGACCAATATGCAAAAATGATATCATAAACACAAAATAACAAAATGCAATACATTGCCCAAGTTTAGAGAAAACTATTCCGTATTTTGTCAATATAAATTGCCAGACTGGCAAACAAAAGAGTCGAATAAAATAAGTTGAATTGAAGTATGTGACTTTGCTGACGATTTCAAACAATCAGACAACAACAAGAGATGTATGCTATCTTCTCTATACAACATTCTTAAAAAAATTACTACAATATGGCAGAGAGGTAGAACTAATTTTTTTTTGTGTTACACCCAGTAAACTTTACCAAAAATATATTTAAGCAGACTCATAATAATAAAAATAAATAAATATATAATTAAATCTATTACCCATTACTGAGTGTGGCACTCTGCAGATTGCAATAACTGATATATTTATGCGCGTGAAGAACGGTTACTAGCCGTTAAATCATGGCACTCAAAATTGGTATTGGACGGTCAGTCACATGGGTAATTTTAAAGTGGTTGTGGGGATCGAACCCGGGTTCTTAAACGCACTGAGCCACTTACCCTATACTAACAATAATATTTTATTTATTTATTTATTATAGTTGGCGCACAAGTAATGAGCTATATAAATGAAGAAACAGATTTTGTAAAACAGATCTCATATCTCACAATAGAGCTTGTTGTTCCCTCATAAAACTCGTAATTCTCTCGCAATTAACAACATACAATGGCAGCGGTAAGATGATGTATAATTGCCGGTATGTAAATGCTTGGGAACAGTAGAAAATAACTAAATATTCCTGAGTGTGGGGGACTTGTAGGCCCTAAGCACCAAGTACATACATTACGCACCCTTATCTTATATCCCTTTGCTCCTCGAACACCGCAGTTCCCCCTGAAGATGTCGACGGCGCAACTTTAAGGTTACGTTATCCTGAAGTTGTGTGCAATTTAACATGAAGTGCCCACTTCAAGATAAGTAGCTTCCTACCACAGACATTCTAAATGACCCACCGTCTTACCGCAAATTAATATTACATACTGCATTATCATCTAAATATCCAAAATATCAACGAAAATATTTAATTTTAAGTTTAAACAAATTAAATGAATTTGAATTACTTTAAATTACATTAACTAAACGTTAGGTATAAATTTAGAACCTCAAAACAATCCAAAAGTTCTTTTGAGTAGAGGTTTGTTCTCAAATTCTTCGTTTAAGGTACATACAAATGATAATTTTGGGTTGAACCAGTTCAAAAATCGAATATTATTAAAATGTGGTTCTATATAATTCAGACCACGAGAAATCGAATGGCGCAAAGCGCATCTTCATATCTTTTTTAGTTTTTGAGTTACAGCGATTTTTGACTTTTATTTAAGCTCAACTTTGAAAGCACATAACTCAAAAACTAAAAAAGATATTGAAATGCGGTTTGAACGAGTGTATTTCTCATGCGCTACTTAACTTGTACAGGTATTTTGAAAATGTTGAAAATTTTTCAATTTTTTTCAAGATTTGTCTTTCTCCATATTTCAAAAACTTGAAAAGATAATGAAAATCTGAAAACACCAGTGAATTTCTGGCGTGAAAATAGATAAGTATGCAAATTTTCACAATAAAATTCGCACGAATACAAATTTTATTACAAAAAAACGAAAAATGGCCAAAATCCGTAAAAACGCCAAGGGGTACCCCTTAAGAAATCTTCAAAAAACGGCCATTTTCGATTTTTTTAAATAAAAAATGTATCCGTTCGAATTTTCTTCTGAAAATTTGCATACCTATATGTTTTCACGCGAGGAATTCACTGGTGTTTTCAGATTTTCATTATCTTTTCAACTTTTTGAAATATAAGTTAAGTAGCGCACGAGAAATGCACTCGTTCAAACCGCATTTAAATATCTCTTAGTTTTTGAGTTATGGCGTCTCAAAGTTGAGCTTTAAAACTCCAAAACTAAAAGAGATATTGAAACACAGTTTGAACGCGTGCATTTCTCGTGCTCTGAACTATATAGAACCATATTATAAAAATGTTGACTTTTTGAACTGGTTCAACCAGGAATTCACATCTGCATGTTTATATGTCAAAATTTTGGTCATTCATGAACATGGCAGCTCTGCAATAGCAGATCTTAATAAACTATATATTTTAAGCCGCTAAGTACAGTAACCAGAACAACTACCAAAACAGAAAATTTTATTTAGTTTAAATAGGAATTTTAATTCAATAACTGTTCAAAATTACCCCATTTACGTGTAAACAATAGCCTAAACGATTATAAAATGAATTTATAGCATTATTTATTTGCTCTGGAGGAATCTCATGCGATGCAACACTAATTCTACGTTTTAATTGTTCTACACTCATTCTACCACCATTATAAAATTTCCTTTTTAAGTGGCCCCAAAGAGAAAAAATCGTTTGGCGCAAGATCTGGTGACCTTGCAGGCCACTCCACTTCTGCACCTCGTCCTGATTTTGAAAGAGGACAGTTTTATTACTTTGACAACTATAGATGACAGCAATGTTATTTTTTCTATGTTTACTTTTAAAATAAACGCTCATCCATTGCTGTCAAACTTTGTAACTGTAACTATGGTAATGGCATATCGCTATGTTTACTGATAAAAAAAACTCCGGTTATATATAATTCATTAATGAACTTAACCTTTAAAGCTAAAATATAAAGTTTCAATCCATAATTTCACCGAAATTTCTAATTATTCTGCTTTCAGACAGACCAACAGAACGACTAGCACACACACCGACTTTTTTAGGACTATTTTTTTGTTATTCAGTAGGATTCAAAACGTGAAAATTTAAAATATCTCGTGATCTATAAAAATCACAATCACAATACTTTCTCTATCATACAGGCCGGGAAATTAAAAAAATATATATTATCACTTACCGATGAAGCTGAAGCTGATAATTTCCGTTTGTCTACCTGAAACAAAAAAATTATAATTAGTAAAATGTAAAAAATCAATTACAATTAAACTCTCATTTCCTCGTCAACCCTTTTCAATTTCCAAAAAAATCAATTTAAAGCAAAATACAATCAAGCTAATAAATCCCTATTACAGCTAAATTACCCTGCGCGTCATTTGCATCTCTTGTCGCGTTTTTTTCCTCTGTTTAATAAACAATCACTTAGCAACCGCCAACAGAGCTGACAACGGCCGTCAGCGGAACTACAGCGTCATCGGAGCGAAACAAGTGAAGACCACGACCCTGGCTAACATGATGGACGCAGTGTGGATGTGCAGTATCAATGTAGAGAACGTGATTTATTCATTCTGTATCGATTTGGATGAACTATGATTATTTAATGCATTCGAGTTGACCTGAATACTACAACTGTTACGGATAAATGCTATGCTCTTTGACGAGGAGGCTCTGCATTTTCAATGGGTTATTAACTGATTTTGTAGTCATATTTTCGTTATATGCATTTAGAATATTTAAACGATTTAATAGTTACTTGTTGAGTTACACATAAATACCTAATTTAAATATATCATTAGGTTTTTAGAACATTCAGCACAATAGACAGAAAGTAAAGACCAGAAAATATTCTCGAATACCTTAATAATTTTATTCGATGACCAATAAAAAAGTAAGATTCTCTAAAGCCTTTTGATGATAGAAAATGAACGATGATAGATTAAGACCAGGGATGTGCGTGTAGTCTACTGCAAGTAATCTACGCCATTCTCTACGTGTAAACAATCATGTAGTCTACGTCTTCATTTTTCATGTAAACAATGTAGACTATGTAGACAATGAAAACACCTGTGTTCACTTAAGTCAGATTAGAAATGTTATCTCTAGAACTAGGGAATTTTAAATGTTGTTAGAGATTTTTATTTTTATTCTAGGGATTACATGAAAAAAAATTAGTTGTGCAGGGCAAAACGTTGAAAATTTGTCAACTGGTTACTTTTAAAAATAGCGCCAAAGAAAACTTCGTCTGGTGAGATGGCGCGTTGATCGATTTTAAAAAAATGACAGTTCGCCCAAGACCCAAGACAGACATTCGTCTAGTAATGTACGAGCACTTGCTTTATTAGTTTTATTATATAAAGACCGATAATGACCCGAGCTTACGAATACGAATACATGTAATAGTTACATAGGAATAAATTTAGGTTATGTTGAATTTTACACCTGTCAGATGCATTATCTACATTGTGTACATTGTCTACGTCGCTAGAATTGTCGACGTATTGTCTACGTGTAGATGTAGACAATTAAAGATTACACGTAGATGCACATCTCTGATTAAGACTTGTTGCAGAGCGTTGCTATTGACAACGGAGCTCTTTATAAATCGTTAACTAGGCAACGATCTGTAATAGTTTATTGCATACATAGAGCAGAAAGTAGTCTATTGTCGCTCGGACATAAAAATGCAGTGTTGCATTAATTAATTTTACAAAAAACAACTTAAAATTTGTTATTTTATTAAAAAAAAATATTTAATAATAATATCTTTAAATTTTCTGACAAATTTGATTCAAATAAATCAAATATTACCTTTTTTGTAAATAATAAACAGCAGATCTCGATAAGTGATATATTTATACGGTTACCAGCCGTCAAATAACGGCTTTAAAAAGATGTTAAAGGAGAAGTCACAGGGGTAAAAGATTTTTCTTGAATATATTTAAAGTTCGAATAAAACTTTATTGAAGCATGTTGTAGGTAACAAGAAAGGTATCGTCGCTTACCTCTCTAGTTTCACAAATAACTATTCAAGACCACAAATATATATTTTTTACATTTGTTTGTATTGTCTTGCTAGTTCAAAATTTTTATTAATTGAATTAAAAATCAACTAAATTTAAATTCCGATCAAATAAAAAATATGATGTACACCTCTAATTTAAAGTTTCATTACAGACCTTAACTAACTACAACCCTGTAAATAACTACTTTCAACAATTGTTATTTATATACTAAAGGTTGAACGTAGTTGTTTGTGGATCGTGTCTAGATATTGTAACTCACGTCTAGCGCGACCTGCAACTAGACGAAGTCTGTAAAGATATTTTGAACCAAAGATGTACATTTTTTCTATGATAAAAATTAAGATTAATCGATTTTTAATGTAGGTAATTAGGAAAACAAAACAAACAAAAATGTAAAAAATATAGAGATGGGCGAATATCATCCGCGAATAGTCGAATGCCGCGAATATTGACATTATTCGATATTCGAGATTTTCGAATATTAACGTCAGTATAGCGAACATTCGAATACCTCTAATATCGCGACATATGTTGACCTCAATTTTTGACTATGTTTTTTTTTTCATTTGTACATAAACTTAAAGCTATTACAATACTTTGAAGTTATTAATAACAAAGATATTTTGTTTCAAAACCATGAAGACGTACCATATTTCAAATTTGTTTTTCGCCAACATCAGCCCGTACGTTTCACCTTAAATTTGAAGTTTTCGTCTTTTTCTTTTTTGTTTGTACTTTTTGTTTTAATTTTATTTTATCTTAACAATTTCATTCATATAATGAAAAGGACATAATTAAATAATTATTAATAATTTTAGGAGTATTCGAATATTCGAGTACCTCGAATATTCGAGATCTGATTAATATTCGTATTCGATATTCGAATTCGAGAAATTTGATATTCACCCATCTCTAAAAAAATATATGATCTACAGAGTACCAATAGCAACAGTTTACAAAGAGCATTTTCTACTATTATTCACTTTGTGTTATCAAATGATGTTAGAAAGGTCTATTTTCTTTACTGATAGTAGAAAAATAAGGTAAACATGATTATTGGTAAATTTGAATCATTGGTGATAAAAATAGAATAAAATGTCACGACAATATTTTTTCCGCCTACATAAATAAATGTTCACATCTGTTATATCAGACAGTTCAGTGAAACGAACAGAATCGATAAGAACATGTTACAGATCACGAAATACATATTTATTTATTCGCAAACAAATTGCAAACCCCCACGTGCCTTTGCTCTCACCTCTGGCTTCACAATCCGAAAACTCATCTTGCAAACAGGATGAAAAACGCGTAACCGAGACGCGAACCCGAAACGCAAAATCTCACGTGAAACCGATCACCGTGCGCGTTCACAATTTCACTGGTGACACCCTCATGGCCTCCTCATTGCCGAAGGTGCTACTGAGATTCGGGATTCGTACCTATCGGATTCTATCCAATCGAAAACACTACTACGTTTTAGTTTTTAACGATATATACATATTAGAAGTTTATCCGATTCCAGGTAGAGTAAAACTATAAATATCAATATACATTTTCCTCTACAATAAACTATTTAACTTTTTTGATGTAAAATAATTAGGGAAACCAATAGTTAAACATTTTAAAAATAGCATTTGAAACATATTTCATGCTATTCTGTATATATAATCCTAATTACTGTGCAGTATGCGAACTAATTAAACAGCAGTTTGCCGGTTCTTATAGTTTTTGGAATTGGACACCTCTAAGTCACGGTTTGTCATATGTCAAATAATTCTAGTGTACACACTGATACAATTGAGTCATTAATTGTAAGTACTAAGACTGCAAACTCCAAACTTTTCAATTACAATTAATGCGAAAGAGATATCATTTTGTTTGTAGCAAATGATTAAGTATATTTTATAAAACCACAGCACATAGAAAATATAGCGGTAATAATAATTCAAATAGTTTAAATAAAAGGTGCTGATCTGTAATACGCCATTTTGTATGTTCCTTCTCTAAGTTTTCTATAAATGTAATTTCTCATTAAATATTATACGGATCGAAAGTTTTAAGATGCTTTCACTAATTGATAATTGTAATATCTAATCATAATTACTAATTGGATAATTGTAAAGATATTTTGAAAATATGTATGCGTGAAATAATTTAAAGGTTTTTCAGAAGAGCTGATTTATTTTCTACTAATTTAATTTAATTTTTGACTAATTCACTCAGAATGCTATTAATTGTAACTTGGATTGCAAGTTTTCACTAAATGATAATTGTAATTACTAATTAGATAGCTGTAAATGCAGCTAATACATTCATATTATTATTTATAGAAGTTTTAAAAGCGATTTGTGGTAGCCGCACTAATAGATTTCATTGTAGTTATATGGGACAGGGACGTTTAATCGTTTTATGCGGATCCCTCCAGTTTAAAATGAAAATAGTATACCTAAATATTGCTTAAATCCTGGACGAAACAGTGAACAACCTGGAATCGCTCGAACAAATCCGAACGACACGAATATTTCCGGCATCGTCGTTGACATTTCTCTACCTTTGCCCATGAAAAGAACGTCTAAATTCCTCTTTCATCCTGCGCTGAAGGCGCTATTCAGGAGTGATGTATTCGTGTGTGGAAACGTGAAATCGTGAGAGCTAAGGCTGAAGGTGCAGACGGCTATAAGAAGAAGAGTTTATGCGTCTTATTTAAACCTGGCGTGTGAACGAACGATCAATTTAGAAGATATTAATCATATGTCTGCAAGGACTGACTCTTGACGATGAAGAATGTGAGATTTTTTAAACGTCATTAGCAGTTGAAACGAAGTTTAAATAAAAATTGTAATTTCTTGCAGAATATTTAAAAATTCATTTTGTTTTGTTTGAAACAATAAACCCTGACAAAAACGCCTTTCGTTATTATAATTTATTACTCTGCACAACAAGAAGAATAATTCTGCGAAAATCCATAAGTTTTATAGAGCTGTAAATCTGTAAATGATAAACAAACTTATTACTTTATGACATATTTTCTACTTATCTACAAAAATTTATGTGTTTTTTGTTATTAAAAAATATTAAATAAACACTTGGCAAAGTCTCACAAAATTCAGCCTCCGAGTCACCTTATGAGGGCATCGTCAGAGGCCGGCCAGCACAGTTAGTAGCCTCTGACGATGCCCTCATAAGGTGACTCGGAGGCTGAATTTTGTGAGACTTTGCCAAGTGTTTATTTAATATTTTTTATTAAACCTAGTTTCACCAAGTGTATGAATGACAATTAATTTTGTCTTTGTTGTTATTATTTATAGAATTGCGGATCTATAAATCTATAGATTTATCACAGAATTCTACCATTAATCCCAATTACAGAACAGGACCCTACAGTTTGTCTGATGTCAAGTTTTTCAGAATATGAACGTGTCATGGGATCAAGTCTGCGTATAACACATAACAAAATAGAGATAAAAATTGAAGTAAAAAGCATATGACTCGAGTTCATAGCCCCCAGGTACAAATCCAATCGATATCCCAATCTTTATAATTCATTTTGATTTAATCTTATTCTACTGCTTTTAATTTTAATTTTCTTTATGAATCCATAAATAAATAAATAAATATATCTTCACGTCTTTTACCCATTACTGGGTGTGGCACACTGCCTAAACAGATCTCGGTAAGTGATATATTTTTTCGCGTGAAATGCGGTTACCAGCCGTCAAATCAAGGCCCCCAAAGATATTAGTGGAGGGGGAGCCACAGGTTTACATTGAAATTGATGAAAATTGTTTGTCGGCTGTGGGTATCGAACCAGGGTTTTTAAGATCCACAGGCCGACTCGATACCACTGAGCCACCTACCCCATGAACATGTTAATTTGTATTACTTACACTATGTATAATATGTTACAGGCAATTTTCTGTTCTATGGAAAATAAATCCAGATAAAATAAAAATAGTTTTGTTGCTGAATGTACCAAATTAAAAAATATAATCATAGAATCTTTAAAGAGTTTTGTACGAATTACTATTCAACTTAAAGTTGTAATAAAAAACCAATTATAAGAATAAATTAAATATATCATCAAGCACTTTATCAGTTCTGGGGACGACAGCTTTGCAATATTATGTAGCTTATCAGCCACTGAAAGACATTTTAATCATATTTATAAAATATTGAAATAACTGCTCTAAAAGAAAAATAAATAAATTTACAATATTGAACTCCCACACTGCGGCTCGGTGAGTGCGGACCCTGTACTGTAATTAGGATTAAATTCCTATTCTACAGCGTAACATAAATAAATTAATATTCGAGTTTTGCTACATTTAATTTTCATTTCATAGAAAATATTTTACATTTATTAAATTGTAAACAAAATAAAATAAACATGAAATTATAATTAATTATGGCTGTGGCAAAAATATTATATTTTAATAAACAAATATGTTTTTACATAAAAACAAAAATGGTAAATATACTAAATGAAGCGAAAAATAAAGTTAATGAGTTACCTACAGTTCAAATAATTGTAATAAATTATGTGAAAATAATAATTTAAATGAATAATGGTCAGTTGTACCGCTAACAGTAACATTTTAAGCTTGGTTTAAAATAAAACGAAGAGTCGTATATAATATACATGGCATTCGATTTGCTTTTATTTATTTTAACCTTTTGATTGTGCAACTGGTCATAAATAATTCAAACTTTTAATAGTTATTTTATGACTATATTCGCGACAAATATAATTAAAATTGAAGGCAGTGAAAAATGTCATTGAGTCAGTTTTACATTTCATCGAAAAGCCATTTGAAATTATTTTCCCGTCTAATATTTCTTTCTTCATTTGTTTCAGAGTCAACAAAATGCCGAGAAAGTCAATGGAGAAATTAAATGGAAGAAGGTTACGTGAGGAAATTAATTTTTGAAGTGGAAGACAAGTTCCAGTCGAGTTTTAAAATGTAGGAAACTTCGCACTAACTATTGATCCCGAAAAAGAATGAAACTCGTCAAGAGAATATCAAACATGTGTAAAACAAAAGAAGGGATGTGACGAAGTGGAGAGAAAGAGCATTGCTCTAGAGTTGACATTTCCGACAGGGTTGCCAATTGTATAAAGTCATTTATTTTCATACACAGGGTCCGCAACCAATCATATCAACCATATTTCTTATCTCAAACCAAAAATAAATGTCTCTATGTTGACAACAGCAACTCTTGCAAGATTGAATTAAATATTTGATGTAGCGTTTAATAAGTGTAAAAACAAAACAATATAGTGTTGTTTTTCAACTTTTTCTGTTGTATAATTGGAAGTCTTGAATGTGAAGTCACTGGAGGAACTAATTGAAATCAACGCTTTAGCAACTGCAGTGTGAAAATGTAATTGGCAATTTAAAATATGACTTTGTCAACCTAAGAGCGGATATAACGAACAATCAACGGGAATGAGAACAGTATGCAAAGAAATTGCTTCCCGGATTTTACACTAATAAGACTTAATTAATGAAATAAATGTAAATAGTATAAACATTGTAACTATAGTGAGGAAATTCGTTGAATCCACCGACAAAAGAACAGAAATTAATGAAGAGAATAATTGAAAATTATTGAGTTCTTTCTCTGGAGAGCCTTGCCCCAGTTTTGATAATTTTTGCGAGTATTTGAATAGAGTGTCGCTAATGGAAGTGTTGTCATTGTGCGTGCTGTTGTTGGTGGTGCGAGGTGCATGGATCAGGCGGGACCGGGAGTGATGCTGGACGATGCTGTGGCGGCTGGCGGCGGCGGTGGCGGCGGTGCTGCTGGCGGCGGCGCGTGTAGGCTGCGGGCCCCGCTACAGCTCGCGCATCGTGGACACAGCAGCGGGTGCGGTACGCGGCGTGATCGTCGAACCGGCGTCGCGTCACTTGGAACCCGTGGAGGTGTTCCGTGGTGTACCCTACGCCGCACCGCCGCTCGGTTCCCAGCGTTTCCGCTCGCCTGCGCCGCCGCCGCGATGGCAAGGTACCCGACTTGCCGATGCGTTTGGACCCGTATGCCCGCAGAACTATCCCGATATTTCCAATCGGACCGCAGCCCTGCATTTGATGCCCAAAGGACGCTTGATTTTTCTTAAAAAGTTTGTGCCCTTTTTGGTCAACCAAAGTGAGGACTGTCTTAACTTGAATCTCTACGTGCCTGGAAATGGTGAGTCTATCTTCTCACCTTCATTTTTATTATTTTTACATTTACATACATCGTATTATCATACTACATCAAGTGTGTTCATCTTGGGCTTCGCATTCGTGAGATTATTGACAATCGATCAATTTTGCACGCGAGTCTTTCAAATACTGTTTCTTATAATACCCAAACACAAACATTTTTAAACAATTTTAACTAAAACAATGTTTAAATGTATACGTCCTTCAAAAGTGAAAAAAGTATTCATATTTTAAACTAGTCGGTTAAACTTGACTTGTACAATAAATTTGGTTAATTCAGTTGAAAATTACGAAAATTAAATATTGTTTTCGCCTAAAGCTGGCAGTATTCTAAAACAATTGAAATGTTTGTATCATTTAGAAGCCAAACTTGACTTGTTTAAAAATTTTAATTGAATTCAGGTGAAAAGTGTAGGAGTTTGAGGCACAAAATCAAACCAGCGACCGACGACCGAGCAATCTACATACGTACATAAATATACCTAAACCAAAATCCTATTCGTGGTCTAGGGATTATTATTTTTAATTTTAGGATACACTCGTAGATATAGTTTTTGCTAAAATCAATAGTTAAAGAATAAACTAGACCTGTTTTCAAATGATTCTAAAACCTGATTAATTAAAATGATAATCCATAGTTCGTCCTTTCGTTCTCATTAATGCAGTAACGTGATAACAAGATGAATAATTTTAAATACAAAATGACCAGCATCTTGAGATCCCTTGCAAATTATTAAATTTTGCTATAGCTGAAACCTAATAATCTTATAAATATTTACACACCTAACAAACCCTTCGTTCATTAAGTATTAAGTACACCTAACGCCATGCCTGCCCTTGCCTTTCACCCTCCGACCGCTTCCTAATAAATACAGCCCGTTGACTTGTTGAAACCAGACATAATGTACATCAGCAACCAAGTTACGCAAATTTCATCCTTATGAGTATTTTGCATAGAACCCTAGAAGGGGTTCATACCTTCGGGGGTGGAACTATTCATCTCGCCGTAAAGCGGAGACGCACCATCAAAAGGCCTAAGTGTTTTCAGCAAAAGACAAGCGAATGCCTGTTCAATTTTAGCTAGTGTTGACACGAACCCACATCAAGTTTTTAATTCCGCGATGATAATTTACCACTGGAAATTAATATAAAATGTTGAAATATTCTCGTTGGTAATGAAAAGAAAATTTCTCAAATGGGAGTTTCGGTTTTTGAAGGTAGTTCTGGGAATTAGAATTTTTAATTTAGATTAATTAGTTTTTTGCCTCGTGCTCTCTATGAAAAATTACTCGTTTGCTAAAGTGGTTCGTTATTTTGAAATATTGTCCCATGGATATTTTTAATTATCTTTGAAAGTGCAGCCATGCTATATTTCATCGCTATATTCCCAGGATATTGAAGTATGTAACAAGAGTTTTCGTTAATTTAAATTAATTACAAAATATACCTAATTGTTAAATATTTTCAAAGGAAAAGTTCCCAATTTAAAGATAACTTTATTTAACTTTTACTCTTTAGAGAAATTGTTTATATTAGCAGCCTTATTGCTTTATATTTCGTGCTCGTATTTTAACCTTAATTTCATTTTACTATTCCCACAGACTTACTTGATCTCACCTTTTAAACTGATAACAATGAAGTTATTCATAAAAAATTAATAAAATTATATTTAGTAATGAGGTTAACGTGTTTATATTCTGAAACCGATAAACTATTAAACAAACCACGGATGTTATGAGTAGAGATGGGCGAATATCATCCGCGAATAGTCGAATGCCGCTAATATTGACATTATTAGATATTCGAGATCTTCGAATATTAACGTCAGTATAGCGAACATTCGAATACCTCGAATATTGCGCCATATGTTGTCCTTAATTTTTGACTATGTTTTCCTTTATCATTTGTACATAAACTTAATGCTATTACAATACTTTGAAGTTATTAATAACAAAGATATTTTGTTTTAAAACCATGAAGACGTACCATATTTCAAATTTGTTTTTCGCCAACATCAGTCCGTACGTTTCACCTTAAATTTGAAGTTTTCGACTTTTTCTTTTTTGTTTGTACTTTTTGTTTTAATTTTATTTTATCTTAACAATTTCATTCAAATTATGAAAAGGACATAATTAAATAATTATTAATACTAAATAAATTAACTTTTAGGAGTATTCGAATATTCGAGATCTGATTAATATTCGTATTCGATATTCGAATTCGAGAAATTTGATATTCGCCCATCTCTAGTTATGAGTCATAATAGGCCTTAAATGTCTTAAAATCCTCGGATTTCACACTGACATCTGCGGCTGTAATGATACTCATAACATTCCTAGGTATATTAATAGCTATTATACCTTTCGATGAATTTGTTATTCTAGATAAAACTTTGTTAAACATAAAATGGAGCCCACTGCCCATGCCTACAGAAAACTATTTAATATTTTGTACTTATGCAAATATTTTTTTCACGAGAGAAATAAATACAGTACAAATGAACTTGTACGACAAAAAATGCTGTAAATAATATATTAGATATTGATTAAAACTTTTGTGAAACATTAATCCTGTAAAATTAGTTTAGTGATGTATTATGTGTACAAACCGGAATAAATCAATTATGGTATTGAGCTGCTAATGATAAAATATGAGAATTAATTATTGCAAAAATTGTTGACTTAAAATTAGGGAGATGGATGGATGAAATATTTATTTATTTAAAATAATGGGTAAATTTGATGAATATAGCCTGTGAGTTATGTTTTATTATTTTAAACATTGATTAATTGCAAATTGAACGTTTGACAGCTTAAGCACAAATATTAATTTATCATAGTGATTAATGATTTTAATATCTAATGCAACGTAAAGTTTTTGGGAAGCGTGCAATATGGATAAGTACTGAAATAATAATTTATGAATTTAAGGTCCTCTAAATTACCTTTTAGGGTATCGTTATCATTATGATTATATATAGACCAAGTATAAATCATATATTCAGTTCAAAATGTATTTATACTTAGAATAATATGATGAATGGGGTTTCAGAATCCACTTCAAGAGTCTAACTGCAACTTAGAGTGTTAATACTGTGAATGTACATTAATTTGTTAATATAATTTGACTAGAGATGGGCGAATATCAAATTTCTCGAATACGAATATTAATCAGATCTCGAATATTCGAATACTCCTAAAAGTTAACTTATTTATTATTAATAATTATTTAATTATGTCCTTTTCATTATTTGAATGAAATTGTTAAGATAAAATAAAATAAAAACAAAAAGTACAAACAAAAACGAAAAAGTCGAAAACTTCAAATTTAAGGTGAAACGTACGGACTGATGTTGGCGAAAAACAAATTTGAAATATGGTACGTCTTCATGGTTTTAAAACAAAATATCTTTGTTATTAATAACTTCAAAGTATTGTAATAGCTTTAAGTTTATGTACAAATGATAAAGGAAAACATAGTCAAAAATTGAGGTCAACATATGGCGCGATATTCGAGGTATTCGAATGTTCGCTATACTGACGTTAATATTCGAAAATCTCGAATATCGAATAATGTCAATATTCGCTGCATTCGACTATTCGTGGATGATATTCACCCATCTCTAAATTTGACTTTTAAAATGTTATTTTTTTATATGGGTTAGGAGGCTCAGTGGTATCGAGTCGGGCTGTGGATCTTGAGAACCCTGGTTCGATCTCCACAGCCGATAAACAATGTTCACCAATTTAAATCTACCCCTGTGGCTCCCCCTCCACTAATATCTTTAGGGGCCGTGATTTGACGGCTAGTAACCGCACTTTACGCGAAAAAATATATCACTTACAGAGATCTGCTTAGGCAGAGTGCCACACTCAGTGATGGGTAAACGGCGTGATGATATATTTATTTATTTATTTATATTTATATCAATGCTTTGAAAATGGGCTTATCCCTAAGACCGAAACATCAACACGGTGGTGAAGATAGCGATACGGAATTTGAATCCGGAGATCCCGAGTTCAAATCTCACTCAAGCTAAAAATTATATAAACTACTACACTGCGGGTCGGTGAGTGCGCACCCTATACAGTAATTGGGATTAAGTTCCTGTTGTACAGTGTAACATAAATAAATAAATAAGATGTTATTGAAATTTAAAAAAGCCCTTAGAATCCATGCAACAAGTAAAATTAAACATTATTTCATATATTTTCCAAGTTTCATCTGTAGATAATTACACAGAAATCACAACTTTAATAAAAACTGTACTTAAACAAAAATCATTAAACATATTGGTTAATTAGTTTTTAATTATTTGTGTGTATGTGTGTGTGTAGTATTAAAAAAAACAATAATTAGTCGAAAGCAATAATGTATAAACAACAACAAGCCAAATTAAAAGTATCAGTGAACAAACCTCAAATATCGACCACAAATATTTAACATGAACGAAGTAGCTGCGAGAGCCTCGGGTGTTGAAATTGCTATCCCAAGCGGATATTTTTTTGAAATTTATTATTTATTCTCGCATACATATTAATTTTGTATTTGCGGAATTTGATCTGTGGTTAAACAAACTTCCATATCTTCTTGTTTAAATATCTGTTTTACTTTGTTTACGATTAGATTATTTTGCTTTGGACACTATAAATATTGTTGATTCAATATTTGTTTCATTTACGTAAAACACACAAAATAAAATTGACAATTGACACTATATTATGCATCTAGGGAGAGAAACGAATAATGTTGTCATAAGAAAAATTTACCATATGTAACACAAATAATAAATATACAAAACTAATTACAATAATATCAAATTATAAATAAAATGAGGAATTAAAAAAGAGGAACAAAAACATGGCATAAAAAAAACAAGAGCATGAAATGTTTAGGAAAAATTTTACAATTTTTGCTGATTCAATTAGCTTCCTCGTTTTTACAAGAACGTTATTAAACTCGTGGCAATTTTTAAAATCGTTATTATTCATAACCGTGTTGCAAAAATTAAATTTCAAGTGCGTTGATGCAAAAAATTTAATCGGACGGTTCTTTGATCTTTCAATGTCTCTTTACCCCTATTTCACTGACCCTGTTCATGTCATACATGGATGCACAGTTAATATCTGCTTCTGTCTGTCGTAATCACTAATTCTATATTTACTTTGAGAATTAATACATTCATACATTCATACATTATTAAACAAGTTTTAGAAGAACGTATTAAGCAGTTACACTCTAAAATATCACTCATTTCTTCGTGTGCGGTTACCAGCCGTCATAAAATAAATAGTGGAAAACTTCATTTGTTTATGTTCCTGTTGTACAAAATAGCATAAAATGAAATAAATAAAACATATTTATATTTTTCTCAATGTTTTTAAATATAAATAAAATTAATTGCAGGATGAATCGGTTGAAACTGGTGAATAAGGATAAGCCCATGATTCTGGATTTTAAGATTCATTGGATAGATTTTAAAAGATAATTATGGATTTGGATTTTATCATACTAAAAAATGTTAAACTAAATTAATTTCAAAATGTTTATGAAATTTTATTATTTTATGTGTGAATGTTTACCTATAATTGTGTGAAATTCACTTTCAAATATAAGAGCAGAATGACACTCCCTTTCCTTCTAAACTTTCTGATTCATTTTGAGTTCTAACTATAGAGTGTCTAACTGTAATTGTGTAGCATTTACTTCCAAAACAAGCGCAGGCGATGTTTCCTTCATTTTTTATAGATTCGTTGTTAGAGGAGTGGGTGCAAGTGAAAGATTTATGAAACAGGTGTACAGAAGCGAATGGATGGATGTGATTGAATGTTTGTTGCATGATAGGGGATTTCAGGTGTGATGAATAAAAGAGCTTTGAATGTGGTTGAAACGAGTATCGTGTGTCTGGAGGTTGATTCTGTATCTTGCGTGAGCAGTTGCGTGATTAAATTTGCGTTAGTACAATGTATGACGTCACCGATTCTTTTCTGGTGTCGAGCATAGGGAATTCTGTGTTTTACGTTTTCGCGCCAAGTTTAGTGTTGGTAATGGTTTTGAAACTATAACTGTCAGTTGCAATCACATGTCATTGTTTGTCAACATCGTTTTGTAGTTTTTTTATACGATTTTATTATGGCAGAAGATAGAGAACGTGATATGAACGCTACAGAGGAGCAAAAACAAATTTTAATAAACTTTATGGCAGATATGGCGTTGATAACGCAAAATGACAAGAAAGTAAAAGACAAACATAATGTTAGAATGAGACAGGTAGTGTCGCAAGTAACAAACAGGACCTACGGAGGTCACGCATCTATATTTGCGTGTCTCGCAAGAAGTAACGTCATACCCATTAGTTCTTTAAATGTCCGATAGATGGTTTACTATATGCATGTGACATATCTGTGTTAGTATGGGTGCCGCAAGTAGTCACGCAAGATACAGAATCAGGCTCCAGGATGATAAGGTTGGACAAGGACTGATTTTTTTATAAATTCTGTAAATGTTTCAGGGGTTCATGCTACCCCAT
The DNA here is from genome assembly GCA_947425015.1 of Pterostichus niger. NCBI lineage: Eukaryota > Metazoa > Arthropoda > Insecta > Coleoptera > Carabidae > Pterostichus > Pterostichus niger. Next base: position 4,876,870 of record OX380339.1, read on the forward strand.
TTTATGGGATAAAGCGTGATGTTATGTATGTATCAGTTATCTCAATTCCTAAAAATATTGTAAAGTTCAATGTGTCATCTTTTATATTTTATTTGCGTATAATAATAGGGAAAATCCCAGCTTTGTACATCCATCCTTTTCACTCATCTCCTTGGAGAAACAACACGAAAATTATATTTCTTTGTTTCGCCACAAACATATATTACACCTGTCACCATGCAAGAACCGAATCCGAATCCGAGCGGCTTTGTCAGAGATGCTGACTGCAGAGCTGGCGGTGTTCGATGTCTTTGGAGATCAAATAGACGCAGCGCATTCAAATTTTTTCGAGGGCAGAGATCACTTTGATGTGTTGAACTACAAAGACTTGGATCTATCAGATGTAATGCATGTGTTCACGGACTTGGACTTCGGCTATTGATCGGATCTAAATGTTTGTCTGATGTCAACCATGTGGGTTTTTGGGTAGTTGATGCATATCTAATGGATTAAAAGTGTAGATCTTATTATATTCAAAGCACAGGTTACAGTGAGTTCAAAAAGACTACGGCGTAGTGGTATAGAATATACAGGGTGTTTCAGGACTAGTGTAACAAACTTTAACAGCTTATTCCTGAAGTAATTTTGAGCCAAAAATGTCATATAAACATAGGTCCTATTCCTTCTAGTTACCAAAATACAAGAGGTTGAAGTTCTATAAATAACATGAAATTTTCAACATTTTGTAATCAAGATACTTTCGAAGTCAAGAGTTTTATTGAAAAGTCATACCTTATTTGTCTTAATTAATTTTATTTATTAATATTAACGAATACGATTTAGAGAACAAAACATAAAATGACACAATTAAAGAGATACAGAACAACATAACCAAACATGGAATAGGTTAACACGATATGAAATAAGATAACAAATTTAAAAAAAATTACAGCAAGTGTTCAAAATGAGCGCCTTGAATTCGTATGCATGTTAATATTAATAAATAAAATTAATGAAGATAAATAAGGTATGACTTTTCAATAAAACTCTTGTTTTCCAAAAGTATCTTGATTACAAAAGTTTGAAAATTTCGTGTTATTTATAGAACTTCAACCTCTTGTATTTTGGTAACTAGAAGGAATAGGACCTATGTTCATATGACATTTTTGGCTTGAAATTACTTCAGGAATAAGCTGTTAAAGTTTGTTACACTAGTCCTGAAACACCCTGTATTTGATCTTGATTCTGATTAGATGACCAAAACATCAATATTAAGACATGATTATATAGCATAAGAAAGTTATGACTGGCTCTTTGAAATGAAAGTGTTTGGTTGTAAATTTTAATTCTATGGTTATTTATACAGCGCAAGGATAGAAAGTGAGACTTTTTTTACCGAAGGTGTCGTTTTATTTTTCGAACCAAAAGCGAAGGATTTAAAGCCTCTGAGGAAAACATGATTTTCATTATAAATAAAATAAATATATCACCACGCCTTTTACCCATTACTTGGTGTGGCACTCTGCCTAAGCAGATCTCGGTAAGTGATATATTACGGCCCCCAAAGACATTAGAAAATAGAAAATTGAGACAGAAATTAGAAATTTAGGTAAATTTATTATTCTCTTGAAAGATATCTCCTAGATGTCACAAATGTCATTACTTCTTTGAATTGCGCTAATGCTTATTATGGCCGTTTCATTCCATCGTTTTGCCATATAAAAATTTAATCACCCTGTATACATGTAGCCCAATAAACAGAAGAGGGTATAAATTTCAATATATTAGTTTATCTTTCTGCTTCAATTTTGTAATTACTACAATAATCAATTGGCTGTTATTGAAAATACATTTAAATCTGTTTAATAATAATATAACTATCAATGAAATGAAGTAAAATGGCGCTGAATGTAAAACGAATAATTTGTACCCCATGCAACAGGTAAAAATATAAAACGGTTTATAAATTAGTGGCGGGTATAATCGTAAAAGCGAATAATTCATCTAGAAACAGGCAAAACGATGTTGTCACTCAATGTTTGCGTGTTGCAATAAATAATGTATGTTTAAAATTCTGTTCGGAGCGCAGTAAGCTGCGACTGGGTCGAACTGAGGGCGGCGACAGCAACAGTAGAATGTACAAATTACCCAAACACGGGACATGTGTTTGTCAGATGCAACAACTGCCTAACGTGCCGTGTAATTGCAAATTACTATACTAAACATTATTTATCTAAACCATTTTTTTAGCTGCGTGTCCTTGTTGCTCTGATATTTTGTTATGTTATGCACGAAACCAAATATGGAAAATTTCATTTTTGTTTTATAATTTATATTTTGATAAAAACATGATAAAGTAGAAGTAAAAAATTGGAAAAATATGGTATAGTTTGAAAAAAGAGTAATAAAATTGATCTATTAAAATTTGCACTGCGAAATCTGCCATATTTTCGTGAAAATAAATTTCCACACACTACTAGTTTTCATTTGTTATTAAATTTTGCCGAGAGACGAGACGATATATACTGCTCTTGTATTGAATATTCTCAACCATTCAAAAATTCAATTCAATTAATTTAATCGACTTTAACTTGCACAATATACACATCAAATTGTTCTACCTTATTATTGTTATTGATTTGTTGTGATCACAACCGAGATATCGCCGAAGATGATCTAAATTTGAATAAAAACGTTCAAACGCTATTAAATGGTTTAAAGATTTGCACTTAAATCACTTTGATGAAAATTATAACATTTAATATAGTTACTTCGTTAATCCCAAATGGTATTAACTTTCCTTCGTCACTTTGTATTATATATTGTAAATTGAATTAATATATACTGATTGACAAAATTTACCAAAAGCAAAATGACATTTATGCAAATATAAACGGCAAATTTGTTTTTACATATCCACTGTTTATCAAATGAAAACAATGATAACAAAGATGACACAGATACCATTAAAAATATTGAAAATAATCCTAATGCATGTTAATTTTGTAGGTGCTCGAGCATCGGACGCGCCGTACCCCGTGATGTTTTTCATCCACGGGGAGTCGTTTGAATGGGGTGCAGGAAACCCTTATGATGGAAGCGTCATAGCATCTTACGGACATGTCATCTTCGTTACTGTCAACTTCCGACTAGGAATACTAGGTAAGGAAACTACTAATATTCAGGGTTCGTAAATATCATGATATTTATAATAAATATCAAAATATCTGATATATAGGATATATATCAGATAAATATCACTTTTTGGATATTTATTTTTTAATTTTAGTTTTTGTACACATTTAGAAAAACTAAAAAATTCTAAAAATTTCACTTTTCCGGAGGCTATATCTCAAAAACTAAACAAGATATGGAAATGCGCTCAACGGCGTTGAATTCCCCGTGTCCGAATTGACTTATAAGCAAATTTTCACACAATTTTAAGCAATTTAATATTTTTAATTATTTCCTAAGGGGTACCCCTCTGGTTTTTTCAGATTTTAATTCAATTTTACCAAAAATCCTTAATCGTAGGATTATTAAAACGAAAATTTACATACATATGTATTTTGACCCACTGAATCCAGTGGTGCAATCTTCAAATGCATATGACTTCTGGTTTTCGAGAAAATGTTAAAAACCGCTTTTTGCGATTTTTTTTGGCGGAAAATTGAAAAAAAATAAAAATCGCTGAAACTATGTTTATAAGTTAACTGAAGCACGAGAAAATTAATGCCGTTGAGCGCGTTTTCATATCACATTTAGTTTTCGAGATATAGCCTCGGAAAAGTAGAAAAACTGAAAAATACGAAAAATTTCACTTCTGGATATATATCATTGCAAAAATATGACGATATATATCAAAATAAATATCATGATATATATCGATCGATATATATCTTCGAACCCTGCTAATATTACAACCTAACCTGCCTGGAAACTTCAACCAGATTTTCAATTATTTTTCTAGCTATTCCGCCATGCTAACCCTGTATTAAAAAGTTAATCCAATTTACATTCAGAAAACATAGTGGTAATGAATTATAATAGGGGATATTTGATCTTTTTTGAGTAGTTTAAATTAGTTTCAAATAAATCAAAGTTCAGAATTAACGAAAAGTCTTTGAGAATTTGGCTGTCATTGTAAAGAAAACTGAATTAATAAGGCACATTTTTGACCTATCTTATTTTTAAAATACCGAATTAGTGCAAAATTTAATTATTATCTAGAAAATTCAAAAAATTAACCGTGATTTTACAAATAAAAATTACTTTTAACGTCCAAAATTATCATTTACCTAAATCTGCTACAACAAAATGCCACACCAAGTAATAAATAAAAAAGCGTGTAATTTTTTTCATTTATATTTTATACTCACATTTGAAAAAATAAAATTATATTTATGTTCAACTGCACTATACATACTTAATTTATGATAATATATAAATAATTTATAGGGTTTGCAGGATTTACTGTTTCACATTTAAAAGTAACTAAGAATTAATAAAAATATATTAAAAAATTTTAAGCATATTATTCCCCAAGCACCCTTTTAAAAATTCTGGATATGAACCTGGCTTTTAAAGTTGGTATAAATACTGGGATATTGCTCCCCAATTAAATTGCTGAAATTCTGCCATTGCTCTCAAGTTTAACATTTCGTAATCAACATCATCTCTAGTAGCTGAATTTCACATATGCTAGACAAGTATAACTATTTCTAACATGACATATTGATAGTAACCTTCCTAGCAACCATTGTTGATCGAGGATCCTAGCAATTACTATAGTTAGTAATTTGTGTTACAGAATTGGTCTCATTCTGTCATGTGTTCATGTAGGACACATTCATTTAAACAAACAATGCTAATTAAGAACAAAAGACAAAATTAAGGTTATCCAAGCCACCGCATGCATTTATCCAACAATTTTCAACCACCACATATATGCCCACACATGTCCATTCACATAAAGTTGTAAAATTCGAAACATATAATCCCGCTAAGCTTCATTCGTGGCATTACGTCCTGTGCTGTTCCGGTACCCGTGCAAAAAGAAAAGCAAACATCGGTGTTGGAAAAGTCCTGAGGGATATCAGCTGCTATAATGGATCCAGTCGCCTGGCGCTTGGCGCTTGGCTCTCCCATTACACTAACAAGTCTAGTTGGGAATTTCGGAATGTAACAGTTAAATTAGTGTCCGTTCGCCGCTATCGCCGTTCTTGTAGCTTAACCAGCCCTGGCTTCTAACATAGTTATGGAGTTGTAATCCCCAAATCTGAATACGGTTTATTGCTATTGATTTCTACTATGTCTTCACAAGACCAAGGACATTCACCGACATCAAGACACTCTTAGTTATTTTCAAAGATTTATTTCTTATTGGAATTTTTAAATAAGAATGCGCTCATAATAATACAACAAGGGGTAAGGCCACTCTAGAATTTTTTAAAAATGCATATTTTTTTTATTTGCTTAAATTATAGTTTAAACCCTTAGGAATAAGGGACAATTAATTTAAATGCCGCGCGGAAGTATTTCAGAGGCAAAAAAGCATATATCTATTAGTACTAGTATTTATATATATGACTCGAAACTTTAAACGCGTTTTTCTCGAAATCATATTTTCAAAATCGGGCGAAAAGAAATCTGAAATACTAATTGATGGATCGTGCTGAATCTTTTTATTTCTTATTCTAGATATAAAATACTCAAAAACTACGGGGGCTTTTTTTTAAAGTGCTTCATTCGTTTTTTATGGTCGTTTTTATACAGAAATTTAGTCCCGAATAATGAACTTTTTTTTCAAACGTGCGCCATTTTGTAAAAAATCAAAATTTTCAAAATCCAGCCCGTAGTTTTTTAGAGTATACATCAGAGATTAAGAAAACATATCCCTTTTTGATCCAGGTCTATTGCTGTTCCCGGAATGTTTTCGCCCGATTTGCCCTACGCGCCGAGAGGAGTCGCCATTTTTTTAAATTTCTGACGACAATTTTGAATATTTTCTTTAAAAAAAAATTTTAAATCAAGTTTAAAGAGCACTAAATAAAGATCCAAAAACAGTTCTTAAGCAGCACGTTTAGATTTCGTTAAAAAAAATCTTGAAAATGACCCTTTTTTTCCTTGTCTAGAGTGGCCTTACCCCAAGTAAACTTTGTTACTAACCTAAAACTAAATATTTGAAAAATAAATAAAAATTAATGACAATAGATCTAATATTACAATGAAGAAAATAATAAAACTATAATTAACTAATATTGTACTGAAAGAACTAATATCAACTAATAAATACATTATTAAACAAGCTATGAACTATATATTTAAATTAGTACCAAAAAGTTCAAAGATAAATGACATTAATACTAAAACTGAAACTAACGACAATACAACACTATATTCTATATGAATTAATAAAAAACACTATTAGCAAAAACAAAATAAAATAAAAAACAATGTAATATAATAATAACAGCAATGGTAAGCTTATGGAGACTAACTGAAAGTATACCTTTGTCTCAATTATCGCGATCAACGACATCTCTTCAGAGTTGAATATCTCAATTCGAAAAGAAATGTAAATGAAAATCAATTTTAAAATTTGCGCTTAATTGGGGCTGAAGTTAACACTTAAACATTGATTTTTTTAAAGAACATTTCATGAAAGTAAAATTTTCTTGCCTCAATTATGAAAGAAAAGTAATACTTTTCATCTCTAGGACCTAAAGCAGAAACTACACAATATTTTTTTCCTTATCACGTTTAAAAAAAATATTTTTGTGCAACTCTTTTTGTCAAAAACAGGGCTACAAAGTTTAACCAGTGACACTAAAAATGTGTATATATATATATATATATATACTTCGTGAAGAAAGTGTTATTTTTTAATCAAATCCTTCGTCTTCGACTCAAGATATGCCTCATTTTCTTCCTTTGATATACAAATAACTATTGAGGTTGAAAGTTTTGTAATAAATTTCAAAATATAAAATTTGTCTGCAAATAATAATGGAAAATGATTTCAAAATATTAATTTCTCAAAAACATTTGGGAAGAAGCTAATAAAATTAAATTACTACTACCCTATAATTTATGGGATTTTTGTAATTTATTTGTAAAACTAGAATTGAATCTGGTCTAGGAGTAGTTTACGATCTACTAACAACATTTATGAGTGGCGTAATATAATAGTTTGTAATTGCAGTTCATGATAATAAATATGTCATCTACAGATGCTGCCAACTGCCATAATAAAACTAGCTTCATCAAAACTTATTTACATTGCTCGTTATAAAAATGTTCATCATGTACCGATAAGACACAGCATAAAAATGAAAACATAAAACATAATCATAAAATAGTGAATGCATTAGTTCGAGGACTATTTATGTATAAATCGTGAAAACGAGCTGCTGCTGAAAATATTTCTATTTCAGGATAATCTATAAAAGTCCATCTCAGTGTGCTTTACGACCCATAATTCATTTTGTTTATAGGTTTTAGCAAATCGTATTAAAATGATTACTGCTCGACAGGAAGTAAAGAAATAAATTATATCTCAAGTACCTTTGTAATGTGCCGAAAGTTATTAAAATATATTACGAGTAATATTTTTTTCTTTTATGGAAGAAAATGAAAACGTACGACTACGAATGATAAGAGACGAAATGATGAGCAAAGTAGAAAATATAAAGAAATGTCTGCCAGCCTGAACATAAAGTGATAATATATTCCACCTATATTTCCGCTGTGTCACTGTACTTATTTTCTTTTTTTATCAGTGCTTTTTGATAACCGTCATAAGACTCAACTGACTACGATATATTACACTTTTCGAACTTCATTTTTCTTTTGATATTCTAAATAAATGCGAGGATATTAAAACCTCTTCTTGACACCCCGAAGAGCAAAAGTTTGTACTTTTATAGCGCTTTTCATTTAGGTACTTAGATGGAAATTCTCGCTCACTTTCCAGGCAATTCAGCAGCACAGATGGTCAGTTTTAAACTTGCTCTAAATAAATAAAAACAAATCGAATATTTGATATACACATATAACATCTCGCAGTATCCTATCAAATGGAGCAGCACGAACTCCTGATATATTCACAGAACATTCACTCATCAGATTCATCGAAGAACCAGCCTTCGTCAAACATTTTCATCCTAACACACCATCATTGCTTCACCAACATTCACGTTCCCTTCCCACAAGCTCATTTATTCCTCACACTCGGTATCTTTCATCACACAACATTCCTTCAATCACATCCATCCATTCGACGTACATTCTCAAATCATCTTATACACGCCCACTCTAATGAATCTAAAGAAAAAGAAGGACTCTATTATAAGAACAAAAACGAACAAAAATATAAGATTAATTAAACAACGAAACTAAAATCCTGCGCTTATCTTTATTCAACAAATACATCCCGGAGTTAATCTTCCTCAAATGTTCCTATAAACAGCAATATATTTTCAATTTTCTTTTATTTATTTAAATCAAGTTTAAAATTAAACTTTTGGCGGTTAATTATCTATTAAAATACTAATTTGAAATTCATTATGATTGTGTTTGAAATCATAATGGGAATAAGTTAACAGAGATTGATTGTTTGTTTGTTTATTGAATGTGCAAAGTAAATATTAGACGACAAATACTGGACAGAATTACTGATTAACGACGATTAATTACTAGTTCACTAACTAAGTATATTGACTGCAGGCAAACATGTTCCAATTATTTAGATCTCATGTATAAAATCGCCATATAGAAACGTTATTTTTGTCAGTTTGACATCGAAAAAACTGAGAAGAGAACTTTTATTTACCTTCATTATCTTGTAAACGGCGCACATAAACGTTATAATTTTATTAAAATACTGCACATTTAGTAAATTTTCTTAATAAATACCACTCAAAGTTTTTTTTTTCACGACAAATTTTAATTTTCTTGATTACTTTTAGGTAAAATATGTCGAGCAATCGCCTTAAAAGGCATGATCATATATTTATTTATTCATCTAAATAACAGTCGGACATTTAACAGTAATGTTATATATACAGGGTGTTTCACAACTTAGAGCAAAAAATTAAAGGGTATATTCTGTACGACGTGCTGATCATGAAACAAAACGATTTTTTTTAAATCGCAAAACTATTTTCCATGTTTCCCAGTCCAAAATTTTTCGTTGCCACTGCCACTGGGTGGATGATTATGTTAAAGTTATTAATTGAATAAAATTATATTATAAATAACTGCTAATAATTGAATTGTGTAATTATTCTTTCGTAGTTGATACCTACTTCATTGTTTGTGTTTAATAGGAAAGCGAATTCAGTGCAGTACTACAAAAAATGTTTTAGCTTAACAACCCTTAATTTTTCGAATTTAAAAAAAATTATATATATATATATATATAAAACAGAGCAACTGACTTATCCAAAGAGGGCTTCTTAATTTTATAGCGCATTTTGGTGGAGGCGCCAAATTCATTTATTTTGCGTAATCATATATTTATTTATTCATGCAAATGACAGTCGCACATTTATATATATATATATATATATATATATATATATATATACATATATATAATAAATTAAATAAAATTGATTAAAATTTGCAAATTTAAATATATTTGCTATGGAAATAATTCATTAATTTATTGTTTTTGAGTATTAATTAGGATTCATATTAGCAATCTTATGTTTGTATTTTAATATTTCTATTTCCATTATATATTATTTATTATCATGTGCGACTATTAGCGTAGAAAGATGATATCACTTTATTATTTTCTACCCTTGTTTCCGTTCCTTAGCAATAAATTAATAAATTCCCTTCCTGATTAAATTAGTCCAGGACAACAAATGATATTTATATCGTTAAACAACATAATAAATATGAGCAGAAGTAGTGGTACTTTATTAGATCGTGACTGGAGACTGAAGGCACGCAATATGCCCTCAGCCCTCGCATTTATGAAAATATCATGTTAGGGGTAACAACAGTGCCGGGGTAATAATTAATCACGTTTGATATAGGTACGTAATTAAAACTCGGCAGCGCGTGAATATCCAACCCCCTGTCTATTTATCACTGAGTGGTTTTAAAATGGAGAACAAGGAATGTGCCAGAAACTTACAATTACTATAACTTAAATGATAAAACTCAATATATTTCAAATTGAGCTTGATTCAATTTAATATAAATTAAAGTTAAAAGTTTTGAATGTAATAATAACAGTGTTGAATCTAGGGAGGCCAGTGGAGTGCATTTTTAAATACAAAATAATTATTAAGTTTATTGTGTCGCAAACAAAAACATTAGAGATGGGCGAATATCAAATTTCTCGAATTCTAATATCGAATACGAATATTAATCAGATCTCGAATATTCGAGGTACTCGAATATTCGAATACTCCTAAAAGTTAATTTATTTATTATTAATAATTATTTAATTATGTCCTTTTCATTATTTGAATGAAATTGTTAAGATAAAATAAAATTAAAACAAAAAGAACAAACAAAAAAGAAAAAGACGAAAATTTCTAATTTAAGGTTAAGGTTCAAATGTTGGCGAAAAACAAATTTGAAATATGGTACGTCTTCATGGTTTTTAAACAAAATATCTTTGTTATTAATAACTTCAAAATATTGTAATAGCTTTAAGTTTATGTACAAATGATAAAGAAAAACAGTCAAAAATTTAGGTCAACATATGGCGCGATATTCGAGGTATTCTAATGTTCGCTATACTGACGTTAATATTCGAAAATCTCGAATATCGAATAATGTCAATATTCGCGGCATTCGACTATTCGCGGATGATATTCGCCCATCTCTAAATTAAACCCTTTTCTCACAAGTATTACAATATTCTATTGTTTCACTATTTTTATTTACAATTAATTAGGGCAGAAACAACCGCCAAATGAAAAGTTTTATTTATATCTCGTATATATAAAAAAAGTAGACACCCGGAATATGAATTCCAATCGAGAGCTAATTACGAAAACAATAATACGAGGCGAGGGGAAACATTTACCTTGATTACTCCCATGGATTCACCACTGAATAATAAATACTGTTATTACCATTAAAATCACAAAATTATTTGCTACCGATTATTTCAACCTATAGAGAATAAATCCTCGACCAAATGGCGACTGATTTTTGTTCGTACTTCATTTTCAAAACTAATAAATCTAAGAAAATTTTTAATGCTCGTTTGTAGGGTTGTGCCGTGGTCAATTGACCGGACAATTGACTGGTAAATTGACCAAAAATATTTGACGACCAAAAAAAACGGTCAAATAATCTAAATGGAACCGCCACGACATCTGTTGTTCAATAGAAATAGCTACTTACTATTATTACATGAATATATCTAGTTTGATATTCTGTGTTCTGGAGAATCTGCTTACTTTACTTTACAAATAAAATAAATACATATTATTTAATTTTACTTTATTTTCCCCTTTATTTTGAATTTGATGTGGTTTTGTTTATTAGTTGTTGGTTTTTCATTTTCAGTAATATTGGATGTAGTAAACAGTACTATATAAATAAATTACAATTTTAATTGTGATTTTTATTAAATGTTTCTTGGTCAATTGACTGGTCAAATGCACAACCCTACTCGTTTGCACCAACGAAACTTAAACTTAAAGCAAATCGAATTAAAATATCATATATGAAGACATTTGCATTGTTCTTGACCATGCGTGTCAATTTATTTAAATTTACAAGTTAAGTTTCTGTGGTACATACGGGCATAAAATATGTCAAATGTTAAGAATTATTTATTAACATAGCACGGTTGTTAATTATATGTTTTATGCAACACTAATAATAATATTAAATTCATGAACAATCCTATTCTGTTGTGTAAATATAAATAAATAAATATATCATCACCCCTTTTACCCATTACTGCATGTGGCACTCCACCGTAGTAGAACTCGGTAAGTGATATATTTTTACGCGAGAAGTGCAGTTATCAGCCGTCAAATCACACCCCCCAATGTTGTTGAGCAACCACAGGAGTTAATATTAAATTGGTGAAAGCCAGTTTGTCGGTTGCGGGAATCGAACTCGGGTTCTCAAGAAAATAATAGCTCTTGCAATTAAAATAGAGTTATTTAACTTTACGAATCAACCTTTTAATAATTTATTATTCAAAAAATATAGGATAATAGAATTTAAAACATGAATATTCCATTGCTGATGTAAAAAATTAATATTTAAAAACAATATTGAAATTTCCTTTTAGACAAGAATGTAGACTGTAGAGCAATGGAAACATTGAATAAAAAGAATAAAAATTTGGTTCCATTTGTGAAAGCATCAATTACTCTTTACTTTTTCCTTTAGGAAACATAATTCACAATTTCGCGAGTAAAATTTTGCTTTTAGGACTGAAATATCTTCAAGTTCCAATAAAATGGCGCGGTGGATCTCGCTTTTACACATTACACACAGATTAAATTACTTATCTTTTTGACGGCACTCCAAAGTAATGTAGGGTAAACCAATATCGTGAAAGACTCGGAACATTCTGGATATTATGCGTACCTTTGAGGCAACTAGAACCCTTTTATAATATCGACGACTTATTTCCCCAAAATTACTTTTATTTTTACTAGCACGAAACACGATACATTGCATTTATAATCTCACACAAACAATTAACTAAAATAATATTTTTGCATTATGTCACTTTTTAAAAATAACAAATACTGAATGCATTATCCATTTGATTCAGCACATAAATAATAATATCACAACATCAATGGTTGAATTTCACACATACAAATTATTTTTTCTTAATCTGTTAAAATAATACTAAAAGCGACCAAATAATATAGAAATGTTATAACTACAAGCATTACTATAGATATATATATACAAGGTGGTCCATTTTAAGTTGCGTTTGTGAATATTTCGAAAACTACGCATCGGATCAAAAATGTACAAAATACGTTTCAAATATTTTTGAAGGGGCTATCCACTGATAGATTTATAGATTTATAAAATATGATACCAACCCCAATCTGAATTGAATTCAAAAAAATTTGGATAGCATAATTTTCGTTATTATTCTTTTTTCTTTTTTTTTCATCTGGCTTCCTGGCGGACCAACTACTAAGGTCATATGCCGCCATTACGCCCTGATCCTGCGTTTTAGATCTTATAGTCAACAGCAACGCGGGTTTCTCGGAACGGTCACCCATCCAAATACTCCCCGCGCGCAACGTTACTTAACTCGCGTTATCGCATAGATCAGTTCCAACGAGTTGAGCCATGGCCGTTGACATATTATTCTTTAATAATGTCCATATTATCCAATAATGAATCTAGATTGGAATGAGAAGCTTGCAGTCATTTGAAACTTTTTGTTGCAATTTCTAGTTTTTCCACGGAGCATAATGGCAGGAAAAGTTTGAGGCGCCAACAATTAATAACACTTAATTCCCCGTTTCTGTCTGCACAACTACAAACCAACGAAAGTACAAACCAACCGCGCACCGCGACCATTTTTCATCCTGAAGGCAGAACGAACACCGCAGAGATAGAACGAGACACTATCCATCAAAAAGCGCTTTCATCTGCAGAAAAGCGAAAGATTTCACATCGATTCGCTGTTTATTTTGATTGGACAATATCTCAGCACGATGCCAATGTTGCGATGTTGCGTAAAGTCAATACAAATATCCACTTTTAATCTTTCATACCATATCACAGATTCAGAAATGAAATTGTGTGTGTTTTTATATGAGATAATATTTATTTTTTAAATTGTTTGCCGGGGAAATTGTATTTTTTCAAGCGAGATGGATTTTGTTATAAGATCAAATTTAATTTGTTTCATTTCGAAATTTATATAAAAACAAAAATTCATTTGAGACTTATATTTGCCCTACTTCATACTTGATGAAATACAGGGTGCTACCAAAATGATCTCGAGCACTGTAACAGCTCTGATTAAAATTAAGTTAGACACAATTGTCAGTGTGTAGTTATAAGGTAGAATGCCCTAACTTTTTGAAATCTAGGTCAGAATATTTTTTTAATTTATTTTTAAAAACTCAGGTAATCAGTCCTACTTTACTTAGAGAAGTACTAAAATGTTTAAAGTACTAAACTTGTTTAATTTCTAATTACAACCATTAATTAAATAACGTTATAATTACAACTTTCTTTGATCAAATTTTCAAATGAAATTGCTTTTACTTTGAAAATAAAATAAAATAATTATTTCCACGCCTAGTCTAGATTATGACTGGCGTATCGAAAAAAAGAACTTATTTATTGATGTCACACTATACAACAGGAACTTAATTCCAATTACAATACAGAATCCGGACTCACCGATATATAATATATAATTTTTCGTACGACAGAGCGAAAGTGATTATTTTCTGCATTCATGTGTCAACAGTACGACAGTATTATTTTATCCATAAATAGATAAATGATAATTGCAAGTCAATGACAACTAGAAAACACTAATATGATTGATATTAGTAGCATGCAAGTGAAATTTGTCTAACCTAATATTAATTTATTTAATAAAAATAATTATCAGCAAAGCGAGCATGGAAATGGAAACCCCCAAATAGAAGAAAAAAAGGGAGACCGAGGAAATCATGGAACCTACAAATTAGTGAAGCCATGCGAAAACGAGGGCTTGAAGAAAATAACTTCCTGGATAAGGACATCTGGAGAATGGGATGCGATAAATGACATTTTTGTTGTATTAAATCGCTTAAATATATATATATATATATATATATATATATATATATATATATATAATTATCAGTATACCTCATGAAGAAAATGTGATTCTTCCCTTAGGTGCTTTATAAGAAAACGGAACCTTTAAGAAAAAAATTTTACTTTTTTCCTTGATATTCAAATTACTATATTATGCAACTGCATTATGTATATTAAAAAACAGCCAAAATTATTACAAATTTTAATTTAATAAACGTGTTATACTTATAAATATTATAGAAAACAAAAATTTCGTGAAGAAATTCTCTTAGATATTTATGTTATTTCAGTAGGTACGTTACATTTTAAAAATTTGTCAAGCAAATAACAACGTATTATATTTATTGCTACGTTGTCAAAAAATATGTAATTACCAAGTCAGTTGACATTGAGTGGTATATCTCATTTATATAAAATTCCTACACAGAAAATATACAAAGACTTTTGTAATAAAAATAAGAATTACTACGTAAAGTAAAAGTAAATGTTTATGAATTTTAAAAGTTAATTGAAGTAATGAAACGAAAATATATACTTTACTATTTCTCATCAGCATAAAATATAAAATCCAGAGCATATCCGTGCCAGAGTATATAGGTATTCACTTTATTATTTTATTCTTCGCGTAATCATGGGAAGTACTACTTGAACCATTATTAGATCCCAGCACGATACTTCCCCACATTTCAGATAAACTTGTGTAATGGAATATGTATGTTCGACATTTATAATAAATGAACATCAAACATTGTATAAAAGTACCCAGTGGCGTAGCTGCAAGATAAATGGGGTCTAGTATGTCCCTAATGTAATTATAATTTATCACAAACACAAGGACAATAATAATTGAGTAAAATTGAATTTCCCTATACCCACAGACAATCAACTACAAGAATTGTATCAGTGGAAACTAAAATAGATCATAAATAAATATATCATCACGCCTTTTATCCATTACTGGGTGTGACACTCTGCCTAAGCAGATCTCGGTAAATGATATAATTTTTCGCTTAAATTGCGGTAAAAGTTTTACATCTAGCTTTTAATTTAGGTTATATATGGACACTAGTCGTTTTACAATTTTAAACCCGACTTTCTGCAATTTTAGAATTTAAATCGAACGTTTGTCCTTTAATGAGTCCCATCATTCCGTTTCGGAACATAGGGGCCGGGCACACCGAGCCGCAGTTTTTACACTGCCGTACTGCCGGTTTTCGTAGTCGAATACGAGGCGTATAAGTGACTAGCTTATAGCGCCCGAGTGTGATAAATACATGTAACTGTATTTTATATTTTACGACAAATCACACATTGTCGACAGGCGGATTCGAACTGACGAACCTTGGCTCGGGTGACGTCACAGTATGTTAAGAGATGTGCCTTAACACGCTCGGCCACCGCGCCTGCTAACTATTACTTGCTTATAAATAGAGATATTTTAAATATGTTTAAACTATTAAACATCAATAAAGTTATAAACTTAGCGTAAAAAATTTAAATATAACTGTTAATGTAGGTAAAATATTGACACTAGTCTGCCAAAGATGTTAGTGGAGAGGGAGCCACAGAAGTAGATTTAAATTGGTGAAAATTGTTTGTCGACTGTGGGGATTGAACCAGGGTTCTCAAGATCCACAAACCGACTAGATACCACTGAGCCACCTACCCCATATACATCATCATAGATTGAAAATTTTTGATATAAGCATACTATTTTTCTAAACAAGAAAAAAATATAGGTACTTTCGTTGATAAATGAACATCAAGTGTAATGTAATTAAAAGAATAATGGCGTTTCAGTTTATGAACTCTAAAAAAAAACTACTAGCAATTTCGGTGAAATTTTCCATAGAGGTAGTTTTTTGCTCCGAAGCATAATTTATCCGGAACATGCATATAACGTTGATATTCGGTTGAATCCCTATAAAAACAAATCAATATCCTTTCCATAAATCACGCGCCACAACAAATCACAAGTATCCGTCAACGCGAATAAAATATGAATAATGCGGAAATGGAAAACGCTGTTTCATTTGGCGCAGCTCGCTGGATCAAGCCGCACTGACTTACTAAACCATCATCATATTTTTACTATTTACTGTTGAGGTTTATTATCATTTCATTCCACTAATATTCACTATTAACTACCTAGCATTATTCTAATAAGGAACACTAAATTAAAATAATTCTTTAACAACTTTAAACTAAGATAATGACAACGTTTCGAATCTTGCGAGTCAAAAAGTCAGAATAAAAAATAGTCAGTCAACGCTTAGACTTCAGAACGAATTACTCTTGTTGCTTTTTACTATTTTAAAATGTAACTTTTATTATTTGAAATAAATTTGTATTCTAAAATAAAATAAATGAATATATCATCACGCCTTTTACCCATTACTGGATGTGGCAATCTTTAGTAACGAATCTCGGTAAGTGATATATTTCTTCGCGTGACGTTCGGTTACCAACCGTCAAATCCCGAAAGATGTTAGTG
The DNA here is from genome assembly GCA_947425015.1 of Pterostichus niger. Classification (NCBI taxonomy): domain Eukaryota; kingdom Metazoa; phylum Arthropoda; class Insecta; order Coleoptera; family Carabidae; genus Pterostichus; species Pterostichus niger. The sequence continues at coordinate 4,894,130 of OX380339.1, forward strand.
TTAGTTCCTTGTACGCGTATTATACTATACCTACATTTTTTTGTTGCAAATATTTGAGGTAATTTGACATTGACATTAAATTTGTTATTTTTTTCTTATTTTTTGTTCTAATACATAGCAAACTTAATTACATAAAACAAAAAAATATCAATTTATAAATTTACATATCTCGCTTATACAAAAGGCTAATTAAATAATTAAATTAATGTGCTAGACGCAGAATTTCATTCTCTAAAACTTTAATTTGCAGCATTTATTTCTAAAATCAGAATAATTCCATTTTTTTTTAAGAAAAACTGTTAGCAACTTCATGTAATGTATCACTTCCGGTTTGTCCCTTTTAACCAAAATCTATTATGTTATTTCCATTAATATAGTAGTCTTATATACCAAATTTGACAAGTTTTGGATTATATTTTGATATAGTTTTTCATTAAAATATATTATAGGCTTCAAGTAAAGTACCACTTCCGGTAGTTGTATAATGACCAAAAAGGGAGGTGCACAACTATATGTTATAACAGTCCTAAATATAAAGTTTAAATTTTCTACGGCTTACCGTTTTTGAGTTATGCGAGATACATACGTAACGTACAGACGGCACGACGTAATTAGACAAAATGGATTCAGGGATGGCCAAAATGCGTATTTCCGCTGAAATCTGAGAACCGAAAATTTTCGCGATTACAATACTACCTTTACTTTGTACAAGGAAATAAAAATGAAAAAGCCTAGAAATCCAACCAATCCGTAGTTCTTATTTATTACTAACCTTTTTAACTTTAATTACGGTTAAAAATAAAAACAAATAAAATTTCGAATTTTCGCAATAACAATTTTGTATTCTGACCTATTTTGGATTCATACCAAAATTCTAAACATCTGCATTATTATTTTCGTTATATAAAAAGCTTACTATTAAAGCCATGACATCCAAACTTTAAATGAATTATTTTAATTTTCTCATTAAAATAACATTTTTGGCTTAAACAAATTTAAAATAAATATAATCTATAACAACATTTATTTATTTGTATTCGAATTCGATTCTCGCAGGCAACAAACTTGATTCCACATTCAAATTACCCCTGTATCTCCCCTCCTACACTAAAATATTTCACGACTGGTAATATATCGTTTATCGAGACGTGTTACGGCAGACTGCCATGCCCAGTAATGGGTAAAAGACGTGATGACATTTATAATTATCAAATAGAAAAATTAGATACGACGAAAGTTGCAGGTAGACTCTAATCGTCATGTTGTTTCAAATGGAATTTACTACAAATTGTTAATATAATTTAACTTATTACGTTTTAATTTAATTTTATATGTGAGTTATCTACCAATGCTTCAATAATAGCCCAACCCCGGGACCGAAACGTCAACAATAAAGCATTACGTAATTGAAATAAAACGCCGTTTGAAACATCCAACAAGTTATTATTTATAATTATATTTCTTGTATTGTGCTTCGAGAAGCATGAAAATAGAATGGTTAGAGAATTGTTTATAGAAATAAAACAATTTCTTTAAATATAAATAATAATTAAACTTAACAATTTTTATTTAAACCCTGTTTGTCGTATCGAAAAATGAACTTGGCGTAGTACAGAATAAATGAACTGAATTTCACTTACATTTTGACGACTTGTTTCTCTGCTACTTCCATGTGAAGATATTTCAACACCACATAATTTTCAAAGTTCATTTGTTAACACTTTTTACACATTTTAAAATAATATTTATTAGAAATTTCACTAAACAACAAAAGTACATGTACATCTTCCAACACTCACAGCACAACTGACCAGTTTGAGCGGAGATATTCATAATTTGGTTGCACAACGTTAATTAATCGTTGAAGGTTGCAACTCGTTTTCGCCTACTAGAGAAGAAATACTAGGAATAAAAATCGATATCTGTATTTATAAAACTATTTAATGATTCATTTTGGTAACAAGTAAATAAATAAATAAATATATTATCACGTTTTTTACCGTATAGATAAATTTAGTATTGTCGTATGCATTTTTTCATATTAAAAGCTTATTGCCCGTTTATATAAAATTAAAAAAAAAAACATAAGAATAAATAAATATATCATCATGCCATTTACCCATTACTTTGCCGTAGCAGATATCAGTAAGTGATATATTTATGCACGTAAAGTACGATTAGCTGCCGTCAAATCACGGCCCTCAAACCTGTTAATAGTGGGGAAATCACAGGGGTAATTTTCATATGATGAAAACTGTTTATTGGCTGTGGGAATCGAACCCGGGTTCTCAAATACACTTGAAAATTATATTTGCAATATGGTAGTTTTAATTAGAATCACATGCAAATTTACTCGTAATGAAATAAAGTAAACAATTTTTTCATACTTTTTAAAAATAAAAATTAAAATAAATAAATATATCATCACGCCTTTTACCCATCACTGGGTGTGGCACTCTGCCTAAGCAGATCTCGGTAAGTGATATATTTTTTCGCGTGAAGTGCGGTTACCAGCCGTCAAATCACGGCCTCCAAAGATATTAGTGGAGGAGGAGCCACAGGGGTAGATTTTTTAAATTGGTGAAAATTGTTTGTCGGTTGTGGGGATCGAACCAGGGTTCTCAAGATCCACAGGCCGACACGATACCACTGAGCCACCTACTCCATATACTTTTTAAAATAGTACACTAAAGAGAATCGCGGTTAAAAGAATTGAATAAAATATCTACTAGTCTTGTTATGTAACATACAACCACTGAAATAAAAATATTAACGGGAGAGCTGACCAAAAAAAGTCGAGTGCTCAGTTAACAATCTTGAAAAGACAACTAACTTTGAAATTGCGAACTTAGGTCTAGATAATTTGTAACATCCAAGTTATAATATAATATCACATGAAATCAGAGTTCCCTATTTTTAGTTCAGTGGTTACAGCACATGTTCAATCAGCCAATACCGATGACATTTGTTCAAAATCATAAATGGTGATTACATATGCATTCTTCTACGATTACTACAAAAAGTTGTCAATTACGCTCTCATTTGTCATCGTAAAGTTGACGTTTTCTATGGAACAAATAAAAAATATCTTTGTTAAGTTAAGTGCGTGCGTTTCCAATGGCAACGCGCGAAAAAGATATTAAATGCGCGCTTATTTCAATAGTTACTAGGAATACAAACAAAACAGAATCTTGTCATATTGACAGTTGACGAATTTATTTTCAGTATGTATACGTTTTTTAATAATTTTAAGATGCAATCGTAGAAAACATTATGTGTGTATCACGAGCGTAAATTGTCTTTGTTAGTAACAAAGAATCAATTTCCGCCTCTTAATACACAAATAACTATTTTTGACAGTTGTAAAAAAAATACTTTTTTCGTTTTTAATCTTACTTATGTTGTGAAATAGTGATTTGTGTATTAAGAGCATAAAGTGTTTTTTTTTTGTTATATATGATAAATGGTTCCATTATAAACTGTAGCATCCTATGCTGTAATTATAATTCAGTTCCTGTTGTGCAGAGTAACAAATAAATAAATAAATTAGTTTCTGGTTCCTGATTTTCTGTTTCCGTTTTACAACTGTAACCAAATTTCAATCCATCAATATTCAAAATCCCTTCCATATTCGTAGTTCATCAGTTAAAATCAAACCGCAGCTGAAAAAACCCTCTGATTGTCTGACAGATGGACAGATACGCATAAAGCACGGCCTACTGGTTTTTTGTTTGAGGAAAGTTTATATTTGGTATTCACTGGGCACACGCTCTGACGCTGAATGACAGGCCCAGCTGAAGGAGGAATTTTCTCCACTTGTTTCCAACATTGAACTGTGTTCTATATGAACTGTGGTTTCGACAAATGAACGCTGCTAATGGATTATGTCTCGCTGGGAGTAATCTTGAGTTGAGTTGTGTTTACTAAATGGGTTTCGTGCTTCTTCGTGCTTTTTCTAACCATTTTTTTTTCTCTTGGAAATTATATTTTTTGGGCGTAAATGTTTTTAACTTTAAATAAAATAAATGTATTACTTTTAGCGAGTCAGTTACACCAGTGTTTCTCAAAGTGTGGTACACACACACACACTACCACTTGCAATAAAAATACTTTTAGGACGAGTTTCATTCACTGTTTTTTCTAAGAGCCTACCTAGGCAGGTAATGAAAGAAACGTGAGTGTTTAGTTACTTAGCAACATAAAATACTGACTGAATATGTAAGTCAAATATTTCTTTTAATTTAAATTAATTTAAAATATTTATTATTTGTTTATAAATACAGGATTCATAAGCTGTTTCAAGCTTCACATGAAACTATCTACTCATCCTGTAATTGAACACTTTCCTGACTTTTTACGTAAATAACTATTATTTTATTGGTAACCAAAAAGATTTAATTATATTGAAGAATTTTCTCTTATTAATTTCACTAATGGAAACTTTCTTTTCTTTAGTTCATTTTAAAACAAATTTGTGATTTTCTTGGTTCCCACATATGTATCAATTTCGTTATATTACAAAAGACAACCTTAACAAAATGTCCTTCAGGACTATCCCTTATATCTTAAGTAAACAATCCTAGTAAAATTACATTTATTATTGTTTCCTACAGTAATGAATGATAGCTTTCACATTAACCATGAAATTCCAGTGAGTTAAACATTGAATGTGATTGTTGTGTTGTCCTGCAGGTTTCCTGCGGACGATATCAAGTGCAGTGACAGCTCCAGGGCCGGTATCGGGTTCGACAAGCACGGGGATGCGGGACGACGGTTGCCTGGCGATGCTAGACCTGATGGCAGCGCTACGCTGGGTGCGTGCTAACATCGGCGCTTTTGGTGGAGACGCCACACGTGTCACGTTGCTTGGCCATGGCTCCGGCGCTGCTCTCGCCAATCTCCTGCTCACCAGCCCGCAAGCCAAAGGTAGTACGATAATGTTACCCCTACTGAATGTTTTACACAGGCAATTGTACCCCAGTGGATAAGACCCAGATAAAACTTATGGCTCAACTAAGAGGTTGTGCGTTCAAATTTCGCTAAACTCATATCTAACAAATACGATTGTGTCTGTGTGGTTCGGCTTCTAGTCAATGCTGGTTGTGAGTATTTGACCGCACTTTTCTCCACCACATTAAAATTATGGAACAATATTCCTCCTTAAAAAATTCCCGAATTACAATAGTATGTTATGCCTATGGTTATGCATTTCTGTAATGTCCTAAACCTAAATAATAGTATGTTATGCATCAAGGGAGGGAAACAAGCGATTATTCCCGCGTGTGAAGTTGGCAAACCGAGACGTAAGCGAGAGCCGAAGGCTCGAGCTAAAGTCGAGGTTTTCCAACTTCACACAAGGGATAATCGTAGCCTCCCGTGAAGCATATTATATTTTTCGTAACAAGTGCACAAAAATTACTGTCTTATCGGGACAAATGTAAAATATGGGTTGCGTAACTAGTTACCTAGGAAACGCCGCAAACAGCTAATAATCGTAGTCTCTAGGGAGAGAAACATGCTACCTAGGGAGAGAAACATGCTACCTAGGGAGAGAAACATCCTACCTATGGAGAGAAACATAATGTTTCTTTACCTGGGGGAGAAAAGCAGTGTTTCTCTTTCTAAAATTAGGGAATAAGAACGTGTTTCTTGTGCATGTGTTACGAACAATATCTAAATACAGTCTAAATTGTGTTTTAAATAGTAATAAAATTGTTCAGAATTTAATTATTTTAATCTTTTTTAAAATAGCGATTTTGTTTTTAAATTTTTGTAAAACCTAAAGAATGCTCGATTTAAATACGCGTTCGACCTTTTGCCAGGACCGAACCTAATTCTACTTATAAGCTGTAGATTCCTTATACTGTAATTGAGATTAAATTCCTGTTGTGCAAATAATAAAATAACTAAATACATAAACGCGGTAGTAAAACACTGTTAATATGTTGTTTGTGTGTAGGTCTATTCCAGCGTGTGATCCTTTTAAGTGGCTCAGCCTTAAGTCCCTGGGCATCAGTCCACGACCCAGACAGCCTCCGACGAGCAGTATCCGAACAAACCGGCTGCAATGCAGAAGTCGACGACATCGCCGACTGCCTCCGAGGTCTATCCCTCTCCAGCCTAATGAATGTGAAGGTACCTCGACCTCGTTTCATGTCAGCGTGGGCCCCGTGGACAGCAGCCAGCGCCGCGCGAGCCATGGAACGCGCGTCGGATACGTTCATCACGTGCGGGCTGCTGCTGCTGGCGGCGTCCAGTGAGAGCTACGCGGACTTCGCCGCGGCTGATATCCAGTACGGGTTCGAGGAGGAGCAGCGGAATCGTGTGCTGCGGACCTACATACGCAATGCGTATGTGTATCATCTGAATGAGATCTTCAGCGCGGTGCGGAATGAGTACACGGATTGGGATAAACCTATCCAGCATCCTATTAATATCAGGGACTCCACGTTGGAGGCACTCAGTGATGGCGCTACTGTCGCACCGTTGCTTCGTGTTGCGTATCTGCATGCGCGTCGTGGCGCCACGACGTACTTCGCACACTTTGCATACCAGACCAAGGACAGCGATTATCCACAGGTTAGATAAACTACTACTCTATTACCTAGGAATGTACGTATTATTATAATATTTCAGCTTGGCCTTTTCTTTTTATTTCGTTTTTCATGTACTGCTTCGTGTATACATAATAGACCGGATTTAGATACAAACCAAATTAAAATAATCTTTATTTTCATCTTCTATGTAAAGAAGCATTTATGGTAACTAAGTAAATAATAGCTATTTATGAAACTAGTAAGGAAATGAAGGTTATTACCTTACGCATGTGACATTTGCAGAACGAGGCGTAGCCGATTTATGTAAAAATATAAGTAAGGTAATAACTTATTTCTTTACTAGTTTCATAAAATATTTTTTCTACATCCATTCTAATAAATACGAAAGAGCGTTTTTGAAATTATGAAATTTTGACATATTAATGACAGTTATAAATTCAAAAAATAAACGAGTAACACATTAGAATTCGTCTACCAAGATATCTGTTGCTATGTTACCTCATTATTTCACTAGTTAAATAATGCAGTGCATTACCTAACTCAAATAAGAAAAATAAAACGTCTATTTCCTGACGGAAATAGAAAAATAATATAATGCTCATAAAAAGAAACTAATTAAAAGTAATTATTTGCAGCATCTACAATATTTGATATATATTCTTGAACTGCAAGAAAATCGCCTTCGAAATCTTCGTCGGGCATTAGACCATTATTTAAAATTATTTATTTCTAGAATTCACGAACCTGTTGACACTGACAGTAGATGTTTTTTCATCACAACACCATGACAACGTCTAGCTATAAATTGTTCTACAACCAGCAACCTTTGATTACAAAATGTAATGCATCTTTTTATAAAACTAATAAACGCAGTGAAGGTGGAAATAAAACTTTGTACGTGGCACTCTTACAATTAATCTTAACTGAACTCATTGGATTATAATTCACCCGTAAAAATTAATTTACTACGCTGGCCACGTTAATAACTATTACTAAATCCATCCATTTAGAAGTTCGCACAAGTCTATACATGCATGAAATATTAATATGAATATGAGACAGTACTTGAAACGTCGCTATTATCTACGTGTGCTTTGTAGAATATGTTGGTAAAAGGCCGGAGGGGTATCACAAGGTCAGAGTTTGAAAGGAAAACTCTGAAACTATTCTAATCTCCGCGTAAATCTTAAATCTCATTTAAATATCCTCATCCTTTTTCTTTCAACTCTACCAAACTTACAAAGATCTTTTATTTTCTTTTGTACACTTCACGAAATTCTTCCATTACGCATTCACCACAAAAAAATGAATTATCACTGAAATTATTTCAGCTGTTCTTCTTTCATTAAAAGAAACATAACAAAAGAGAGTATAAAATATGCATTGTCACGCAAAAGCTTCGTGTATGGAACCGTAGGGGATGCCAGATGGGCATCTTTTGTTTTCGATTCGTGAATCGTGTCTTCATCGACATGAAAGTGAAAATGCGGCGGTCCTTATCACGTTCACAGGTCATAAATGTCCTAGCGAACATCACGCGCTCTTATCTTGGGAATATAAAGCTCTCGATGTTCGGATGTTGCAACGCCGCAACCAGCACGACCTGGCAACGTTGAGGCCATTGTTTCCTGGGGACGATTCACACCCTCACAGAGCACAACGCAACGGGGCGACATTTTCACTTTGCAGAATTGTAAAGTTGCACATTTTAATTTAGTCATCTTTGAACTGCACGGTTCTCGTTTAATACTTGAACATACTCGAGCGAAGCTCGCTAAGATTTCGACAAAACTTATTGAAATGTTTATTGTTGTAAGAAAAAGGACTTCAGACTGTCAAGCAGGAAATACCTTTCAAGATATCTTTCAAAATTAAATGCCTCATCATTCTCTTATGTTACAGTACTTTAAATACAAAATGGCTCTTTTCAACTCCATTGCGTAAGGACGTATTATTTAAATAATCATCTGAAAAAACAAATTAAATACCTATATAAAAAAGTTACCTATACTATTTTATGATATTTTGGTTTATTCAATTCTGTTATTAGCAATATTAGTTGACGAGAAAAGTTTAGTGAAGATCGAAAACGACACTAATTAATAGCCAATAGAAACATTGTATTCAGCATCTTTACCATGATAATATAAACATTTCTTGAATATTTCCATTACTTGACTACCTAAGGAAAATCAATTGTCAGTTTGACATGTTAAAATAGTTTTTTATTATCAATTTTATTTACTTGATACAAGGTTCTATGGATATATTATTCTATCATATCTTGATTATTTTAAGCAAAATATAAAACCTAAATTATTTCTTATTTTTGAGTTGGTGTCGTTACGATTTTCTTACCAAATTTGCTCTCGAGCATTAATTCACATACAGAATATTTTTTATCGTGCATTCCAACAACGTAATCTGCACTCGTGTTTCACTCGTGCTAATAATGTATTGTTAAAATGTAGTAAAAAAATTACGAATAGAATATAATACTTTAGGGACATTATAAATAAACATTTTTTGAAATATATACATTGTTGACAATGTATTTATGAAAGAATTTAAACACGGGAAATAGAATACCGTTGGTGCATCTTCATATCTTCTTTAGTTTTTAAGATAAAACCCCGGGTAAATACAAAATCTGATTTGAAGAAATTTCAACTTCCCCAAAGTCTATAACTTATGAACTAAACAAAATAAGAAGATACGCTCAACGGCATTGTAGTGAAAGGCGATTATAAGCCGTCAAATCACTAGCCCTAAATTTGTTAGTGAAGTGAGATCCACAGGGATAATTTGAATGTAATAATAAAAGATATATATTATACTTCTCATTGATATTAGTGAAAAAAGTTGTTTCTAGTAGATTATTTTCTTATAATGTTTGGCAATTAAAATAACTAGAAAAATGAAAATGCGGATCAATTAATAAAATTGCAAACTTTATTTCTTATATTAGTAAAACATGATTTCGTTCTAGTTCGTTTACCTGACTTTATCTCCGGCTCCGGCTATAAAAACTACGACGTACGGCCCAATGGCTGCAGTCCGAGTTAAGCAAATTCATTCATTTGTTTAGTATCTACACAAGTCAGCACTCTGTGATCTTAACGGCTCTTTGTTTTCGTTGTTCTCACATGCATATTTCATGTGCCAGTTCCACGTTCTAGGTTCAACGTCAGTTCCACTTCCGTTTACGTTTACTTTGCTTCTATTGTTTTCATTTCGTATATTGGTTATTTTAGGATTTAAATACTTTAATACTCTATACATTTTTCATACAATTCCTTCTGCAGTCTTGAGGAATGTAACTGCATCGGTAAAAGAAAATAAAAAGAAATCATATTGAACTTTGCAACTTAATCCATCTTGTAGAGCTACTATATTCTACTGTGATGCATCTATGGTCAAGAATATAAATTAAAATGAAGGTTTCTTATCCTACGGCTTTGAAAACAATATTATTTATTTACTTATTCTATTCTATTCAGAAACGTAATTAAATATAAAACTAACTAAATAAGAAGAAATCGAAAGGTACTATGTATTCGATTGATTTTATTATGTTAAATGTCTATAAAATTGCATTTATTTAACATGATTTTCTTATATTTTTTTTCAAATTAAGTATTATTTTTTAATCATACAGAGAAAACATGAATTTTTCGAATGAGATAAAAAAAAATCTTAGCATGTCATTTTAGTGAGTAAATAAAATAAATAAATAAATAAATATATCATCACGCCTTTTACCCATTACTGGGTGTGGCACTCTGCCTAAGCAGATCTCGGTAAGTGATATATTTTGTCGCGTGAAATGCGGTTACCAGTCGTCAAATCACGGCCCTCAAAGATATTAGTGGAGAGGGAGCCACAGGGGTAAATTTAAATTGGTGAAAATTGTTTGTCGGCTGTGGCTGTGGCTGTGAGTAAATGACTATAGATAAAAAAAAATCTCAAAATATCCACAATTATAAACCGTCGAAACGTTTGTTTTTAAATTATTTAGGTTAAATGATTATATCAGGAAATAATATCAATATTCCTTACTTAATTTACACCCACATATTACTTGATGTACAACGCAAAAATATATTTTTTTGAAATTTGCAATACTTTGTGTATCTTCTAGCGCGTGGGTTCAGTGCGAGGCGAAGACATAACCTACATCACCGGGCTCCCTCTAGTGGGAGGACAGCCTCATTTCCCTCACAACTATTCCCGGCAGGACATATCCGTGGCTGAATCAGTCCTCAATCTCTTCACTAACTTCGCGAAGAGTGGAGACCCTAACGAACCGAAGGGACACACGCCATCCAGTCCTATCGTTGCTGTCACCACGGGTGACAAGAGATATCGGTCGCTCACGTGGGAGAAGTATGAAGCAAGCACTCAGCTTTATTTGAGTATCAGTAAGTATGAGATGATGATTATTGTCTTGGAGTAGACATGTAATAATAATAAATGCTTTTATTTGGCAAATATTCAGCATAAGCTGTTCTTCCAATTAACCTTTTCAATACAATTTAAATTACAAAATAAAAGATATGGCATAAGCTAATATTAACAAAATTCAAATAAAATGGTGAACAAGTTTCATAATATATGTGGCATACATAAAAATATCTGATGTGGACACCACATGACTTCCTTGTACACGTATTAAACTATAGATATTTTTTTAATTGCACATATTTGACATTAAATCTTTTATTTTTTGTTCTAATCCATAGCAAACTTAATTTTTTTTAAAATCCAAAAATATTTAATATTTAAATTTAGATATCTCGTTTATGCAAAAAGCTAATTTAAAAATTCTTAATGTGCTAGACGCAGAATTTCATTCTCTAAAACTTTTATTTGCAGCATTCCTTTCTAAAATTAAAATAATACCATTTTTTTCAAGGAAAACTGTTAGCAGCTTCATGTAATGTGCCACTTCCGGTTAGTCTATTTTAACCAAAATCTATTATGTTATTTCCATTGATATAGTAGTCTTATATACCAAATTTGGAAAGTTTTAAATTATATTTGAATATAGTTTTTCATAAAAATCTATTATAGGCTTCAAGTAAAGTACCACTTCCGGTAGTTGTATAATGACCAAAAAGGGAGGTGCACAACTAGATGTTATAACAGTCCTAAATATAAAGTTTCAATTTTCTACGGCTTACCGTTTTTGAGTTATGCGAGATACGTACGTACAGACGGCATGACGAAATTAGTCAAAATGGATTCAGGGAGGGCCAAAACACCTATTTCCGTTGAAATCTGAGAACCGAAAATTTTCGCGATTACAATACTTCCTTTACTTCGTACAAGGAAGTAAAAATAATAATAATATCCTATATACCATAATATAACATTTTAATATAATGTAGCACAACAAATATATAAATAAAATTTAATACGTAGATAAATTAAAGATTTCATAGTGACACTTAATTCCCACTCAGTAATATTTGTTTGTAATTATTAGAGAAAGCGCCAGACTTGAGTTTTAAAATTGAGGGAGGGATTTGATTCAATACAGTTGGAAATATGTGACTGAAAGTGCGTTTAAATAGAGCAGTATTGTGTTTGGGAACATGGTATTTCATATTATTTCTGAGATTGCATTGGTGATTGATAGTTTGGTAAATAGGTATTGTGGTGATTTATTCTGTATTAAACGATGTGCTGAGCATGCAATATGTAGCATTCGGGTCTCTTTCATATTTAGCCAACCCAATTTATTTAAATAAGGTGTTGTATGCTCACGCCTGTTCAGACCGAAAATGAATCTTATACAGCAATTTTGCACTTTTCTGTTATATACGAATAGATATTTTCTATTTGTTCAATTTGATGAAAGTAAGTTGAAAAATTTGAGATGATGAAAGATTGGGCCTTTATTTACTTTAAAACAAATAAAATTAAAAAATACAATGGCATTCTTTAGTTTTTGTTATAAATACTCTCGGAAAAATATATAACTCGATAAGGTAAAATTTGGGGCAAAATTAACTGGAACTTATACACATATGAAATACTAAACAAGATATGCTCAACGGAATGGAATTCCTCGTGTCCGAATTGACTTGTAAGCAAATTTTGAGCGAATTAATTTTTCGAAAATTTCTTTGATTTTTTTTCAATTTTAAGTCAATTTCAGACTGTTTGCTCTAAAATTCTTCCTCGTACGAATATTGTAACGAAATTTTACATACATAGGTATTTTGACCCGTTGAATTCAATAGTCAAATACCCTTGCATATATTTTCTAGTTTTTGAGATATTGTTTAGAAAATGTTTTAGGAGAAAATTTTAGAAAAATTTTCAAAAAATAAAAATTGATGAAAGTTAATTTATATATTAATTGAACCACATGAAATTCAATGTCGTTGAGCACATTTTCAAATCTCGTGTAGATTTTGAAATATATTATAGAAATGTACAAAATTTAATGAGGTAAAATTTGGGGAAAAATGAACTTTTACAAAGCTTACACTTGAAATACTAAACAAGATATGACGATGCGGTCAACGTCATTGAATGCTTCATGCCCTAATTGACTTATAAACAAATATTGAGCGTTTTATAATTTGACTCATTGTTTCCAATATAATGAAGATAAAACAAACAGATCTCTTTCCTTTATATCTGGATGTGACGTTTTTATATACGCAGTTTTTGAATGCGAGTTTTATAAATTTATTTTATATTTATATAAACGTTTTACATAAGGTTTTCATAAGAGCATTCACATATCCAATAAATCTAAACTCTAAGCTATTTTATATCAAAAATAGATTCATTCCCCATGTCGTATTTCTATTGATCGTTTGTCGTTTCTGAAAAATGACAAATATTATGACATGTGGTACGATTCAGCTTCGTATATGTCTTTTCAATAAAGTATAAACGATAGTTTTTCTAAAACAAAAATAAAACAAGAGAATCAACAATGTCGCGACTGCATTGAACAAAACAAATAATAAATGCTAGACGAAGAAATGATAAGTCATCGTGTATTGTTGATATTTACCAGATGACATAAGTCGAACCAATAACTAAGAAAAACGAAAAAGAAACAGTAATCCTTAGAAACAGCCTAATATTTTGATAACTTGTCTTTTATTTTTAGTTTATTTCGTATCTGCTATCTACAGCGCGTTCAGTTGTTCAATATTCCAAGCACACCATTCCGATCTCAAGAACTAGACGAGTTACGACTTCGATTCAATTACACTTAAGTTATTATTAGCAGATAATTTATGTGAGATGTTTCAAAAGGAACGGACAACCTTAATTACAATATACACAACAAATTTTAACCTTCTTTGTCACACGACATACAAGGACTAATTAGTAAAACTCTACGGCACACCAAAAATATATTTGTGCTGACAGAAAAAAATATATTTTTGAAAGGTTTACAAAAACAACATATGTATGTAACTAGTACTAATGAAAAGCCTGCTATAAATACACTTTTAACATGTATTGCATTTACAATTTTTCTGCGATCTAATTATATTAATTTTACTTATTTAATGAAATAAATGAAATTGGTTCAAATATAATTATTTTAATAAAAAGTATAAAATAAACACTTGGCTCAGTTTCACAAAATTCAGCCTCCAAGTCACCTTATGAAGGCATCGTCAGAGGCTGGCCAGCACAGTTAGAAACCATAGACGCGTTTCGCTCTTCACGTGAACTTTATTCTAGGTGAAGAAGTGAGTTATACCATACTGATAAGCTCTAATAAGAGCGAAACGCGTCTATGGTTACTAACTGTGCTGGCCTGCCTCTGACGATGCCCTCATAAGGTGACTTGGAGGCTGAATTTTGTGAAACTGAGCCAAGTGTTTATTTTATACTTTTTATTAAACCTAGTTTCACCAAGTGTTGGATGACAATTAATTTTGTCTTTGTTGTTATGTAATTATTTTGGTGGTCGGTAAAAACCATACCGTTCCAAAATGTTACAATAATCAATAAGATGCAAAATCACAAATTTGAAATTAATTATCTGTCACAATTGATAAATTATCTGTCAAAATTGACAACGAAAAATGTCACCGATTGCGGTCAGCTCAGACATGGCCATTATAACTATCTTTGTTTTTCATGGTATGTTTTTATGCCATTGTTTTGAACCACCCCTTATAATACAATTGATTATTACTATATGGTAAAAACTAGTCTGTAATAATACTGATTTTAGGAATACATAAGATATGTTCTTACAATTTGAATAACAATTAAATGGGGTAGGTGGCTCAGTAGTATCTAGTCGGTCTGTGGATCTTGAGAACCGTGGTTCTCAAATTAAATCTACCCCTGTGGCTCCCACTACACTAACATCTTTGAGGGCCGTGATTTGACGGCTGGTAACCGCACTTCACGCGAAGAAATATATCACTTACCGAGATCTGTTACAATAGAGTGCCACAGCCTGTAATGGGTAAAAGGCGTGATGATATATTTATTTATATTTAATTTAAAAGATAGTTTGTATAAAATTAGCGAATATACGTTAATCCTGAATTAAGTAAATATTAAATAAAAATGATGTGTTTATTGCCTCGAAAAATACATAAATAAATTATTCGCTCTCGGTCCGAAAAGTTTAGAAAAAATGGCGTTTGGGCTCATTAGCATAACATTGTAGGTACTTGTAATAGTAAATCGAAAAACTTTTGAGCGTAAAAGTGTAAAGATTTTCGAAGGAAAACATGAGTACAAGGCCGCTTCATTAAAAATCTAATTTGTCACTTTTCGTAAATCGTCTACGCCTACGCCATGTATTTCATTCTGCCTGAAGAATTTCGCAAATTCGCAATTTGCTTTCGAAAACAACGTTACGAAACTTATGTAATTCATTTTCTTAATTCAAAAATTTACTTAATCTGTTACACGCAAGTTTGTTTTAAATGTTCTGTAGATTTAAATTATAGCTAAATGGTAAAATAATGACATTGTGCTATTCTTTTGTTTTAAGTACGTTTATGTTTTTTATTATTCTGTCTTCGTTCTGTTTTTTTTTGTATTTTTAGTGCTTGCTTTCGTTACTAATTTCATAACATAAAATGAATATGTAAATTAAGAATGAAAATTACTGGTTAACGTAATAATAACACGCAGAGGCATACTAAAAACTTTTCGCACGGGGGCGCAAATTAGATAATTACGTTATACATGCGTACATTATCTTACGCCTTCTAAAACAACCCCATTTAGGATTGGTACACGTTTATTATTGTTATTATTATTAATTTAAAATATAACCTAACTTGCATCGTCGAAAAATAAACTTTTGTTAGCTGTACCAGGTGCCCAAAAACACAGGGATACCACGCCCAAAAACACTTATGCACATACACTTATTATCAGGGTTCGAAGATATATATCGATCGATATATATCATGATATTTATTTTGATATATATCGTCATATTTTTGCAATGATATATATCATTATATAAAAATATCAAATAGTTTTTGAGATATAACCTCCGGAAAAGTGAAATTATTCGAATTTTTCAGTTTTTCTACTTTTCCGAGGCTATATCTCGAAAACTAAATGTGATATGAAAACGCGCTCAACGGCATTAATTTTCTCGTGCTTCAGTTAACTTATAAACATAGTTTCAGCGATTTTTATTTTTTTTCAATTTTCCGCCAAAAAAATCGCAAAAAGCGGTTTTTTAACATTTTCTCGAAAACCAGAAGTCATATGCATTTGAAGATTGCACTACTGGATTCAGTGGGTCAAAATACATATGTATGTAAATTTTCGTTTTAATAATCCTACGATTAAGGATTTTTGGTAAAATTGAATTAAAATCTGAAAAAAACCAAAGGGGTACCCCTTAGGAAATAATTAAAAATATTAAATTGCATAAAATTGTATGAAAATTTGCTTATAAGTCAATTCGGACACGAGGAATTCAACGCCGTTGAGCGCATTTCCATATCTTGTTTAGTTTTTGAGATATAACCTCCGGAAAAGTGAAATTATTCGAATTTTTCAGTTTTTCTACTTTTCCGAGGCTATATCTCGAAAACTAAATGTGATATGAAAACGCGCTCAACGGCATTAATTTTCTCGTGCTTCAGTTAACTTATAAACATAGTTTCAGCGATTTTTATTTTTTTTCAATTTTCCGCCAAAAAAATCGCAAAAAGCGGTTTTTTAACATTTTCTCGAAAACCAGAAGTCATATGCATTTGAAGATTGCACTACTGGATTCAGTGGGTCAAAATACATATGTATGTAAATTTTCGTTTTAATAATCCTACAATTAAGGATTTTTGGTAAAATTGAATTAAAATCTGTAAAAACCAAAGGGGTACCCCTTAGGAAATAATTAAAAATATTAAATTGCTTAAAATTGTATGAAAATTTGCTTATAAGTCAATTCGGACACGGGGAATTCAACGCCGTTGAGCGCATTTCCATATCTTGTTTAGTTTTTGAGATATAGCCTCCGGAAAAGTGAAATTTTTCGAATTTTTCAGTTTTTCTAAATGTGTACAAAAACTAAAATTAAAAAATAAATATCCAAAAAGTGATATTTATCTGATATATATCCTATATATCAGATATTTTGATATTTATTATAAATATCATGATATTTACGAACCCTGCTTATTATACATGGTTGAATTCAGAATATCATGTGGAACCTAAATTTTGAAAAATATACAAAGTGTTTCATTTAAAGTAATAAAGTTTGGGTGACTTCTGGTTACTTTTTTTGGAGTTTTTTTCATATAATTGAATGTCATTTCTTTTAAAACATTTGGGGTTTTTTTGTGTATAAATATTCGTAAATTGAAAACTGAGAAATAACATTTGCTCAGAGACACACGTTATAAATCTAAACTCAGTTTGTCATTTGTCGCGATACAAATTCATTTGACAAGTTCCCAAGCCGTCAAGTGTCTGGAAGTGCTAATTACCGTAGACACGAACGCGGGCGGACATGTTGCATCGGTGCTGCCACTAGCGGACACAAGTTAAATTACATATGTGGCGTTGCTGGTCACATTACTCATTTAACTAAAAGATTAGTTTTGAGCGCGTTATGCCAAATGCGACATGTTCACGCTTTTTAAATGAGAAAACTTTACTCAGTGGTAATTCAATGCGAAAATAAATTGCACATTAACCTAACATGAAATGTTTCTAATTGCCTAAATCTACCAGAACAGCATGATCATTATCTCGTGCAATAAATTTAATTCTAAACTAATTTACATTGTAATTAATTTGCAGCAAATAATACTGATTATTCATTTAATTTATTGATTGAATTTGCTGTTTAAATTTGAATTGATAATTTACTAGAATTTATTGTTAAAATATTCGTTGATGAACAGCGCGTTGTTTTAAGTGTTATATTATTTTTAGTTTTGTTGTAGCTGCAAAGCCGAAAGTGAAAAGCCATTATCGAGGACACAAAATGGCGCTGTGGTTGAACTTAATCCCTCAACTTCACCAGCCTGGTGATGAAGACGTCAGTATGAGGCATCATCATTTTCACGAACGGGAGCAACATTATTACGCAGGTAATTTTAATTAAATGGACAATTATCTCAACAACGATTGAAATTTTAACATTTCTACGGTAGAAATTACTCAGTTGGTAAATAATTACGCAATTATCAAATAAACGAGATCCACATATCGACAGTAAGTTTCTAATATAAATAGTTATTATCCAACACCCACTACTTATAAAGTCATTATTGTTGTCATTTTAGATTAGTAAAGTGGCTTATAAGTCACACGTGAGTTATAAGTCATAAGTCACGCATAAATTATGACTTGTAACTCACTGTTGAGTTTAAATATAACAAAGTTGAAAAAAGGTTGCAGCTGTAGTATTCGAAATGGAAGATGAGAATTTTATTCCCAAAATAATCATTAAGGAAGCGGAAAAAGCGGTTGTTGATATTTTACCAAAAAAGTCTAGAACTTCCTATGAAAAACACTTTCATTCATACCTTTGACGTTTCTAGTTGTCATCCAGTCTTCAAACATATGAAATTCTTTTTCATAGAAACTTCTAGACTTTTTTGGTAAAATATCAACAACCACTTCTTCCGCTTCATTAATGATTATTTCGGGAATAAAATTCTCATCTTCCATTTCGAATACTACAGCTGCAACCTTTTTTCAACTTTGTTTATTTAAAAAATTTGAGTAACCTAGACAACAAAACAAGAAAGTATGGCTAACTAGAATATTATTTGAAATGTAGACAATTGTGTCAAAATTTATATTTTAATATCTTAATTCTAGTTGTTGGATAAAATTTCGTATGCCACTCGTGTGTTATTACAAATAAGTCACTTCAGAAAATTATTCCCTTCGGCCTGCGGCCTCGTGGACTAATATTTTTCTTGCGTGACTTATTTGTAATATAACACACTTGTATCATAAATAACTATTATTAGCATGTTTTATAATCTGAAATACATTTTTTCTACGATTGCTATGAAAAATTGGCAATTACGCTCTCATTAGACATCGTAAAGTTGACATTTTTGCATTGCGCAAAAAAGATCCAATGACAACGCACGAAAAAGATAATAAATGCGCGCTTACTTCAATAGTTACCAGGAAAACAAACAAAACAGGAACTTGTGACATTGACAGAATGAATTTATTTTCAGTACGTATACATTTTGTAATAATTTAAGATGCAATCATAGAAAAAATTATGTGTGTATCATGAGCGTAAAGTATCTTTGTTCCTTTTATAATATTGCAGCTCTTAAGCTCCTAAGCTTTCAATATACAAATAACTACTATGCTTTGTAATTACACTATTAATTAACTAACATAGGGGATCGAAAAGAAATGTATAGGGTGTTTCTAAACCTATGTGCGAAACTTTATACACATATAGGGTGTCTTAGGAGGTATACTAAATATTTTAAGAACTGATAGTATGAACTTTTTTAAGTGTAAAAGTTTATTTAAATTTGTATCCAAGTCGTTCACTGGTTGAGAAACACTGCGTTATACATTATCTACCATCGTTCCCGTTATGTTATATATCAGTGGTAATTATCCTTCTAGTGAGTTATCCCACCGAGCACAACTGCATAACTGGTAGACAGAGTAAAGTATTTTTCATTAGTTTGCAGAAGTTTTAAGAACCATCTGAATTTTTACAACAAACAATTCAGCTTAAAAAGTTTGAATAAGCTCTGAAAATATATAAAAAGAAAACTAATTTTTAAAACTATTTCAGGAGCAGTTCGAGCGGAATCATTCACTCGTCTGCCGCCAGCTCTCCACCCAGCTGCCGATCCACATTTAGGCGTTAAAACCGAATGTGTGACCGATCAAACAACCGACGACGAATTATTGATGATCGAGGATGAAGATGACATCGAATTGTTGCATCGACTTGCATCAAAACATTACTACAGTTACGCAGCAGCTCTCGCCATCACCATCGGAGTCGGATGTCTTCTTCTCCTGCTCAACATGATTATCTTCGCCGGAATATACTATCAGAAGGGTCGGGATAGAAGACCCAGGAAACGATCTTCACGATCAAGTTCTTCTCCATCATCAGAAGACATCCCTATGTCGATTAGAAGTCATAATAGCCCAAGTTCTTCTTCGAAGCATCATTCACCAACGTC
This sequence comes from Pterostichus niger, assembly GCA_947425015.1. Classification (NCBI taxonomy): domain Eukaryota; kingdom Metazoa; phylum Arthropoda; class Insecta; order Coleoptera; family Carabidae; genus Pterostichus; species Pterostichus niger. The sequence goes on from OX380339.1 coordinate 4,914,351, forward strand.
GGAAAAGCATGTAATTAAAATATATGAACCTCCACCGTGCTACAACACGCTGCCAAAATCTGTGTCACGAACTTCAGTGCCATCTAGGGACGGGTGCAAAATGAAACGGGAAAGACCGCAACCGCCTGTGCGGTCGTCCAGTAATCCGCCAGATGTTACAATTAAAAAACGTGTTCAAGTACAAGAAATATCAGTGTAATGTTAAAAACTGTTCTTCCTCTGAACTTTAGCACTTGTACTTAACGAATGTGTAATTTTATATAGATCAAATCAAAATATTATAGTAGTTTCTAATGAAACAACTAGGGTACTCTTTTAAATAAAACTTTTCGTCACTATAATATTGCATTTTTATTACTTCGAACCTTTTCATACTGATAATTTAAGTGAAATGTTCCCGCGGGCAGATATTTTTTACATGAAAGTTTGAATTTTGCGCCTTAAGTCGCAGTCAGTGTAGGCAACTGTAACACTGCTACCTGGCGGGAAATATGAAAAGCGCGAGAATGATCAATGCTGCCATCTGTTCAATTTAAATTGCGCAGCCGTAAACAACACTGGCACCAAATGAAAATCAATAACAAACATGGCGGTTGCCGTATACTCGCGTAACCCGCTTTCTTGTGAAATTTAAATTTCTGGTAAGTAAATACTTTTTTTAAATGCCTATGCAAGCGTCCGAATGAATTTAACCGCAGTAGGCTTTGATGGCTTTAAGTGTACACTAAATATAAAAATTTCAGGCACGCATAACTCGAAACTAACATTTTGACAGCCCATTGCATGTGGGCGGACCTGTCAAACTCATACCGTATGTTATAAGAACGTCAAATGTTTATTAGTGCAACTATTTAAGCCGGTTTCGCGTTAACTCATATCAAATGCGCGCTATTTTTTACTAATTTTTTCGAGTTCAACGACATAATTTTCACTAATTTTCGCATTTGTTTTTATTTTGATGTTTTAAAACGTATGTTTGTTGCATTATTCAACTAATTTTTAAAGCGGTAAGTCATTTTTATTGAATTAATTACATTACAATACTTTATTTTATGATCATAGAAGACTTTGATATTTGTTTTCTTTTGTTTTTCATAGCACACTCAGAATATTGTAAACATAAGTTCAATTTACTATTGCATTTATTGTTGATAAAGCGCGCTCATTATTTATAATTTTCTTTGTATCGTGTTACAACAAATATTTTAATCGTCTGACTAATACTAAATTGGTCGTGCTGTATTCAAAGTGCCACGTCTGTACAAAACATATGGTTAAAATATATTTGTCTGGGTTTCATAATACAAAACCAAATCTTTCGATAATTTATTTTCCGCTAATTGTGTAATTAATGCTACATCATTAATTGCATGCAATGTTTTTTACTAATCATAATGAGATAGCCATACCCAACAATTACTAACCATTCTCCAATAATTACAAGTTTGTAAAGTTTCTTTAATTACCTTCAATACTGTTTGAAAAAAAATCCAATTTTATTTGTACTTTGTTAATATTTTATATAATAGTTTATTTGTTTTACAACAATTATTGTATATGATAATGCATGCTGCATAATGATTTTTAAGTATGTAAATTATATTTAATCGCTAGATAAAATTAATAATAATGTTATGTGTAACCCTATCACAATTTTGATAGTAAAATAATGATTAGTGTATATGTTACGGCATCATGAAAATGTTCACTAAATTGTCATTTAACGTTAACATCTGCCACTTGTAAATGATAATTTATGGTCATATTTTGGCAGTTAGCGATAGCAACAGGCATTCAACCCAAGTGGTCTAAATTATTATTTCTATATCGGACAAATTGTAAATTACTACTGTCGTAAAATTGTTTTTATTAATAAATAAATAAAGAAGAGACATAATTAAATATTTGACCTAATGAGTTCATAGTTCGAACCCCATTCCTACTTATACAAATGAAAATAATGTCTTTTTAATTCGCGCAAATCCATTTCTGACAGATTTTTTCAACTAAAAGATTGTGTCTATCAACAAGGATAAATAAAATATTTCGATTAAAATGGCTTCAACAAAGTGCTAGTTATTAATTACATAGTATTGCCATAAAATCACAGAATAATTAGGATATTTTATCGACTTATTTTCATGAATTAAACTGTGTAACCTGCAGTAAATAAGATTTAATTTAATACCAAAATCATTCAGCTGATACTTTTAATATGCAAAAAACTAATTTCTCATGTTAAAACTTATTTTTCTACAACCATTAAAAAAAGTAGGCGTTTTTGAACTTATTTTTATTATGAAAGTAGCAGATTTTTGCACTAGTGCAAAAATGTGAATTATTTCTGCACTAGTGCAGAAAAGTAATTTAATATAAATAAACTCTATACAGTATATTTTCTATTAATATTTATGGAAGCAAATTTAATGTTGCAGCATTTGCTTCTTCTATAATGTCTATAGAATCTAATACGTGTTCGCCACTAGATTCAAACATTTTTTAAATTGAAAGCACGGAGACATTTTTCCTCATTATCAACAAAATAATTGAGTTAGTTTGTCATTGTCAGTTGTCATGGATACATTAAACCAGGTATCTTTTCTAAAGTTTCTAAATTAATACAAAATTTCAGAGATGTTACAATTACTGAAATTTGTTTTATTATTTTTATCAAAATATGGTTTATGGTTGTAGAAAAATAGTGTACGCAACTCGTGCAGAAAGGGGTTTTTTTGAACTCGCGGTCACTCATTCAAAAAAACCCATCTTTCTGCACTTGATACGTAAATAACTATTTTCGATTATATAAAACACAAAAAAAAATTAGAATATAAAAAACACACTTAAGGATAAATAAATATATCTTCACTTCTGTTACCCATTACTGGGTGTGACACTCCGTAATAGCAGATCTCTGTAAGTGATATATTTATACGTGTGTAGTGCGGTTACCAGCTGTCAAATCACGCCTCTCGCAAAGATGTTAATTGTGGGAGAGCCACAGGTGTAATTTTAATGTTGTGAAAATTGTTCGGATCGAACAATTAACAATGTACTTTTTTTGTAATAAATGCGCGAAATGAGTATTTTTTTTGTTGGGCGACCGCAGGTCGAAACGAAAAAGTCATTCGAACACGTCAAAAAAGCAAAGAATTTCGTCAACAAAATAACATTTTGTATACAACTGTCGTATAAGAATAATATAATAATTATTGATTTATTCAAGAAAATTGAAGGAAAACAATCAAAAACAATATGAATTTGATACTATTGATGTGTTGTAATTAATGAAACGTGACAAAAATAATTGAGAGCGTGCGTGAAATACTTATTTTGCACACTAGGGTGCAAAATAGTGCCAGAAATACCCGTTATTATAGTAATATAAATGATGAAAAACTCACGTACTTCGAGTATTGATATTAGCAAAAAAGTGAATATTTTTTGACAAGTTTCACGATTAATAATTGTTTTATATTAAGTATATTCTTTTAAATTTACATTTAATAACGTCAAAATATATTCGGCAGTGTTACCACATGTTACATAAATCCCTAGATTGTAGTTCTATAGTTTTGCAATTGAAATTGCAAAATTTCGATAAAATAAATGACGCAAAATAAAAAAAATAATTATATTATACTTCTTTTTTACGACGTATTTTTGTTCGAGATATTCCAAAGAAGAATCTTATTAATCTATAATAATATAATATTATATATACGTAAGTTGAAACCAGCGATATTTGAACGCAAAACCTTCTGCTTGAGACATAAGTTTTATCTCGGTTATATCCACTGAGTTATCTAATTACAAAGCTTTGTTTAATATAAGGCGCTCATTTTTATTTATAAAAAATGGTGAAAATATTTTATCAAACTGTGTAAAAAAACAAGTTCAGAGATTTGTCTTGTTTATAAGTAAAGGCAAGCGAGTAGAACCCGCCCTTAAATTCTACTTATTATAAAGTAAATATTCGCTAAGATTTACGATTTATTGTAGGTCAATGTTAAACCCTTTTAACCTGGCTGTAAAAAGTAAAATGTTTGGCTCGTAAAGTTCCCGTGTAAAAATATATATCGAAGCAGAAAAGTGACGCAATTTTTTACGAGTTCGCTCAAGTTTTATTGCATCTTTTATAGACGAGTCTGGAACATATTTCATACCTCAGATAGGTAAATTTCGGCTCAGAAATTCACTTCTGGCGTATCCCAAACAAAATATTTTACTTGAAAACTTCTCATTTTCTGCTTGCGAATTTTTCTGACATTTTTTAATTCCACGTTTTAAAATTCCGCTTGTAACATTTTTTCTCTTCTTTTTGTTGAAATTTTTTCTTGCAAGAATATTGTGAGAAAGTAATAAATTGATCTTGATTAAATATTTGTTTTAGTAGCAATTTTTATACCACAATTAATCAAATAAAATAGTTCAATAAAGTTATAGCAATAAAATTCTGACATTTATAGGTATTTTTATCATGATGACGCAATCATAATATTTTTGTTTACTTCTAAAATTGAAAATACTAATATGAACAGAGGGATTCACGATAATAAAATTCTAAATTAAATTTCATGCTGCTTATTGCAATTAAGGCCTTGTGTAAATAAGTGAATTTGATGTGTAACTGGGTCTGTCGAGCGCCGCTTTCGTTGTGAGCAACTCAAGTTTAATTATAATCTGACGTAGATTTAAATTCATTAAAATGTTGTACGTATTACAGACGTTTTCAGTTTATGTACACGCCAAACTTTATTTCAATTATGGATGACTTTATTCCGGGAACCCGGAAACAATTACTTTAAATTTATTAATTGTTTGGTATAAATACATACTTATTTATTCTACTACACAATAGGAACTTTATTCCACTTACAATATAGGATCCGAACTTACCTAACCGAAATGTGGTAGTTCATATATTTTTTTAGCTTGAGTGGAATTGGAACTTTGGATCTCCGGATTCAAATTCCGGAACGCTATCCATACTGTACTACCGGACAATAATTGTAACTTCGGTTCAAAATCTCTAGACGTAAGGTCAGACGTGAAATATGAACCACAATTATGTACCGTCATTGTGATTAAGTTTCTCTTGTGCAGAGCAACAATTACAAAAATAAATTTTATACATACATAACATCACGCTATATCCCATTAAATGGGGTAGCACGAACCCCTGAAACAATCATAGAGCATCAGTTCACATCAACATTCTCATCCTGACACACTATACTCGTTTCGACTACATTAACACTTCCTCCATACGAACTCTTTCCTTCTTCACAACCAAAATCCATCATCACGCAACAAACATCCATCTATTCACTCCTGTACACCTGATTCGCAAATCTTCACTTACGCCCACTTCTCTAACAACAAATCTATAAAGAAATGAAGGCAGCATCGCCTGCGTTTGTTTAAAAATACATTTAAACAATTGCAGTTAGACACTGTGTAGTAACAACTGAAAATAAAGAAAAAAAGATGAGGAAGGAAGGGTGTATCATTTTTTCAAAATTTTGTAGTTTGTTGTTTAAAAATTTGATATCAGATATCATAGAAAGATGAAGGTTCATCCACTACTAGTTGATTTCTAAGTTGGTGATTATTTTAAAATGATAATTAAATCAAAAAAGTAATTATTTATGAATGGAGATTTAGGCATTTCTAACGACAGGTGTAAATCAACAACATTTTTTAAAGCATGTCAGTTATGTGAAATTATAAATTAACATTGCTGTCAAAATTTAAATTCTAGTTAAACGATAAGCAACCATTTAATTTTTTATAATACCACTTAGCTAATATTTCTAAATATATTTCAGTGACAAATATTTAAATTCTCATATTTCCTCGTGAAATTTTCTGTTACAGTTGATAATACATTCTCATAAATAAATATTGAACAAGTATTTGCATATCACTATATTTGCATTACCAAACGAAGAGATTACATGCGTCAACGATAATCCATACTGGTGGTATAGCGTTTGTGAAACATTTGCTCTACATTAGACTGTCATTATCGAGTCTTGTCTTTCGTTTGGCCATTGGTCAATCACGACTGATTGCCTTGATTGGGTAAAGGGGCGATTCTTTACTGTTTATAGATGTTAAGCGCCATATTAGATGTGTATTGCTTTGCTTGTGCTTTGCGAGCAGACAGAGACAACAATAATTATTTGTATACCAAGGAAAGCTAGTGGACTGTTTTCCCCGAAGGTGATGTTTCATTTCCACACGGTGGTGTGGATAGCGATACGGAATTCGAATCCGGAGATGCAGACTTCGAATCGCACTCAAGCTAAAAATTATATAAACTATCACACTGCGGCTCGGTGAGTGCGGACCCTGTACTGTAATTGGGATTAAATTCCTGTTGTACAGCGTAACATAAATAAATCAATAAATAATTGAATTTGCAATTGCTGTGTACAACTAATAAAAATTGTGCTGAAGCAGACATTAAATTTCAACTTACGAATGCCACCATTTTTTTGAAAGAAAATAAATGAATTGTTAATATTTATTTAACTTTTGTATCTTTATTTACGAATGTCTAGATCTTGTCAACATAAAATAGTCTCTTGTATTTAATATTTGACAAACAAACCAATAATTTCATTTAAATCAGCCCGAAAAATTTTGCCAGTACTTGCAATTGCAAATCTCGCCTTCGACTCGACCTGTCAAAATATGCTCGCACTTCTAAAAGTACAGTTTCTAACCTAGTGATACAAAGAATTATTGTGTATCTAAGTTGCGAAATGAAAAAGCTCGGAGGGCGAGGTAGACTATTTTCTGAGCAGTCTGATTTTAGTTGACAGATTTGTACCTTACGAAAACAATTAGTATTATTGTTTTAGTTTTAATAATATTTCTACAAAGAAATTAAAACTTTAAAACAGCTAATATACAGGGTGAGTCTGGGAAGACGCCCCCCCCCTTTAACTTTTTTATTATGAGTAATAGAAAAAAATGGTTCATATGAAAGTTTTATTATTTTAAATATACTATTTGATGGCAGATGTAGATATTTTTTATAAAGTCAGGTTTACAAGATACGACTATCAACTTTTATTTTTTAAATAGCAACCTATAATTATTTTACTAAAATAAAAACCGCCATATTTTTCTCTTTTCAACGGTGTATTAGTTTTTATTAATGTATCTGAAAAAATTCGAGAAAAATAAGAAAATTGAGAAATACTAGAAATAATTTTTATACAAATATTATAGGTGGCTATGTGAAAATAAACAAAATGTAACAGTGTTATACAACTTAACAAACTAAAGCAACAAATTCAGTAACAAAAACAACTTAAAACAAATGTTCAAAATTACGACTCGGTTGCCGACGTCTAGGAAACCGCTCCCGGTAAATTCTTTTTGCCCTTCTCATGATTCCAGTCGATTCACCAATTATTAGAATCATATCTATTAATTCTTCTTTCGTAAACATTTGAAAACGTTTTTTTTATTGTTTGCAAAATAAGTTAAATAAAGTAACCAGCAAATGTATACTTTTTTGACATTAATTTAACACTGTTACATTTTGTTTATTTTCACATAGCCACCTATAATATTTGTATAAAAATTATTTCTAGTATTTCTCAATTTTCTTATTTTTCTCGAATTTTTTCAGATACATTAATAAAAACTAATACACCGTTGAAAAGAGAAAAATATGGCGGTTTTTATTTTAGTAAAATAATTATAGGTTGCTATTTAAAAAATAAAAGTTGATAGTCGTATCTTGTAAACCTGACTTTATAAAAAATATCTACATCTGCCATCAAATAGTATATTTAAAATAATAAAACTTTCATATGAACCATTTTTTTCTATTACTCATAATAAAAAAGTTAAAGGGGGGGGGGGCGTCTTCCCAGACTCACCCTGTATATATAAGGTAAAATTAATGACAACAATGTAGATATTTATTTGTTACTTGTTTTACGTGTTTTGTCATTCATTTTACATTGTTACATTTTGTTTAATTTCGCATTGCCACCTAGAATAGTTAAATAAAAATAATTTCTGACATTTCCCAATTATCATATTTATCTCGATTTTTTTCGTATACATTTATGACAAGTAATATATCGTAGAAAAGAGAACAAAATGGTGGTTTTTATTTTAATAGGTTCCCATTTGAAAAATAAAAGTTGATAGTCGTATCATGTAAACCTGACTTTATAAAAAAAATTCTATATTTGTCATAAAATAGTATATTTAATATATTTAACATATTTTCTATTTCTTATAATAAAAAAGTTAAGGGGGTTCATCTTCCCAGAGTCACCCTGTATATATATTTAATAAGAGGCAATAAATAAGCAAGTGGTTATTTTACTAGGCTATTAATAATTTAGTATTTTCGAAGAATGTTCACACTCCCTCGCTTTGTTGTTTGTCAGTGACGCCCACGAAATAAAGTCATGTTTTGTTGCATTTCAATCAAATTTAAAGCAATAAAAGAACAGTTGAAAACAAAGACTTGAAAGTAATTCATTCTTATCTACATGTTCACATGTCAGTACCTCTTAAAATATTAAACAGAGCAAATTTAATGACCAATACCGAATCAAATTAAACTGTAAAAAAAAAATTTACTAAACATTTCTGTCAATAACTCAAACCATAATTTTTATGCAACCGGAATTTGATAATGAAAATTATGAGATAACGATACTACATGAAGTGTTTTATAAAATCTAAACTGAAGCTTGATCTTGTCTTGATCTTGATAAAATAGCCAATCGTAGCCTACTGGATAAAACCGAGAGCTAATTTTGCTTTTATTAATTAAGAAGCAAGAAGTCGTGTGTTCAAATTTCACTGACTTAAATTTTTATTTTAAAAAATACGTTTGTATCTGAGTGGTTTGAATTCAATCAGTTATTGTAATTTTAGTTTTAATATTAGTGAAAAAGTAAACATTTTTGACAATGTGGCACTTTAACAAATCTTGATAACTGATAGCTATTTGTATAACGTGTGAGCAAACCGCTTTATTTCCTCCCGTGGTTGATGTTTAATCATACAAGTGAGGAAATGACACTTTACTGTAGAGGTTTATAATTTATTTCTTCGACTATTATTTCATGTTATTTAAATACAAATTAAAAATTCTTACGATATATGAATAAATAAATAATTATATAAGACTGTATTGACGGTTGCTATGAAACTAACTATAAATTAGGGAAGAAAATAGTTATTTTCCTTCTTAGGGAGAAAATAGTCATCTTTCGACCCGAGTATGAAGAAACATCTATTTTCGGTTAAGATCGTAGAAAATGTATGAGCTGTAATGATTGTAAAAAGAAAAAACAAAATTTAAAAACTAGTTTTGAAATAGGAGTTAAAAGAAAAACATTTTTGGGACAAGAAATCCTTAATCTAAAAGTTATCAAATCCAGAAATATGTTTTAAGATAAGAAATCTTGTTGTGTTGAAACGGAAACAACAAGTAATTGGCAATAATTAATTAGAAAAAATATTCATCTACTTTCTAAATTTAACCAAGTTTCATGTACCGGAACTGATAGCTTATCAAATTTAAATTGCCTTTACATAATTTGTGACAAAGTAATTCCATATTGTCACTTTAACTACAACTTTATCTTCAGAAAGGAAAGACTTTAATCTAAATTAATTAAGGATAAGTCCAGGCAACAGTAAAGCCACAGCAACAAAGCAAACAAGATGTAATAACTGTTCGAGAATTACTTCCATAAAAATAGTTAATAAAACCTCAATAACCCCAACTGAAATGTCGAGTTTTATAGCTACATGGGTGTAAAGAAGACACAACAGTCTTGGTAGATGTTGGCATTTCCACATTTAAATATCTTGTTCCTATTTGGTTTCGCGTTTCTACGTCAGAAGTGACTTTGTATGGGTGGAAACACCCTGTTGCTGTTGATGCCGAGTTATCCATAAACTTTCCTTCGAGTAGGCGTAGACGGAATGAAAATGTCTTTGCGAGGTTGTTTATACGTAGCAAATTAAATGCAAATAATGCCGTATTTAGTTATTAATGTTATTATTCATATTTTATGTTTTTAAATTGAACTTTGATTGTAGATTCAGTTACAGACAGTTACATCAACAAAATTTAAATTAATAAAAATGTTTTGAAGTTTCATATCATATTAATAATGCTGTCACGCACTCGATATGCTTTTATTTATTTAAACTAAGTTTAAAATGTAAGTTTTGTTGATGCAGCTGGCCATTAGAGAAATTTAAAAGCTCGTAGGTACAATGAATTTCATTTTCTATTTGTATAAGGATTGGTCATTTATTATTCCGAACCTAATTTTCATCATACAATTCGATACAACATTATACGATATAGGTTCTGTAAGATGATACATTTTATTTCGGTTTTAAAACCGAAAATTTAAACCGGTACTGAACCGAAAATAGTAAGAATTCGATGAAGAATATAAGTTGTTAGTTTTTATATTTTTATAAGGTTCATTTTGAACCAGGGTTCGAAGATATATCTCTAGATATATATCATGATATTTATTTTGATATATATCGTCATATTTTTGCAATGATATATATCCATTATATAAAAATATGAAATAGTTTTTGAGATATAGCCTCCGGAGAAGTGAAATTTTTCGAATTTTTCAGTTTTTCTACTTTTCCGAGGCTATATCTCGAAAACTAAATGTGATATGAAAACGCGCTCAACGGCATTAATTTTCTCGTGCTTCAGTTAACTTATAAACATAGTTTCAGCGATTTTTATTTTTTTTCTATTTTCCGCCAAAAAAATCGCAAAAAGCGGTTTTTTAACATTTTCTCGAAAACCAGAAGTCATATGCATTTAAAGATTGCACCACTGGATTCAGTGGGTCAAAATACATATGTATGTAAATTTTCGTTTTAATAATCCTACGATTAAGGATTTTTGGGAAAATTGAATTAAAATCTGAAAAAACCAAAGGGGTACCCCTTAGGAAATAATTAAAAATATTAAATTGCATAAAATTGTATGAAAATTTGCTTATAAGTCAATTCGGACACGGGGAATTCAACGCCGTTGAGCGCATTTCCATATCTTGTTTAGTTTTTGAGATATAGCCTCCGGAAAAGTGAAATTTATCGAATTTTTCAGTTTTTCTACTTTTCCGAGGCTATATCTCGAAAACTAAATGTGATATTAAAACGCGCTCAACGGCATTAATTTTCTCGTGCTTCAGTTAACTTATAAACATAGTTTCAGCGATTTTTATTTTTTTTCAATTTTCCGCCAAAAAAATCACAAAAAGCGGTTTTTTAACATTTTCTCGAAAACCAGAAGTCATATGCATTTGAAGATTGCACCACTGGATTCAGTGGGTCAAAATACATATGTATGTACATTTTCGTTTTAATAATCCTACGATTAAGGATTTTTGGGAAAATTGAATTAAAATCTGAAAAAACCAAAGGGGTACCCCTTAGGAAATAATTAAAAATATTAAATTGCATAAAATTGTATGAAAATTTGCTTATAAGTTAATTCGGACACGGGGAATTCAACGCCGTTGAGCGCATTTCCATATCTTGTTTAGTTTTTGAGATATAGCCTCCGGAAAAGTGAAATTTGTCTAATTTTTCAGTTTTTCTAAATGTGTACAAAAACTAAAATTAAAAAATAAATATCCAAAAAGTGATCTTTATCTGATATATATCCTATATATCAGATATTTTGATATTTATTATAAATATCATGATATTTACGAACCCTGTTTTGAACCGAAACCGAAAAATACCGAAACCATAACGAAACCTAAATATATAGGCTGGTAGCACAAGCTCTGTTTTTGGGTGTTCTAAGAGCACGGTTTTAACATGTTAGAGATAGCTAAAACACCCAAAAACACTGCTCTTAAAACAGGCAAAAACAGAGCTTGTGCTACCAGCCAATGTTTTTAAAAACCGAAACTTATTTAATATTTTCAAAACACCCTAACCTGAAACTGAAATTTGAGCTTTATAAAAATCGTTAACTGTAACTGAACTCAAAATTATTCAGTTCTAGTTCCTGCATTAAACTAATAATAATTTGTGATTAATATTGTTTTTCCATTATTATGTAACTCAAGATAAGCATTTTAATGTAGATATTAATTAATTATAACATAAAAATTAGATAATATATAAAATATGATGTTAGCCATCTTGGCTATTGTTAACTGTTAACATGATGGTTACTAACAACACAGTTAATATCGCTTTATGCAACTGGACCTACGTCTATTATATTCGTTTCTAAGAGATCCCGAGTTCGAATCGCACTCAAGGTAAAAATTATATGAACTACTACACTGCAGCTCGGTGAGTGCGGACCCTGTACTGTAATTGGGATTAAGTTGTACAGCGTAACATAAATAAATAAATAAATGTTTATGCACTTGCTATATAAGTGAAACATTTAAAAATAAATGTATATCTTGAAAGAACATATGTTCTAGCTATTAAGGTTGAAAACTAGGTTACCACGAACCTCAAATCAATTTAGTTTGCAGACATTTCTTTCTTGGTTTTACATTCAACTAAACCCAAATTCTTTTCATTTAACACAAACAAACAGCACAGTTACATACTTTATTGTTTGATATAAATCTCTATAAAAATATTTCAAATTTAAGCTTATCTCAACTACACAACACACAAATCCTGTTATGCACTGTTTGAAAATTTATGCATATTAAGATTATATCGCGAATGTAAGAGATAAAATAAATAATCACCACGCCTGTTACCTATTATTGGGTGTGGTACTCTGCTGTAAAAGATCTCGGTATGTGATATATTTTGTACGTAAATTATGATTACCAGCTGTTGAATAATGACTCCCGAAGATGTTAGTGAAGGGAGAGCTACATATGAATGTGAAGAAAAGTCGGTTGCGGGAATCGAACTCGGGTTCTCAAATCCATTGGTCGACAATACTGAGCTATAATTATATTGTAGTCATCACGAATCAAATAGATGTTTTTAACTTTGAAAAATTAATTGTATTTTACAAGAAGTACACATTTTTAGTGCCACTAGTTTAAGAGTTACTTTTTAAATATTATTATTATTATTTTCTATATATATCGGACCAACTGCTAAGGTTATATGCCGAATATATCCTTTTGTAAATGGCCGGCACGGGCGGGACCCATTACCCCTTACGGTTGTGAGTCCGGCTGCAACCCGCGCGGCCATGAAGCTGGACAAATTATTATTATATATTGATTTATTGTCATTTACTAAAAGATACAATATTTTTCACATTTTTATGTATAATAGTTTGGATATCCTGAACAATTAACCTATTTTATAATGTACTTATAATTATGTATTATTAGAATATAATATTATAGTAACGAGAAATATGATAAAAAACCTCGCTTTTAAATATTAATAACAAAATTATAACAAGAGTAAATTTATTCATTATACAACATCAGATAAATGCTTATTTATTTATTTAAAGAAAAAAAAAATGGATTTCGACTTATTAGCCACTAATCCTTTTACATATGGTGTTTAGTACATTGTGTTTTTATTGTTAGATAAATGTTTATTTGTATATTTATATTTATAATTTAATTATAAATATAATGGGATAGGTGGCTTCGTGGTATCAAGTCTGCTGAGAACCCTGGTTCGAGCCCCACAGCCGACAAACAATTTTCACCAAATTAAATTTACCCCTATGGTTCTCTCTCCACTAACATCTTTGGGGGCCATGATTTGACGGCTGATAACCGCAATTCTCGCGAAGTAATATGTCACTTACCGAAATCTGGTACTGCAGAGTTCCACACCCAGTAATGGGTAAAAGGCGTGATGATATATTTATTTATTTATATATTAATATATTATAAATAGTTCTCAAACTAAAAATATGTACTTTATATGAAGTGTAATGAATTTTGCTAATTTTTAAAAAATACTTCAATACACGAAGTACGTGATTCATCGTTTACATTACCATTACAACGCGTATTTTGCGCACTGTTTTGTACTCTAGTGCACCAAATGAGTATTTCACGCACGCCTCGGAAAATTAAAATAACCTTTAACGTTGTATTTTATATGATTAAAATTATTTTAATTGTTGTGTATATGTATTATTTTATTTATCTATTATCTTACTCTGGGTCACAATTCAATACGGTTAAGAAACCTCTGCCATAAAAGATTGAACAATCATTTTAAAATTAAAACACGAGCTGTGAATGTAAAACAATCAACCACAAAACTTCAACTGACATCGTTCCCTGAGAGGTGAAAGGTGAATTCTAACAGCTCTACCGCGAAGCGTAGAACTTAGCAGGAACTTGAATATTCATCAGCAGTTCCGGGCCCGGATCGGCCGTTGCAGGAGGAGCAGGTTAACACTGAACACCGGAGCTGCGAGCGGCGCTGAACGCTGATGCTATCTGTCGCGAAGATTTACCGCGTCGGTTCTCGCGATACCCAAATCACGCCAAGATACAAATCACGTGAAATGAGTTAATATGCGAACAACTTGTTCCTGTCCAACAATCGATATTTTAAAGGAAGAACTTTTATAATAGGTGAAGACATAGTTATTTGTGTATTAAGGGTGTAAAGTGATTCTTTGTTACTCCAGCATAGCAATAGTGTAAGAGGAACAAAGCCACTTTATTTTGTGATACACACATCATTTTTTCTACGATTGCAACTGTCAATATGACAAATTTCTATTTTGTTTGTATCCCTGGTAACTATTGAAGTAATTGCGCATCTAATATCTTTTTTCTATTTTCGTTAGGAAATAAACGTTTTATTTCACTTATTTGAGTTAGGTAATGAACTGCATTATTTAACTAGTGAAATAATGAGGTAACATAGCAACACAAAAAATTAAGATATCTTGGTAGACGAATTCTGATGTGTTATTCTTTTATTTTTTGAATTTATAACTGTCATTAATATGTCAAAATTTCATAATTTCAAAAACGCTCTTTCGTATTTATTAGAACGGAAGTAGAGAAAATATTGTATGCAATACGTAAGAAAACTTGGTTATTACCTTACTAATGTGTTCACATAATTCGGCTACGCATCGTTCTGCAAATTTCACATGCGTAAGGTAATAACCTTCATTTCCTTACTAGTTTCATAAATAGCTATTTCACGCATTGCCATTGAAAATGTGCGCATTTAATACTCTTTAGTTATTTTTTTCTTGTTCCACAGAAAACGACAACTTTACGATGACAAATGCGAGCAATATTTGTCAACTTTTCGTAGCAATCGTAGAAAAATCATATTTCGTGCTTTTCTCACTCCCTAACTTAATGTATTTGCTACAGATCGTTAAGTAATGACAACCCTTATTTTTAATGATTATTTACTTTATAGTATTCAGAATTATGTGATTAATAGTTACTTAGGGTAGAAAGTAGTCTATTCTCTGCTGGCACAGTTCTTCGTCACCAGCTTCTTCACATGAACTTTGTTCTATTTGAAGAAGTGAGTTATACCATACTGATAAGCTCTAATAAGAGCGAAACGCGTCTATGGTTACTAACTGTGCTGGCCGGCCTCTGACGATGCCCTCATAAGGTGACTTGGAGGCTGAATTTTGTGAGACTTTGCCAAGTGTTTATTTAATATCTTTTATTAAACCTAGTTTCACCAAGTGTATGGATGACAATTAATTTTGTCTTTGTTGTTAGAAAGTAGTCTATTGTCGCTTGCAATTTAACAGCGTGTAATGACAAAATGGGACAATCTTTAAGTTAAATTAAGAGTTTCCACAGAATTGTGGATAACGCAAGTGAGTATATCATAAAGAATATAAAACAGTAATTAAAATAAAATATAATGATGTGTTAAATAGCACCGTTTGTTAGAAATTACGTGTGATATTTGGGTCGATATGTATGAAGGTATCGTGTATTACCACTTTGCTATCGTGTTGAACCACGTGCATGTTTTGTTAAGTTACGTGAAGTTTTCTAGCATTGTTAGTAAATTTTATAGACAAGAAAATTTATGTAAGAAGTATCATAAATAATATGACCGTTCCATGTTATAAAGTTCGCGGGGAAAAAGTAGTTTTCGAAGTAACTTCATGCACTAGGATTTTAATATTTCTGAACTTTCAAATTTACAAGTTTACTTCAGATTACGGATACTTTCAAACGAAAAATTTAATTAAATATTACTTACAACATAAACGATGGAAAATGATGCTAGGAAAATATATGAACCACAGTGTAAATTTGTCTGAGTCTTTACAAAATATGTCCAACTTCAGTAAATAGCTGTAATTCATTCGCGATCTTTTGTAGATGTCCTTACTGATCACAATGTATACTATTTCCTGGCTTTTTACATAAATAACTATTGTTTTCATTTATTGTCAGTATATTTATTCATTTTATTTTATTTATGGGGTAGGTGGCTCAGTGGTATCGATTCGGCCTGTGGATCTTGAGAACCCTGGTTCGATTCCCACAGACGACAAACAATTTACACCAATTTAAAAATCTACCCCTGTGGCTCCCTCTCCACTAATATCTTTGAGGGCCGTGATTTGACGGCTGGTAACCGCATTTCACGCGACAAAATATATCACTTACCGAGATCTGCTTAGGCAGTGCCACACCCAAAAAAGCGTGATGATATATTTATTTTTTTTATTTATTTGTTTTTATTTATTGTCAGTATATTTATTTATTTTATTTTATTTATGGGGTAGGTGGCTCAGTGGTATCGAGTCGGCCTGTGGATCTTGAGAACCCTAGTTCGATCCCCACAGCCGACAAACAATTTTCACCAATTTAAAAATCTACCCCTGTGGCTCCCTTTCCACTAATATCTTTGAGGGCCGTGATTTGACGGCTGATAACCGCATTTCACGCTTAGGCAGAGTGCCACACCCAGTAATGGGTAAAAGGCGTGATGATATATTTATTTTATTTATTTATATTTATTCATTTTGCAAATAAAGTCCGAACAACAAGCAATCTGCATTTGATTAAAACATCCGTGAATTTAGTTTCTGTAAACAAGTTTGTTTTGTTAGAAGATGTTACGAACTCAATTCCTAAAAGCTTTTCGAATAATTTAATAGTTATTATGAATTAATAATATAAACATAAATCGTATATTAACTAATATTATTACTAATTTCACAGAATGTTATTGCAGAAATATGTTCTTGGAATTGCTACATTGATTATGCTATATTAAAAACAGTTCATGGAACATTTAAAAATAAGCAGTAAAAATGAAAATTTTATGTTGACTTAATAAATTACTTTCATAAATTTTCCAATATGTATATTCTGGTGTTTGATAAAGTAATTTATGAGGCTTTACTATAATCTAGATAATTTTTATGGCCTTTTATTTACAAACAAATATTTTTACCTGTATTTTTGTTTAAGATACAAGAAAAATTTAAATATATAAATATATGTATCATCACGATTTCTCGTTGCTACAATACATTCAATATAATTTACTGCTTAAGCGTAATTTAAAGTAGGTATACGAGTCATAAAACACAGGTATTAAAATGCAATCAAAGATATTGCAATTACCTACATTGTTAAATGTTTTGTTTTGTTAAAAATTGGAGCTAGCGATAGCCTTAAAATTAAAAGATTTTGCCAAACAATAATAATAAATCTGTATTTGTATTGTAAATAATTATTATATGTTTTATGCGCAATTCTGATTTTGTTTTAATTAGACATTATTGTTATTGTAAATTAAACATATTATGTATTGTACATACTTTCCAAATTAAAGGTTAAAAGTATTGTAACAATAAATAATAAAATTTATGTGTAAATAATAACGAAAAATTATTTAAACTTTTTATTTAATTTTTCAAATATAGTTGAAAGAAATATAGTATAAGTTTATTTATAAATATAGTTATTATTTGAACTCTACAATTAATATAAAAACACACTTTTTTTCTTTAAATATTGTTAAATGCAATAAAAATTAATAACTTATGTATACAGGATGTTACTAAACTTAATGATTCAAGTTTAAGGACATATATTTCAAATTTTTAATTCGCAAAATTAAGTGTCGTTTACTTGAAGTAATTTATTGTTGGTTTCATATTTATTTCTTTAAAATTATTAATTAAATTGTAATAATTAATTTATTAATTATAAAACTTGAAATAAATGATTATTTGTATTGTTTACAATTTTCTACAATATCGAAAGAATTTCATGTTATGACCATGGTTATACATTTCTGTAATGTCCTAAACATAAATAATAGTATGTTATGCATCAAGGAAGGGAAACAAGCGATTATTCCCGCGTGTGAAGTTGGCAAACCGAGACGTAAGCGAGGACCGAAGGCTCGAGCTGAAGTCGAGGTTTCCCAACCTCACACAAGGGATAATCGCGCACAAAAATTACCGTCTTATCGGGACAAATGTCAAATATGGGTTGCATAACTAGTTACCTAGGAAACGCCGCAAACATCTAATAATCGTAGTCTCTAGGGAGAGAAACATGCTACCTAGGGAGAGAAACATCCTACCTAGGGAGAGAAACATAATGTTTCTCTCCCTAGGGGAGAAAAGCAGTGTTTCTCTCTCTAAAATAAGAATGTGTATGAAAAATTATTATTATATTATTAATATAATATGTTCTATTTATAATAACAATAACATCTCAAAAAGAACCTTAAAATAAAACGTCTCCACGCGAAACAAAAACAGACCTTGGCGAAATAATCTAGCGGGAAGTAAATCTCTTGCCTGTCATACTTCTGGTTTCACCTCAGCATTCCATTATGCTCTACATACAACAACAATTAGGGTAGATTGCACAATTAATGTGATAATATAGATAAAGCGAAAATCAATATGATAGCGCAGTGCAAACTATTCGCCGTGTTCTAGCGCTTGCAAGCACTGTAATTAATGGAAAACCGTTTTGTTACCGGTACCGGTTCAGCAAAAAACTCCGCTTAACATTTACCGCTCTGTATTGTTGTGCAAGAGTTGTGGGATTTAATGATGGGCAGAGATTGAAATAGCGCAATTCTGATGAATAAGAACAACAATTATATTTACTTGAAATTGACAGGAAAATAAACATTTGCCTGACCTTTAAGACTCAGGAAAGCTTTGCTTTGCATGCCTAGTCAGGAAAATAACATATTGCCTGCCTAGGCAGGTAATGAAAGACACGTGACTGTCTAGTTACTTAGCAACATTAAATACTGACTGGATATGTAAGTCAAATATTTATTTCAATTTAAGTTAATTTAAAATATGTATTATTTGTATACAAGTTTCAGGTAAAATGTTATACGTAACATGTCAGTAAAGCGTCGTACAGGATTCGTAAACTGTATCTACTCATCGTGTAATTGAACACTTTCCAGACTACGTAAATAACTATTAATTGACACATCGCTACACATTTGTTCGTATTTATTGATCTTCCAAGGCTAACTACATGAAAAAAAGCTATTTCACTCAATTGCAAATCTAGTTTTTCAGCACCTAGGTAACTAGAAGAAAATGTAAAAAATAATAAAGTAGAATATTCTATTATCATCATTATGGAGTAATTATTTCATAACAGGCACATCAATTCGTGATAAAATAATAATTATGAGCTGTAGTATAAAATAACAATTAAAATGAACAATATTTTTTCAGTTGCTAAAAGCTAATGAATAAATAATGACTGTGGATAATCAAAGCTAATTGGTATGGTTCCAGAATTGGACAAACATAACTTAATGATCGACTGTGAAAGCGTTGATATTTTTGTTTTGTTTTGACTGCTGTTTAACCTAGAAAACATTGAAAAATATATAATTAATTTTTTATAGTTTTGATAACAGTAAAATTTGTTTGTAAACACAAACAAATGTAAATAATTTGATTGATATTAGTTTCTTTTATTTATGTTTTATGTTATGCCGATGTACGGAGAATTTTTATACATTAATTAAAAGGAAATATAATGGAAAAACCAAGACGATAACTATTGAAAAAATTTGAATGTTCTTTAGTTGCTTTTTAACTTTTCTGCACGTTGCACATATTTTACGAACTGTTGTTATTTCCTCCTGGTAAGTACATTTTACTTAGTTTTCTCCCTTGCTTCTATCTATATTTATTTTTATAAAGAATTTTGTAACAGGAAGCCTGATTTATAATTTGAAACTGTCAATTTAGTTACAACATTTGACCGTTGTTTTTATTTTGTGAACTATAGGCAGTTTAATACTATGCATTATTTAGTTCAAAATTTCAATTTGTGTAATAGTTCTTTTAATGTTTAATATTTAGTAATTTTTATTCATTATTGTTACCAGTGGCACAAAAATGTTTGCTTCAAGTAATGTGCAATTATTTTTGTGTTGTAATCAGTACATCAAATAATATATACCCTTAATTTTTTGCAATCATTTTGAAACATTCTGTGTTTGATGAAAATAGCAAATGGGAAATGTTTATTATAGCCTCGATTTCATGGTGTTTTCGTATGCGTGGTGCGACATAATTTCATAATTGTGATAGAAGCGAAAGTGGTGTGTCAGGATAAATCAAATGAATAAAAGCATCAATAGTTGCTGTCCTATTATCCTTAATATAATTTGAAGGATTTCTGTTTCTGCTTGTAGCGCGAACGCGTACACGGAGGTATCGCGTTCCCATGGTGAAAGTCCAAGAAGAAGGTGGCGTCGCCGCCACCACATCAACAACAATTTCTCAGCCATGTCCTGCCACCACGTCCACCCCTACGCCCCCTTCCTCGCGGCATAAACCCGGACGACATCACCATCATCATCATCACCTGCAGCACGCGCCATTAACGCACTTCCATCATTTCCATCATCATTGGACCTTCGCTGAGCCCAACGGGCCTGCTACGTTCCATTTCGGGCCGGGCTTTGAGCCTCAGCATCCTAGATTCGTTGCCCCTAGTCCGGGGCCTAGTTCCAGTGGGTCGGCCGGAGCGAGTAGTCCTACTCCAGGGAGTAATAGTTCTACACCTGGGGAACACGTGGTGCATTTTCATGTCAATCCTGGAGTGACTGTCTCCTTCCAGATTGGAGATAATATGGAGCTTATAAGAGGTAAGGATTTTAGACTTTCTTTTTTTTTTTTTCATTTTCGACAAATTAAAGAATTTTATGACTGGGCCATGAAATAAATTCAATTGAATTCTTAAGATTTCGATCGATAAGCAATCATTGTTATATACTATATAAATAAATATATCATCACGCCTTTTACCAATTATTGGATGTGGCACTCTGATGTAGTAAGTCTCGGTAAGTGATATATTTCTTCGCGCGAAGTGTGGTTATCAGCCGTCAAACCACGACCTTCCAAGACTTTAGTAGAGGGCCACAGGGGTAGTTTTTAATGTGGTGAAAATTCTCAAATCTACAGACCGACATGATACCACTGAGCCATTTCAGGATTAAACGATTAAATTTTGTGACTAGTTCTAAAACACCCTGTATATTTGAAAGAAAACTCAATGCATAAGAGGTTGAATAACTTATGCTGTCAACCCGGTCAATTTTAGTCCTCTTAAAGTGTACCTTAAAAAGAAGGAATGAGGCAAGTAGCACAGTGGTTTTCAAACTTATTGGAGCCATAACTTTTTAGAAGCAAAAATTTACAAATGAATTATGTGAGATCAAAATTGAATTCCAATAATATGGAATTTAATTAAACCATGATGGTTGTTTGAAAGCACGGAAAAAGAAAATAAAAATTCTTTTAATGCTTGGATTCTTGGCTTTTACCGTAAATTCATATTTTATTGAATAAAAATTTTGAACTCAAGAACCAACAATTTTCGTTTAAAAAGAGTTTGTAAGACGCAGATTTAATTTCAGAAATTAGTACAAGATAAACTTTTCTTAAGAAGTACTTTTATACACTATTCAATGAAGTTGGCCATGTGGATTGCTGCTACTATTGAAATCTAGTGTCCAATTTTTATAGGATGTAGTCCTGATTAGTGAAATATAATGCGGTAATCGTAATTTTTATTTCAACTTTATACTTAATTTTGCTTGATTTTAAACTACTTTAAAGAGAATATAAACTAAACACTTGGCTAAGTCTAACAAACTTTATTAAACCTAGTTTAACCAAGTGTATGGATGACAATTAATTTTGTCTTTTTGTTGTTACTTTAAAGAGCTTTAACAATAAAAATAAGTGAGTACTAACTTTAGTTGGTTAGGTCTCTTTCAGCAAGTTGTCATTTTCATTCTGGTTTACATCAAACAACACAAATACAAATCACTCCAACGAAGTTAATTACAGAAATATGTAAGCCGCTATTTTTAGCATTTAACGCTGATCTGCTATGTACCACAAGTACACTTTTGTATCTGTGTTCTTGTGTTTGTAGTTCGCAGTTTCATTGCGCGAAAGATGAGTAGTTTTTCTATGGCGTTATGTAATCCGCAAGAATAATGCGCTGTAAACAAATTAAGAGTTGACGCTACACACGCTTGCTATGATTGATTATCTGCGTACATTTACGACACAGAACATGTGTTTCACAATATGAAGTGTATGGTGAATGGTGAAGAAACACAGCACGGGATGGCCAACACCGAGTCGCACTCATTTTTATAGTACTTTTTAGAAAACTAAATATGCAAAATAGCTTTAAACGTCATATTGTAAAAGTAGTATGTCCATTTGTTATGCAATACTACTTATTTGTTCACTCACAGCTGATAAATATATATATATGATTTAAACAAAATTAAAATAATGAAAATAGAATATTATGCAACAAGTTTATAATGGTACATGAATATGAAGTTGTAAATACGAATTTTCACCCCTGTGGCTCCTCCTCCACTAATATCTTTGGGGGCCGTGATTAGACGGCTGGTAACCACACTGCACGCGAAAAAAATATATCACTTACCGAAATCTGCTTAGGCAGAGTGCCACATCCGGTAATGGGTAAAAGACGTGATGATATATATATTTTTTATTTATATACGAATTTATCTATGACCAAATGTAATATCAAAAATTTTGAAAATAATTGTCGCCCTCGAATATCAAAAAAAAACCAATTTTACTATATTCTTAAGTAAATCATAAAAACTATGGAAGCAGTAAATATTATGCTGTTATTGGTTAATAACCTGTATCATAATGAAAAACAATTTTCACCAATTTAAATATCAACCCCTGTGGCTCCCTCTCCACTAATATCTTTGAGGGCCGTGATTTGACGGCTGGTAACCGCACTTCACGCGACAAAATATATCACTTACCTATATCTGCTTAGGCAGAGTGCCATATCCAGTAATGGGTAAAAAAGGCGTGATGATATATTTATTTAATTTATTTATATTGAAAATCTCTATCAAAATTAACGTCTGTATCGTACTGAGTTAAGAAGTAAATTAAGGTATGGGAGTAGAAAAACATATTTTTTTACAACCCTGTCAGGAAGGTTTTTTTCTCTTTATTGTGAGAAGAAAATGTTACTTTTCATTCTTACGAAAAAGAATAGCTATTTGTGTAACATACAAAGAATGTGTATTATTTCCTCCCGCTTGTTACGTCATATAATCAAACAAGGCAGAAAATTACACTTTACTTTTGAGGTATACATATATATTCTACAACCATTCTTTCTTCTATTTAAATTAAGAAATACTTGCAATATTTTAATAAATAAATAAATATTTAAAACTATCCTGATAGTTGTTACAAAACCAACCATAAATAAGAGAGGAAAACAATTACTTTCTTGCCTAGGAAGAGAATAACTTTCACCTTGCATATGAGGAATAAAAAGCCTACTTTCGAATAAAGTCGTAGAAAAAGGCAATTGGACAACTACGATTGACTTGTGTACAGATTTGACATTTTTGACATCCAAGTGATATTTGTCAAAAGAATAATAAATCTTTTTTAACCCTTAAATGCAAGATTTCTTATTTTATTATAAAAAAAATAAATTCTAACGTGAAAATGGTCAAATAATAATGGAAAAATAGTTAAAAAAATATAATGTCAAAAACTCAAATTTATAAAATATAAAAAATATTTTGCCAAACAATACTTCTGCTGCCACCTATGAGAGAAATGATGTAATGTATACTTCAAATAGTATGTTGTAAATGTGCAACAGTGCGCATTTAAGCTATTTAAACTTTCATATAAGAAAAAACGCAATAAAAATGGGATGTTGCAAATATGCAACAATATGCATTTAAGGGTTAAAATGATTTAAATCACTGATTAAAAAAAAATCAGACCAATCCTGCTCAATAATAGAATTAGTGCTAATTTCAATTATTTATTGAAGTATTAAAAAAGTTCAAGTCTTGAGTTTGTAGTTTGTCTTTTAAGTTGAATGAAAGCTATATTCGTATAGAGTGCAAATTTAATTAAATTTAAACCAACCCTACAGATAAGAAAATTTGCATCTAAATTTAATGTGTGCGATGCACCACTGACCATAATTCAGTTATAATTGGTTTGGATACCTATTACTGTACTACAATTATAAACAGCTTCTTCGTATTATTGAAATCAGTGACCATCGAACAAATCCTAATTATATCGTTGATTAACATAGTATCAGCGGGAAAGTAAGTTACATCACCTTACCGGATACGTCTTCCAAATCCGAAGACAAACATTGAACATTTCGTTTGCGTTTAGCCAGCTTTGGCATAGAAACAATGGACAGACAAATACGAAATACAAGTTACGAGAATACAGATCACAGATCTTTAGATGTGGCTGGTTGTCTTACCTTGTGCTGCATCGTGTCGTACTTTCGAATCTTCGAGGTGATTTGGAAACTGCGCACATCACGATTCGATGCATCCTTGCGAAAGACCAGACCGCTGGAAAATAAGAAACCATTGTTAATTTGCATTGTTTTGGTTTTGTTGCACAATTTTGTTGTACTTTTAAATTAATAACAACAGTCGTTTATCACAATTATTTGATTTATTACTTCTTTTTCATGTTTAGTTTATTTTATTTTATTTGTTATTCTAAACAACTGAAACTTAGTACAATTAATACGAAACACACAGACACAATCGTATTTTTTATATAAGTTGAAGCAAAGCCAACTTCATTCAGTTGGGTTACGTTTATTATGGCCGTTTCATATGTCATTAAAATACTAGTTTCAAATATTACATGTCATACCAAACATGGCCAACTCTTTATTAAATTGCACTAACGCTTTTATGGCTGTAAAATTCCATATTTTTGCCACATAAATTGTTGTCGTAAGTTTCTTACAGATTTGAATCGTCAAGTAATGCCATCTAGTGATATTTATTTAAATTAAATGAGGGTGACAACGCTGACAAGTTACAAAAACAATCTTAAAATATTTGAAATTCAAAATTTTATTTATACATTTAATATAATTAGGTTAAACTAATTTCTCAACTGTAGGTACATTCGGAAGAATGTATCCGAAATTTTTAAGGCACAAAAAAGTTCACTTTTCTGATTACCTTTACCTTGATAGTAATTTTCGTACAAATTATGTAGTTATAATATAAAAATGAATATATTGATATTTTGATGATTTAATTTCTCAGATTATATTATAGCTTACTAAATTGTAATATCGTTTTAAATTGATCTTCTTATTAAGTTTATTTTTAATAATGGCATTATAAAATAATTGAAATGATATTTAACGTATGGCTGCGTAATAGTGCCAATCTTACAAAATAAAAATTTACCAAACACAGATTAACAAGCTACATTATTAAACTATTTTCGGGATAATAATGACCCAACTAAAAGTATAAAAATATTATTTTACTCCAAACATATAAGTGATTAAAAATGACATCACAAGTATTGAAGCGTTTTCATTGGTCAATCTTTTCGCGCGGAAAATGCGGAATAGAATATAACTAACTGTCAATCGGATCTATCATATTTGTTTGCTTTGATTATATGTTTTTTTTTTTACCAAAACTCTATAAGTATATAGATGCATAATTTTTTTAATAATGAAGCAAATCACATTAATATTTCATAAAGTCATAAGATTCGTAGCGATTCTTCAATTACAGATTTATTTATAAAACTTATGGATTTTCCTAGAATTGTACCAAAAGAATAGAAACTATTGAAACAATTACAGTATAATAAAGACTGCGCAAATAAGTGAACTACGTGCAAAACCAACCAAACCAAATCACTCTAAGTTTTTCGAAGCAAATTTCATTCTGTTTCGTCATCAACAATTCATTGAACTTCTATCGGTTGCGGTAGATCAGTCACTGCTTCCTACTTTCACTTGGAGTCGCTGCACTGATCTGAAAATGTTCTAACGTAATGCTAAATGCTGCAGGACAACGACTATCTCTCGGACTGAATGTTTGTGTGACTATCGTCACGTTGCTGCTAAGAGGGTCACTAAACTTTCAGAAAATTAAATGTTGGGACTTATTTAGAATTATGCAATAATAAGATGATTGTTGCTCTAAGCTCTATACAAATTAATTAATTCACGATGAAGAATATTAATAATTTTTAAAAGAATAGTTATTTATACATTAAAGAAAGACAGACATTTTTTCTGAAAGGTTCCATTTTATTTCCTGAGCTGACGGCAAGGAAAGAATAATATTTTTTATATGCGGTATTCAAATAATTTTTTTACTATCCTATCAGAAAATAAAATGTTTAGATTTATATTACAAATTTAAATAAGATTTATTTTCTTGAAAGATGTTATGAATGTCCGTCAATACAGTGATGTGGATAGCGATACGGAATTCGAACCCGGAGATCCCGAATTTGAATCTCACTCAAGCTAAAAATTATATAAACTACTACACTGCGGCTCGGTGAGTGCGGACCCTGTACTGTAATTGGGATTAAGTTCCTGTTGTACAGCGTAACATAAATAAATAAATAAATAAATGTCAGTAATGTCAAATCATACCGTCGTATTCCAGTTGCCATGGATATAGCTTTACTTTTTTATCCTACGATTGCGATTTGATTGGTTGGAGAAATAGTTTGGTAGCCGAGGCAGACTATTTTCTCTGCGTAACAAATCATTTCGTGACCGAGATGCACACAAAATTTTACACGAAAATACTTTATGTTTAAAAGTAGGAGTTTATGCACGAAAATTTATATGTAAAGTTAGGTATTATGGTACTAGTATGATAATGAACATTCAGTGCATAAAGTAATTATTTACATACTATATATGAATGAATATAAGAATGATTTTTACTGATATTTTCAGTAGTAGATAATTTTTGTTTTTCAACATTACTTATGAAAATTAAATTTCGCTCACTCAATTTACTTGTGACAGTAACCGTTTTCCTCACTAGTGATAAAAGTAAATAACTTTTCTCACTAGTAAGCGAAACAGTTACTATCACAATTAAATTAAATGCGGGAAATGTAATTTGACATGATGACCGATAAAACGTAAAATGCATTTGCAAATACAACTCCTTTGATTTATCTACAATAATTATAAAATTTCTTGTATCACAAAACATAAAAATATAATTTTCACGTTTAATGTTAAAAAGAATATGTATGTAGCACACGTGGGAAAAACCATTAAACCTTTTCTTCACTAGTATTACAAAACACAAGTTAAAAATATATTTAATTTTACCATGAATTCTCTGTTCAACTCGTAAATATTTTTTCTGTAATCGTCAAGAAAATGCCTACTTTCCTGACGCATTTTAGTATGAAAAGTAAGTGTTTACAAAAACATTTGAAAAACAGTCAGGTAAATAAACTAATTAAACAATTTGAAATATTTATTATTAATTATATTGATAAAATATAAATATGAACGATTTCAGAAAAAATAGTATACATAATACGTCACGAAAGTGTTTTACTTGACTCAGCGAATTAAAATACTCGGCCTGACGGCCTCGTACTTCAAACAACCGCTTCGTCAAGTAAAGCTTCACTTTCCTGACTTATTATGTAATATACTATTTCCTGAAATCTATTAAAACTTCGTATAATAATTGTGTAGTGTGCACATAAAAAATGACTGCATGCAAAATAATACATTGGTAACAACACAGGTAAATGATAAATGAAATTTCCCACTTTAAAACTAATTATAAAAAGATAAATTTAAATTCATTAGCGCCCCAGTAGATGTACAAAACCCACACTAGTTACCATTATTTCTTTTTCTCTTCCATTATAATCGTAAATAATAATGAGTTCTCGCGTTTACATTGTCATTAGCCAGAACGAGCATACATTTGATTAGTCTGAAATATGGGTCATATAGCTTGCTGGCGTTCGAGTTATTATTTACAATATGCATCAGTGCATTCATGCGTTCATTAATGAATTTACTTCCTCAAGCAAGGTCGCCAGTTCAGCGATAATGCAAGACTGATGTGACATCATTTATGTAGTAAACATGCCTTATCTGCTCAAATATGACCGCTTTCTTACAAAAGATTCGTTCTTATGATTGATGTTTGTACTAACTTTCATTCAGCTTATTTTATTTACTTTGTTTTATCATCGTACAGTTGAGAATTAAAATATAATAGCTCAATTTTCTCTAATAAAATGAGTGAAATATTTTCTTGTATTCTGTTACATACAGCGCAACTAATGGAAAGTGAAACGCGGAAAATATGTGAACTAAACTGTAAAGCTCTACAAAATATATCCAATTTTTTTCAATGATTATCAGTGACATAGATAGCGATGTGAATAACAGAATGTTGACATATTTTGTTTCTATAAACTGTTATAAGAACTGTGAAAAATCTTATATTACTTTTAAATCATTAATGAACCGATAAGTAAGGATGTTTCACAACTTATGACATTTATTTTAACCTCATATAGTAAGTATTCAATGGTACAAATTATGAAACAATTTTTTTTTAATTCGCATAATTTATTTTGTAAGTTGAAGGCCCGTAGCGTGAGGAATGAATTTCGCCACCCTCAATGCTTTTCTTGCATAAATTACTATTTAAGTAATTTCTTTTCAATTATAGATTCGGTGTTAGAGAAGTGGGCGTAAATGAAGATTTACGAAACAGGTGTACAGGAGGGAATGGATGGATGTGAATGAAGGTTTGTTGCGTGTTGATGGATTTTTGGTTGTGAGGAAAGAAAGAGTTCGTATGGAGGAAGTGTTAATGTGGTCGAAACGAGTATCGTGTGTTAGGATGAGAATGTTGATTTTTTTTATGAGTCTTTTAGTGGATGCTCTATGAATGTTTCAGGGGTTCGTGCTACCCCATTTAATGGGATATAGCGTGATGTTATGTATGTATGTATAATTTTTAAAAGGTCGCTGTCTTCATTGGAAATAAATGACTATCAATAAACAATATATGGGATAGGTAGTTCAGTGGTATCGAGTCGGCCTGTGGATTTGAGAACTTGGGTTTGATTCCCACAGCCGACAAACAATTTTCACCAAATTAATTAATAAAAATAAGACATTACACCAGTTACCTACATAATAAGTAATTAGTAAATGATTATTTATAGGCAGTGTTTATACTTTAACATGTACTATTAAACCAGTGACACTAAAACCGTTCGCTAGGAATGAAATGCCCTAATTTTTGCGAATTTCAAAAAATTATTTTTGTTCTATAATCAGTATATCAAATTATATATGTCATTAAAGTTTCGTGCAGAGGTATAGAAACAGCCTGTATATCTTGAAGATATTAAGATATATTAAAAAATGTACAAGAATGCATATAAACACAGTTTAAATTACACATTCTATAATCGTAGAGGAAAAGGCAGGGTTCGAAGATATATATCGATCGATATATATCATGATATTTATTTTGATATATATCGTCATATTTTTGCAATGATATATATCCATTATATAAAAATATCAAATAGTTTTTGAGATATAGCCTCCGGAAAAGTGAAATTTTTCGAATTTTTCAGTTTTTCTACTTTTCCGAGGCTGTATCTCAAAAACTAAATGTGATATGAAAACGCGCTCAACGGCATTAATTTTCTCGTGCTTCAGGTAACTTATAAACATAGTTTCAGCGATTTTTATTTTTTTTTCAATTTTCCGCCAAAAAAATCGCAAAAAGTGGTTTTTTAACATTTTCTCGAAAACCAGAAGTCATATGCATTTGAAGATTGCACCACTGGATTCAGTGGGTCAAAATACATATGTATGTAAATTTTCGTTTTAATAATCCTACGATTAAGGATTTTTGGTAAAATTGAATAAAATCTGAAAAAACCAAAGGGGTACCCCTTAGGAAATAATTAAAAATATTAAATTGCTTAAAATTGTGTGAAAATTTGCTTATAAGTCAATTCGGACACGGGGAATTCAACGCCGTTGAGCGCATTTCCATATCTTGTTTAGTTTTTGAGATATAGCCTCCGGAAAAGTGAAATTTTTCGAATTTTTCAGTTTTTCTACTTTTCCGAGGCTATATCTCGAAAACTAAATGTGATATGAAAACGCGGTCAACGGCATTAATTTTCTCGTGCTTCAGTTAACTTATAAACATAGTTTCAGCGATTTTTATTTTTTTTCAATTTTCCGCCAAAAAAATCGCAAAAAGCAGTTTTTTAACATTTTCTCGAAAACCAGAAGTCATATGCATTTGAAGATTGCACCACTGGATTCAGTGGGTCAAAATACATATGTATGTAAATTTTCGTTTTAATAATCCTACGATTAAGGATTTTTGGTAAAATTGAAATAATTAAAAATATTAAATTGCATAAAATTGTATGAAAATTTGCTTACAAGTCAATTCGGACACGGGGAATTCAACGCCGTTAAGCGCATTTCCATATCTTGTTTAGTTTTTGAGATATAGCCTCCGGAAAAGTGAAATTTTTCGAATTTTTCAGTTTTTCTAAATGTGTACAAAAACTAAAATTAAAAAATAAATATCCAAAAAGTGATATTTATCTGATATATATCCTATATATCAGATATTTTGATATTTATTATAAATATCATGATATTTACGGGTTACATAAAATAAAAATTATCATGAGAAATATAGATGCGTGCAAGTATAAAACATACCAACAATTTGATATTCATCCTATGAATAGATTCATATTCAGCTCTGCAATTCATAAATGCGATTAAAAATAGATAAAATATAACTATATGGTTGTTTATATACGGGCCAGACAATATGTTTGTTTAATTTTTTGCTGAAATATCGCGTTATATAATATGAGATATAAAATTCGCCATAAAATAAAATAATTCTAGTTTCCTGTTTTTTTATGTCGTGCGGGGTTATTCGCATGAACTGCATTATTTAACTAGTGAAATAATGAGGTAACATAGCAACAGATAACTTGGTAGACGAATTCTGATGTGGTAATCTTTGATTTTTTGAATTTATAACTGTCATTAACATGTCAAAATTTCATAATTTCAAAAACGCTCTTTCGTATTTATTAGAACGGAAGTAGAAAAAATATTGTATGAAACTAGTAAGGAAATAGGTTGTTACCTTACTAGTTTCATAAATAGCTATTTTGACGTTAGCAATAACTAGTAAAATTTATTGAGATAATGTACAGAACGTGGTTGTATTATATTAAAATTATGACATTTTGCCAAGGTAATGAAGGTAAAAAAGAGTTTGTTTTTTAAAACGTGTTGGAAAAAAGTACCATTGTTGTAGAAATCATCGTTGTCATTTGAATATGTAAATTCAGAATACTTACACAAAAAAAACTGTTTGAATTGAACGTGGGTAGCAAAATTTCAGATGTAATTGTTTTTAAAACTCGGGTTATAAATAAATGAATACCGCGACACCAGTTCTCCAATTTGTGGAAATAATTCGCTGGAAGCATATTCAAAAATTTAAATTTCCTCTTTGATGTTCAAATGTACAAGTTAGTTATATTATATACACATCTGGATGACTGGATATACGAATAATGAAAATTCTAAATTGTATTTGAACGGTAGGCATGTATTGATTCAAAATTATTTACCATGAAATTTATTGAAGTCGGATGACTGCTAGTCATCCAAATACCGATAGACGAAAAACAGTATTTAGTTATCCTATTAAACTTAAGATTTATGAAACAACAAAAATATTGGTTTGCATCAACTCTATACAGGGTGTTTCTATACGTCTACACGAAACTTTAATGACATATAATTTGATATACAGACTATGGAACAAAATATTTTTAAAAAAATTCACTAGAATTAAGGCATTTCATTCTTAGCGAACATTTGTAGTATCACTGGTTTAAAAGTATATTTAATTATTTATAATTATGTTACTAATAAAATAAAAGTATAAATACTGCCTACATATAATCATTTAAAGTTAAAAAGTTTGACAGCAATACATTAGAGCTTTTATTTTAAAAGTAAACATAGGAAAAATTATATTTTCAGCAATGCATTGAAGTGTAATAGTCTATAGTCTAAAAGAAACATTTTAAGTTTAAACAAATTAAATGAATTTAAATTACTTTAAATTACATTAACTAAACGTTAGGTATAAATTTAGAACCTCAAAATAATCCAAAAGTTCTTTTGTGTAGAGGTTTGTTCGCAAATTCTTCGTTTAAGAGTTCGTACATACTGAGAATGAGAATTTTGGGTTGAACCAGTTCAAAGATCGAAAATTATTAAAATGTGGTTCTATATAATTCAGACCACGAGAAATCGAATGGCGCAAGACTCATCTTCATATCTTTTTTAGTTTTTGAGTTACAGTGATTTTTTACTTTTTTTAAAGCTCAACTTTGAAAGCCCATAACTCAAAAACTACAAGAGATATTGAAATGCGGTTTGAACGATTGTATTTCTCGTGCGCTACTTAACTTGTAAAGGTATTTTGAAAAATTTTAAATTTTTTCAAAATTTTTTTTCCTCAATATTTCAAAAACTTGAAACGATAATGAAAATCTGAAAACAACAGTGAATTTCTGTCGTAAAAATACATAGATATGCAAATTTTTACAACAAAATTCGCACGGATAAATTTTTTATTACAAAAAAAACGAAAAATGGCCAAAAATCGTAAAAATCTTAATGCTAACCCCTTAAGAAATCTTCAAAAAACGGCCATTTTCGATTTTTTGTAATAAAAAATGTATCCGTTCGAATTTTCTTTAAATTTACATACCTATGTATTTTCACGCGAGGAATTCATTGGTGTTTTCATATTTACATTATCTCTTCAACTTTTTGAAATATCGACAAAAGAAAATTTCGAAAAAAAATTAAATATTGAAAAATTTTCAAACCGCATGTCAAAATCTCTTTTAGTTTTTGAGTTATGGGCTTTCAAAGATGAGCTTTAAAAAATCGCTGTAACTCAAAAACTAAAAGAGATATTGAAATGCGGTTTGAACGAACGTATTTCTCGTGCTCTGAACTATATAGAACCATATAATAAAAATTTTGACTTTTTGAACTGGTTCAACCAGAAATTCACATCTGCATGTTTATATGCCAAAATTCTGGTCATTCTTGGCCATGGCAGTTCTGCAATACCAGATCCTAATAAACTACACATTTTAAGCCGTTAAGTACAGTAACCATAGTTGTCAAATCACAACTACCAAAAAAGAAAATTTTATTTAGTTTAAATAGGAATTTTAATTTAATAACTGTTCAAAATTACCCCCATTTACCTGTAAACAAGAGCCTAAACGATTATAAAATGAATTTATAGCATTATTTATTTGCTCTGGAGGAATCTCATGCGATGCAACACTAATTCTACGTTTTAATTGTTCTCCATTTTTTTATTTATTTATAAAATTTACTTTTTAAGTGGCCCCAAAGAAAAAAATCGTTTGGCGCAAGATCTGGTAACCTTGCAGGCCATTCCACTTCTGCACCTCGTCCTAGCCATCGTTGGGGGAATATGCGGTGCAGATAATTTCGTACATTTTGTTGGAACCACACTTCCTCAATATTTACTCAATATTACTCTCTCTTGTAACAACTCTAAATAATTTTCTCCATTTAAATTTCCATTTATATAAAAACGCTCCACTATTTGATCCCCTATTAACCCGGTCTGATTTTGAAAGAGGACAGTTTTATTACTTTGACAACTATAGATGACAGCAATGTTATTTTCCCTATGTTTACTTTTAAAATAAACGCTCTAATGCATTGCTGTCAAACTGTGTAACTGTAACTATGGTAATGGTATATCCCTATGTTTACTGATAAAAAAAATTTCCGGTATATATATATATATATATATATATAAACATAATAAAATGTATTTATTACATTTTATTGCTTCTTCACAAATAATTACAACTACATAAATAAGTCATAGTTATAACTACTAATTACTTTAATTAAGTCATAAAAATAGTTACTAATTTTAATTAATAAATAATAAATTAATGTCATGATATTAATAAAAAAATATTTAATTATATTTTAATATTTAATGCAATGCCTCTTTATCGCCTGTTGTCATTGAAATGTAATTTTTGTTACAAAAATAAATTATTTCCTTTTAATATGATCAAGAATATAATTTTGTATAAGATTTTAATTTAGGCAGTTTTGATGTATTTGACAAACAATTTGTGAAGAATCACCAATTTTGTTATATATTACTTTTTTACCCTTTTACTTAAATAATATTATTATTATTCTGCGCCCTATTAGTGCAATCTATAGCACTGTAACATGGCATTTTCATTTTGTATGTAATTTTTCTTTTTCACAATTTACTTATCAGTGTCAATCACTGTCAAATATATTTAATAATCCACCGATAGTAACATTTGAAAACAAATTCCAACACAATTTGGACCACCAATAAAAATTAACCCGTACCTTGTCCTTACTTTTAGTTCATTACTAATTTTCAATCATTACTGCAACTTATCAATCCAATGGCTTTAAGTAATGTACAATTATTTTTGCGTTGTATTAAATAATTTTGAAACAGTAATATCGTATTGTGAATGAATAGGACCTACTAAATGCAATTCTCAATATTAGGTAGCAGTATTTGTCTGTTGCTTCCGTGTCATTGTGACGATATGAAAAATGTACGTGCCCGAGTAAAACATCCACGAACACGGGTACATCACAGCGGAGCTTGTCACAAGCGCTCAACACAGGACAACAGATGTAGTTTCTACAACTCCGTCTCTTTCAGAGAACATCAGAGGAATGTTCGCTTTAGTTTAGTTGGTTCTCCGTCATCCATGTAGCGAAATGTGGAGATACAGAGTATAAATGGTCTGTTCATTATGAACAGCAAATAGAGATATATTAGGTTATGTGGCGTCTTTATTTGATTTGTAAGCAGGGAGCTGGTGGTTCGCGGACTTGTTGAAGTTTTCCGAGAGATTTGGAATAGTATTTATAAAGGATTTGGTCTTTGTTGAATAAGTAGATTAATTCCAGAACGATTTTAAATAGAATAATAACTTTATTTATCAATTTCGTAAATGTGAATTTATCGTTAGCTATAGTTTAAATTTGGACAGGAATGTTAATTTCTCGTGAGTCGCTGTTTTCTTGACAGAATTTTTATGAAACTTTATCTAAATTGAACACAATATACAGTTCTAAAAAGTCTTAATTGATATTCATTAAGCCAGAATGATTTTTTTAAATTTTGTGATGTCAGACTTTAGAAATTATGAATCTCATACAGAAGAGCTCACATATAATTGTAGTCACATATACTTCATCATTTACGAAAATATATAAGTTTAAACTTTCGTGGCAAATGCATTTTTATCAGTTATTTCAGAAAGATAAAAATAAATACACTGTAAGATTATCGTAGTCAAAGGTTTTATTACTATTGAAATGATTTTATAATCTACATACTATTAAGTTTGACTTTCTCTTCACTAATTTGTGTAAACCTAATCAAAGTTTTGAACTAGGCAGTATTAACAACCATTTTATCTAAGTAACGTAAATTAATTAAGAAATAATATAAATAAATTACCTCAAAATTATCTGTCAATTAGACGAAGAACGAAGACATGAACAAAATAAATAAATAAATATATCATCACGCCTTTTACCCATCACTGGGTGTGGCACTCTGCCTACGCAGATCTCGGTAAGTTATATATTTTTTCGCGTGAAGTGCGGTTACCAGCCGTCAAATCACGGCCTCCAAAGATATTAGTGGTGGAGGAGCCACAGAGGTAGATTTTTTAAATTGGTGAAAATTGTTTGTCTGTTGTGGGGATCGAACCAGGGTTCTCAAGATCCACAGGCCGACTCGATACCACTGAGCCACCTACCCCATGAATAATTGAAAGAAAACTTAATAGACTAGATGTGAGAGATAGATGTTAATGGCATTAAAAAGTCAAATATCTTTTAAACTTTGATTATCTCTAGTATGATGTTTTTGGGTCTAGTCTCAATATAAATGAAAAATTTACTAATTTGTGACTATAGTAGTCAGTAAATAGTCAGTGGGGTAGATTTCTCAGTAGTTCAAATCGACCGATTAGATTTGAAAATCCGGGTTCGATTCCCAACAAACAATTTTCACAACATTAAAAACTACCCTTGTGGCTCTCCCGTCACTAACATCTTTAGCGGGTGTGATTTGACGACTGGTAACCGCACTTCACTCACATAAATAAATATATTGCTTACTGAAATCTGCTTCAGCAGAGTGCCACATCCAGTAATGGGTAAAAGGCGTGATGAAATATTTATTTTATCATTGAGTTTGTTATCGTGCTTATTGCTAAGCAAAAAAATCGTTCTCAACCATTTTTAGACAAAATCTAAAGGTCTATTATTTGTGATAAATGTATTCGGGACATATTAGAAGAACAAATTACAAAGAACAATTTCCTAGTACACCAATTCCTCCTAATAGAACAAATTTGTTGTGATTTCTAGAATCATTACACTTAAATTCAATTACAATTTAGTTGTGTGATTTCCACCTAGTTGATGAGTTTTGTAAGATCATAATCGCGTCGTAATCTCTCGTATTATACTAATCAATACGTACCTAGAATTGGAGCTGAAACAATAATGAAGCAAGGCTTTATAATTCAATCTCAATTAAGGAATTTACAGTGCGTTATTGAGCTACATTCTGTTTAATTGAAACAATTGAAGATCACAATGTTTTGTCCTTTGTTCCATCTTTACCCCATCCTGCTCTGATGATGAAAAGAAAAAGAGATAATACAATCTATTTCTCCGGAAATGCAGACATTGTTTTGTTGACGATAAACTTTATAATATTTTTGTTTTATACAAATCTAAATTTCTTATAAAAAATAATTGGACTACATAAGTTCACATAGTAAATTTTTAACGATCTTATTAGAAAAGATGAACTTAAACATTTATTTATTCGTAATTAGTTCGGTTTCTCAGCATTCTTGAGAAAATTTTTCATATTCTCATAATTACAGACAAGTTATATTTTCCAAATTAACACCTCTAAGAATATACAATAACTTTTAACATGTTATTATGAGTTACAAAGTTCAGAAATTTATTATTATTATTTACATATTCATATAATTAAAATCTCATTATACTCATAGATTTTAAAATAAATAGTTATTTGTGTATTAAGAGCGTAAAGTGATTCTTTGATACTCGAACACAGTAATTTCAGCGCGAGCCGAAGGCGAGAGCTGCAATAGACATTTTACGCTCATGAATTTTTTCTACGATGCATCTTAAATTATTAAAAAACGTATACGTACTGAAAATAAATTCGTTCTGTCAACTGTCAATACGACAAGTTTCTGTTTTGTATGTATCCCTGGTAACTATTGAAATAAGCGCGCATTTAATATTTTTTTCGCGCGTTGCCATTGGAAAAGCGCGCATCTAACGTCTTTTTCGTGCGTTGCCATTGGAGACGAACGACAAAAATATTTTTCGATAGTATCACAGAAAACGTCAACTTTACAATGACAAATAAGAGCGTAGTTGTCAACTTTTCATAGTAATCGTAGAAAAAATTACTTATAAATAGATTCACTTTATGAAATGGGGTATATGACTCAATACTATCGAGTTGGCATGTGGATTTGAGAACCCGGGTTCGATTCCTACAAGCGACAAACAATTGTCGTCACGTTAATACTACCCCTGTGGCTCCCGCACCACTAACATCGTTGAGTTGACGGCTGGTAACCGCACTTCACTCGAAAAAATATATCACTCACTGAGATCTACTGCAGTAATGGGTAAAAGGTGTCACGATATATTTATTTATTTACTTTATTTTAAATTAGTTCAACTATGTCACTATCACAAGTTTTTTTCTAAATCAGAATCACAATCAAATAAATCACAAATAACGCCGATATTTGTCGCCACAATATGCGTTCATATAAATTCAAAGTTATTTTAAGTATTGTTCATTATTTCAGAGAACAATAAAAATCAAGTAGTCAGTTTCCGTGAAATGTTTTGTCTACCAAAATCCCGGATAAACAGAATGAAAATAACTTATATTTGAAAATAATCGTGTCGAGAATCAGCAACTATTGAATAAATAACTGCATATTATTGTCCTGGTGCACGACGCTCAGACCACGATGTCAGAACGTAGTAACTTACACATCGTTATATCGAGTAAATAACAATATAAGTATTGTCGAGATATTCGCTGTCACGTATTCGTTTATAAGTTGGTTTCGTCTCGACTTTTCCTTTGACGAATACTAAAAATAAGTGAACAATATAGAGCACCAGTGACAGCGATATATGACAAATTATTTTTCATCGCAAATTGAAAAATACGTATTTTTATTTGTAGCTTTAACTTTAATTTGTTTTTTTATTAAAAGCAGGAAATATACTTGACGAATTGTTATATTAAAATGTCATTGTTGCAGAACTCATTAAAATAATTATTAGATTTTTAATTATTAGTATTTTTTAATAAATAAAATAAATATATCATCACGCCTTTTACCCATCACTGAGTGTGGCACTCAGTTCTCGGTAAGTGATATATTTCTTCGCGTGAAGTGCGATTACCAGCCGCCAAATCACGGTCCTCAAAGATGTTAGTGGAGGGGAAGCCACAGGGGTAGATTTAAATTGGTGAACCAGGGTTTAAGTAAAATAAAAATAAATATATTATTACGCCTTTTAACCGTTACTGGATGTGTAGCACTCTACCGAAGTAGATCTCGATAAATGATATAATTATGCGCGTGAAATGTGGTTACCAGTTGTCAAATCACGGCCTTCAAAGATGTTAGTGGAGGGGTAGTTTTAATTTGGTGAAAATTGTTTGTCGACTGTAGGAATCGAACCCGAGTTCTCAAATCCACATACCGACTTGATATTTGTTTAATGTGATATTTTTATGAAATAAAATGCTAATGCAGCGTGAAATGAGCAGCAACATATTTTGTTAAATATTTCATGTAAATTGTAAATGAATTGTAATTGATTCTGATTAATCATTATGGTCATGTGATAATAAATTATTCGAGTAATAAATTTATTATTTATTATCTGTTAATTAATTCGTATCATGTATGTATTTACAGTCATAAAAATTGATATTTTAAATCGGATAATCTATATTTGTCAGAAGATTGATTTATGTGTGTAATTAGTAAAGAATTAATTGGAATAAATGAGACGTACGGTTCCTACAATCTTATATGCAGTCACTTACGTTTTTTTTTTGTTGCTAGATTATTTTTTTTAATTTACCCCTCCGGTAGTTATCGCGCACTTTATTCGGAAGAATTGGAAACAATTTGTTAATTTCATCAAATTTCCAGGGCATCTACCCCATTAATACAATTTAGTGACAAATTCGCTCATAAAAGTACTGGGTATATATAGAAATTAAGATTTCACTAAACGATGAATGAATTGTCTAAATAAAATAAATAAAATAAATATATCATCACGCCTTTTACCCATTACTGGGTGTGTCACAGATCTTGGTAAGTGATATTTTTCTTCGCGTGAAGTGCAGTTACCAGTCGTCAATTCACGGCCCCCAAAGATATTAGTGGTGTGGGAGCCACAAGGGTAGATTTAATTTGGTGAAAATTGTTTGTCGACTGTGGGGATCGTACCAGGATTCTCAAGATCCATAAGTCGACTCGATACCACTGAGCCACCTACTACATTGAATTGTTTGATTCCTCTGTATCAAATTGTCTAGCATATCTCTTTTCAATTATTTCCGTAGTTGGTTGACTATCTCTAGAAAAAATTTAGTGAATCAAAGGAAACCGAAAAAAAGTTCCTTGACAGACATTCGAACAATACATGAGTAATTTCACGGGTTGGCGGATTGTCTGTGGCGCCTGCAACTCAAACCAACAAAACCCGAATTCCGGATGCGGTTCGGTGGCCTTGTGCCGCCTCCATCTGCGCCAAGGCCACCTGAAGTCGGAGAGACTTCAATAAGCAATCCTGTAGGGACCGCAAAAAAAACTAGAGAATTTTTTATGGATGAGTCAGTGACTAAAAGGTGAATATATGCAAATAGAAAAAAAGAATTTTTAATTGTTAAAATACCTCAAGATTCATATTGATGATTTTACAATATTGATTGGAAGTAATATCTTTGATAATTAGTAATTAGTTATATTATAACGTCAGTACGGTGGTGTGGATAGCGGTACGGAATTCGAATCCGGAGATCCCGAGAACGAATCTCACTCAAGCTAAAAATTATATAAACTACTATACTGCGGCTCGGTGAGTGCGGACCCTGTACTGTAATTAAATTCCTGTTGTACAGCGTAACATAAATAAATAAATAACAGTAATTTTGAAGGTTCGCGAATATATTGGAGACTTGAGAAATTTAAACAAATATATTCAGAGATTCAAATAATTTATTGTAAAATGAAAAGAAAATACTATTATGTCTTCAACATACTAACGATGCTAAAAAGATTAATGAGAATATTTATTTTATTAATTTTGGAAAGGGGGGTATGGCTCAAAAAAGTTTGAAAATCACTGCATTACAGTCAAATAATTCACTAGGTTTATAATTGTTCATAAACCTGGGCGTAGGTGGCAAAGTGATATCGAGTCGGTCTGTGGATCTTGAGAACCCTGGTGCGATCCCCATAGTCGACAAACATTTTCACCAAATTAAATCTACCCCTGTGGCTACCAGTCCAGTAACATCTTTGGAGACCGTAATTTGACGGCTGATAACCGCATTTCACGCGGAAAAAAATATATTACTTAGCGAGATCTGCGAAGACAGAGTGCCACACCCAGTAATTTGTAAAAGGCGTGATGATATATTTATTTATTTAATTAATATTTATAAAGTATTGAATAAAGAAAAAATCTGATGTGGACACCACATGACTTCCTTGTACGCGTATTAACTATAGATATTCTTTTAATTGCACATATTTGACATAAAATCTTTTATTTTTTATTTTTTGTTCTAATCCATAGCAAACTTAATTTAAAAAAAACACAAAATATATACTATTTAAATTTAGATATCTCGCTTATGCAAAAGGCTAATTTAAAAATTCTTAATGTGCTAGACGCAGAATTTAATTCTCTAAAACTTTTATTTGAAGCATTTATTTCTAAAATTAAAATAATACCATTTTTTTCAAGGAAAACTGTTAGCAGCTTCATGTAATGTGTCACTTCCGGTTAGTGTATTTTAACCAAAATCTATTATATTATTTCCATTGATATAGTAGTCTTATATACCAAATTTGGAAAGTTTTAAATTATATTTGAATATAGTTTTTCATGAAAATCTATTATAGGCTTCAAGTAAAGTACCACTTCCGGAAGTTATATAATGACCAAAAAGGGAGGTGCACAACTAGATGTTATAACAGTCCTAAATATAAAATTTCAATTTTCTACGGCTTACCGTTTTTGAGTTATGCGAGATACATACGTACGTACGTACGTACGTACGTACGTACGTACGTACATACGTACATACGTACGTACAGACGTCACGACGAAATTAGTCAAAATGGACTCAGGGAGGGCCAAAATGCGTATTTCCACTGAAATCTGAGAACCGAAAATTTTCGCGATAACAATACTTCCTTTACTTCGTACAAGGAAGTAAAAAAGAAATCGTATCTCTTGAAGTAAACTAAAAGGAAGTGAAGAAAACCTTCATTACATATTCTATAGACGTTTCTTCCAAGTAAAACTATTTAGTGACAAATAATTTGTGTCAATTTCGCATTTCGCCTTTTAGCACATCTTTGTGTCCTACGAGTGACTAACTCAGCGAGTGTTGAATATTAAACATGACTTTAAACCGATGTGTTTAACTCGTAAACTGATGAACGGTACTGACCTCTGGACTAGTGAGTAATATCGATTAAAATTAAGCTGACCATTGCTCGTCTTTCGCCTCAGTTACTCATACGCACATGCTCATGTCAAATTATCACATTTTATAATGCTAATGAGAATAGAACGCTCTCGGTGTCAAGTAAAGTTTATTAAGTACAAGTATTCGTAGCCGATATATTCATGGACAATAAGTAAAAGCTCGTTGAATAATACAGGTACTATTGTTATTTGTTACTTTGCACAACAGAAACTTAATATCAATTACTCCTGTTAGTCCCCCTTCACTAACATCTTTGGGGACCGTTATTTCAAGGCTGGTAACCGCATAAATATATTACGTACCCAAATCTGCTACGGCAGTGCCACACCCTACAGGGTAAAAGGCGTAATGATATATTTTTATCAAGAAATATTAAATAATAAATTATTTACAACGAAAGTCCCTAACTCCGTTGCAGCAGATTTTCGACTTGGCCTTAAGATCCTTCCTAAAGAAATTCAACAATCTTGCATTTTCTATGTTTTGCTTTACTGCTATCAAAATGTCGGTATACATATTGTATCTGTTTTCGTAGAAGTCCCTAATTTGCATTTGCATAGAATGAAACAAAAGTTGGTAAAGTAAACAGCTTTGAAAACGCATAATAATTAGGCTACCTAGCGTAATAAAAACTGATTAAAACCAATAAAAAGCTCGCGGTCTTTTATTATACGAACAAACAGCATCTGCAAACAACGCTATGAATAAAGTAGGTGACGTAGTTCCGATGCAAAGAATCCCGGGAATCACCGATTTTATGTTCCAAACACATAAACAAGTGAATGCGAAATGGGTTACACGCAAAACAAGTGCTAGTACGGGCCGAGGACGTTGTTTTTATGCACGCCTTCTTACATCCTTCACCGCAAAGAGCTTTTGCTTTTTTACGTATTGGTTTATTGAATTTGTTATTCTTATAGTTGATAGATATTTGCTTCAGAAATTCTAAGAATATTTTATGAATATGGAACAGTTTCTAGAATTATTTTACCTTGTTTGAAATTCAGCAGTTTTATTTTCAAATTCTTCTATGTATTTATTTTGTAGAATTTATTTGCTAAAAATATATTTACTAGCACAATAAATAAATATTAATGAAATGTTCATAACCATATTTTATTTATTATACATTTATGTACATATTCAAATAAAATAAATATATCCTTAATTTGAAAAACTGACAATTTGAACCCGTAGATAAATTTTATATCAACTTAAATTATTAAATCTTTTTCGCGATCGAGATCCCCTGATCCGGTTCAATCAAAATATCTGACATGCTCATCTCTAAGTGATATACTGAAAATTTGCAAAGAGAACATTTTATTTATTGTACTATTTAAACAAACCAATGATTACAACAAATTATGATTACACCTCATTGATCCAAAATGCATTAAAACAATTGATATGAAAACTTTACAAACAAAATAAATCAACTCGATTTAACTACAAACATCGACATGCAACTGTTATTTTCCACCATTACTTGAAATGAGTTAAAACTAAACAATATTTATTTGTTTTAGGTAAGTGTCCACACAACCAGAGTTCCATCGATTTCTAAGGTAAAGTATTAAGCCTTCCTGTGTTGTTATAGAAAAAACAAAACAAACGAGTATCGCGTGGGCGTTAATGCGCCATCTAGTACCTCGGATTGTCGGATTGTAATTTGCCCTTTGTAAGTCAGCTGGCCATGACGGTTGCCTGTTGATTTATTTGCAGATTTGAACGGGGCTTACATGTTCACTGTTACGCATAATTCATTTGTTTAGTTCGACTTGAGGTAAAGATCTCAGAAAACCAAGAAGGTTAAAGTGAAAAGATGGGAAATTCAACAAAACTATCGACAACTATAAATAAGACTGATTTTAAAGGACAAATTTTACTTATACTAATCACTCGTCCAAACAAAACTCGAATAACCCGATTATCAAAAACTTTCAGCTAATCCTGAATTGGAAAGGAATTGTTAAAAAAAATAAAGTCTTCACTTTTTATATGTTTTAATAATTGTCAATAATATTTTGCGATGAATTATGAGTTGTAAGGGAAATGTAAATATAGCGAGTACGCAGCAAGGGCTGTATTTCATATTAAAATCAAGTAGCAAGATTAAAACAGAGACTATGTTAAGAGAAAAAAACCTATCTAAACTAACAAAATAATTAAATGAAATAAAAGTAATTATGATAAATATATTATTACTTTATATGTTTGTGTCATATCTGCAGTATTCATTTAAATTATTCAATTTGAGTTATAAATTATGTTTTATTGTTACACATAAAAGAGAAATAATAAAAAAGATATTAATATGCTACCAAGTATAACACACTATTAATATTTTTATAGTTATTGTGAGCTTATATACTTTAAAGGACATTTTTTTTTGTCCTGACAGTCAATTATAAATCACAGGATTAGTATAAAATATTGCAAGTTCATTATTCATAAAATCCTACACAAAAGAAAAGCAGCAATAAATAATATACTAAACGAGTGTTATTAAAATTAATTATTAATAGTAATCTCAAT
Source organism: Pterostichus niger (assembly GCA_947425015.1). Classification (NCBI taxonomy): domain Eukaryota; kingdom Metazoa; phylum Arthropoda; class Insecta; order Coleoptera; family Carabidae; genus Pterostichus; species Pterostichus niger. The sequence goes on from OX380339.1 coordinate 4,959,270, forward strand.
CGATCAGTAATGAATAACAAACATATTAAAATTATCTTTGCATTAAAAGTTAAAAAAATTAAATGTAAATCACATTATTAATATCAAACTATTTATTTTAAAAATACCTTTAAAAAATATGTAGGTTCCATTATTATTGCATATTACAAATTTTAACACGAATTTGGATGGCTAAATTAAGAAATAAATTAGGTGTTAAAAAGGCAGAAAATATGGTATTTTTGTTCAAATATTATAACTGTGAAACAACTAACGAATAATTAAGAAATAACAACAAAGACAAAATTAATTGTCATTCATGCACTTCATTTTTTTCGGTAGATGGCATTACAGGTTCGACAAAACTTCTCATGTCATCTTACCGTTTGTTAGAGATCTTATTCTCTGCTGGCACAGTTCTTCGTCACCAGCTTCTTCACATGAACTTTGTTCTAGGTGAAGAAGTGAGTTATACCATGCTGATGAGCTCTAACAAGAGCGAAACGCGTCCATGGTTACTAACTGTGCTGGCCGGCCTCTGACGATGCCCTCATAAGGTGACTCGGAGGCTGAATTATGTGAGACTTTGCCTAGAGTTTTATTTAATATTTTTTTATTAAGAAATAAGTTAGATGTTGAAAAAACAAGAAAATTGGTATCTTTGTTCAAATATTATAACTGTAAAATAATTAACGAATAATAGAAAGATGAATGAGAGTCTCATTTTGTAATAAGAATTTATTTATTTTTTGTAATTCCGTTGAATGGATATCTTGTTCTTTTTAATATTAATTCATTTAAATAAATATTGAAAATTATTTTGTCTATTTTACAAAAAACCTCAAAAATGTTTTTAAACAACTAAATGTTTATTAAGACACTTGTCTTATTCTATACCAGAAATATAATTAAATTAATACAAAATCAATGATTTTTTTTTAAATCACACTGATTTAAATCATGATTGTTATATTACATGAAACAAGTTTGAAGTTAAAAAAAATCCAGAAATTGTGGGACAATAATAAATGCTATATAATGAACAATATTGAATTAATGTAAAACAAAAAATGGCCGTAAAACAGATACCACACTGTTTAAATTTCCGGCAAAGGATATCATGCGTTAATAACAAATAGGAAATTAAAATTCCCGCGTTTTTGCTGTCGGCGCGTGCAAAAACCGTAAACATATTCAACCGCAGCAATAGCGAGCTCATGTCAACCAAGGTAGTACATCATCATCATCATCATCATCAGCTGTAAAGTGTCCTTGTTGGTTGCTAGTTGTTGTCACCAAAACAGTGTAAGCGTGTTGGTTACGCTTGGTAACGATGCAAGTAATGTCACTGAGGCAGGATGTTAGGTAGATGGGTTAGCAAAAACAAAATGGTGGGAGGGAAAATGAGGAATAAGGAAAATAATTAGAATTTGTAACTATGTGATTATGGCTTACAGATTTTACAAAATATTTAAATATTGTCTACGAATATTTATCGCATTGTAACAAAACAAAATTGTTAAATAAATCAATTTAAATGCTGTAGAAGTTGGCTTTTGTTGACAATAGACAAGCTGTAAAGTGCTACTTTTATAGCCTAGGCTGTAATAATGCGGCTATAAAACATTGACAAAAACCTGAATGGCATTTTTGAAAGTAAACGACAAATTTGTTTTTACATAGCAACCGCTTATCAAATACATAACATAATGATTACGATAAAACCGATTATTTTAAAATTATTTGAACACAAAATTAATATTTATTTTTTTCTATTCCCGTTATTAAAATGTCATTTAACGTACTAGTTTCCATGGTCTTAATCACATGTTGACAAGCCGTGGCTTCGAACGTTTTAGTCACGGCTTGAGATATTAAGCACGGGGTGAAGTTAGCTTCAGGCATGTGTCATTGTTATTTAACCTTACTTTTTAAATAATGCATAAACCTTTACATTTTTTGTTGTTGTCTTAATTTGCAATAGTAGAAAAGTATAGTATATAACTCGTTTTATACACTAGTAACTAAAGAGACGTTTATAAAACTTGTTACATAATATGCTATTAAACAATAGGCAAAAATATTATGTGTTCAATTGCAGATTTACTGCCTCGGCTATAAAACTCTATCCATGGCAGTAAATCTGTTACTTTTTCCTAGTTAAACAAATATCTGTTATGCTATGTAAACATTTATTCATTTTGACTTTTTGATTAGCCAATCAGAATCAAGGTCAATTTCTCAACAAATGTACTATATCTCGAAGTACCTAATTTATAAAATGTCACGCTCATTAAATGTGCCTGTCGTTTATTAAAAACAAAATATAATTAAAACAAAATAATGACTAATTACATATTTAAATTTACTGAATATTGTTTATTAATTAATTCATACTTTATGCGATATCATTAGCATTTAGGAAATGAAATAAATTCTACATTTATTAATTATATTTCAAATTACAATAATTACCTCATTTCCATAATATAAAAGAAAGGAATACAATGAAAATATACTCTTTACAAATAATAAAATAATGTTTCAATATTTTTGAAAACAATAGTGAAATGCACGTGTTCGCTTGAATTGTGAGTAATATTTAATATTCTTGACATGTAGCGTAATCTTTGTGTAGTTTACAATACGCAGTGCGAAGCTAGTTTAATAGTTCATTAAATATATTTTTATTGAATTGACTAAGTGCACATTCGCTTTGCGTTGTTTGTTGCTTTATACTTTATATCGTACAGCTGAGCTGTTAACCCCAATAACTGAATAATCATTGCAGAGAAACTGCGTAAAAATATCACCAAAACATTGTATAAATGTACTTGTTAAGTTGAATATCTCTTCAATTACAATTAAACTATTTATCCTGACATGACTTGTTCTTACAATTTTCTATTTCCTTGATTTGGATTGTATTTGAAATAATGTTAATTTTATTCTTATCAACATCATTACGTAATGTGCTTCATTTTTACTTCCTTGTACGAAGTAAAGGAAGTATTGTAATCGCGAAAATACGCATCTTGGCCATCCCTGAATCCATTTTGACTAATTTCGTCGTGACGTCTGTACGTACGTACGTATGTATCTCGCATAACTCAAAAACGATAAGCCGTAGAAAATTGAAATTTTATACTTAGGACTGTTATAACATCTAGTTATGTACCTCCTTTTTTGGTCATTATATAACTTCCGGAAGTGGTACTTTACTTGAAGCCTATAGTAGATTTTCATGAAAAACTATATTCAAATATAATTTAAAACTTTCCAAATTTGGTATATTAGACTATTATATCAATGGAAATAACATAATAGATTTTGGTTAAAATAAACTAACCGGAAGTGACTCATTACATGAAACTGCTAACAGTTTTCCTTGAAAAAATGGTATTATTTTAATTTTAGAAATAAATGCTGCAAATACAAGTTTTAGAGAATTAAATTCTGCGTCTAGCACATTACGAATTTTTAAATTAACCTTTTGCATAAGCGAGACATCTTAATTTAAATATTACAATAAATCTGTAACTTTTTTACCAAATTATACAAACTAGATTTCAGTATTCATCCACAAATGAGTATTTTTCCTTTCGGTTCTGAAATCTTTCAGATTTCGCAAGAACTCGTAAATAAACAAATTCTGAATGAACAAAACCGAGTGCTGTGCACAGAGCAAAGAACTGGTATCGCTTATCCAATATTGCGGAGTCATTAAAGTGCCAATTACACGGTGCAATTAACAGCGAAGTGAAAGTATCCGATGCACGGTGCAAGACTGACTGCATGGTACACTTTCGATGGAACGGTCAACCACGGGATAATGGATAGCTTTACTTCACTGCCTTTGGTTACGTTCTCTTTTTGTTCGATCGCTTATTTTTGCATGAGTGCAAAAATGTCAGATTTGATTCTGCAGGAAGCGGTCATTGTCTTTGTAGATCACACAATCTTTTGTTTAGATGTCTTATTTTTTAATCTAACTATACCTATAGTAAGGCAGGCATCAAATAGGAACACCACAATTCCAGAACTACTGAACATTGAACAGGTATCAGATTTTAAATATCTGGGCGCGGTTATGCATGAGAAGAACGACATGAACCCAGAAATCGACTCCCGAATAACAGCTGCCAATAAGGCCTACTACGCTATGATCTCACTTATAAAATCTAAACTGATATCGAACAATAGCAAGATAAGAATATATAAGACCATCATACGGCCCATCCTAACATATGGATGCGAGTCGTGGATTCTAACCGCAAAGATAGAAAATAAACTGGCAATATTCGAAAGGAAAATCCTACGAAGAATCCTTGGACCAATAAAAGAAGAGGGAATGTGGAGAAAACGAATGAATTTTGAACTATATAACACATACAACGAGCCGGATATAATAGCAACCGTGAAAAGCCACAGAATTAGATGGCTGGGCCATGTAGGCCGACTAACAGATAACAACCATATAAGGAAACTGATGGACAGCAAACCAGGATCAAATAGGCCAAGGGGAAGACCGAAAGAGCGATGGATCGACAACGTCTATAAGGACCTACAAAAGATAGGTGTCAGAAATTGGCGGCAGGAAGCTTTGGATCGAGTTAGTTGGAGGCGAAAAGTTGAGGAGGCAAAAACTCTTTTAAGGGTTGTATAAGCCTAAATGGAATGGAATACCTATAGTAATATTGTTTGAAATTTTATTTAAAATTCTTTCCTCCTTCAAATAAAGTGTTCAATAACTATCTATTTATTTTAAATTTAATATAATAAGTTTAGAAAAATGTTCCACTTATTTTTACTTAGGTATCTATTTTTCTTTCATTTACTTTAAGCTATTTATCAGAAGGATTGAAATATTTTTAATTTGTTCGATTTCCAAACTGAAAAATTATTCTTGTAGCTCCATCTCCACTAACATCTTTGGTGCCGTGATTTGACAGCTAGTAACCGCACTTCCCGTGCATAATATATCACTGAGATTTGCTACGGCAGAGTATAATATTTTTATTTCAAATTATTCATTCTCGACAATTACAATTTACTAAAATCACGTATCTATTTAATAAAACCATAGATGTAATATTATTTATACGTTTAAAGAACCATGAAATATTTTCACTTATATAACATTTTCCGGTCCAGATATGTTGATAATTAAATTTAAAAACTATTCTACATAATTTAGCATAACAACTAAACAAATAGACCAGTGATTCTTAACCGGCGGACCACGGATACCTAGGGTTTCGTGAAAGGATCTCAAAGGGTCCGCGAAATTTAAAAGTTTTCTTCAGTTTTAACTATAACTATACCTACTAGTATTTTTGTCTGTAATTATTTTATTTTTATACTTTATTTTTTAAAATAAAATAAATATATCATCACGCCTTTTACCCATTAATGGGTGTGGCACTCTGCCTACGCAGATCTCGGTAAGTGATATATTTTTTTTGAGTTGCCAGCCGCCAAATCACGGCGGAGGAGCCACAGGGGTAGATTTTAAGTTGGTGAAAATTGTTTGTCGGCTGTGGGAATCGCCCCAGGGTTCTCAAGATCCACAGGCCGACTCAATACCACTGAGCCACCTACCCCATTTATTTTTGTCTTATTTAATTTTTCGTTCGATTCGATTTAATAGCAAATAAATTGTATTTTAACACTAGCGAAATATTATTTGTACTTTTTTAAAATATTTTATGGTTATATAATATAAATTATACAGGATGTTTCTATACCTCTGCACGAAATTTTAATGACATATATAATTTGATATACTGATTATAGAACAAAAAGTTTTTTTTTAATTCGCAAAAATTAGGGTATTTAATTCCTAGCGAACATTTTTAGTTTCATTTATAATTATGTTACTAATGATATCAAAGTATTAACACTGCCTACAAATAATCATTTATTAAGTAGTTATTATGTAGGTACCTGGTGTAATGCCTTATTTTTTTTTTAATTTAATGATTAGTAAGTTGTTGGAATGCGCTGAAAAAAAATCCGAAAAAAATCGACGAAAAGTTTAAAATCCGCTGAACTAAACAACAACGAATGCGTTTCCATTTTCAGTTCTCGCAAATTTTCTGCATGAATCACAAACAAACATAGTGTGCCATGAACGCATATCAGAGCAGAATTGTGCTCCATAATCAATTTATAACATTCGATTGGCATAATTGCAAGCAGCATTCACAGTAATGTAGTAAATATGTACGCTAGCTGTGCGTACTATTCGCTATTTGCATATCAGGATCAAGCGACTGCGTTTGCGTTCCCTAGAGCCAGCGGGTACATTTAACATCGAGTGCGCTACTTTTTCATATGTTACGTTCTGCGTTACGTCATTTGATTGATCTCAGGCGCCTAACATCTGTGCACATCATGCTATTAGATGGTATAAATATGTTTCTTTTATTGTCAACAATACGTAATCGTTACGAAATTCGAATCCTTTTAAATATTAAATGCTTCATGTTAGTCCGAGTCTATGCATGACTGAATTCATACAAATTGTACGTCATAACTTATCAAAATTTACAATACAGTATAGCTCGTATTATACGATACTTTTGATATATTCGACCTTGTATTTTACAACTTGGTACAAGGATCAAATATTTTAAAAATATTATTATTAAGAGAATACAATTTTTAAGAAAATTTGCCAATCACATCTCGTTTAATTTTTGAGAAATCGCCTAGGGATAGTCTGAAATGAAAAGAATTTGGAAAAACAACTTTTCCTAAGTTTATATCTTTAAAACTAAACAATATATGAAGATGCGCTCAACATCATTGAATGCTTTGTTACCAAATTGATTTTATAAGAAATTTTTTATGCAAATTTTGAGTAATTTATTTTTTTGAGAATTCACCACACGTCACTGTCAAAAAATAGGATCACGAATTTGTTTGAAAATGAACCAATGAAATGGACATTTCGTCGGAAATTTATCGCTGGTTCAATTGATAACGGAAATACCACTGTTAATAATATCCTTGGTTACGAATAAAATAAATGATATTTTCAATAACGTCAATTCTACATTTGTTCAGTGTACATTTAATATTCAAAATTTTCATCACTGTAATACCTAATTAATAATGTGCAAATAAATACCTAACTATTTTTGTAAATTAACTCTTGTTTGATAAATTCTCAAGCCGAATACAACTCGTAGTATGAAAATTGACAGATAATATTTTGACATAAATATACATTCGTTGTTACGGAAATAGGAAACACAACGCAAATTTCAGGCAATTTATTTTTTGTAAAATTGCTATGAAGTTATGATGAGACAGGGTACAGTTTATTCAAATATAGTAATTAATGTTTATTGTATTCTCTTCCTAAATACAACTTATGATTCGCTTAAATCTATAATATTTTAAAATGCCTTTCATGTTAAAACTAATGTTTATAAATTGCAACGTTGCATTTACATGATTGGAATTAAAATTCGTGCCATTTTAAACATTTTATTGTTAGTAATAAAAAACTGTAATCTCTAATTAGCGAATCTTAATTAATGAGTAAAAAAATCAATACAAAAACAAAACAAAGGGGAGTTTTTCAATGGCCATCATTTGAAACACTTAATCCAAATAAAAACAAAAAGCAATCATCTAGATTCGTTTGTTTTCTTCAACGCCTTCTTTATCTCAGTTCATTTCCAATTCCTGTATTTCAATCGTATAAAAAGGCAGCGGCAATGTTATCAAAAATAAGAGAAAACTCCTTCCTTTGGGTGCTTAACTGGTGTAATCTTCCGTGTGATTGTTAAACGAGCCATTACGCTCCTGATTCCCTTACATTCGCTTCTTGCTTCATCTCATAGCCGCCTTGATTAGAACGTTCGTATATTGCGAAGATTGAGACAAAGATTACGAAATCGATTGAACTTATTGGAGAAATTTCGAATTTTCTTTTACAGACAATTTTTCTAATTGAAATTATTCAAGGATTGTTATTTGACTAACTGAGTACTATTATGTTTGTTTATTTAAAGCCAATTTAATGCTAATAATTACATGAGAATATTCAAAACAATTTCGATTTCAATGGAAATTATTTAATCGTAATATTTGAATAATCGTATGCTCTACACTTTCGCTGTTATCTTAATATATTTCATGCATATTCATAAGTTATTTATGAATGTAGCATATTATTATCTACCTAATACTTTTGTTCCGTTTTCTAAAAACATAAAATTTATTTTGTAATTTATCCTTTTTACCTTTCAAATCTTTTATATATTATTCATTAAATGTCAAACAATAAATATAATTATACATTTATAATCTAGATATATCAGAATCAAGCGATATATTAGTTGAAGTACTACTGTTAGTTTTTTCTTTGTATATTTGTACTCCCAAAATTGGTAATTAACTTCAAAAATTAGGTTTAAAAATGTCGTTTTTTATAACGCGTAGCCACGGAATTTGAATAAAATTATAATCTTTCTACCATTTTGTTTTCGAATAGTGATTTGAACTAACTTATTTTTAAAAATCGTACTAGAATAAGTTTAACTAATATAAAAGTAAATAAATCTAAATTATATTCTAAAATAATTTACATACATATATATTTATACATGAATATAACGACATATTTGGAAGATTTCTATAAACTTTTAACTGTAATTATGTTGAAAAAGGGTTCGAAGATATATATCGATCGATATATATCATGATATTTATTTTGATATATATCGTCATATTTTTGCAATGATATATATCCATTATATAAAAATATCAAATAGTTTTTGTGATATAGCCTCCGGAGAAGTGAAATTTTTCGTATTTTTCAGTTTTTCTACTTTTCCGAGGCTATATCTCGAAAACTAAATGTGATATGAAAACGCGCTCAACGGCATTAATTTTCTCGTGCTTCAGTTAACTTATAAACATAGTTTCAGCGATTTTTATTTTTTTTTCAATTTTCCGCCAAAAAAATCGCAAAAAGCGGTTTTTTAACATTTTCTCGAAAACCAGAAGTCATATGCATTTGAAGATTGGACCACTGGATTCAGTGGGTCAAAATACATATGTATGTAAATTTTTGTTTTAATAATCCTATGATTAAGGATTTTTGGGAAAATTGAATTAAAATCTGAAAAAAACAAAAATATTAAATTGCATAAAATTGTATGAAAATTTGCTTATAAGTCAATTCGGACACTTGTTTAGTTTTTGAGATATAGCCTCCGGAGAAGTGAAATTTTTCGAATTTTTCAGTTTTTCTAAATGTGTACAAAAACTAAAATTAAAAAATAAATATCCAAAAAGTGATATTTATCTGATATATATCCTATATATCAGATATTTTGATATTTATTATAAATATCATGATATTTACGAACCCTGTGTTGAAAGGATGTTGGTCATTTTCAAATATTTCCTGCATTTGGTTAGTTTTAATTAATTTAAATTTAATTTCGGTCTAGTCTCAATATAAATACTAGTTTGTGACTATGGCTCTTTATAATAGAAGAGGTCAAATTTTCGCTCTAAATAGTATGTTATATTTATGTTGTAATTTCACTATAAGCTATGTATGAAGCCTCTGCATTATAATTAGCAATAATTTCCTGTAGCGTAACAAATAAACAAAAATTACATGAATATAAATATCGGCTGTATATCAGTAGAGCGAAGAGTACAAAAATAAAATAATTATAAAAAAAAGATGACAATGAAAAAATTTCATATTGACATTATGTAACAATACATTCAAAATTCCCATTGGCAAAAAATTGTTTATTCCGTGCACTTTTTGACCTTTTATTGTCAAGGACAGTCCAATTTTTACATTCAAATGTTACGACTATAAAACCATAAACTGTAAAAATCATACGTTTTTTTAAACCCACACTGAAATTTAATTCAATGTCGCTGAAATTACGCAAAAGTTTAGCTGTTTCCACCCCCACAAATAATCGCAATTCGTTTGTTAACTTTATCGCTTATTGCCGCAGGTAACAATGGAAATACGAGTGTAGGTGACGATGACATACTTGTGACGTCATACATACGTCGGTAAAGGCTTCAAATAAATTGATAGGCAATCAGTTTGAGATAAGTGGGTTTAGTACGTACGTGGGTGATGAAAAACAGTAAAATTGCCGATAAGTTTGATGGAAATTTAAATAAAACAAATTTCGTCAATTTGTGGGCTGGTTTCTAAACCCAATTTATTATGGGTTTAAAAAGATATCAATGCTTTGGTTCAAATGGATTAAAGCAGTGCTTTTTAAAATGTCGCCCTCTAAGAAATCACCGGATACTTAAAATTTAAAATATCTGATGTGGACACCACATGACTTCCTTGTACGCGTATTAAACTATAGATATTTTTTTAATTGCACATATTTGACATAAAATCTTTTATTTCTAATCTAGTTCTAATCCATAGCAAACTTAATTTAAAAAAAATATATATATATAATATTTAAATTTAGATATCTCGCTTATGCAAAAGGCTAATTTAAAAGTTCTTAATGTGCTAGACGCAGAATTTAATTCTCTAAAACTTTTATTTGAAGCATTTATTTCTAAAATTAAAATAATACCATTTTTTTCAAGGAAAACTGATAGCAGCTTCATGTAATGTGTCACTTCCAATTAGTGTATTTTAACCAAAATCTATTATGTTATTTCCATTGATATAGTAGTCTTATATACCAAATTTGGAAAGTTTTAAATTATATTTGAATATAGTTTTTCATGAAAATCTATTATAGGCTTCAAGTAAAGTATCACTTCCGGAAGTTATATAATGACCAAAAAGGGAGGTGCACAACTAGATGTTATAACAGTCCTAAATATAAAATTTCAATTTCCTACGGCTTACCGTTTTTGAGTTATGCGAGATACATACGTACGTACAGACGTCACGACGAAATTAGTCAAAATGGACTCAGGGAGGGCCAAAATGCGTATTTCCACTGAAATCTGAGAACCGAAAATTTTCGCGATTACAATACTTCCTTTACTTCGTACAAGGAAGTAAAAAGCAAAATACAATTAATTCTACAAACTCTTCAAGGTTCCAAAGAAACTCTTCTTCTTCTGATGGCACTACAGCCCAAATCGGGCCTGGGCCTACCGGACACACCGAGCCGCAGTTTTTACATTGCCGTACTGCCGGCTTTCGTAGTCAAATGCTACATTATTTAAGGCGTATAAGTGACTAGCTTATAGCGCCCGAGTGTGATAAATACATGTAACTGTATTTTATATTTTACGACAAATCACACATTGTCGACAGGCGGATTCGAACTGACGGACCTTGGCTCGGGTGACGTCACAGTATGTTAAGAGATGTGCCTTAACACGCGCGGCCACCGCGCCAAAGAAACTCTACTCAAGTTCTTAATGAGAAATTTTTCCTTTGCTAATTGCTGAACGCACTTTATTAAATCCAATTTTGATCATACAAAAGTAAGCGAGTCGTGAAAGAAATAATTAATGATTTTTACCTCCAAGGAGGTCATATTTCCAAAAAGTTTGAAAACCACTGGATTAAAGGTTCAGGATTATATGTTTGCTTTACTTTGCATTGAAATGCGTGGAAATTTATAATAGTTCATGATTGGTAAGTATTAACGAAAAGTTACTGAACTACTTTAATTAATGTTTGGTGTCATTTACAGAAATTAAACATTTTAAATTTAATGTGATAAGCTTGAACAAACTTTTCGTTTACATTCACTAGTTTAATGAACTTCCGCTAACGTCTTTTAAATTAATTGAGTGTACAAAAAATATTTATTTATGTCTTTGATTCGCTGTTAAATACACTAGACTTTGCTCAGTACCACTCTTCAACTAATGAAGCTTTTCTTGACATAACAAAGAAAGACAAATAAAAAATATATTAATAGTAATAATTACTTGTTTAAAGAGGAAAAAAAGTTATTTGTGTATTAAGAGCATAACGTGTTATTCGAGCACGGTAATTGAAGCGCGAGCCGAAGGCGAGATCTACAATATAGTGTACGAGGAACAAAGATACTTTACGCTCGTGATACACACATATTTTTTTCTACGATTGCAACTTAAAATTATTAAAAAAACATACAGGGTGTTTCAGGACTAGTGTAACAAACTTTAACAGCTTATTCCTGAGGTCATTTTGAGCCAAAAATGTCATTTGAACATAGGTCCTATTCCTTCTAGGTATCAAAATACAAGAGGTTGAAGTTGAAAACTAATTTTTCAAATTTTTGTAATCAAGATACTTTCGGAAAACAAGAGTTTTATTGAAAAGTCATACCTTATTTGTCTTAATTAATTTTATTTATTAATATTAACGAATACGATTTAGAGAACAAAACATAAAATGACACAATTAAATAGACACAGAACAACATAACCAAACATGGAATAGGTTAACAGAATATGAAATAAGATAACAAATTTTTAAAAAATTACAGCAAGTGTTTAAAATGAGCGCCTTGAACTCGTATGCATGTTAATATTAATAAATAAAATTAATTAAGACAAATAAGGCATGACTTTTCAATAAAACTTTTGTTTTCCGAAAGTATCTTGGTAATTAGAAGGAATAGGACCTATGTTCATATGACATTTTTGGCTCAAAATGACCTCAGGAATAAGCTGTTAAAGTTTGTTACACTAGTCCTGAAACACCCTGTATATGTACTGAAAATAAATTCGTTCTGCCAATATGACAAGTTTCTATTTTATTTATATCCCTGGTAACTATTGAAGTAAGCGCACATCTAAAATTTTTTATATTTTTCGATTGTTCCATATTAAACGTCAACTTTACGATAACAAATGAGAGTGTATTTTTTTACTTTTCATAGCAATCGTAGAAAAATTGTATTATTTATACCAGTAAGGTAAATAATTTGACGACTTGATAAGACAATAATTAATCATTACATAAATAGTTTAAAACGTTGTAACAAAAAGGAATGTCATAAACCAAAACGAGGCTAATTAGTCAAATTAATGAAATAAAATTGATTATGATAATATATTTATACGTCCGTCACCTTCCTGTCGGTAATATATTTAATTTGATATCCTGCATAATAAGTCTGGCAATGACCATGACAAGGTGCGTTTCCTCCGGTTGACTTGGTAATACTGTTTTACTCTGTATCTTTGAACACCGCGTGCCGTTGTCACACCAACAACAAATAAACGACCCGGATAGTCCAATAAGAATATAGATTGGAAGCTAGAAGTTCGAGTAATATGTTACCCATTAAATTAGTAGGTTCTGGAAAAGGCTATCAAATTCTCTTTAAAAAGAATATATGCATTTGTAGAAGCTACATATGGTTCTTTGTAAATATTCTATTTGATAAAAGCTTCACAGCCACAAATTCGTTCCCCTCGAGCTAGATAAAGACCCACAAATCCCCTAGCAGCCATTGATTGAACCTACATTACAAGGCAACGTGTGACACATGCACATATTCACTGACAATATGCTCTGATTTCGCCGGATTATCATCGGCGTTGGCAGCGATGCGGGCGGGCACCGCCTCCGTGCCGGCGCCGCCACCACCGCCGCCGCCGCGTCAGCGTTCATTGACACACCAGTGACCTTTCTCGCATTCGACTGTCTCTGCACCCTACAGACCCATCAGAGCCGCCTCGGACGCCACTCGGTACAATCGATCGAAATATTCGCCACTTGAAACACTTTCTATCGAAATTCAGATTAAAATACATCCCGAATGGTTGATTTTGTTCGGTCGTCTGGGATTCGCTCGGGCTACGTCGGCCGAGGTCGGCAAACGTCGCCGACACGTATCACTTTGGCTGCTTTGCCGCCTTGGTCTCCTTTCCTCTGCTCTAACAATTCAGTTCTTCGTGAGCTGTTGGAGGGTGAATTTGTCAACATTTCAACTTTAACTGACTTCTGTCAAAATCCAGTGCAAAGTGATTAGTGCCGTGTTTGATGAACGTAGTGCATCAACTCTTTTTAATTTGTTAGTGTTTGTGGGATTCCCAGGATCGAGTCAATAGTTGTAAGTACTACTAGTCACCTAGTGATCATCTTCTGATTTGCCAACCATTATTTCGCGTATCTACGTATAAAATGAAACTCTGTTTAGTTCAAGTGTGTGAGAATAGGGAATGATGAATGTTTCGTAACTGACAATTATTGTCTCTGTAGTGGAGATAATGACAGTCTGGTGCGCCAGTTTTGCAGTGTGTCGGAATTAGCTATTATTATGAACGCAGGTGGTGAAAGTCGCCGGGACTGTGGAATGCGTCGCTTGTTTACGTTCCCATGGATACAGAAACAAATAATCTGCTTTTACACAATCTGAACTCTACGACTATCGTCTCTTGTCTCGCGCAAATCTTTGGAGAATCCAGGCCTACCCCGTTTGACATTTGACAAGTCGAAGTGTCCTTGATATTTCGCATTCTCTGTTGAATTATCGGCCGTTTACATGTACTGGTTCTGGGTACGGGTTTGCCTCCCGCACCCCGTGCTGCCGCCTCCTCCTCACAGAGTGCTGCGGTGCGCTGCTGTAGACGTGGATAGCTGACGTGGTAAATGATCGCATTCACTGCTCACTCTATGGACTCCTGCCAGTCTTGTTTTACAACTCATTTTCTTTATTTATTTTCATATCATCTACGCATTTACCATTTTATTTCTAATGTCATTTTATATTCAGCAATTATCGCGCAAACATTATCATATTTCACATTCCTGTTATTATAAAAAATACAGGAAAAACTACAAACATTTCATGTTATCTCTCATACTGTATTACTCATCTACTTTAGAATGTTTGTTGTTGAACGACGTCTAATTAAATAACTCCGTCATATAACAGCTATTTTTGAAAAACAAATAAGAATTGAGATTAAAAGAATTATTAAAAAAATAATTAAGTGTTTCTTTATACCTTTTTTTACCTATTCTGAACTTAAAAATTAATAATCCTCAAAATTCCTAGTGCTGTTAACCCCAAATAAAAGGAAGGTTCTAGAAAAGTCATCGTGCAAACAGCGAAATCTTCTTGAACTTCCAAAACAAGTTTCAAATCAATAATTTTTAATCGATAATAGGGTAGATAGCTCAGGGGATACGCGTCGGGTTATGAATCTGAGAAACCTATTTCAATTCCCATAACCAACAAATTTATCATGGAACTGAGCTTGCAAATTATATGGCGTGAGTATATTTTAATTTGATTACTTCACCTTTGTGGCTCTCTTTCTTTTAACATGGCATTTACTAAGTTGTGCTATGTGAACATGCCACACCCAGTAATGGGTAAAAAGGTGTGATAATGGTCACGTTTAGCCGCTCCCAGCGCTGCTAGCTGTCAAAAATATATCTACAACCGCGAGCTCAACTACCATCTTTTATCTTCATGAGACAGCTATTTTAGCGCCAGCTAGGTATTTCTAGGTTTTGGCTGTATGCGGCCAATAGGTACACGAAATATGCTAAAATCGCCACAAAATTGACTCTCCTTCTCAGAATTTCTAAAACTGTTATGTCCAAAATTATTTAACGTAAGAAAAGATATTTTTCAAACTTTACAAACTGTCAAATCAAATAATTAGCTACACTCCCGAACATCACAATAAGAAAAATATAACAATAAAAATCTTTGGAAGAATTCGCAAATTAAAATTTCAACCCTCCAGTAACGATATCGCTAGGCGGGGCGGAGGTGGAGGCGTCACAAACAGCTGGGCGTGGTTCCACCACCGCGCCGCACCGCCACAGACGTCTCATCTCCGCGACACTCGACTCAGAGCGCTCCAGCAACAGGTTGATGTTGCTACTGCTGATCAAATCTGGCGTCTGATGTCTGCCAATGATGGCTGATGAGCAGAGACAATGTTGTATTGATTGAGGTTGTAGAACTAACTTTGTTTTTAGTTAGTTTTATGTTGAAGGGATGATGAAAATCCTGAAAGATGTTGAGAGGAAAGTCTTCAAAGAACTAAGATAAGAATTTCGATTGCTGTTTGATAATTGTCCGACATTCGTATCCTATCTAACTCAAGCTAAAAATATATACTCGGTGAGTCAGGACCTAGCACTATAATTGAGTTTAAGTTCCTGTTGTACAGAGTAACATAAATAAAGAAATTGGTGCAATGTCTGTTACAAAACAATATCTCATTTTTAAAGTCATCTGAAAATCAAATAGTTTTCCTATTAATATTAACCTCAAACTCAAGATTTTCGAAATATAAAAATGTTGTCCAGTTATTCAAGCTTGCCTCTAACTTTACCTAATGCCACGTTTTTTTTTTCATCATAAAAAGGTATAAAAAAACATTAAGCAAAATAAAAGTGATCAATTTTCTTCCAGCAAATTACAAACTGTCGACTAGCGATTGTCATAGTACAGATTTGGTTCAACCTTTTCACTATTTTACTCTTTGCACTTACAAAATCTTAGAACATGAATGGTTTGAGATGGTTATACAAATACCTTCAATTCTATTGGAATCTTTTTGCTGTCAAATATACACAACTTTTTGTGTATGAGTAAGTACATTTTTATTCATATTATTTTATTATTCTTACTATATATTAAATATATTAATTTATAATGGAAGGTACAATATCAATAATAATGCAAAACAATTAAAAATTCAATCAATAAGCATAATTTTATCTCATTTTTTGGGCAAAATCTTTCTACTGGCATAAAATCTAGTCACCAAGTAAATATGAGTATTGGTGTAACACGTATACATTTTACCATAAAAATGCGTTATGTACTAGGTTAGGCATGGTTAGGGGTGTTTATATTTTTAGGTTAGGCATGGTTAGGGGTGTTTATATTTTTAGTTTAACCAGCTCCAAAACTGGTGAAACTCCTGAAAGAAACTCCTCTAACCATGCCTGACCTAGTACAGAACGCATTTCTATGGTAAAAAGTAATTGAAGGTGGATATGTGCTACCCCAATACCGTAAATAAGTTGACTCCGCTCATATATCAATCGCGAATACATCCAATTTAACTTTACTGAAATAAATATGAAAGTTTTATCAATATTATTCTCATTTCCATTACTAAATTACTTGATTGATTGATAAATGGTTAATTGTATATTCTATATTAATCTATATTTAATAATTCTATAGTGAATAATTGACTGATAATGCAACAGTATATGAATATTTTTTCTATCATTTTATAATTTATGTATTGTGTTTTTATCGACACTAGCCACTATACCTATTCATTTAGAAATTATTTCCGTTTGTTTCTACAAACAATTGTGTTTCCAAAAAAAAATCTTTGGATGGTACCTATATTGTGTATTGGATTGTATTTTAATCTGTTTATATCAGTCATTCATTTGGAAATGAATGAACAATCGAATTTCTAAAATACTCTTCATCCATTGTGTTCCTCTAATATCCGCATTTATTCTGCACTGAATCATTCTCAATATTAGCCAGTCATTTGTAACTCGTGTTCATTTGAATTTTGAACAGATATTGTCTATATTAAAAAAAAATTTTAATCTTATTTCAGTTTAATCAAGTTGAACTAAATAATATTTTTAAAACTAATTGTATTGTCGGGATTAAATTATGTTAGCTAAACTAAAATTCAGGACTAGTTAAAACTGTTTTGATAGTAGCCCAATGAATAAAATTCAGATAAGTTTTAAGTTTATTAATTAACAAGCAAGAGGTTGTTCGTTTAAATTTCACTGATTTCAACTTATATTTGTTATCGGTAAAGTGTGACCTACTATAATAAATTATACAAATTTTGTTCAAGACAGGGCGTTACAAATAAGTATTGTAGATTTGTAGGACATTGAGAAGAAGTTGAAATAAGTCAAAAAGTTTTATACAACATGTATCCAAAACCGAACCGTTTCAGAGATTTAATTTATATGTAATACTGACAGCCATGATATGTTTTTGAAAATTTTGAATAATGGAGTCCTGCACTTTAGTTACAAACTAGTAAATTAGTCATTTATATTGAGACTAGGCCTAGAAACATCGTATTATACAATCAAAGTTTAAAAAATGTTATTGGTTTTTAAGATATTTGAGTTTTTAATGCCATTAAGTTTGACGCTAAAGCATTGCAATCTTTTTTAACTACTAGAATCTCTCTCGCACATCTAGTCTATTCAGAATCCTATCTACTATTTATGTCGTCGTCTGACTGTTAATTTTAAGGTTATTGTTATATTTACGTCGTTATATACCGTTTAATCATTCAAAATCCTAAATTTATCTGTCATAATTAACAACAAATATGTCAAGACATGCCCATTATATTTATCTTTGTTTTTCATGGCACAATTTGATGCCATTTTTAAATTCACCTATACAATATACAATTCCAAAATGAGTAAATTTCCGATTGCTGCCATGAATGCCATTCATCCTCAACCAGTAGAATGGTTACATCTGAAGCATTCCTCCAGTGCCTTACAGTGCACAGCCTCAATGCACATCCCAGTATCCTCAATCCAGTGATGCCTCGATTCATCGTCGGTCAAGCGGCCATTCACTCCTCACCTGCAGCTCTTGCGTCTCCGTCCCCGTCGTACCCCTACCCCAAGGTCTCAAGAACACGTCATCGCACGCACTCGGCACGCAGCACGCACCGAACTCCGCATTCCGTGCGGATCACGCAGCGGATAACTGCACCTGATTGCTGATATTGTCGTGAAGGAGGGGGTTGATTGTTGATGAACTGGTTCAGGGATGATGGATAGGGTTACACGATAGAGAGATCACTAGATCATTGGGACAGGTAGAGGAAGAGGTGATTTGAGATGTGAGATTGGATTACTGAGGCGTTGACAAGATTATTGAATTTTTTTTAAATTTGTTTTATTGGTTTGGAATTTGATGGAAATGTAAATAAATAAATATATCATCACAGCTATTACTTGATGTGGCACTGTGTCGAAGCAGATCTCGATTTTTATGCATTTGGAATCCGTCAAATCACGGTCTTCAAAAATGTTAATAGGAATCATAGGGATTGTAACAACAAATCTCTAAAGATAAGAAATGAAGGAAGCATCGGCCTGTGCTTAAATAATCGTCGGCTTATCCAACTTTCCAATTGATAATTTAAATAGCTTTAAAAATACAATCTTTTGTTTGAAAAACAATTTTATCTTGGGTTCCTCCATTGGGCTATTATCGCCCAAGATGTATATTTATTTTGTTTCATGATTCAAACTTCGAGAACTATACAAACTTGATTAAAGTTAGGAGACGATATTAATAATGTTTTTGTTTAAAAAAAACAGATTTTACTCGATTAATTTTGCATAATGTGAACGACAAAGTGTGAAATGCAGTATTATATCACGCAAATTTTGCCAAAAATAAATATAACAGTTTGTTTATGTGTTCAATAGGCCTAGGGTTTGTTTGTTTTAAATGCTAGTGAAGCGGGCCTTACCAAGAATACTTTCAATATTTAAATAAAATATGAAATTTGTTGTAAGAGTTTAGGTTTTTGCTTTTTAGAAGTGCGAGCGAATCAAACTTCACTAATAATTCGTTCTAATATGAAAAAAAAACCGGAAAATAATATATTTTTTTGTATTTTGTCTTTTATACTCTTGAGGTAACTTATATAATATCTTAACAATTAGATATCGGATAAATTGTTTCAAATGAAAAAGATACATAAAACAATATTTAAAATTGCCTTTCTAAAATTATTTGTTTTCTTCTGATTTTTAGCGAAGTGTCGTGCGCAAAAATATATAGTGCCACACCCAGTATTGGGTAAAAGGTATGGCAATTTATCTTTATAAATGAATTTCTAAAATTGAAAGATTGAATAATGTTCTATCTCAAGTTGAACTTTCTTTCAAAACAAATATTTTGTTAGAGTTTAATTAAAAAAGAAAATAAATTAGTTGACAATAAATATGAAAATGGCGCAAATCAATTTAGAAGTTTACGAGGCAGGAGCAAATCACATCTGGAGCATCGGGGCACAAAACTCTCAAATCGAAAATCGACATTTCGTGTCGCGAGCATGAACTATTCCTGTGCCAGGGGAGGCTCGACACCCCCGGGGGCACCCGGAACCTACCCCAACACGGTGGAGGAGACCGGAGCGAATTCAGAGCTGTCAGGAGCAGCAGCCGACTGCAGGAACATCTAGGTCACGATATAAAGTTCCCAGTCTATGGCCGATGTTTTCCAACTTCACTGCCGATGATATTGAAGTTCGGTTCCAATACGAAATCTTTATGAGAGGGGGATTTTTATTTACGGGGTTACATCAGGATTAACTTGTTTTTCGCTTTATTATTTTCTACCTAAAACTTATAAATGATTCAATGCTGGTACTATTTCGTCAAGAAGTACTACATCTCAAAAGGAACTAAATAGTTTGGAGAAATGTGATTCTACTTCTATTTGTTTTTACTTTTATAGCTAGAGCCAGAAAACATTTCATTTAATTTATTTATTTAGTGACTATAGTTTATTTTATAAATAATTCTACTCGTACATAATGGGGTCATCCAACATTTTCTGTTTTTTTTTCTGAGTAGTCCTACTACATTATTCAGTATGTGTAAATTAAGTTTCCATGTCTTATATGTGCAGAGTTTTAAAGATATGATTTAAAAAAATTTACTTTAATTTCAAACCCGAATTGGGTGTCAATAGCACTACATAATTAATTCACAAATCTCACTCTGAATATCTCACCTTTCACTCTGACAGTTGACAATTAAATAATGTCAGGTTACATTGATACAGTTTGGACCAGACGTCCAATTTTCCGTTTGATATTAAATTTATGCAAATATATTCTCTTCGCAGCTTACAAAATATGTCCAAGAAAGTTTAAAATTGCTTGATTCTATTTAAATCGGACAAACGGTTTATGTAGGTCTCTTAATATTGTAGTTATCCATTAAAATAATTGTTCCATTTCCAAATTCTGGGCGTAGCAATGTATACACAATGCTTAACTGTGTAACTGCTTAAACTTTGTTTCATTAGTTAAGTATTGTGTATAAAATGCTAAATGAAGAATATGTGCATGGAAGAAATATTTAACTGGGCAATTACCTCGGCAATTATGAAAACAAGAACCTTCCATTAACAGTTTGTCCATCTAGTACCAACTTTTTGGAAATATATTTTGTTAATTTCGAAGCGAATTAATAGCAAACGACAAATCGAATGGCGCAAGGCGCATCTTCATATCTTTTTTAGTTTTGAGTTACAGCGATTTTTTAAGCTCAAATTTTAAAGCCTATACCTCAAAAACTAAAAGAGATATTGAAATGCGGTTTGAACGAGAGTATTTCTTGTGCGCTACTTAACTTGTACAGGCATTTTTAAAATTTTTCAATTTTTTTCAAAATTTTTCTTTGCTCAATATTTCAAAAACTTGAAAAGATAATGAAATTCTGAAAACACCAGTGAATTTCTGGCGTAAAAATACATAAGTATGCAAATTTTCACAATAAAATTCGCACGGATACATTTTTTATTAAAAAAAATTGAAAAATGGCCAAAAATCGTAAAAATCTTAAGGCTAACCCCTTAAGAAATCTTCAAAAAACGGCAATTTTCGATTTTTTTTAATAATAAATGTATCCGTTCGAATTTTCTTCTGAAAATTTGCATACCTATGTATTTTCACGCAAGGAATTCACTGGTGTTTTCAGATTTTCATTATCTTTTCAAGCGCACGAGAAATACACTCGTTCAAACCGCATTTCTATATCTCTTTTAGTTTTTGAGTTATGGCGTCTCCAAGTTGAGCTATAAAAAAAGTTAAAAATTGCTGTAATTCCAAAATTAAAAGAGATATTGAAACGCGGTTTGAACGAGTGCATTTCTCGTGCTCTGAACTATATAGAACCATATTATAAAATTTTTGACTTTTTGAACTGGTTCAACCAGTAATTCACATCTGCATGTTTATATGTCAAAATTTTGGTCATTTATGAACATGGCAGCTCTGCAATAGCAGATCTTAATAAACTATACATTTTAAGCCGTTAAGTACAGTAACCAGTTGTCAAATCACAACTACCAAAAAAGAAATTTTTATTTAGTTTAAATAGGAATTTTAATTCAATAACTGTTCAAAAGTACCCCCATTTACCTGTAAACAATAGCCTAAACGATTATAAAATGAATTTATAGCATTATTTATTTGCTCTGGAGGAATCTCATGTGATGCAACACTAATTCTACGTTTTAATTGTTCTACACTCATTCTACCACCATTATAAAATTTACTTTTTAAGTGTCCCCAAAGAAAAAATCGTTTGGCGCAAGATCTGGTGACCTTGCAGGCCACTCCACTTCTGCACCTCGTCCTAGCCATCGTTGGGGGAATATCCGGGGCAGATAATTTCGTACATTTTGTTGGAACCAAACTTCCTCAATATTTACTCAATATTACTCTCTCTTGTAACAACTCTAAATAATTTTCCCCATTTAAATTTCCATTTATATAAAAACGCCCCACTATTTCATCCCCTATTAACCCGGTCTGAGTTTGAAAGAGGACAGTTTTATTACTTTGACAACTATAGATGACGGCAATGTTATTTTCCCTATGTTTACTTTTAAAATAAACGCTCTAATGCATTGCTGTCAAACTTTGTAACTGTAACTATGGTAATGGCATATCCCTATGTTTACTGATAAAAAAAAACTCCCGGTATATAATTTTTATTTCACTAGCAAGTGTTAAAATACAAGTATCTATTACTAATTCGGATTAAACGAAAAAATAAATAAGACATATAACAGAATATTTAAACAAATTCTTCTGAACAAAAATATAGTATTTTCATAATCGGCTTAAAACGATTAAACGTCCCTGTGCCATATAACTACAATGAATTCTATTAGTGCGGCTACCCCAAATCACTTAACGATAGTCACAAGAGGTAATTTTTTAAGGGTAGTATTAATCCTAAAATTATTCTTGTTTATTCCTATGATTATACTAGGAGGCACAGTAAAAACTTGAGATACCTTTTAAGTTTCGCGGACCCTTTAATATCCTTTCACAGACCCCTAAAGGTCCACGGGCTTTCATTAAGAATCACTGCATTAGATGATACCAAATAAGAAAAGATAATTTCAGTTGCTATGTATGTTTCATTGTCGAAGTTACTTTTAAAAGAAAGATCTTCAAATGAACTTCAACTACTTATACCTGTTTGTATTAGTCTAGGTTAAAATTCTAGAAAACCGTATAGAAACATGGGTCGGTCTTCTTACAGGGATTACTGGTGTAAATCTACCCTTGCCCTTAAGTTAAACACCTAAACCGATGGGTTTGGAATTCCACGACGTGGTTACAATTGTCTCACGGCACCAGTGTTGGCCGCGGCGACTATACTGAGGTCGCACATTTGCAGTGTCAATTATTTTTACCGTTACCTGGCATGGTATTTGCTGCCAAGGATGTTGTTGTTGCAGGACTGGACTTATGTTAAATCGACTGCACCTGTCATGTCAAAAGGAATTTTTTACTTACGACAAGACGTTTTATTACCATAATTTAACTGTTGTTTAACTATCATCATCTTCCCTTGTGGGACCGAAACTTTAATACTTGTTTAACTAGGAGTATTACACGTACAATGACAACAAAATGGCTCATATGTAAACCACTTCATATAAAGTATAAAATTAAATTACTTACATGTACTTGTCAATGTCTGAATCTCATTTTTCATTTGTAGAATGGATGGACAACATATCTGAAAAATAAAACAAAATATGAGATATCTTTTTTCTAATCTGGCAGAAAGGCAGACACAAGATGTATAATATTTTACTTACTTCAATTAAACAAAAATTATTTAGAATAAGTTTCTTTTAGTATGAAACATGAGATTTGTCACATCCATGATTATGAATTTGATAGCAATGTATCCAAGCTCAAAGCGTTTATTTTAAAACGAAACATAGAAACCAAAGTATTCTGATTGCACCCAAATGCAACAAATGAGTATTCCGCGCACGCTCCCAAATTTTTTTTCATTTTCCATTGGTTACAACACATCAATAGTATCAAATTCATATTTTTTTTATTGTTTTTCTTCAGTTTACTTCAGGGTTCGAAGATATATATCGATCGATATATATCATGATATTTATTTTGATATATATCGTCATATTTTTGCAATGATATATATCCATTATATAAAAATATGAAATAGTTTTTGAGATATAGCCTCCGGAGAAGTGAATTTTTTTTGAATTTTTCAGTTTTTCTACTTTTCCGAGGCTATATCTCGAAAACTAAATGTGATATGAAAACGCGCTCAACGGCATTAATTTTCTCGTGCTTCAGTTAACTTATAAACATAGTTTCAGCGATTTTTATTTTTTTTCTATTTTCCGCCAAAAAAATCGCAAAAAGCGGTTTTTTAACATTTTCTCGAAAACCAGAAGTCATATGCATTTGAAGATTGCACCACTGGATTCAGTGGGTCAAAATACATATGTATGTAAATTTTCGTTTTAATAATCCTACGATTAAGGATTTTTGGGAAAATTGAATTAAAATCTGAAAAAACCAAAGGGGTACCCCTTAGGAAATAATTAAAAATATTAAATTGCATAAAATTGTATGAAAATTTGCTTATAAGTCAATTCGGACACGGGGAATTCAACGCCGTTGAGCGCATTTCCATATCTTGTTTAGTTTTTGAGATATAGCCTCCGGAAAAGTGAAATTTATCGAATTTTTCAGTTTTTCTACTTTTCCGAGGCTATATCTACTAAATGTGATATTAAAACGCGCTCAACGGCATTAATTTTCTCGTTCTTCAGTTAACTTATAAACATAGTTTCAGCGATTTTTATTTTTTTTTCAATTTTCCGCTAAAAAATCGCAAAAAGCGGTTTTTTTAACATTTTCTTGAAAACCAGAAGTCATATGCATTTGAAGATTGCACCACTGGATTCAGTGGGTCAAAATACATATGTATGTAAATTTTCGTTTTAATAATCCTACGATTAAGGATTTTTGGGAAAATTGAATTAAAATCTGAAAAAACCTTAGGAAATAATTAAAAATATTAAATTGCATACAATTGTATGAAAATTTGCTTATAAGTCAATTCGGACACGGGGAATTCAACGCCGTTGAGCGCATCTCCATATCTTGTTTAGTTTTTGAGATATAGCCTCCGGAAAAGTAAAATTTATCGAATTTTTCAGTTTTTCTACTTTTCCGAGGCTATATCTCGAAAACTAAATGTGATATTAAAACGCGCTCAACGGCATTAATTTTCTCGTGCTTCAGTTAACTTATAAACATAGTTTCAGCGATTTTTATTTTTTTTCAATTTTCCGCCAAAATAAATCGCAAAAAGCGGTTTTTTAACATTTTCTCGAAAACCAGAAGTCATATGCATTTCAAGATTGCACCACTGGATTCAGTGGGTCAAAATACATATGTATGTAAATTTTCGTTTTAATAATCCTACGATTAAGGATTTTTGGGAAAATTGAATTAAAATCTGAAAAAACCAAAGGGGTACCCCTTAGGAAATAATTAAAAATATTAAATTGCATACAATTGTATGAAAATTTGCTTATAAGTCAATTCGGACACGGGGAATTCAACGCCGTTGAGCGCATTTCCATATCTTGTTTAGTTTTTGAGATATAGCCTCCGGAAAAGTGAAATTTATCGAATTTTTCAGTTTTTCTATTTTTCCGAGGCTATATCTCGAACACTAAATGTGATATTAAAACGCGCTCAACGGCATTAATTTTCTCGTGCTTCAGTTAACTTATAAACATAGTTTCAGCGATTTTTATTTTTTTTCAATTTTCCGCCAAAAAAAATCGCAAAAAGCGGTTTTTTAACATTTTCTCGAAAACCAGAAGTCATATGTATTTGAAGATTGCACCACTGGATTCAGTGGGTCAAAATACATATGTATGTAAATTTTCGTTTTAATAATCCTACGATTAAGGATTTTTGGGAAAATTGAATTAAAATCTGAAAAAACCAAAGGGGTACCCATTAGGAAATAATTCAAAATATTAAATTGCATAAAATTGTATGAAAATTTGCTTATAAGTTAATTCAGACACGGGGAATTCAACGCCGTTGAGCGCATTTCCATATCTTGTTTAGTCTTTGAGATATAGCCTCCGGAAAAGTGAAATTTGTCTAATTTTTCAGTTTTTCTAAATGTGTACAAAAACTAAAATTAAAAAATAAATATCCAAAAAGTGATATTTATCTGATATATATCCTATATATCAGATATTTTGATATTTATTATAAATATCATGGTTTACTTGAATAAATCAATAATTATTGTATTATTCTTTTTTGACAATTGTAGAAAAATGTTATTTGTATTTCGTGAGCGCAATTCTTGTTCTTACGTACATCAAGAAAACACTCATTTCGCGCACTTAATACAAAATAACTATTTTTTTATGTTCAAGTTTTATAGTTGAAAGTGACGGTTATCATCGTCTATATAAAGGATAAAGAAAATGAATGTGGAATAATATTCGTGAACTTGTAATGATGTCCGTGTCAAGCTTTGTGAGTCGGTCCTTGCGGAATCGTTGTTCGCGTAGAGGATTGTAATGTATTTCTAGCCGGACTTGTTCGAAACATGCAATAACACATTCCACTTGAACTGATTTATATTAGCGACTATTCCCGTTGTTTACTGTTCTGTTCACATTGCGTTGTTACGCTGCGCCGCGCCGTGCCGTGCAACGTCCGCGTTCTACGTTCTACGTTCTTTGAACGACGCTCGAACTCGAGCGTTCACGCTCGCAAAATTGAAATTTACGCTGCTGCTCCGGTGAAGAATTCCACTTCGCTCCTAACTTATGAAAATTCCTACCACTGCTTTGTTTTTCACTTTACATTCTATTTGCGAGTATTAGCATCGTGAGATTATTCAATTTCAACTATTTTTATTTTTCTTTAACGTTTATACTTGAAAGCTTTAGAGAAAATTCAATTTATTATTGTTCTCTTTATTTTATAAATTCAATAGATTTGGTTACATGTTTGCTTTTTCTTTGTATTTTATTTCTAAAATGAATAAATCTAAGAAAACCTACAAAACATAACTAACATTAAGAAACAATATAACATATTCCATTAAAAACAATAGAAGATATACATACATATAAATCTACATAATATCACGTTATAACCCATCAAATAAGGTAGAACATTCACAAAATATCCGCTTATCAGATTTATCAAAGAACGAATCTTCATCTAACATTCTCATCCCGACGTACCATCCTCATTTCAACCACATTTACGTTCCTTCCATGCAGTCTCATTTATTCCTCGGAATTTTTCATCTCACAACAGACCTTTAAACACATTCATCTATTCTCTCCTATACACCTGTTTCATAAATTGTTATTATAAATGTAACTTCAAAGAAACTAAATTTGCGCTACTCATTATCATTGGTAAAATTTGACATATTTTATAAAGATATACACTTTAGTTCACATATTTTCCGGACTTCATTTTTCGTTGGATGCGTTGTTGTCACAATAAATTATACCGTCGCCTACTTTAGGTATATACAAGGTTTGAAATGTAAAAAAAAACTCTGTTCTAAACTTGGCTGCGAGAGGCGCTTTTTCTAGAAATGATTTAAGCAATATTTACATAATTATTGTAAGTAAACTTAGGAGAAGTTTGCCACTATCGTAGGAGATGGTATCAAATCGACCTGTGGATCTTGAGAACCTTGGTTCGATCCCCACAGCTGACAAACAATTTTCACTAATTTAAATCTATCTCTGTGGCTCCCTCTCCACTAACATCTTTGGGGGCCGTGTTTTGACGGCCGGTAACCGCACTTCACGCAAAGAAATATATCACTTACCAAGTTCTGCTATGGCAGAGTGCCACACCAAGTAATGGGTATAAGGCGTGATAATATATTTATTTATTTATATAAAAATGAATTGGAACATCTAAAATTTGTATATATTCCTCCATTTTTATTTGGAAACTAGCGTGACATTTCAGGCCTTGTATTTACGATGACACCATATAAATATTTGTCGAAAACAAAAAAAGCTAAAGGAGTACTTTTCACTACGATTTTCCTGAACTAAATTAGATAATTATTACACTATTTCATTAAAACATCAAGGGTAGGTGGCTCAGTGGTATCGAGTGGCCTGTGGATCTTGAGAACCCTGGTTCGATCCCCGCAGACGACAAACAATTTTCACCAATTTAAAAATCTACCCCTGTGGCTCCCTCTCCACTAATATCTTTGAGGGCCGTGACTTGACGGCTGGTAACCGCATTTCACGCGACAAAATATATCACTTACCGAGATCTGCTTAGGCAGAGTGCCACACCCAGTAATGGGTAAAAGGCGTGATGATATATTTATTTATTTTATTTATATCAAGGTCTAACTCATTCAGCTAAATAAATTATAAACCAATAGTTACGATTTGATTGTCCACATAATTTTTGTCGATTGTTCCCGGTGTACCTGCACCACCTTACACAATCCCGGTCCGTGTAGTGATGGCTGGCACGCGGACACGCGATGTCATGCCACTGAGCCACGCAGACACGGCAAACTCGGCTCGAAGCCAAAGAGGAAACAGGATAGCGTAGCCACACGCTATTGTCATGCTAAGGTTTCGGCTTCTGCACCAACTTGGCGGCAAACTTTCATACGTGCACTATCCATGACTCACACCTTCTTTGCACCATATCAGGTCTATACCAACATTAAAACTGTCAGTTGAGATAATCATCTTCAAATTTGCAATAGAATCCACGAAATGAAAACAGAAAAAGATGACAAAATTGTATTTATAGGAGTTGGTAAATTAGTGGGCATGCCAAACGAATGTTGAATGAGAGATTGAGAAAAAAATGTTGCATGATGATCTAGAAATAAGTGGATGAATATTTTTGAACGTTTGGGTGCGCATTGCGCAGAATATAATGGTCCCCAAAATATGTGTGGATGTACAAAAAGAGATTGTGATGAATGTTAGAATGGATGTATTAAATCAATTTAGATTTAGTTTAATTATATGGAACGTTTGTCTAATTGATGGTGAGAGATAATGCGGACAATATAAAAATAAGTGGAGGAATATAATTGAAGGTGAACTAAAGATTACGAATGGAAGGAATAAACAAGTTTATGTAAAAGGAATTTAGAATGTGGATGAAGTTAAAGTAGTGTGTAAGAGAAGAAGATATTATAAATAATTGTATAATAAATAACCAAGAATTGAAAAAGTCATTGCCTTCATACTCGTGCGAAATGAGTATCATTCCATGTTATACACTATGTCCATCTGTACAGTGGTGTGGATAGCGTTACAGAATTCGAATCCGGAGATCCCGAGTTTGAATCGCACTCAAGCTAAAAATTATTTGAACTCCCACACTGCGGCTTGGTAAGTGCGGACCCTATAATGTAATTGGGATTAAGTTCCTGTTATAGAGCGTAACATAAATAAATAAATACACGATTAGTTGGCAACAGGGTCTGTATAAACTTATTTATTTGGTTATGGGGTAGATAGCACGGTGTTCCAAACAATTCTAGAAAAATTTATTTTATTTATTTGTTTCTTTAATCCTAACCTCTCGAATTCCAATCGTATTTCATTATCTCTTGCTTTATACACCAGGGGACAAAATTAGTAATTTTATTACTTCAATCATTTACCTCCATTAATTTCTGTAGTATTTTAGTTCGTCGACAATAAAAAAATATTATTATCCCAGAGATTAGTGAGAAAATAATATATTTTATGATAAAAAAGGAAAAGAAAAATTGGACAGATCTCAAGAAAATCGATGTGGAAGTGAGAGGCATTAAATAAGCCCGAGTGTGTTTTTATATCGTTGACGGAAACAGAGGGCACCCGGATAGCTCGTCGTTCAACAAATTGTCAATCGACATCGTAGAGCTTCAAGTCCCGATAGTTCACTCTAGGAGAAACGTCCGTGTTTGTCTTGTATGGTGCGACTGGAGCCGTGGATTCAGAACGACTTCAAATGCCTTCCAATCAAACCGATTTATTTTATTGTTATTTTATTGTTCCGAAGCGAGTGGGAATATTTTATATGTGGACTAAAATACTGACAGATGGCTTGTGGTCTGGTTTATGTTTATTTTAATTTTTTTCGTCTGTTGGTTTGATGTTTAGCGTGTATTTTTGACACGAATAAAAATAGATGTTTTATGTGATCATGGCATTGAAGTTTACTGATTTTATAACTGTGTAATCTTATATTTAATGCTAAATTATCTAAACCGCAAACTGCTAAAACCGCTGAAACACGAATGAATGAATCATTTTTTTATTTTAAAACAAAACATATATGTTGAAATGTAATTCTCTACCTTCAATCTTTCCTGTTAAACCAGTGATTCTCTACCTATTGATCGCGTAGTAATTTATGTCCATTGTTCGGTGTTTTTAAAGTTTGAGAAGCGTTATTCTAAATCGAATTTACGTATTTCTTCATAGTGCAAGTAAAGATATAGTCGTTGTAAATAAATTCTTTTCTTTCGAAGATTAACTTGTTTGATGGTAAAATACAGAGTTTAGTTAAACTCCATTAATTGGCTACTTAAAGTCGCATTACAATTCGTCTAGACACAATTATCGTAATGATGGTACTAAACCTGATTTACAACTTTGTGAATTTAGTGAAATATAACTATTTATACAGGGTGTATCTGTACTTTGGGAAACAAATAAAGGATATAAGATGTACTGATCATGGAACAAAAAATTTTTTTTTTAATTCGCAAAAAATTTGTATCGTATTTAAAGGTAACATTTTGTTAGCCACTGGTTGATAGCTATTATTAATAATTTTATTTAAATCTTCTTACAAGTAATTGTTTACACAACACCAAATAAATGTCTGTTTTTGTGTAATTAATAATGATGTCTCATTATTCCGTTCAAAACATAGGGGCCGGACACATCGAGCCGCAGTTTTTACACTGCCGTACTGCCGGTTTTTTTTAGTAAAAAATTGTGTAATTAATCATTTAATTTAGTTAAATGTAGCAGGTCAAGTAATAAAGTACGCTACTAAAAATGTTTAGTTCAAGTAAACCATCCTTAATTTAGCGAATTTAAAAAATATATTTTTGTTCTATGATCAGTACGTCTTATAGTATATACCCTTTAATATTTTTCCGCATGTACATATACACCCTGTATAATTATTTTGTTACCCAAAAATTTACCTGCATTGTATGAGTTATAACTCAAATATAACAAAAATTTTAAAAACTGTCATTAAACAAAAAAAAATAATGATCAATTCTTTTCCCGGAAATTACATATGTTAATAATTATCATAATACTGATTGCAAATGTAGACTGCATTTTAAATCCAAATATTATAGTTACCTTTTCGGTCTGATCTTATTTTCTTTCAACTATGGTCATAAATGTATTTTTCCCAAACTAATTGTACTTATAACATCTGTTTTCAATCATGTATCTCCCACTTCTTGTGTCAGAATTCTTGTGTATACTATTTATAAGTCTTAATCTAATGTACAAATTCATTCTTATCTTGTTCACCTGATGATGGTCTAGTCGACCGAAATACGTATTGTAAAATAAAACTTTACATTATTTGAAACTAACCTAGTGTTGATTTTTAATTTAATCGAATTTACATTTATTCAGTATCCGAAAAAATATTATTTAACAAAAAATTGAACGTATTTTAAGTAACGGGGGTCCAATTTTGATGAGTTTCGTTATTTATATTTGCAAAATCTTAGATAGTTTATGAGGTTACATCATATATAATTTACAGTGCGACAATTTATAAATAATTAAGTAATTCTTCAAGTTTGTCTAACTTGAATCACTTGCTATTAGTAATCCACCTGTTAAGCAACAACATAATCTTGTAACAACACAAAACAAAACCTTCATTCTTACATAAAATTCCTATCTTCTCTTGTTGACCTTTCATTCTACAAAATAATGAACATTTGATCGTGGGACGAGCTATAACCACTAGCACTATACAATACACGTGAACTCCGATTACAAAGTCAGTTAGAATGATACTTGTATGGAAATAATCAATTTGTAGTCTCCTTGTAATGACAGACAAACAATTGATTACAGCAGATTTCCAAGAAACGCACAAATCGTCAATATGTACAACAAGCATAAATACATTTTAAATCCAGGTGTACTGACAACCAGCAATCAAACGAGAACATGCTCTGCATATTGGCAATTCTTTGTTCTAGAATATTGTCACTACTATGTAGTAAATTACAGTACAATTAACGCAAAAAGTGTAACCCGGAAACTATGTGAACTAAATTGCAATCTCTACAAAATATGTCAAATTTGACCAATAGTAACATTGCATACAACAAAATTATGAAAGATTACTGGCAGTTAAATAATGTGTTCTATTGCTTTCAAATTCCTAATAATTTTATCCATTCAACAATTAAAATAGCACATAAAAAATTATTGTTAAAAGTCTGTGCCGTTACTAACAGCAACAGGATTAAAATGATACTTGTACATACATACATACATAACATCACGCTATATCCCATTAAATGGGGTTGCACGAATCCGTCAACATTCTCATCCTGACACACGATACTCATTTCGACCACATTAACACTTCCTCCATACAAACTCTTTCTTTTCTCACAACCAAAATCCATCATCACGCAACAAACATTCATCCATTCGCTCCTGTACACCAGTTTCGTAAATCTTCACTTACGCCCACTTCTCTAACAACGAATCAATAAGAAATGAAGGCAGCATCGCCTGCGCTTGTTTAAAAATACATTTAACACAATTGCAGTTACACACTGTATAGTAAAAACTTAAAATGAAGTAAAAAAGATGAGGAAGGAAGGGAGTATCTCTCTGCGCTTGTTTTTGAAACTGAATAATAATGATACTTGTGAAAATGACATTTCCCTCACTTAATTTAGTTGTGATAGTAACTGTTTCCCTCACTAGTGATGAAAGTAAATAACTTTCCTCACTAGTGAGGGAAACAGTTAGTATCACAACTAAATTGAGTGAGGGAAATGTCATTTGACATGGTCACCAAGGAAACGTGAAGTGCATTTGGAAATACAACTCCTTTATATAAAATAATTATTAAATTTCTTGTATCATATACAAGTACATAAAAGTGTAATTTTTACGTAACACACGTGGCAAAAGGGCCATTAACGAGTACTAAAGTTAGAGCCCAAGTGATAGCGAGTAAACTAGTAAATCCTTTCGTCACTAGTGTTACAATATACAATTTTCTTCCATTGCCAATAACGACGAGAGAAAAATATAAGTGATACAAATGTAAAAATATTGTGAAAGTTGTAATTGTAAATTGAAGTTGAATATTTAGAGTTTGTTTGTTTTTCTTAGAGTTTGTACATATTGGGTATAAAGTGTAAACAAAAGCAATCTCCTTTCGATCAAAAGCGCACTAGTATTTACTTCCTGTTGGTTTATCTGCATCTGTTGTGCATCCCTTTCTAGATATAATTTTTTGAATTCACTGGAGATATTCCAGAGCAATGACCTGATGAATGTATACATTGACAAAGTATTGCTTTCTATTTTTATCATCGTCATTATGCGAATTTCTATTTGTTAGATACTGAAGATGATACGCAGTGAAAACAGGAAGGTGTTATATGTAAACCTCTCAAATCAAATGGCTGATACGTGCTGTTATTTTACGACAAATTAAAATGATTTTCTTTTGTTGACTGTTCATATTTTCGACCCACGTTGGATCTGTCAAATATTCAAGGTAAATGTTGTTCAATGAACTTCGACAGAAAATCTGCACCCAAATAAATTAGAATACCTTTGTCAGATTATTAATCAAAACTAATTTACATACAAACGTCAACTAACGATTATATTAACATTTATATCTAATCTAATTCAATTATCTGATATTTAACTATCGCGAAAATAAATACAAATTTATTGCTACAACGTTTCTTTAAATTTCCAAGTCAGAAACAGTTGGAACTTTTACATTAACATGATTATTTAATTAACCAAACTTTTGCAAGTGTAACGGATGTTAGATAGCGAAAGGCTGGATTAAAACCAGGGTTCGAAGATATATATCGATCGATATATATCATGATATTTATTTTGATATATATCGTCATATTTTTGCAATGATATATATCCATTATATAAAAATATCAAATAGTTTTTGTGATATAGCCTCCGGAGAAGTGAAATTTTTCGTATTTTTCAGTTTTTCTACTTTTCCGAGGCTATATCTCGAAAACTAAATGTGATATGAAAACGCGGTCAACGGCATTAATTTTCTCGTGCTTCAGTTAACTTATAAACATAGTTTCAGCGATTTTTATTTTTTTCAATTTTCCGCCAAAAAATCGCAAAAAGCGGTTTTTTAACATTTTCTCGAAAACCAGAAGTCATATGCATTTATAGATTGCACCACTGGATTCAGTGGGTCAAAATACATATGTATGTAAATTTTCGTTTTAATAATCCTACGATTAAGGATTTTTGGGAAAATTGAATTAAAATCTGAAAAAACCAAAGGGGTACCCCTTAGGAAATAATTAAAAATATTAAATTGCATAAAATTGTATGAAAATTTGCTTATAAGTCAATTCTGGCACGGGAAATTCAACGCCGTTGAACGCATTTCCATATCTTGTTTAGTTTTTGAGATATAGCCTCCGGAAAAGTGAAATTTTTCGAATTTTTCAGTTTTTCTAAATGTGTACAAAAACTAAAATTAAAAAATAAATATCCAAAAAGTGATATTTATCTGATATATATCCTATATATCAGATATTTTGATATTTATTATAAATATCATGATATTTACGAACCCTGATTAAAACTGTACTCTCATTCTTTCAAATACAATCAAATTTAAAAAAAAATCTTATTGCTAGTATAGCATACCATACATAATTGCACATTATTTTTCTGTGTTCGAATATATCTATTGCATACACTATCTGTGTTCCTAAAAAATTATTATTTGTTTAGTGAAGATTAATTGCAGGATGAATCTCATGAATTTAGGCAAACGCAAGATTAGTTTTTACCTAAAATTTTCTGTCAAAAAAGCGCGTGACAGCTTTCTTTTCCTTTTTTATCTTTTTGATTCATTTTCAGTACTTATAATAGAATATCTAATTGCATTTCTGGGAAATTCACTTTCAAAAACAAACACCGTATGGCATTCCCTTTCTTTTATGGTATTTTGTTGTATGTCTAACTGCAATTGTGTGAAATTTACTTTTAAAAAGTAGCGCAGCACGAGAGTCCCTTCCTTTCTCATCTTTTGATTTGTTTTCCGTTCTTAAATAGAGTGTTCTAATTGAAATTGTGGGAATTTTCTTTCAATACAAGCGCAGGATGTCGCTCACTTCCTTTCTTATCTTTTTAAATTTGTTGTTAGAGGACTGAACATAAGTTATTTAAGATGTTTTGAGTATCTGAAACTTACGTCGAATGAAAGATTAAAGAGAAAAATGTGTAGAAATGAACGGATAAATATGACTGAAAGTTTGTTGCGTACTGAAGAAATTCGAGTGTGATAAATAAATGAGCTTGTATAAAGGGAACTATGAATGTGGTTGAATCGAGATTATTTGATAAATTTGATGAGTGCATGTTCTGTGAATGTTTCTACTCCATTTTATGGGAGATAAAATGATGTTATGTACATATTAATAATTAACGTGTTAAAATGTATGGTAAAAAATCATTATTCTTGTGCCTAATAACAGTTTTTTTTTCACTCTTTGTGTTATATTAGAGTTGCAACTCATAATTCTGGCCCAGTGGATAAAATAAAGGTAAAATTTGCGTATCAAGTGAGAGGTCATATGTTCTTGGCAAAAAATACGATTCTGTGAATCGGATTCCACTGCTTCTGTAATTTGAATGAAGTTCCTGTTGTGCATAGTAACAAATAAGAAATAGTAAATGGAATAAAATTGTCGTCATGTAGAAAGAAACATTATATTTCTCTCCCTAGGTAGGATATTTCTCTCCCTAGGTAGCATGTTTCTCTCCCTAGAGACTACGATTATTAGCTGTTTGCGGAGTTTCCTAGATAACTAGTTACGCAACCCATATTTGACATTTGTCTCGATAAGACAGTAATTTTTGTGCATTTGTTACGAAAAGTATAATATGCTTCACGGGAGGGCGCGATTATTCCTTGTGTGAAGTTGACAAACCGAGACGTAAAAATAATATTTTCTTCACACAATTTAGTTGTGATAATAACTGTTTCCCTCACTATGAAAGTAAATAACTTTTCTCACTAGTGAGGGATACGGTTACTGGCACAACTAAATTCAGTGAGAGAAATGTCATTTGACATGGTGACCAAGGAAATGTGATGTGCATTTGCAAATTCAAATGAAGTTCTTGTTGTGCATAGTAACAAATAAGAAATAGTAAATGGAATCAAATTGTCGTCATGTGTGAGGAATTCAAGTAATAGTAAGGAGTGATTATTTAAAAGCCATTATTAATTTGATTTGCAATTTATAATCAACTGCATTGTGTAAATTGACGTATTGTAAATAGCAAAACGTTAGATAAAATCGGTAGTATAGTACTAGGCGTAAGTATGTATTTTTTATCGGTGGATCAGAACGATTCTGCAGAAGTGGCTTGTCCTTGCATTGTTCGCATTTATTGCGAATACAGAACGAGAACGCAGCGCAGACGTCTGTGAAGAATGTGAAGACGTATGACGTCATGTTTGTGTTAACACTTTAAACGGCCGTCGTCCATTGCTAGTTGTGTCCGCTCCACTCCGCTTTGTTCAATTTGTAAGTGGACTGACTTGATGCTTGATTAGCCCATGGCCTTTGTAATGCAGATTTTATAATTTTGTTGTTGTGCCTGAAAATGCGCAACGCACACTATAAAACTCCGACATACTACTTTTCCAACAACACTACTCGGACAAACACTATTTTTAACACATTTATTTCAAGAATTCAATGCAGATCACGCAACAGTTTTCATTTAAGACTCTCATCTATAGAATACACAAATATTCACTAAATATTCTGATTATATTTTAGATATAGACAACTCGAAATAAATGTGAAAAGATTCACCCTTACTTCCTCGACAGTGCAGTAAGTCCAGCGCGATCATTTGGCAAAATAACTCCCTCCATTCACAATAATGGATGCTATTCTTATTTTCAAGCAAATGTATGCTCTGCGTAGGTTATAAAATATATCTAAGAAAGATGAAAATGGGTTGAAAACTTTTCAAATACAGATAGAGTCTATGGGGCCTGGCGCGACTGTAGTTACTCAGTAAAATACTTATCCTATGATGCTATTCTTAACTTAATAACATACGCACAATACTGAACTGCTCAGCTGTCTATACATTCGCCTTATTTTGCACGAGTTACAGGATTGTATTAACGTATAATTTTTAATTCTTCTGTAGATATATCAATCTATTTTCTTATGGTATGTGGAATGAAAACGATATGAAATTGGAATCCGGAGATCCCATTATATTCAATATCTTCTCACTCTCTTGTTATATTATTGCTAAGAAACATTAAGTCTCGAATATTATTTATTGACATAACGAAAAACGTAAATGTATTGATATATAAACTATCACATTGCGGCTCGGTGAGTGCGGACCCTGTACTGTAATTGGGATTAAGTTCCTGTTGTACAGCGTAACATAAATAAATAAATATCTGTGTTGGGGTGGTTAGGATTTCTACTATAATAGGGTATAATTTCCCCGAAAAGAACGTTTGACAATATAAATATTTCAGTGCCGGCCCTGGCACCAAAAGACGCCCTCAAGTCCTCTAAATGATTACACATGTTCTCCGTGGCAAGATACAAGTTCGCGACAAAAATTTGTTGTATTTTTCCATATCTGACCTTCGCTTGGCAACGCGTGCTTCTTTTTGGTTCTCGAGCACATAAAGCGACCGCCGTCGCGACATTCCGACCGCACCCCTTCGCCACCGCGACTTTAGTGACGGCCCGTGGCCGGCTCAATAGCCTCAACACCACGGGAAGCTTATGCTAAATAGAAAACGCTTTATACTATACCTCCACATAACGTACTCAGTTTTTTTTACTCTGATGCGGCGGAGAATAATAAAATCAGCCTATGGAAAAAGATTCAGTTAATTAGGAATTTGGCTAATTTGCAAGCATAATCATAATGGCTCGTTAATTCCGTGTTACGTCACTTGTTAACACTTGAAAAGATATATTAATTATTTTTGCACGATAAAGTTGCCAAGGCAGTACGAGTAAATTAGGTTTACAAATTAAAATCGGTACATAAATATTATCGGAAACCGGTAAGTAAATAAAAATTAAACATTCCTCCGCGGTAATATAGCATCGAAATATACTTTTAAACAATTCCGGAGATCTCGATTTCAAATCCCACTCAATATAAGAACTACCACACTGAAGATCAATGTATCCAGACCCTGTACTGTAATTGTAATTAAGTTACTAAAATGACATGTTGTTTTTTTATTTGACTTGATAATGGAACCAATCCATAGTCCCGAAACGTAGTCTTATCTAATGTTTTAGTTAATAAAATTCAGTAAACCCCAGAAATCCAAATATTGTTGTAGTAGTTTGTATTTATTACTACCCTTTTAATATTATATACAGCTTAAACAAAGAAAAAATCTTCGGATTTACTGAAAACTGTTAATATTTAGATATATAGATACTGGCGCGGTAGTCGAGCATGTTAACATACTAACCTAAGTTCGTCAATTCGAATCCGCTTGGCTACAATATGTGATTTGACGTTCACATTTGGACTATAAAATAGTTACTTATACACCTTAAATAAGGTAGCATCTGACTACAAATACAGGCAGTATGGCAGTGTAAAAACTGCAGCTTGGTGTGTCTGGTCAGCCCAAATTGTAGCGGCAAAATGAATTAATTAATATTTAGATTCTTGGTTTTTCAAAGTTTAATTCAATTGAAATTATAGGTTTAAATTGTATGATTGAATTTTCAAATGTATTTTATGTTTTGTTGTTCCAATAAATAATTGCAGTAAATGCTTTTGGATCTCTTCTTTCGATTTCTCCTTTCCTTGGCCCCTTCACCCCTTTCGGAATTTCGCACCCTACAGATAGAGAAACCCTAGTTTACGATGTTCTCTTTAACTATCTAAATCCCAGTGTATCGTAATGTTACATTTAGTTTACGGTTACAATTTTCATTCGAAATTTCCTTATTACCAATGAAGTTTACTGATCACTAAGTTGAATACCCAATCACAAAGTGATTCTAGTTAATATCTAGAGTAGCATTTGACACGATTTTCTATGACACTGGTTTGTTTGATGGCACATTCAAAGAGCTCTTACAGGGTAATAACGTAATGCACCGAGTTAGTTCGAGGTTGCAGAGGTAAACCGCTCTTTACTTCACTATCTGTCACACAAAGCTAATTACCTATCGTACGAGTACTTGGTTTTAGTTTTAAGAATTTAGTTAATTAATTTTGTTGTTTTACTCCTTTGTGGATTAGTATGGAAGATCAATAAAAGCATTTACTTACAACAAAGAAATATATCTAATTGGTATTTTATTTTAAATAAATTGTTATTAACAGATGAAAACATATAGTATTTCCAGAGAAATATAAAAGCTTCATTTAGAATAAATGAATGGATGAAGTGTTAATGTGGTCGAGACGATTATCGTGTGTCAGGATGAGTATGTTGACGGGTTCGTGCTACCCCATTTAATGGGATATAGCGTGATGTTATGTATGTATATACAGGATGTTTCAGGACTAGTGTAACAAACTTTAACAGCTTATTCCTGAAGTCATTTTGAGCAAAAAATGTCATATAAACATAGGTCCTATTCCTTCTAGTTACCAAAATACAAGAGGTTGAAGTTTTATAAATAACACAACATTTTAAAATTTTTGTAATCAAGATACTTTCGGAAAACAAGAATTTTATTGAAAAGTCATACCTTATTTGTCTTAATTAAAAATTGTTGTACTTTTGATTGTATTACTGTTTCATAATGGATGGTTATAGTACTGCTGAATTTGCAGATATAATTTTTATTTATGGATTATGTAATGGTAATGCCCGTTATGCGTCCAGAGAATACCAAGACTGATATCCAAATAGAAGCCAACTTTCCCATCCCCTATTTGCGCGCATTTTTGTTTTCCGAAAGTATCTTGATTACAAAATTTGAAAATTTCGTTTTATTTATAGAACTTCAACCTCTTGTATTTTGGTAACTAGAAGGAATAGGACCTATGTTCATATGACATTTTTGGCTCAAAATGACCTCAGGAATAAGCTGTTAAAGTTTGTTACACTAGTCCTGAAACACCCTGTATATATGCAAAAACATCACTTTTATCAGTTTGACAATGGCCAACTTAATTGAACTGCGTTAACGCTTATTATAGCCATTTCATTATATAGTTTTGCCGTATACAAATTTGTCGTGAGCTTTTTACAAATTTGATATGTCAAGTAGTGCCATCTAGCGATTTTTATTTCAATTAAATGAAAATGGTCACGGTGTCAGGTTACAAAAACACCCTTAAAATGTTGGAAAATTAAATTAAAACAACCTTAAAATATTTGAAAATTAAAGTTTTTGTGATAAAATGCATTGAATGGAATTACGTATTTTATGTATACATTTAATATTAGGTTAGATTAGATTAGTTACGACGTATACTTTGAAATTGTAATAAAAGAAAATTTGAAAATATAGGAGGTTATCATTTAGAAATAACTTTTAACGTGTGGCTCCATAGCTGTATCAACCTTACAAAATAAAAGTTACTAAAAATAGTTTAACAATAGCCTCTATTAATTAACTGTTTACAGTACAATAATTGACTGATTTTAAACGCAAAAAGTATAACTTCAAAAAAATTGTGGGTTCTTCCCTATTGATGTAAGTGTTACCTTGAACGATGACCTTTGTATAAACAAGAGAGGAGGAAAGAAAAATTTAAAAATAACTCTTAACATTTTATCATAAAGCTATCTGGTATCTGGTTTCTACGAATCAATATAAGAAATAAACGATAAATAACATAAACAGAAGAAAATAAAAAATCAGGAATCATTTCTACGCCTTTCAGATACCCACATCAACAAGTTTAAAATAAGAAGATTAATTTTGAAAAAACAAAACAAACCTAATACCAAGAAGTATTTTTTCAAGCTTAGCATGGCAGATTTATTTACATGGGTTTGTTACTAATTTTAAACTTCTCTCTTTTTCTCGCTGCAAAATATTTTTGAACTTTGCAACCAGTTCTCGTAGCTCAATGATAGCATGCTCATATTTATAAACAACAATCATAATTTATGTAAAAGAATTTTGCAGCACAAAGACTTATTTACAACTATAAATTTAATTACAAATTTTGACAGCTATCAATACAGAATACCTATAATTTGTTTACAATATGGCGTATTCTATTATTTGCCATTTGGATCAGATCTAACTTACACTTACTGAACCAGATCACTTATTAATTTGAATTACTTCTCCCACTTTATTCCCAATATTACAATAAGTGATTCGGATTCAAGTTGAAGTAATCCACAATAAGTGCATCAGTTTGCTAAGTTCATTCTACGATTACTATGAAAAGTTAACAATTACGCTCTCATTTGTAATCGTTAAGTTGGCGTTTTCTGTGGAACAATCGAAAAATAACTTTTTTCCAATGGCAACGGGCGAAAAAGATATTGAATACGCGCTTATTTCAATAGTTACCAGGGATACAAATAAAATAGAAACTTGTCATATTGATAGTTGACAGAACGAATTTATTTTCAATACGTATACGTTTTTTAATAAGATACAATCAAAGAAATTATCGTGTTCGAGTAACAAAGAATCACTTTACGCTCTTGATACACAAATAACTATTTATCTGAAGAGTTCATTGGGACAACAGAGGTTGCATAATTTAGCCATACTATCCATTGAACAAACTTTGTCCCGAAAGTTGTATTTTGAATAAGTAATTCATAATTTTATCGAAATGAAAGCTCTAAAAAAACAATTTTAAATTATTAAGATAAGTTTTACCTATTTAATGTATTATTTTATTTTAAAATATTTATACATATTTTTCCTAATAAAAACATATATTTCGTACTAAATACTAATTGTTATTTTAATACTCCCTCTAAATTATAGGGTACAACTAATAGTATTTTAAAGAATATCTATCGAAAAAGATTTTCTTCATTTTATAAGAACTAAGGGCTCAACATTAAATATTTGCCAGGAACCTCCCATTCTGTTGTTTCCCTTCTGTAATCAAGTAAGATATGGTCGCCATTTTCTCTCTATTTTTGTATTTAAAATGCGAATACGTTGTTAATTTGAAGATCTTTACTATTTCTTAGTTAGTACCTACTAAAAAAATTCTTGTTGGACTTTTCATTTGAAATTGCATTGAAGTTGGAAAAAAGTCAAGTACATTGAAGTAATAAAATTTGGCGAAGCATATTTCACAGATGACGTCCGCATCTCTCAAAGAAGCGATTCGCATGACTGAGTCTCTCTGCTAAAGCAATCATCGCCTGTAACAAGGTCCAATTAGTTCACTAACATGTCCGCACTTACATGCGTGGCGCTGTTATCAGTGTGCTAATGTAATTCGATTCCGGTTCATTGTGACATGATGGATGATGACTGGTGCACGAGGCACATGTCCCCTCACATCTCTTCCCTTCTCAAAGACTTCAATGTTGCCAACATCTTAAAATACTCCCCAGACCCGTCAAAATACTAATCAATCATCGAGGGTGAAGTTCCGATAACCGGAAGTGCATTGATTTGTTTGTGAATATTCTGAAGAGGTTTTAATATTCTGGATTGATATTCCGGAACGGTTGATAGAAAATACAGAACGAAGCATCAATATTTTATGTTCGCAGACAAGGAAATATTAAAAACATTGCTTGCTTTTATCTTACTTTGTCCTAATTTCAAACCAAGATTTATTCTAATCTTTTCCACAATTTTTATCTCAAGATTAGACTATTAAAATAAACTCTATAATACAACTATTTAAGTTTATTATCTTACAATATAATATCACTTATTACAATGGCATATTTTGTTTATAAAGAAAAGCTGTAAATTATAAAATAGTTCCATTCTGGACAGAGCTCAAGAAAAATTCGAGAGTTGCATAATTTATTTTAAGTATTTTTGGCCTAAAATAATATGAGGACTGACTTTAAGTGTTAAACGCTTATGGCCCGTTACTTAATTAACGTCTTGTATAAATATATTTTTAATTGTCACTAGTTTTTTAA
Organism: Pterostichus niger; assembly: GCA_947425015.1. Taxonomy (NCBI): domain Eukaryota; kingdom Metazoa; phylum Arthropoda; class Insecta; order Coleoptera; family Carabidae; genus Pterostichus; species Pterostichus niger. The sequence goes on from OX380339.1 coordinate 5,002,683, forward strand.
TAGTTTTATTATGTTTTTAAGGTATATTGAAATTTGTAACTGCGCCAAAATAATAATCATAAATAGTCGAGTAGAGAAAAATCGTTTCTTGTTTCAAAATTGAAGAGTCGTTTTCCTTGGCAACGAAACTCATTCGTCCATTGAATCCGACAGTAAATAGTGCATTTTATTCTCATCCACCGGAAGTAAACACATAAACACGTCCAGGTACCAGGCTGTGGAGTAAGGGGACAAGCGGAAATGCTTTAAGAACTGTAAGAAGCGAACTAGGGGCGATAACATAACTCCGAACGAAACAAACGAATAACTGTGTGACTGGAGTGCCCGGGCAAGGGTATCTTGATCTTGATATGGTGGGTGACTTTAAATAGGGGAAGAATGAAACAAGAACTTGTAAGGTGTATTTATGTTAAAGATTACTATATTTTTCTACATGTTGTTTCTTTGTAAGCTGCTCATTTTAATGAACAACTATATCTATAAAAATTATAGATATACCTACTCTTACTATCATTAGCATCTAACTATAATAACATGTAATCATAAAAACATTTGCATAAAACAATAACATTTATACGAATTACAAGAATCTTCGGTCAAATTAGAAATAAATTACCACATTTTTTTTCTTGCAAAAGTTTTATCAAGCACATTATTCGATATTGTGTACGAGTGAGTTGTCACCTTGGAACAAGTTAAAATAGACGTTCCAGTTTAGGAACATCCAGGACTTTTTGCCACAAGTGCACCTCCCTTCAATGCCATTTTATTTGTTGAACAAATTTTCGCGGAACAAAAAGAATCACTCTCACTGACATGAAGTTAGTCACTATGGTCCTACGCTTATATTTGTCTTGTTTTATAACGTAATTATCAAAACCGCCCAGTTTTAGGACTATAAAATTTTTCTCGGCCAGAAACGGGGCAACAATTAATCCACCTGCAAAAAGGCTATTTTCGTTGCAGAAACACGCATTAAAAATGGGTCATTTTATTATACGTGTGACAAAAAAAATCATTTCTAATATGACAAACATCGTTCTCAGTTCTTACAGTAAAGTAACTAATTGTAGAAAACAAGCGTGAAATACGCTTCCTTCCTTTCTTATCTGTTTAGATTTGTCGTTACAAAAAAGTGCGTGAACAATTGAAAATATTTGAAATTAAATAAATATATTATCACGCCTTTTACTCATTATTATGGGTAGCACTCTGCCCTAACAGATCTTGGTTAATAACAAATATATTTATGAGCGTAAAGTGCAGTTAGCACCCGCTAAATTGCGACCCCCAAAGATGCGAATGAAGGAGGAGCCACAGGGGTAATTTAAATATGGTGAAAATTGTTTGTCGGTTGTGGAAATCGAATCCGGGTTCTCAAATCCACAGGCCGATTCGATATCACTGAACCATCTCAATTTTGAGAAAGTAATTTTTTCTCCCGTAAGCAAGGAAAGTAAAGCTATATCAATAGCAACTGGTATGATTTGACATTAGTGACATCCACGTAAATCTTATATTACGAGTAATTTCTAATTTATTTATGAAATTTTTACTTTCTGATAAATGAAAAAAAAACTAATGTATACTTTGTGAAAAAGTGTAATTCTTCCTTTAATTTACAAATAACTATCACTCCCTTCCTTTCTATGTTTCTAGATTTACAGTTAGGGGAGTGTGCGTGAGTAAATTGACATGTTTTGAATATGGGAAACGTACGTTGTAAAACAGATGAATAAAATGAATGTATAGGAGCGAATGGATGGATGTGATTGAAGGTTTATTGCGTGACGAATGATTTTGAACTATAAATATGATTGAAGCGAGAATGGTGTGTTGGAATGAGAATACTGAATGAATACGATGAGTGAATGTTTGTAGGGTTCGTGCTATCCCATTTGATGGGATATAGCGTGATGTTATGTACGTATGTAACATAATAATTCGTAGTAATGTAACATGTAACTATATTTGATATCAACTATTAACTATTCTTGTTATTAATTTGTGGGAAAGTACGTTGAAATTAAGAAGAGCTCATTTGTGTAAAGATTTAATTTAAAGTTTAAATTGATGGTTAATTACGTGGTAATTGAAGACAAAATTTACTGAATTTTTTCCGCTAAGTTCCCCGAAGTCACCTGAGCAAAAAGCGATGTACCAGAAACAAAAGAAAAAAGAGAAAACTTGTTCGGAGGACACTTCAATTTTCTAGATTGCTTGCACGAAACACAAACAAGTCCAAAACAACGAGTTGAGCTGTGAACAACTTCAAGAAACATGGAGCGAGGCAGGGTTGCCAAACTTGGAAAATATTTCAAATCCATTGCAGCACGCCTTCATCAAAACAAAATGAAAGCTGCAAATAAATTTACGAATTTAACAGAAGTTTTTTGCACATTATTCCAGAAATTAACCTTTGGAGAAAACTTCTTTCGCAAACACGTTTATTCAGACTGGACCGCATAAAACAAATATCAAAATTGCCATTGGAAACGCGCGAAAAATATATTAAATGTGCAAATGGTTATACGCGAAAAATATATTGAATTACAATCAAAACAAAAACTTGTCATATTGATAGAACGAATTTATTTTCAATAAAAAATTGTGTGTATCAAGAACGTAAAGTGTCTTTGTTCCTCTTGCAGTATTGCAGCTCTCGCCTTCCGTTCGCGCTGCTATTACCGTGCTCGAATAACAAAGAATCACTTTATGCTCTCAATACACAATTAATTAATATGTCTATTGATATTAAAAGTGAGTTTTTGTTGACAATTAGCTGGTTGCAAAGTGCTAATTTTATAGCCTAAGTTGTTTGACAGTTATGATTTAATTTAATAAATACAATTTCAACCGCATGTGTCTCCTTTAAATCTCGGATGGAGTTAACATATCTTCGTTACTTAAATTATATAGCCACAGCTTAACAAATTCATAATTGACTGTCTTTGCCAGATTCATAAGCTCGACTGCGTCTCGACAATGGTAGTGAAACGCTTGAAAAATAATTTAAAATCATTTATGACAGTTTTCCGTTTTGAAAATGTTGATAGTTTTTATGTATCTGCTCGAAGAGTAGCAAAATCTTGACGAGCAATAGACGTCAACATTCTGCTCTGAACCGACATTGACAGTTGGAAATATCTACTTTCTGCTCAGCCGTAGAAAAAATAATTTTTATCTTAATTATTGCAGACAATTTCTTTATTGACAATTTTTAAAACCTTCTAAAACGTTAGTAAAAAAATATGGTGCATTCGTGCATTTATTTAATTATGGAACAAAGTACTTAATTTAATTACTTAACCTTTTCTAAGAAATCAATGAATCCTCCTGGTGGTACTGTTCCTAATATATATTATTATTAAATTCCAAGAAATGTTTTTTTCTCTTCGCGTGATTAGACGTCGTGATAGTAAACGTAGAAGTGAATGTGGGTGGTAACGAACAGTAAACAATTTGTAATTATTACTTTTAGCATAAACACGATTCTTTGTGGACTTTTAATGAGGTGTTTACTTTATAAATCATGTATTCTTGCTGTAAATTATGATAAAGAATATTTTTCAAAATATCGATATTAAAGATAGATAAAGAAAAAATATATTTTGTTCACCACATATGTAGAAAACTGGGAATTAATGATATCTGTCAAGAAAATAATAAACCTTATTTAAATTTCAATTGTGCGGAATTCAGTTTCAAAAACTCCCTTCTTTCCTCATTTTTTTTCTTCATTTTCAGTTTTTACTAGACAGTGTCTAACTGTAATTGTGTTAATGTATTTTTAAACAAGCGCAGGAGATGCTGACTTCATTTCTTATAGATTCGTTGTTAGAGAAGTGGGAGTAAGTGAAGATATACGAAACAGGTGTACAGGAGCGAATGGATGGATGTTTGTTGCGTGATGATAGATTTTGGTTGTGAGGAAAGAAAGAGTTCGTATGGAGGAAGTGTTAATGTGGTCGAAACGAGTATCGTGTGTCAGGATGAGAATGTTGATGTGCACTGATGTTCTGTGAATGTTTCAGGGGTTCGTGCTACCCCATTTAATGGGATATAGCGTGATGTTATGTATATATGTATGTATGTATGTATTTTTGAAAATTTTACAATCAGATAAGGCAGTGAAAAAATTGTATGTATACCTTGTGAAGTAAGTGTCATTATTTGACTAGGTAAATGAATCAATTCCTGACTTTCTTTCCTTAATATACAAATAACGATTTTATTTTCAAGATCTTAGTTTGAAGTTAATTTTAATAGGAATACTAGACAGAGTTTTTTGGTATTTGGACGACTTGTACTGACTCGCTTAAATAGAATAACACTAGAATATTTAACATGTTTGTCAGGTCTAATTTAATGAAGCAGAATAAACATTGTAGTAAATATATTTTGCTCTTTATGATTCCAAGAATGGAAGAATAAATATTTATTTTAATAGTTTATTAAAATGTTGACATTTCTATACAAAAACAAATTCCGAACTCATCGGAGTTTATTGAATAAATGAACAATTCAAACAATTCCAGTAAACCATTAATTAAATTAGTGTTAATGTGCTCTAGGTGCACAACAAGGTGTAAAAATCCGGAACTGTAAGCCGTTAGTTATTTTCCAAGAAAAAGCTGGCTCATGTTGGCTTTCCCCGGCCATCTTAGTAATAGTCACTGTCTGTAACCACTAACACATAAACAAGCGCTATCGACAACATGTGCTAGTAACGTGATAGGCTAGTGCAGGAAATTAATTCACACATTGTCACGGATATTTGAAAGAAACCCTAGACACATTTTCCAACACTCCGTTGCACAAATGACCTATTATGTAATATCACACGCTAAATACACTTGCCGACTATCTATTTCATCTGTCACACGACGAGGTCGTTTTTAACCCAATATTCATCTTTCATTCATAAGATTATTTCTTAAATAAACTCTGATATACTGTTGTTTCTTTTTTGCAGTCTTTCGTTTAGGTGCAGGAGGTCCTTTAAATCGTTTAAGAAAACAATCAAAAAGTTTATTGACAATTACTTGTCAAATTTGAAGTTTAAATCAGTTAAAACAAGTTAAGGAAAAACTGATGTATTAAAAAATTAACACGGAATTATAATAGATGTTCAAATCGGTCACTATTATCTGCTACAGGTCTACCCGTATCAAAAATATTCCTTCTTACATTCTTTAATGAACATTTTTGAATGTCGTTCTGAGTGGCATTTGTCTGTTAGGAAATCTTTCTCTGTATAGTCTGATGGCTTCTCTGTTTCGCCATACAGTAAATCTTTCTGCATCCATTCCTTAAAAATTATGACAAACTTTGACAGATTTAACGCCACTGTTTAGAAAAGTCTCAATTTACATTGACAATTGTGCTGAAAATAAAGCATTTATAACTTGGTTTAAAGTTTTTAATGAATTTTAACAATGGGCTGCAATTGGTCTATTTGATAATTCTTTTGCGGATTGTTGTAACCTCAGAGGAGGATACAAAAATTGTTTGATACTTCTTTAATATTCCTTATTTACCATGTAAGCGTTGTTGGCATACTTACATAACACTCTATAATCTGGAATCTTGAAGATTTTAACAGTGAGATTAATGCCCATCATTATTATTTGCTGTACAACAGGAACTTAATCTCAATTATAGCACCGAGCTGTAGAGTGGTAGTTCATATAATTTTTAGCTTGAATGCGATTTCGTAACGCTATCCACATCACCGTACTGATGGTGATTTCAAACCGGACTAATTTAATATTAGAAACGTTTTACTAAGTGACAGTCCATCAAAACAACTCTTAATCTTTGAGTTAACATACTAATACTGTAAAGAATGATTGACAAATGATGCCGCATTTGAATATCATCAAATCCTGTCCGATATCCAGTTTGAAATACATTCGGTGGTATTCAGAAACAGATAGAACATCGAAGCATTGAAACATTTCTTGAAGTTATTGCAGCCGGTTAGTGGCACTAGCAGCAGGCACTGGTTCTGGGTCCGGCAGGAATGTCGGCCTCGTGTCGACGTCAAGGTCACGCGAGGCGCAGGTCAGTGACGTCATCATTACCTCGCTTGGCCCACTTGGATGCACTGCATCATGGTTTGTTATAACAAACTGTGCTGTTGGACTAAGCTTTTATTTAACGAGGATTAGTAGAAAAGTATTTTGTGTTATGTAGAAAGGAAGTTGTCGTTTATGAATGTGGTTTGATAAAATTATGACGTTTTGGGTTGTCTCTTCCTTTACTTGCATTTCTTGCCTTGACCCCAAATACAGCGTCTAGCATTATCTTATTATTAATGTTCTTTCTCTCTGTCTTGGTTTCAAAGTCTTCTTTTCTGTGACGTACTTGATGGTATTGGGAGTTTTCTTGTCTTAGTTTGACTAATCCAAAATTCAGAATTAGCTGAAACTGATTTAGAATGGAGTCATCCCACATTTTCTGCACTATTTTATTTTTTTCTTAAAGATTGAGCAAAGTTATGTAGATACAAATTTCCCTTCCAAAAAGTGTTTAGTATTTTAAATATTTTTTTTTTTTAAGTTGACACTTAATGTCAAATTTGTATTGTGTAACATCATCGAAATATGTCACTGGACCCTCAGGGCGACCGAATAACACTTACTTCAAAACAGAAAACAAATATACAACAATATTTGTAGGTTAAATACATAAAATATAAACTTAATCAACTGACATTTGAAATTAGTATAGTTGTATAAAGTAGTGTAGTTCTCAAAAATCAAAGATATTTCAATTACAATTTTCAACTAAATAAGAAATAAATCAAACACAAAAAAATATTATATATGTGTTTTAATTTAAACGATATTAATTAATAGTAGAAACCCAATAAATATTTTAAAAATAAAATACCATCTGACTTGAGTGTCTAGTTACTTAGCAACAAAAAATACTGACTGAATATGTAAGTCAAATATTTCTTGTAATTTAAATTAATTTAAAATATGTATTATTTGTTTATAAGTTTCAGGTAAAATGTTATACGTAACACGTCAGTAAAGTGTCGTACAGGATTCGTAATCTGTTCCAAGCCTCGCTTTCACTCGGCGTAAAGCTTAAGAATAGTTCACAAATCAAAGGGCCGGGCCGGTTTCACCAAAAAAAGTCAAATTTTAATTTTGGTTTAAATAAATAAAATCAAATTATATGTATATCAAATAAGTCTACAAAATTGAACGATTTCTAATTCATTATTAATCATTACTAATTATTATTTATTTACATATTTATTTACAGGATTTTTGGGTCTTTCAGCAACTTGGCTATTAAGACAATTATTATTTGTGTAGTATTTAAAAGATTCTTATATATAGTTTGCGCTCAAATAATAGTTAATATAGCTCATAAAATACCACACATAATATTTTATTTTGTCTACAATTTTCTTTTGAGATAATTCTTGAACGAATATGTCTTTCCTGTTGACTGAGACAAATATGATTTTAATTACAAGTGTAAAGGTTTTGAAATTTGAGCAAGCACGAAACAAGCTTTCATTTATGTGTGTGATTGAGTGAATCACATTATAAATTACAAAATTATAACAATCTGTTGTTTTCTGTCAGTTCACTTGTGATGACATCATGTTGCCGCTAAATGTTTGTTGTTGTCTGGATTTTCTTCCCGAGTAAATAAATATATCCTGCGTTTTCCTCAATTGATATTATTAGTTTACTGTAAACAACATACAAGTTTTCCTAGAATTTATCATAAAGACTTGATGTAAGCAATTCTGTAATCGACTACATTTACCATTCATTCTTTGCTCTTTCAATTAATCTTTATTGTTGAATTTAATCACGCATTTAAATTAAACTTGGTTGTGTTCAATTTCTATTGATGTTTACTTATAGTTATAGTCGATTATTAAACAGATGAGGTTAATAAGTGACAATCTGGGATATAGACTCTAGATAACAAATCCGACTTTAGTTTTGATGTATGTATGTCATTCGCTCGGTTACTATTTTGTCCCTAAGTCTCCTCCAGAACCTTTCAACAAATTTCAAACAATATTTTGTACAACTGTCAAGAAATGTTCCCTTTTTTACTAATATCAATACGGGAAGTACGTGATTTTTTCATCAATTACATTATCACGATAACAGGTACTTCGCGCACTGTTTTGCACTAGAGTGCGCAAAATTTGTATTTCACACACGCTTCTAAATTCTTTTTTCTACGATTGCTATGAAAAGATGACAATTACGCTCTCATTTGTCATCGTAAAGTTGACGTTTTCTGTGGAACAATCGAAAAATATCTTTTTTGCGCGTCTCCAATGGCAACGCGCGAAAAAGATTATATCAATAGTTACCAGGGATACAAACAAAACAGAAACTTGTCATATTGACAGTTAACAAAATGAATTTAGTTTTAGACGTATACCTACGTTTTTTAATAACTTTAAGATGCAATCGTAGAAAAAATTATGTGTGTATCACGAGCGTAAAGTGTCTTTGTTCCTCTTGCACAAAGAATCACTTTACGCTCTTAATACACAAATAACTATTTTATGTTCTATTAGTTATAACACATCAATAGTACCAAATTAATATTATTTTTTATTGTTTTCCTTTGATTTACGTGAATAAATCAATAATCATTATATTATTATTTTTTCACAGTTGTAGAAAAAATTTAGTTTGTATTTCGTTGCCGATATTCTTGATTTTTGGCGTGTTCGAATGACTTTTTTTTCTCGATCTGTGGTCTCGACTAACAGTGACATTCTCATTTCGCACACTTAATACAAAAATAATTATTTTTGTATAAACTAACTTTGACTTTTAGTTAATCAAGATCAAGACATTGCAATTTTTAATAAATATTGCTAACTTTAAACAAAAAAGTAGTTATTTGTAAAGGAAGAAAATGAGACTTTTGCGCGTGTTAAATTGATTTTCAATTGTCTTACAAATGTGAATCCTTTATCAGTGTCCGCGGATCCTGGTCGTTAGTTTCAAAATTATGTTTAGTCTTAAATAGTTTTCTTCAAATTGTTATGAAAGCATATATTCTGACATTTTTGTCAGTCTTTTTACTGGTAATCTGATAAAACTAGAGTTAACTGTTATAAGCAATTAAATCTAATAATCCATAATTAAAAGATTCAAGATTTTCATCTAATTATTCTTTTGGAGGTTATATAAAAAACCTTGTGGCTAAATTCCGTTGTTGATGAAGAATGCGTCTGAGCAATAGAAAATACAAAATTCCGTCATCTGTCTATGAATCATAATATGTTAACGCCTAACCATCTATATTTATAAAATCATTTAACATTTCTTACGTCAGTAGACAAACAAGAACCTTGTTGTGATATCTCGTTGTCTGAAACTAAAGAAAAATAAATTGAACGCAGCAAACGCACCGAAACGTAAAGTGAAGCGTGGGAGTTTCTCCAGATAATTACTTGTATTTCTTCGAACAATTTTCTCCATTGAAAATTGAATTAATCTCACAAGACATGTGAAAGTCTACTTCCGGTTCTTGTAATGTTTCATTTCCGTTTAGAATGAGATATTTACACAAATTTCATAATTTAATTAAGATGCCGGCAATATATCTACATTAGATAATTTTGTTTCGTTTCAAATTCATTTATGTATTGTTTATAGGTAGGTACATATTGAACCAATATTTTTTTTCGATTATCAATGACATATTATTTATAATTTGCAATTTAGCTTTTATAAATCGATTTGGCCGTACTTTCCAATCTAGATCGGTAAAGACTGATCAAAAAGAACGAATTTTCTAGACAATCGCAAAAAAAGAAATAACGGAATATAGTTATTTGTGTATTAAGAGCGTAAAGTGATTCTTTGTTATTTGAGCACGGTAATTGCTGCGCGATACACACACATAATTTTTCTATGATCGCATCTTAAATGATTAAAAAACGTATACGTACTGAAAATAAATTCGTTCTGTCAACTGTTAATATGACAACTTTCTGTTTTGTTTAATAGTAACTATTGAAATAAGCCCGCATTTAGTATCTCAAGAAATTTAATAATTATTTTATATAAATCAAAGGAATTGTATTTGCAAATGCACATCACGTTATTTTGGTCACCATGTCAAATAACATTTCCCTCACTTAATTTAGTTGTCATAGTAACTATTTTCCTCACTAGTGAGAAAAGTTATTTACTTTCATCATTAGTGAGAGAAACGGTTATTATCACAACTAAATTGAGTGACGGAAATGTTATTTGACATAGTGTTCAAAGAAACGTGATGTGTATTTGCAAATACTCCTTTGATTTATATATACAGTAATATTGAAAAAAATCATTTTAAATGCTTTTTCATGCGTTTTTAAATGGTCGTATAAAATTATTGTGTGCACTTCGAGCAGAAAATGTCCTTTCCGCTCTTGTATAGAAATGAACTACTTTCTGATATAGGTACACAAATAACTAAAATTTTATTAATTATGCTCTCATTTAAAGTTCCAATTAATTCTGAAAACATTACTGCCTAATCTGCGATGTTTTCTCAAAAAAATATTATTTAAAAAACATTTTAGTTTTGAGTGTTTATGAAGTTAACATAATTTAACGTCGAATTATGTGGTGAAAATTCTTAGATTGTCTATTTATGTTGTTAATATCTTCTGAGAACATTTTCAAGCATTCCAAAGCAATCTTGCTCATCACAGACATCAACAAACAAATAAACATTTTCATTTCTCCGATTACGTAACACAGTCGTGACGGTGCCGATTTTATCTTCTATGATGGATGTGCCTTTCACCTCAATTAAAATATTAAAGGAAATACTTCTTGTCTGTAAGATCCTCGTAGTAACAGCAATCAGTAACGCATAAACTTACAGACATATTTCTCTCAACCAAGTAAGTAGAAGTAAAGGTGAATGGATAGATAATTATTTATGTAACACAAATTGAGTGGGTTTTTTCGTCGTGATCTAGAAAGTGATTGCAACGATTTAGTCTATTTGCGCTGTACAATGTGATGGCAAATAGACGAACTGACGAGATAATGTCAGCTGATAAACGAAAGTATGTAATAAGGACATTGATGCTAGTTTACGGAAATCTCACGATCTTACTAACAATTTACCTTCGATACGTTCAACTGTGTAAATATATGTTTTATGGCCACTAGGATATACAGGGTGTTCAATGGGGTCCTCCACTAGTTTTATAATTTTTGTATGAAACTTCATCTGAATTGAAATAGTATGTTATGTATCAAGGGAGGGAAACAAGCGATTATTCCCGCGTGTGAAGATGGCAAACCGAGACGTAAGCGAGGGCCGAAGGCTCGGGCAGAAGTCGAATTATTAGCACAACTAAATTGTGTGAAGAAAATATTATTTTTACGTCTCGGTTTGTCAACTTCACACAAGGGATAATAGCGCCCTCCCGTGAAGCATATTATACTTTTAGTAACATGTGCACAAAAATTACCATCTTATCGGGGACAAATGTCAAATATGGGTTGCGTAACTAGTTACCTAGGAAACAGCTAATAATCGTAGTCTGTAGTGAGAGAAACATCTCTCTAGGGAGAGAAACATAATGTTTCTCTCCCTAGGGGAGAAAAGCAGTGTTTCTCTCTCTAAAATTAGGGAATAAAAATGTTTCTTGTGCATGTGTTACGAACACAGTTCTAGAATGTCTAAATTCATAATTATTAAGCCATAATGATAATTTATTTATTTTTGACATGAAATTTAAATAAATAAATTGACTTGAAATAAATATTTTTTAGGTTTCATAGTTATTTCTTTAAAATTATTAATTAAATTGTAATAGTTAATTAAATCATTATACAACTTGAGATAAATGACTATTTGTATTATTTACATATTTAATGTAATTATTAATATATTCGAAATTATTTTCAAACTAATAAATAAATTAATAAATATATCATCACGCCTTGTACCCATTACTTTGCTGAAACAAATCTGGGTAAGTGATATATTTTTTCGCGTGAAGTGCGGTTACAAGCCGTTAAATCACGGCCCCTAAAGATATTAGTGGAGGAGATGCCACAGAGGTAGATTTAATTTGGTGAAAATTGTTTGTCGGCTGTGGGGATCGAACCAGGGTTTTCAAGATCGGCACCATTGAGCCACCTACCCTATAAGAAAATGTGAGCTCACATATAAACGTAGTCACATAAATGATCTACTTTATCATTTAGAAAAAATATATAAAAGAAGTTCAAATAACTTTCGTGGTAAACGCATTGCTATCAGTTATTTCAGAAAGAAAAATAAATAAACTGTAAGATTATCTTAGTCAATGATTTGATTAAAACTGGTACGATTCCTGATCTACACCATTCAGTTTGACTTTCCCTTCACTGATTCTGAATTCAACCTATACAAAGTTCAGTACCCTTACAATACAATTTTTAAAAGAAATAAATGCACATTAAATAACCATTAATTTAATTCAAATCGCAAAGCAGTCAGCGTGCTATGAAAGAAACAAATTAACAAATCATGAAATTTTTCATCAATTAATGATTCTTTACATTTAATAATCAATCAAACTAACAAAACTATTATGATTTGTACATTTGATTCTTTCATAGCACGCTAATTCCTATGCGATTTGAATTAAATTAATGCCAATTTCATATGCATTTTTCTCAAAACTTTTAATTATTTGAAGGTACTACTGAGTTCTGTATTTGCTGAATTAAAAAAAAATACTGACTCGTATAAACAAATTAAAAATATTGTTCCTCAAATATTTCCCTCATTAAAGTAAATAAATAAATATTTCATCACGCCTTTTACCCATTACTGGGTATGGCACTCTGCCTAAGCAGATCTCGGTAAGTGATATATTTTGTCGCGTGAAGTGCGGTTACCAGCCGTCAAATCACGGCCCTCAAAGATATTAGCGGAGAGGGAGCCACAGGGGTAGATTTTTAAATTTTTAAAGTATCAGAAATTGTTTGCTAATTTAACCGTCTTCGTAGCAATAGTGTTCAGGCGAAAAATATATCATTTACTGAGATCTGCTTAGGCAGAGTGCCACACCCAGTAATGAGTAAAAGGCGTGATGATATATTTATTTTTTAATAATAATAAGAACATCTTATATTTGTTCCTTTTTTCACTAATTTATTTATAGTATTATTAAATATAATTATCACTATATTAATAATATTCGTAAAATTAAATTAAAAAACACTAGGTTAGTTTCAAATAATGTAAAGTTTATTTTACAATACGTATTTCGGTCGACTAGACCATCATCAGGTGAACAAGATATGATTGGTTTTTTAATTTAATTTTATTATAAAATGTTTCAACGAGAACCGACAGTTAAATCTATCGAATTTAATAATATTCGTGTTTGAAAAACATTTCGGGAAATATAATTTGCAATTTGAAGTCGTCAAGATCACGCCGAGATGACCTACAGAGAGACCAGGCGTTGTGAGAAATGTGCTCGTGCTCTTCCTTTACGTAGGTATGTGTCACCGGGCCAAGAATAGCACGTGTTACAAATAGTGCAATTCGGAAGCGACGTATTGGCACTGGGAAGAATAGAGCTGCATTTCAGGGAACAGGTGCCTTTCATCAAGACGTCCTGTCGAGAAATTAGGTTACGACTTATTTTTAGTCGTCACATGCTAACAATAACCTAACTCTTCCCTGCTTATTTTAAGCTTTGCGAACACAGTCGCTTGTGTCTCACAACCATGGGTACTACATACATAAGTTCAGTAATAACCAAAGACTTACTTATTATATTGTACTTGTCAGGATTACTCCCTACAAGAATTGGTCGCTAGATGTCTATAGTGCATTATTCCTCCCTTGACCAACGGCAATGAATTGCGCTAACGCTTATTATGGCCATTGTTTGGCTAAATAAAAATTTGCCGTTAATGTTTTACGTCAAGTAATGCCATCTATTGATTTTTATTTCAATTAAATAACCTTAATATATTTGAAATTGAAGTTTATGTGATAAAATAAAATATATTTAGTAGAATTGCGAATTTTATTTTTAACAAATATGGGGTAGGTGGGTCAGTGGTATCTAGTCGGCCTGAGGATTTGAGAACTCGGGTTTTGAATAATCCAAAAGTCATGATTAGTTAAAACTTTTGAGAATTAGGCTGTACAATTTTAAAAATATACAGGATGTATCAATACTTGAGATAAAAATTAAATGGCAGATACCGAAACTGGCAAAATTATTTGCATTTCACATGAAGAATACATTTTTAGTGCCACTAGTTTGATTATTATTTCTGATATATTAATAATTATATCATATTGTAAATATAGGTTAGGTGGCCCAGTGGTATCGAGTCGGCCTATGGGTTTGAGAACCCGAGTTCGATCCCCACAGACAACAAACAATTTTCCCCACGTTAAAACTACTCCTGTGATTCCTTCTCCACTAATATCTTTGTGGCCCGTGATTTAACGGCTGGTAACCGCACTTCACGCGAAGAAATATATCATTTACCATGATCTGCTATGGCAGAGTGTCACACTCAGTAATGGGTAAAAGGCGTGATGATATATTTATTTATTTATTTACATTCAATATTATTAGATTAGGATATGTTATACTATCTCGTCCGAGGTGCTAATTGATATCTCCGCTCTGTAAATTTGAAACTAAGAAATTTAATGACATATGAAACGGCCATAATAAGCGTAGCGCAATTCTATTCTTCTAGATTTATTATCACGATATATCGTGGTCCATTATTTGCATATCCTTGTTCAAAATAAATGATTAAATGAAGAATCAGAAATAAGTCGTCTGTCTAGCATCGTGCTCCCGGCTACAAAACTGGTCAAAAATTCTAACAACATTTACAATAAGATAACAATAATTCCTGAATGGATCGTAAAATGAGGGAAAAATCTTAGAAGGGGAATATAATTAACGAATTCATTGCAATGCATCGTAACGCATTGCAATTTATTTTATTGCACATAACCACAGTGCAGATGGTTCCAGAGTGTAGCCATAACCATTCTCATGTAGGAAACCACTTCGTAATTAAGAATAATGAGCCAGTTAATTTATGGACTGACTGAATTTGCTCTTTGTGAATTGCGGTGACTTTCTTTACAACATTTCGATCAACTTTCCACAAAATTATTTCTTCAAAACAAATAAGGAAACCTTCATTTTATGTACCTATAAACATTTGATACAATCGATTCTAAAGAAAAGTATTTTTGGACTTCAGTTTAGTTTCGCCTGAATCTCTATAAAATATGTCGAACTGTTGTATCCATGAACTGCCTTTTGAATTATGAAAACAAAATATTACATTATGTTATAGTGTTTCTTAATATTGATATCTTCTTAGATTTCTTCGTTGTGCAAATAAAGTACGAATAAAAAGCAATTTACATTCGAACAAAATGCCGGAAGATTTATTTTTCGTAGATACATGATCTCGGAAATAACTACCTAAGTCGAGTTAAATCATTATTCCAGCCAGCCCCTTAATTGTTTCCTCTCAAATTTTGGATAAGAGACAGACGATTCTATTTAAATAATTAATCTACCAAATATCAGTTCGAAATATTTATAATTTGATAAAGTTTGAATTGTAACGGTTTTTTATCAATTTCTGAACGCATTTTCCGTAGAAACTTGTAACGGAAAGAATCTACAAAACGGCAATATCCTGCGCTAATGTGCTTCTCCGTTCGACACTCAGTCGTGCTTATCTATCGATCGAAGTGCTGGGAGAGAGGATAGCAGCCCCAGGTCTCGTCACATGTCACTTTGATCGATCTTACTTTCGCGTGGTTGCGATAGAACTCACCGTGGAAATTGCATCCTGGCTGTCACCCCATTTGCACCCTGTTATCGCGCCCTTAATTGAAACTGGTGACTAATTGAACTGTTCGTCGGCGCTGTGCACTTCTTCATTTACTTTTCACTTGTTTTTTAAATGGTTGTGTACAAGTGTAACACACTGATGTACTGGTTCGCTCGGGAGAGTTGGTTAGTGGTGAACAGATTACGAGATGGGATCCCTGTTGGATTCTAATGGGATATAAAGTGGAAAGAACTTGGAATCTACTTTAGTAGTTGTACTTTGATCTAGTTTTGCTCTAGTGGGACTTTAGACAAATAAAGGAACTTAGACATATTTTCTACTAGTTTCATTTTAGTTCAAGGAGTTTAAAATAACACAAAATAACAATGTTTCAAAAAGTTCTTTAGACTTTTAACTTGATATAAGGTAGGTGGCTCAGTGGTATTAAATTCGACAAACAACTTACTTTACGCACATAAATATATCACTTACCGAACTGCTACGGCAGTGTGCCACGCCCAGTAAAAGCCGTGGTGATATATTCATTTCAAATTCTGCGAGAACATAAAAACATTTCTCATTCTAATTGGGTTAAAATTGTTAGTATTTTCAATTTTATCTGTTACTCTGCATAACAGGACCTTAATTCCAATTACAGTACAAAGGAACCCGAAACATTCTGACATAATCGTATTTTTTGGTATAAATTGAATTTAAATTTGAATACACGACCTCTTGCTTAAAATGTAAGTTTTACTCGGTTTTATTCACTGGGTTATACTTCAATTTCTCTTATTCATAATTTAAAATTGTAAAGAAATAGAATCCTAGTGTTCTAAAAAGTTTCTTTTGATATGTAGGACAAAAATCTAGTTGAAATCTAATGATATTCTTATAAGAATCATGCCACATTACTACAAATTGAATTTGAATGAAGTCATTTTAAAATAAACATTTGTATGCCAAGGATTGAAAGTAGCTGTTTGAATACTTTCAACCAAATGAATCTACGATCGGAAATAAAGATTAATCGATTTTTAATTGTAACTTTTGTTACTACTGATAACAGTCTGTAATAGCTATTAGAATAACATAGGATTAAGTGTGTTATTACCTCCCTCGGGTGATGTAAACATGACACAAAGGAAGAAATTACACTTTACTCCATAGGTACAAGTATAATATTTTGGTATACAACCACAAATAAGGGAGGAAAACAATTACTTTCCTCGCGCTGGAAGAGGAAAGAAAAACCTAGTTTCGGTTAAGGTTGTAGAAAAAATACTTTAAAAATTGTCGCTAATCTACAATTGATCAATTTCTATCACCAAATAATGTTTGAAAGACCTACTTTTTTATATATCGTAGAAAAATTATATTTAATAAAGTGTTGCGCAGTAGAAATTCGACAATATCTCATGTATTGAGATCAAAATCCAAGAAAACTTATTATTTACATAATTAAAATCCTCCGACTACTAATGCGTTTAGTAAACACCTTTTCTAGTAAAGTACAAAGGCCCCAGTAACTCAAAGACACTAAGTGTCGTTGATTTTCAATGCGCAGACGCATCTGATGACGTCGCGGTAGCAACGGGTCACCTCGCAGACATTCGAGAGAAATTCCATCACTCTGAGGTCACTGACCTCATTAACGTAATCACTTTAAACAGCAACGCATCGGCCATCCACATCACTAAACTGTCCGCCAGAAATTATACCCCATATACTATATTAAGAGCTTTGCACACAATATTTGTGTTGAACCATGTCATTTCATAAACTAACTCAAATGGACACTATTCATAATTCAGGCACTATCTAATAGTGATGGATTCTCATTTTGATGCTACAAATTGCAGAAAAAAATGCTTCCCTAATTGCTGCTTCACAGAAAAATGTTTCAACAAAACTTCAATTTTAAATTTAGTTTATTAAATAAAATCAAATCGAAATTATGGCTAGTAGCACAAGCTCTGCTTTTGCCTGTTTTAAGAGCAGTGTATTTGGGTGTTTTAGCTATCTCTAACATGTTAAAACCGTGCTCTTAGAACACCTAAAAACAGAGCTTGTGCTATCAGCCGTTTTGCTGTCAAATATTCGATATACTTTTATTTATTTAAACTAAAATTAAGATTTCAGTTTTGTTAGTGAAACCAGCCAGTAGAGAATATAATTTTGCATCTTGGCCTAAATATTTCATTTTATTTATTCACTAAAGACAGATTTTAATTTACAAATTTAGAATTAAAATTTATAATTTACTTTTTTGGTTCATAGTAAACAAAAAATTATGAAATGCAATCAATCAACTCGGGTTCGATTCTCACAGTCGACAAACAATTTTCACAACATTAAAATTACCCTTATCGTTCTCCCACCATTAACAACTTTGAGGGCAGTAATTTGACGGCTAGTAACGTGCACTTACCGAGATCTGCTATAGCAGAGTGCCACAACCAAAATGGGCAAAAGGAGCATTGAAAACTATAGCAAACTTCGTCTATAGGGCTTAAAAATGGTCAAAATGTATTAAAATAATATTTGATAATACTTGATTTAGGAAGTAATTTAAACCAAAATAAATTTAGATAAGAAAGACTAGCGTCTAAGAAGAATCTTGTATTATTTTGTACTGTAATTGATGAGGAAATAGCAATGATAGGAGAATATAATTCGCTATTAAATGTTATTAAAGTTTTCTCTCATCTGCAAGAAACTGCAAAGGTTGATGACCGTTCTTGAAGATTGCGCAATTAATCAAAATCTGCATAAATAATTTGAGTGAATGTAAAAAAAACAAGTCGAAAGTGAAAGTAAGAACGAGTAACGGTACATTTCAAATTCTGTTAGAACAATGTTGTACAATATTTCGGAATGTCTCACTATGCAAATTTATCTCATCCAATTTTACACTAAAATCATTATAGATGATGCACAGGTGAAAGTAGAAAATTATGCAGCTATTTTTATTATTAAACACTCCGTAATAATTCCTCACGAGTATTGTAAACAAATTCTTTAATTATGCATCGTATAGACATTTTACATGAAAATTGTTTAATGTTATTATTGTATACGTCAGAATTAATTATGTGTATGTAGCCTAATTTTTAGAGAAAGGTTGTTGAACTGGTTTTTGTTTGTAAACAAACTTTCAATATTATAATTTTTCTTGACTAATTAATATTGCTTCATTGCTATTACATTTAATCTTTTCAGAAATTTTGTTTGTGGTTACTTCCAAGATAAAATTACTACATTTGAATTTGAAATAAGATAAACTAAATATTTTGATATCCTAGTACCCATTTTGTTTTTTGATTATAAAATGTTTATAAGAAGCATTACGTCATCGCGGCTACATGTTTTCTATTTTGAAGTGTAAGTTACTAGGAGTCAAACCAAATCACTAATAGATTTGCAGAATATTTGAATTACATAATAATATCCAATAGAAAATTATGTAAAACTAGATTTGATTTAATCTGTCTATAGACTATATTTCTAAGTAACTATTTAACACAATTAAACCATAATTAATTAATTATCAATCTAAAATTTTAACACTAACATCTCGATCGTCAAAAAAAGTTTTAACTAATTCTAGATTTTGGATTAGTTAATCTTATTCTAGTCCAATTATAAAAAGTTAATTCAAATCACTTTTCGAAAACTAAATGGTAACAAGATTATATTAGTATTGATTTAAACTATTTTTAGAATATGCTTTAGCTTAATTTGAATAATACAAAAGTCAGGATTAGCTAAAACTATTTTGAGAATTAGGCTGTAAAGTTTTAAAAATATACAGGATGTTTCAATACTTGTAATAAAAATTAAATGACAAATACCGAAACTGGGAAAATTATTTGCATTTCACATGAAGAATACATTTTTAGTACCACTAGTTTGATAATTATTTCTGATATATTAATAATTATATCATATTTAAATATGGGTTAGGTGGCTCAGTGGTATCTGTGGATTTGAGAACCCGAGTTCGATTCCTACATTCGACAAACAATTTTCATCACATTAAAACTACCCCTGTGACTCCCCCTCCACTAATATCTATAAGGGCCATGGTTTGACGGCTGGTAACCGCACTTCATGCGAAGAAATATATCACTTACTATGATCTGCTACGACAGAGTGCCATGCCCAGTAATGGATAAAAGACATGATGGTATATACCAGGGTTCGTAAATATCATGATATTTATAATAAATATCAAAATATCTGATATATAGGATATATATCAGATAAATATCACTTTTTGGATATTTATTTTTTAATTTTAGTTTTTGTACACATTTAGAAAAACTGAAAAATTTGAAAAATTTCACTTTTTCGGAGGCTATATCTCAAAAACTAAACAAGATATGGAAATGCGCTCAACGGCGTTGAATTCCCCGTGTCCGAATTGACTTATAAGCAAATTTTCATACAATTTTATGCAATTTAATATTTTTAATTATTTCCTAAGGGGTACCCCTTTGGTTTTTTCAGATTTTAATTCAATTTTACCAAAAATCCGTAATCGTAGGATTATTAAAACGAAAATTTACATACATATGTATTTTGACCCACTGAATCCAGTGGTGCAATCTTCAAATGCATATGACTTCTGGTTTTCGAGAAAATGTTAAAAAAACGCTTTTTGCGATTTTTTTGGCGGAAAATTGAAAAAAATAAAAATCGCTGAAACTATGTTTATAAGTTAACTGAAGCACGAGAAAATTAATGCCGTTGAGCGCGTTTTCATATCACATTTAGTTTTTGAGATATAGCCTCGGAAAAGTAGAAAAACTGAAAAATTCGAAAAACTTCACTTCTCCGGAGGCTATATCTCAAAAACTATTTGATATTTTTATATAATGGATATATATCATTGCAAAAATATGACGATTTATATCAAAATAAATATCATGATATATATCGATCGATATATATCTTCGAACCCTGGTATATACTACAAATAGTCATTTATTTGATATATAATAAATAAATTAACTATTGAAGTATTTCACTTGCTTTCTGTTTTGTTTCTATATAGCAGAAAATAGTTTTATTTGTAATCTAAACTAACTTAAAATAGTTTCCGAATTGGAATGAGTGAATATGTTACAGAAGATAAATGATTGTGTAGGTTCCAGAATTTCCAAATTCCTTTGTAGTAAATTTGCGTCTTAACTAATGCTACCGGTTTACTTTCCATTATCTTAGACAAATTTTTACAACGTCTTATAAGATAAACAGCTAATCTACCCATTAATATTCCGTGCAATATGAACACGTCCATGATTACATTAGCCAAGACGGCAGTCTTCCTCAGAATACGAAATCTGTCAGTGTAACTTACGATCAAATTCGCCATACTTTCCACTTGCATAAAACATGACAAGTTCGGTAGGAAATCACAGATTCGCGACACGTTTTGGTCACAACCGGGTTTTACCGGTTTTTGGTTACCCACCGCGTAACATTAACCGTAGATGTGGTTACTCATCGTTAACTATTCACTTAAAAACAATAAAACATTCGAACTTTGAGGCTATGTTAAGAATTATAATTTGTATCTGCTGACAAGCAATGTGAATAACCGGATGCCTTGGCATTCTAATTTTGTTTAGCAGGGAGACAATGTGATCATATTCAAGTGTTGAACAATGTACATGTGAAAAACTAACCATCAAATATATATCGACAAATTAACCAGTATTTATATATCAAGTTCAGAATGAGACTACTAGAATTTTGTGTAAATCTAGAAGTTTTGTAGATCTATAAATCTGTAAATGATGAACAAAATCACAATAAATATATCATCACGCCTTTTACCCTTTACTGGGTGTGGCACTCTGCCGTAAGCAGATCTCGGTAAGTGATATATTTCTTTACGTGAAGTGCGGTTACCGGTCGCCAAATCACGGCCCTCAAAGATGTTAGTGGAGGATGAGCCACAGGGGTAGATTTAATTAAGTGAAAATTGTTTGTCGGGTGTAGGAATCGAACCAGGGTTCTCAAGATCCACAGGCCGACTCGATACCACTGAGCCACCTACCCCAATAACGAAACTATTGGAAATTTTAAATTGAATGCGTTGATTGAAACTACAAGAAAGGTAGACTTTGCTACTAATTTAATAACCAGGTACTTGAAAAAGAAATTAAAATGAATGATAATAGAACTAATATTTATAATCATTGTACTTAACTAATATTATTCTAAAACAATTAATTTCTACTAAGTAAAACCCATTAAAAGAAACTGTGACCTATATACTTAAATTGGGACCTAAAAGTTAAAAGAAAAATGAAATTAATACTAAAACTACAACTAAGAACAACTCAAAACTATATTTTATATAAATTAATAACAAATCGGTAATAGCAAACAGAAAATAAAAGAAAAAACAAAGAAATATAAGTGACAGCAATGCAGCAGCAATATGAAGACCAAATGAAAGTGTACCTTTGTGTCAAGTTTAACATATCTTTTAGTAGTTGAATATCTCAATATGAAATATTTTCTATTGATCAACAAATATTGATGTGATTTTGTTCATTATTCCCAGATTTACAAACCTATAAACTTATAGATTTATCACAGATTTCTACCATAATTTTTTCACTACTCTATCAGAAAGTAAACTTTTCAGAAATAAATAAGGAAGTTAGATAAGATTTCACCTGGATGTCTCTAATACCAAATCATTTCGTTGTTTGCCAGTTACTAGTTACTTTCCTTCCTTAGGGACAAAATTCTTTCTTTTCTAGGTAAGAAAAGTGTCAAATTCTTCTCTCACAACTGAGGGGAAAAATTACATTTTTATCTGGACTAAAAGTGACATTGTGAGAATGTCAGAACATAACAACAACAAAACACTCATGTCGCACACTTAATACAGAAGTCATTTTTTTTTCATATTGGCACTAGTTTAATGCAACATATGTGAGTCGTCTAGTTTCAAAACCGGCCAAGTCAATCTGAAATCATTTTGTAAAAACGACGAAAGTTTAATTACAGTTATCTGATAAAAGTTATTAATCAAAATGTAACATAATTATCTCAGCACTAATATTACAAAATCATTAGGCATTTATACAGAAATCATAGTCTTCCTCAATTAGTGTAATAGGGTGTTAATTATTTGACATGGCCGGTTTTGCTGTCTAATTAGTGACTTGGCCGGTTTTGTTGCAAAGCAAAATAAGGTACACTATAATATATCGTAAACTTTAGGAAAATTAATTCAAAATAATAAAAGTAAACATTTTCTATAAATATTTTATTATTGTGTAATAGAAAACAAAATATTACAAATCAGTCTCACAAATATAGAATAAAAAGAAAAACTACAAATTTATATCAAAATTATCGAACTTAGATGCATTGTGATAGTACTCACTTATATTGACTCAAAATAAATCTTAAAAACAAAACAAAATATATTCTCATATAATTAAATCTGGAGCTTCAACATACTTCTCGTCACGTATCTCATCACAAACAGTGTCCTTGTTTGTTGCCAAGGAATTATTGAAAATAATTTTGAAATAAAATTGCAAAGAAGTTAATGTCTTCCAGTATGGACCAAAATGCTTTTGCCAAAGGTTCTTTCTTGATTCATACAATTGTTGTTGAAATAATGCAACTTCTTCAATTCTGAGGGTAGAACATTGATAGCATTGTCCTTTATGTACACAATTGGGAATCGTAATTTGTGTAGTAGAAGAATATATGTGAAAAGATCATCATCAAATTAAGCAATGCACCCAATCTGTTTAATTTTGTAGAAATTATATTACTTTTAAAAATACCTACCTTTTCTTTTTTTCTTTAACAGTCTTCCAATTTTTTTAAACAGTATGACAGATGACACCCACTTATACTAACTTTAAGTAGGAAGGTTATGTATTATCTTGAAATTATTATTTTCTCATAATTATACAATTTAACGTTTTTTAATTAACTTTTTTAGCAAAATATAAAGTATTAATATCCAAAAGTATTCCTTTAGTGAACAAATAGATTTATGTTTACTTTCTATTGAGATTATTATTTTTTATAAAGTTGGTAAATGACTTGGCCGAATTTGAAATTCACCAATCACACAACTTGGCCGGATTTGAAAAAAATCGCATTTTTTCCTATACATTTTACACGTTATTTAGCCGGCTATGAAACTCATGGAATTATTTTTCAAATAAATGCCTTGATGAAAATTACAAAAATTAAAAAAAAATTAAAATTACATTTTCGTGACTTGGCCAGTTTTGAAACTAGACGACTCATGTGTTTCTTATGATTTTTATGTAATTATGTTTTCCCATTTGCGCCCTATGAGATACGAGCACTTCTCTTTGGGGATCACTTTTCCAGACAATTCTTCATTTCCTAAAAGAAGATAAAGACAATTTTTCTTCATTTCTGTCTGCATAAAAATAAATCGTCCTGAACATTTGCTAGATGCTGGAAGGGTCGATTTAATCACTAATGGGTTAGAATGCCACTAGTGAAAGAATGGAAAAAGAAACAATTCATCTAGTCATGTAAATCTTCGTTTTCTGGAAAGCTACAATTATGTATCTAATTTACGTACATTGTCTTATCAGCAGTGGCTTCGTGCAACTGTAGCAGAAAAAAATAAACATTTTGCATATGCCAGCAGTCTGCCGCTGCCGTACAGTTTATTGTAACTGGAATGTGAGCAAAAACTCGCTCTATCTTGATCTAATTAATTTAATAGTGGTTTTAACGTTTTTCTAATTGAAATTTACAATTATTATCACTTAAAAGAAAATGAATCAAATTTATTAGCTTTAGTATCTTGTTCTAAATAATAAAATAAATATATCATCACGCCTTTTACCCAATACTGGGCGTGGCACTCTGCCGTAAACAAATTTCGATAAGTGATATATTTCTTCGCGTGAAGTGCGGTTACCAGCCACCAAATCACGACTCTCAAATATGTTAGTGGAGGGAGAGCCACAGGGGTAGATTTAATTTGGTGAAAATTGTTTGTCGACTGTGGGGATCGAACCAGGGTTCTTAAGATCTACATGCCATTCGATACCATTGAGCCACCTACCCCATAAAGAATATTATTCTTTATGTCATATCAAATAACTAAAGTTCTATAATTTACTAGTGAGGAAAGGATTTAATTACAAAACTAGTACGAAAGTTGGAGTACGAGCGAAAGTGAGTATTGCATACTATTTTTTTTTTACTTTAAACGTGAAAATGGCATTTTTACATTTGCGATACAAGAAATTTAAGAATTATTTTATATAAATCGCAGCAGTTGAATTTGCAAATACACATTACGTTTCCTTGGTTACCATGTCAAATGACATTTCCCTCACTCAATTTAGTTGTGATATTAACCGTCTCCCTCACTAGTGAGGAAAGTTATTTACTTTCATCACTAATGCCTATGGCACACTGGTCGATGAGCGTCGATGACCATCGATGAGCTCTTCGATGAAACAACAGAACGCACCCGTCATCGACGAAAATTAGAGGCTCCTCTATTTCCATCGAAGAGCTCATCGATGAAACGAACGTATCTCATTTCACTCGTATCTTTTGTGTCTCACTTCACGTTAGCATATTTTTGAAATTTAGTTTTTCTTTCTCAACTTTAGAAGCTTTTATTGTTTGTCAATGAAGAGTGCGTTCTGTTGTTTCATCGAGGAGTTCATCGATGCTTATCGACGCTCATCGACCAGTGTGCCATAGGCATAATAAAGGAAACTAAATAGAGTGAGGGAAATGTCATTTTCATAAGTAATTTGTTTATTGTGATGAGCCCATTCAATAAATACTCTTATTTCAAATGTTTTTTTCGATATAATTACATCAGCACCGACATATTGACACATCACATTTTCGTCACATTCCTCAAAGTTCAACTCAGCGCAACTTGATCTCTTTTATCCACCCCGGCGCGGCGCCGAGGAGTTATTACAAACTAAGTGAAGAGCACATTCTCCGTGCACGACGTGCATAGCTATGTTGATGTTGCATATATGAGACGAGACGGTAGATATTGTACGTGTATGTTCCACAAGCTCCCGAGATGCAAGTATGCATTTTTGCCGTCTGCGTGGCGTTTATGTAAATTGGGTCGTATTCGTACGTTCTGGGACTCCCAGAGCTGTTGGCTTCTTGTGGGAGGAGGTGGATCAGCTGCTGTATAACACTCGACAGGACAGTACTCAGAAAACATTTATTTATTTTTGTTTGTATTAGCTATTTGTAATTAATTATTGTTTTTGTATTAAATTGAACTTTTCTCAAATTTTATCTCATAAGATTTAGTACTTTTTCATATATAATATAACAAGTAGTATGAAAATTGCTGAAAATATTTTGACATAAATTATGAGTTGTTATGGAAATGGAGACATAACGAGCGCGAAGCACGAGTTGTGTTTCCTATTTCCATAACAACGAACGTATATTTATGTCAAAATATTATCTGTCAATTTTCATACTACGAGTTGTATTCGGCTTGAGAATTTACCAAACAAGAGTTAATTAACAAGAATAGTTAGGTATTTATTTACTTATTATAGTTATGAAAATTTTGAATATGAAATGTACACTGAAAAAAAATTTTCAATTGACGTTTATGAAAATATTGAAAATATCATTTATTTTATTCGTAACCAAGGATATTATTAACAATGGTATTTCCGATGAAATTTCAGTAGTGATGAATTTCCAACGAAATGTATATTTCATTGGTTCATTTTCAAACAAATTCGTGATCCTATTGGTTGACAGTGACGTGTGGTGAATTCTCAAGGCTATATCTCAAAATCTAAACGAGATATGAAAATACGCTCAATGGCATTGTAATTTCCCATACTTCAGTTAACTTTCATATTTTATCAATTTTCATATTTCAAGAAAATTTCATCAAAATTTTCTCAGATAATAGATTTTGAATAATATTTCAAAATCTAGAAGACTTATGCACTTGGAAACAACCATTTGGATTCAGCAGATCAAAATACATATGTATGTAAATTTTTATTACAATATTCGTACGAAAAATAATTCTAGAGCATATAGTCTGAAATTGGCCTAAAACCTAAAAAACCCTAGGGATAAAAATTTACTTATGCGTCAATTCTAACTCGAAGAAATCCACTGCGATCAGCACATCTTCATAAATTGTTTAGTTTTTAAGATATCGACTCCGAAAAAGTAAATTTTTCTCATATTTTTCCTCCTCTTCAGATTTTCTATTTGAGTGTATATTTACCAAGTTTCAATGTTTCTTTTATTTATTTAAACCAAGTTTAAATTTAAAATTAGCTGCTTCATTTAGTTTAACATAGTAGTGCAAATTAATACCAATTATAATATCTATATCATTTGCATATTGTACCAAAAAGATTATCATAATTGATAGATGATGGATAATAGTTAATGGACGAGCTTAAGTACTTGATGACATATATTTCATCAGCAGTTAACTTTGTGGTGTCATACATTAATTTATAATGTAAATATATTATACATTTAACATAGATAACATCACGATATTTCCCATTACATGGGGTAACACGAACCATTGATATATTCAATCGACATTTATTCATCAATAAATTTTTGCTTGATGTAGTACCAGATTTACCCCTAGAGCAACAAAACTAGCTTCAAATTTTAACAGCTCCTTTAATTTTAATTTTTAGCTGTAGCTTTACAATACAAATTAAACAGTAGCGGTAGCTGTAGTTTCGCAT
Source organism: Pterostichus niger (assembly GCA_947425015.1). Classification (NCBI taxonomy): domain Eukaryota; kingdom Metazoa; phylum Arthropoda; class Insecta; order Coleoptera; family Carabidae; genus Pterostichus; species Pterostichus niger. Next base: position 5,030,305 of record OX380339.1, read on the forward strand.
TTTTTTTGAGTAGCTTTTTCAGCTCTGCTGTAAATGGAATGATATTACTTCTATTTCAATATTTTTAACAATAATACATTACGTTCCTAGGCTGAAACGAGCTCTATTTTAACAAGTTGCCAACGTTACCCGAATTAAAATAGACGTTCCGATCTAGGAACGTACAGGACTTTTTGACACAAGTGCACTGAAATGACCCCTTTTTAATGCGTGTCTTGTTTTGTTACGTCAAATAAATTATAAATTTAAAATGTTATCTGGATGTCACTAATGTCAAATCATACCGTTGTTTTCAAAGTTGCCGGAACGGGACAACAATGAATCCACCTGAAAATAGTATGTTATGCATCAAGGGAGGGAAACAAGCGATTATTTCCGCGTGTGAAGTACACACTTCACTTCACACAAGGGATAATCGCACTCTCCCGTGAAGCATATTATACTTTTCGTAACAAGTGCACAAAAATTACCGTCTTATCAGGACAAATGTCAAATATGGGTTGCGTAACTAGTTACATAGGAAACGCCGAAAACAGCTAATAATCGTAGTCTCTAGGGAGAGAAACATCTCTCTAGGGAGAGAAACATCCTACCTAGGGAGAGAAACATTATGTTCCCTAAGGGAGAAAAGCAGTGTTTCTCTCTGTAAAATGTGTTTCTTGTGCATGTGTTACGAAAATACTATTTTCGTTCTAGGAACACGCATTAAAAAGGGTTTCAGTGCACATGTAACTTATTAGTAAATCACATTTAATCATCGATTTAGATTTAACTTTCTGTTTGGCATTCTTGTTCGTCCTCCTGAATGCAGTGCTGGTTCTCGTCGTCTCTGTGCATAGTTTTGGAACCAGCCTGACAACAATCCGCAATGGTTGGAATGCGTGTATGATGGCGAACCACTAATATTTTATTGAGCCTGTTGGTTTTTTTTGCGCTGCTTATGATGTGGCTGTTGTCGGGCCGCACTGGCACTCGCCAGAGCTTTGTGTCTCGTTCTTTACCTCACACCATAACAGTATAACACTCTGTTCACGGCACCGCACTTGTTTAAACGTTTACAGAGTTGTCTGTTATATTTTTGACAGCTAGACCAGTGCTTACCAAACTTATGGATATAAAGAGCCTCTTGGAAGAATTGACGAACTGTATATATGAGAGCCTAGTTCGATTCCCACATAATTCAAATGAGTTGTATTTGCTAATGCACATCACGTTTCTTTGGTCACAATGTCAAATGACATTTCTCTTTCTCTCAATTAGTTGAGTTGTGAAAGTAACCGTTTCCCTCACTAGCGAAGAAAGTTATTTATTTTCATCACTTTTATATTTTTAATGGGGTAGGTGGCTCAGTGGTATCGAGTCGGCCTGTGGATCTTGAGAACCCTGGTTCGATCCCCACAGCCGACAAACAATTTTCACCAATTAAAAAAAATAAGATATTGTTTTCAACAACTTTTGTTATCACCTTGGATATGTAGTTTGCTGCCAATATGATTCTTACCAAAAAATTAAACATTTTGAAATATTTATTATTAATTATATTGATAAAATATAAATATGAACGATTTATCAGCGAATTAAAATACTCGGCCTGGCGGCCTCGTACTTCAAACAACCGCTTCGTCAAGTAAAGCATCACTTTCCTGACTTATTATGTAATATACTATTGTAAATTTTATATTTATTATTGTATTGTATTGTAGATATTAATAAACATTTTAGTTTTCATTGTTAATAATTATTATAATAAGTTCATTAGGTGTAGTTTTTAGATGTGAAAATCTCTTGTTTTTATATTACATTTAAAAATTAAAATATCCACTTAAAAATTTGAAGATTGTATTGTAGTGATTGGTCCGCGAGCAGTTTTCCAATCATAAATCGAATAATTATGGAGCAGTCGAACATAAAAATTATTAGAAATTTTGGCTCTTATAATTTATGTGAGAATTCACTACACGTCACTGTCAACCAATAGGATCACGAATTTGTTTGAAAATGAACCAATGAAATGTACATTTCGTCGGAAATTCATCACTAGTTAAATTGATATCGGAAATACCACTGTTATTAATATACTTGGTTACGAATAAAATAAATGATATTTTCAATATTTTCATAAACGTCAATTCTACATTTTTTCAGTGTACATTTAATATTCAAAATTTTCATCACTGTAATACCTAATTAATAATGTGCAAATAAATACCTAACTATTCTTGTTAATTAACTCTTGTTTGGTAAATTCTCAAGTCGAATACAACTCGTAGTAAGAAAATTGACAGATAATATTTTGACATAAATATACATTCGTTGTTACGGAAATAGGAAACACAACTCATAATTTATGTCAAAATATTTTCAGCAATTTTCATACTACCTGTTATATAATGCCTATGGCACACTGATCGATGAGCGTCGATGAGCATCGATGAACTCCTCGATGAAACAACAGAACGCACCCGTCATCGACGAAAATTAAAGGCTCCTCTATTTCCATCGAAGAGCTCATCGATGAAACGAACGTATCTCATTTCACTCGTATCTTTTGTGTCTCACTTCACGTTAGCATATTTTTGAAATCTAGTTTTTCTTTCTCAACTTTAGAAGCTTTTATTGTTTGTCAATGAAGAGTGCGTTCTGTTGTTTCATCGAGGAGTTCATCGATGCTCATCGACGCTCATCGACCAGTGTGCCATAGGCATTATATATGAAAATAACGAAGCTATAGCTACAAACTAACTCCAAAGTAACTGTTGAGTTTTTAAGCTACTTTTTTTCAGTTAATATGTTAGAATCTGTAACAAATAATTATTTTGCTCTACTTTAAATTTACTTTATATTATATATGACGGAAAGTATTTCTAGAAGTGAACAAATGCGTAATAATATATTTATTTATTATTTTCCAATATGTGTCAACATTCTAAAAGTAGAATATCACGAAGTCATCTCATGCTGGGCAGTGTGTACTCATTACCACATATCTGCTATCCTAATCGGTCCGTCCATTCATATTTTTAATGAGATAATCTAATTCCTGTACCAGTGCTACGTGATGAGTCCAAACTCTAACTGTTTGTGTGTGTGTGTGTGTGTCTCTTGGTGCCATGTGCCTAACGCTTGTTATGTTGCTGTTCTCTCTGGCTGATTACATAACACGACTTGAAGGAGAGGCCGGGGAGATATCGACGCCTACACTACACTCATATGTGTGTGTGTGTTTGGGGATTGTGCGCCATACGTTGACCTTTCCACGTGACCCAATTTGTTGATTTGTGTGTACTGTATGTGTTGATGTGTCTCTATGGATAGCTGGAAGTTTTTTCCTGTCTTTAGGGATTGTGAATTATTTAAGAGTTCGGTAATTCAATTGATTTTTAATGAGTTAACTGCAGTGCTGTTGACAACATGGTTGTATCTTTATATTGAACTAGAAATTCAATAAATAAATAAATATATCATCACGACTTTTACCCATTACTGAGTGTGGCACTCTGCCTAAGCAGATCTCGGTAAGTGATATATTTTGTCGCGTGAAGTGCGGTTACCAGTCGTCAAATCACGGCCCTTAAAGATATTAGTGGAGAGGGAGCCACAGAGGTAGATTTTTAAATTGTTGAAAATTGTTTGTCGGCTGTGGGGATCAAACCAGGGTTCTCAAGATCCATAGGCCGACTCGATACCACTGAGCCATCTACCCCATAGAAAAACAATAAATAAATAAATATATCATCACGCCTTTTACCCATTACTGAGTGTGGCACTCTGCCTAAGCAGATCTCGGTAAGTGATATATTTTGTCGCGTGAAGTGCGGTTACCAGTCGTCAAATCACGGCCCTTAAAGATATTAGTGGAGAGGGAGCCACAGGGGTAGATTTTTAAATTGGTGAAAATTGTTTGTCGCCTGTGGGGATCGAACCAGGGTTCTCAAGATTCATAGGCCGACTCGATACCACTGAGCCTTCTACCCCATAGAAAAACAATAAATAAATAAATATATCATCACGCCTTTTACCCATTACTGAGTGTGGCACTCTGCCTAAGCAGATCTCGGTAAGTGATATATTTTGTCGCGTGAAGTGCGGTTACCAGTCGTCAAATCACGGCCCTTAAAGATATTAGTAGAGAGGGAGCCACAGGGGTAGATTTTTAAATTGGTGAAAATTGTTTGTCGGCTGTGGGGATCAAACCAGGGTTCTCAAGATCCACAGGCCGACTCGATACCACTGAGCCATCTACCCCATAGAAAAACAATAAATAAATAAATATTAAACGAAAATAACGAGGAAACGTCCCAATGAGGACTGTTATGAATTTTGAATTGACGGCAAACCTTCAATTCATCCATTTATTCCTAGGTCGTTCATGCAATCTATCACCTCAATTCCCAATCGATTAAGACAAATAATGACACTTTACTCACGTAAATTCGTTATTTAACAAAATAAACTTGGTACTGTCAATGCCCTTAAGTCACTTTTTTCCCTCGGTAAATACTGAAGCACATTAAGTGATGTTCATGACTATTCTCCCATAGCACAAATTTAAAATTTTAAAATTCTTGCTTTATAAGAATAAATAAATATCTAAGATTGTGCTGACGGTTGCTATGAAACCAGTTACTTTTTCCCAGGGTTCGAAGATATATATCGATCGATATATATCATGATATTTATTTTGATATATATCGTCATATTTTTGCAATGATATATATCCATAATATAAAAATATCAAATAGTTTTTGTGATATAGCCTCCGGAGAAGTGAAATTTTTCGTATTTTTCAGTTTAAATAATTAAAAATATTAAATTGCTTAAAATTGTATGAAAATTTGCTTATAAGTCAATTCGGACACGGGGAATTCAACACCGTTGAGCGCATTTCCATATCTTGTTTAGTTTTTGAGATATAGCCTCCGGAAAAGTGAAATTTTTCGAATTTTTCAGTTTTTCTACTATTCCTAGGCTATATCTCGAAAACTAAATGTGATATGAAAACGCGGTCAACGGCATTAATTTTCTCGTGCTTCAGTTAACTTATAAACATAGTTTCAGCGATTTTTATTTTTTTTCAATTTTCCGCCAAAAAAATCGCAAAAAGTGGTTTTTTAACATTTTCTCGAAAACCAGAAGTCATATGCATTTGAAGATTGCACCACTGGATTCAGTGGGTCAAAATACATATGTATGTAAATTTTCGTTTTAATAATCCTACGATTAAGGATTTTTGGTAAAATTGAATAAAATCTGAAAAAACCAAAGGGGTACCCCTTAGGAAATAATTAAAAATATTAAATTGCTTAAAATTGTGTGAAAATTTGCTTATAAGTCAATTCGGACACGGGGAATTCAACGCCGTTGAGCGCATTTCCATATCTTGTTTAGTTTTTGAGATATAGCCTCCGGAAAAGTGAAATTTTTAGAATTTTTCAGTTTTTCTACTTTTACGAGGCTGTATCTCGAAAACTAAATGTGATATGAAAACGCGCTCAACGGCATTAATTTTCTCGTGCTTCAGTTAACTTATAAACATAGTTTCAGCGATTTTTATTTTTTTTCATTTTTCCGCCAAAAAAATCGCAAAAAGCTGTTTTTTAACATTTTCTCGAAAACCAGAAGTCATATGCATTTGAAGATTGCACCACTGGATTCAGTGGGTCAAAATACATATGTATGTAAATTTTCGTTTTAATAATCCTACGATTAAGGATTTTTGGTAAAATTGAATTAAAATCTGAAAAAACCAAAGGGGTACCCCTTAGGAAATAATTAAAAATATTAAATTGCATAAAATTGTATGAAAATTTGCTTATAAGTCAATTCGGACACGGGGAATTCAACGCCGTTGAGCGCATTTCCATATCTTGTTTAGTTTTTGAGATATAGCCTCCGGAGAAGTGAAATTTTTCGAATTTTTCAGTTTTTCTAAATGTGTACAAAAACTAAAATTAAAAAATAAATATCCAAAAAGTGATATTTATCTGATATATATCCTATATATCAGATATTTTGATATTTATTATAAATATCATGATATTTACGAACCCTGCTTTTTCCCTAGGTAGAAAATTTTTATTTCGATCCGCATATGAAGGAAGAAAAGCCTACTTTTAGTTAAGATAGTAGAGAAAGGGTTTTAACTAATCTTGAATTGTAGATTAATAGAATTAAGATAAATTATATTCTTAAAAAGTTTAAACAAACTGTAATGTAATCTTATCATTTGGTTTTTTTGACGAGTGATTTGGATTAACATTTTAAAATCGGACAGAATAAGATTAGCTAATCCAAATTTCAGGATTAGTTAAAACTTTTTTGCAATCGGGCTGTTAGTGTCTCTGGAGTAACTGGTCATAAAAATATTAAATCGAACAATTTATGAAAAGATATTTATGTATAAGTGTCAAACAAACCTTAACCCTTCATAAAACATGTTATTTCGATTTGCTTTTATTTATACCGACTTAAAATTTAAGTTCTACACGTGCAAATATTCGTTAAACGAGGTTTCTCCATATTTTCTAGAAAATTTCAGTCATATAGAGAATGTTATTAAAGAAAAATGTTCATAGTTTAAATTTCGATATTCAATAATGTAAAAAAATGTTTAAACATCTCACTTGAATGTATGACGATTTTCAAATAATGAGTAAAATTATATTACAAAGAAGAGTTTAAAGTTAAATTTATGACAGAAAAATTCGGATGACGCCTGGATTCGAAGAGAAGAATAAACAAATAGGAATTGAAAAACCAGTACTCAATCTTTCTTAGAAATATATTAAGAATAAAATATTCAAATTACCCAAAGCTTATGAGCAAACCTATAAAAATTCTTTTCGACATGAATGTGAATTCTTATGCAGTGGCATTCGCAACAAAGCAGCAAAATTCAATATCTCTTCTTTGCATCGAGGACATAATATATATTAGAATGTAAAGAAGAATCATCTCTGGGAATGCAATTTCCCGTCGGTTTAAAATCTGAAATTTATAACCCCGCAGAGGTCGAAAAGCAGAAAGAGGACAGCCAATATCGGCAAACACTTGTCTGATGTGTTTACAATCGCGATCAAAGTTGGCATGTTTAACCGGACGTACAGCGTTGCCAAATGTAAAACCAGACAAAATGTGTTGTCGAGACTCGAGACATGGAACTGGATTGGGATGTTTGGGATTTTTGGTGCACCTGCGAAATCTAGAACAAGATTCTTAGAAGCAAAATGTCATAGAAGATAGTTCATCTGTTTCACTTCTAAGAAATGATATCGAGAGGTGATAATCAAGAGGTTAGATGAAGGATGTTTATCTACAACTTGATTTAGGTTTATCTAACGCAGTGGTTTCCAAACTGTGGGGCGCGCCCCGTTAGGGAGGCGCGAGATTGTTTCGAAGGGGCGCGCTATACAGGGTGTTTCAGGACTAGTGTAACAAACTTTAACAGCTTATTCCTGAGATCATTTTGAGCCAAAAATGTCATATGAACATAGGTCCTATTCCTTCTAGTTACCAAAATACAAGAGGTTGAAGTTTTATAAATAACACGACATTTTCAAATTTTTGTAATCAAAATACTTTCGGAAAATAAGAATTTTATTGAAAAGTCATACCTTATTTGTTTTAATTAAAAATTGTTGTACTTTTGATTGTATTATTGTTTCATAATGGATGGTTATAGTACTGCTGAATATGCAGATATGATTTTTATTTATGGATTATGTAATGGTAATGTCCGTTATGCGTCCAGAGAATACCAAGACAGATATCCAAATAGAAGCCAACTTTCCCATCCCCTATTTGCGCACATTTTTGTTTTCCGAAAGAATCTTGATTACAAAAATTTGAAAATGTCGTGTTATTTATAGAACTTCAACCTCTTGTATTTTGGTAACTAGAAGGAATAGGACCTATGTTCATATGACATTTTTGGCTCAAAATAACCTCAAGAATAAGCTGTTAAAGTTTGTTACACTAGTCCTGAAACACCCTGTATAAAAATATAATTGAGGCTTATGAACACATTCTCCATTTACATCATAGCACACACGTGTTTCTAACTAGTTTAATAAACAAAGCCTCAGAAATATTATTACGTTTCATAACATCTTATTTGTGTGAAACAGGCTTTTCCGCTGTAGCTGTTTTAAAGACAAAATATCGAACTTGATTATTCGTTGAAAAAGAATTGCGAGTGGCGATATCTTCAATGACTCCCCGGTTCGAGAAACTGATAAACAAACGCCCATTCAGCCCACTCAAAAATTATGATTATATTGTATTAAATGTGCCTAATTTAAATTAAATATAATTTCCAATCTTATTACAATTTTATGTTTATAAATGTTGTTACATTATTTTGTTCTATTATTATATTGTCATAAACATAATTTTAGGTTAAGAAAAAATAAAATAAATTATTTACTATTTTTGAAGTTAGGCTGTTATAAAAAATTAAGGGGACGCGACAATTTTTTACGGAAAAAAGGGGCCGCTGAGAGAAAAAGTTTGGAAACCACTGATCTAACGCATTCTGAATATAACGACATTCATTTCAACGACATTAACATGTATAAGCATTATTGTCAGTTACCTTTCTATTACTGTTTAATGCAAGTAATTTCGGCTGTTCTTGCAATGATTGTAGCCTATTTAATTTGTTCATAACATGAAGTTAAAAAAATGATGAAAAACTATATGCTTGTATACAAGTAGATTCGGACACGGAGAATTCACTCGTTCAGACCGCATATCAATATCTTGCTTAGTTTTTGAGTTATAGCCCCTAGAAGATTTACTGTTTTCAAACAATATTCAAAATCAGATTTTCAACTTTCCCGAGGCTATAACTCAAAAACTAAGCAAGATATTGAGATGCGGTCTGAAAGGTTGAATTCCCCGTGTTTCAATTGACCTCTAGGCAAGTTTTTAGCGATTTTTATTTTTTTGAAAAATTTTGCCACATTTTTTCCTCGTACAGTTTTTGACCATTATCTCAAAAACTATAAGACTTATGGGCATAAACATTACACCATTGGATTCAGCACGTCGAAATAAATATGTATGTAAAATTTCGTTACATTATTCGTACGAGAAATAGTTTTAGAGTAATTTGTTTAAAAATCATAAAAATCCCAAGGGGTACCCCTTGGAAAATAATTTAAAAATTTCAAAAAAGTTAATTTGCTTTAAATGAGCTAAAAATGTGTATACCAGTCAATTCGAACACGGGGAAATTCAGTCGTTCAGACCGCATATCAATATCTTGCTTAGTTTTTGAGTTATAGCCCCTAGAAGATTTACTGTTTTCAAACAATTTTTAAAATCAGATTTTCAAGTTTCCCGAGGCTATAACTCAAAAACTAAGCAAGATATTGAGATGCGATCTGAAAGGTTGAATTCTCCGTGTTTCAATTGACCTCTAGGCAAGTTTTTAGCGATTTTTATTTTTTTGAAAAATTTTCGCCACATTTTTTCCTCGTACAGTTTTTGACCATTATCTCAAAAACTATAAGACTTATGGACATAAATATTACACCATTGGATTCAGCACGTCGAAATACATATGTATGTAAAATTTCATTATATTATTCGTACGAGATATAGTTTTAGATCAATTTGTTTAAAAATCATAAAAATCCCAAGGGGTACCCCTTGGAAAATAATTTAAAAATTTCAAAAATGTTAATTTGCTTTAAATGAGCTAAAAATGTGTATACCAGTCAATTCGGACACGGGGAATTCACTCGTTCAGACCGCATATCAATATCTTGCTTAGTTTTTGAGTTATAGTCCCTAGAAGATTTGCTGTTTTCAAACAACTTTCAAAATCAGATTTTCAACTTTCAATTCAACAGCCTGTATATGTTGAAGTAGTCAAAATTTATATCTTTGTTTATAGTACGCATTCTTATTTCAAAATCCCAATAAAATTGAAGATTAAGCTGTAACAGATTGTTCTACAAATAAATGTAATAGATAAGAATCAGAACGTTAAGATGAATGTGATTTATCTGGAAGAGTTGATATAAGATTATCCGAAAATGGCGATTTCTGAGAAGAACTGCAGTTGATTCTATATTCTAAGAATCAGGCTTGAACGTAATAAAATCTTTTAATAAGAATAGATCTACAAATTACGTAGACCACTTGACTTTTAGACAGTTCCTGTTCCTGTGGGAAATTAGTTTTTCCACGTGCGAAAACTCTACTTAAATTCTTGGAAATATCTGTACGCAGATATTCTTCTTCGAACTAAGATAAATTTTATATTCGCAGAATGAAAGATTAATGTTTGACTTTTATAAATATTAATTTAGTGATTATATTATGACTATGCATCAAATTCCTAGACTTTTACATTATGTTACATAAATGCATATTTTTACAAAATCAGTTTTTTGGTTGTGGCACGTGCTGTACAATATAATAATAATATCGTTTATTATCTTTATAAATATTTACATATTTTATGTACGATAACAAAGAGTATCATCTGTTTTCATTTGTTTTGATTACAATATTGAAAAGATACACATATTGATCCGTGCGCAAATTATAATTTGCATATTTTCCACTCTATCAGTTTCGCCAATATCACTGCATTTTAAAAATGTTATCTATCGAATGTCAATTGTTCGAATTACCACCAAATTAGAATGAAGGAATAAAAGTATATGATATTTTAATTTTCAAATATTCTCTGCATTTGGGTATAAAGTTTTCGATAATTCAACAATAGCGTAAATGAGGATAGTTATAGAACAGTTCAACATTCATGTCTTTGGGAGCAGTATTTTAAATTGAATTTTTCATGACGTCAAAATTCGTCTAAAAACCCAACCAAAATCACAACATCCATGGAGCATAAACAATCGCTTGTTAACAACTTGGCAACAAGAAACAAAAAACAAACAACACATTCTTTCTTCCCTGTTTCGTCACCACATCAACATATAGTCGATCGTCGTCTGTCTCAACACATGACTTATGAAAATGAAGTGGCATGCTTCAGGGCCGTGTGCGAATGAGTCACTCGAGAGTAGAGCGAACGTGAGACAAGAGTAGAGAGTGCCTATTAGTTGTACCAGTGACTCAACCAGCAAATATTTGATAGAAGGCATGTCTTGTCTGTTTTATAGATTACAACATTGTTTTTCTTTATTGACGGAAAACTCTTTTTTAATACAGGAAATTGAGGTAAATATAAAGAGGAAAATGTGACAATTAATGTGTATATTATACTGCTGCTTCCTTGTATGGCAAACATAAATTTGTGCTAAATGACGAAGAATTTAAATTTAACTTTATTAATTATTTAAACATGCAATAATGATTAATTAAATATAAGTATGTTATTGACAATATGATATTGAATAATTGAAAGTAATTTAATAGTTATTTGTATGTATATCAAGGGAAATAGGTGAAACATTTTGTCCCAAAGGTGCCGTTACATTTTCCGAGTTAAAGACGATGGATATAAAGCACCTAACACAAGAATGACTTTTTTAATAAAATTAAACAATATAGTTTACCTTGCCGTAGATCAGTAGACGACAAAAAACGGAAGTAAAATGAAGTTAGAATCACTTACCTGAAAAACAAGAAAAAGACAATTAGAAACCATTTTCTCGTGATGACATTAAATAAGATATTAAAAACATGAAAACAGTCTAAAAATCCATAATATAATAATATGAAAAGTATCACTTTGTTCTCTTAATTGAGGGAAAAAAACTTTACTTTTTGACAACACCTAAAAAAAGTTGTCAATGATTGCGTATCCTATTGACCACAATTATTAATAAATAATTTACATATTTACATGCATAAAACTTCAAATGCGTGGAAAAAATATTGCTTTCATTAATAGCTGTATTCATCCCTGCATATGTAAAATATCATTTTTCTACGACAGTGTAGAAAGCACTCACTTTTTGCACTTATTTGCGTGCGTAATATAATTATTTTCTGCACTCAATTGTCAAAAATGACAGTGAGACAACGAAATCCGGAACAAAATAAAAACAGATCTAAAAATTAAATAATGTCTTTTCGCTCGTATTCCATTTTAAATATACGCGTTGCAATGATACACTTTCAACACTTGTATTACAATATACTAATTTTTTTTCTCTCATTTGAAGAAAGAAGAAAAATTTACTTTCTTACAAGGTCATAAAAAATAATTCCACCTATTTGTTCTAATAATAGAACTAATTAAAAATAAACTCGTATTAATTTGCATTAATTTAACACACATAAAAATTACGTACATGAATGAAACGCAAAGGTGTAAGTCTTTCTTTGAGTAATTAAGTTATAAATTCTGTAGCAAGCGACAAATTATAGGCTGTCCCATATTACAAAGAAACTATGATAATAAATAGCTCTTATTCGATAGAAGCTCAGACGTGTTGAGCATGCATGCTGAGTGTAGGTTTGACTGTGAGTGAATCGTATGTGCAGAGGTGTGAATGACAGTCACAAGTAACGCTTCGTTGGCCACCGGTGTGAACACACTCGCGATTGTCACAGTCTAACCGCGGTCATTTATTTTGGCCTTGTGTATAATTGCATTTCACATTTCAAATCTTAATATTGTTCTATCTTCTATATACAGTTTTCTTGTAAATTAATATTTTCTGGGAAATATGTTATAATTATAATGTTTTTTGTTTTACTGAATCTAGTTTGAAATAAAAGTTTACTTATTGAGTTACTATTTAAGGCAAATTTAAAACATATATATGACATTTAAAAATTAAAAATGTGTTTCTGGTTCTTGAATAATTTGTAAATAATAAAGTGAGAAAACTAATTTTCCTGACTATTTGAGTAGTGAAAAAACATTTTTCCTACAATTGCTATGAAAAGTTGACAGCTACGCTCTCATTTGTCATCGTAAAGTTGATGTTTTCTGTGGATCAATCGAAAAATAACTTTATCGCGCGTCTCTAATAGCCTAGGCCAAATGTTTTTTTTTTTTACTCATTTCGGCCTACAAACGTAATGTACTATTTATTCAAACATGACAGAAAGTAGGCTTTTCAGCATTTATTGTATGGAAAGTATACATATGTCACATACTCATGTGGAAACTACTACTTTCTAGACATTTGTGAAAAGTGAGATTTTCTGATGAAACAATCCATGAATATATGAAAATGTTTATTATTTATAAATTATTTTTCAAAAGTTCCTAAACGATTTAATCAAAAATATTATTTGTACTTGGATCAAAAAGTATCTTAGCACCTCTTGCATGTTTCAAGTACGAACGGCAATAGACTACTTTCTACTCCTATTCCCATGTTAATCGCTTAAGGCAGTTTCGTGAGACATTCTGTACATGGAAATATTTTAAATTTATTTCGAAAATTTTGTAAAATTATAATTATTTTGCATTTAGTCATGGGAATTGAAGTAATTTTGTTTGGATAAAATATACAATTTCAAATTGCATAATTTCTGACATTAAATTAATGAGTCAATTATATATTTCTTAATAAGTAATGTCATGGGAATAAATTCTACATGGATATTTTAAATTATGATTGTCTTTCGATCCATATTTAATAATTATTTTAACGACTAATTTGCGTGAAAATATAAACTAATAATCATTGTATTGTAATATTTTCCTGGAATTGATATTTGATTCGTATTATTTCTGTGGTAGTAAAATAATTGAAATTCAATATACCCTATACCACCTCAAGTAACTAATGATGCTTAATGATATCTTTTAATGGATTGTATTTCTATCATAAATAATATACTTAATAGTTCTTTTACAGATTTTACAACAAAGGAACTATAAATTCTATTTAATGTTATTGGACTTTTCGATGTTTTTCAATACACGACAGTTATTATAATGGTTGGCAAATCCGAACATAAATGTACAAAAATTAGTCATTGTTTTATTTTTCCATATAGAAATGCCGTCACCGCTACTATTGATGGTACATTTTCATCGATATCTACTGTAAGATCAATTTACCACTACCAACTACAAACAGAAGACCGAAGAAATATAAGAAGAGTGTTATTCATGATGGCCTACTAAGCACTGAAAAGAACAGTGTGATAATGTTATAAGCATAGCACTCTTATCAATCCCATCCAAATTTCAACAAGGGACAAAAGAAGTGTGTAGTGTTCGTGTCAGTGGTAATGATCGTTCCTTCTGCGTGCTTTGCATCATCCAGTATCTTCAGAGCACTTTAAACACCTGGACAGACTTCGAGGAACTTAGTGAGTGCTAGTGTCATGGTCGCTAGCCAAGGCGGAGTGCAAGAAACGCATAATGATATGTACTGCTCCGCGGTCGCGGTGCCACCGCCCTACGGTGTGGGCGAGTTCTACCACCATGACAGCCATTACTATGTGCCTGCCCCAGGTCCTGGAGGACCTACGGGGCCGGAACTCTGTCCCGCGCATCATACGCAGATGTGTACCCTGCATGGAGACTTCGGTAAGACAACCAATTCTATTCTACAATTTTTACAATTTTGCCGGAGATACATAATTTCTAAAACAATTGACAATCGGTTAAATATTATTTTTTATAGTTTTTTATGAACAAAATAAAGTAAGAATTCTATATATTCCAATTGTGTGGACAAAAGTTTAGAATATCATTGAAAACGTGTTGATTACGTTCGGAATTTAGTTATTGAAAAGTACTAAGAAAATTAGAAAACTCTAAGAATTTATTTATTATAAAATTCTGTACTGATAAGGTTAAGGCATTTATTTTATTATATTTCTTTGGAATAATTTTTATAGATTATGAAATTGCAAAGAATTTTATTACTTTATTATTTTTCCATAAAGTTGTTAAATTGAAACAATAAAAATATTTATTTGGTTTAGTATAATTCGATTTACTATTTATATTATTTTCTTCATTGTAATAAATACCATGATTTCCATTTTTATTGACCCAATATTAATTAATATTTTATTTCCTCATAAAAATTCTTAACATTTATCAAGTGAAAATTCCAAGACATATATTAACATAAGTTCACAGAAGAACAATTATTAATTACCTATTTCTTTGTCAGAATATACTCGTGATTACAAAAAATGTAATATTACATAATGTATTTCTGCAAACAACTCAATTATCTTAATAAAAACGAAATGATAATCAAGCTAATTTAATTTTTTTGCAATATTGAAACATATTTAATAAATATATTTTTTCATTAAAAAATTCCAATGGTTGTATTGCCTGAACTGAGTAAAGACATATGTATAATACAGACAGCTTTTATTGATTCGGGGTAGTTTTCGTTATAGGGCACCAAATATTTTATTTATTTAAAATTAGTTGTGCAACTTACTGCCTCAAAGTTGTACATCAATTGAGGCTTGTTATATCAAAAAGTAGACTAGATAGAGACTTGGGAATGTCGCCATTAAATACAGGGTAGTTGCCACTATAAGCAATCATACATTTTATTTAGTAATATTTTATCTTTGAAGGTCGATATCTTCAAAAAGTAATCAAATTATAACTCTGAGAATGTCTGTTCGCACTATAAAGAAGCAAATATATGATTTAGCTCGAAACAGTAGTACCAACATTATAAAAGAATTACTGCTCTAATACAAGTTTTCATCAAATATTTTATCTTTAACTTTGACACCCGTTATCTAATTCAAATAGAACTCTGGGGGGTTCACTGTTAGATTCAGGATAATTCACACTTTATAAAACCAAATATTTTATTTAGCTCGAAACAGTAGTAGCAACATTATAAAAGAATTACTGCTCTAATACAAGTTTTCATCAAATATTTTATCTTTAACTTTGACACCCGTTATCTAATTCAAATAGAACTCTGGGGGGTTCACTGTTAGATTCAGGATAATTCACACTTTATAAAACCAAATATTTTATTTAGCTCGAAACAGTAGTACTAACATTATAAAAGAATTACTGCTCTAATACAAGTTTTCATCAAATATTTTATCTTTAACTTTGACACCCGTTATCTAATTCAAATAGAACTCTGGGGGTTCACTCGTAGATTCAGGATAGTTCACACTTTATAAAACCAAATATTTTATTTAGCTCGAAACAGTAGTACCAACATTATAAAAGAATTACTGCTCTAATACAAGTTTTCATCAAATATTTTATCTTTAACTTTGACACCCGTTATCTAATTCAAATAGAACTCTGGGGGTTCACTCGTAGATTCAGGATACTTCACACTTTATAAAACCAAATATTTTATTTAGCTCGAAACAATAGTACCAACATTATAAAAGAATTACTGCTCTAAGAAAATTTTTCATCAAATATTTTATCTTCAACTTTGACACCCGTTATCTAATTCAAATAGAACTCAGGGGGGGTTCACTGTTAGATTCAGGATAGTTCACACTTTATAAAACAAAATATTTTATTTAGCTCGAAACAGTAGTACCAACATTACAAAAGAATTACTGTTCTAATACAATTTGTCATCAAATATTTTAACTTAAAATTTGACTACCGTTATTTCAAGAAGTAAACTAGATAAAGCCCTGAGGATTTGACCATTAGTTTCAAGGTAGTTTCCACTACCAGATAAATATTCTAGCTTAAATCAGTAGTACCAACATTAGGAAATAATTACTGATTCAACAACATTTTTCTTATAATATATTAAGTTAACTTTGACGTTTGATATCTCAAAAAGATAGATTTAACTATTAGATTCAGGGCAGTTCCTGCTATAGAAAACCAAATATCTTATTTATCTCGAATCAGTAATACCAATATAAAAGAATTCTAAGGATTTGGCCATTAAATTCAAGGCAGTTTCCACTAAAGGTAACCACATAATTTACTAGGTTTGAATCAGTAGTACCAACATTATAAAAAAATTATTGTTCCATTCCAATTTTTCATCCAATATTGCAACTTAACTTTCACGCCCGATATCTCAAGAAGTAGATCAGATAGAGCTCTAAAAATTTTATCATTAAATCCAGGGCAACTTCCACTATAAACATTATTTAGCTATAATCAGTAGTGCCAATATTATACAAAAAATATTACTTTGATACATTTTTTCAACAAATATGTTAACGGTTACTTTGTCGATCGATATCTCAAGATATAGGACTAGATAACTCCTCGGGGTTTCACTAATATATTCAGGACAATTTCCACTATAGGAAATTAAGTATTTTATTCATTTTGAATTAGGAGTACCAACTTTACAAAATAAATACTTTTCCATTAAAATGTGGTCTAATTTATCTGATTTACGTGAATCAAGTGGCAAATTGCATATGCGGATAAGCGAAGTATTTTTAACATTTTTATAAAAATAATTTGAATATATCAGAAAATTATGAGAAAAATTTAATTAAAAACATAATTCTAACTTGTAATTATCATTAATGATGCCTTTATGAAATAGTATCCTAACTAAAGTCAGAAAGATATTAATGTTATCTTAATGTTCATCTTAAACAACAGCACTTAAACGCAAACGAAATAACGAAATAAAATCACGCGCAACACCAAAAATTCATCACGTTTACAGAGAAGTTTTCTCGCGTAATCATTTTAACATGGAAGCAATTACACGGTTGCGCTTCTGTTTTTGTAATCTAGAAAATTGAAATATCAAGTGTGCTATAAATAATGCCTTCCGGTTATTTAATCTTCACGGCTGTAGCTCGAGTCGAACTCGCTGGCCTCCGATAAAGATTATCAATTTACTCCGGAGACCGAATAAATATTGTCATCGATTTGTGTACATTTCTTTCGACAAACATTCAATTTAGTGAGATGGTCACACAATTTGGATGCGTTCCAATGCATTTATTTCACTTTACTTCATAGCAAATTAAATGTTGGGTGAACCCATCCCGCCTACTGTCGTTAAATTAAATTGTAAACGTATATTTTATACATTTTATTTAAAATAAATATATCATCACGCCTTTTACCCATTACTGGATGTGGCACTTTGCCTTAAGCAGATCTCGGTAAGTGATATATTTCTTTGCGTGAAGTACGGTTACCAGTAGGGTTGTGCATTTGACCAGTCAAATATTTTTCAGTCAATTGACCGACTATTTGACCGGTCAATTGACCAGTCAATTGACCAAGAAACATTTAATAAAAATCACAATTAAAATTGTAATTTATTTATATAGTACTGTTTACTACATCCAATATTACTGAAAATGAAAAACCAACAACAACTAATAAACAAAACCACATCAAATTCAAAATAAAGGGGAAAATAAAGTAAAAGACGTAATGAAATGAAATAATATGTATTTATTTTATTTGTAAAGTAAAGTAAGCAAATTCTCCAGAACCCAGAATACTAAACTTGATATATTCGTGTAATAATAGTAAGTAGCTATTTCTATTGAACAACAGATGTCGTGGCGGTTCCATTTAGATTATTTGACCGTTTTATTTTACCGTCAAATATTTTTGGTTAATTGACGGTCAATTGACCAGTTAATTGACCACGGCACAACCCTAGTTACCAGCAATCAAATCACGCCCCCCAAAGATGTTAGTAGAGGGGGAGCCACAGGGGTAGATTTAAATTGGTGAAAATTGTTCTCTAATCTACAGGCCGACTCGATACATGATATCTGTATAGAAATTAAAAAAAATATATAAATATATCATCACGTATTCTACCCATTACTGGGTGTAGTACTCTGCCATAAGCAGATCTCGGTAAGTGATTTTTTGTACGGTTACCAGGCGTCAAATCACGGCCTCCAAAGATGTTAGTAGAAGGGGAGCCACAGGGGTAGATTTAAATTGGTGCAAATTGTTTGTCTGCTGTGGGAATCGAACCCAGGTTCTCAAATCCACAGGCCGACCCGATACATGATATCTGTATAGAAATAAATAAATATATATATATATATATATATATATATATATATATATATATATATATATATATATATATATATATATATTATCACGCTTTTTGCCCATTACTGGGTGTGGTACTCTGCCATAAGCAGATCTCGGTAAGTGATTATTTGTACGGTTACCAGCCGTCAAATCACAGCCCTTAAAGATGTTAGTGGAGGAAGAGCTACAAGGGTATATTTAAATTGGTGAAAATTGTTTTTCGACTGTGAGGATCGAACCAGTTTTCTAAAATCCACAGGTCGACTTGATACATGCCATCTGTATAGAAATAAATAAATATATCATCACGCCTTTTACCCATTACTGGGTGTGGCACTCTGTAATAAGCAGATCTCGGTAAGTGATATATTTCTTCGCGTGAAGTGCGGTTCAAATCACGGCCCTCAAAGATGTTAGTGGAGAGAAAGCCACAGGGGTAGATTTAATTTGGTGAAAATTGTTTGTCGGCTTTAGGGATCGAACCAGGGTTCTCAAATCCACAGGCCGACTCAATACCACTGAGCTGTATAGAAATGATAATTGCCAATAATATTTTGACATGAATTATGAGTTGTTATGTCAAACTTGATTTGAACCACCAATAAAAAATTATTTATTTATTTATTTATGTTACACTGTACAACAGGAACTTAATCCCAATTACAGTACAGGGTCCGCACTCACCGAGCCGTAGTGTGGTAGTTCATATAATATTTTAGCTTGAGTGCGATTCGAACTCGGGATCTCCGGATTCGAATTCCGTATCGCTATCCACACCACCGTACTGACGGACAATGATTGTAGTATTCTAGTTGATAGTATCTCCAGTATTGTACATACGTATGAATGTAGTTCAGAGCGACTGCATCAAAACAACATCCAACAACATCCACAGCAACATCCGGTTAGAGACATCAAAATAAGTGGGACGCGACATTCGTTATTTCCACATGAACACGAGTACACGAACCGATTTCATTTCTAATTATTCTTCACACATGGAGTTTTATTGCGCGCAACAACAACCAATGGTTTTATGGAGTTTTCTCGTTATTTCTGCAAATCACTCATTGCTGTTAGAACGCTGTGGTTGTCATTACTTTAAGCCGGATGTGCCAAATATATGGCTCATTACTCTGGTTCTATTGCTTTCTTGTATTGTGAACAATACCGTCAATTATTTGAAGATCTGGTTTGGTTTTGTAACTAGAAAGCGTTTGTGGATTTGTAAATTGATGAACTCGTTTCACCGATTGCAATACACAACTAACAACCAATTAGGAAAATTTGTTAGAGGCTCTAATTCTAATTATTAAAATTATGCCAAACTCATTAGTAGAAAGTGTGAACTTTTTAGATCGATTCAACAGATAATATAGACAATCGTAGCGCAGTCAATAAAACCGAAATAAAACTTCTATCACAACCAAGGGTTCGTGCGTGTACATTTTTTCCCTTGGGGTTTTTTATTTGAGTTTCATCTAAAATTGTTACTCATACGAATATCGTGATGAAAATTTACACACATATGTATTTTGATCCGCTGAATCCAATAGTATAGAGGAAGTGTTAATGTGGTTGAATCGAGTATCGTGTGTCAGGATGAGTATGTTAACGGGTTCGTGCTACCCCATTTAATGGGATATAGCGTCATGTTATGTATGTATGTATGTATGAATCCAATAGTAAAATCCATAAGTGCATGTCTTCTAGATTTTTTAAATACTGTTCAAAATAGTTATTTGTATATTAAGAGCGTAAAGTGATTCTTTGTTACTTGAGCACGGTAATTGCGGCGCGAGCTACAATTGTGTAAGAGGAACAAATACACACATATATTTTTCTACGATTACATCTTAAAATTATTTTTCTACTTCCGTTAGGAAATTGACGTTTTATTTCACTTATTTGAGTTAGGTAATGAACTGCATTATTTAACTAATGAAATAATGAGGTAACATAGCAACAGATATCTTGGTAGACGAATTCTGATGTGTTATTCTTTTATTTTTTGAATTTATAACTGTCATTAATATGTCAAAATTTCATAATTTCAAAAGCGCTCTTTCGTATTTATTAGAACGGAAGTAGAAAATATATTGTATGAAACTAGTAAGGAAATAAGGTTATTACCTTACTAGTTTCATAAATAGCTATTAAAAATACATATACGTACTGAAAATAAATTCGTTTTGTCAACTGTCAATATAACAAGTTTCTGTTTTATTTGTATCCCTGGTAACTATTGAAATAAACGCGCATTTTATATCTTTTTTGCGCGTTGCCATTGGAGACGCGCAACAAAGATATGTTTCGATTGTTCTACAGAAAACATCAATTTTACGATGACAAATAAGACCGTAATTGTCGACTTTTCGTAGCAATCGTAGAAAAACAGTTTTATGAAAAAAAAATGCTGAAAGTTTATTTAATTAAAAAATTGTCATGTCGTTGAACGTATCTTCATATCTCGTTTAGTTTAGCCTCAGGAAAATACAAAAGTAAAATACATAAGGTCGTGGGTTCGGGTCCCGCCCGTGGCGACCATACAAAGGACATATCGGCATGTGACCTTAGTAGTTGGTCCGATATATAAAATAAAAAAAAATACTGTCATCAATTTAAACCTCTAAAAGAAATGTAAATTTTAAGTAAATTTTTCTTATTAATACATTTTTCTCTTTATTTTGTAGATTTTTAGAGATATTTCTTTAATGAAACAAGATTGTTCATTTCGTCCCCTGTTTTTAATTTAAAACTATTTCTTGATAATGATGAAAAATATGTACATTATTTAAAGAAGAATTTATAATAGTTCTTCTTTGGAAAACAGGAATGTAAAGATAAATGTGAAGCGAGTAACTGTAGACTATAAAAACAGTTTATCTTGGATTGTTTTTATTTTTCCGTTAGATTACGTGAAAGGCTTACAAAAATATATAATTTGTAAGTAATAATACTCGTTCGTTTGGAATTGTGGCTACGCGTAAATACTCCTAGTAATAACATATCAAATATTGGTACTCATGTATGAAATACAAATAAAAATAATAACATGAACATAGTGGTTATGAAGGATATGCAAGGCAACTAAAGGAAATCCTTACTAATTTTAAATGTTGCATTTCAGATGCCTTGACCTATCATGCAACGAACAAAACGCAATGAAATGAAACGAAATTATTTGCGGAACGAAGGAAAACGCGATCTTTTCAACTCCAATTATTTTATAATAACATTAGTCATTTATTTTCGAAAGTAAATCAACCATATTTTTCATAATTTTATTTGTTGCTCCCTGGTGTATAAAGCAAGAGTTAATAAAATACGATTGGGATTCGAGAGGTTAGGATTAAAGAAACAAATAAATAAAATATATTTTTCTACAATTGTTTGGAACACCGTGACGTTACTACTAAATGAGCTATCTACCCCATAACCAAATAAATAAGTTTATACAGACCCTATTGTCAACTAATCGTGTATTTATTTATTTATTTATGTTACGCTGTACAACAGGAACTTAATCCCAATTACAGTACAGGATCCGAACTACCAAACCGCAGTGTGGGAGTTCAAATAATTTTTAGCTTGAGTGCCATTCGAATGCGGGATATTCGAATTCCGAAACGCTATATACGAAAAGTTATATACAACGTTTATTCAAAAATGAACCGTTTCAGAGATATGGAAGTTTTAATTTACTTGTAATAAGTAAGTATATACGGACAACCATGATTTTTTAAAGTAAATTTTAAATAGTTATTGCGTAGAAACAAAAAGGCATGTAAGTGTCAAAGATTTAATGTTTATTGTTTACTAAACACTGTCAACTTTGACACTTACATGACGGTTCGTTTCTAAGCAACAACTATTCAAAATTTACAAACACTTATTTTTCAACACTTTTCTAACCACTGTCAGTGAGCTGTCATTATATTATATTTTATAATACGGTGCCAAGCAACCACGATCTTGTAAATAAAAACTTTTTTCTGAAATCGTCAAGAAAATGCCTACTTTCCTGACGCATTTTAGTATGGAAAGTAAGTGTTTACCAAAACATTTGCAAAACAGTCAGGTAAATAAACTAAATAACTAAAAAATTTAATAAGATTTTTATTTATTTTTATCAATAATATTAATACTAAATATACAATTGCTTAAATTACTAAAATTTATGTATGACACTGGCGAATTTGAAGCTAAATTTATTGGAGATTCAGTAAATAAAATAAGCAAGTAGCACATTTGCTGACAAATTATTTTGCTTTTTCCAATCCATGAAAATTTCATACTCTTTATCATATCGGTGTTTGGACTTGCTCGGTAATAAATTTTCAACAGCCGCAGTTGCTTGATTTAAGATTTCAGGAGGAGTACTTGAAAATACCGCCTCATACTCATTTTCATCTATATTTTCCAACATTATAAAGAAATCTTCTCTGTCAACAATATTACTTTTGACACAAATATATTCAATACATTTTTCACATAAGATATTGTTTTCAACAACTTTTGTTATCACCTTGGATATGTAGTTTGCTGCCAATATGATTCTTACCAAAAAATTAAACATTTTGAAATATTTATTATTAATTATATTGATAAAATATAAATATGAACGATTTCAGAAAAAATAGTATACATAATACGTCACGAAAGTGTTTTACTTGACTCAGCGAATTAAAATACTCGGCCTGACGGCCTCGTACTTCAAACAACCGCTTCATCAAGTAAAGCATCATTTTCCTGACTTATTATGTAATATACTATAATTTGTTTGTAATGATCAAAATGAATAAATCGGATGTTTTATTTGTAATTTAGTAATTAAAACAGATTACGAATTGTAAGTAAATTAAGGTATAAGCATGTTGAGATTACAGCCGCCATCTGCGTGGAAATTTTTACAATAATATTTACATTTCCTTTCAAAATTCTCCAGTTTGTTAATTTTAGTTTCAAAGCTAATTTTAAATTTCCAAGTTGTGAACGGACGTAACTGGCACCAGTTAGGCAAAAATCAGCCTTTTATATCCGCACTTAAAGAACAAAATTGCGGATCATCAAATATTAACTCCACATTTTGCGAATGTAATATTCTGTTTCTTGACGTCAAATCTATCACCCGGTTTTGCTGAGTTTTCCGAATTAAAAACTCGGATGGAATTTTTTTCAAACATGGCTTGCTGCGTTATCAATCTTAAATTTTACCCTTAAATATTTTATGCCCTAAATAGCTACACTTTTTACATGCAAAATTAGCCTGTTTCACTTTTTAGCATTAATTACCTCTTTATCATTCAAATTTTCCAACCATTAGACATTAGACCATTATAATTAAATGTTAAAATATCATCATCGTCATAAGTTCAATCCAATTAATTTCTTCTTAATTATAAAACGCTATATACATACCGGGTGTCTACTTTTTTTCCGAACATAGGAAATTCAATATTAAAATTTTGATTTAGCGATATCTCTTTACCTATTAATTTTAGAACAAAATTGTACGAAAGAAAAATGTTCAGAATAAACAACTGCATCTATAGAGTATAAGTTTGTTGTTCAATTGTTTCTTATGTCCGAGTTAGAAGCAAAAGAAAATACACGCTTTAAAGCAATTATCAGAGTGCCATGAGAAATAAAATAATAATTTGTTTGTTGTGTCTGACATTATTTGACATATTGGACCAGAATTGGAAGCTTATTCTAATTTATTTATTTATTCGAGCATTTAATTTAATAATAAAATTAATTATAGCAATTATGATTTTCTTTTTTCTACATAATCTAGACAAATAAATACCTATTATTAAGTTATCTAATTTGTTTTATTTCTCATGGCACTCTGATACTTGCTTTAAAGCATGTAATTTTGTTCTAAAATTAATAGGTAAAGAGATATTACTAAACCAAAACTGTAACATTTAATTTCCTATGTTCGGAAAAAAAAGTAGAAACCCGGTATATCATCACGCTTTATTACTTACCGAGATCTGCTACGGCAGAGTGCCACACCCAGTAATGGGTACAAGGCGTGATGATATATTTATTTTATTTATTTATCACGCTTTATAACCATTTCTGGGTGTGGCACTCTGTTGTACCAGATCACGGTAAGTGATATATTTATGTGCGTGAAGTACGGTTACTAGTCGTGAAATCACGGCCATCAAAGCTGTTAGTGGAGGGGAAGCCACAGGGTAATTAAAATGTGATGAAAATTGTTTATCGGTAATGGAAATTCAACCCAGGTTCTCAAATTCACAGTCCGACTCAATATTCACATACTAAAATGAACATATTATTAAACAAATTATTGTGTGTGAAGAGTTCATTAAATAAATCGTGTGTAAAAATATCAATTTGTGCGTAAAATACATACAGTACATTAAATGGGAGTTTCAGTATTAAACAAATAATACACGAAAAATTTTGTAACCAAATACAACAAGCGATTGATTTTGTCTGTTTTGTCGTTATACGCCGTTAAATTGCAATCTTTCCGTCTTATCAGTAAGAAATAATTAATTTATTGTTGCATGTAATATTATAATTAGTAACATAAACAACTGTACAAATTTAACAATTAATATAAAACTAAAAATGATTTTCTACTTCCGTTAGGAAATAGACGTTTTATTTCACTTATTTGAGTTGGATAATGAACTGCATTATTTAACTACTGAAATAATGAGGTAACATAGCAACAGATATCTTGGTAGACGATTTCTGATGTGTTATTCTTTTATTTTTTGAATTTATAACTGTCATTAATATGTCAAAATTTCATAATTTCAAAAACGCTCTTTCGTATTTATTAGAACGGAAGTAGAAAAAATATTGTATGCAACACGTAAGAAAACTCGGTTACCTATTACCTTACTTATGCGTAAAGTAATAACCTTCATTTCCTTACTAGTTTCATAAATAGCTATTATCTAATAAATTGCATTTGTTGATTTTCCTTTTTCTAATTAGTTCACAGATAAAATAAAGGACATAAAAGTCTAATTTCCCACACTTGTATCATAAATAACTGTTTGTCTTATATGTAATATTATTCAACTGTATCTAGATATAGATATAAGTATTTTTATCCATTTGTTTAACGGAGAAAAAGCTTGTTAAAGTATTTATTAATTATTTATTTCGTTATTTATTTATCAGGGATTTGTGTTTGTAAAGTGGCGACCGACCCAGAATGGGTTGTTTTATTCGTGGTGGAATCTAGAGATGCAGTTCGTTACATAAAACATTTAACCACGTTCTGTAATTTATTGCCTCAACACTCCATTACTGTGTAATTTTTCTTCCATGAAGGCGATTTAACGAACTCGATATCTTCCATTTACCCATTTCGTACGTTTTAAATCTTTCACGAGATAAATTACTCTAGATTCATATCATCTATTCAGATATTTTATTTTTATTCTGCAATCAATATCCCGATAGTTTTTATTTCTGCACGTAATCGCAGATAACTATTTTTGATACTTGCACGAAATCGTTACCAATAAATTTAATGTTGACTCGAGCTTTCAAGCTCTACTCAATGCATCATTTTTCAGAATTCCGAAAATAATTTAAAACTGGTATACATCTACGTTTTTTCTAAATAATCTAATTAATTGGTGATTATATACTAGACATTATTTGTATATTTTTAAATAATCTAATTTGTAAAATAACATAAACATGGTCCTTACAGCACTTTGTGAAAGTATAGCTCAGTGGTATCAAGTCGGACTGTGAATTTGAGAACCCGAGTTTGATTCCCATAGTTGACCACATAAAATTACCCTTGTAACTTCCCCACCACTAACATCTTTGAGGGCCGTAATTAGACGGCTGGTAACTACATTTCACGTGCATTAATATATCACTTACTGAGATCAGCTACGGTAGATTTGCCGCATCCAGCAATGGAAAAAAGACGTGAAGATATATTTTATTTTTTTATTATTTATTATTTAGATAAAATGACTATTTCAAAAGATAATATCAATATTTCTTAATTATTTTACACCCTGTATGATATACTGATTATAGAACAAAAAGATTTGTTCGAAAATCGCAAAATTAAAACATGGTTCTTGAATTGTACATTTTTAGTGTCACTGGCCTACACGACAAACATGTATCTTATGTATAATGAATCAATTGACTATTTTAGTGTTCTATTACTATATTATAATTTAATCAATAATATATTAAAAATAATTTATCTACTCTTATTAAATAATGTATTCATTACTTATGAAATTTATGATAAGTAATACTAATCGTTATTGACAGTGTTAAGTAATAATTAATTACTCAACACTTCACGACCAATCACACGTCTGACTTTTCATTACTTAACACTTTAATAGCCAATCAAAAAATAACAATAATTGCCGCGCGTTAAGTATGCTATGAAACAGTGAAGCGCGCTATTGTTAATTATCTGTCAAAATTAGTTTAAAACGTTTTTGTTTACAATAATACTGTAATTTGTGTGATTATACATGTGAGTTATGGATTCTGAAAGCGAACAAAGTGACAGATATTGTAGAAGCCGCACACGTACGTTTCTTAAATTTACTGCCCGAAAAATCAAAAAAAGTATGAACAAGTTTATGGGTTGGCGAATACGCAAAAATGTAAATTCCTTTTCGGAAAATGTTCTTATAGTATATTTTGGCGAACTTTCTGATAAATATAAATCATCCTCATTATGAACTACTTATTCCATGTTAAGTAGTGTTAATATTTATTAAATAAAAACAAAAAATTTAAGCAATCTGACTTATTCATCTTGTAACAAAAAAAAATAATTGTAAAATCTTATTACATAATAACATATAGTCGTAGATAAAGTATAGTATTCTATTCGCAAGTAATAGCTATTACTCACTCGAATGATTTACAACACGAGCCGAAGGTGAACTTCATTCTCTTGAGTAATAGCTTATATTACTTACTCATTGAATAATATACTATAATAAAATATTTACTAAAATTACCAATCTTTAAATTTGCGAATTTTAAAAAAGTTATGTTTTTTCTATAATCAGTATGTCCTTATATATATCTTTATCTTTAATTTTTGTTCCCACAATTTAAAACATATACAGGGTGCTGCTACTACGAGCTTAGTACTAAGTACCTAAATTTAGTTTTGCGTTTGATCTATGATCTATTTGGTGGAGCACTAGCACTCTGTTAAATTAGTTCTCCGGTTTGATGATTTATTTATTGACAGTAATCTGAAAATCTAATTAAGCGTCAATGGCTCTTAAGATGTCACGAACTGCTTAAGACTTTGATGACGTGCACAAGATGCGTGAAAGACAATGCTAGCCCAAATCTCATCAAGTTAGCCTTGCTCAAAGGCGTCGTCGATGATCGAATTGAGCTCTGAGTACCACGTCAATGATCCTTCTACTAATTATTATATTAATTGGGAGAGCTGCAATAATTTACTCGATTATTAGTGACACTTGAATTACCTCAAACCTCTAATACTCTCATTGATATGTTCCAAAATGCTTCATTTTAGCGGTAGTGATACGAGTAGATAATCATGCACATAATGTTGTGCAAGTATTTTTCTCCAAAATATACATATTTTAAGAAACCCAAAAATGTCTCGCTTAACTAATGATGAATATACATTCACATTTTTTTTCCACTCAAGCTAATAATTATATAAACTACCACACTGCGGCTCGGTGAGTGCAGACCCTGTACTGTAATTGGGATTAAGTTCCTGTTGTACAGAGTACCTAACATAAATTACATAAATAAATAATATTTCCGGTTTACTAGTAATTGATATTAACTTTGAAATTATTATTAAAAAAGGAATAAACTTTTCAATGTTGGCGAGACTGACAGATGACAAACATTTAAAATTCTAATTATTGTGATATTTATAAGTTAGGATTTATAATATTATCAATATCATTCTAAAAATGAATACGTTTTATTCTTTTATGTTCTTATTTTAATTAGGTGGCTCAGTGGTATCGAGTCGGCCTATGGATCTTGAGAACCCTGGTTCGATCCCCACAGCCTACCAACAATTTTCACCAATTTAAATCTACCCCTATGGCTTCCTCTCCACTAATATCTTTGAGGGCCGTGATTTGACCAAGATCTGCTTAGGCAAAGTGCCACACCCAGTAATGGATAAATGACGTGATGATATATTTGATTTATTTTATTTCTTTTAATAAGAAAAGTAAATTCTGATGACAGCTTAAATGTCTGTTTAACGGTACGACAACTTTACAAGTGAAAAAGTCCCTAAAACAGTTGCACAAAATCGAATTTTATGCCATCGTTTTTGACAAAAACAGTGTCACAAATTTTGCTTTGTCTATGTGCAAAAAAATATAACGGATCGTTTAAAAATGACAGAAATGATTCGGAATTCGGTTATTGGTCTGCAAAACTTCTAGAATTTTTTATCAAGTATACATTGAAATATGCTGTTTAAATATGATTATTTTTTTAAGTTTATTAATATGTGGGATATTTTTGAAAACTTATTAGTAGAGAGTTGTATATTTATCCCAAATTTTATTATTTGTTTTTTTTAAGTGAGAACCGGTACGTGTTAAAAAGCACGTTTGGTTAAATTTGTTTATCGCTTTATTTCTGGTTAGCAGAAACATTGCTTCTGCGAAGCGAGACTGCTTAACTTATTTGGTACAGGCAATTTGGAGCCGTTGATGTACTGCTGTTCAATTATTTAAAAACGTATACGTACTGGAAATACATTCGTTTTATTAACTGTCAATATGACAAGTTTCTGTTTTGTTTGTATCTCTGGTAACTATTGAAATAAATGCGCATTTAACATCTTTTTCGCGCGTTGCCATTGGAGATGCGCAAAACAGTTATTTTTTATTCTAGATTGAGAAATGTTACTTTTGCATTCGAGAATGCAAAAGCATTTCGCAATCGAGTATCAAACAACGTTTTTTCGAAAACTATGTCCCAAAATTAGTAATAATGTAATGAGAAAATTTTGACGTTTAGGATTAATTAATGTGACATCTAATGTCTCCATGACAACAATGTATGTAATATAATTGCTATCAAATCTGGTATTCTCTGACCAGCAATTGACAGCTGGTTGGCAATAGAAACCAAACAAACATTCTAATTTTTTTCTGCGATTTATTGGGATTCTCATTGCATTTCGCATTGCATTTCTCAAGAAACTATTCCAATACACCAGTTAGCTTCCTCAAGCGGGATAAATATGAATAATTGCTCAATTGGAACATTAAATATAAATTTTGTTAAAGAATAGAAGTATTGTTTCTAAGCAAAAACATAAAGTGACAAATTTTATTAAATTGTGAGCCTTTCTTCTATAAAAAAAATTGTGGGATGCAAAAGTATTTTGCGTTCTGTAGACAAAAAACACTCATTTCGCGTGTTGATAGTTGTCATGTAAATTTTAACTTTATATGACAGTTTTCGAGAAAACGTCAACTTTACGATGGCAAATGAGAGCGTAATTGTCAACTTTTCTTAGCAACCGTAGAAAGAATTGTTTTTTTATTCTTCGATACGCTAAACAATAGTTTCACGGCCTAGATTTACAAATAATTATCGTTTTCAGCTAGGATTAAACAAAAAATGAAAAAAGTTTCAGTCTTCCGTGGATTTATTGATCTGTAATATCGGTATCCAAACTGTCACTGATAAATCAACGAAAACTCATTTATATTTTAAAAATTACAACAGATAAAAGTAATCATTAAGGCTATAAATTTTTCGGGTAGCGTAAATCAAAGCAAACGCGGTGAAAAAATCATTTCTAATCACATGTCGAAAACTCATTCTGATTAACGAGCCTGTCTGTTTCGCAGATTAAACCCCATCGCGATCACAAGTGTAGCATTTCGCAAACGCAATATTATTTTTCAATTTGTTTCCGTCATGTAGATAGCTCATCTGCCCATCGACAGCCTGACAACAACAGAAAACGTGCGGATTTCATGTTTGTGAAGTGTACATCAAGTGTGCTGTCATCAGTGACGCACTTCACGGGTGAAGGGCTTTTAATGTACTTGATGAAAAATTGTAAAGACAACTGTCTCTTCAGTTCTGCGGAGAAACAAGCTTTTCAATTGGATTTGATAGTGATTTTTGAAGTTTGACAACCTCGAAAGCTCTTAATTTTCAGCTTTTATACTCGGATGACATTTCATATTTGAGCACCACTGGAATTGAAATTGACTTTACAAAATTCAAACATCGTACATACATTTTATAATATTTATTTATGTTACGCTGTACAACAATCCCAATTACAGTACAGGATCCGCACTCACCGAGCCGCAGTGTGCATATAATTTTTAGCTTGAGTGCGATTTGAAGTCGGGATCTCCGGATTCGAATTCCGTAACGATATCTACACTACTAATAATTTTATAATGAATAAATGTTAAAAATTATATATTAAAATATATAAAGTTAAAATTTACATGACAACTATCAACACGCGAAATGAGTGTTTTTTGCCGCAATTTTTTGATAAAAGAAAGGCTCACAATTTAATCAAATTTGTTACTTTATTTTTTTGCTTAGAACCAATACTTCTATTCTTTAACAAAATTTATATTTAATGTTCCAATTGAGCAATTATTCATATTTATCCCGCTTGAGGAAGCTAACTGGTGTACTGGAATAGTGTCTTGAGAAATGCAATGAGAATCTTAATAAATCGCAGAAAAAAATTAGAACGTTTGTTTGGTTTCTATTGCCAACCAGCTGTCAATTGCTGGTCAGAGAATACCAAATTTGATAGCAATTATATTACATACATTGTTGTCATGGAGACATTAGATGTCACATTAATTAATCCTAAACGTCAAAATTTTCTCATTACATTATTACTAATTTTGGGACATAGTTTTCGAAAAAACGTTGTTTAATACTCGATTGCGAAATGCTTTTGCATTCTCGAATGCAAAAGTAACATTTCGTAATCTAGAATCAAAAATAACTATTTTCGTTTGTAATCTTACTTAGACCATGAAAAACATAGTTACACACCTCGGAAGAAAATTCGATTTTTCCCTCGGTCTACAAATTACACCTAATGCATTTTTTCTCTAGATATATAAATAAATAAATTCATCACGCCTTTTACCCATCACTGGGTGTGGCACTCTGCCTAAGCAGATCTCGGTAAGTGATAGATTTTTTCGCGTGAAGTGCGATTACCAGCCGTCAAATCACGGCCTTCAAAGATATTAGTGGTGGAGGAGCCACAGGGGTAGATTTTATAAATTGGTGAAAATTGTTTGTAGGCTGTGGGGATCGAACCAGGGTTCTCAAGATCGACAGGCCGACTCGATACCACTGAGCCACCTACCCCATTACACTATTACATCAGTCTGTTACAAAGTTTGAAAACCCCTTTTTAAAATCAATTATTATTGAGTCGGTCTATAGATTTGAGAACCCGGGTTCGATTACAACAACCAGCAAACAATTTTTACCACGTTAAACTACCCCTGTAGCTCATCCTCTACTAATATTTTGGGGGCCGCGATTTGACAGCTAGTAACTGCACTTCATGCAAAGAAATATATCACTTAACGAGATTTTCTGCGACAGAGTGCCACACCCAGTAATGAGTAGAAGACGTGATGATATATTTATTTATTATTTCAATCACCTTGTAATCAATCTACATGTTACCTAATTTGCCAAACAATTGAACCTCACCACCCTCGCATCGCGGGACATCATCTCCATTAATTGCCGATAGCAGAGCAGAAATACATCCACCCCATTTCCATTGAAATGATACAGAATAGAATGCGACAATACGACGACGCTGGCAAACTGTTGCAACAGCATACGAACAGCGAACAGTTGAACAGAGGCCCCGACCGTCGCGTCGATTGTTATCGTATCCAACTAGAAACAATTACCTGTGCAGATCTCGGCCTCATTAAATCACACACGTGCTGCTGGTACATATGGTATTGAGTTTGTGATAAGTGTTTGTGAATGTACCTTTAATTAACGGCGGTTACTTTACTGCTTGGATATTTGTTTAGATTTTAATTTGTTTGCTTGACTTTTAACGATAAATTGGATGCAGTTATGGTATTGGACATGTTCAATGCAAATTACGAGCTATGCTAAATAAAAACAATTTCGCAAGATTAAATTTTAGAGTTCAGTAATAATTGTTGTATTGTTTTAATTTCTCTCAAAAATTTACTAAAACGGGATTTAACAATCATTTATTATTAGCAAAAATTTTGCTATTGTTTCCGATCAGAGTAAAATATATATTTTTCTACTTCCGTTAGGAAATAGACGTTTTATTTCACTTATTTGAGTTAGGTAATGAACTGTGTTATTTAACTAGTGAAATAATGAGGTAACATAGCAACACAAAAAAAATCATATATCTAGGTAGACGAATTCTGATGTGTTATTCTTTTATTTTTTTAATTTATAACTGTCATTAATATGTCAAAATTTCATAATTTCAAAAACGCTCTTTCGTATTTATCAGAACGGAAGTAGAAAAAATATTGTATGAAACTAGTAAGGAAATAAGGTTATTACCTTACTTATGTGATTACATAACTCGGCTACGCCTCGTTTTGCAAATTTCACATGCGTAAGGTAATAAGCTTCATTTCTTTACTAGTTTCATAAATAGCTATTATATAACAAGGAAGAAAAGTGAGACATTTCTTCGCGAAAATTCCATTTCATTTCGAGATCCGAAGACGAGGGATAAACAAATGACACTTTCTTCATGAGACATTTACAAAAATAAATTAGAAATTTAGATACTTGTGTTTACATAACTCGGCTGCGCCTCGTTTTGCAAATTTCACATGCCTAAGGTAATAACCTTTATTTTCTTACTAGTTTCATAAATAGCTATTACCTTATAAGTTCAGAAAATAAGTAGTTACAGTACGAATAATATGTCAAAATTATTAACGGAGATACAAGGTACAGTAATAATTGTTGTATTGTTTTCATTTCTCTCAAAAATTTACTAAAACGGGATTTAACAACCATTTATTATTAGCACAATATTTGCTATTGTTTCCGATCAGAGTAAAATATATATTTTTCTACTGCCGTTAGGAAATAGACGTTTTATTTCACTTATTTGAGTTATTTAACTAGTGAAATAATGAGGTAACATAGCAACACAAAAAAATTAAGATATTTTGGAAGACGAATTCTGATGTGTTATTCTTTTATTTTTTAAATTTATAACTGTCATTAATATGTCAAAATGTCATAATTTCAAAAACGCTCTTTCGTATTTATTAGAACGGAAGTAGAAAAAATATTGTATGAAACTAGTAAGGAAATAAGGTTATTACCTTACTTATGTGTTTACATAACTCGGCTACGCCTCGTTCTGCAAATTTCACATGCGTAAGGTAATAATCTTCATTTCCTTACTAGTTTCATAAATAGCTATTAAAAAATTTGTTACCGGTAAATAAAATCGAATACAAAATTAAATTTTTCGCCACATTAAAATTATAATTAAAACTTCTAAAAGAAAATGTAAACGAATTATCTAATAATGAAAAAAAATATTGCTGTATATTTGAAAGTTTCTTAATATTGTGAAATAAACTAGGAAACATGTAAATGAATTAAATATACATACCGGGAGTTTTTCTTATCAGTAAACATAGGGATACATCATTACCATAGTTACAGTTAAAAAGTTTAACAGCAATACATTAGAGCGTTTATTTTAAAAGTAAACATAGGGAAAATAATATTTTCAGCAATGCATTGAAGTGTAATAGTCTATAGTCTTAAAGAAACATTTTAAGTTTAAACAAATTAAATGAATTTGAATTACTTTAAAGTAGAAAAAATATTGTATGAAACTAGTAAAGAAATATGGTTATTACCTTACTTATGTGTTTACATAACTCGGCTACGCCTCGTTTTGCAAATTTCACATGCGTAAGGTAATAACATTTATTTCCTTACTAGTTTCATAAATAGCTATTACCTTATAAGTTCAGAAAATAAGTTGTTACAGTACGAATAATATGTCAAAATTATTACGTTTTATTTCGTACTGTATCGTATTTAATAAATAAAATACAATTCTAAATATGTTCCAAAATATCAATTAAAAAAACAAAATCATCTTACATTCTCCAGAATATTCCAAATAGCAAAACATCAGAATTCTTGATTCCCATCCACATCTTTCCAGACGCAGACAAACACTCACGCCATAAACATTTCAATAAAACCGTAACAACAGACAATCCAAACATTGCACTCCTCTCGTGGCCTCCCTGAGTGTCTCAGTCTCAAGTCTCGAAGACTCTACAACTAAATAATCAATACCGCGCGACGCGGCCTTGAACGTCGTAAGAAAAAAGAAAGTCTCGCCAGCGTCGGGTGCAGGGTTCACAGGGTAACCTGCAGCTCGAGGTCGCTGGTTGCGGGATGCCCTGACCTTAGTTAGCACCCTAACACGCGCGTGCATCGAATAAGAATTGGATTTGAGGTGCTTGGGAGGGGTTTTAAGATGTTGCCATCGAATTGAATATCTTGAAAGAAGATGTTTTTTTCTGATTCTTGAAAAAAGATACGTATTTATA
Organism: Pterostichus niger; assembly: GCA_947425015.1. NCBI lineage: Eukaryota > Metazoa > Arthropoda > Insecta > Coleoptera > Carabidae > Pterostichus > Pterostichus niger. The sequence goes on from OX380339.1 coordinate 5,065,861, forward strand.
TAATATGAAAGAATATAAAAGAGGCACCCTTTTCAATCAATTCAAAATTTTGGGGTTATAGTATATCAGTAGCATTTCGATTTCGTTTATCGGTTACGATTCTTTGAAAATATTATATAGGATTTGGTTTCAGTTTAGGCTTTTTAAATTAATAAATTTTGGTTTCGGTTTTTTACGGTTTTGCAAATTTTCTAAAATTATTTGTATTTCTATTTTCTACAATCATAAAACATTATTTCTACGTACGACGTAAGTGTCGTTCTTGCTTTCAAAGTACCATTTATATCCAGTGTTGCCAACACTATTAAGACAATAAAGATTGCAACTTTATAGAAATATATACCTAAACTAATAATTTTTTCTATTTTTGGTTCAGTATATTATTTATACTGGTTTAAATTTACGGTTTTAGAGCCGAAATAATATCAGTTCAGTTACTTTTCGGTTACAAAATCAACTAAATTATCTTTTAGGTTTTCGGTTTTCATATTTCTAAACAAAAATATCTGTTTCGGGTTTCGGTTAAGGTTTTATAAAAAGATGAATATCAATGCGGTTTTCGGTTACGGTTTTCATCACATTAAAATTACCCTTATGGCTCCCCCACCACTAACATCTTTGGGGGCCGTGGTTTAACGGCTGGTAACCGCACTTCACGCACATAAATATATCACTTATTGAGATCTACTACGGTTGAGTGCCACACCCAATAGAGTAAAAGGCATGATAACATTTAACTTTAAAATTATCTTCATTACTGTACGTTCAGTCGAAGTCATATGTTAAAAATTTTATTTTTTATTTATCGTCACGCCTTTTACCCATTACTAGATGTGGCACTCTGCCATAGCAGTTCGTGGTAAGTGATATATTTCTTCACGTGAAGTGCGGTTACCAGTCGTCAAATCATGGCCCTCAGAAATGTTAGTGGAGGGGGAGCCACAGGGGTAGATTTAATTTGGTGAAAATTGTTTGTCGGCTGTGGAAATCAAACCCAGGTTCTCAAATATACAAGCCGACTCGATATTTCAAAGCCACCTACCCCATTACATTTTAAATTAATAAAGGGATGATTTATTAAGTTAACAAGCATGAATATTTATTTATGCACTAAGAGCATTAGGAAGTTCATGATGCACTGACGATGACCCCTAAATTGAAACACACTTTGTCTTAAGTATTCATTATTTTACGCTAATCATTTAATAAATTAATTATAAAACTCATCTCGTTGTTCTAAAATGACCGACATGTTATAAACCCAATAAATTACAATATAACTAACCTAATAATAAATTTCCAATAAATTAATCATAGACAAGTGAACATTAATCAAATAAATATGAAAATTTCTACCTTCTATCCATTGAGTATTTCTTGAATTTGCAGAAAAGAACACTTCATATTGTCTTTCAAATCACAATCACTTAACTGCTATTCACTTTAACCTTAGTTACAACAAAACTAAATAAATGTATGCAAATACATATAAAGTAATGTATGAACATATTTCCACACTTGTGTCAATGTAATATCACTTTATTTTCACTAAATATATAAAACGATAGCACAGCAAAAATCAGGCGGCCATTATACTTTAAACGTCAAAACAGAACAAACACCTGACTGTCTAGCAAAGCACAGCAATCTACGTTGAGACAAGTGAAACAAATTTCATGTCAACGCTTGCTATGTCGTCCGTATAGAAATATCTCCTTATTAATTATTATATTTATTGAGAATATAAAATGTAAATAAAACCATTTTAAAATGACAAATGACTCATAACATGATTTAAAAATGTCTATTTAAATGACATTGAACGTTCTTGTGATGATATTTATAAAACAATGTGTATATTTTTTTAAGTTATGACTAAAATTCTAATAAGTATAACTAATAGGGCTTTTAAAAATAAATTACTATTTGGCAACCTGCCTAGACATTTTATAAATATCGTTATTCATTTATGTATCACATGTTTTTAGTTTTAGTACTGTTTTTAAAAAGTAGGCGTGGAGAGATTTTAAAAATATACGTTGACACTTTTATAGTTCACAAATTTGAAAAATTCGAAATAAATTTGCCAAAAATATGCCAACTATGTTAACAATCTAATTTAAAATTGACTTTATATTAATGACTCAATTTATTTACATAAAAAATTGTAATAGCATTTCCATTGCAAATTAATGATGCTGTGTATTTCATTTGTTATTGCAATCCAGTTTATATGTAAATTTGTGAAAAGAAGCAAAAAACAAAGGAAGAAATGATTGTTAATTAGAAATCTGTACATTCAGTGATTAATTACTTTTACATGGATTGCAAGGACATGTAAGGATTCCTCCAGACTTTGAAATGCAAATTTGGAAGAATAATGTTCGCATTGCGTAATAATCATGCATGAGCGATAGTTTGAGAATAACATTATGTAAATGATATGGAATTGCCAAAGAGCAGCACGATATATGATTTAACATTGCGCTATATTTTATGTCCTGGTTTGTAGCGGCTCAAACAAAGGTCGCTTTAATTATTGTAATGGAATTTATTAATTAACTAATTAGTTTTGCTTTTTGCTTCTATGGTTTGCAAACATATTTAAACCGTTTTTGATTTTAGTAGTCTATAAATTTAATGGGGTAGGTGGCTCAGTGGTATCGAGTCGGCCTGTGGATCTTGAGAACCCTGGTTCGATCCCCACAGCCGACAAACAATTTTCACCAATTTATAAAATCTACCCCTGTGGCTCCTCCATCACAAATATCTTTGGAGGCCGTGATTTGACGGCTGGTAATCGCACTTCACGCGAAAAAATATATCACTTACCGAGATCTGCGGAAGCATAGTGCCACACCCAGTGATGGGTAGAAGGCGTGATGATATATTTATTTTATTTATTTATTTAAATTTAATTGTGAAACTAAAAGTCCGACATTATTGAAGAGAGATAACAAATATAAACATTTAGTAAAATTTTATTATATTGTTTATTTAAATAAATATTCATAGGTATAGAAGAAGTAAAATACTCTGGCGCTTTGAACGAATGGATATTACTTTATTTGCAAAATGAACAAATCTAAGAAAACTTTAGAAAGATATCTAATATTAAAAAATATTCTCAAGAGAGTTTTAGTTATTACTGAATTTTGAATTAAGAAGTGAAACCATATTTATAAAAAAGTTTAAACAAACTCTAATATAATTTTTGTAACCGCACTTCACGCGAAAAAATATATCACTTATCGAGATCTGCTTAGGCAGAGTGCCACACCCAGTAATATGTAAAAGGCGTGATGATATATTTATTTTATTTTATAATTTTTGTTATCATTTGTTTTTCGGAAAGTGATTTGAATTAACTTTTAAAAATCGAACTAGAATAAGATAATTAACCGAAAATTTAGAATTAGCTAAAACTTTTTGAGACTCGAGTTTAATACCATGTTTTATAAGGAATAGAATAAATGACTTTAATTGTAAATTAGCAAATTATAATCAAATTTATTTATTTTATGACATAGTATATTACTGTCACTTGAATTAATTTTATTTTCTTTGGAAGTAAATTAATTTGTGGTTTATAAAACCGACGAATAATGTAGTATTTACTTTTCTGTTTTTAACTGATTTAATAGTTTTGTGTACCAAGGAAAGAAAGTAAGACTTTTCTTCCCGAAAGTGTCGTTTCATTTCCCGAGGGATATAAAGCACCCAAGAGAAGAATGATACTTTCTTCACGAAATATAAATATCATTTTCTTTCAACATTACTTATGAAAATGATATTTCCCTCACTCAATTTAGTTGTTAAAATAACCGTTTCCATCACTAGTGATGAAAGTAAACTACATGCCTCACTAGTCAGGAAAACGGTTACTATCACAACTTATATTAAGTAAGAGAAATGTCAATTGAAATGGTGACCCAATACAACTTCTTTCTTTCTTATATTACAAACATAAAAATATAATTTTCACGTTTTATGTTGCAAAAAAAGTATGAAACACACCGCAAAGGCCATTGCAAAACTCGTGTTCCACCTTTCGTACTCGTTTTAAAATTAAATCCTATCCTCACTCTAGTACAACAATATACTATTTCACTACCCTATCAGTACGGTGGTGTGGATAGCGATACGGAATTCGAATCCGGAGATTCCGAGTTCGAATCTCACTTGAGCTAAAAATTATATAAACTACTACACTGCGGCTCGATGAGTGCGGACCCTGCACTGTAATTGGGATTAAATTCCTGTTATACAGCGTAACATGAATAATAATAATAATCAGAAAGTAAAATTTTCAGAAATAATTTAGAAATTTAGATAAGATTTATTATTTTTTTAACAGAATTATAAAAAGAAGAAGAAGAGAAGACAGTATTTAAACCTGGGACCTATAAACTCCGGTCAAATCTAATTTGTTCAAAAATAGAAAGAAATATAAATAATAAACAGCTTAGTTGGTTTAAAATATATGACCGAAGTACATAGGTCCCAGGTTCAAATCCTAACAGTTCCCCAATTTTTCTCTTTATAATTTGATTCAAACACATTAGTTCACATATTTTCCGAGTTTTACATCCTGTCGATAGCGCTGCACCGAAAGACTAAAACAAACCAACAATTGCATTGTAATTGATCCATTCAATAAATGAACAACAGTCAATCTTTGTTCTAGTGTAACTAGTACCTCTCTCGTATTGGACGCTGGTGATGGCGAATTAACTCTGGATTACACCAAACGAACTAAACACTAAACGTCGCTTGGTGTCGCTGTGTGTTAAGTACCAATTACCACAAACACAGAATTACCTGTGTTGTATTTGTAGTTCCATTGCTATTCTCACGCCTCACCGACTTCTTTACTTCAAGCGGTTTGCACTTTTGCACTAAGAATAGCACCGAGATTGTCAAGAGCGAAGAATACGTGAGCAGAATTATTCCAATTTAGGCGAGATTGTAGAAAATGAGCTTTTTAAAATTAAGTTTTGGAATAAAATAAAATTAAGAAACACTAGGTTAGTTTTAAATAATGTAAAGTTTATTTTACAATACGTATTTCGGTCGACTAGACCATCATCAGGTGAACAAGATATGAATGAATTTATACATTAGAGTAAGACTTATAAATAGTAAACACAAAAATTCTGACACAAGAAGTGGGAGATACATGATTGAAAACAGATGTTATAAGTACAATTAGTTTAGGAAAAATACATTTATGACCATAGTTGAAAGGAAATAAGATCAGACCGAAGAGGTAACTATAATTATTTGGATGGAAATTACATTTTAAACCTAGTTGTAAAGAGATTAAAGCGGACGTATTAAGGGTGAACGGTACAAATCTATTTGTTCATTCATAACTGTTAACTGGCCCTTAATGGCAATCTGAATTTCCAAGGATTCTAAGAAATCCAACTTTAAACCCTTTTTTCAAATATGTTTGACAAACTCTTATCAAGTAACTTATGATTATTGTCAAGACAATGTTTAGCAACATTTGAAGACACATTATTATTTAGTAGCGCTTTCTTATGCTCATTGAATCTAATTGTGTGTCAGAATTCTTGTGTATACTATTTGTAAGTCTTACTCTAATGTACAAATTCATTCATATCTTGTTCACCTGATGATGGTCTAGTCGACCGAAATACGTATTGTAAAATAAACTTTACATTATTTGAAACTAACCTAGTGTTTTTTAATTTAATTTTATTATAAAATGTTTCAACGAGAACCGACAGTTAAATCTATCGAATTTATTAAGTTTTGGAGCTGAAGTCAACAATTATTTTTAAAATAAATTACCCATTACTAGATGTGGCATTCTGCCGTAGCAGATCTTGGTAAGTGATTTATTTAGTACGGTTACTAGCCCTCAAATCACGATCCCAAAGAAGTTAGCGGCGGAGAACACAGGGGTAGTTTTAATGTTATGAAAATTGTTTGTCCCCTGTGGGAATCAAACCCGGGTTCTCAATTTCACAGGCCGATTTATAAAACAGATTAGTCGCTAATACCAATTTTTAGTTTCAATTTTAACCTAATTATAAAAAGATATTTATTTTCTGACTTTCTACAGAAATTAATAAACACAATAATTAGGGAAAGCAATAAATGAACACTTGAAAAATAGCAATGAAAACGCTATGGTGCGTCTTTCAATGCACCAACTTGTATAGGATATATTCTAAACAAGGTCTTTAGATCACGAATTCGACTTTGGTTAAGGTGGATGTATGTCGTTCATTCGGTCTTTAGATGCTTGTTTTCGTTCCTCAAACTCCTAAAGTTTTTAACCGATTTTAAAACAAAATTTTAAAAGGTCAAAATCGACCTTTATGAAACAGGTGTACAGGAGCGAATGGATGGATGTGAATGAAGGTTTGTTGCGTGATGATGGATTTTGGTTGTGAAGAACGGAAGAGCTCGTATGGAGAAAGCGTGAATGTGGTTAAAACGAGTATCGTGTGTCAGGATGAAAATGTTGACGTGGATTTAATAAATATTTTAGTTGATGTTCTGTGAATGTTTCAGGGGTTCGTGCTACCCCATTTCATGGGAATATAGCGTGATGTTATGTACCTGAACATAACTGAGATATTTCAATTGTTTTTAAATATTGTCAAACTTAGGCAAAAAAATATATTATTTTTGCTATCTCCCAGTTTTTATCAGATTTAGATCAATTTGACCAAATGTTGATGTGCGTAACCGAAAATTCTAACTTTGCCAAAATGAGATCTACCTTAACCCTTTGCACTCCGTTGTCGCCGTAATTGCGACATTTTTCCATTACATGCATGTACTTGTATACTATGTATGTATGTAACTAATATAGTGTTGGAGTTATTGGTATCCTCTATAAGTATTTAGGCTGGAGTGCAAAGGGTTAATACATATAACCTAAAACTATAACAGTCCTTCTCATAACTAACAAAGAATTTAACCCCTAAATCTTAATAAAATAATCAAATCTATATACATATTTCGAGAATTAAGATCGCATCCTCAGTAGAAAAGGGAAAAATCAAGATTACACGACGTGAACCAAATCAGTGGTCTTTTCTACTGAGGATGAGAACTTAGTTCTCGAAATACGTATCTAGATTTGATTCTTTTATTAAGGCTTAGGGGTTAAATTCTATGTTAGTTAGTTCTTAGCCTTAGATTTTTTTCTTTTATTTTAATCCTTATCATAGCATTATCTCTTCCTCTAAACCAGCGGTCGGGGAACTTTTTAAATTATTACCCCAAAATATTTTTGTGTAAGTTGATATTACCCCATGGCGAGGAGCAAAAAAAAACGACATCGCTTCTTTTTAACATCATTTATTCAATTTATCAATGTATTACCTAGTAATACATAACGGTAATAATAGTAATATATGTAATATACAGTTGAGGAAAAAAATCGCCCCCACAGAAAATATAAGTAAATGATAATTTCTTGTTATTTTATAATTCATATGATATTTTTCTTGTATTATTAGACGAAAAAACTAGTTTAAATTTATATATAGCCCCTATAAAAAAGCTTTTTTAATTTAAATGATTTTTTTCGAGAAAATAAAAGAATAGATTATATATCAAACAGAAATGAATTTTTTAAGAATAAAGCTTTAAAATTATATAATATATGTGCTTTACTGCGCGAAGATATAACTCGAGAACACTTAGTGGTGGGGAGTGAGATGGCGTGGCCTGCATATGTCGCTAAATTGTTTAAGTTGAAAATAATACTAACAGGTTTATAAAATAGCAAATTAAAAATATATACTTTTTAAATAATATCAAAAGTATGAGCCGTTGGCACTTGGTGAAACATTATGAATAAGAATAAAGAACGTAGACACTTGATGTAGTTTCACAAAATTATGTATTAACAAGTTGATCGATTTCGGCTTATTAGGCCATCTTCAGAACGTTGACTGATGACATCAGTCAACGTTCTGAAGATGGCCTAATAAGCGATAAATCGATCAACTTTGTTAATAAATAATTTTGTGAAACTACATCAAGTGTCTACGTTCTTTATTCTTATATACTTTTTACTCACAAAAGTTTCATTTTTACCCCCAAAAATTTCATTTTACCCCATTTGGGGTAATTTACCCCGGTTCCCCGACCGCTGCTCTAAACTGAACGGCTCAGATAATTTTGAATGTATTTCGTGGAGGATGTTCATCTCAGCTCAGTAGTAACAAAAAGCACAACAATTAATTGCTAAGACTTGACAGCTATTGGTATCTGTTCTCCCGTGATAGAGAAGAAGTTTCTAGTAGTTTGTTTGCGTGCGAGATGCAGCATTTAGCAGTAGCTGAGATCGGTAACTGGTTAGCATGGCATGTCGGGTGCTGCGAGGCCAATAACACCTCGAGTGGCCGCACGGCCTTGAAGCATCAGTGCGTGACCTTCCCAGACTCGCGAACATCCGTCCGCACATTCACACATACATATCATCGGCTCTCTGCTCTCTGAGGCTTTTGTATCTAACAAACTATGTGGAACTATTCAAACAGAAACAATATCACTTTCAGACAATCGTCTCCTTTTAATCGCTTATACCAGCAGTCTAGACTTTTCATTTATACCATGGCCAACTTCAATAAATTGTGCTAACGCTTATTATATCGTTTTGTCATATACAAATTTGTAGTGACTTTTTACACATCTGGTATACAAGGGCGGATCCAGAACTCGTATAAGGGGGCAACCAATTACCCTTTTTTTCGATAAACTAGAAAAAGAATTTTAGACATTTTGACTGATAGCACAAGCTCTGTTTTTGCCTGTTTTAAGAGCAGTGTTTTTGGGTGTTTTAGCTATCTCTAACATGTTAAAACCGTGCTCTTAAAACACCCAAAAACAGAGCTTGTGCTACCAGCCATAGACTTTTAGGTTCAGGATATTCAAATATTTCTAAACTGCTGTATCTTCTGTCCGAAGTTAAATTTCCATATTACAATGTCTGTTTTTTGACTAACTAATATGACTTCAGGCTTTAATGTAATGTCCTGATGCAGATGCATCAAAGCAAGTCCTACAAGCCGATCTTCAGACATGTGACTCCTATTTCTTCCTGATTCGAATGAAACAAATGGAACTTATATAAAATCTCAACTAAAAAAACTAACCGTCCTTGCTGGTACATGGAAAACTTCATTGAATTGCGGTAACGCTTATTATAACAAAGAATTTAACCCCTAAGTCTTAATAAAAGAATCAAATCTATATACGTATTTCGAGAACTATGTTCTCATCCTCAGTAGAAAAGGGAAAAAATCAAGATTACACGACTTGTGAACCAAGTCAGTTGTCAAGATAGAATACAATTTGCCCAAAAGGGGACATACTTATTTATACTTTTTTTTGCTTATTAAATCGTTTTGCCAAATACAAATTTGTAGTGACTTTTTTACATATCTGGTATACAAGGGCGGATCTAGAACTCGTATAAGGGGGCAACCAATTACCTTTTTTTCGATAAACAAGAAAAATAGTTTTAGACATTTAGATTTTTAGGTTCAGGATATTCATATATTTCTAAACTGCTGTATCTTCTGTCGCTATACAATCGGAAGTGCAGGGGCGTTCCAACCCAGGGTTCTTGGGGTTCCCAGAACCCGGGCGCCAGCATAAAAGGGCGGCAGACGGCAAAAAGTTAAAATAAATATGAGTATATTAAAAGAACACAAATACTGCGTCTTAATATTATTTGTAAAATAAATAAAGTAATTAAATGAATACCAAATGTAGGTACCTACTATCGTACTAAGGCCTTTAATTACAAAAGATCGCGAAGTAATGTGATTAATGTTTAAAATATAAAGTTAACTGTCAAGATTTCTTAATATTCACAACAAATCTTGACGGTTATAGTGACAGCTTCTGTTTCTATGACAAAGCTGTCACAAAAAATCATAATTAGTAGGCGATTTACTCGAACTATTTTCATTAATTTCTCTAATTTGTGGCATTAAAATTAAGTAATCTGTATGAAATAATGTGTGTGGATAGGTCTAGTATAGTCATGTGCAATATTATACCATAATTTTTTACCGGACACTTTTTATTTACAAAAACCTTTTTTCCCATGTTATTTCCCTATGCCAACCTTTACGTGGAACGCTCGGTATAGTTATAAGTATTTAAGTATTTTTATTGTAAATTTAATTTACATGTATTGATATGTTATTTTGTTATTTGTATAATTGTTTGTGCTAATATGTGCAATTGTAAAATGTAAACTATATAGTTTTAATTAGGTTTAGGTATATTAGAATGTACCTATGTAGTGAACTAATTTCTTTTTGTTTTTTTTTGTATTTTTATTTAATTTTATGAGAAACTATATAATAAAATTTTTATTTAAAAATAGTTATTTTTCTAGACAAACAATGTTCTATTATTCTACGCTAAGGTGAATAACATATTGTTTGTCATGAGTTTGCTTATTGCTCTAAATCTACACGCAAGTTTCGCATAGTACGGCGTGGCGGCTTACTGCCTTACTCTTTCTGTATCGTAGAGCATAAAATTCCACGTATTTAGAGTACCATATCGCATTTTTGTGCTCCAAAATTTTCGCACGCCTCGGGGCGCCACATTCTGCTTCAGAACCCAGGCGCCAAGTACCTCAGATACGCCCCTGCAGAAGTGAAATTACTATATTACAACGCCTGTTTTTTAACCTAACGAATCTATCTAATAGGACTTCAGGCTTTAATAAAATGTGCATCAAAGCAAGTCCTACAAAACGATCTTCAGACATGCGACTTATATTTCTTCCTAATTCGAATGAAACAAATAGAACTTATACAAAATCTCAACTAAAAAAACTAGCCGCCCTTTCTGGTACATGGCCAACTTCATTGAATTGCTCTAACGCTTATTATGGCCGTTTTATTCCTTTGTTTTGCCATATAATAATTTGTCGAGAGTTGTTTACAGATTTGGTACGCCAAGTAATGCCATCTAGTGATTATTATTTTAATTAAATTAAAGTGAAGTAAAGTCTGTTCTAACTTAGCAGTTAAGCGTTGCCGGTACACTTACATAACACCTTGTAGAATGAACACTTCAAATATTTTCTAAATATGTTTGTGCTGTATTAGTGTAATGATTAAAACTTTTTGTATTTGAGAAAATGTCGGCGATATAACCTTGGTTTCTATATATGCTAAATCTAACTATAATGTTTTTGTTGTATAGGACCGGTGACGGTGCCGATGGTGTCGACCAACTCATCGCCGCCGATCGCGATGCCGGTCCAAGTGCCACCAGGTCATGTAGTGCAGCAGATCGTGGACGAGAGTGGCACACTACGCCATGTCATCCTGTCTCCGCAACCTGCGCCCCAGCCGCAACCCATTGTGCCCATGCATAACCCGCACAACTATGTAAGTTACAAACATGTCATCTTCAAACAGTTGTCCACTAGGTGCAAAATTCATCCAACCAACAAGAAGTGTTCGTACGCAAAATAAATAAATCTACGAAAAACTCTTAAGGCCCAATTCTATAAAACTTAATTTATTTGATGAATAAAGACATATTTTATTAAAAATAATGATAACAATAAATTAATTACAGTAATAATTATAATTATTTTGTTTCACTATTTTCCACAACATTTTCAATCCCAATTTTTTTTATAAAAGCCATTTTTCGTTTACTTGTTACTCTTGCATAAAAAACAATTGAGCAACAAGTATGTACTCATTAGATGCAGTTATTAATACTCAACATTTTTTGTATTCACACTTCTGGTCCAATTTAATTATGGAAGCAACAATCATCATATTAAAATACAGGGTGTTTCAGGACTAGTGTAACAAACTTTAACAGCTTATTCCTGAGGTCATTTTGAGCCAAAAATGTCATATGAACATAGGTCCTATTTCTTCTAGTTACCAAAATACAAGAGGTTAAAGTTCTATAAATAACACGAAATTTTCAAATTTTTGTAATCCATATACTTTCGGAAAACAAGAGTTTTATTGAAAAATCATACCCTATTTGTCTTCATTAATTTTATTTATTAATATTAACGAATACGATTTAGAGAACAAAACATAAAATGACACAATTAAATAGACACAGAACAACATAACCAAACATGGAATTGGTTAACATAATATGAAATAAGATAACAAATTTAAAAAAAATTACAGCAAGTGTTCAAAATGAGCCCCTTGAACTCGTATGCATGTTAATATTAATAAATAAAATGACTTTTAATAAAACTCTTGTTTTCCGAAAGTATCTTGATTACAAAAATTTTAAAATTTCGTGTTATTTATAGAACTTCAACCTCTTGTATTTTGGTAACTAGAAGGAATAGGACCTATGTTCATATGACATTTTTAGCTCAAAATAACCTCAGGAATAAGCTGTTAAAGTTTGTTACACTAGTCCTGAAACACCCTGTATACCATTGTATTTCCTGTGTTACATATTTCAATTTACTCCCGGTATACATTTTTTGTTATATTCAAAGTTATAAATTGACTGTTTTATTTACAAACATCTAAGTCCTCTTCAAATATATTTTCTAGGTGCGCCACTGTTCCATTTTATAGAAGAATTAAAACATTCAAAGATATTCTATCACAAAGATTAAATAAACCGGAACGTGATAACGCTGCATATTCACATTCTTAAAATACTTTCAACCAAAACGATCGTATTATTTAATAATATTTGCTTACGTAAAATTAAACAACCATTTAAATTCATACAACAATTGAAGTATTCAAAAACAAAGATAATATTATCAAAATTTCAACCGAAATTTGCCATTACCTCCTACGTTTTCTAATCAGTGATTTCACAAGAAAACTCCTTGACAACAATACCAAATGAACCAACATAGCTGCAGTGAACTAGTCACATTACACCAATTCCTCGCTCAACAATCGCGTGTCACACCGATTAAATATTTGTTCGCCGCGACAGCGCCGTAACTATCTCGTGTTATCATCGTCGCATTTATTATTCATTGTGTACCGATCCCGACAAGTACGAAACACAGATCCACGCATCACTGCTGCGATCCTACATTTAATCTACATGCATTCGTTGCCGAATACATGTGTTCTAACACGCATACGAGATGAATTATTCAGCGATTGTTTGGGCTGGAAATAGGAAAAGATGTACTGATTTTCCTAATTTTCAGAATGGCCGTATACGCTGGCTTTTTTAGCTTTGAAGGGATCGTTGGTTAATGCATACTGTAAGGATTTTCACTAGTAATTTACAGGGACACGAATCAAAAAAACTTGTGTCTGTAACATTTGTGTTTTGTTTATCGGTTACAATTTTTTGAAAATATCATATATGTTTCGGTTTCGGTTTTATAAAATAATACATTTTAGTTACTGTTTTTACGGTTTCAGTTCAAAATGCCTTCATAGAAACTAAATACATTTAAGAATAAAGAACGTAGACACTTGATTATTTTGTGAAACTACATCAAGTGTCTACGTTCTTTATTCTTATTCATACTGTTTCACCAAGTGCCAACGGCTCATACTTTTGGTATTATAAATACATTTTTTCTACGATTGCTATGAAAAGATGACAATTACGCTCTCATTTGTCATCGTAAAGTTGACGTTTTCTGTGGAACAATCGAAAAATATCTTTTTTGCGCGTCTCCAATGGCAACGCGCGAAAAAGACGTTAAAAGATTATTTCAATAGTTACCAGGGATACAAACAAAACAGAAACTTGTCATATTGACAGTTAACAAAACGAATTTAGTTTTAGACGTATACCTACGTTTTTTAATAACTTTAAGATGCAATTGTAGAAAAAATTATGTATGGATCACGAGCGTAAAGTGTCTTTGTTTCTCTTGCACTATTGCAGCTCTCGCCTTTGGCTCGCGCTGCAATTACCGTGCTCGAGTAACAAAGAATCACTTTACGCTCTTAATACACAAATAACTATATTCATGTTGTACAATTACAATATATTTTTAAGTAACTAATTCCTATTTTTCTAAAATTATTTGTATTTTTCTTTTCTGCAATCTTCAAAATAATTTCTACGTACGTCATAATGTCGATCATGCTTTCCAGTGCTGCCAACCCTATTCCAACAGTAAAGACTGCAACTTTATAAAAGTATAATAACTTATATTCTTTTTCGTATTCTTACTATTTTCAGTTCGATACGTAATGATACCGGTTTAAATTTACGGTTTTAGAACCAAAATAATGTCGATTCAGTTACGTTTTCGGTTACAGAATCAATTAAATTCCCGTTTCGGTTTTCGGTCACGATTTTATAAGAAGAATATCGGTACAATTCTCCCTAGTCACTCAACATGAGCGGTATCGAATAGCGAATACAGGATTGTCCATCGTTCTGTATTTTTTTACTCTATTATTTTAAATATTATCGAAAATTTGGTTAAAGTTTATTTTAAATTAAATGCCTAAATATTTAATGATTGATATTTTGTTAAATTCAAATATTTGTAGTACCCGTAAAAAAGTTTGGCCTCCAGTTGCAAATCGTGATATGTGTTGAGGAAATAGATAGATAGTAGAAAAGATAAATTTTAGTTGGTTTTTAATGATAAGAATTAGTGGGCGTACAAATCAGTACAAAATATTTATATTTGAAGTAAGATAAGCTTTTAATTGGAATTGAATTTGAAAACGGAAATAATTTTTTTCTGGTCATTATATGCTTGTCGTTACTATGAAAATATAGTACATTGCATACACATTATGTTAAGTGTCATCGCTTACGTTATTATACAAATTTATTTATTTATTTATGTTACGCTGTACAACAGGAATTTAATCTCAATTACAGTACAGGGTCCGCACTCACCGAGCAGCAGTGTGATAGAACTCGGGATCTCCGGATACGAATTCCGTATCGCTATCCACACCACCGTACTGACGGACAAATCCTAAAATGACACTAAAAACACGGGGGTACACTGAGTGCTAAACTTGGCTGCAAGAGGCGCTTTTTCCAACAACGATTTAAGCAAAATTAATTTTGTAACAAATCTAGTTATTGTTAATCATACATTTCAAAACAACAACTATAATTTATTTTTTGTTCCGTTTTTCTACCCTCCACATCCAGTAATGGGTAAAAGATATTTTATGTATCAATCTAGAATTTAATCCAAATCGCGTTTTTATTCCATTAATAAAGAAAATTTAATATCCATCTCCCTAATTTACCAATTTGCTCGGAGTGAAATGCCCCTAATGCTTTAATAAAACTGTTTGGCAGTTTGGGTCAGTAATAGTCGAGGTTAATGCTAATGATTGAAGCTTAAACGGTACTCCGCTCGCTGCTATAGACCAAGTGATCGAGATACTGGTTTCGTAATCGCTGTCTAGGTCAGGCAGTCATCTCCAGATAAAATGTCACTTTGTAACATTCTAAACATGAAAGGAATTCCTTTCTATGGCGCTGTATGTCACGTGGTTGGAATGTAAGAATATGGACTCATAAGCATTTTCTACAAGTGTCAAAGCATAACTCGGAAATATCCCACATTTTTGCCGAGAGAGGAAATTACACTATTTTGGCTATGTTTTTATTTGGAAATTAATGTTTTTGCAAGCTTTTTTCCATAGTTGAATGTTGAACTTTTGAGAAAGAAATATACCCATGTAGAATTGAAATATATGACAATAGTACTTTTTTAATATAATGATAATTATAAATAAATAAATATATCATCACGCCTTTTATCCATTACTGGGTGTGGCACTCTGCCTAAGCAGATCTCGGTATGTGATATTACCAGCGGTTACCAGCCGTCAAATCACGGCCCTCAAAAATATTAGTGGAGGGGGAGCCACAGGGGTAGATTTAAATTGGTGAAAATTGTTTGTCGGCTGTGGGGCTCGAACCAGGGTTCTCAAGATTCACAGTCCGACTCGATACCACTGAACCACCTACCCCATTATGATAATGGGATGATAATTAAATTATACAAAAAATGTTAAGTATTAAAAACTGCATCTAATGAGTATCTACTTGTTGCTCAATTGTTTTTTATGCAACAGCGGAATACTGTTTAATCTAAAAATGGCTTTGATAAAGAAAATTTGGGATTGAGAGTGTTATGGAAAACAATGAAACAAAATAATCATTTGTTGTTGAAATTTAAGTAACTGTCAAAGTTTATAATGAAAATTAACGTAGATTTATATTATTTAATTTAATTAATATTTAATTAGTTTTTCTTCAGTGCTAAATGCTTCGAAAAGATCGTTCCAAGTTCTCTATATTTCCTCTTCTACTTTTTTTTGTTAATAGCACCTAATAATAGATCATTTTGTCTGTTGATGTGAGAAAAATATCGTATGTGTTTATAATCTCTTAAGCGTATAATAGTTATTTACGTGACCAGCGTAGTAAATTAATTTTTACAGGCGAGCTGGAAAATCTGTATTCTATGTTCCGGTAACCCCAATCAAATAAATTGCAAGCGTGCCGCGTACAAAGTTATTTTTCCACATTCACATTAATTTTTATTAGTTTTGTAAAAAAATACATTACATTTTGCAATGAAAGGTTGTTGGCGGTAAGACAATTTATAACTAGATGTTGTCATGGTGTTGTGATCGATCAACTACTGTCAGTGTCAACAGTTTTGTGAATTCTAGAAATAATTTGAAATAATTAATCTAATGCCCGACGAAGACTTCGAAAGGGATTTTCTTGCAATTCAAGAAAATATACAAAATATTATAGATACTGCAAGTAATAACTTTTATTAGGTTTTCTTTATGGACCTGTAAAATTTTACAGGGCTCCGCGCTGTAATTATTCATTGACTTAGCATAAATACCTACAAAGTGTTATTTACAAAGAGGTGGTAATAAAATGATAAATCATTCACGTGCCAGTAAATGTTTGTTTTGGCACGCGTGCCCTAGGTTCGCCATCATTGCCCTAACACAAATTAAAAATAAAGCCATCAAGTTTTCAAATGACACTGTCCAAACTTCCTGACAGGTAAAACAGAGTGTCGACATTTCGGAACATATTTCATTTAAGTGTTCGTTGTAGCCTAGTAATTTATTTAACTGCTTCTATGTATTATACGTGTGTATGAACAAGTCACGAATGTAACACATGGCCCAAAGATAGATAAGTCTCATTGCGTGACCAAGTCCGGTACTGCATGCCACACACCAGTTTCGGTGTTCTACTGTTTCGTGGCTAAAACGGGGAAATTCGACCGAGTTTTTACCGCTGCTCAACTGTTCGATACAGTGTTTCTCAAAATGTAATCAACTAGATTATGCGGTAAATTAAAATGAAAAACCGAATTTTAATTACTCAGCAGCGCAATTTGATTGGTAATCGCACTTAATGTACTAATGTCTTTGGGGGCCGTGATTTCACGGCTGGTAACCGTACTTCACGCGAAAAAATATATCACTTACCGAGATTTGCTACGCCAGAGTACCACACCCAGTAATAGGTAAAAGGCGTGATGATATATTTATATATTATATACTTAATATACAAAATTTGTCGAGATCTGCTCTAGTAGTGTGCCATACCCAGGGGCGCCGAGAGGAAAAGCGGGCCCCGGGAAAAAAAAATTCGGGCCTCCTTTAACTTTGAATATTTATTAATTAAATATAAGATACCAAAAAAATATATTTATAAATATATGTATGACAACAATAAGAATTATTAATATCTAAATAAAGTTATAACAATATAAATAAAATTAAATACAAAATTCTGAGTTAATTGGTGCAGCGATGTGTATTGTATACTCACTGTATGACTATCTAATATCTAGTTGCATATTCGATAAATGCAGGGGATACCAAAACAGCACTACGCACAAATGTATAGAGCCTTTGCCTATGTGTATTGTATACAATGTAGTAATATAAGAAACTAAAATGCAACAATGTAATAATGTACTTTTGAATAGTGTATAAATTTATTTAAAATTTGCAACTGGGGCCCTTGATCAAGCATTTTGTAATTTTTATACAATGTAATAAATTGTTGGAAACATGTATCAGACATTTCGTTATACATGTTTTAGTAAAGAATATAAAAAATTGATGAAATAGTAGAAAATTAAAAGCAATTTATAAAATAGCATAACATCCGGGCCCTTTGAATTCCACGGGCCCTGGGTATTTTACCCTCCCTACCCTCCCCTCTCGTCGGGCCTGGCCATACCCAATAATGGGTAAAATGATGTGACGATATTAAAGTATACAGAAAAATGGACAGAAAGTAAATCTTCGAGTGCTTTGGTTAAACAATGTAAGTTGATCACCAAGGTAATAGTAGTTTAAAAATACTGCAGGTAACATTTTTTTGGAGTAAATAAAATATTTCGAGGAATTGTCAAGTCGAATATCATACGTGACTATGATTTTCCTTTGGTAATTTTTGTCTAGATCACTGCTGATTGTTGCTTTAAGAAAATCTACACTCGTGCTGTCGTACTCGTGCAGAATTTCATCGCAACAAGCAGTCGTGATCATGACGACAAAAATTTCCGGCAAAATCATAATCACTAATGGTATTATATATGAGAATTCACCACACGTCACTGTCAACCAATAGGATCACGAATTTGTTTGAAAATGAACCAATGAAATGTACATTTCGTCGGAAATTCATCACTAGTGAAATTGATATCGGAAATACCACTGTTAATAATATCCTTGGTTACGAATAAAATAAATGATATTTTCAATATTTTCATAAACGTCAATTCTACATTTGTTCAGTGTACATTTAATATTCAAAATTTTCATCACTGTAATACCTAATTAATAATGTGCAAATAAATACCTAACTATTCTTGTTAATTAACTCTTGTTTGGTAAATTCTCAAGCCGAATACAACTCGTAGTATGAAAATTCACAGATAATATTTTGACATAAATATACATTCGTTGTTATGGAAATAGGAAACACAACTCGTGCTTCGCAATCGTTATGTTTCCATTTCCATAACAACTCATAATTTTTGGCAAAATATTTTCAGCAATTTTCATACTACTTGTTATATTATATATGAGAATTTTTGATAAGTGAATGTTGTGTACATATTTCAACAGTTTTTGCTGCTTTATTTGATAGGCTATACCTATAAGCATGATGTTATTTATGTATGTATGTTCATGTCCGTTAGTAGGGTGGCGTGGACAGCGATACGGAATTCAAATCCGGAGATACCGAGTTAGAATCTCACACAAGCTAAAAATTATATAAACTATTACTCTGCGGCTCGGTGAGTGCGGACCCTGTACTGTAATTGGGATTAAGTTCTTGTTGTACAGCGTAACATAAATAATAATAAAAAATATCTGTTAATATTTTACAGTTTCAAACGCTACTTTGGTTACTTATTATCACTGGTCAAATCTGACATAAGGTATTAGGTATTTTTCTGGCTTAATTTTCCGTTGGTTGTGGTAAATAATATTTGTGATTCTGATTCGTGCCGCGTGTATATTTTTATTGTTCATTTGACTTGGTTTGTGGATGTGAAAATTTTGAGAAACACTGATTATAAGACTGGTTCCCCTTGCGTTTATTTTATCATTTGTTTTGGAATATGTAGAGAGATTGTCGCTTAATCAAAATGGTTCATGCATAATAGAAAAATAAATTTATTTTCCGATTTAGAAATTAATAGTATATTACATAATAAGTCAGGAAAGTGATGCTTTATTTGACGAAGCGGTTGTTTGAAGTACGAGGCCGCCAGGCCGAGTATTTTAATTCGCTGAGTCAAGTAAAACACTTTCGTGACGTATTATGTATACTATTTTTTCTGAAATCGTTCATATTTATATTTTATCAATATAATTAATAATAAATATTTCAAAATGTTTAATTTTTTGGTAAGAATCATATTGGCAGCAAACTACATATCCAAGGTGATAACAAAAGTTGTTGAAAACAATATCTTATGTGAAAAATCTATTGAACATATTTGTGTCAAAAGTAATACTGTTGACAGAGAAGATTTCTTTATAATGTTGGAAAATATAGATGAAAATTAGTATGAGGCGGTATTTTCAAGTACTCCTCCTGAAATCTTAAATCAAGCAACTGCGGCTGTTGAAAATTTATTACCGAGCAAGTCCAAAGACCGATATGATAAAGAGTATGAAATTTTCATGGATTGGAAAAAGCAAAATAATTTGTCAGCAAATGTGCTACTTGCTTATTTTATTTACTGAATCTCCAAGTAATTTATCGATTGCAACAATAAATTTAGCTTCAAATTCGCCAGTGTCATACATAAATTTTAGTAATTTAAGCAATTGTATATTTAGTATTAATATTATTGATAAAAATAAATAAAAATCTTATTACATTTTTTAGTTATTTAGTTTATTTATTTGAGTCAGGTAAAGTACTTTCCTGACTAGTCCTGACTGTTTTGCAAATGTTTTGGTAAACACTTACTTTCCATACTAAAATGCGTCAGGAAAGTAGGCATTTTCTTGACGATTTCAGAAAAATGAATTTACACAAGTGAAAACTCGAATAAACTTAATGTAATCTTAGAAACCTTCATAATAATAAAATACCACATTACAAAGTTGTAAATAAGCAAATTAAAAATTATGATCATTAATTAAGCTTTATAAATAGCAGCTTATAAAATTAAATGAACAAATAATAACTAGTATTGTAAATAACATACATAAAAATACATTTATTATAAAGCGCAAAAATTTTTCTCATTTACTTTGTTATAAAAAATATTATGCAAGTTTCTTATAATCGCTTAGAACCAATAATATACCTAAGTTTATAAATAGAAAGTATAGGATGTAAAATACACAGCCTTGACTTTCAGATTAGACATTTAACATTCACTTATTAAATAAAAATGATTAGTTTGTGGTCGAAATGAAATTTACTTGAAAAACAATGCTATATACAGGGTGTTTCACAACTTAGAGCAAAAAATTAAAGGGTATATTCTGTACGACGTGCTGATCATGAAACAAAAAGAATTTTTTTTAAATTAGAAAAATTAAGGGTTGTTAACCTAAAACATTTTTTGTAGTACTGCACTGGATTCGCTTTCCTATTAAACATAAACAATGAAGTAGGTATCAACTACGAAAGAATAATTACACAATTCAATTATTAGCAGTTATTTATAATAGAATTTAATTTAATTAATAACTTTAACATAATCATCCACCCAGTGGCAGTGGCAACGATAAATTTTGGACTGGGAAACGTGGAAAATAGTTTTGCGATTTAAAAAAAATTCTTTTTGTTTCATGATAAGCACGTCGTACAGAATATACCCTTTAATTTTTTGCTCTAAGTTGGGAAATAGCCTGTTAGGGTTGTGCATTTGACCAGTCAAATATTTTTCGGTCAATTGACCAATCAATTGACCAAGAAACATTTAATAAAAATCACAATTAAAATTGTAATTTATTTACAGGCCGACTCGATACCACTGAGCCACCTACCTAGGGTTGTGCATTAGACCAGTCAAATATTTTTCGGTCAATTGACCGACTATTTGATCGGTCAATTGACCAAGAAACATTTAATAAAAATCACAATTAAAATTGTAATTTATTTATATAGTACTGTTTACTACATCCAATATTACTGAAAATGAAAAACCAACAACAACTAATAAACAAAATCACATCAAATTCAAAATAAAGGGGAAAATAAAGTAAAACACGTTATGAAATGAAATAATATGTATTTATTTTATTTGTAAAGTAAAGTAAGCAAATTCTCCAGAACCCAGAATACCAAACTAGATATATTCATGTAATAATAGTAAGTAGTTATTTCTATTGAACAACAGATGTCGTGGCGGTTCCATTTAGATTTTTGACCCTTTTTTTTGGCCGTCAAATATTTTTGGTCAATTGACCAGTCAATTTACCGGTCAATTGACCACGGCACAACCCTACAGCCTGTATATATTATAAATCTATGTTCTGCTATTAATTTGTGTCTTGAAATATTATTACACAATTTTCAAACCGCAGATAAACTTTCACGCATTTATAATCATTATAGCAAGTTACATTTACTTTATTATAAAGCAAGAAATATTTGGGTTTTAACCAGGAACATTTTGAATTACGATGACACACAATTCGATCATTATTTGAAACTAATCGATAAAGATTTCGGTAAGAGATATATTTCTTCGCAATAAGTGCGGTTACTGGCCGTCTAATCACGGCCCCAAAGATGTTAGTGGAGGGGAAGCCACAGGGGTAGTTCTAACGTGGGGAAAATTGTTCTCAAATCCACAGGCCGACTCGATACCACTGTGCCACCTACTCCATATACTAAATAAATAAATATATCATCACGCCTTTTACTCATCACTGAGTGTGGCACTCTGCCTAAGCAGATCGCGGTAAGTGATATATTTTTTCGCGTGAAGTGCGGTTACCAGCTATCAAATCACGGCCCCCAAAGATATTAGTAGAGGGGGAGCCACAGGGGTAGATTTAAATTAATTAAATAAATTCAGAAATATACATATATACAACTTTTTAAACGGAATCTTTCTTTTTGGTCTGCAGATAAAGATTCAATTTTATTCTTCAGTTCTTTCAATGTGTTTGAGGAATTACTCAAAAAATGCTAATAAAAGTTAAATTTATTCTTTTACCAAACATAAATTTATGTATTTTTTTTAATTTCGTGTCAGTCTGATTATTTGTAAAACGGAAAAAACTTATCATTCATCTGTAAGAATCCAAACAATCCCTAATTTAAATTTAAAATTCTCCACGGATTCAAAATTCCATACGTTATGATTTCGGTCATTAAAATGTAGTTAAAACATTACGCATTGTACAGGACAGGCTTCAGGGACTAAGGGGGAGGGTGTGACTGCAGTCATTAGTGCGTCGTATATAACATACATCAGGCAGCATGTGCTGCCGATGTGATAGCATATAGTACAAGCTTGAATCTGGGTTATTGTGGCGGATTCGTATTGTTTGTGAAACCAGTGCTGGATATGTTTGAATAGGGTTGTTATTTTGAGCCCTATAATTAGATAGAGTTTGTTTGCATTTAGAAACTCGGTTTAAAATACTAATTATTCATTAATAGTTGCAGATTCAATTTTAAGTCTTGATTTTGAAAACCTTTAAAATATTGGAGATTTTCATGGGTAGGTGACTCAGTGGTATCGAGTCAGCCTGTGGATCTTAAGAACCCTGATTCGATCCCCACAGCCGACAAACAATTTTCAACAAATTATATCTACCCCTGTGGCTCCCCCTCCACTAACATCTTTGGGGGCCGTGATTTGATACATCATTTACCGAGATCTGCTTAGGCAGAGTGCCACGCCCAGTAATGGATGAAAGGCGTTAAAATGTTTATTTAAAAAATAAAGTTTTTGACATGACAGTGCACCATGAAGTTGCCAAGTATTGACAGAACTAGGTTTTACACTATCAGCTTGGCTGCGTATTTTCTCAACAAAATCAAGTATCATAAAGAAATATTTTAACATATTAGAATTAAAAATAGTAATCAACTATTATCAATATATTCGAGTGATTGTCTATTGTTTTTTTCTGAAAGTCACTAGAAATGTATCGTGTTTGGTATGAAACTAAATGGTTTGAAGAGGGCTTTAAACAGAATTATTAAAATTGTGATTCTCTGATTGTCAATTGTTTTTCTTTTCTAAAATCGAGTGATTGTCAACTGTTTTTTCTAATACCCTTTAGAAACGCGTCGTATTTGGTACCAAACTAAAGGATTTGAAGAGAGTTTTTAAACAGAATTATAAAAATTGTAATCAACTGATTGTCAATTGTTTTTCATAAAGTAATTAGAAATCTCTCGTGTTTGGTATCAAATTAGATGTTTTGAAAAGAGATTTCGAGCCGAATAATTACAAATTATAGTCGACTGATTGTCAATTGTTTTTCCTAAAAGTCTTTAAAAAAAATACTTTTCTTCAAGGGCTGCGGAGCCTAGCTGAGGGTCGGCGAAGCCGACCTGATCGCTAGTATTTACCTAACGTGACAAAATCGAAAGTTCCTACATTGAATTTTAGTTATAATATTTCACAGAAACTAATGAAACACACATGTAGTGAATAATCACGTTTTACGCAACAACGTGAACATAACACATATAAGCAAATGCGTTATGCTAAGTCCTCATGAGATTTGGTTCGTTCACTCTTGGACAGGTGGTCAGTCACCTCATGTACACCAAGTAAAAACAAATGCTGAACGCATTGTGGCGGTCGTGGCCGCCTCAGATTGCTATGACACGCATTCCGGCTTGCTTGACAGTAATTTGTGCCATTATCATGTCCCCTCCGCCCGCTACAGTTAGATAGAAGTGATGTTTACTACGGCGCACTTTCCAAATTCAAGGTTAGTGTGAACATCTTCAAATAGAATTGTAATGGACGATTGTAGTTTTGTACCATTCTAATCTATGGAATAACTTGGCAGGTATCAGGATTTACCCAATGTTGTTGCTGACGCTTTCAAGCTAATAATAAATTAGTTTTCTTAGTACGGTATGTTAAACACCAAAGTTTACTTTCAAAATGTTGATAAAATTAGCTCAGGAAAAAATCATTCAACATTCATAGCCATTCCAATTTTTAAAATTAAACATGCGCTCTGAGGGACGCTCCCGAAATTATATATAATTTTTATACAAATTAAACAGGATATTATAGCTTAAGAAGCAAATATTACAATAAATATTTATTAAATTCAGTATTTCATTTGTTTTCATTTTCATTTTTCCCGATGAAGTCTAAAAAAATATTTCTGTTGTATAATCAGTACGTTGAGAAACATACTGATTATGAAACTGAAAGAATTTTTTTCCAAATTCGCAAAATTAATTTCACATGAAGTAAACATTTTTAGTACCACTGGTTTGAGAGTTATTTTAATATATTACTAATTATAAACACTACAACATCAAATAAATACCGGGAGTTTTTCTTATCAGTAAACATAGGGATATATCATTACCATAGTTACAGTTAAAAAGTTTGACAGCAAAACATTAGAGGATTTATTTTAAAAGTAAATATAGGGAAAATCATATTTTCAGCAATGCATTGAAGTGAAATAGTCTATTATAATAAAAGAAACATTTTAAGTTTAAACAAATTAAATGAATTTGAATTACTTTAAATTACATTAACTAAACGTTAGGTATAAATTTAGAACCTTAAAACAATCCAAAAGTTCTTTTGTGTAGAGGTTTGTTCGCAAATTCTTCGTTGAAGAGCTCGTACATACAAATAATGAGAATTTTGGGTTGAACCAGTTCAAAAATCGAGAATTATTAAAATATGGTTCTATATAATTCAGACCACGAGAAATCGAAAGGCGCAACGCGCATCTTCATATCTTTTTTTTGTTTTTGAGTTTTTAAGCTCAACTTTGAAAGCCCATAACTCAAAAACTAAAAGAGATATTGAAATGCGGTTTGAACAAGTGCATTTCTCGTGCCCTGAACTATATAGAACCATATAATAAAAAATTTGACTTTTTGAACTGGTTCAACCAGAAATTCACATCTGCATGTTTATATGTCAAAATTCTGGTCATTCTTGTAAATTCCCAAAAATATAACTGATAGGATATAGTACGTTATGCATCAAGGGAGGCAAACAAGCGATTATTCCCGCGTGTGAAGTTGGCAAACCAAGACTTAAGGTTTGCCAACTTCTCACAAGGGATAATCGTGCCCTCCCGTGAAGTATATTATACTTTTCGTAACAGTACACAAAATTACTGTCTTATCGGGACAAATGTCAAATATGGGTTGCGTAACTAGTTACCTAGGAAACGCCGCAAACAGCTAATAATTGTAGTCTCTAGGGAGAGAAACATGCTACCTAGGGAGAGAAACATGCTACCTAGGGGAGAAAAGCAGTGTTTCTCTCTCTAAAATTAGGGAAGAAGAACGTGTTTCTTGTGCATGTGTTACGAAAAAAATTAACAAAGTTCGTTATACTGTTTAAAAAAAAAATTCTCTTCGTTGTTTACTCGCTGAATTTAATTACTTAATTCAAGTAATGAACCATTAAAAATGTAATGAAATCTTGTCTGTAAACAAAATCTCGTGATGTTTAACAAAGACAATCCTCAATCCCGAACATAAGACAGTAAACCCTTGAACAAAGTCTTAATCTGACAGTTCTCACGTCCGAATCTCGTTTTACGAGATATGTTACGTTATAACGACGCACTTTCAAACACGTTGCGAGTTTTAATGAAACAATTCACAGGCAGTTATCTGCGCGTACCGCCGTTATCGTTAGTTCGCTATCTGACAGACAGAGAGCAGCAGTATGCTCACTAGAGCCAAGGCTATGAGAGAATGGATCTGTTATGCGTGCTATGTGTCGGGATTCCCCTAACTATGAGCTTGGCGGTTTTATTCATGTTATGATACAAACATGTCAGGGATAAGATTGTAGTGAGATTTTGGTCTTTCAAGTTGTTACAACTGTAAATATTATGTTGGATCTAAGAGGCATTTACTATTTTATGTTCAACAGCTGCAATTTTAAACAATGTATACTTATTTTGTTATTTATGTCTTCTAGACCTTGTTTTACACAACACAAAGAGGTTTTGAATTTTATTACTAAAATCACAGTTTTTATGTAATTGTACAACCGTTATCATTTTTATTTATACTATTTTTTATTTAACTGTTTTTATTGTTTTTCATATAATTTCCGGGGGGGGGGGGTGATTTGACGGCTGGTAACCCCACTTCACGCAACAAAAATATATCACTTACCGAGATCTGCTTAGGCAGAGTGCCACACCCAGTAATGGATAGAAGGCGTGATGATATATTTATTTTTATTTTATTTATTTTCTATTGCTATATTTCTTTTATTGTAAAACAAATACTTTTTTATTGAATTGATTTCATGTATTAAAATTTATTTAAATTGTTTGTTTTTTAAAAATTGATTGCAACATAATAATTTTGCAACTTGTTCTTATTCGTGGGTGGTGTGATAAGACGGTTAGTAACCACAATTGATTTAAATTGAATTTATTTTATTGTAATGTTATCACGTCATACACAGAATTGAAGTTATTTTAGATTTTGTACCAATTAAAACTTTAATATTTCTTTTTTGTCACAATATTAATTTTGCTTATACGATCAATGTTTACTCTGAACGAAATTTTAATGACATATATAATTTGATATACTGATTATAGAACATAAATATTTTTTAAAAAATTCGCAAAAATTAGCGTATTTCATTCCTAGCGAACATTTTTAGTGTTACTGGTTTAATAGTACATTTAATTATTTATAATTATGTTACTAATGAAGTAAAAGTATAAACATTGCCTATAAATAATCATTTATTAATTAGTTATTATGTAGGTACCTGGTGTAATGCCTTATTTTTATTTTTTTAAATTAAATGTACTGTTAAACTAGTGACACTAAAAATGTTCGCTAGGAATGAAATATCCTAATTTTTGCTAATTTCAATCAAATAAGTATATCAAATTATATATGTCTTTAAAGTTTCGTGCAGAGGTATAGAAACATCCTGTATATGATGATGTCACATAATTTAATATAACTAGAATGTGGACTGTCAGACTTAAACATAGTTAGAGCTAGAAATAACTATTTTTTTCTAGTCCCATTATTAAAATGTCTTTTAACGTACTGGTAACCATGGCGCTAAATAACATCTTAATCACATGTTGACAAGCTGTGGCTTCGAACGTATTAGTCACGACGTGAAGATAACAACTGACATATTAAATACATGGTGAAGTTAGCTTCCTGCATCTGTTATTCATAAATCTTTACATTTTGTTGTTTTTCTCAAAAATATTATAGTTTTAGATACTCGTTTTTATACAGCTCAGCTCGTGTAAAAAAAAAACCTAAAGAGACTTTTATAAAACTTACAACATAACATACTATTATAGCTTAGCTATAATTACTTTAGCTGTAGCTATAGCTTCGTAAAAATATATAGCAATAATTTGTAGCGCAGGGGCGGATCCAGACTTCGAATTAGGGTGGGGGGGAGGGGGTCATGGAATGAATTTTGTCTCAGGGGGTGGAGGAGAGTAATCTTCTAAATATAAAAAATAATCATTTGTATTTGCTCATATTATATTCCTGCTTTAAATAATTTTTACAATCACTTTAAATCACATTAAATCGTCTTTGGAATTCCATTGAATCATAAATGGTTCTTCGATAGAATACAAAAATTATTGAATTAGAAGTTGATTTTCTAAGTGCAAATGTCGGTAGTCACATACTTGACTAGGTCTTAAATAGAATACCTCTCACATCTGCGGGTCAAAATAATATCCCCATAAAATATTGGTTTTTGGTTATTTATTAGAATAATAAATTAAACAATAGTTCTTAATTATCATAGAATTTTAAGTTCTTAGATAATATTTTCTATTTAATTTGTTTAACAATCGTAAATAATAACATCATTATTATATATTAGGGCCACCATTTAAAAAAAAAGTCTATGCTTGGGGGGGGGGTCATGACCCTCATGACCCCTCCCCTGGATCCGCTTCTGTTGTAGCGATTCTTTTTTTTTTTTAGCTTCAAAATCATTTTATACAATCTAAAGCTACTTTTTAAAGCTATTTCTTATAGCATAATGCTACTTTTACACTTTATAGTGTAAAGCTACTTTTTGAAGCAGTTTCAACCCATTAAAAATAATTATTTGTAGCAGGCTCTAACATATTAACTGAAAAAAGTAACCTTAAAATTTAACATCAACTTTAACAATAGCTTTTAGCTGTAGACCATCGATAGCTATGGGTTATTATTACTAAATAAATTCAAAGTCGTATTAAACAGCAGGAATACAGATAGATATACATCGAGTATTTATTTTTTTCTAACGATTTATATGAACAGTTAAAGATTGCAAATATAATATGATTGCTTACTTTGGTCAGGAATCAGCTACACACCACGTCAGACATTGTCCATTGACATCCTAGGAGCTCCACACTGTCTATATCACTTCATTATCACTTACACAACACTTGAAACACAAATACACACATCACACAATTTAAGCAATTTTACATATTACACTTACACTATATTGCCCTTATATTTCACAAAAAAATCACTGATTTTACAATATTTTTACTTGAGACACAAATAAAACACGACATTTTAAACAAAATTCGTTCGTAGACTGACGATTAAAGTCGCTAGGCATGTACGTAACAAGTTAGAACATAATTTCAATTAATAGCTAAAGACCGATTTCATGCCATTCTAGGCTTTAACAACTAGGCTCTAAAGAATATATTTGATTGTTATAGCGTGGCGACCCGTCGCCACGGCAAGCGTCGCCACGCCAACAATTCGGTTTACAAGTGAGCCTATAGATGTTTCACATCAAAAAAATATTTAATAGTAACATACTTTAAATTTTTAAATTATATTACAATTTTGATTCAAATAAATAAAATATCACTTATTAGATTTTACTTGAGTGTATTTAAAGATCAAATAAATCTTTTTTGAAGCATGTTGTGTCTAACACGAAAGGAAAGCGCTTTTCCACTGTAATTTGACTTTCACTGAGCTATCTACCCCATTTATAAAAAGGAGTTTAACACCCCTGTTATTTTGGATTGAAATAATAAATAGTGTAAAGCTCTAACATATTAACTGAAAAAAGTAACCTTAAAATTTAACTTCAACTTTAACAATAGCTTTTAGCTGTAGACCATCGGTAGCTATGGGTTATTATTACTAACTAAGTTCAAAGCCCTATTAAACAGCAGGAATACAGATAGATATACATCGAGTATTTATTTTTTTCTAACGATTTATATGAACAGTTAAAGATTGCAAATATAATATGATTGCTTACTTTGGTCAGGAATCAGCTACACACCACGTCAGACATTGTCCATTGACATCCTAGGAGCTCCACACTGTCTATATCACTTCATTATCACTTACACAACACTTGAAACACAAATACACACAACATCACACAATTTAAGCAATTTTACATATTAAAATATCCACTAAAATGTTTATAAAATGTCGGAATCACTGCTACCACTGTAATGACGCGCACTGTACTAAACTAGCCCAGCTCAACGCGGACCAACGTTTTCGATGATGCCAAGTACATAATGAGCGATGTTCTTACTTGTTCGTTAGCGTTACATTCATTTCAAAATATATTCAATGTGTTTATATAAACATTATGAACAAAACTACTGCAACATATAGTTTTAAATTTTGGATCTGGAGTCCTTAAATTTTATTAGTCAAAATGCAATGTTTACTATATTTTATTTAAAGTCACAAAGAAAATTAAATAGACAAATTTTATTTCCAATAAATTTAAATGGAAAAATATGCATAACACATTTCATATGCGCGAATTATACCCATTACTGGGTGTGGCACACTGTCGAAGCAGATTTCGGTAAATGATATATACCTTCGCGTATAGTGCGGTTATCAGTCGTCAAATTAAGGCCTCCAAAGATGTTAGTGGAGGGGGAGCTTTAGGGGTAGATTTAATTTGGTGAAAATTGTTTGTCGGCTGTGGGTATCGAACTAGGGTTCTCAAGATGCATTACAGTTTATTTAATGTAAAATGCAAAGTTTTATTTTACTGTATTTAATTTAAAAGTCATAAAGAAAATTAAATAGACAAATTTTCGGAGGCCGCAATTTGACGGCTAATAACCGCATATATCATTCACCGAGATTTGCTACGACAGAGTGCCGCACCCAGTAATAAGTAAAAGACGTGGTGATATATTTATTTTTTCAACATTACTTGTGAAAATGACATTTCCCTCACTCAATTTAGTTGTGATAGTATCCGTTTCCATCACCAGTGATGAAAGTAAATAACTTTCCTCACTAGTGAGGGAAACGGTAACTAAATTAAGTGAGGGAAATGTCATTTGACATGGTGACCAAGGAAACATGATGTCTATTTGCAAATACAACTCTTTTAATTTATAAATATAATATAATTATTAATTTTATTGTATCACAAACGTAAAAATGTCATTTTCATGTTTATGTTGACAAAAATTGTACATAACTCAGGTGGGAAATAGCTATTACAATACTCGTACTATTGTAGCACAAGTGATAGTAAATTCGAACTTATTTTGGAATTAAACCTTTTCCTCACTAGTACTAGAATATACTATTTATTTATTTAGTTTTCTATTTATAACTGACTTCAAAGCAACAAAGAACATATTTTTACAATGGGGGTGTCCTACCTTACGCCTTTTTAAAACAAATTTAACGAAAGTAATAAAAAAAATATGTAATAAATATTTTAATATGAAAATTGCATGTTTTTAAATACTCAGCTTTGTATACATGCGTATACTGTGATTGGGTATGGGCTGCGCTAAATGTCAAAATGAATATATATTTACATAGCGTAATTTATGGGGTAGGTGTAGGGTTGTGCCGTGGTCAATTGACCAAAAATATTTGACGGCCAAATAAAACGGTCAAATAATCTAAATGGAACCGCCACGACATCTGTTGTTCAATAGAAATAGCTACTTACTATTATTACATGAATATATCTAGTTTGGTATTCTGGGTTCTGGAGAATTTGCTTACTTTACTTTACAAATAAAATAAATACATATTATTTCATTTCATTACGTCTTTTACTTTATTTTCCCCTTTATTTTGAATTGATGTGATTTTGTTTATTAGTTGTTGTTGGTTTTTCATTTTCAGTAATATTGGATGTAGTAAACAGTACTATATAAATAAATTACAATTTTAATTGTGATTTTTATTAAATGTTTCTTGGTCAATTGACTGGTCAATTGACCGGTCAAATAGTCGGTCAATTGACCGAAAAATATTTGACTGGTCAAATGCACAACCCTAGGTAGGTGGCTCAGTGGTATCGAGTCGGCCTGTGGATCTTGAGAACCCTGGTTCGATCCCCACAGCCGACAAACAATTTACACCTATTTAAAAATCTACCCCTGTGGCTCCCTCTCCACTAATATCTTTGAGGGCCGTGATTTGACGGCTGGTAACCGTATTTCACGCGACAAAATATATCACTAACCGAGATCTGCTTAGGCAGAGTGCCACACCCAGTAATGGGTAAAAGGCGTGATGATATATTTATTTATTTATTTTTACATAGCGTAATTTGTGACAATGACAGCGCTAATTGAGCTCCAAACAAATATGCCGTATAATTTGATTACATGCCCTATAAATTCATTTTAGAAAACTTTAAATATTATTAGCAACATTATAAAAATGTTAAATAATAAAATAGGTTCAGCGCTGTCCTTGTATGTTAGGGATAAGGTAAAAGGCGTGATGATATTTTTAAGCTGAAAACTGGAACCATTTAAACATTTAATTTGGCAAATCAATCTGTCAAAACCAGGGTTCGAAGATATATATCGATCGATATATATCATGATATTTATTTTGATATATATCGTCATATTTTTGCAATGATATATATCCATTATATAAAAATATGAAATAGTTTTTGAGATATAGCCTCCGGAGAAGTGAAATTTTTCGAATTTTTCAGTTTTTCTACTTTTCCGAGGCTATATCTCAAAAACTAAATGTAATATGAAAACGCGCTCAACGGCATTAATTTTCTCGTGCTTCAGTTAACTTATAAACATAGTTTCAGCGATTTTTATTTTTTCTCTATTTTCCGCCAAAAAAATCGCAAAAAGTGTTTTTTTAACATTTTCTCGAAAACCAGAAGTCATATGCATTTGTAGATTGCACCACTGGATTCAGTGGGTTAAAATACATATGTATGTAAATTTTCGTTTTAATAATCCGACGATTAAGGATTTTTGGTAAAATTGAATTAAAATCTGAAAAAATCAAAGGGAATAATTAAAAATATTAAATTGCATAAAATTGTATGAAAATTTGCTTATAAGTCAATTCGGACACGGGGAATTCAACGCCGTTGAGCGCATTTCCATATCTTGTTTACTTTTTGAGATATAGCCTCCGGAAAAGTGAAATTTTTCGAATTTTTCAGCTTTTCTACTTTTCCGAGGCTATATCTCGAAAACTAAATGTGATATGAAAACGCGGTCAGCGGCATTAATTTTCTCGTGCTTCAGTTAACTTATAAACATAGTTTCAGCGATTTTTATTTTTTTTCAATTTTCCGCCAAAAAAATCGCAAAAAGCGGTTTTTTAACATTTTCTCGAAAACCAGAAGTCATATGCATTTGTAGATTGCACCACTGGATTCAGTGGGTCAAAATACATATGTATGTAAATTTTCGTTTTAATAATCCTACGATTAAGGATTTTTGGTAAAATTGAATTAAAATCTGAAAAAACCAAAGGGGTACCCCTTAGGAAAAAATTAAAAATATTAAATTGCATAAAATTATATGAAAATTTGCTTCCAAGTCAATTCGGACACGGGGAATTCAACGCCGTTGAGCGCATTTCCATTTCTTGTTTAGTTTTTGAGATATAGCTTCCGGAAAAGTGAAATTTTTCGAATTTTTCAGTTTTTCTACTTTTCCGAGGCTATATCTCAAAAACTAAATGTAAT
Source organism: Pterostichus niger (assembly GCA_947425015.1). Classification (NCBI taxonomy): domain Eukaryota; kingdom Metazoa; phylum Arthropoda; class Insecta; order Coleoptera; family Carabidae; genus Pterostichus; species Pterostichus niger. The sequence continues at coordinate 5,099,507 of OX380339.1, forward strand.
ATGAAAACGCGCTCAACGGCATTAATTTTCTCGTGCTTCAGTTAACTTATAAACATAGTTTCAGCGATTTTTATTTTTTTTTCAATTTTCCGCCAAAAAAATCGCAAAACGCGGTTTTTTTACATTTTCTCGAAAACCAGAAGTCATATGCATTTGAAGATTGCACCACTGGATTCAGTGGGTCAAAATACATATGTATGTAAATTTTCGTTTTAATAATCTTACGATTAAGGATTTTTGGTAAAATTGAATTAAAATCTGAAAAAACCAAAGGGGTACCCCTTAGGAAATAATTAAAAATATTAAATTGCATAAAATTGTATGAAAATTTGCTTACAAGTCAATTCGGACACGGGGAATTCAACGCCGTTGAGCGCATTTCCATATCTTGTTTAGTTTTTGAGATATAGCCTCCGGAGAAGTGAAATTTTTCGAATTTTTCAGTTTTTCTAAATGTGTACAAAAACTAAAATTAAAAAATAAATATCCAAAAAGTGATATTTATCTGATATATATCTTATATATCAGATATTTTGATATTTATTATAAATATCATGATATTTACGAACCCTGGTCAAAACTATAAAAACCAAATTAAAATGTATGTAAAAGCGACTGCGTTGGTACATGGAAAGTAAACAGATGCTCAGCACAGTACAATCCGGATTCAGGGAAGGTAGATCTACAAACGATCATATCATACTATTGGAAGAAGAAATACAACGAGCATTTATGAACAAACAACATCTAATCGCAGTTTTCTTTGACATTAAAAAAGCATATGACACAACATGGAGACATTACATCATAGAAGCCCTCCTAAAACTCAACATCAAAGGACACATGATAAATTACATAATAAACTTTCTTTCAAATCGGTCCTTTAAAGTAAAAACAAACAACTGCGTATCGGTACAAAAACAACAAGAAAATGGCGTTCCGCAAGGCGAGATACTAAGTGTAACACTCTTCCTGATCGCAATGAATCAAATACCAACATTCGTCAACGAACTAACAAAAATTGTAATCTTCGCCGACGATATAGTAATATTCCAACGAGGTATCGATACTCAAAAAATTAAGAATAATCTACAGTTATCCATAAACAACTTAGAAAAATGGTCACAAAGCACAGGATTTACATTCTCCCCGTCAAAAACCAAAGCAGTACACTTCAGCCGATTAAAAAAACACCTAGAAAACCCGGAGCTCAAATTATATGCCGAAAACATAAATTACGTAAACAACATAAAGTTTTTAGGTGTAACTTTTGACAAGAAACTAACCTGGAAAACGCATATCGATAACCTGAAGAAAGAATGTACACAAAGAATCAATTTAATAAAAATTCTTGCCAGTCAAAAATGGGGATCCCACAAGTCAACACTCATCAACCTGTACAAAGCTACTATTCTATCAAAAATTGATTATGGATGCATCGCATACTCTACAGCAAAAAAATCTCACCTGAAATCTCTAAATTCAATCCAAAATACGTCATTGAGAATAATATGCGGCGCATTCAGAACAAGCCCAGTACAAAGCATCCTATGCGATGCAAACGAACTTCCACTTGCCCAGAGACGTATTCAAATAACCCTAAACTACATTACGAATTTAGCCAGCCGCCCAAACATCCCACTTTATAACAACATGTTCATTCACCATAACGAAAAAGTATATATCCAAAATCAGACACCCTTACAAAAAACTATTAATCACCACCTAAACCAACTTAACGCACAATTTCCAGACATTTGCCCAACCCTCCCATCAAATACCCCACCGTGGAACAAAAAGCTACCAAAAACAAATACTACCCTCACCCAATTTAAAAAAGAAGATACCCACCCAGAGCTCTACCGCCAAGCATTCATATCAGAGAAGAACAAATTCAAACACTTCAAAGACATTTACACAGACGGTTCTAAAACAAACAACAAAACGGGCGGAGCAGTAATCACCCAAGATTCCATACTCAAATTTCATCTCCCGCGACACTATAGCAACTTCTCAGCAGAAAGCTTCAGTATATCAGAAACAATAAAGCATATAAACAACAACGAAATAGCAAATAAATATCTAATATGCACAGACTCCCTCAGCGCAATACAAGAAATAAGCAATATGTACTCCAGAAAAACGATAATAATGCAAACCCAAGACCTAATAAACATTAGCGTAAATAAAGGCAACGAAATAGTACTCATGTGGATCCCTAGCCATATAGGTATAATCGGAAATGAAAAGGCAGACCGTGAAGCGAAAAACGCGACAGAAGAAATCCAACTAAACGTGCCAGTCCCAAAAGAAGACCTCAAATCAGAATTTAAAATGGCAATAAAAAAACATTGGGACAAGCAGTGGCAAGACAAAACAGCAACAGAAAATAAAATGAGGGAAATCAAACACACAACTGCCAGATGGTGGACGCCAGAAGAGAGAAGAAAACAAGTAGTTATCACGCGATTGAGAATCGGCCACACCACCACCACTCACAAATTCACCAATGTGCGATCTATGCAACCTACAAATAACAGTGAAACACATCATAGTGGAATGCCCAAAATACGCCAACGAACGTCGTCAGATGAACATCCCAAACTCCCTCAAAGAAGCCCTAGGTAACGACCCCGACACGCTAGACAAGACCCTAAAATTCCTCCAAACAATTAATGTTTACAATAATATCTAGCATCAATCAAATAAAATGTAACCATATATAGTAACAAATGTAAAAAAACCAATGTACCTGGGTGTTAATGGTCATAGTTACCGAAACACCCATTATAATATCCTCAATAAAAAAAAAAATAAAAAAAAAATGTATGACAGAATAAGAAACATTTCTATTTCGAGTATTTGAACAAATTGTATGAAGTTACGTCGCTTACACAAGTAGAATCATTGTGAACTATGAACTAAGCAAAATAGTGAATGTGACTTCAGAAAAGTAGAGCAATTTCTAGTATCATCCCACAATCGAAATGTCAGCTAAAACTTCATCTAAGAAATATTTAAGAAAACAATTCAACGTAGAAAACATTGAAACAAACCCATCCGATACTTTCCCATCAAATCACAATATATAGAATGTTCAAAGATACTCCGTTATGGCTTTAACTTACTAAGCCTGTGTTGAACCGCACACAGTAAGAGATTCTACCTGTTGGCGCTCAGGATATTTAAATTCGGAAATCTCTAATCTCTGTGCGGATTACGTATTTCAGATTTACTTGAAATAATAATGAATTCAAGTGACGATAGAGAAATGGATTGTGATAGTGACAATGATATTGTCGAATAATTACATATGTATAGCAGTGTAATATTTTGTATTTATTGTTATGTATGACACTATTGTTTATTTGCATTATTTAACTAAATGACGAATTGTTATACAATGATACTTTCATGTAACATTTTTTTTTTGCTTCATTATCAATAATAATATTTGTACAAAATTCTCTGTTTCATTATTAAAATATATATAAAAATAAAATAAAATTGGGAAATACTGAATACATACCTGTCCTTGCACCCCTATAAATCAAGCTTAAATCCCTAACAATAGACCCGCTGAGAGGGCCATAACGGAGTATCTTTGAACATACTATACCGTACCCATGAACAAATGCACGAAGTACACAGACGATTCGAGAGTCTGCCCGAGGCGACATGGCCCGTTAGTTCCTGGTATCATGACGGCAGCGACGACCGGGTGTGGCCCACCACGTGGAATTCTTTCAGTACCGACCTGCCCCCCGTGTCTGTCGAGGCCCACACGCAGGTTCAAGTCTGGAGACGGCCCTGCGGAGGTGCATTCTTCGCGATTTTGGATGAAGATTGTCTGGGGCATTTCCGGAGGAAATATTGATTTTATCTACTAAAAGATGCCTTTAATTTTCGACATATATGCAGTCTTTGGAGGGGTTGCAATTTGACGGCTAGTATTGTATAAAATGCTCTGAGTTTGTCAAATAATAGAAAGATTATTACACATAAAATAGATTTTTAAAAATTAATTTCAAATGTTTATCGAATCTGTCTGGTTAAAATTTTATAAAATCATCACGCATTTTACCCATTACGGGGTGTGGCACTGTGCCGTAGCAGATCACGATAAGTAATATATTTCTTCGAGCTAAGTGCGGTTACTAGCCATCAAATCACAGCCCCCCTCCAAAGAGATTAGTGGAGTAACAGTGGGAATCGAATCCAAGATCTCAAATTCATAGACCGACTCGATACAATTTTAACATTAGTCCAAAATCTCTGCACCTTCGATATCGCGATTTCCTTCGATAGTTGTTACCAAGTAACCACGTTTTCAGAAATAATATAAGTAAACCTCTTATGATATTACGCTCGACTATATTTTCGATCTAGTTTATATTCAATATGATAATAAAGTGCGTGTAAAATAGTCGTAAATACAAACGAATCGTATACGTACCCTGAATATCAAAAATAAAGGCAAAATCTAAATGTAGCAAAATTTACATTTGTGTGTAGATATTCTGAAAAAGTAATTGAAATAACTCTTTTGAAAATAAGCACGTACAGTGGTGGTTTAAGGCGTATATGATAATAAATCCTTCTCGGAATAGACATGAATATAGTTCTCGTAATGTCTAATTCGTTCCGCAGTTAATCTCGTGTAAATGAAGTGGCCATACGTTTCCCGAAAACAGATAGACCGGGTTTAATTTCACCCTGACTCGTAATGTTTCCGTTTCATCCCGAACACAGGTCCATTACGTTAAATGAAGTGAACTGAAGGCCCTAGTTGAAAGGAAATCCGGTGGAAAAGTGCTGCTTCAGGCTCCGATATGAAAACAATCACATTTACTTTGAAATTGCCGTTGATAGGCACTGTCAACGCAAATGACCTTGACATTCGATGCGATTCAAACATCACCGTAATTAGCGTGGGAACATTTATGATTGTCAAATTTAAATATGGAAAGTGGAGTTATTCGAAAAAAATTAGATTTAATTACATCAAATTGATTAGCTATGTATAAATAAATATTTAATTGTTAATTTTTATTGTCGTATAAAACATTATGTGTAATATGTGTAAAAATAGTGTGGTTATGGTGCGTTAGGGGAATAAAACATATATTACGTAATTTCATTTCAATATCGCAATTAAGTTGAATTAGATTTTATTTTTTCTGTTTAACTTCTTATAAACAATAAATTAATAATTATTATTTGTTTTATAGCTTTTCATTTATTTGTTTATTATATTTAATCTTAATGACGTTTCAATTAATGATAAGGATAATAGCTCCGCGGTTCGAGCGAACTGCGAACTAAGTCCTTGCCAACTCAGTTGCCAACAGTGCAGTACTGATAGAAACGTTTACTATTGATAAGCCCGATTTGAATGCAGTTTGTTTGAAACATATGTGCTGTTGAGTTTGTTTTGCTGCAGGTAATTTAATATGGAAGAAAGTGAAGGAAAAAAATCCGTAACTATTAAAATAACTTTACGGCCCAAGGATTTGGTAATATAAATGATTTATTCTTAAATTTTTATTAAATTTAGACATGTTTATATACGCGTTTGCAAATGAATTAGTGTTTTTTACAAATTTGTTGTTTTTAACTCAAATTAATGAACATTTGTTTATAATGCCTGTTATTTTTATGATTTTGTTTATACAACAATATTATTTAAATATATTTTGAAATTGTATAAATATGTATTAATCAAATTTCAAAATAGGTATATGATTTATTTAAAAATTCTGGGAAGTACATAAATCAAGCAGGTTACGAAACAAAACAATGTCTGCGTGTACCTTATATTTTATTAATCAACGGTTGGCAACACTAGCTTATCGAGTTTATCTTGTTTATGTTATCTTCAAATGACGTTTAGAAATACGTATTATTAAATAATATCAAGTACTGAAATTTAAGACTTGAAATACATATGTTAACACATTTTATCTAATATATTCTCTGTTATAAAGTATTTGCGTTAATTATTACAAAGCTATATTAGCAATTAGTATGGATGTAAGTAATATAACCAAACTTACTCATTCATTGGTGTGTGACAGAATAAATTTAAGGTTTAAATAATTATTGTATTGATTTCAATTTTAAAATCTTTTATGAATGTCAAATTAATATTGTTTCTATTTAATATTACAGGGAGCGGGTAACGGCAACACACAACCACCCCAAACATTCTACGCGCAGGGTCTGCCCCCCGGGTACCCGCCACCGCACTACCATTCTAACATGCCGCCGAGCCACATGGGCCACGTGCCGTCCGGCGGCCACCTAGGCCATTCGCCGCCGCCCGTGCACGGCTTTCACAAGGACGAACGCACACAGCGCCAGTACAACAAGCTCAAGAGGAAATTAGAGCAGAAGCGCTCTGACGGGCTGAACTCAGGTCAAACGACACCGCTACTCTCTCCGCGCAAGGAACTGGTAAACGGCCTTCGACGCGGTGCTGCAAAGGATCGCGGCATGAACAGTGTCGGCACGTCGGAAGATGGTGAAGAGAGCAGCAGTGTTCAGGATGACGAAGATGAAGTCAACGTCATCACTGATATACTGTCATCCGTCCAATCTCCGCAGGTATTAAATATTATTTAAATTCGAATTATTCTGATATTTTACGTGGGTGTTTTATATTTATTTTAAATTATTTACAGGTCTCCGAACTGAGCTCACGCAGTGCCTTACTCCAGTGGTCGGTACCATCGAGATTATCAACAGCAACAAGCAACGGCAGCCCAGACTTGGACATCTCCGAGTCAGACCTGCGATACGATGTGTTGCTTAGCGACAAAGGCAAAGAGGGCAAATACAAGTCGATCTACAGTGGCGCATCGCTCTCATGTCGAATTCAAGACTTGAAACCAGGTCAGGAATATTCTGTGTGCCTGCAAGTTCACCTGGATGAACTGCAAGGCTCAGCCTCGGATCCTATGACATTCACCACGCCAGCGTGCGAACCCGATCAGCCACTGCCGCCCAAACTCATCGGCCGCACCAAGACCAGTCTGCAACTACGATGGAATGCAACCACTGACAATGGCTCACACATCCTACAATACATCCTCGAATACGACGAGGGCAAAGGCGGCGGTTTTCAAGAGCTCTCCAAGTGTCGGGGGAAACAATATCACCTCACCAAGTTACAACCCTCAACGGTATACAGGTTCCGATTAGCAGCTGTTAACGAATGTGGAAAAAGTAGTTATTCAGATGTTATATCATTCTCAACATCGGGAAGTCCTCCACCTCAACCCGGACCACCGATGTTGAAAGAAGCATATATTGATAGTCTCCGATTGGTCTGGAATAGAAGACCAACTGACGACGAATTCACGTTACAAATGGACGAACAAACTGGATATGGTTACATGAACAGTTACGTCGGCAAAGAGACGGAATACTTGGTTCCAAACCTCCGAAGATATTCGGACTACAAGTTCAGGTTACGCGCGAGCAACGAGGAGAACGCGTCCAGCTGGTCGGACGAGGTGTGTTTCCGCACACTACCGGACAGGCCGGGGCAGCCCGCGCGACCCGTCGTCAAGGGCCGGATACATGCGCACTCTTTCAAGCTGAAGTGGGAGCCGCCGCATGACAAAGGCGGCGCCGACATAACGACCTACATTTTAGAATTAAGTTCTGGTAGTAGTTACGAAACTGTATATACAGGTTCAGAAACGGAAGCAGTCTGTGATAAATTAGCGCCTGGTACAACTTACCAACTCCGGGTGAGCTGCGTGAGCGCTGGCGGACGGAGTCATTACTCAGATCCGTGCACAGTGACGACGGAGGCGATCTGTCCTGGCAAATGCTCCAACTTGCGACTACATGGCAAGCCTAGAGCCACTTCACTCTGTCTGAAGTGGAATGAGCCGGATTACAATGGTGGCGCTCCAGTTACCGAGTACGAATTAGACCTAGTTAACCCAGAGGTTGCAACTAGTGCGAATAGGCAAACTGTGTACCGGGGCAAAGAACCCGAATGCACTGTCACAAATCTTCTTCCTGGTAACACGTACAGCTTTATGATTCGAGCTTTAAATCGAGTGGGTTCGGGGCCGTGGTCCGATGTGCTGAATGTCTCTAGTGGCGCTGCGCCTCCGGACACACCACAACCACCGGTCACGATACCTAAATCACCATTCCATGTGTTTGTGGAGTGGCAGGAACCTTGTTGCAACGGAGCTGCTGTTACTGACTACGTGCTAGAGATGAGCAACACTGACCAAGAGGAACAATACTCTTCCGTGTTCCAAGGCCTCGCAACAAGCCACGACGTGAAAGGCCTGACACCGTTCACCACATACTTCTTCAGGGTACACGCGATTAATAACAGCGGCGTTAGTCAGTTCTCGCAGGTGAGCGCCACAATGACGCCGGCGTCAGCGCCTTCTACCATGACCGCACCTCGTTACGATGCCTCGCCTGTTAGCCTCACCCTGTTCTGGCATTCACCAGACTCTAACGGATCTGACATTCTACAGTACATCATTGAGATCGCTGATAAAGTTATTACAACGGACGGTCCAGTCAAGGAACATACTATTGAAAATCTGAAACCTGAGACATTTTATAAAATCAAAATTAAGGCTGTTAACAATATTGGATCTGGGGTGTTTTCACCAACATTACGAGCAAGCACTTTACCTCTTCCTCCAGCTGCACCAAAGCTGGATTGTATTGGCGTAGGTCACAATTATTTGAAATTAAAATGGGGCGATGGAAAAAATGCCGATTTCACTCAATATTGTGTAGAAATGGAAAATAATAGAACAAAAGAATTTCAATGTATCTATCAAGGTACAAACTTTACATACAAAGTGAACAAACTCCAAGAGCTGACCACGTACAGATTCAGGATATCTGCGTCAAGTGATGCGGGACAAGGAGACTTTTCCGATGTTTATGAATTCAAAACTTGTATTGCTCCTCCAGCGGGAATGAAGGCACCGAAGATTGTTGAAGTTACACAACGAACGTGCGGTCTAGAATGGGCGCCTTGCAAAATTTTAAGCTCCGACCCCATTGAATATACAGTGCAATTAAGTCGACTTAGGGAACAAGATTATAAAGTGGTACGTACATTTAAATATTCTTAGAATACATTTTAATACATATTTAAATTTCAACCGAAAATGAAATATTTTGCTGATCGCTTAAATAATAGCCTTTGAATTGATTGCAGATGTACCGCGGCGCAGACGTTAAACTGACGCTCTCGGACTTGGAACCCGGCGCGGAATACAATATCCGTGTATGTCCGATCCGATTGGCGAGCTCCGGAGAACTTCCAGGTGTTTACTCACCCACGGCGACGTTCCAAACCGCAGCTCTAGAGCCTTTGCAAACTGCCAAACCCGCGCCTCTGACATCAGCATCTCCAGCGCGTCGCAAGAACCAGCGATTGTTCGCTTGGCTGCTGGCCTCGAACTCTGACAAAAAGCCCATGTCCGACACGCAGTGGGCTATCGTCATCATCCTCGGCTTCACGGTGTTCGCCTTCATCGCGGCCGTCGTCGTCGAGCAGCTTTTCATCAACTGGGGCAAAACTGTTTGATGAAAGGCTTGAGTGCATTTCGCGGAGTACGGTGGTCTTTTGAGTGATTCATTCTCTATTTTTGATCAAGTAATTTTTAAATGTGGTAAAAGCACTGCTTTCCAACCGATACTATACTTTAAATAAATAAATATTATAAAACCAGAATCAAACTCTCAAGTCGTAGTGAGATTATTTTATGTCGTTTTTGAAATCTGCACACAACTTAAAAGTATTATTGTAAAACAGGGCTATTTTTATTTATATTTCCATTTATACAATTGTTTTATAGGGCCTAAATAATCTATATTTTATCTATGAATGAATTTATAAATTGTAAGTATTTTTAGAGGACCAAAGTATATGTATTCTGAATGGTTATTTGGAATTTGTGTTGACTTAAACACACTCGAACCACTTGCGGGTGGTGATTGTTTTTACTAAGTAATTTTTACTACAAGTTTTAAATAATGGTTCCGACGTTGATGGTGATGTTTCCGTACTCCTCTCTGCCGTAAACTAATCTTGTGTAACTATAATTCTAATATAGTAAACGAATGTTGTTAGTTTGTAAAGGATTGTGCCCAAATGGTGCTATTGCTAGTGATGATTATTGTTAAGTCGGTGCTGCTGTGAGACAGCAGCTCGCTGCCCTCGAACGATATTTGCTGTATCAATCAGTGTACTGTTGTTCTATATAGTTTATACTATACAGGTTGTTCTCCTGCACGAGCACCACCATTTTCAATCTCGAAAACTAGTAAAACTACGAAAGTTGATACGATATTTTTATTTTCTAAAAAAAAATGCATAAATCTTGACAATGGGGAATGAAACCCCAGAAAGTATGTTGCTAGTATACGACCAAATAATATATTTAGATCGTCAAAGTGGTTAATTTTTCTGCTGGGGATTCATCTCTGTTCACTAGAAATGTGGAAGTAGCGAATTTTTATAAAAAAAAATTAAAAAAAGGAAAAAAATGCCATTTAAATAGGTAATTTTCAACTATTTGTTTCATTTAAAAATTGTAACTTTGTCTCATATTTATCTGAATTATATTAATTATCTAGTGAAAATAGTGCTTTAGTATATACAATTCTTATTTGAAACTTGTCTATCATATTTTATTAAAACTAATATTAAAATTCGTTATTTTTATATTTAGTTACCTATGCATTTTTTGTAAAAACAACTATATCATTATAGTGGTGTACTAATAGAGCTATTTTTGCCACAAGAATTTCGCGCACCTAATACAAAAATAACTATTTTACAAATAATTGAAAAGATAAAATTTGCTATAAAAATATGCACTTTCATTTCAATTTAAAAATTAGATCTGTAACAATAATATTTAAAGTAAATAGAGCTTTAAAATCTACAATTTTTATTTGAAACTTTTCATTCTATAATGTGGCTACTTTTACTATTTTAGTGTGCCAGTTTTTGATTACTAGATTCGAGCAAATATGTGGAAATAGCGAACTTTTGCAACTAGATATAAAAGAAAAAATATATTGCTATTTAAATAACACTTGTCAAAGTTGCTATTTAAATATGTAAAAAAAGTAATTTTATTAAAAAATGAGCTATTAATTATCAAGTACAAATAGGGCTTTAAATCTATAATTCTTATTTGCTACTTGGCGCTCTCTACTATCATTTATAAATTAAAATTATTGGAAAAGAAACGCTATTTTCATATTTATGATTATTTTTTTGAAATAAAAATATCGTTAATTGTTTTTCTCTAAATAAGCTAAAGTCGTAGGTCTTGTAGTTCTCGAGATCTCAATGGTGGTCCTCGTCAAAGAGACATCCTGTACATAATATGTATCGTGCGTGGTTATCGTACCCTTCTATTCTAACTCTAGCCAATGAACCAACGACTCTGTACCTAACCTCTACAGCTTTCTGTGACGCATGTTGTCTTACATTCCCGCAACAGCAGCTGAAGCGCGCGTTGTTGTCTATCGTGTCGTGTGCCGGTGTGCTCCAGGCTCCAGTTCACTTTGTCCCTCAACTGATCTGATCCTCCGATCTGAATCTGATTGATAGGTAGCAGAGAAACAAACATAACGCTGTATTATATATTACATACGATACGTGGATATTGTTATGTTTCCAGTCATATTTGTATATTATATTATAAAGAAAATATATCACTATATACGGTTGAAGGTATTAAATTATTATTATTAATTAAATGAATTTATATTAAAAAAAATGAAAAAAATACATGGCTGAACTGTCATCATGTACCTATAGATAGAATTGATATATAAACTGAGAAAGAAATGAATGACGCGTGGTTGGAAAGCAGATAAATTTATATTATTATTAAATAATAACTCTAATGTTAATCTATTTCAAGTATATATAAATATTATACATACAATTTAATATACAAAATTGTAATGAAGGAACATGAAAATTGGGGTTTGTATTCGTGCCAGGCTCTCCACAGCCGTACGCACAGTCTGCTAAAAGAAATATATTAATATATATATATATTATAGGTAAATACATATATAATTATTATAATAAAATCAATTATATTTTATGTACTAGTATACATGGACCAGTGAGACTTTTATTTTTCATCTTTCCTGATCAAACCAGCTCCTTTACAATGTTTGCTACTTGAATCTAATTTAACTTTAGTTCATAAAAAGTTAGTTGTGTATTGTTTAAAAGTGTCCACAGTTCCTGAAATGTTGAAAAAAGTCACGGTAGGAATAAAACTAATAATTATTATATCTTGTCAACATATATTTCTTTAAAATCTGTACATAGTTTCAAATATTGCACGTCTAATTTATATTTAATAGTTATTTAAGTATTAAGGGCAGTAAGTGCTCACTATCGGTTGAAGATCGAGACGATACTTCCGATACCGGTAGGATACTTACTGATCGCAATGCTTATTATGTTTTTTGCATGATCGACGCAATTATGATACATTATAAATTATTTTGACTTTTAAAACATTTAAAAATATTTACAAATCATGTTTCGTTACTTGTTCATCATTTACAGATTTACGAATCTACTAAATTTAAGGATTTACACAGATTTCAACCATAAGTCACAATATCAAAATGGTAGTATGAATCGGTAACAGATAATGATCCAGTTACTAAATAGGAGAGATAATTGACTTCCTTGAGAATGTTGAAACCTCGATCGTGCAAAAAAAACATTTAAAGAACGGCATACATGTCTACACACTTATAACAAAACAGGAAGCATCAACCACAAACTACAACAGCAAACAACAATAAAACATGTAACATTTGTTATGAAAACATACAAAATTACAAATTGATTTTGTTCTTAACTCGTAAATTTTGAAAATGGCAGTATTTGGCTTCTGATTTTCAGTCTAAATAAATAATTTGTAAGAGCCTGAGAAATTTATTCAACACTTCTACATTTTAAAACACTTCACAATTACCTATATTTTCTCCATTATGACTTAACAAATCTACCGTATTATTCTGCTCGTTTGACAATGACTTAATACATCCAACAAAATTTGACTTAAAGAATCCAAACGTTTCTTGAACTACTGACATATTTTGCGGAAATCCACCGACAAAGAATATCCTATCGTTTAATGCAAAAGTATCATCTTTCCTATGATGGTCTGTTTGTCTATGAACTAGAGTTTTATCTACCCAAAGTGTAACGTTATCTGGATCTAGGGACATTTCTATTTCGTGCCAAATTCCGTCGGAGACGTGGCCCACTGCTGGTACTTCCACGATAAATGTGTCACTGCCCGGGAAGGTCCAAACGAATTTGAGGTAGCCGCGCTCTATACCTATTCCTAGAAATTCTTCTCCCTAAAGTAAATAATAACACAATTAGAAACAATCACTTTTTAAAACTGATCAATAAATTACTAAAGGATGATCAATATGTTATTTAGTAGAATACATACATACATACATAACATCATGCTATATCCCATTAAATGGGGTAGCACGAACCCGTCAACATTCTCATCCTGACACACGATACTCGATTCGACCACTTTAACACTTCCTCCATACAAATTCTTTCTTTTCTCACAACCAAAATCCATCAACACACAACAAACATTCATCCATTCGCTCCTGTACACTGCGCTTGTTTCTGAAGATGGTCTCCACACAATTGCAGGTAAACACTCGAAACATCTAATCAATAATCTAAAATTAAGAATCATACGCTTGTCTTCATTCATCATATTTATCCCGCAATTAATTCCTATCCTGACACACCACTTTTGCTTCAACCACATTCATAATTCTTTTCATACAAGCTCGTTTATTCTTCACGCTCAGAATCTTTCGCTCACGCAACAACCCTTCAATCATATTCATCCACTTGTTCCTAGGCCGTCCACGCAAACTTTCACCCTCAATTTCACCAACATACACCTGTTTCACCAATCTATCATTCGACATACGTTCTACATGACCAAACCATCTCAACTGACTTATTCCCACTCTTCTTACAACATTCTTCCCAATCTCACATTCATCATACACCAATGTATTCCGGACACGATCTCTTCTAGTATATCCACACACACCCCGCAAATACCTCATTTCCACAGCAGTTATACGGCGTTCATGTTTCTTCATCCATACCCAACATTCACTACCATACATCAACGTAGGCACTAACACACCATTATAAACACTCAATCGAGCATCTCTGGATACATTCACGTTCCGAGTAAAGGTTCCCAGAGCACCCAATATCTTACATCCAGCAGATACTCTTCTTTCAATCTTTCTTTAGTAGAATGAAATGGAATAAGCTGTATAGTGTATTTTTAATGTGGTAATGTTGGCGTTACTGCTATCCTAATCAAGAAATGACTTTTACAGAACATCCACTGATCAGATTTATCAAATAATCAATCTTTGTTCAACATTATTATCCTGATACGCCATCCTCGCTTCAACCACATTCACGTTATTTCTATATAAGCTCATTTAATCTTTCATTCAGCCATTCGCTCCTATACACCTGTTTCAGTAATCTTTCACTTACGCCCACTCTAACAAAGAATTTAAAAAACAAGAAAGGAAGGCAAAGGTTACTAACTTCAGAAAGGTATTGAGCGCATTTTCATATCTTTTTTAGTTTTTGAGACATAGCCTCTGGAATACTTGAACTTTCCAAACATTTTTCAAAACCAATTTTGTTTGAATATGCACATCTCTAGTTCCACACAATCGCTAGAACGAATTAAAACAATAGAAAGGAAGGAAATATTGTCCTGCTGAATTTCACGTAATTAAACAACGAATTTAAAATCAATCATCCTGTCCATATCTTAATTAAACAGATGTATCCCAAAATTAATCTTCGTCAAACATTCTTATCCTGACACATCACTTTCGCTCCACTACATTCATAATTCCTTTCATACAAGCTCGTTTATTCCACACATTCGAAATTGTTTCTTCTCGCAACAATCCTTTTTATCCATTTATTCATAGGTCGTCCACATAACCTATCACCCTCAATTACACCAATTATTCATTCAATATACGTTCCATTTACCCAAACCATTTCATCTGACTAATATCCACTCTTCTAACAACATTCTTCTCAATCATTTTCGAATGATATTTAATGAGATAATAAAAAGGTTGTGTTATGTATATTTTCCATTTAAATTTATTGGAAATAAAATTTGTCTATTTAATTTTCTTTATAACTTTAAATAAAATATAGTAAACATTGCATTTTGACTAATAAAATTTAAGGCATCCAGATCCAAAATTTAAAACTATATGTTGCAGTAGTTTTATTCATAATGTTCATATAAACACATTGAATATATTTTGAAATGAATGTAACGCTAACGAACAAGTAAGAACATCGCTCATTATGTACTTGGCATCATCGAAAACGTTGGTCCGCGTTGAGCTGGGCTAGTTTAGTACAGTGCGCGTCGTTACAGTGATAGCAGTGATTCCGACATTTTATAAACATTTTAGTGGATATTTTAATATGTAAAATTGCTTAAATTGTGTGATATTGTGTGTATTTGTGTTTCAAGTGTTGTGTAAGTGATAATGAAGTGATATAGACAGTGTGGAGCTCCTAGGATGTCAATGGACAATGTCTGACGTGATGTGTAGCTGATTCCTGACCAAAGTAAGCAATCATATTATATTTGCAATCTTTAACTGTTCATATAAATCGTTAGAAAAAAATAAATACTCGATGTATATCTATCTGTATTCCTGCTGTTTAATAGGGCTTTGAACTTAGTTAGTAATAATAACCCATAGCTACCGATGGTCTACAGCTAAAAGCTATTGTTAAAGTTGAAGTTAAATTTTAAGGTTACTTTTTTCAGTTAATATGTTAGAGCTTTACACTATTTATTATTTCAATCCAAAATAACAGGGGTGTTAAACTCCTTTTTATAAATGGGGTAGATAGCTCAGTGAAAGTCAAATTACAGTGGAAAAGCGCTTTCCTTTCGTGTTAGACACAACATGCTTCAAAAAAGATTTATTTGATCTTTAAATACACTCAAGTAAAATCTAATAAGTGATATTTTATTTATTTGAATCAAAATTGTAATATAATTTAAAAATTTAAAGTATGTTACTATTAAATATTTTTTTGATGTGAAACATCTATAGGCTCACTTGTAAACCGAATTGTTGGCGTGGCGACGCTTGCCGTGGCGACGGGTCGCCACGCTATAACAATCAAATATATTCTTTAGAGCCTAGTTGTTAAAGCCTAGAATGGCATGAAATCGGTCTTTAGCTATTAATTGAAATTATGTGTTAACTTGTTACGTACATGCCTAGCGACTTTAATCGTCAGTCTACGAACGAATTTTGTTTAAAATGTCGTGTTTTATTTGTGTCTCAAGTAAAAATATTGTAAAATCAGTGATTTTTTAGTGAAATATAAGGGCAATATAGTGTAAGTGTTAGTGTATACTGGATGTGAAGTGAATTTATAGTGGTACGAGCCTGGAACTTTTCAGAGAGGAATGGATAGGACTTAGTACACGCCAGCCAAAAGGTAGATGCATTATTTGTTTGTATTAGAATATAGTTTTTACTAAAAGAAATTAGTATGAATGTTTGGCGAAGATTTACTACCAAATATTTAATTTATTTATTTTTAAGATGTTCACGCAATCAATCATTTCGAAGAATGCCAGTTTCGTAAAGAGGCCTTTAAAATTATTTTCTTCCCGAAAAGTTCCACAAATCATTTATAAGACTTATCTTTCCAAAAATCTTCCCAATCATTTATAAAACTATAATCTTCCCAAAAAAATATTTTTCTACGATTGCTATGAAAAGATGACAATTACGCTCTCATTTGTCATCGTAAAGTTGAAGTTTTGATGTGAAACATCTATAGGCTCACTTGTAAACCGAATTGTTGGCGTGGCGACGCTTGCCGTGGCGACGGGTCGCCACGCTATACTAAGGTATACATATATATATATTTTATGTGTAGTAGAGTGTACGGTGTGGCGACGGGTCGCCACGCTATACTGAGGTATACATATATATATATATATTTTATATGTAGTAGAGTGTACGGTGTGGCTTCTCACTCAGTTCGACGTTGTTGTTTACTACGGTACACATAACCTGCGTTTTATTTAATTTTTTATTTTAATTTTTGACAATAAAATATGTGTGATAGTGATAACTCAGAAGATCAAAGTGATCAACCTTGTGCAAAGAAAGTGAAACTACACTATGGCATACTACCAAGTCATCAGTAAGTAGAATTTTCTGTAAGAAATTCGTAATACTTCATTTTTTCATTAGGCTATATTTAATTCCTGTAATAATATTATCTTTTATGCATATTACTTGTACACACACGATGTTTCACATCTGCCAGGCGTCCCATGACGGCTCACATTTTTTTTTAATAAAATAATAACATCCATGATATACGGCAATGTTTTAAAACTAATTTTCCTCAAGTTTTTTTGCGCGTGAAAAATAGTTCTTTATGATACAAGTGCGTGAAGTTTTTATGCCTCACGGGTAAAATATATCGCTTACCGAGATCTTCTAAGACAGAATGCCACGCCCAGTAATGGGTAAAAGGCGTGATGATATACATATATTATGAATCTTTTTATCTTACCTTCATGCTCCAAAGAATCATGCCATTAGCAGTAGCAGTCGAAACATTCAAATGTATAAACCGAACATCTTTCACCATCTTCACATTCCGTTTCTTATCCTTCCTGCTTTCCACCATCAAATAACTATTCCCGAAGAACATAGGTGTCTCCACATGTATTTCCGTCTCACAATACGCCCCTCCAAACCCCACCGTACACGAACATTCCTTCTCTTCGCATCGTCCTTGATTCTCACATCCGTGATCACTGCACGGAGTGAGCATTTCACATCGTTCCCCAGAGTAACGTTCTGGACAGCTACACCGTGCGTTGAGGTTAGGGTCCAGCCAGCATGTGCCGCCGTTCTTGCAGACGTCGCCCCCACATGGGGTGCCGTCGCAGTCGGCTACGTTGCGGGCTTGGAAGACCCGGTCGGTGGTGAGAGGTATGTGGTCTTGGTTGATGAAGAATTTGCGGATGCAGCCGTTGTAGGAGATGGGAACGGTGGAGACGGCGGATGTTGGGAGATGGGATAAGTCTGGCATTCCTCCTGCGAAATAATAACAAATACATTTTTGTCAGGTTTTTTTATCATAACAAACTATTTTTCACTTCAACTTCATTCATAAGTAATATTTGTTGCATCTTCAAATTTTAGGGACTTAAAAGTAATCGTATAAAATTTAAAATACACGAACAAATATTTATTTGTTGTTAAAGTCTGACAAAACACCACAAAAATGAAACTAGTACAGAGCTCTACCTACAATTATTCCGAGAAATCCAGAACGAACATCAGAACTACGTGTCGTTCTACATCGACGGATCGAAACAAAACAAAAATACAGGATCAGCCATTATAAAAAATGAAGAACACCTAAGATACAGTCTACCACACAACACTAGTATTTACACTGCAGAACTATTCAGTATATTGAAAACCAGTGAGCTCATAGATGAATCGAATCAAGAGGAAAGGTATGCCATATACACTGATTCACTAAGTGCATTCCAAGCACTTCAAAAATTGAATACAACAACTGCCATGATACAGGAAATACAACAAAATATACACAAGGCAATTGAACAAGGAAAAAAAATAACAATCATATGGATACCATCGCATATAGGAATTACTGGAATGAGGAAGCAGACTATCATGCCAAGTTAGCAACCCTAGACACGCCAGAACTTAACATTCCAGTACCAACATATGACATGAACAGCACGATCAAAGAAAAAGTCAAAGATAAATGGAACAATGACTGGAACATACTGCAAAACAACAAATTAAGATTGATAAAAACGGAGACTAAAGTATGGAAGACACTCAAGACCAGAAGAGAACAAGTTGTCATCAATAGATTGAGGATTGGACACACAAATATTACACACATGCAACCAAAATCTTACTGTATCACACATTATACAAGAGTGCCAAAAATACCAGGACAAACGTACAGAACATAAAATCCCGCACACACTAAACGAAGCCCTAGGAGACAATACTAATATCATATCAAATGTTATAGAATATTTAAAATCTATTCAGTTATATAATCAAATATGACATTGTAATACACACTGTAACCAGGTACTAATAGCCTTAGTAGCTGAAGTACCTGTAAATATCTAAATAAAAAAAAAGTCTGACAAATTAGATTTTACAAAACAAGTCTAGATATTAGTTTGTTGTGTTCTCTAATGTTTCATGAAAAGGCATAAAAAATTGTTTATTCTATAAATAATGAATAATTCAAAATTGTATAATTCAAAATTATTTGCAGAAAATCTTATAGTTGAAATAATTATCCAATTAAATTTGTTAATTTCTAACGTGTGCAAAATCAACCAATGAAAACAAAATTAAACTGAGAATGTATCATATGTGGGAACCAATAGAATCACGTATGTGTTTAAAAATGAACCAATGAAATGAAAGCTGATAGTTTTCCACTAGTGAAATTAATAAGCGACAATTTTTCACTGTAATGAAATCTCCTTGGTTACAAATAAAATAAATATGAGAAGAATGAGAAAAATCTCGATGGGGAACTGCTTCTACCTATAAGACTCAGGAAAGCTTCGCTTTGCATGCCTAGTCAGGAAAATAACATATTGCCTGCCTAGGCAGGTAATGAAAGAAACGTGAGTGTCTAGTTACTTAGCAACATCAAATACTGACTGAATATGTAAGTCAAATATTTCTTTTAACTTAAATTAATTTAAAATATGTATTAGTTGTTTATAAGTTTCAGGTAAAATGTTATACGTAGCACGTCAGTAAAGCGTCGTACAGGATTCGTAAGCTGTTTCAAGCCTCGCTTACGCTCGGGATGAAACAATTTACTCTTCCTGTAATTGATTACTTTCCTGACTTTTTACGTAAATAACTATATTAACTTACCAATATAAAAAGACGCGCCTGCTATTGGCAATACTTCTCCTGCATCTAAAATGCCACTATTTACAATCCCATCAACAGACAACATCACTTTTCTTCCAGAAACTCCAATTCTAATTGGTTGCCAAACACCTATTGCCAATAGTTTATTACTTCGTACCACCAACAAATGTGCGTCAGACATTTTATGCTGTCCTGTTAACAAAAATATATTTTTATATAAAACCTAAATAATTTATAACTGAATTACCTAATGAAACTCGTACTTCTAGACCACTTCCTTGCATAGAAAGAGACAAGAAACTCGTACCATCAATTTTACCAATAAATAAAATTAGTCCTTTATCACTCAAAGGTCTCAATTCAAATTCAATAATAAATTTGTAGCTGTCAAACTCTACTGAAGACAATAAAATAAACGATCTTTTTCCCGATAAACTCACATCAGATAATGTTTCATCTAAAATCAAAAATAGTTACAAGTTATTTATATTTGTATTATTTATAATTTATGAAATACCTTTTTCGCAATATTGGCCACTTTTTCCAATAGGACAATCGCATTCATATCCTGCTACTAAAGGGACGCAAGTTGATCCTTGGCTACAGTTATGCGAAGTTGAATCACATGGATTCCTTTTTAAGGAGCAAAATGGACCATACCAACTATCTTGACATAAACATCTACAAAATTCTATCATTATAAAATTATCTTAAAATCCTTCTACTGTGCAACCGACAGGAAGTGAAAAACAAAAATATATTAACTAACGGCCAGTTGTACCAACAAGAATTTACATTTTAACCCTTTGCACTCCAGCCTAATAAGCAATAGTAGGAACCAGTAACTCCAAACAAATGCAGATCACACACATTGGAATGCAAACGTAAACACTTTTGATTATCTAAGACTTAAGAGCGCTGAGTGAGATAAACAAGCGTGTCGCAAATGCGGCGACAACGGATTTATTCCTAACATACGAAATGTCGCAAATGCGGCGACAACGGAGTGCAAAGGGTTAAACTTGGTTTAAATAAATAAAAGCATATCGAATGTTTAACATATGACATGTAACTTCAATTTGTTTTTATTAAATTACCCCAAGTTTAAAATTTAAGCTTTATTGGCGCAATTGGCTATAGAACGTATTTTATTTTGATTTTGATTGGCTGATCAAAATGTCAAAGGCATGTTTACACAGCATAGAAACTTGTGACAGGGATAACTAATTTTTAGACTATTAGAGTGGTTTTAAATTCCAATCATCATGTTATTCCAACTTTGGACGTAAAATAAAATATTTTAAATTTGACTTTCAATTGTAATTTAAAAAAGAAATTTTGTTTGTATTTATGTGACTTATCTATCACTCCTTTGAAAATGGCCCAATCCCTGGAACCGAAACGTCATCAATAAAAATAATTATTATTGAAATCAAGAAAACCATCCATTTAAAAAGTTTGTATTAATAAATAACATTTAAAGTATCCTAAAATGAGTTTATAGGGCAATTTAGAGCATGTAATTAAATTGTAGGCCATGTTTGATTGGAGGTCAATTAGCGCTGTCATTGTCTTCATATTGACATTTTGCGCAGCCAATACCCAATCACTGTATGTGCATGTGTACAAAACTAGAGGTATTATATCTCATAGAAGACTTGAATATATGTCAATGATTTAAACACAACTGTCAAAAAATGTTCACTTATTTTCTCTTGTTATTAGTTATTCAAAAGTGTTATTTACGTGAATGTAGGCCCATGTTGCAAACAGACTCCCCCATTTTGACAGGACCTTTCATGGCATTCAATCATGCTACATTGACCTAAAGATCGTCCAAAAGCAAACCGTGATCCTTGTAAAGGTAGTATTAAAGCCCCTGCTCTCATTTCCGCATCAAAAATACATCCGGAAAATCCTGAATGTAGCGGTAGATCGTGTGGCAATGATGAGAAGTTAGCTGCGGTGTGTCCTCCTGCAAGAAACTTCAAATTAAATTTTACTAACAAGAATATTATAGTTCTTACCCAAATATAGGATTGGGACTACATCTAATTGTACTAGTTTTCCTGGTGATCTTCCAGTTATGTTTGAATGATTGTCAACTTTCAACCAAACTCTTCTTCCAAATCTTCCGAGTCGAACTGTATGAGGTAAATTATCGTAGTTTTCTATTGGTTTATTTGTGAAAATTCTTCTTGGCCCTACGCAAATTTTACTATTACTTGTCACTTATAATCTCCCTAGAGTCTAGAGCATTTATTCTTTCCGGTTTTTTTTTTCAAGTACATTTCAACAACGTATTAATCTACATGAGTGAAGATTACGTTGTTAGAATGCACGATTAAAAACATTTCGGATATGAATTAATGCTCGAGGGCAGATTCGGTAAGAAAATCGTAACGACACTGTCGGGAAATCAATCTCTTTTATAATTGGCGCCACAGCACAGAGGGCAGCACTACATGGACCCCCTTTTCTTTTTCTGTACTATTCTTTTCTCTTTTTCTCCCACTAAAGTATCAGTGTGGTTTTCTCACGATCACGTGACCTTGTGTTATATAACAACATGATACCGTGTATACGTTGTGTACAACATACGATATCGAAAGATATGATCAACCAGGCAATACAATAAAAAATGGTCAAAAACTGTACGAGGAAAAAAAATGGCGAAAATTTTTCAAAAAAAAATAATCGCCAAACACTTGCCTATAGGTCAATAGAAACACGGGGAATTCAACCTTTCAGACCACATCTCAATATCTTGCTTAGTTTTCGAGTTATAGCCTCGGAAAAGTTGAAAATCTGATTTTGAAAATTGTTTGAAAACAGCAAATCTTCTAGGGGCTATAACTCAAAAACTAAGCACGCTATTGATATGCGGTTTGAACGAATAAATTCCCCGTGTCCGAAACTACTTGTATACAGTTAAAGCAAATTAACTTTTTTGAATTTTTTTAATTATTTTCCAAGGGGTACCCCTTTGGATTTTTATGATTTTTAAACAAATTGCTCTAAATCTATTTCTCGTACGAATAATGTAACGAAATTTTACATACATATGTATTTCGACGTGCTGAATCCAATGGTGTAATGTTTATGTCCATAAGTCTTATAGTTTTTGAGATAATGGTCAAAAACTGTACGAGGAAAAAAATTGGCGAAAATTTTTCAAAAAACTAAATATCGCTAAAAACTTGCCTAGAGGACAATTGAAACACGGGGAATTTAATCTTTCAGGCCGCATCTCAATATCTTGCTTAGTTTTCGAGTTATAGCCTCGGGAAAGTTGAAAATCTGATTTTGAAAATTGTCCATGTAAGTAATGAAAAATGTGCAAGTAATTTATATATTAATACAGTGTTAGTAGCTGTTAATTAGTGTCGTACGATTTTCACCAAATCTGTTTTGGAACATACCTGAGCCCAAATTCCAAGTTACTAATATGTAACCTCTAACAAAACTAACTGCTAAATGATCTGCACTAGAATCATGAACTCCATGTTGCCCCAAAAATAATAACAAAGAAATTTGATCCATAGTTTGAGGAATAAATTTAAAAGATAGTTCCATGTTGTGAGTTATCGCAGTCGGAACTGGATATGCGGAAAATGACGATAGTCCCTGAACAGATGATGAAAAGGATGGCGACATTATTTCTAGATCTAAACAAAAATGATTTAAATCTTGTCTAATTTGTAAGTTGGTTGTTGTTACCATTTTCACAAAAATGTCCGTGTTTTCCATATGGACATAAACACAAATAGCCACTGCCGGTATATGGCACACAAGTGGCACCAAATTGGCATGGATTATTTTCGCAAATTGATTGTTGACAAGTATTACCAATATATCTTTAAAAATTAAACAAATTATTTATTAACATTCGCTATATCCCATCATATTTTTGAAATGAACATTTATTCATCAGGTTCATCCCACAATTCACCAAACATTCCTACTTTAGCTTCAACCACATATATAATTCTTTTCATACAATACACAACACTATATTTCATTATATGTGGTAGCACGAATTCTTGAAACATTCACTGCTCATTTATTCATTAGGTTCATTCTGCAATTTTTCTTCACCAAACGTTTTTATCCTGACAAACCACTTTATGTTCATCCAGATTTGCAATTTCTTTTATACCATCCTCCTATGAGGCATTAAATGGGGTAGCACAAACCTTTGAAACATTAACTGAACATTAGTTCATCAGATTCATCCCGCAATTAATTTTCGCCAAATATTCCTATCCTAACGTTTATTCCGTATATTCGGAATCTTTCGTTTACGCAACAAATCTTCACGTTCGTCCAGTCATTTCTAGGTCGTTCACACAATCTCTCACCATGAATTTCACCAATATTTCATTCAACAAACTTGTGTCCAAACCACCTCAACTACATACACACAGTACTTTACCTTCACCCAGATCTACAATTCCGTTTATATCATCATGTTATGACCCATTAAATGAACTTAAAACATTCAATGATCATTAATTCATTAGATTCATCCTGCAATTAATCTTCATCCAGATTTATAATTCCTTTCATATAATACATCACGCTATAAGCCATTAAATGTGGTAACAAAAACACTTGAAACATTTTCTAAACATTAATTCATCGAATTCATCCCGCAATTAATCTTCGTCAAACTTTCCTGTCCTAATACATTATTTTAGCTTCATCCATATTCATAATTTCTTTCATATAGATTCGTTTATTCCTCACATATAGAATATTTCGTTCACGTAACAAATTTTCAATCACATTCATCCAGTTATTTCTATGTCGTTCTCTCGCCCTAAATTTCACTAATGTTTCATTCGACATACTTCCCATATGCCTAAACCATCTGAACTGATTTATACCCATTTTTCTAACAACATTCTTCTCAATCTCACAACTCATCATGCACCAACGTATCTCATTTCCATAGCAATTATACGCCATTCATATTTTCTTATTCATACTCCACATCCACTAGACTAATACACTATTAAAAACATTTAATTTAAAACAATATGATTGAATAATTACCCGTTTCTGCAATTGCAACTCCAAGTGTCATTATGTTCAACGCAAGTAGCGCCATTTTGACAAGGATCAGCTAAACAAGCTAAGGAAGAACATTCTTTGATGTTTAAACCATCTTGTGCGTCTTTGAAGATATGTCTTTTCTCTTCATTTACCTTGAAAACATAAAAAAAAAGTTCAGTCCACAAGAACACATTTTATTTCTGTTGAAATACCAACCTTTAAATGATCCATACACCCTGTAAATCCTGGTATTGTCAAAACGTAATCTCGAACATATTCTTGAGGAACAGCACCCAAATGTAACCAGGAATTCGTTTTTGAAAAATGTTCCACAAATGCAATTTGATTTCCGCTCATACTTAAAGTGTTATTAACTTTTAAAGATGCGTTACAATACTTCAAATCTTTCGTAAATTCTAATCTACAGCAGATATAAAATTGTTATTTTTATATTAAGCTTGTGAGAATGTTACTTTTAGTCGAGACAGAACATTTTTTCTACAACTGCCAAAAAAGAATAATACAATAATTATTGATTTAGTCAAATAAATTGAAGGAAAACAATCAAAAATAATATGAATTTGGTACTACTGATGTATTGTAATCAATTTATGGGGTAGGTGGCTCAGTGGTATCGAGTCGGTCTGTGGATTTTGAGAACCCTGGTTCGATCCCCACAGCCGATAAACAATTTTCACCAATTTAAAAAATCTACCCCTGTGGCTCCTCCTCCACTAATATCTTTGGAGGCCATGTTTTGACGGCTGGTAACCGCACTTCACGCGAAAAAATATATCACTTACCGAGATCTGCTTAGGCAGAGTGCCACACCCAGTAATGGGTAAAAGGCGTGATGATATATTTATTTATTTATGATGATATTTAACGAAACAATGTGCAAATTGCGCGTTGTCCTGGTAACGCAAATCATGTAAAAATCACGTACTTTGCGTATTGATATTAGTGAAACAAATGAACTTTGACAGTAGTAGAAAAAATAATTATTGAAATTTAAAAACATAAATGTTTAAATTACTTGGCCTGGATGGACATATCGTATCCGGTATTAACAGGAATCTTGAGCTCGCTCAATAACATTGTTTGAAATCCACAAGAAAACTGAAATTTTAATTGGCCATTTTGTATAAATAATATCATATAAGTATTCTCCATATTTGCATAAAATAGTATGCCACTTGATGATAAAGTTTTAGCCATTGTTTCAATTGTTAGTTTTGACGATTTTGGCAATTTGTGACTCAAAAATGAGTGACCATTAAATGCTGCTCTCTTTACTCCCAATTTTATTTCGCAAAGCAATCCTTCTGCATCAAATGGACACGCGCACTAAAAATATTTCATTTATTATTTTGTTAATTTAATTATATCATCAAAATATACTTTGTGTCCTTCTATAGTTAAAATACATGTTCCACCATTAAGACAAAACGTTTTTGAACAATCGGGAACTGGTAAGACTGTCATATTTTCATATTCAGTGCTGGTAAATTCAAAACTTGTGGTGGAAGTAGACGAAAAGATTGTTGGTTCTTCAGTAAAAAATGAACTCATTGTTGAGGGTAACTCAGTAACAGAAGAAGTAAGGTTTACTTGAGTAACAGCCTCTGAAGAAATTGAAGAAGTTATTGTTGAAAAGGTTATATCCGGTGGTTGAGTTGACATAATAGATGAAGTACTTTCACCAGTTTCAGTTGTACTTGTTATTTCCGTTGTAATAGTACTTCCGGTTGTTGGTATAATAGAAAGGTTAATTTCCGTAGAAAATGTTGTTGACATTTCTGTTGTATCTTCAAAATTTTTTGTAGTAAATTCAGAAACATTTGCTGATGTTGTTCCTCCAGTTGTTGACAATTCTTCTGTAGTTGTTGCTAAAGAACTACTAAATGAAGTGACCTCCGAATAAGGAAATTTAGTCGTTGCAGTTGTCGACGAAGAGTCACCTTCGCTCGGAGTGGAAGTAAACAGCGAAAACGAACTATAAGTAATCGAGCTAGTAACCGAGGAAGTTTGGGTAAAACTCGTGGACGATATGTCATATTCTAGTGTTGTATTTGGCACAGAAGAAGGTGTAATAGGGAATTTTGTAAATTCACTAGAAGTAGATGATTCGGATGTAGAAAAATATGTTGATGTTGATGATGGAATGGCAGTGGTTTCTTCTCTGCCTTCGCTTGATGATGGTTCTGAAGTTGATGGTTCGTAGGGGGTTGGACGGATGTAGGTACAGTCGTAGTCAGTTTCGTTTATGATTAAACATTCGCATAATAAACCTGTTAGATCTGGAGGGCAGGAACATGTAAAGTTATCGACTCCATCGATACATGAACCTCCGTTCTTACATCTAAACAAAAATACATTTTAACTTTATAAATTGTTTAGTATAAGAATTATAGCTATTTATGAAACTAGTAAGGAAATGAAGGTTATTACCTTACGCATGTGAAATTTGCAGAACGATGCGTAGCCGAGTTATGTAAACACATAAATAAGGTAATAACCTTATTTCCTTACGAGTTTCATAAAATATTTTTTCTACTTTCGTTCTAATAAATTCGAAAGGGCGTTTTTGAAATTATGAAATTTTGACATATTTATAAATAAATAAATAAATATATCATCACGCCTTTTACCCAGTACTGGGTGTGGCACTCTGCCTAAGCAGATTTCGATAAGTGATATATTTTGTCGTGTGAAATTTCAACATTACTTGTAAAATAGCTATTTATGAAACTAGTAAGGAAATGAAGGTTATTACCTTACGCATCTGAAATTTGCAGAACGATGCGTAGCCGAGTTATGTAAACACATAAGTAAGGTAATAACCTATTTCCTTACTAGTTTCATACAATATTTTTTCTACTTCCGTTCTAATAAATACAAAAGAGCGTTTTTGAAATTATGAAATTTTGACATATTAATGACAGTTATAAATTCAAAAAATAAAAGAATAATACATCAGAATTCATCTACCAAGATATCTGTTGCTATGTTACCTCATTATTTCACTAGTTAAATAATGCTGTTCATTACCTAACTCAAATAAGTGAAATAAAACGTCTATTTCGTAACGGAAGTGGAAACAGTTATTAACAGTATTTGTAGCTCAAGTAGTAGAGCAGTCACTTATCGTATGAAAGGTTTTGGGTTCGAATAATGTACCTGACTCCGAGTTGACATTCGTCATATTGAAACTGACATCTGTCACCATGGAAATCTGGTACACAGTAACAAACTGACGTACTGTCTTCCATTAAACAAATAGCGTCATTTTCGCAAGGATTGTCATCACACATAATTATTTCTTCTTCACAATTCTTTCCGGTAAACCCTACAAAAATAAATAAACTCTCAACTGTCTAAAATTGTTTCCATGCGTAATAATTACCAAAAGGACAAGCACAAGCATAATTCGCATGCAGATCTAAACAAATCCCTCCATTCTGACAAGGATTAGATGCACATTCATCAATCGCTTCTTCACATAACATTCCTTCCCATCCTAGAACCAAATTCCCGTTAAAACTCTTTGAAATTTTCTTCATCTAACCACCTGGTGCAGACCTGGTGTACAAAGACACGTAAAGGTGATGCCGGGTCCGTCTTCGCAAAGGCCGCCATTAGCGCACCGGGTTTCGTTGGTGGAGTTGCATACCGCGATGTCGAGTTCGCAGTGAACACCGGAGTACCCGGGGACGCAGCTGCAGGTGTAGCTGTTGTCGGCGTCTACGCAGGTGCCGTTGTTTTGGCATGGGTTTGATTCGCATTCGTCGTAGTTCACTTCACACACATCGCCTGGAAAGATATTTTACAAATAATTCTTCAGTATTTTATTCGTTCAAATTTAAACATCTTTCTACTACTTGAGTGACACGATTTGAGCTTTAATACTTCTTTGTGTAAATACAAATAACAGGACAGGTCTTTAATTCAATTTCAAAATAAATTTCTAGGACAAAAATAAATAAAACTAAATGATTGGTGCCTAAATAGTTGATGTAATCGTGTCATTTATGGATAATTTTCGGTCAATCAACTCTATTAGTTCTGATAGTTAATTGTGGAAATGAAGAGATCGATAAAAATGTAAACATTGATACGTAAATATTTCAAAAGGTCACCAAACTTCCGTGTCAACCAATCACACGCGATGTTATCGACTGTTTCTACTCAAAAGCACAACTGATCGTGGTAGAGATATCCAATTCATATTATATTCAGTGACATAGTCATACAATTTTAATAAGATTATCATTTTCTAAGAATGAACATAAGTTTTTAATAATGAAATATCTTACCGACGAATCCATCTGGGCAAGAACAATTGAATGCTGCAATGCCATCAATGCAAAATCCTCCATTTTTGCACGGAGATGACCAACATTCGTCCCAATTAGTTTGACAATGTATTCCTGTGTATCCATCAATGCAGTAACAGGAATACGTGCTGAAAAACATCAAATTTGTTCTAGAATCAAGCTTTCTTCGTGCTCTCAATCACAAGGCTAAAAATAGAGAAAAGCGACTGAGAATCATAAAAAATTATAACACATTTGCGTTTCTATTTTCTTGTGCCAGTTTTTGCGTGCAGAGTTCGTATAAACGCCCTCGTAAACCAAGTTTACAGGGCAAGGATGGATCCAGAAATCGTATTTACTCTTTTTTCGTATCGACAATAAAAAGAATTTTAAACATTTAGATGTTTAGGTTCAGGATATACATAGATTTCTAAATCACTGTATCTTCTGTTACTATACAATCAGAAGTTAAACTCGTATATTACAATGTCTGTTTTTTGACCTAGCGAATAATCTATTTAATATGAAATAAAAAATATAAAATAAACACTTGGCTATGTTTCACAAAATTCAGCCTCTAAGTCACCTTATGAGGGCATCGTCAGAGGCTGGCCAGCACAGTTAGTAACCATAGACGCGTTTCGCTCTTATTAGAGCTCATCAGTATGGTATAACTCACTTCTTCACCTGGAACAAAGTTCACGTGAAGAAGCTGGTGACGAAGAACTGTGCCAGCAGAGAATAAGATCTCTAACAAACTGGTAAGATGACATGTTCATAAAACCGGCCATAAATGAACTTTTTCACTTAAAATAAACCCTGTATATGAGTATAAAAAAAATAAATATCTCTTCCAAATATTCTATAACTTATGTGTAGTGCTGTGTGCTGTGAGTAAAATTGCAAATTTTAAGATTAATTAAGTCGTTTATTATTAGTTTTAATGTAGTTTAGAATTAATAACTTTTCCTTTTTAGTTTGAAAATGCTTTTCACATTATTATTAAAAACACATTTCATTTAAATTTAATGTTAATTATGTTAATAAATTACGAAGTCATATAAATATATGAAATGTGATATATTTCAGAATGTAGTCCATTAATTTTATGTATTGTCTTTCTAATTTTCTAATTAAAAACAGTAATAAATAATAGTAATTGAAATGAAAACACTGCGCGCCTGTTGACATGCTGTCATGTTAGCACAACAAGAAAGAAGGTTGAATATTCGATCCATCCTGTTTGCCGCTTTCCCATTCCTGGGAAAGATGTGCTGAAGTGTAGGAAATTCTGGACGGAAAGTCTAGTTTCGTACCATGTTGTGCCTTGCACATCGCACAGATTACGAGGTAATCTCACTGTCAGATATCACTAAGCTCAGACCCGTCTTCAGATATTTTAACAATTCGCAAATTGATTTTATATAAAATTATTTAAATTATTGTTCGGATTATTTATTATTATTTTTAATTATGGGATAGGTGGCTCAGTGATATTGAGTCGGCCTGTGGATCTTGAGAACCCTGATTTGATCCCTACAGCCGACAAATAATTTTCACCAATTTAAATTTATCCCTGTGGCTCCCTCTCCACTAATATCTTTGGAGGCCGGAATTTGACGACTGGTAACCGCACTTCACGCGAAATAATATATCACTTATCGAGATCTGCTTACGGCAGAGTGC
Organism: Pterostichus niger; assembly: GCA_947425015.1. Lineage (NCBI taxonomy): Eukaryota > Metazoa > Arthropoda > Insecta > Coleoptera > Carabidae > Pterostichus > Pterostichus niger. Next base: position 5,130,673 of record OX380339.1, read on the forward strand.
CACACTCAGTAATGGGTAAAAGGCGTGATGATATATTTATTTACGTAATTTTATATTGTTTAGAATCTTCTTTGTTTTCTGCTTAAATCTGACATTTATTTAGTTTTTTTTTATATTGTTTTCCAACTTTACTTGGACTAACCGTCTCCTTCACTAGTAATGAAAGTAAATAACTTTAGTCACTAGTGAGGGAAACAGTTACTATCACAACTAAATTGAGTGAAAGAAATGTTATTTAACATGTTGACCAAGGAAACTTGATGTGTATTTGCAAATACAACTCCTTTAATTTATATAAAATAATTATTAAATTAAAAAATATTATTGTCATGTTTAATCTTGAAAAAATAGTATGTAACACAAGTGGGAAAGGGCCATTAAACCCTATTCCTACTAGTATTACAATATACAATTTCTAATACTGGTATTAAAATGTCATTTAACGATTTCCATGGCACTAAATAACATTTTAATAACATATTGACAAGTTACGACTTCGAACATTTTAGTCACGGAGTGAAGTTAAGCATGACGTGAAGTTAGTTTCCTGCATCAATCATTAGAGTTTAACCTTATTTTTAAATAATTCCTAAAACTTTACATTTTGTTGTTGCCTTAATTTTCGGTCGTAGAAAAAAGTATAGTATGTAATTCATTTTACAAACTTTACTTGTTTTTTATACAATCGTAATTTTTACAAAACTTATTACATAATATACCATTATATGAATTTAAAGCATGTACTTGACCATCTTGTAATTTTGTTTATCCAGCAGCACAATAATTTGAAGATGGCGTTCTAGTTACATTTCATGCTTTACATTGGTTGTATTTTGTACTCTACCGGTAACATGAACGAATAGTATTTCGGTAATAAATGCTTCTGAGTACAGTTCTGTCCGGTTTTAAGTAGCAAATTTCGTGAGTAGAGTGTGTATTTAACTGTTTACTTTACCGTGGTGCATTTAAAAACATTGGCTGGTAGCACAAGCTCTGTTTTTACCTGTTTTAAGAGCAGTGTATTTGGGTGTTTTAGCTATCTCTAACATGTTAAAACCGTGCTCTTAGAACACCCAAAAACAGAGCTTGTGCTACCAGCTAATGTAGATAAAACAATTAAGAAAGAGTTCTCGCATTTACATCCGTTGTTTACGTGGTTTATTATGTTTGTATTGCCGCGGTAAATTCTGCTAACAACATACATCAATTCAATTTAAATCGATTAGTTTTTCCAGTAAACAGCATGAGCTGTAAGTTTAAAATAGAAAATAGACTGACGTGTGCTAAAATATTAATGATGACGTCAACTAACATACTCATATCAAGTGTTGTAAATTTGCGTTACTTGACACTTGAAACTTGAAACATTAATTTCGCCCACATAACAACATGGTTGATGGTTCTATTTCACTGTTTGCCTTATAAAAACTCTAGTTAATCCTCTACTAAAGAAAACATGTTCTGCTAATCAACTTCTACCTACTAATGCATTTAATCTCGCATAAGAGATCTGTAATTTCTAACCGGGATTTTCGCGAGAGTTCTCAATCACTTTATTCATTTTAATGACTGTTAAGACTACAAATTATAAAAAATATAAAATAAACACTTGGCTATGTTTCACAAAATTCAGCCTCCAAGTCACCTTATGAGGGTATTGTCAGAGGCTGGCCAGCACAGTTAGTAGCCATAGACGCGTTTCGCTCTTATTAGAGCTCATCAGTATGGTATAACTCACTTCTTCACCTAGAACAAAGTTCACGTGAAGAAGCTGGTGACGAAGAACTGTACCAGCAGAGAATAAGATCACCAGCTTCTTCACGTGAACTTTGTTCTATAGGTGAAGAAGTGAGTTATACCATACTGATGAGCTCTAATAAGAGCGAAACGCGTCTATGGTTACTAACTGTGCTGGCCAGCCTCTGCCCTCATAAGGTGACTTGGAGGCTGAATTTTGTGAAACATAGCCAAGTGTTTATTTTATATTTTTTATTAAACTTTGTTTCACCAATTGTTGGATGACAATTAATTTTGTCTTTGTTGTTACTACAAATTATATTTGAAATATTCAAAGTAGTGTGTTCAGCAATTGGGAAAACAATTCAACTACTAGTAAGCCAGCCCTAAATTTGAACTGCATTTTGGAAAGAAGCAACAAAGTGTGGTAGAATCCCACGTTAAAAAAGTCATCCAACACTGATTTTACTTTGAAATTGGGGAGTCCTCTGGACGTTTTTTTATGTATCGTGGCGTCGGCTGATTTGCATTGCATTATGTCTTTCATTTAAGGTATAAGCAGGTCAGTCCAGCTCTTGCCAGAAACTGGGCAGAGTGTAGTGTATTGTCTTTATGTCTATGGTGCATGGCCCGGCCTAGTGATTCTGTTCGGATATTGAATTATTAGTATTCAATACTTAGCAGAATGTATCTCGAACAGAACAGAACAGAAATATTCGAAGTAGTGTGTTGTGAAGAGTTATTATATTATTTTATTATTCATATTTCAATCATATTTCAGGTAAATTATAGATCAGTGCAGTGCTAGGTCAAATATTTTGCCAAATATCTTTGCTTTTGTCAAAAAATAGAGTTGCATTATCTAAATTGTAAAACAAACCGTGGTTGCTACAAAACGTGGTGCAAAAGTGCAGATGATGATGTACCTGTTGACATCATCCAGACACACTCCGTTGACGCAGGGGTTGTTGAGACAAGCGTAGCCTGCGAGGGCAGTGTGCACGACGATCCAGGTGGCGCCTAGGGCCACCAGCATCTGGCTACCGCTGGGCCGCATCGGGCATGTTCAACAATCGCGCTAAAATACATCAACACCAAAACAGGATACAATTTCATCCTTTGTCCTTCTGGACTATTCGAAATATTTAACGCCAAATTGCAATTAATTTTTACCAACAAAAGTTAGGTTTTAAACTTGATTAAAAATATATCACTTACCGAGATCTGCTTAGGCAGAGTGCCACACCCAGTAATAGGTAAAAAGGCGTGATGATATATTTATTTATTTTATTAAAATAAATAATGGAATTGGTAACTATTCCGTTTGACATGTAATTTTGGTTTGCTTAATTTGTTTAAACCAAGTTTAAGAATTAACTTTTGTTGGTGAAAACGATTCTAAATAAAATAATTGGAATGGAAATCAAAAGAAATAAATGTTCGTAAACTCAGTTTTCATTTGTATATTAAGGGAAGAAAGTTAGGCATGTCTTTGGGAAAGTGTCGTTTCATTTTCCGAATTGAAATACGCCAAAAGCATTTACTTAATTACTATTAAAATTAAGTTTAAAATATGAGATAGCAATAATAGTGGAAATGTAATTCGGCTTTGGCGTAGTTTGCATGAAAAATTCTGTACGTATTTTTAAAAATGAAACGGAAGGAAACAATTCGTCATTGCAAGATTAGGAAACAAAAGAGAAAATAGTAGATTTTAATTTGCAAAGATAAGAAATATAATTAACAAAATTCAAGAACAAGTACAGTTTTGAAATAAAATGTTAGCTATCTTGAAGCTAAATAAACAATAAATCTCACATTACAAAACAATATAGCCAGAAACAAAAACTACTACGAGTATAGATAATAGAAATAAAACATAAAAATAGTTTATATTAGAATAAAATCGTAAAATATGAATACATTTGAATATATGAATAATGCGAAATAACCACGTATAAACAAATACATAAATAACAATCAAAACTGTAAACTACAGAAATATAAACACAAATCAAAATAATAGTTATGTGTAAAATACAGCAATTAATTATTGCTTTATTTCTACGAAATATTTCAAAGGTCAAATTGCACAATAAAAAATAAACTACAAACAAACATTGTTTATAAAAATGTTTTACAAACAATATGATTATTGCCACCAAGGTAAATCATATAAAGATTTTCGCTTTCTTTTAATTTTTCATTAACTTGCAGCCCATGATTCAAATGTATAATTACTTAATCGACCTTTATATTGAAAATATCGAAATATCAGACATATGTTGATCGCACAACTCCGGAGAAACTTAAATTCCTGAAGCACCGTCTCTTTCATAACAAAAGGAAGGACACAAGATGTTTATCTCAATTCTGTTTCTATACCAAAGATATTAAAATAAAATTAGATTTTATCTTGTTGGATATATCAAAACGATTGTTAATTGTAACTTTCGCAAGTGTAAGTAGATCGGACATCCGGAAAGTAAATTAAGGAGACGGTAGATCTATTCAAATCATACAATTCTGAGATTCTTAAACAATAGAACGTCAAAATTTAGAACGTATTGTTGTGAAAATAAATACATCTAGAAAGCTTCGCGTGCTGGTTTAAATTCAGCAAACTTATTGATCTCATAAATACTTCATGTACCCCTAAGTTTTAAGTACAATTACAGTGCATAATTTCTAATGAGATTTTGGTGCAGTTTTACGAAAAGTTCCCACTCACTTGTTTGTTGTAATTCCGTGGACACAACTAACTTTTTGCTCAACCGGAGTTTTTCGTGTGAACCCCCATGGTAGCGGAAGAGTGGCACTTGGCACATTGGGGTTGGTTGGCATGGTAACCGGTAAACAACATTGGGTACAGGTCGTACTGGCGGTACATACATATAGCGCATAGGTTAGTGAGTTGGTTGACCGCGAATGCGGCCTGATTTCCCCTTGCCTCTCTGGTTCATGAATCTACCTGTCTAGATGTTGACTAGGAACAGAGCAGGATTCAGATGGATTTACCTGAGAGGAGAAATCGGACGTTTCCTTTAAAAGAAGAGAAATGCAATTGAAGTTATAGTAGTTTAATTGGCTTATATTTATTTAAATTTTCGTAAATTCACCTTTTTAATACAATTCTACTTTATCGACCGTTGCTAATAGTAACGACTAGAAAATAATATTAACTTTATTCTTATCAAAATCATTATTTAATGTGCTTCATTATTTACCAAGGGAAATAAAGTCTTTTTCATTAAATTAGGAATTTACCGTTTGTGTATAAAATATCATATATAACACGTGAGTCAAGTGCCTCAAGCGATTGCATCCCCCGGGCTGCGCCCTCAGGATTCAGTCTTCGCTGTCGACAAATAATGACGAACTTTACTTCCTTAATATATAAACTACTATTTTTTACAACCCTTTCAAAAGCTCAGTGGTATCGGAGTCGGCCTGTGGATCTTGAGTTTATGTGAATTTAAATCTACCCCTGTAGCTCCCCCTCCACTAATATCTTTGGGGGCCGTGATTTGGCAGATTGCCACTCCCAGTAATGGGTAAAAGGCGTGATGATATATTTATTTATTTTATTTATTTCCAAAAGACAAAATTTTATTCCATCAAAAGAGAATTTCGTCTACCTCGACTATGACCTCGTAATTTCACGGTCTCTTGAAATAAAAGCTTTTAAATATAAAACTACTCCAAATATATCACCCCTATTTTAATCAGCAAAAGTTAAAAGAACATTAATTAAAATTAAACAATTTTAAAATATCATGGATATCAGGAGAACATGATGTCGAATATGTGTATATATTGCTCCGAACTTGTACTTCCGGTTTAAAAATTCGGTTAAAAATTATAAATTTTTCAAGTTAAGGTTAATAGATAATTTTATTACCAATTAAAACTTAATATATACAATTTAAGAATGTGTGTCACGCAAAATATTCCTTGAATCCACACCTGTAAATACGTTTTCATAATAATAATACTGCGATCCACTGAACGAGTGAACTAGTCGTTACTCAGACGTCAGCGGCACGTGAACAATCGTACATTGTTCTGTTTCTCATCAGGGCAATCATCAGTCTTAAGTCGCGGTATAGCAGTACTCCACTCAGAACATTTCATATCAGTCGGTTGTGCGTTCAAGATTTTCGCGAAACGGTTCAAAGTGGGGTTATATATACAATGGTGTGCTCAAATAAGCGGAACTTTGTAACAGTTATCTACGGAGATATTCTAAGTTAACAGGTAAAATATATGATACAGTTGTAGGTGTTTTAACTCATAGTGACATACAATTATTTACAGATAAAAATTTGTTGAAAACATGGATCCTGGTATACTTTGTTTTCAACATTGTGGTCCGAAAGTTTTTTGTTTTTCACTACCCGAATGTTGTCCAGTATGTGGACAGGATTTATTAGAAACCGAATTTGGATTGTTACCGTTTCGGTAAGTTTTATATCTTAAACAATTTTGATAAAATTGATAATTTTTCTGTTATTATTTTAGGGTACCATATCCGTTCATAAGAGCCTCGCAATATCCTTGTGCTGTTGTTATTAAACCTACTTCCGGTGATTTTTTAAAGTAAGTTTTTAATATTTTAGCAAATTTGACCGAATTATTATTAAATTTAGAAATCTTTAAATGACCGAAAGTTCAAATAAAGCATCTGTGAAACAACTGCTTTTATTAATTTTGTTTTAAGTGTGTTAAATTTCTCTTACTGATTATAGTGATTACTACAATTCAATGGATTTGCACATTGGAGTGACAGCATCAACAGGAACAATCGTTGAATTTGATAGAAATGGTTTACGACGACATCGTAGTTCAGATTGGGACCAATGCCTTCTTCTAGACCAAGCAGCAGGTCCTTGGGCAGAACATTGGGATAATGTTCTCCTTCAAGTCTGCAAACAAGACTGCTGGTCACCCAAGTACTATGATGAAGAATCCTATAATTGTTATAAGTTTGTACTCACATTTCTAAGAACTTTAAATTATGGAAACGTGAGTAAAGCTGCTTGTAGCAGAACAACATTTTGTGAAAAATTTATTGTGCCCAGAACAACTTCAGCTGGGAAATACATTTCATTATTTAGGAAATTAAAGGAATTTGGGTTTTATATTCATAAATCCGGTGGTGCATAGTTAAATATTTATTGTTATACAGTTTGACCACACTAGTCGTAAATCCAAAAACAGTATTTTCTTTTAAATAAGAAAATTAGTTTTATTATTTGAATATTGTTATAGGGTTTTCAAGCTGGATTGGACAAGTTGTACCTAGCTATTTAAACCAAATATTGTGAATTTTTTAAATAATATATTTATTTATTTATTTACGTACGATACAAAAATAAGTTGTTTAAATATAGGTCGCGGGCAATCACGTGATGAAATCAACCTTGACAAAAAATGACAACAACGTGAACAGCTGTTTACAGTGCAACATCAAATTTTTGTCGTTTGCTTTTTTCTGGTGTATTATCGTTTATATATTTTGCTTGTATTAATTGTGGGATTTCCTTGTTTATTATAAACAATTTTTGTTGCTGAAAAAATAATATACCAGAAAAAAAAAGAAAATATTAAAATTTGACGTTACACATTAAACAGCTATGCATGCTGTTGTCATTTTCTGTAAAGGTTGCCTTCATCATGTAACTGCCCGCGACCTGCACAAATTTTAAAATTAATTATATTAATATCTAATTAGTTAGATTTCATGTCGACAGATAATAAAATAATGGAATTAAGAACTTAAGAACAACATATTTTTAATGATTAATAACATCGTCTCGCCCTCTGATTCGTCGGGCTAACTGCATATCCTTAACCATTAATGTCTTGCGTTTGGCATGTAAAGTGCAACAATAGGAATCCTCAAAAAATTGAACCATGTATAATTCACAAGCTTCTTGTAAAGCTTTTAAGGCATCCAACTGGATTCTAAATTAATATTGGATATAACAGTATTTTCTGCATAATTATTTTATTCCTACCTCAAGTCAGGTTGTACTCCTACTTCCTGCATAATTTCTCTGATTACACGAGAGAATGAAAGTTTTGGTATTAATAAATGAGTGTTTGCTTGCAAATATCTAATTTCTTTATATAACGCCTTTCTCATTACAATTTGGTCACCAGTGTTTTTCATTCGAATCTATAAAAATAATTTTAATTTTGCATCCGTCACATGCATTTACAAAAATACTTACAGTAACATTTTGCTTCCGACGTACCATATTACTTTTATTTGGAGATTCATTAGGTAGATGTGATTTATTTGCATTTATATCTGATGCAGAAGATTTTGCAGGGCTAAAATATAATTTAAGTTATAAAAACAAAAACTAATCTACTACAAAAATGTAAACAAAAACATAACCTATATTGTTACCTTGCTTTTCTACGAACCATGCTTTTAATACAGCTTAGAGTATATTATGGTATAAATATATATAATAAATAACGAATAATTTTGTATTAAAACAAATAAAATAAAATCTCTACCACCATGTACAAATTCAAATATAAAAACCGTTAAATTGTTCTACACTCTAAATTTTTCCCACCAACGACCTGTTGCGGGCAGTTAGCTACTAACTGGAAATTTAAATATAACATCATAGATGTCGCCAAAAAGGTGCATTTTGAAATAAATGTACTGCAATGACGATAAGTAAACTAAGTTTCAAACATTACTAAATAAGTTTTATATAGAAACGTGCACTCTAAATTATTATTGTTTTTTAATATCATTTTAAAGTTTATTTTAAATCTGTTCTACGAACAATATTTGCACATAATAATAAAATAAAAATCAAACAGCATTCGGTCAAAATGCAACATATTTTTCCTGCTCGTTTATACTAAAATAATTAATAAATCATATAAATTAATATTGAAACAAAACGAAATAAATTATTATTAATAGATCATAATTATATTAAAAACAAGCACTCATTTAAATGAGGACAATTATACCAATTTTTGTAAATTAATTATTCTGAATTTAAATAAAATTACATCAAATATTTTTTTGGGTTAAAATAATTAGAAATATTTCTGCGTACAAATGAACGTAATCTGCTTTATTAAATATTTGCTTCGTATAATTGTGTTAAGATAATGAAGTAATTAACATAAAATCTTTTGCATGAGCTAATAACTAATGAAACACTATTAGTTTGAAGCAATAAAAGTTATAATGTTTCTGACATTTGAACAAATTTTTAAGACGAGTTCATAAATTTCGTTATTAAAAGAATTTTACACCTATAGGTATCATAAAATACTAGATTAAAATTACTTAATTAACATAAATTCTATACATTATTCATGAAATATTTTAGATGTTTTCGACTTTTAAATTTTTGAATCGACTACAAAGAATTTCGGCTAGGAACTGAAATAAGTACGAGAACCACATTATATCCATTACAGGCACAAGTTTTCATTAAAATTTAAAATAAAATTATATTACATTTACCTATTCTAATTTTGAAAACTAATTTAATATTTTCAATTATAAATAATTACGGATTAACTTTTAAAATTATAATAGTTATTTACGTAAAAAGTCAGGCAAGTATTCAATTACAGGATGAGTAGATAGTTTCATGCCGAGCTTGAAACAGCTTACGAATCCTGTACGATGTTTTACTGACGTGTTATGTATAACATTTTACCTGAAACTTATAAACAAATAATAACTATTTTAAATTAATTTAAATTAAAAGAAATATTTGACTTACATATTCAATCTAAGTGACTAGACACTCACGTTTGTTTAATTACCTGCCTAGGGCAACAATATGTTATTTTCCTGACTAGGCATGCAAAGCAAAGCTTTATTGAGTCTTAAAGATCAGGCAAATGTTTATTTTCCTGTCAGTTTCAGGTAAATGATATTATCTTACATTTTAATTTCTGCATCACAATTCACATAAATTTTTTATTAATTATTAAATGTTTATTTAAATTTTATGCAAATATTAAAATTTGTTATTAATTGATCAATTAGTACATTCGAAAAAAATATTTTATTTGAATTTAAATTATCTCCCTAAAATAAGAAGTTATTAAAATTAATTAATAAGCTACTTCTTATTAACAAATATGTTTAGATATTAAAATCATTCATTATAATATATGAACTAACATTCTTTGGATTGGTCCGAACCCTGTACTATAATTGGGATTAAATTCTTGTTGTACAAAGTAGTATAAATAAATTAATAATAAAGAGTTCAGTCATTTTGAATTTTAAAATACTATTTTAATGTTTTCGCGCAAACAATATAGTATATTATACAACGACGCTATAATGGGTGCTCTTATTCCCGAAGATGAAGTTTGTAATCATCCGAGGTAATAATAGCCATTATAGCGAGTTGTATACTATACTTTATATACGACTAACATATACGACTAATTTAATAAAAATTTGTCAATTTGTATATTATTTATTATCTATTAATTTTACATCTATTTACCTAATAAATTTACATCTAATATATATATATATATATATATATATATATATATATATATATATATATATATCATCACGCCTTTTACCCATTACTGGGTGTGGCACTCTGCCTAAGCAGATCTCGGTAAGTGATATATTTTGTCGCGTGAAGTGCGGTTACCAGGCGTCAAATCACGGCCCTCAAAGATATTAGTGGAGAGGGAGCCACAGGGGTAGATTTTTTTAAATTGGTGAAAATTGTTTGCCGCCTGTGGGGATCGAACCAGGGTTCTCAAGATCCACAGGCCGACTCGATACCACTGAGCCATCTAATTGAAATGAGTAAATGGAGAAAAAAGACCATAATGAAGATGATTTGTATTTTTCACCTAATTCAGTTAAATATGGCAATAATACATTTTCTGAATACGAATTTGTCTTTATTTTAATACGCCAGTCCATAAAACTTTGGTATTCTTTGTCATATAAATTTTTAGACTTTTGCGGTAATAAACTATATGTAGTAGCATCAGCGATTTTCGTTATTTCTGGTGATGTAGAAGATATACTGTCTTCTGTAATACTGTCCATTTTTTCAATTACAGTTCAACACAATAATTTAACACAATTTGCAAGACCGTTTTTGACAACTTCTCAACGATGATTTCGTTTTGTTTGTTTCCGATTCGTTAACAACAGTCAACTTAGCAACACTGTTCCCATGGCACAATAAAACAATGATCCATGTTTTAACTATTTTGATTGGTTCACGAGCGGGAATAATGACCATTATTCCCGACTCATTATTCCCGGCGGGATTAATATATAGCATTATATAGCAAAAAACGCATATATAATGATAATATTATTAGTTAGTCGTATATAAATAAATATATCAACATTGTAATCTTAAAGTATGAAAGTGAATAGGTAGGAAATACATGTGATTGCAGTCGGCATTTTACATGCGTGTATATCATTAATTTATTCAGCATGCATCGTTCGAATCTCAGACGTCCTTGTCGCAACAAAAATCCACGGCTTTATAAAAATGCGTGTGTTTCAAAGTCGTCAACTCTGAAACATTAAAATAAACAGAATCGTTACAAAAACTGGATCACATCAACTATTGTCCATCCACTGGGTGTGGCTGCTCAAATTCATATAAAAGCGCTCCGAATTCGATCAGAATCCAAAGCGAGTACTGGTTCCCAGCAGCGCTAGTTTCTACAATCAATCAGCCATGAAATTCCTGATCGCCTTCTCCGCCGTGTTGGCGCTCGCCGTCGCTCGTCCAGGTTACCTGCACGCCCCATTTGCGTACGTGGGGCCCGTAGCCCACGTGGTGCCCATCGCCAGTCAGTATCATTCTCAGGACACGCTTGGACAGTATACTTATGGATACTCCGCTCCGTTGTCCGCCAAGAGTGAATCGAGATCTGTGGATGGTGTCACCAACGGTGCTTACTCCTACGTCGATGCTGAGGGCAAAGTGCAGTCTGTGTCCTACACCGCTGATGCTCTCAATGGATTCCGTGTGGCTGGAACTAACATCCCCGTAGCTCCTGAAGTTCCTGAGGTGGTTCCACAAGAAGAACCTAAACCTGTGGAAGATACCGCAGAAGTAGCTAGTGCTAAGGCTGAACATTCTGCTAGTGTTGAAGCTATCAAGGCACGTGATGCTGCTATCGTTGCTTCTGATCCTGGTGATGCTGTGGAGGTCAGTCACGCTGTTGTCCCATATGTGTACAACTACGCTGCGCCGGCTGTCCACTACGTCCAGCCTTATTCTTACTACCACCAAGTACCTGCTGTCTATAGCTACAATGTACCCTATGTGTACACTAACGGACACCCAGCTAGTGATCTGCCTCATGACGATGAGGCCGTTGCTAAGGCCACGTCTGAGCACGTAGCTGCCCACAAGGAAGTCAAGGAGAAGCTGGCTGCTGCTGGTGCTGAGATTCACTAAATTATGATGATCCTGCGATGTAATTTTTGGTACATGATTTTTGTTTTTAATTTTTAATAATAAACAATGTAACTAGTTTATATTTGTTACCAGTTGTATAAAAATAAAATCTTTTGTATATTCTAAAAATATCTTTTTATTTCTTCTCAAACTCAAAGTTAAAACAAGCTTAAAATATCCCATCGAAAACATAGTTCCATTTATTTAAATTATATTGACTGTCATTTTTTGTTTATTTGACAAATACATTTATTTAAAACTTTGTGCGGAGATTGAAGTATTCAATAAAAAAATGTGGCGACAGTCCTGTAAAATGATAGGTAGATAAAATATCATTCATGTGAAACGGTAATTAAGCTTACTGTTCGAATTTTTTATCACACGATTTTTTATCGTGTCACAAAAACAAGCTCATTCCGATCTATCCCGATTTTTTTGAAAATATAGATTCTACATGACATTCTGAATTCAACTTTATACAATAAATGTAGTTTTCAACATAAATCAGTGTAAAAATACAAATTAAATTCATTAGACTCTATTCAAATATCTAAGTACCTTTGATATAAAACATAAAATAAAATTCAATTCAATTACATACAAGCTTTAATTTAATTTTCAAAATGTCACCAGTAGTAAATAGAATTTGTTTTATTTTATGCAGAAACAATTTAAATAAAGAGTCTAATTAATTTAATTTGATTTTTACATTGATTTGTAAAGAAAAATGAATTTATTATACACAATTGAATTTATAATGTTATGTAGAACTCAAATTTTGAAAAATATACTGGAAGTTCCATTTAAAATAAGAAAATAGGAGTTACTTCCGATTATACCGGAAATAGAATATTTTCTCTGTTTATGTAGTTTGCCGCGCGTTTTGATGTAGTGTTTAAATCTGAAATTGCTTTAATTCGTTTTATGAGTGAGCCTGTTTTTTGAGACATCCGATATAAATTTTTATAAGATTAAATTGAATATTTACCATGTACCTATATTGTTATTACCTGACTATTTTCTATACATATTTGTGTTAAAAAAAATGTATATATAAATAAAATAAAATAAAAAATAAAAAGATCTTGTGAAAAGGTACTAAGTCTTCGTGCGTTCATGCATTAAATTTATTTGCTAAAAAGTGAACCTACACGTTCGAATTACTTAATTATTTTTTGTCTTTATTTACTAGATGACATTGCTAAAAAGAATTCGAAGACAATGCTAAAAAAACATAAAAATAATTAAATATAGAGTTACACGTCGTCAAACTGGTATTTCCTGTATGACAATCGAATATTGAATCGAAATATTAATTAATTCAAGCCTGCGGTATAATTTGTATCGGTGATCTGTTTTAAATGAGTGAATCTTACGTAAGTTCTACATGTGCTAAAAGGAAACAAAAACTAATTTGCATTGTCAAATTAATTCTAATACACCATCATAAAACACATACGTTGTTTACACACCCATTTTATATATTAAAAATATTAGAAGACATGTCTAAAGATTTGTATATCAAATATTTACATATGAATGATATTATTAAACAAATAAATACTGACCTTAACATTTTACCATATTTTGCTTTTAAAAACGTATTTTACTTTCCTAAAAATAAATAAAAATCAAATAAATATATTATAACATCTTTTACCCATTACTGGGAGGGCAGATCTTGATAAATAATATAATTTTTCTACTCGCGTTATTAATATGTCAGTTTAACGTACTGGTTTCCATGGCGCTAAATAACATCTTAATCACATGTTGACAAGCTGTGGCTTCGAACGTTTTAGTCACGGCTTGAGAGAATAAGCACGGGGTGAAGTTAGCTTCAGGCATCTGTCATTGTAACTTAACCTTACTTTTTAAATAATACATAAAACTTTATTTTTTTGTTGTTGTCTTAATTTGCGATCGTAGAAAAAGTATAAACTCTTTAGATTCTTATTCGCCTCGCTAACTCGTTACTAAAAAGAATAATGCTAACTTTATTCTCATCGAAATCATTATTGAATGTACTTCATTATTTACCGAGGGAATAAAAATGACAAGTACTATCTCAGGATTCAATCTTTGCTCTCAATGACAAACTTTACTCCCTTATTATATAAACTACTATTTTCTACGACTACTAACTAATAACAGTCTTGTATTGTTTCCCACTCGTGGAATAAAGTATCACTTTTAACATTAGTTACATAAAAAAAAAACAGTTAGTAGAAGAAGATCTATATGGGTAATTTTAATATGGTTTATTGACTGCTGCAATCGAATTCGAGTTTTTAAATTCACAGGTCAGTGCGTTGACAATAAAAGAAAAGTTATTCTAAAAAATTATATTATTTATTAAGTATAAGTTACAGAAAGATAAATACATAAATATGATACGCGGCAGAAATACTACTTGTACCTTGTACAATCAGGTACACAAATTACAAACTAATAATACTACTAAATAACAGATCATTACATTATTATCAAATATCAAAACTTCTCATTGACATTTTGTCTTTTTTCATCTTCAATATCCAGCCCAATATTCACTATTCCAAGCAATCGAACTTCTCTGTTACTCGTACTGTTGCTATTAGTATTTCGTGATTTTAAAGGTAAGTTCAGTAATTCTTTGGTTGATACTGAGAAAGAGTGAAGTAGCTTTTTGATTGGTGGGGACAGAAGGCTTTCGTCGACATCTCGTGGATCTTGAGCGCCAGTAATAAAGGAAATTATCAGACCGACAATTATAGTTACAACAAATCCAATAAGCGAATACCAGAGGTACGATACTCGATACAAGACGAATACGTCACTGAAAAGAAAAAGAGAAATAAGTATTTGACAGGAAAATAAACATTTGCCTGACCTTTAAGACTCGGGAAAGCTTTGCTTTGCATGCCTAGTCAGGAAAATAACATATTGCCTGCCTAGGCAGGTAATGAAACAAACGTGAGTGTCTAGATACTTAGCAACATAAAATATTGACTGAATATGTAAGTCAAATATTTCTTTTAATTTAAATTAATTTAAAATATGTATTATTTGTTTATAAGTTTCAGGTAAAATGTTATACGTAACACGTCAGTAAAGCGTCGTGCAGGATTCGTAAGCTGTCTATATCCTGTAATTTTCCTGACTTTTAACGTAAATAACTATTATTACGTACAGTCCGTCACTTTTGTTATTATTAACTTGAATGTAATTTATGATGTCAGATTTAAATACTAGGTATGTTAATATTAACATAATACAACTTTTCTAGTTCGTATTTGGAAAAGGAATAAAACTATAAAATTATTTGGCGCTGTTGACAAAATTAAATAGTACCTATATTGATGATCTAGAGTACCTTGGAATATTTTAACTTTAATGGCTACTTAATTATTCTTCCTTACTTCAACATAGTATTTATTTCATCATAGAATGAATGTAAAAAAACATAAAAATAGCTAGTATTTAAACGTATGCAATTTTCGGACGGAATTCGAATCCGGAGATCCCGAGTTCGAATCTCACTTAAGCAAAAAATTATATAAAACGTACGATAAAATATAGTTCGTGTGAGATTGTCCTTAAAGAATACTAAAATAATCTCTTATTTTAAAACCTACATAGTAAAAGTTTTAACTTACTCATTATGATTCGCTTGTAACACAATATCATCTTCCGATGTGGTCAAATTTAAACATGGACAATATTCAACACTGGTTTGTTTCAACTCCAAGACATACTCTCCACTAGCTTGAGCAACTTGACTTCCCAGACCCATCCAGAGTACAAGAGCAAGAGCTGTTAAAGCACCTCCAACTGCACCCTTGGCGTTCGCCCAAGGGAAGAACATCCCCAAGGAAAATAGGCCTAAGGTTATTCCTCCTACCATCCCGTTGAAACTTAAAGCGACCTGCATTACGCTACCAAGCTGTTCCACCACGAAAACCTTCAAAGAAAATAATCACAATTTAACAAATTTAATTTGTTTACATTTTATTTAAAGCATTTTTGTTTTGTCAATAAATTGTAGTAACGGGTTATATTTTGTATTATTAAGAAATAAATATATCATCTCGCCTTTTACCTATTACTGGGTATGGCACTCTGCCTAAGCAGATCTCGGGAAGTGATATATTTTTTCGTAGAGGTTATAATAATAATAATTGGAAATAACAACGGTCAATAACATCCTATAAAATAATACAATTCAAACGATAAAATCACCTATATAAATGTTAACTTTTTTGCTATAGTTGCATAATAATCTTATCTTTTGGTTCATTTTCTGTTTCTACTATAGAGTGTCCCATTGCAATTGTGTGGTATTCAGTTTCAAAAACAAACGCAGGGAGATACTCCCTTCCTTCCTCATCTTTTTTGCTTCATTTTCAGTTTTTACTATACAGTGTGTAACTGCAATTGTGTTAAATGTATTTTTAAACATGCGCAGGCGATGCTGCCTTCATTTCTTATAGATTCGTTGTTAGAGAAGTGGGCGTAAATGAAGATTTACGAAACAGGTGTACAGGAGCGAATGGATGAATGTTTGTTGAGTGTTGATGGATTTTGGTTGTGAGAAAAGAAAGAGTTCGTATGGAGGAAGTGTTAATATGGTCGAATCGAGTATCGTGTGTCAGGATGAGAATGTTGACGGGTTCGTGCTACCCCATTTAATGGGATATAGCGTGATGTTATGTATGTATGTATAATAAGAATTAGTCCAACAAAATAACTATTTCGTTTCCGAAAAATGTAGTACATTAGTTTTTATCAGGGTTCGAAGATATATATCGATCGATATATATCATGATATTTATTTTGATATATATCGTCATATTTTTGCAATGATATATATCCATTATATAAAAATATCAAATAGTTTTTGAGATATAGCCTCAAATTTGCTTATAAGTCAATTCGGACTCGGGGAATTCAACGCCGTTGAGCGCATTTCCATATCTTGTTTAGTTTTTGTGATATAGCCTCCGGAAAATTGAAATTTTTCGAATTTTTCAGTTTTTCTACTTTTACGAGGCTATATCTCGAAAACTAAATGTGATATGAAAACGCGCTCAACGGCATTAATTTTCTCGTGCTTCAGTTAACTTATAAACATAGTTTCAGCGATTTTTATTTTTTTTCAATTTTCCGCCAAAAAAATCGCAAAAAGCGGTTTTTTAACATTTTCTCGAAAACCAGAAGTCATATGCATTTGAAGATTGCACCACTGGATTCAGTGGGTCAAAATACATATGTATGTAAATTTTAGTTTTAATAATCCTACGATTAAGGATTTTTGGGAAAATTGAATTAAAATCTGAAAAAACCAAAGGGGTACCCCTTAGGAAATAATTAAAAATATTAAATTGCATAAAATTGCATGAAAATTTGCTTATAAGTCAATTCGGACACGGGGAATTCAACGCCGTTGAGCGCATTTCCATATCTTGTTTAGTTTTTGAGATATCGCCTCCGGAAAAGTGAAATTTTTCGAATTTTTCAGTTTTTCTACTTTTACGAGGCTATATCTCGAAAACTAAATGTGATATGAAAACGCGGTCAACGGCATTAATTTTCTCGTGCTTCAGTTAACTTATAAACATAGTTTCAGCGATTTTTATTTTTTTTCAATTTTCCGCCAAAAAAATCGCAAAAAGCGGTTTTTTAACATTTTCTCGAAAACCAGAAGTCATATGCATTTGAAGATTGCACCACTGGATTCAGTGGGTCAAAATACATATGTATGTAAATTTTAGTTTTAATAATCCTACGATTAAGGATTTTTGGGAAAATTGAATTAAAATCTGAAAAAACCAAAGGGGTACCCCTTAGGAAATAATTAAAAATATTAAATTGCATAAAATTGCATGAAAATTTGCTTATAAGTCAATTCGGACACGGGGAATTCAACGCCGTTGAGCGCATTTCCATATCTTATTTAGTTTTTGAGATATAGCCTCCGGAAAAGTGAAATTTTTCGAATTTTTCAGTTTTTCTACTTTTACGAGGCTATATCTCGAAAACTAAATGTGATATGAAAACGCGGTCAACGGCATTAATTTTCTCGTGCTTCAGTTAACTTATAAACATAGTTTCAGCGATTTTTATTTTTTTAAAAATTTTCCGCCAGAAAAATCGCAAAAAGCGGTTTTTTAACATTTTCTCGAAAACCAGAAGTCATATGCATTTGAAGATTGCACCACTGGATTCAGTGGGTCAAAATACATATGTATGTAAATTTTCGTTTTAATAATCCTACGATTAAGGATTTTTGGGAAAATTGAATTAAAATCTGAAAAAACCAAAGGGGTACCCCTTAGGAAATAATTAAAAATATTAAATTGCTTAAAATTGTATTGAAAATTTGCTTATAAGTCAATTCGGACACGGGGAATTCAACGCCGTTGAGCGCATTTCCATATCTTGTTTAGTTTTTGAGATATAGCCTCCTGAAAAGTGAAATTTTTCGAATTTTTCAGTTTTTCTAAATGTGTACAAAAACTAAAATTAAAAAATAAATATCCAAAAAGTGATATTTATCTGATATATATCTTATATATCAGATATTTTGATATTTATTATAAATATCATGATATTTACGAACCCTGGTTTTTATTAAAAGAATTTGAGGAGAAATTAAAATTATGTAAATATTCTGTTCCAATTTAATTACGTGATATTTATATTATTTAGAAAAGTAGTAACATTTGTTTAATGTATTTTATTTATTGTTAAAACATTTATAAACTTACAAGTCCAAAACTGATCACTCCATAAAGAATGGATATCCATTTGGCATAAAGCGCTCCTTTAGAATCTGGAAGGGTGATTCCTAATGCTCCTGTCAGAAAATCTTGGCAAGTTACGGCTGCAAGACTGTTTAACGCAGACGCCACAGTACTGCAAACAAATACAAATTATAAAAATTTGCGAACAGGTAACGACTCAGACAAATTAAAAAAAATGGATATATTAACATTTCGTAATGTTAAATAAATACATTAATGCATAAAATTAAGTGATCTACATTCTTAAAACAGGCTATAAAACTCGAATATTAATATCTCAATTTGTAATCTGAACCAGTTTTGTTAATTTGCAAATTTGTAAATTTTACTTGCTACCAAATTGCCATGTCAGTATCTCTGGTAACAAACTAACGAGGAATATAAATCTTTTATTCAGTGGCTAAAATTTCAACAACCGAAATATTATTTTCTTAGCACAGATTGTTTCAACCTAATGAGAGATCCAAATCAAAGATATGTCTGCAATTAATTAAGTAATTATATATTATAATTAACAACGAAAAATATCACCGATTGTTCAATTTAGAAGGACCATCATTTTTTGCACAGTCTCTAAAATACATTTCTAACAAGCAACGTTTAGGATGGCCGGTAAATCCATATCGTTTAAATGTTACATATATATATATACATAACATCACGCTATATCCCATTAAATGGGGTAGCACGAATCCGTCAACATTCTCATCCTGACACACGATACTCGATTCGACCACATTAACACTTCCTCCATACAAACTCTTTCTTTTCTCACAACCAAAATCCATCAACACGCAACAAACATTCATCCATTCGCTCATGTACACCAGTTTCGTAAATCTTCACTTACGCCCACTTCTCTAACAACGAATCTATGTTAAATGTTACAATAATCAATAAGATTCAAAATCATAAATTTGAAACTAATTATCTGTCATTAAGAGGAAGAAGAATTAAAACCGAAATATTACTTCAATTGTGGTAAGACATGTCCATTATATCTATCTTTATTATTTATGGCACAATTTGATGCCATTTTTAAAAATCATCCGATATCTATTTATTTATTTATGTTACGCTGTACAACAGGATCTGAATCCCAATTACAGTACAGGGTCCGCACTCACCGAGCCGCAGTGTAGTAGTTTATATAATTTTTAGCTTGAGTGAGATTCGAACTCGGGATCTCCGGATTCGAATTCCGTATCGCTATCCACATCACCGTATTTAAAATAATAATTAATAGGATATTGCTTACCCAAGACTGGCTGCAAAAATACCAGCAACGAAGAATCCTGCTACTCCTTTTAGATGACCGAAAGTATTAATAATGTACAGTGGTAATAATTGATCACTTGCGGTTATATCACCAGCTTTCAATGGATCACAACCACGATAATGTGCTACCATTATCATTCCTGTGTAAAAGTTGATGGTGTAGATTAGTACCAGACCTGCTGCTGACACCCATAATGCACTGAAATATATAATAATGTATTACAATCTACCCCTGTGGCTCCACCTTCACTTACATCTTCGGGAGCTGTGATTTGACGACTTTACGCGAATAAATATATCACTTACCGAGATCTGCTTACGGCAGAGTGCCACACCCAGTAATGGCTAAAAGGCGTGATGATATATTTATATTTATTTTATATATATTACAATACAAGAAGAAGTTTTGACTCTTGGTTTAAAACATTTTCGATCCAGTGTTGTATACATATTTTCGTAACACATGCATAAAAAACACATTCTTATTCCCTAATTTTAGAGAGAGAAACACTGCTTTTTTCCCGTAGGGAGAGAAACATTACGTTTCTCTCCCTAGGTAGCATGTTTCTCTCCCTAGAGACTACGATTATTAGCTTTTTGCTTCGTTTCCTAGGTAATTAGTTACGCTACCCATATTTGACATATGTGTCCTGATAAGACGGTAATTTTTGTGCACTTGTTACGAAAAGTATAATATGCATCACGGGCGAGCACAATTATTCTTTGTGTGAAGTTGGAAAACCTCGACTTCAGCTCGAGCCTTCGGCCTCCGCTTACGTCTCGGTTTGACAACTTTACACGCGGGAATAATCGCTTTTTTCCCTCCCTTGATGCATAACATTCTATTTTTCACTGTCCTGTCAAAAAGGAAAACTTTGTCCCGGGGAATCAAACGCTATCTTCAAGAAAGTTTCACTTTCTTTCCTTAATATTCAAATAACTATTTCACTATCAATTTTATTGAAAACTAACTGAATTGAAAATAACAACGAAACTGACAGTCAAACTAGGACCGTTATAAATCATAACGGGCCAGTTTTGCATGGTTCTCATAACAACCATTGTTAGTTTGGTAAATTTATCAAAACATGACAAAAACTTATGTGAAGTTAGAGATTTTGGTTTACGACTTTTACTGTTTGTTTTCTTCAAGAAAAGATTAAATTTAATTTTGTGAGACTTAGCCAAGTGTTTATTTTATTTTTTATTAAACCTAGTTTCACCAAGTGTATGGATGACAATTAATTTTATCTTTGTTGTTATTTAATTTTGTTGAAAAAAATATATATTTGTAATTACCTTCTGGCTTGAGAGATAGTTTCAACGGACATGTATTTTTGAATGGAAGCTTGATTAGAAGCAAACATTGTCAACCAGTAAAATGTTCCTCCAATTAATACAGACCAAAAACTATGACGTACTGTTGGATTAGGATCCATACTAAACAGAGAATATTATTATTTATTAATATAACACATTGAAAAAATAAATAAATAAAGAAAATCGTACAACATTGATCAACAGCCAATGGAAACATTGTATTAAGCATGGTTGCCATGGTATTACAAAAGTTTCTTGGAAATTTTTTATTACTTGATTTCGTAAAATAATAAGTGTTTTTTTTTTGTGTCAAATATGTCAGTTTGACATTTAAAAATTGTTTTTATACTAGCGTATTATAACAACAACTTTTCGATGCTTAAAAGTGACAGTTTAATGCGTAAAAGTAAAAGTACACCAACTGTCAAATATTTTGTAAGTTTCTTTATACAATTTTTTTGATTTTCCTGGAACCAGTGTAGCCAATGCAGCCTCTGCACCATTTTCAATATCAGAAGCAATCTCTGAGGCACTTATTTTAAGTAAATTTATTACCAAAAAGTCTCAAGAAAAATTATACACCGAGCACGTTGACATCAATGTTTATTAAACAACATATTGAATCGCATAGCAACAAAAAGATGAAACTGATGCCTACCTACTTTTAAATTTTGAAAAATTCAAAATGTTGACATTTGAGAATAAATATAAATAATCTGTTTTAAATCGCTAGTATAAAAAATCTTGTATGGAATACGTTGCGAAATCGTGTTTTAAGCACTAGACGTGTTATCCAAGTCGGCTACGCCTCGTAGGATAATTTTGCACGTCGCGTGCTTCAAACACATTTCTTTCGCAACTTATTACATAAATAGCTATTTTTATTGTCAATTTTATTTACTTGATACAAGTTGCCATGGATATATTATTCTATCATAACTTAATTATTTTTTAGCAAAATATAAAACCTAAATTATTTTTACTTTTTGTGTGGGTGACGTTACGATTTTCTTATCCAATCTGCCCTCGAGCATTAATTCATATCTGGATTTTTTTTTAATCGTGCAATTTGCACTAGTGGATCTTAATACTTTATTAGAATGCACTTAAAAAACTCCAGAAAGAATCAATGCTCCAGGGAAATTATAAGTGATATTATTTTGTTAATTGTTGTACGTACTTAAAAAGTTCAAGTCTATCGGTTTTCCAATTCTGAGACCAAATAATTTCTGGTCCGCCAACTGCTTGTTCTCCAAGAAGCAAAATTAAAATGATGGATCCTAACAAAACTGCAGCTTGAAATGTATCTGTCATTATTACTGCCTTCAGTCCACCCTGTAACAACAAAAATGCAAAATTAAATATATTTTAATAATTATTAGTCATTGATGTTTTTAATATACCTGAGAAGCATAGAAGATACAAACAATGTACACTACTGTCACTGCAATGTACGTATTTAGACCAGTAACTGAAACGAAAAATTGCAACATCAGTATTTATTATTATTATTGAAAATTAATAACAGCTGATTAGAAACAATATGGCATCAAATCGTGCCATGAAAGGAAAAAGTATGTCTGAAATTAATTAGATAATTATCTGTTATAATTGATAACGGAAAACGCCACCGATTATTCAATTTAGAATTACTATCAATTATTTCACTGTTTATAAAATACATTTTTCTACAACTATCAAAAAATGTTCACATTTGTTCACTAATATCAATACGCGAAATACGTGATTTTTTCATCATTTACATTACCTTGACAATGCGTATTTTGCGCACTGTTTTGCACCTTAGTGCGCAAAATAAGTATTTCGCGCCCGCTCCTAAATTTGTTTCTCACGTTTCATTGGTTACAACACTACAATACTACCTAATTCATATTATTTTTGACTGTTTTTCTTGAATTTACTTCAATAAATTAGTAATAATTATTGTATTATTCTATTTCGTGTGCGAAAATCTTGTATTTTTTGCGCGTTTGAATGACTTTTTTGTCTCAACAAAAAGTAACATTCTCACGTGCAACAAAAAAAAAACACTCATTTTGCGCACTTAATACAAAAATAACTATTCTAACAAATAAAAATAAATAAATAAATATATCATCACGCCTTTTACCCATTACTGGGTGTGGCACTCTGCCTAAGCAGATCTCGGTAAGTGATATATTTTGTCGCGTGAAATGCGGTTACCAGCCGTCAAATCACGGCCCTCAAAGATATTAGTGAAGAGGGAGCCACAGGGGTAAATTTTTAAATTGGTGAAAATTGTTTGTCGGCTGTGGGGATCGAACCAGGGTTCTCAAGATCCACAGTCCGACTCGATACCACTGAGCCATCTACCCCATAATCAATAAAATTTAAAATCATACATCTTAAATTAATTATCTGTCACAATTGACGATGCAAAATATATATACCTTTGTTAATTTATTAAATTTTAATGGCTTGAACATTATTTTTTCTACAACCATTAAAAAAGTAGGCGTTTTTGAACTTATTTTTATTATGAAAGTAGCAGATTTTTGCACTAGTGCAAAAAATATGAATTATTTCTGTACTAGTGCAGAAAAGTAATTTAATATAAACTCTATACAGTATACTTTCTATTAATATTTATGGAAACAAATTTAATGTTGCAGCATTTGCTTCTTCTATAATGTCTATAGAATCTAATACGTGTTCGCCACTCGATTCAAACATTTTTTAAATTGAAAGCACGGAGACATTTTTCCTCATTATCAACAAAATAATTGAGTTAGTTTGTCATTGTCAGTTGTCATGGATACATTAAACCAGGTATCTTTCTAAAGTTTCTAAATTAATACAAAATTTCAGAGATGTTACAATTACTGAAATTTGTTTTATTATTTTAATCAAAATATGGCTATAGAAAAAATAGTGTACGCAACTCGTGCAGAAACGGGTTTTTTTGAACTCACGGACCACTCATTCAAAAAAACCCTTCTTTCTGCACTTGATACGTAAATAACTATTTTATATCTACATTTTAATGTGTAAAAAATTGTTTGTCGATTTGATACAAAAGTAGCTAAATCTATTTTGAAAATTGAGTTGTAAAAGTTTTCAAAATTTTAAATCTAATTTGTTTTTCTTACCGTGACTAAGAGCAAGTGCAGGAGCATAAACAGCAACACTCGTATACAACACCATCTGCATTACATAGAGCGCTGCCGCCAAATATCTCGCATGTACGCCAAAACGTCGCGCTAAATATTCGTAGCTGCTTGTCAGTCGCAGCTCTGTGAACACAGGCAAGTACAAGGACGATGTCAGAGGCACTATCAGAATAAATGCTCCGCAAATCAGCCAAAACTGAGAGCCGTAGTTGTACATTTCAGCTGGGTTGCCCAGGAGTTCAATTGCTGTGATGAAACTGGAAAAGAAAGAACCTATCAGTTATTGGAGGAACATAAACTCGTGCTTTTGGTTTGAACGAGACGATAAGATATTGGCTTGTATTCTAAAGACTTCATTATAATTCTATAAAGTACAGGGTGTTTTAAAATTATTGCAAGAAAATCAAACAAAAAAGTTCATTACACAAGTTAAAATAGACGTTCCGGTCTAGGAACGTACAGGACTTTTTATTACAAGTGCACCTCCCTTCAATGCCATTTTATTTGTTGAACAAATTTGTGCGAATAAAAAAAATCACATTCACTGACATGAAGTTAGTCACTATAGCTTTAAACTCATTTATCTCTTTATTATTACCGTCCAGTTTTAGAGTTACAAAATGTTTATCGGGCGGAAACAGGGCGACAATGAAACTACCTGAAAATAGTTATTTTTGTATTGTATATGTAGAAGAATATATATATATATATATATATATATATATATATATGAAATTTGGGTGGAACAGAAACTTTTGTAAAGAGATTTGTTATTTATTTAAAAAAACATATATCATCACGCATTTTACCCATTACTAGGTGTGGCATTCGACCGTAGCAGATCTTGGTAAATGATATATTACTTTGCGTGAAGTGCGGTTACCAGCAGGCAAACCACGGCCGCAAAGATGTTAGTGGAGGGGGAGCCACAGGGGTAGATTTAATTGTTTGTCGGTTGTGAGGATCGAACCAGGGTTCTCAAGATCCACAGGCCGACTCGATACCACTGAGCCATCTACCCCATTTTTTTTTATTAAGTGCGCAAAATGAGTGTTTTTTTTTGTTGCGCTCGAGAATGTTACTTTTAGTCAAGACCACAGGTCGAAACAATAAAAGTCATTCGAACGCGCCAAAAAACAAGAATGTTGTCCACGAAATACAAACAACATTTTTTCTACAACTGTAAGCACACGTATGACAAAATAATTTTTCCGAAATTAACAAATATAATTAAACATTCCTTGGAACTAACATAGGAGTGGCATTAATTAATGTAATTAAAATTGTGTTATTAATTAAATTAATTTAAATGTTTAATAATCTTTATTCATTATTATAACCTGCCGGTCTAATGGCACAAAAAATGTTAATAGCCAACAAATAATTGTCCTACATTAAAAAATTATCCCTATGGCTGCACTAACATCACTGGGGGCCGTGTTTTCACGGCTGGTAACTGTACTTTACGCGAAAAAATATTTCATTTACCGAGATCAGTTTCGGCAGAGTGCCACAGCCAGTAATGCGTAAAAGGCGTGATGATATATTTATAAATTTTTTTATATTAACATTGTTTTGATTGTATTATGTTTCAAGAGCATTCATCGAAACAAAATAATTACAATTTGAAGAATATGGGATAACAGCTTTTTTGTTTATTTGCAAATAATAGAATGAGTTTTTTATAAATACCATTTTTGATATATAGCATGTAATGGGAAAATAAACATAGACAATTATATCAAAAATGTTATAAAACTAATTATAGGTACTTAAAAAAATTAATTGTTGTATCATTGGTAATTTCCCATAATGTAATAACCACCTATGTATGGAGTGTTCCGCTAATTTCTATTGTATTATCAGCAGAATAGAAAAAGCATTAATAACTGAAATGTTAGAATTGAATTTTTATCTCTACAATCTTTCCGATTCGTTTTTAATTTCCTATAATTGTCCATTTTGTTGACTGCAATATTTGAATGTAATTGTTCCTATGTCAACTGTTATGTAAAATAAATAAATAAATATATCATCACGCCTTTTACTCATTACTGGGTGTGGCACTCTTCCGTAAGCAGATCTCGGTAAGTGATGTATTTCTTCTTGTGAAGTGCGGTTACCAGCCGTCAAATCACGGCCCACAAATATGTTAGTAAAAGGGGAGCCACAGGAGTAGATTTAAATTTGTGAAAATTGTTTGTAACTGTTCCCATGTCAACCGTTATGAAAAGCTGAAATACTGAAATCCAATCCGCCTGCATATAATTTCAGCAATTTAATGCGACTGTTATATTTATGTTAATTTTGAAATACAAGTATAGTTAAGAATGCTGCAAAACTGGATTTGCAAATAGGTAATATTACGCATTTTACAAAAGATATACAAGAATTTTAGAACATGCGTTAGAAAAAAATAGTGAAATATTTTCCTGCAATACAGTCGTGTTAAAGTAGTAGCCGTGCAATGAACCGTAAAATATTACAAAATATTCTAATGTAAAATAGGTCTGAAGATGGCACATGAACTCAGTTTTTTTTAAAACAATATAAATGAAACATATTATGTAATATACATATTTTTGAAGGTATTTTAAATTTTAAAATTGAAAATATTAAATTTATGTGCAAATAATAATGGCAAAAGATTTTAAAATTTTGATTTTCTTTCTTGAAAACGGTTGGGTAAATAACTTTTGTACATTTATAAAAATAAAATACATATTAAATTAAGTCTTTTACCTATTACTGGGTGTGTCACTCTGCCGTAGCAGATCTCGGTAGTTGATATATTTATGTGCGTTACCAGTCATAAAATAACGGCCATTAAAGATGTTAGAGAAGGGAGAGCCACAGGGGTAATTTTAATGTGGTGAAAATTATTTGTCGGCTGTGGGAATCTAACCTGAGTTTTCAAATCAACCACTGAGCCACATTTTAACCACATTAAAAACTACCCCTGTGGCTCTCCCTCCACTTATATTTTTGTGAGGCGTGATTTGACGACTGGTAACCGTACTTCACGTTCATAAATATATTACCGAGATCTGCTTCGGCAGAATGCCACACCCTGTAATGGGTAAAAAGCGTGTTGATATATAATATATTTATATTATAAATCAAGTAATTTTCAAATAAAAATTTATCTATTTATTATTTCTAATAAATACAAAAACAAGAAACTATTCATGAAACCAGTTGCTTATCAATTATTGTTATAAGTGTTTTATGGTAAAATTATAGCTTCTATCATTTAAAATGTTCTTGAAAATTATATTTCAGCGATAATTAACTACATTCCTAAGTCCGCTCTGTTAGAATTCTGTACCAAGTTCATATCTCAGTCAAGGCTCACTGCACCCACAATTTTTGGAAAATTTTACAATTTTAATACAATGACGACGATGTCTTATAAAAGTAATTAAGAAAAAAGTAAGAATGAACCGAAAATGAAGAGAAATAATATAATTTTGAAATAGCACAAAAATTCGTTTATTTTACCATGGGTAATATTTGGAGGTTTTAATTTTTTTTTGCATTATAAATAAATGATTAAACTATTGTTGTAAACTATACCTGGCAGCAAGAGACATAGCCATGGGAAACGTCCCCATAGCGCTTCCCCCCAGCAGGAAATCGCTGCTCGTAGTTTGTTTCGGTCCAATAAATCCATAAAAAACACCAATTCCACAAGATACCACTAACATGGCAGAAAGTACAGCATAATCTTCCCAAGCAAACGTGTTCTTCAATTTTGAGTGGCCGTCAATACATTGGTCAATATTGGTTTCCCCATCTATAACATAATTTTTATTATATTTATTTATTTTAATATAGGAATCATTGTTTTCGTTTTAAAAATAATAAAAATTATACGTGACTATTAACATAATATATTTTTTTCTACAAAATGATAAGAATTTTTATCATTTACACAAACTTTTCTGCTACTTATAAAGCCTATCTTTCTATCTATTATAATTTAAACAATAATTTTATTAAGCAGTTTTATTTCGTAAAAACTATATTTGTTTTAATATAATAAAAACAAAATTAGAATTCATAATAAAAAATAAAATAAACTATTTTGCATTTTGATCAAGAAAGTCACATTTTTCAACTGTTTTAAGAAATACAACATTCTCATTAGCCTAATTTTTTTTTCAATATTTTTATTTATACTATCGAAATTTTGAAATAAGATTTTTTATTTCTGTAAAATTAATTTATGTCAATATGCAAAAAATAAGTGTATAGCAGATAATGAAAGTTTTTTTTTTGCATTATTAGTACAAAAATTATTGTTTAATTAATCGAAACATCAATATTTTAATACAATAAAGTAAAAGTATATTTTTGTTTATATTTATGTTATCTACCTTTGAATGAAGCACGTTCTTTGAGTGTTGATGGTAATTGTATGATTCTGTTTGTTGTAGATTCTTCAATCTTGTAAGCTTGAGTAGCTATTGAAGTCAACTCAAGAATAATGAAGAAGAAGAGAGCAAAATGTATAAATTTTATATTATTGGACATCATTTAAAATTAAGGTATGTAATTCAAATATTTATATTTGTTTGTTTAATTAAGTAATTGAGCTTGAAATTAATGAAATGATCGGTTATTTTAATCTGAAAAAAAGAAAATAAATAAAATTATTAAAACAATATTGTTGATCGCGGAAAGAATGCATTTCTAATTTAATCATTAAGTTGTTTTTTTTAAATGCATATTTTTATGCCCGGATATAATAAATTTACTTCCATAGTAAATGTATTTAAATTACCAAATTACTTTATGGCATAAATAATATTATTGTCAAACCTTCGACTGTGATTTAAATGAATAAATTAATATGTGGTTAATAAAATCGTCGAATAATGAAATAAAATGTCGTTTCTTACCTTTCTACGATCTTTTGGAACTGTTTACCTCCGAACACAATCGCGTTGATCCAAGAGAAAAGTTCTAAACTGGAGTTGAATGATTTGTCTGTTTGATCTTTGATAATTCATTCGCGAAAGTTTAAAAATCTGCACTTTAAAAACTAACCAACCAACGTTTTATTTTTAGTATTTTCTGTAAAAATACTACTAAAAAGTTTTCTTAGTAACTTGCGGAAACTCTGCAAGAATCTTAATTTCTGATTTCAACCTCTTCGCGCGGAATTAGGAAGTTGAAGTAAGCTTTGACTGTGACTGTCGCTTGTCGCGTGCTTTTAAATAGCCATTGGTTAATTATTTTCCTGATGTGTGGAGGGGGAAGCTGTTCTTTGAGTGATTCTTTACGAACGAAAACAAAACCGATTCGGTTTTATAACCTTGCTCGTAATTTTCCTTTTGTACTTTTGCTACTTTTTACCAACTCAAATTTAATAATAAAAACTGATGTTTTCATTGATCTTCAGGGTAAATAATTAAATTGGATTTATTGGAGGCAGGTCCAATATATGTTCCATTGTTGCTCAATCGAAACGCTATCACGTGATAAGGATTTATTTTATCCCTGAATGAGTTGTTCTAGCTAGATCATTAAAATAATCTTTACAAATGTTTATTATATTTTTTATTTATTAAATAAAATACATTGCGAAGTTTTATGAGCGTCAATCAATTATCCCACATTTTTTTAACTTTCATGGGAACCAAATATATTTCTTTGTTGTTTATTATTCGCGTAACGATACTAGCAGCATTTGTTATTGCTAAATTTTAATCGAATTATTCTATAATAAATTTCAAAATTTTGTATGTTTTACATATTTATCTTAAACTGTCAAAATAAATATTTATTTCATATTTCGGATAAAGTTTTAAATAACTATAAGCGGAATAAATACAAAAATATCGCATCAAAATCATAGCACAAATGATAATACTTATACTGATGCGATATTTTTTAAATTATTCTGGCGGTAGCTATCCAGAACAAAACCATCCATTACTGTTTTAAAAGTTATTGAGGCAAATTTTATATGTAGATTACTTATTTAATTAATGCATATAATTAGCTAATGTTGGGTTATACAAATATTAAAATGGTACATTATTTAATAATTAATATTAGTATCAGTAACACAAGGGCAAACCAAAATTTACTGAAAAGCAAATTAATTATAAAGTATGTAAAATGGTATTTTTTTGCGAAGAAAAATATTTTATTAACATTACTTGTGAAAATTATATTTGCCTCACTCAATTTACTCGTTATAGTAACCATTTCCCTCACTAGTAATGAAAGTAAATAAATTTCCTTTCTAGTTACTATCACAACTAAATTAAGTGAGGGAAATGTCATTTGACATGGTGACCAAGGAAACATGATGTGCATTTGCAAATACAACTACTTTGATTTATATAAAATAATTATTACATTTCTTGTGTCGTAAACGTACAAATATAATTATGATGTTTATCGTTAAAAAAATAGTATGTAACATGGGAAAGGGCCATAGCAAAACTTGTACTATTGGAACACTCGCAATTGCTCGTGCTCGCTTTGCAAATAAACCTTTTCCTCACTACTATATTATAATATACTATACTTAGCTTTAGAATATTATATCAAAAAGATACATCCACAATTTCACACCGTGTCATCAGATGGGATAGCACAAATCCTGAAAGTATTCATAAAAACTTTATTAGATTTTTAACAATAGGAATAGAAATTCAAATAAGATTTTTTGCTTGAATACTTGGTTTTATTTGAAATGTTTTAACTTTTATTAATCTGGCGAGTTTATAATATAATATTATTTAATATGATAATAAAAATTATTTCTCAAAGCCTCCAAAGATGTTAGTTGAGGGAGAGCTACAGGGCTAGATTTTAAATTGGTAAAAATTGTTTGTCGGCTGTGGGGATCGAACCAGGGTTCTCAAGATCCACAGACCGACTCGATACCACTCAGCCACCTACCCCATTTAAATATAATAATTGTAAGGGTTGGTTACCAATCGTCAAACACCAGTCCCCAAAGATGTTAGTGGAGCCTCTCCGATAGAGGGGTAATTGTAGCAGTTAATTAATCATTATTCTAAGTTTTAAGTTTTGCATTGAATTAGTTATGTATTATTTTTTTTGTTTACCTTGAAAAGAAAGTGATTCCTCCGGAGACCTCGATCCAATGTCAGACAGCGAGGCGAGTGGTTCACTCCGCATTCACTCATATAAACATTGCGTCACTCACATTTGCACAATATGTAAAATATTCTATTGACTTGCTCATTTCGCTACTCCCGGTTGTTGACATCTCGTCCGGCGCTCAAGACAAGTCCAAAGATCTAAGCCATGGACAAAAATCCGGATAAATCCGGGAAGTAACTTGAATACGTGATACAGAGGAAATAAAAAATCACAAGGATGCCGCAGAATTTTATGGTTTCAAAAAACGGTCTATGGAATTGATTGATGGGTTACAACATCACGTTGTGAAGAAGGTTTGGAAAATGGAGCGAAGCTACACGCTGGAGTCATTTTATCTACTCTTAGTTTACGTTATCTATAATTATTTTAATTATTATTTGATAATTTCTTAAATAATTAATTAGTTTATATGTCGCTTATATTGGGAGTAAAATTTGAAATATGTAATAAGTAAAATTAAATAAATGTTTCGAATTAAAAATACGAGTAGCATTCAACGAGTAAAAAATTGTTCTTCAATTATATTTTATGCACGAGTAAGAAGTAAATGAAAAATAAAAAATATAAAGTAAACACTTGGCTATGTTTCACAAAATTCAGCCTCCAAGTCACCTTATGAGGGCATCGTCAGAGGCTGGCCAGCACAGTTAGTAACCTGTTAGAGATTTTATTCTCTGCTGGCACAGTTCTTCGACACCAGCTTCTTCACATGAACTTTGTTCTAGGTGAAGAAGTGAGTTATACCATACTGATGAGCTCTAATAAGAGCGAAACGCGTCTATGGTTACTAACTGTGCTGGCCAGCCTCTGACGATGCCCTCATAAGGTGACTTGGAGGCTGAATTTTGTGAAACATAGCCAAGTGTTTACTTTATATTTTTTATTAAACCTTGTTTCAACAAGTGTTGGATGACAATTAATTTTGTCTCTGTTGTTATTTAAATGAAAAATAGAAAATTGAGATTCAAAATGCGGTGAGTAATAAATAAAAAATTGACAGAAGACAAATTAGTTAATGACGTATATTGGTCATATTTTATTTATGATAATAAATAAACGTTTTAGAAATAAGTAAAATTTTATAGTTCTTGGAAAATATTTTCATATTTAATACAATTTATAACAATTGTCAAAGTTTGCATTTAAAGTTACTATGTTTCATTGTTTGACATAGCACTCGCAATCTACAATTTTCTTCATAAAATTTTATTTGTTCCTCACTGTTGCATAAAACAACAATAGAAAAATAAATTAGTACTCGTTGCATACAGTTTTTAATTTTGAACATCTTTTGTATTTACATTTTACATTAGCGACGTAACAATCGCCAAATTTAATCAAAGAAATAACAAATATATTATCACGCCTTTTACCCATTACTGTGTGTGGCACTCTGCCGTAGTAGTAGGTAAGTGATATATTTCATCGCGTGTAGTGCGGTTACCGGCCGTCAAATCACGGTCCCCAAACATGTTAGTAGAGGAGAAGCCACAGGGGTAGTTATAATGTGGTGAAAATTGATTGTCGACTGTGAGATTTGAACCTAGGTTGTCAAAAAATACAATTTTGTTTAAATCAAGGAAAGAAGGGTGCAATATTTTACCGTATTAAAAGTAAAACTAAAATAAAAAGTATCTAATACTAATTAATAAAGTTTTTAATAATTTATCTGAATGAATGGATTTTAAAAGTGATAATTTTAGTTCAAATGATTAATATATGCAAATGAGCTTCCGTAATCTATGTTTTTTTAATCTTGAACTACTTTTACCAAAAAATAAAATTTCCGATTACATATTCAAATCAATGACAAATCTCAGGTATTTAATATACCATTTACAAAGTAATAGACAAAACACTAAAAACCTGTTGTTGATTTATGTAAAATAAAAGTATTAATTTTTATTCTGCTACGTCACAAGAAGTTTAATAAGATTCCACGGACTTGTAGTAAAGAACAGGGAAATGTAGGATTCAACCGATTCAAACCGCATTTACACCAAAACAAAAACATTGTTTATCTATCGTCGGATCTTGTTGATTAACCGATTATTATGCTTTTAAACTCGCTTATTGGACAGCTTGTCATCTGTTCTATGATCTCATTTAATTGACAGATATTAAGAATGTATCACACATTTTTTACAAGTCTGGCATAGAAAAGGAATGTTTAATTCAACAACAAATAAAATTTGTTTTTTAAATTTTAAATATTTATTTAAATGTCTGATTGTCATAAAAAAATCAGATGTACTGTTTTTTTTTTATATATTATAAAATTATTTATTTTAAACCAGAGGGATCGGCATAAAACGATTAAACGTCCCTGTCCCATATATCTACAATGAATTCTATTAGTGCGGCTACCCCAAATCGCTTAACGATGGTCACACCAGGTACATTTTTAAGGGTCGTATTCAGCCTAAAATTATTTTTGTTTTTTCCTACGATTGACAATTTAAAAATTACTAATTCGGATTAAATTATCCAATTAGAAGTTATGTTACTATATAAGAAGATTAAATATCCTGTACTGAATCAGACTGAGTAATGTAAGTAAATGTTTAGATTATATTTGTATATAATATTTATAATATATTATACTTGTATCGTATGAATAAGGAAATATACTTATTTAAAGATTGTAATATTTTTGATGGGGCTGTACAACCCTGTACGAACCTTGTGACACCAGTTATAACGGGTCTTATTTTGAGTTCCTTTGTAAATGTAATTGCGGTGCATTTAATTGTTTTATGCCGATCCATCCAGTTTAAAATGAAAATAGTTATATACTATTTTTATTTTAAACTTTATTATTATTGTTGATATTTAATATATTTTTCATTATCGGAACAATTTAGTTTTATCTTTTTGCACATATTTTACGTTTCAAATCAAGCTGAATAGCGCGTAATATTGTAGCCAAAAACTAGGTCAAACTCATCAATTTATGACCTATTACTAATTAATTCCGCTATCTATAACATATCGAAAAAATACTAACATAAACAATATGTTTCCTATGTGTGTAGAACATAATAGTAGTTTATGTAACAAGTACATAATTTAGGTCTTTATTGGACGAGCCGAATTTTATAGCAGAGCGAGCGCAGCGACCGAGGCTAATAAATAAGGCGAATCTATAAAGTCCGATTATGTACGAGTTGCATACAACGTTTTATGTTCGACTGCATGAAGAATATTTTCTCTTAAAATATGATTATGTCAATACCTATATTTAAAACATTTAATTGCATCTCAAAGTGTGCTTCGTTATTATGCATTTGATGCTATATTTATTAAATAGTCGAAGTGAAAAAAGTGTTGAGATTGATGAAGACATTGAAGACGTTCCAAAAGAAATAAAAGATCTTGCATGTAATGCAAGAGAATATCTAACAATTGTATGAAGACATATATAATACATACAGAAAATGGTGTTTAAATATTTCTTTTGAATTTTGTTTTAATGTGACATTGACAGCTGTCCAATTTTGCATTTTTATCGTACTAGTCCAATAAAGTACCCGATTATGGATTATTATGTCGTAAAACAAGGTAATATGATGCAGTCGAACATAAAAGATCTATTGTTGGTATTTCGAGTTTAACTGTTAACAAAAGCGATCTCTGTTAATAATATTTGAACTTTTAAAAAACATATAATACAAAAACGGATGGCTTTGAAACAATACCAACAATTAATTTTCTTTTTATTAAATCATATATAATAGTAATATAATATCACGATATCAAACATTCCAATTTTTTTAAGTACTTAAAAAATAGGAAGAAGTTATAGACTTTTTTTCTAACATAATTTGGGAAGTTTATCAGTGGATAATATTTATATTTCGGATATATCAGAATTTTTCTTTTTTTTAGATATGTCATAATACGTGCCTTTTTCTATGTGTCACCTAATACGTTTCTTAATGTTTTTAACGATATAGATGTGTTTATTTTGATTTCATTAAATATTACTACTTCAGATTTGTAATTGATAATAGTTAATTGATTTAATTTGTTTACGTATACATTGTATATTCTTTTTATGTATCATCACTGAATATGTAATATTATGTATTCAGTGGTATAATATATTACAAAACCAAAGACGGATTGATTATAAATTTAATGAAGTAGCCGGTTTAGACATTTAATGGAACCCCATTCTTTCAATATATATTTTAATAATTTCAAAAATTCATCGCTCACTGCTTTTTAATTGTTTTTGTTAATAATTATTTTCTTATTTACTTGACATAACTAGAATTATAATTTTAAAAACGAAAGCTAGAGTGTAAAATAATTTTCAAATTTGTGTATATATTTTTTGTAGTGAACATATGAATAATGAAATAGGTAAAGATATCTATGATTTATTGTTACTAAATATCAGTTTTATTGAATAGTGTTCTAGTAGTATCTAACTATAAGATCATTTGATAATTAAAATGTAAAGTATAGTAATAAATTTGATATAGCTTAAGTACTTATTAAATTCATAATTTACTATAATTAGAGAGTGCTTTTCCTAAAGAGTTTTTCAATTTTGGGAGTCGGGATTGAAAGAGAGTTTTCAAGAACCGGAAAATTTTATTTTAATATTAAACCTTTGATATTATAGAAGCGTCTAATTATTTTCGTTGAAAAAAAAGCTAACTAGAAAATCAAAATATCTTTAAACAAAAATTAAACTAAAAAAAAAAATAAGTGAGGAAAGGGTTTAATTGCAAAACGAGTACGAAAATTGGAAAACAAACGATAGACATTTCTCTCGGTTAGTTTAGTTGTGATAGTAACAGTTTCCCTCACTATCTCAACTAAATTGAGTGAGGGAAATGTCATTTCCACAAGTAATGTTGAAAGAAATATAATTAATTTTGAGTTGAGTTTTAAAATAAGTTTAAAAAAAGACAAACATCAGAGAATTGACGATTAGCCATCTATGTGAACGTACATATTTAGCATATTAATTATTAATATGCCGATCCTAATAATTACACTTATTATGCTCATTAGTCTCGTCCCGGATTTTAAAACGTGAATCCCGAGAGTTGAGATTATAAAAAGCAGCTAATTTTCCGGAATTTCGCTTCCGGGAAGCACTTACTAATAAATAGGAAGGCCTTATTTGTTACCCTTTCAGCTTCCGAAATTATGTAGCTAGATTCGGCTCTGGTAAAACTATAACATTATTAATAATTTTAAACAAAGAATTTTAATTCTTGAAAATTAACACTCGCAAGTTTCTGCAAGATTAATTTCCTAGCTTAATTCTTGTTTATTAACAACTTCATTAAAACAGAATAAAAATTAGCAGTTTTGCCAACATCTGCACACATGACAACACATGTTTTATTTGCAAACAATTTCTCATTTTTTTTTATTACGTCTTTAAAAAGATATTTCTATAAACTCATTCTACCACTTAAGAAAAAACGAAACTTTATACTTTAATAATTTGCCCTATATGCAAAATAAAAAATAATAATTTCTGGGTAAATATGGTAAATATCAAATGTTGTAACTAATGGTAAATCTACCCACTTATGGGAGAAGAGATTATTTTAGTTCTGTATATTGAAATTAAAATTAAAATACATTGTTTGATACAGTATACAATCTAGATCAATGTTTTCAATTTATTATGATTGGTATTAGTTATTCTCATTCTAAAAATAAATGCTTAAACAAAATTAAAAACTGTTAATATTTACAAATAATCTGAATTTCTTGATGTGGGTGTAAAATTATTGTTTTTATAATTACATTTTTACCCAATTATAATTTGCGTTATACAGGGTGAGTCTGGGAAGACGCCCCCCCCTTTAACTTTTTTATTATGAGTAATAGAAAAAAATGGTTTATATGGAAGTTTTATTATTTTAAATATACTATTTGATGGCAGATGTAGATATTTTTTATAAAGTCAGGTTTACAAGATACGACTATCAACTTTTATTTTTTAAATAGCAACCTATAATTATTTTACTAAAATAAAAACCGCCATTTTTTTCTCTTTTCAACGGTGTATTAGTTTTTATTAATGTATCTGAAAAAATTCGAGAAAAATAAGAAAATTGAGAAATACTAGAAATAATTTTTATACAAATATTATAGGTGGCTATGTGAAAATAAACAAAATGTAACAGTGTTAAATTAATGTCAAAAAAGTATACATTTGCTGGTTACTTTATTTAACTTATTTTGCAAACAATAAAAAAAATAATTCTTTTTGCCCTTATCATGATTCCAGTCGATTCACCAATTATTAGAATCATATCTATTAATTCTTCTTTCGTAAACATTTGAAAACGTTTTTTTTATTGTTTGCAAAATAAGTTAAATAAAGTAACCAGCAAATGTATACTATTTTGACATTAATTTAACACTGTTACATTTTGTTCATTTTCACATAGCCACCTATAATATTTGTATAAAAATTATTTCTAGTATTTCTCAATTTTCTTATTTTTCTCGAATTTTTTCAGATACATTAATAAAAACTAATACACCGTTGAAAAGAGAAAAAAATGGCGGTTTTTATTTTAGTAAAATAATTATAGGTTGCTATTTAAAAAATAAAAGTTGATAGTCGTATCTTGTAAACCTGACTTTATAAAAAATATCTACATCTGCCATCAAATAGTATATTTAAAATAATAAAACTTTCATATGAACCATTTTTTTCTATTACTCATAATAAAAAAGTTAAAGGGGGGGGGCGTCTTCCCAGACTCACCCTGTATATAACAAAATTTAATTAAATAGTTGTTTTTGATTAAAGTACTTTTAAAAAATTTAATAAATAATATGAATTCTATACTAAATAGATTATATCCATAAAAAATTACAGCCCGGATCTTAAAATTAGTAGTTAATCATGTATTTAGAATTGGCTAATCTTATTCTAGTTCAATTTTAAAAAGTTAATCCTAAACCACTTTACAAAAATAAATTGGTAACTAAGTTATATTAGGGTTTATTTAAACTATCTTAAAAAGATGGTTTAGCTTAATTTGGTTAATCCAAAATTCAGGATTAGCTAAAACTATTTTGACAATCAGGCTGTTAAATTTTAATAATTAATATTCATCATTAGAAAATAGAAATTAAAAATAAAATTTCCTTCCTTAGGTTATGAACGTAAAGGTATAACCTTGGTAACTTTAACTTTCTGTTTCTAGGAAACAGAGTTGGGCAAGGTTAACAAAAAAAGGAGCGAAGCTATAATTATCGCTACTCTTTAAAAATGTAGCGAAGCTATAGCTAGTTTATATGTTTTGTAAAAAAAATAACGATGCTATAGCAACAGTATTTGTAACATTTAAAGGCTATTTTTTCAGTTAATATACAAGAGTCTGCAACAAATAATTAGTTTAGGTGAGTTGAAATTGCTTGAAAGAGTAACTTTAAACTACAGAATGTAGTTTTACCTTAAGCTATAAAAAAATTAATCGCTATAAATTATAGCTATATGTTTTCATATTTAGCGAAGCTACAGTTATTGCTAAAGTCATTGTAGCTCAGCTATAAAAGTAGCTAGCTATAGCCAAGCTCTGCTAGAGCAAAAAGTAAATTTATCTTCCCTAGGGAGGAAAAGTAGAGTCATATTTATAGCAATTGAAAAACAACAATTTGATTTGATATTAATGACGTACAGGTGCCGTTTGTCAAGATATCAATACATTTAAATTTATAATTTATATCTTAAAAAATTAATTTAAAAAAAAATTATATGTATACCTCGTAAAAAAACGTGTGATTCTTCTCTCAGCTGATATATATATATATATATATATATATATATATATATATATATATATATATATATATATATATATATATATATATATATACCGGGAGTTTTTTTTATCAGTAAACATAGGGATATGCCATTACCATAGTTACAGTTAAAAAGTTTGACAGCAATGCATTAGAGCGTTTATTTTAAAAGTAAACATAGGGAAAATAACATTGCTGTCATCTATAGTTGCCAAAGTAATAAAACTGTCCTCTTTCAAAATCAGACCGGGTTAATAGGGGATCAAATAGTGAGGCGTTTTTATATAAATGGAAATTTAAAAGGGGAAAATTATTTAGAGTTGTTACAAGAGAGAGTAATATTGAGTAAATATTGAGGAAGCGTGGTTCCAACAAAATGTACGAAATTATCTGCACCGGATATTCCTCCAACGATGGATAGGACGAGGTGCAGAAGTGGAGTGGCCTGCAAGGTCACCAAATCTTTAAAAAACGGCCATTTTCGATTTTTTGCTTTCAAACTTTTTAACTGTAACTATGGTAATGATATATCTATTATAATTGAAAATCAATAATAATTTATTATATTAAACAATTGTAACAGTGGAGCTTTATTTTTAAGAAATAAATGAATTTTTCTATTTTTATGGCGTAGGTGACTCACAAGTAACACTACCCAACTGTCACTCACCGATTTAAATGAAACTTGGCACACTAATAGAACTCTAAAAAATATTGAACCCTTATTTTTTTAATTCCGGAAGTTGCTTTTTAGGAGTACAAACCACCTCTGAAATGTGGTAACTAATGTTGAACGCGTAATATTTTGGTATTATTTAATTTCATTTATGGCGATTCTTGCTTTTACCACTTTTCAGGGGTGGTTTGCACCCCTAAAGAGCAATTTCCGGAAGAAACAAAAATAGGGGTTCAATATTTTTAGAGTTCTATTAGTGTGCCAAGTTTCATTTAATTCGGTGAGTGACAGTTGGGTAGCGTTACTTGTCAGTGGTATCGAGTCGGCTTGTGGATTTGAGAACCCGGATTCAATTCCCACAACCGACAAAAAATTTTCACTACATTAAAACTACCCCTATAGCTTCCGCTCCTTAAAAGTATTTGAGGGCCGTGATTTGACGGCTGAAAACTGCACTTTACGCGCATAAATATATACCACGTAATTGGTAAGAGGCGTGATGACGTGTTTATTTAATTGTTATTTAATGTAAGAAGTAAATATTTATTTTCCGAATTGATACATAGGTACTTCTAATATTGAGATTTAATCTAGGTACATGTAATTTTTTTATCTATTCGGTGAACTTGAAATCTCAAGTTTAATCTATTAATTCTCATATATGCCACCTTAGTCATCAAACTGTTATTAAATCAGATTAAAGATTTTCTAATATGAAATCTGTTGACACATATTATCTAAGCGATAATAAACTCTGCCAATATGAAGAAAAAACTTTCTGAAAATCAGCAAAAACTAGTAATTTTCCACCAGTAAAGCAAACAAATATGTCGATAACTTCAGCTGGTATTTATCTAGTTGAAGAATGTAAATCGAAGTAAGTCATGCTTCGCCGTAGGTAGTAAAAATCATAAGTTTTCAGATAAGCACGGTATTATCCGGTTAGAACCAAAAATTGCGGTTTTAACCAGATTGATCCGAGTTCACCAGTAGTGGTGGTCTTGGTAGAGCAGGAGTAAGCTGCGGTGATGCTTGTTTGTCTGTCTGTTGGTTCGCAGTCGCGGAATAGTTGACCATGTGCGAGGAACAATTAATGGAAGAAGCGAATCGAAGTGACCCTTGACTGGGAATTGATGGCCAATTGTTGCATTGACCATTAAAGAGTAATAAAAATGGTTTGGTGGTCATATTAGTTTGTTTGCTATTTAGAATTATTAATTATAGTTGATCATGGGTTAGTAAATAATATTTAATGCTTAACACTTCATTTATAACAGTTTAAACTACCAAAAGTTAAATTCAAAATATGTAAAAACATATAGAAACAATGGCTGGTAGCACAAGCTCTGTTTTTACTTGTTTTAAGAGCAGGGTATTTAGGTGTTTTAGCTATTTCTAACATGTTAAAACCGTGCTCTTAAAACACCCAAAAACAAAGCTTGTGCTACTAGCCAATATGATATACAATTTTCTTTAGTTTTTATTTATTAAAATCAAGTTTAAAATTTAATTCTCAACTGACCCATTAATAATTTGTTAATTACATTTTTCTAAATTAATCAAGATAATTTTTTTATTGCCAGTTACACCAACAAAACTTTACTTTCAAACTTGGTTTTAATAAATACAACATTATTAATTATTTCATTTTATTTATTTAAATCAAATATAAAATTTAAGTTTTATTGGGGCACCTGGTAATTAAACTTGCTCCCCTTTCATACCTAAAACTCTTCCAATAAGAATTCAATACGGATACAGACAATTTCATCAAATTGATATTTAATAAATCTTCTCGGCATTCTCTCAGAATTTTTTAAATTTCAAGGCATTTTAGAAAACTTATATAATATTATTCTTTTCTTGACACTTTACAAAATATTTGAATAGTGAATTGAATATTAATATTGATAGGCGTATTTTCCTTATTTCTTTTCTTTCTTATTTACTACTAGTTATTTAAATTGCTGCCACTTAAATTTTAAATACTTCCTGGGTAGATAGTTAAATGCGAGCGCAACTGCGTTGGACAGTGGATTTGAGAATCCGTGTTTAATTCCTAATTTTCACCACATTGAAATTAGCCCTGCGGTTTCTCCTCTACTAACATCTATGATTTGATGACTAAGATACCAAAAGTGCCATACCCAGTAATGGGTAAAAAACATGATGATATACATTTATTTTTTATATGACTTAATGATAAATATTTAATCTAATTATTTGCAACGTAAAATTTGTTTATGCAGTATTCTCTTACTTAAAATTTAAATTTTAAGTATGATCATATATCATGAATTATCTATTCTTTTTTTGCTATGTTTGTAGTAATTAATTTGTTTACTAATTACGTATTTTTATTCGGTAACTAAATTGATCTTGATAGAATGATGACAAACGACAGTAAAAAGAAAATTTATTTTGACATATTAATAAGTTTATCACATGTAAGGACAATTAAATAACTTGTCTTATTAAATTCCTTTTTAATAACAATGACCTTAGAAATTTAAACTGAATTGACAGATTTCTACAATACATGGTCGTATAATTGGTTGCGTATAAATCTAATAATTGAAATAGAGTTCTAATATTTTTAGTAGAGATGGGCGAATATCATCCGCGAATAGTCGAATGCCGCGAATATTGACATTATTCGATATTCGAGATTTTCGAATATTAACGTCAGTATAACGAACATTCGAATACCTCGAATATCGCGCTATATGTTGACTTCAATTTTTGGCTATGTTTTTCTTTATCATTTGTACATAAACTTAAAGCTATTACAATACTTTGAAGTTATTAATAACAAAGATATTTTGTTTCAAAACCATGAAGACGTACCATATTTCAAATTTGTTTTTCGCCAACATCAGCCCGTACGTTTCACCTTAAATTTGAAGTTTTCGTCTTTTTCTTTTTTGTTTGCACTTTTTGTTTTAATTTTATTTTATCTTAACAATTTCATTCAAATAATGCAAAGGACATAATTAAATAATTATTAATAATAAATAAATTAACTTTTAGGAGTATTCGAATATTCGAGATCTGATTAATATTCGTATTCGATATTCGAATTCGAGAAATTTAATATTCGCCCATCTCTAATTTTTAGTATACATTGGTACCCGGATACTGTATCCCAAAGCTGCTCGTTGCTCGATTACTATCCAAATAGTGCAACTAAGTTACATTATTGGCTCATTAATGGTTAATACAACACAAAATTGATATCTAATTACAACTTTTTCTATAATAACTATTTTGATTCCCACATTCGACAAACAATTTTTTCCACATTAAAACTACCCTTGTAGCTTCCTTTCCACTAACATCTTTTACATATCACTTACCGTGATCTGCTTCGGCAGAGTACCGCACTTAGTTATGTACAAAGTACAAGGAAACTAATTAAAATTAAGGAATTAGGAAATAAAATAAGAGTTTTCTAAATAAATGATTTTTATTTTAAAATATCAACAATATTCTATAACAAAATACTGTTCAAAAATTAAGTTTCCTACATATCTGTTCTCTATTTCTTC
The DNA here is from genome assembly GCA_947425015.1 of Pterostichus niger. Lineage (NCBI taxonomy): Eukaryota > Metazoa > Arthropoda > Insecta > Coleoptera > Carabidae > Pterostichus > Pterostichus niger. The sequence continues at coordinate 5,174,578 of OX380339.1, forward strand.
AAAACTTACCATTTCAATATTTATTTTACATTTATTATACTTCATTATAGTAAAACCTGAAGTATAAAATAATTTTCTATAAAACTAATTTCATATAAAAACTTTAACACAATAATATCTTCATAATGTTTTCGAGATCAGCTACATACAATTTTTTACAATGACATTTCTTCATTCCTTTTTATACAATAAATTTTGGAAGCCCACCATATTAACATTTATATAAATAAAGCATTTTGCTTGAATATTTTTATAATAAATAGTAACAAAACCATTAAACTTTACATTTTGCATAACAAAAACGTAAAAATTAAACGTAATAATACGTAACATAATTTGATTAAAAACTTGTTATCTTGTAAATGACACATGATTGTTATAAAATTAAAAACAGATGAAATCGATGTATAGTTCATTAGATTCTTCATGTCACAATGATTATCACAGACTAAACTAACCATTACAAACAAAAGAAAATTATTTCTAAATTGAAGTAAGTTATTTAATGTTAAAGTATATTTTGTTTCTTGTAAGTTTCTAAATTGTTTGGTTGTAGATTTTCTTGTGATAATGAGATCTAAAACAGGCATAAGTACAAACATTCTTTTATAAATATAGTTACAATATTATTTAACGTAACACATGCACAAGAAACACGTTCTTATTCCCTAATTTTTGAGAGAGAAACACTGCTTTTCTCCCCTAGGGAGAGAAACATTATATTTCTCTCCCTAGGTAGCATGTATCTCTCCCTAGAGACTACGATTATTAGCTGTTTGCGGCGTTTCCTAGGTAACTAGTTACGCATCCCATATTTGACATAAGACGGTAATTTTTGTGCACTTGTTACGAAAAGTATAATATGCTTCACGGGAGGGCGCGATTGTCCCTTGTTTCCTCCCTTGATGCATAACATACTATAATTATCAGTTAATAACATACTTCTTTCTGAATGTTATTCCACGTCTTTCTGAGTTTTCGTTCCAGGGGTGGAACAAATAAATTTGGATCTAAGGATGTATTATCCTTTTTGAATATTAAACTTACTATATATCCAACAACAAATGTGATTACAAGTCCAATTAAACTTGTGTATAAATAGGAAATTCGGTACAGCCAAAAATAATCACTGAAACAAAACACAAATAATTTATTATCAACATTTTTAAATTTATTTATTATTTATACCTTTCCTCCATAATAATAGAGATTTGTGTAGCATTTACAATTTCAATTGGGGTGAAAGTAGTGATGCCAGTAAAATTAGCAAAACTTGAACTGTTGCACCCTTCGATAGAAACTGGTAAAACTGGTAAAGGTGGTCTGGGGCCCCCGAAACTGATCCATAAATTGATAGCAAGCCCTGTTGCTAAGCCTGTCAAAGCACCCTGTTTATAAAATAAAATATATTTATAAATATTACTGACGTATTTCTATTCCATAACTCGATAATTATTTGTAATTGATCGATATGTTAATAACATGATTATTTAATTAATATTTTTCTATGTAGATACTTAATTAATGTAAATTAAATTAAATTATAAAAAGAAAAATAATATGCTTCAAACCAACTTGTCTCTATTTTTGTTGTTTCATATGCAGCCTCGATTTCAATTTTTCTGTTTATAATTTAATTTGAATAACATAATTATTTTCGGTATTCTATAGTCAGTTTTATGTTATTTTTATGCTTATTCATACATATACATAACAAGGAAAGAATGACAATTTCTTCACGAAGTATACATATAATTTTTTTCACTACCTTATTAAGTAAAATTTTCAGAATTAAATTAGAAATTTAGAAAAAATTATCTTGACAGATGTCGCTTAATAAAAATTATATCATTGTTTTCCAGTTGCCATGGATATGCTTTTACTTTCATTCCCTAGGGAAGAAAAAGTAACTTTCTTCCCTAGGAATAAAAGTATCACTTTCTTCTCTCAAAGGTCTGCAAGGTCTGAAAAAGTTGTTATTTATGCTACTAGCGTGAAAAATGTCTTTATTGCATTCATTGGTTTGCAACATTCGCTGCAAGCTTACCAGTCGTTCAATAAATTAACACTTTTACACTAGTTGCATAAATAATTATTATTGCACGCCGTATAAAAAAATAATATATTTTATACGACAGTTTCGCACTTCACGCGAAGAAATATATCACTTACCGAGATCTGCCACGTAAGAGTGCCACACCCAGTAATGGGTAAAAGGCGTGATGATATATTTATTTATTTATTTAGTTTCACACGAGAGCAAAATGTATAAAAATAAAATAGAAAGAACAGAATATATAATGTTGAGCACAGAATTTAAAAATGGTGGTAATCTATAGTGTAATCATGTAAAATAAGGATTGTTATTAATTTATCGATCAGTAATTAATAATAATCGAGTTGAATTCAGAATGTAATTTTACTTTTTCGTTGGCAGTAGTAGTAAACATCCCCAAAGTAAAAACAGCTAACAATGGTCCTCCAACTGCCCCAAAAATAGTCAACGAAGCTTGTAAAACCCCTCCTAAATGTTCAGCAGAGAACGCCACTGTTAGACATACTAATCCGTATACAAAGGCCATTATTTTCGATCTTACAGTTGATGTGCTACTAGGAATGGATTTCTTGTATATTTTCTTGTACAATGGCTGAAATTATCATCTACTTATTATTTTTCTTTGTGTGTAAATTTACAGAGCGAAACTGACAGGAAGTAATACCCGAAAAATATATAGACTAAATTGTGATTTTGTTTGAATCTTTACAAATTATATAAATAATCTAATCAACGTTTGAAAATTTATTTCTATGAACTGTAACAATATGAGCTATCTCATTGTTGTTATGTTGCGTTTAGATAAGATTGGTTTCGTGTAATTTGACACTCGTGACCACATGTGCCATTAAGGCTGAGTGTGACATCTTTTGGTTTTCGAATATATGGCATTAAATTATAAAAAGATCTAAATAATAATTCTGTTTCCATCTTCTTATTAAATTATAACGTTTCGCATTCAATTCAGTTTAAACTTTAATAGTTATATGTAAATAAAATTTTAAGACTGCGTTTTTTCCGCTCGTTTTACAATTGATGCAGTCCGGTAAGATCAACTTATTCACCCGCTTTCGCTCGTGTTAGAGAACACTTGTATTTGAAATCAATAAGTGGCCACTTCCTGTCGATTTACCTGTATGTTACCTTATAATAATCTTCGAGTGTCACAGCTGCCAAACTGTTTAGAGCCGCTGATACTGTAGACAATGAAGCACTGAATATTCCAGCTACAAAAAGACCGGAAATTCCAGGGATGTAGCTCATTGTTTCTACTACATATAAGGGCATTAGCTAAAAATAAAATTATCAATTCCAGTGGCATTCAAACATTTATTATTCATACTTGATCTGGACTCGAAATGCGATGAGATTTCATAGGATCACAGTTGAAGTATTTCGAATAAATCGCTAGTCCTGAGAAGGAAGTACTTAAGCTAAGTAAAGTCAGAATTGGCCAGTTGAGCCACAGGGCTGTTTGAGCAGTTTTAAGGTCTTTTACTGTTAAGTACCGCTGGACTTGGGTTTGATTCACAGCGTATAATGTTAAGTAAGTCACCATTCCACCGATTACTAATGACCACCATGTATGACGAATTGTAGGATCAAAACTGAAACTAGAAACAAACATTATAATTATTAGTATTTCAGTTATTATTGAGGGTGAAAGTTTGCGTGGACGGCCTAGGAACAAGTGGATGAATATGATTGAAGGGTTGTTGCGTGAGCGGAAGATTCTGAGCGTGAAGAATAAACGAGCTTGTATGAAAAGAATTATGAATGTGGTTGAAGCAAAAGTGGTGTGTCAGGATAGGAATGTTTGGAGAAAATTAATTGCGGGATAAATATGATGAATAAAGACAAGCGTATGATTCTTGATTTTAGATTCATTGGTTAGATGTTTCGAGTGTTTACCTGCAATTGTGTGGAGACCATCTTCAGAAACAAGCGCAGTGTACACTAGCGAATGGATGAATGTTTGTTGTGTGTTGATGGATTTTGGTTGTGAGAAAAGAAAGAGTTTGTATGGAGGAAGTGTTAATGTGGTCGAATCGAGTATCGTGTGTCAGGATGAGAATGTTGACGGGTTCGTGCTACCCCATTTAATGGGATATAGCGTGATGTTATGTATGTATGTATGTATGTAGTTATTATTTAAATTGGTGAAAATTGTTTAAATTTAAATCTACCCCTGTGGCTCCCCCTCCACTAATATCTTTGGGGGGCGTGATTTGAAGGATGGTAACCGCACTTCACGCGAAAAAATATATCACTTACCGAAATCTGCTTAAGCAGAGTGCCACACCCAAAAATGGGTAAAAAGCGTGATGATATGTTTATATTTATTTATAAATAAATAAATAAATATATCATCACGCCTTTTACCCATTACTGGGTGTGGCACTCTGCCTAAGCAGATCTCGGTAAGTATTTTGTCGCGTAAAATGCGGTTACCAGCCGTCAAATCACGGCCCTCAAAGATATTAGTGGAGAGGGAGTCACAGGAGTAAATTTTTAAATTGGTGAAAATTGTTTGTCGACTGTGGGGATCGAACCAGGGTTCTCAAGATCCACAGGCCGACTCGATACCACTGAGCCATCTATCCCATTTATTTATATTTATATTTATTTATTTATATCAGTTATTATTTACAAGCCCGATTCTCAAAACAACTTTTAGCTAATGTTATTCTAATTTTTAAAGTTAAACCAAATCATTTTCTGAAAACTAACTGGTATAACAAGATTAGATAGAATTTAGGATTAACTGAAACTGTTTTAAAAATTAGCTGTAAAGTTAGAAAGATGACACCCACAGGGGCGAGTAGTTTTAACTTTTAATGAAAAACACTTAATAACCGAATGTGGGATACATTTTTTTGTGCTATATTATTAAAAAATGTGGTAACAAAACCAAAGTAACTATCAAACATTAAAATGATAATCAAAGTTGAACTGTTATGAATCATGCCAGAGGTTTATTTTGAATTACTTTCAGGACAACAATAAAATAATTTTATTTAAAATTACAAATAAATTATAAATAAATGGGGTAGGTGGCTCAATGGTATCGAGTCGGCCTGTGGATCTTGAGAACCCTGGTTCGATCCCCATACCGACAACAATTTTCACCAATTTAAATCTACCCCTGTGGCTCCCTCTTCACTAATATCTTTGGGGGCCATGATTTGACACTTCACGCGAAAAAATATATCATTTACTTAAATCTGCTTAGGCAGAGAGCCACACCCAGTAATGGGTAAAAGGCGTGATGATATATTTATTTATAAATAAATTCATTATTCAAACCAAAAATATATTTTTTTTAAAAAATATATCATCACGCCTTTTACCCATCACTGGGTGTGGCACTCTGCCTAAGCAGATCTCGGTAAGTGATATATTTTTTCGCGTGAAGTGCGGTTACCAGCCGTCAAATCACGGCCTTCAAAGATATTAGTGGTGGAGGAGCCACAGGGGTAGATTTTTTTAAATTAGTGAAAATTGTTTGTCGGCTGTGGGGATCGAACCAAGGTTCTCAAGAACCACAGGCCGAGTCGATACCACTGAGGTAAATGAAATAAATGATAATGATTTATTTATTGTTACTAATATTTACTTGAATAGTTCTGTGCGACCGCCTTTCTCTGCTATCCGCCATATTTCAGATACACCTCCAACTTCAATTGATGCATAAATAATAACGCTAAATATTGCGACAAACATCAATAAAGATTGGAAAACATCTGTTACTAAAACTGCTTTCATTCCTCCTATTGTTGAATAAAATGTACAAACCAATCCTGAAACATAAATATATACAATTTTGTACTCTCATCATTTAGTTCTGTTCATTTATTAATTTATTTTTATTTTAATTATTTAAAATGTATATGTTGAACAAATTTATTGAATATTATAAAAAGAAAAGAAATTTATTTTTAAACTAATATAAAAGAAAGATTGGTATTCTGAACGAGAACAGATTTAGTACATATTTAAAGAAAAAAAAAGTGTTTTTTTTTAATTTTTGTTGCACAACAGGAACTTAATCCCAATTATAGTATAGGGGACGTACAGCTTATAATGGAATCTAAAACACTTAAATACAAGTACAATATTATATTTTTTCTATATAAGTTCAAGTCAGCGAGATTGAACCGCACAATCCCTTGCTTGTTAATTAATTTTACCTCGTTTCATCCACTGAATTTTACATTTAAAGTAACATACATACATACATAACATCACGCTATATCCCATTAAATGGGGTAGCACGAACCCGTTAACATTCTCATCCTGACACACGATACTCGATTCAACCATATTAACACTTCCTCCATACAAACTCTTTCTTTTCTCACAACCAAAATCCATCAACACGCAACAAACATTCATCCATTCGCTCCTGTACACCAGTTTCGTAAATCTTCACTTACACCCACTTCTCTAACAACGAATCTATAAGAAATGAAGGCAGCATCGCCTGCGCTTGTTTAAAAATACATTTAACACAATTGCAGTTACACACTGTATAGTAAAAACTGAAAATGAAGCAAAAAAGATGAGTAACAACAATAATTATTCTGAATATCTGCTAAGAGCAACTACCGAATCTATCAACTCGTTACCTATACAATTGTTTGTAGAAAAAAAAATGCGATACGAGACAGAATTAAATATATGCAATATTTATTTGAACCTTTTTTTCACTGAATAGCGGAAAATAGAGATAATTTAACATGTTTTTTGTTTAACTTACCAATTGTCAAAATTGCAGCAACTTTAGAAATTCCTGTCAATGCTTCTAATGCAATAGCGGGTGCATAAAGTACAATTCCCATGTATAAAATCATTTGCAAACTGTATGCCAAAGAAGCTGCCAGTCTTGTAGTTTGTCCAAACCTTTTTTCCAAATACTACAGAAAAATAATTACGTGAAAAGTCAGGAAAGCGTTCAATTACAGGATGAGTAGATAGTTTCATGTCGAGCGATAGCGAGGCTTGAAACAGTCTACGTATCCTGTACCACGCTTTACGTATAACATTTTACCTGAAACTTATAAACAAATAATAAATACTTTAAATTACTTTAAATTAAAATATAATATTCAGTCAGTATTTTATGTTGCTAAGTAACTAGACACTCACGTTTCTGTCATTACCTGCCTAGGCAGGCAATATGTTATTTTCCTGACTAGGCATGCAAAGCAAAACTTTCTTGAGTCGTAAAGATAAAGCAAATGTTTATTTTCCTGTCAGTTTCAGGTAAAAATTATTTACCACAAAAACATTTAGAGCCGATATTCCATTTCTTAAGAAAATTTTTAGTTAATTTATCTGTCTAATGCTCGGTTTTATAAAGATAAATAAATATAAATATATCATCACTCCTTTTACCCATTACTGAGTGTGGCACTCTTCTGTAACAGATCTCGGTAAGTGATATATTTCTTCGCGTGAAACCGGCTATAAAAAAATAATTTTTCTATTCCCGTTATTAAAATGTCATTTATGTTAACGTATTGGTTTCCATGGCGCTAAATAACATCTCTTAATCACATGTTAACAAGCTGTAGTTTCAAACGTTTTTATTACGACTTGAGATATTAAGCACGGGGTGAAGTTAGCTTCAGGCATCTAACATAGTAACTTAAGCGTATTTTGTAAATGATTCACAAAACTTTACATTTTGTTTTTGTCTTAATTTGCGATCGTAGAAAAAGTGTAGTTTTATAAACTCTTTAAGTACTAGTTTTGTATACATTCGTAACTAAAGAGATGTTTATAAAACTTGTTACATAATAGACTATTTCATAACTTTATTTGTTTGTCAGTAAAATGTTAAGAAATGGAATTATCGGTCCTTAATTAATTAGTACCTCATAAGCACTCGTTGCTTGCAATTTGAAGAAAACAGGAATATACAAATATGCCGCTATGGGAGTAGCTATTCCATAAGCAAAATTAATCACTACAAATTGAACCCCAAAAGAATAATTTTCATTGGACACCCCTAATAAAGTAATTGCTGACATAAAAGACGCCATAAGTGAAAATGCCACTGGAAGAATTGGCATACTGCGATCCGCCAAAAGATATTCCTGAAAACAATTCAAATTACGAATATTGGAAACAGTGGAACGGGCCAGTGCGACCCTGTGCTCTGTGGCTGCAATTTGAGTTACCTGTAAGGTCTTCTGTTTGCCGCCTGTAAATTTGTAGTAAATACCGATGCTGGATGATGTAAGAAGCATCAGAATTAATACTACGTAATCCCATGGCCCAAATGTTGCTTCCGTCATTTTGTTTTTTGCCCACTTTTGTTTATAACTTGTTAAATAATCTGTGCAAATAAACAATGACACATTAAGTATAATATTTAATATGTAATATTAAAATAAATTACATCAATTATGGTTTAATAATAATAATAATAAAAGTTGAAATAAAACAATAAATATTTTTACAACTAATTCAAACAATTATCAGTTTCTATCATACGTAAATAAAAACAGATATTTAAATAACAAACAAATAAACAAAACAAAAAAAATTGTATGTATATATATATATATATATATATATATATACCGGGAGTTTTTCTTATCAGTAAACATATGGATATATCATTACCATAGTTACAGTTAAAAAGTTTGACAGCAATGCATTAGAGCGTTTATTTTAAAAGTAAACATAGGGAAAATAATATTTTCAGCAATGCATTGAAATGTAATAGTCTATTATAATAAAAGAAACATTTTAAGTTTAAACAAATTAAATGAATTTTAATTACTTTTAATTACATTAGTTTAAATAGGAATTTTAATTTAATAACTGTTCAAAATTACCCCCATTAACCTGTGAACAATAGCCTAAACGATTATAAAATGAATTTATTACATGATTTATTTGCTCTGGAGGAATCTCATGCGATGCAACACTAATTCTACGTTTTAATTGTTCTACACTTATTCTACCTCCATTAAAAAAATATTTTTTAAGTGGCTCCAAACAAAAAATCGTTTGGTGCAAAATCTGGTGACCTTGCAGGCCACTCCACTTCTGCACCTCGTCCTAGCCATCGTTGGGGGAATATCCGGTGCAGATAATTTCGTACATTTTGTTGGAACCACACTTCCTCAATATTTACTCAATATTACTCTCTCTTGTAACAACTCTAAATAATTTTCCCTATTTAAATTTCCATTTATATAAAAACGCTCCACTATTTGATCCCCTATTAACCCGGCCTGATTTTGAAAGAGGACAGTTTTATTACTTTGACAACTATAGATGATAGCAATGTTATTTTCCCTATGTTTACTTTGAAAATAAACGCTCTAATGCATTGCTGTCAAACTTTTTAACTGTAACTATGGTAATGATATATCCCTATGTTTACTGATAAAAAAAATTCCCGGTATAAATTAATGCTACTATACCTAAAATTACAAAAAATATATAAAGAATTTTGTATTTGAAACAAAACATGTAATATTTTATGAATGAAGTAAAACTTATGAATTTTCTTATCAATTTCATAATAAGTTAACCGGTTGACATATATGTATGTTAAACAATTCCGAGAAAATTGAAACTTATGTCGTGAATGTTACCGTTAGCGAATTTCTTAGAAAATGTTGCAAGAAATTAAAACTTGTATTGAAATCAGCAGGTTTATAATTACAATTCATCAATAATTGTTCGTACGATGATCCCGCATATTTTCAACTTCAAATTCGAAATTTGGTACAAAAATGTTGTTGTACAAGGACAAGCCTTGGGCCTTAACATAATTAGATAATCATTTAATCTATTTATTTTATCTTTTATCGTCATAGTAATCACACCACAATTTTAAGTACTTTACATTAATACTAATTTATGAACACTAAGTTATATGTGCAAGAATTAAAATTAATCCATATTTACAGAACATAAAATTACTTGCCATATTTTTTTTTTATATAGAGTGTTTCTAAATTTATGTATATAATTTAAACCGCAAATATTATTTTTGCATGTTACTCATGAAATTTGTTTTTTTTTAATAAAAAATTGTTTAGAAAGTGATACATTTTTCAGTTATTTTAAAAATCGTTAAAAAAATTACAATTGTGTTGAATTCACTTTCAAAAGTAGATATTGCCTTCCTTCCTTCCTCATTTTTTTATTCATTTTCAGTTCTTTCTATAGTAAGCTAAATAAGCAGCGGTTCTTAACCTTTTTGTCATCGCGACCCCCCTCCCCCCAGTTTCTACAGAAATTACGTTTTTAAAATATCTCTACGTTTAAGGACAAAAATTTAAAAAATAATTTTAGTTCCTTAACAAATAATATTTGCGGTTTAAATTGTATGCAATTTAAAAACAGCCTGAGTGCGGATCCTGTACTGTAATTGGGATTAAGTTCCTGTTGTACAGCGTAACATAAATAAATAAATATTATAATGAACTCTAACTAAATAGACATAATAAAACAAGTAACATGTTAATGACAATTCTATTTATAATTTATTTTATTATGCGAAATTTCCCATTAATACTTAATCAAATTTCCTGTTACAAAAGGAATTACCAACAATTGATTTTTATATTAAATTATTACTTATTTAATCTATAAAGCTGTAAAACCACATCCGATATTTACAAAATGTTAGTTTACAATATTTATTTGCGCTATTTTCATTCATAGCAATTAAAGAAATAACAATAAAGATTAATTTAAGGTTCACAAAAATGCATTAAGTAAGAAATCAAGAACTGTCTCTGTTTGAATTAAGAACAATTAAGATATATCAAAACTAGTTTATGCAATACTATAACGATCTAATTCAGGGACGGACTAAAAAAATTATTGAAATCAAAGTTAACCAACTTTAATGATTACGTATTACTGATTTTACAAAAAATTATTACGTTTACATATAAATTGACAGTCGTCCTTGCCGTGTCCTTACTCAAATAAGCAAAATTATATTTCAATAAATACAAAAAGTATATTGAAACTTTGAATGAAAAACATATTTATTTATAAATTAAAGATAAATTTTATCTCTTTGTGTTAAATTACCAAATAAATGAAAGCCGTATCGTACTTTCTAAAATCATAAATCTGAACAAAGTTTCTAATTTCCAACACTAGAGTACACCTCTGGCGAACACGTGGTTGTTTCACAATCATATCACATGGTTACCAAAAATACTCAATCAATAATGTATTAACTGAAATTTATTTGGCAAGTACATAAATAATAAATATTATCAAATTGTTTAGTTTTACCTTATGATTTTTAATTAAAAGGACCGCTGCAAAATTATATTCACTATTTGAAAAACCTTCATTTGACACTTCACTCTAGACGCATGTGCAAATAATACTTTTCTCCGGGATTATTGAAATATTTGTTCAATCAATGAATATAAAAAATATTTGGCGCTTTTTACATAGCAACAAGTTATCTTTACATTAATACAAAGTAAGTCACAAATAAAATTTTACATAATTTGTGTTACTGACTAATTTTAATTATATAGTCTTTATACATATACATTTTTTATTTTGTTGTTTACTAGTTGTTATAAGTACATGACATTGAAATAAAAACTATTTCTTAAACATTTCGAAATGTTTTTATTAGATATTTATTATTTTTACATTAATTTGTTTAATAATTAAACGACGTAAACATTTTTTGTAAATATATCAACTGTAGAAGATAACGAATAGAAATAATACTTTAATAACATAAGTAATATGTAAAATAGGTTAGACACTTTAATTATTAACACACAGGTATAAAAAATGTTTTACTTACAAAAAAATGTTGTATTTTGAGTAAATTTTAAAACGCCGCCAATTTATCGTAAAAATATCAAGTGGATATTGTCGCCGAATTAAATATTGAATCACATAATTATTCCGGGCAGGTAATGAATTCTTTCGAATGGAAAAATGAGAAAATAAAAGTGAGACCAACGTCCACCGGTGTCAAGGTTGGACTGAAGATAAAATACATTTTACTTGGCGTTTGTACCGTGTTGTAGACATGGCGGTACCATTAATGATACACAACTGCTCTATCTGTTGGACTATATTTTAAGTTATTACATAACAGGGTTTACAATACTTTGTAAACAAGAAAATATTTGTCGAATTTCAAGCAGCATTTAACTTATTATGTAATATATTATTTCTATGTAACTAATGTAAATAGTTTTAACACAGTTTTTTGAAAAGTATAATTTATAATTGTAATTAATACATTTTTTTTACTATTCTATAATATATAAAGCTTTAACTGATAATTAAAATAGTAATACAGTAAATAATATGTACGAAAATTATATAAATTATGAGAAATTTGTAATCAAAGTTGGTGTGAAAATTGAATGAAATTTTATTTAACTCTACTATCGTTGGCAACAATGGTGCATTGTTTATACTTTTGAGAGCATTTTAACATTCAATCGAGCTTAACCTAACCTTTTTTCATAACTTAGCACTATAAACATAACTGTATTATGAAAACTTTTTTATTATTGTTACTAATATATCATCAAAGTGCGTTATGAAATCTAAAAAATGTGATAAATACAAAAGTGAATATAAAATTTTTAGTTTAGGCTAAATTTTGATTGTTTTTGACAGACAATGTAACAGTAATTAAGTTTGGTGGAAGGATTTTAAACCAATATTGATTTCATAAATAGTGCAATGTAAACATTGTGCGTGTTAAAATGACGTGCCGTTTTTAATTTATTCAGGAATAAAGAATAATCACTGAACAGTTTGTGAATATAACTGTTCTGAATAATTTGTTCGTTGTCTTTCAAAGTCAAACAAACAGTGTGAACAGTTTGTTTTAAAATTATGTAATTCGTTAGTTCATTCTTGAGATTGTTTATTTTTAAAGATGTTGAACAAACTATATTGTTGTTTATATGTGACTCATTCTGAGGAAGTTGCCTTTGCTATGAAGATAGGCATGAGAAATACATAATAAGGTTTGTATTTGTGCAATTATAGTGAATGATTTTTAAATGTAAAGAGTAATTTATGTGATATTAGACTTGATTCATTTGTTTTAAGTTAGTTTTCGTTGTTGTTTCGAATGTTTATAGTGGATAGTAGCTAATTTCATTTTTGTGTATTTATCCATATGGTTCCCCCACCAACAGGATACACAAGTAAGCCGAAGACCTAAACATTGGGCGAGTGAATACGAAGATGTCCGAAAAATGTACTGATATATCTCAAAATATTACAAAATTAAGTTTTCCTGGTGATAATTTGGGGTTTACTACAGAGATAGATGGTAGAGAAAATAAAGAGGACTTTTTAAATTTTCCGTTCGATCATATGTACGCTTGTAACAGTGATAATAGTGACTTGAATTCTGATCGTCAAGCCGGCGAAAGTGAGGTTAAGCATCTGAAAGACTTGTTACTGTTGCATCTGGATTTAATTCAGCAACAAAGTGATGAAATTGTAAATAAAGACAAGTATATCTCTCAATTAAGGCAGGAAAATGAAATGGTATGTGTGATTTTCTTTTGTTGTGCTTTTATTTTATATTTTTTCGGTAGTGTTTTGTTTATTATCTATCTGTCATTCATTTGTTTGGTTTTGAGTTGTCAACAAATGACAGTTTCGGTTACTAGATCTAAACTAGCAATTGTATCTTTCTTTAATTATTTTTATAATAAAAAGTATTACGTTCTAAATTTTTATACAGTTAGAGAAACGGTTTTTTTTGTTGGTAGTGTTTTATAAGTTCGGTGTTTTTCAGTTAATTTAATCGAATTATTTGATTATTTCGTATTGTATATTTCAGCTTAAACAGCGTTTAGATCGTATGGAACGTCGTGTCACATTGCAACAGAATAATAAGAATAATTCGCATATACATAACAGTAACAATAGTTTTTCTTTGGATTCTTTCTCGGATAATATGACCCATGATACTGGCTTTTGTGCTGATACTGAAGATTCCAAAGACAATTTGAAAGTGATGGGGCTGTGCAGTGAAGAAACGGAATACAAACCTGTTGTACCAAGTGTAGAACGGCGTAGTGCAGATCGGGATTCTGGCGGCGAATCTATAGGACCTTCGGAGAGGTGTTACACAAATAGGCGAAGTAAAATAAGTAAGTAACAACCAAAAATTATCCTACTGTAACCCTTAACTTTTACTTTTTCTAGGTTCATCAACAACCTCATCTGTCAAAGACCATTTAATGAAATTAAATTCAAATCAATTAGAAATGCATAAGCTACCTGAAACTTTTCCGGACTCAACTACCATTGGTAATAATGTCCGAAATACTCATTTAGAACTGCAGGGCAATCATATGAATACAAGCCTTAAAGAAACTAGACAATTTGGTTTAAGAGCGAACAGTCGGAGAAAGAGGTTATGTAGTAGCTCTTCCCAACTTTCAAACAATGAATCTCTTGCATCTGTTTCTGATGACAGACAAAAATCTAGTTCGCATAGGAAAAGACGGAAAGGTACGCATTTTACCGGTTATAATCAGAAAAAATATAAAAATTAAGCCAATTAGAATCGTTACACAAATTCCCGCCAAATTTTAAAGTCGAGTGCGCAAGCGCATTGCAAAATAAATAAAAACATTTCAAAATTGAATTTCTTTTGTTTCATATCTTTTTTATGATTAATACATATAAATTAATAACGATAATACTAATATTTAATTATTTTTATTTAGGATCATTAAAAAGAGTTAGTATTTTAACAACAGACACACCTTACATCTTGCAAACAGGTGCATTGAACTCGAATTTTGGCGATGAAATTAGCGAACCATTAGAAGTAGTAAATAGTTCAACTACATTAGAGGTAATTACAAACTTAAATAAAATTAATTAGGCAATCTAAATTAAACAATTTTATAAATATTCAGGTACCAAGATGGAGAGTAAAAGTATATACAAGTTGTTATTCAATGGAGGGAACAGAAAATCTAGACGATGATGTTTATAATAGAAGACATTTAAGGCTAGAAAATGATGAAAGACGACGCAAAAGGTATAATCTTTTTATAACTCATAATTCTTTTTATTCATTTTTATTCTTTTTCTATAGATGGGATGTACAAAGGATCAGAGAACAAAGACACGTCGAACGATTGAAACAACGGCAAGATAGACAAGGGTCAAAATCCGATGATCCATCAAATGACCCCTTATCGTCATTTTGGCCCTCAATAGAGGATATTCGGTATATTGACGTCACCGATGAATTACCAGTCACAGCTTTTGGATCTCCTATACCAAAATTAACACCTAGGTATTATTATAAAGTTTTCACATTTATTTTTAAGATGAAATATTATGTTTTCTTTCAGTGAGTTTCGGTTACCTTGGATAAATGGACAAGTTCCAGTAAAAAAACCGCCAAATAGAAAATCAACAACACGGCGGAAATCGCAAAAAAGATAAGTGGACTATTTAAAAATAAATAACGCAACATTTTAAAGATGATTGAACAGTTATTAGTCAACTGGTGAAATCTGAATTTGATAAACAGATACTTAAAAAGTTTTATTTTCACATGTGTGTGCGGATGAATTTTGTAAAAATTATGAATGAAAAGGTTGGTTGATAACTGGTGGATATAAAATTTATTTTTTGTCGAGTTTTATTTGAAAAAAAAACCACCTATTATTTTAAATTAGTTTACTAAACGATTTCAAAAAATATTTTAAATAAATTGTGGAACAGGGTTGTATATTTTTGAAATTCTTCTGGTTTCATTTGTCTATTTTTTATATAAATATATCTCATGTGATTTACAATCAATTTGTAAATAAATTTTACTGAAGGAAAATAATTTAATATTATGTCAATTTAAAATATCGTTGCACACAACAGAATCGTATCGCTGTATAAATAAAGTGAAATATTAGCGGAAAGCGCTATTTAGTGACTACAGGCTAATTTTGTTACCTGCTCATACAATCATCACAGTTGTATTAAATTCTCTACCTAGTCAAAAGTTTCTTTAACTTTTATATATCATAGAAATACTCGTATAAATAAGTGAAAAAGTATTTTATATTTTGTAGTGTTAGTTTTGTTAAAGTAGGTACATTCCATAATTTTAGGTTATTTGACAATAAGAAATAAATAGTTTTTCTTCTACATTTTGAGTATTTATATTCACCAGTTATCATACTGCTGTATATTGTCTACATGTACATTTTTAATTGAGTAGTGATCTATGTAAATGTTGATTAAATATAAGAAAATTAATTTTATAATCTTCATTTTATTTACATTCATTTTTAAACCCTTCAATTCATTGATACATTCATTACTTTTTCTATAAATTTTGAACATTTTCCAATTTAAAAAATATGTTTTGACCGATTATTTTAGTTGTATTGTAGAAATATTTTTGGGATTGACTTTGTAAAACCATATAAACTAGTGCAATATTTATGTGACTAATTAAAATAAAGTAAGGAGCCACGAATCTTATAAAAGAGAATTGAATAATAATTAAATTTGATATTAATATTTTGTATTAAGTGCACAAAATGAATGTTACTTTTAGTCGAGACAAAAAAGTCATTCGAACGCACCAAAAAACGACAATTCTGCCCACGAAATACAAACAACATTTTTTCTATAACTGTCAAAAAAGAATAATACAATAATTATTAATTTATTTAAGTAAATTGAAGGAAAACAATATGAATTTGATATTATTGTAACTAATGGAACCTGACAAAAATAATTTGAGAGCGTGTGCGAAATACTCATTTTGCGCACTAGGGTGCAAAGTAATACGCAAAATACGCGTTGTCATGGTAATGTAAATGAAGAATAAATCATGTACTTCGCGAATTGATATTAGTTAGAAAAAAATGAACATTGACAGTTGTAGAAAAAATCATATTTAATTTTTTGGTAAAATAACAGTATAATTTCTGTTATTAAGATTGGCAACACTGATGCACGTTTACATGTTACATTTATGACTATAGTTGTCATTTATCTATCAATTGATTCGTGACTGTATTACATTGAAAATTTGTTTCAAATTTCTACCTGTTTTGTAAAATTTACAAACATAAGCGTATTTTCAAAGACTCGTAATCTACAATAATTATAACTATAACAATTTAAAACCGGGTACAGATTTATCATGTAAACATAGCGACACCCTACGTCATTCATTTAGTTACAGTTTTTCTTCTGATGGCACTACAGCCCAAATCGGGCCTGGGCCTACCGGACACACCGAGCCGCAGTTTTTACACTGCCGTACTGCCGGTTTTCGTAGTCGAATGCTACATTATTTAAGGCGTATAAGTGACTAGTTTATAGCGCACAGTTTTTGATGACTTAGTCAATCCCTTAAACATTTCTAAATATATATATTTTTAATAAACGTAATACAACCTAAAAGCAGTACTAATATAAATTTAAAATTAAAATTTAGAAGCATTTTCTGTGTACAATATTAACGCCAACTTCTTGATACTCCTGTTTCGAAACCCACATATCCTGAAAAGTGGACAAACTCGCCAAAATTGCTCCACCAATCCAAACAGAGTATTTTCTTTCTGGCGGTGCTATAACTTTTATATCCATGGTAGCGGGGGCCATATGCGTCATTTCTGCTTCAATACGTTTCGCCATTCCCGGAAACATTGTTGTTCCACCAGCTAATACAATATTCCGGTACAAATCTTTACGAATATCCATGTCGCTTTTGTTTATAGCTTTGTAGACGAACTCGTGGATGCCAGGTGATTCTTTTCCGATTAATTCAGGCTTGAAGAGGGGTTCCGTACAATAGAACCTCTCACTACCTAAAGTTACTCTCTAAAAATAAATTATTATTAAAAACTATTTTTAAATGGCTTTTAGGCTATAGCAAAAAATAAAAATGGAAATTTATTTTCATTTTTTTCTTACTCAAAATTTAGTTTTTGATTATAATTGTACAATGCAACTTTATAGTTAATTTATATACATTTTATTGTTTGAAAATGGCCAAAATAATGTGCCGAAACGTCGCCAAGTATAAATAATAAAAAAGTACGGTGGTATTAATAGCGATATGGAAATCGAATCCGGAGATCCCGAGTTTGAATCGCACTCAAGCTAAAAATTATATAAATTATCACACTGCGGCTCGGTGAGTGCAGACCCTGTACTGTAATTGGGATTAAATTCCTGTTGTACAGTGCAACATAAATAAATAATAGTTATTTATGGTACAAGTGTGTTATATTACAAATAAGTCACGCAAGAAAAATATTAGTCCACGAGGCCGTTAGGCCGAGGGGAATAATTTTCTGAAGTGACTTATTTGTAATAACACACGAGTGGCATACGAAATTTTATCCAACAACTACAATTAAGACATTAAAATATAAATTTTGACACAATTGTCTACATTTCAAATAATATTCTAGTTAGCCATACTTTCTTGTTTTGTTGTCTAGGTTACTCAATTTTTTTAAATAAACAAACTTGAAAAAGGGTTGCAGCTGTAGTATTTGAAATAGAAGACGAGAGTTTTATTCCCGAAATAATCATTAAAGAAGCGGAAAAAGTGGTTGTTGATATTTTACCAAAAAAGTCTAGAAGTTCCTATGAAAAAGAATTTCATATGTTTGAAGACTGGATGACAACTAGAAACGTCAAAGGTATGAATGAAAGTGTTTTTCATAGGAAGTTCTAGACTTTTTTGGTAAAATATCAACAACCGCTTTTTCCGCTTCCTGAATGATTATTTCGGGAATATAATTCTCGTCTTCCATTTCGAATACTACAGCTGCAACCTTTTTTCAACTTTGTTATATTTAAACTCAACAGTGAGTTACAAGTCATAATTGATGCGTGACTTATGACTTATAACTCACGTGTGACTTATAAACCACTTTACTAATCTAAAATGACAACAATAATGACTTTATAAGTAGTGGGTGTTGGATAAATAAATAAATAAAAATTTAAATCCTGAAATCCAATTAACATTTATCATTCGGCTTATTAAAAGAACTAAATCTTTTGGATCTATTATTATTATTTTTAAAATAAATGATTAGTTGATTTGTAATTGTGTTTTAGCTTTTTAAATTACCGTTCCATCAGGTAAGATGTGGGTATCTTCATGAGCCACTTGATCATACATATCTAAAGCAACATAACATATGTTTTCTTTTATTTCTCGAACAACTTCTTGTTCAGCACTTGTTTTGTCGTAATAATAACCACGGCCGGTTAAAATTCTTGTCAAATGTTCGTTCAAATGTCGTCCAGCTATGTTTAATCTTTGTATAGCATGAGGAAAAGCGAATCCTAAAAAATATCATGTTTTAAAGCTATAAGATTATGGTTGGCACAGTTCTTGTAAAAGCCCGGTTTAGATGCTGCAATTTTTCGTACAAGTTTTATTGCGCAATAAATATAGCGGCAAGATATTTGATGCAATTTTTTTAAACTGTATTATATGGTGTAACTACTTGCAGCAATATATCTAGGTACTTTTAATTCTGTACCAACATACAACTATGATATAATAAAGGATATTGCTTCTACAATGTTATTAAAAATGTTTACGTTTTTGGCATTGTGAACTAAAATTTAAAAAAAAACTAAACTAATTAATATAAACTATCATCATATTGATGTTCAATTTCATTGATTGTTAATTAAATATTTATCAAAATACTTATATATTTTTTTAAGAACACAAAACAATAGTTAAATCACGTCCAAATGACCTGTGGTGTATTTGATGAACAGTTGGCAACAGTATGACGCACTTAAAGTCACTAAAAAATTGCACGCAAGAAAATTAGAACATGTTGTAAAAAGTCCATCAGGCAATAATTCTTGCAGCATCTTTAGTTTTAACCGCAGCAATTTTCTTGCAACTCTAATTGAAAAATTGTCCCATTTTAAACGGGCTTAAGCATTTTTAAAATAATACTTTGTAGTCGTTTGAAATAGTTATTTACATTGCAAGACCGTTATACAGAAATTTACAGGCGAGCCTGTTATCTGTGTGAGCCTGTAAATTTCAGTTAACGGTCGAGCATTGTACAATGTTTTATGTGCATTTGAATCGCAATATATGTATATTTAATCAAATTAATTGCAATAGTATAACGCAATAACTAAAATGTTCAATCAAGATAGACTTTGAAAATCTGACAGATTTTGTTTAATTAAAAAATATTTAAGTGTCAAACGTTTAAAATTAGATATGTTGTCATGATAACCAATGTCAACAGCCCGTTATAAATTTTACACGGGCTAGCAAGTTATAAGTCTCGTAACCCCTAGAGACAGAGTTAAGTAAACAGTTCATTACGATTCAAATGTACGTAAAATACTATACATAACTAGCTAAAAAGTGTTGTAATAGTACATTCTGCCTTTATCAATACCTTTCGATGTATGTTACATAATATACTATTATTATTTACCTTCATAAACGGGCACAACGTGAGAAACACATTCGCCAGAATCCAGAACCACGCCCGTGGTTCGTCCTGATGCATACAGCGACAGGACACAAGGATTGGCAACATACATGGCCGGAACTTTAAACTTCTCGAACATAATTTGAGTCATCATCTCTCTGTTCCTCTTAGGGTTGAGTGGAGGCTCTGTTAGAAGAACAGGATGCTCATTTGCTTCTTCACGAAGTTCATCTTCGTATAAATATTTCCAAATATGACGCATGCCGTCCCAGTTTTTAACGTAGCCATTTTGAATTGGGTATTCTAAACGAAGAGAACCTCTTCTTTCGTTGGCAGCATTGCCGTAAAATGTTAGGATTGGTTTATTTGGAATAATACTCTAAAACAATAAATAAATAAATATATCATCACGCCTTTTACCCATTACTGGGTGTGGCACTTTGCCTAAGCAGATCTCGGTAAGTGATATATTTCTTCGCGTTAAGTGCGGTTACCAGCTGTCAAATAAATAAATTGAGCAAATGTGGCTAGCCCAGTCCTGCCAACTACCGAGCCAGTATAAATTTTAATTTCCAAAGGTCCAGTCCAACTCTGTTCAAATTTAAATTTTAACATAGATCCAGTTATTCGTTTCTAAAGTTAATATTTACTAAAAGTAAAAACTTTTTGTCCAAATAAAAATATTAAATATGTTTACTGACCTTTGTTTTCCCCAGAAAAGTAGGAAACACGGTTTTCGGGGCTTCCTCATTTGCTAGACCGGCTTTAGTAACTCCGGAACCATTATCTATAACAATTGCTACTTTATCCGTCATTTTTAATACTTAATATTTCATGAATGAACGTTTAACTTCAGCATAAAATGGTGTAGCAAGAGTAATTTTAATTAAATCATTAGATTATCTAATAATTATCTTATTGATAAAATATTTTCAACTAATATTTTGATATTAAAAGGTGTAATTATTTATATCTTATCTGGTTCGCTAACATACATATGTATACTGGGTGTCCCACAAAACAGACTCACGCCAACTAATTTTTTTTAACAATGACATTTATATTACTAATTTAAAAACTATATCAAGATGCCCGTCAAACTATTTAAATGGAGAAAATATTCTATTTCCGGTGCAGGCGGAAATTACTCAAATATTCTTATTTTAATTGCAATACCATGTATAATAATAATCTTATTCTCTGCTGGCACAGTTCTTCGTCACCATCTTCTTCACATGAACTTTGTTCTAGGTGAAGAAGTGAGTTATACCATGCTGATGAGCTCTAACAAGAGCGAAACGCGTCCATGGTTACTAACTGTGCTGGCCGGCCTCCGACGATGCCCTCATAAGGTGACTCGGAGGCTGAATTTTGTGAGACTTTGCCTAGAGTTTTATTTAATATTTTTTATTATACCTAGTCTCACCAAGTGCATGAATGACAATTTATTTTGTCTTTGTTGTTATTTAAATTGCTATTGCGTAGCTTTTCATTTTTTTCGGTAGATGGCACTAATGGTTCGACAGAACTTCTCATGTCATCTTACCGCTTGTTAGAGATCTTATTCTCTGCTGGCACAGTTCTTCGTCACCAGCTTCTTCACATGAACTTTGTTCTAGGTGAAGAAGTGAGTTATACCATGCTGATGAGCTCTAACAAGAGCGAAACGCGTCCATGGTTTACTAACTGTGCTGGCCGGCCTCCGACGATGCCCTCATAAGGTGACACGGAGACTGAATTTTGTGAGACTTTGCCTAGAGTTTTATTTAATATTTTTTATTATACCTAGTCTCACCAAGTGCATGAATGACAATTTATTTTGTCTTTGTTGTTATTTAAATTGCTATTGCGTAGCTTTTCATTTTTTTCGGTAGATGGTATTCATGGTTCGACAGAACTTCTCATGTCATCTTACCGTTTGTTAGAGATCTTATTCTCTGCTGGCACAGTTCTTCGTCACCAGCTTCTTCACATGAACTTTGTTCTAGGTGAAGAAGTGAGTTATACCATGCTGATGAGCTCTAACAAGAGCGAAACGCGTCCATGGTTACTAACTGTGCTGGCCGGCCTCCGACGATGCCTTCATAAGGTGACTCGGAGGCTGAATTTTGTGAGACTTTGCCTAGAGTTTTATTTAATATCTTTTATTATACCTAGTCTCACCAAGTGCATGAATGACAATTTATTTTGTCTTTGTTGTTATTTAAATTGCTATTGCGTAGCTTTTCATTTTTTTCGGTAGACGGCATTAATGGTTCGACAGAACTTCTCATGTCATCTTACCGTTTGTTAGAGATCTTATTCTCTGCTGGCACAGTTCTTCGTCACCAGCTTCTTCACATGAACTTTGTTAAAATGTTAAATGCGCGCGTTTCCAATGGCAACGCGCGAAAAAGATATTATTTGCGCGCTTATTTCAATAGTTACTAGGTATACAAACAAAACAAAAACTTGTTATATTGACAGTTGGCAGAACGAATTTATTTTCAGTATGTTTACGTTTTTACGTTTACGTTTACGTTTAAGATGCAATCGTAGAAAAAATTATGTGTATCACGAGCGCAAAGTGATTCTTTGTTACTCGAGCACTGTAATTGCAGCACGAGTCGAAGGCGAGTGCTGCAATAGTGTAAGAGGTGTATACGTTTTTTAATAATTTTAAGATGCAATCGTAAAAAAAATTATGTGTATCACGAGCATAAAGTGTCTTTGTTCCTCTTACACTATATTGCAGCTCTCGCCTTCGACTCGCGCTGCAATTACCTTGCTCGAGTAACAAAGAATCATTTTGCGCTCTTAATACACAAATAACTATTTTGAGGTAAGTTTGTTTTTTTTGGGATATCGATATAGGAAGTATTGCTACCTATTAAAATATGCAAATTTATGAAAAACAACAGAAAAGTTTATTTAACTACAAAAACAAACACTTGTTATTGTTACAAATAAATAATAAAGAATATCATACATCATAAAACATAAAATCAACAACATAAATAATATCTAGAAACACTTTCTATGTACGATGCCAGGTCCGGACTCATCATATTCCAATTTTGAGATCCACATTTGTTGGAACGTAGTCAAACTAGCTAAGATACTGCCACCAATCCAAACTGAATACTTCCTTTCCGGGGGTGCGATGATTTTAATCTTCATTGTGCTTGGTGCTAAAGCTGTTATTTCTTTCTGCATACGATCTGCGATCCCTGGGTACATCGTTGTACCGCCAGATAGCACTGTGTTCGCGTACAAGTCTTTACGAATGTCTACATCACACTTCATAATTGAGTTGTACGTTGTTTCGTGGATTCCTGTTGCTTCCATGCCGAGGAATGACGGTTGGAACAGAGACTCAGGACAGCGGAATCTTTCGTTGCCGATTGTGATTACCTAAAACAAAATGAATGACAGTCACATTTGATGTTATAAAATAGTGCAATGAGGGCTTTTTTCTTGGTAAGTTGTGATATTTCTGCATGATTACTGATTTATGTATTAATTAAAGTGTCAAAACTTATTTATCGCTAACTATAATTTAAATGTGTGATTTGTCGTAAAATATAAAAATACAGTTACATGTATTTATCACACTCGGGCGCTATAAATGAATGACAGTAACATTTGATGTTATAAAATAGTGCAATGAGGGCTTTTTTCTTGGTAAGTTGTGATATTTATTTTTGCATGATTACTGATTTATCATATTTATGAAAGTGTCAAAACTTATTTATCGATAACTACAATTTAAATGTGCGATTTGTCGTAAAATATAAAAATACAGTTACATGTATTTATCACACTCGGGCGCTATAAGCTAGTCACTTATACCTCATAAATAAAGCCCGGATATTTAGGCACTTAAAAACACCTAAATAAGCAGGCATATAGGCCGGTAATTACTCTAAAAAAGGCGGTATTTTAGGTAGCCTAAATATAAATAGTTTCTTTAATAAAAATTATACACTAATTCTTTTTCTAAATTTGGTACTCCTACTTTTCATTAGAAAAAATATTCATTTTAAACAAAAATTAACGCAATCTAAAAAAATATTTAGGGTTCTTCTTTTATTAACTATTATATAAATTCAAATTATGTAGTATACTTTAATTCACAAAATATTACGAGCAACTGCTGAATAGAATTTTCGGAAAGGGACTGTCTTCGGTCAGTCAGAACTTGCTTGTAAGCTGAAAACTTCGTTCGACATCATAAAATGTAACAGGGGCATTCTTATATTTAGCTATATCGTCTAAAGTGGTAACTTTAATTGATTAATGGCAAAGGAGCAATTGAATTGCCACATAAAATTTTGACTAAAACTTGATTAAAGACAAAGTAAGTACTTTAAATATTATAGATTAGGATGGAACACTTTGCCGAGTGTTGAATTAATCAACGAAATAGATGATAGATGGCGTTGATAAGCCTTGTCTGCTCAATATAAGTTGAAATAAGCAACAAAAATAGGCAAAATAGGCTGTATAAGATAAAATAGGCACAAAAACCAAAATATAGGAAAAATAGGCTTTAAGGCACGAAAAAAAAACCTTCCATTACACGTAAACATATTACCTATGTATAGAAAAACCAAATTGCCTGAAGTCTATTAAAATTTGAATCTAGGCAATTGCCTAAAAATCCGGGCTTTAGTCATAAATAATGTAGCATTCGACTACAAAAACCGGTAGTACAGCAGTGTAAAAACTGCGGCTCGGTGTGTCCGATAGGCCCAGGCTCGATTAGGGCTGTAGTGCCATAGGAAGAAGAAGAACAATTTAAATAAGTAATTCGTTGTTGTTCAAAAACAAATGTTGTTGATAATATCGGCCATTAACCTAGCGAATCGAAACATGTTATTGAAAGATGTTATCAATCTATTTCTGTATATTATAGTTGACGTTAGATTTTTAATATATAATTGTACAAATGTATATAGCAAAAAACTGGTAATAATCTTTATCGTGAATACCTATACAAATGATCTAGAACCGGCTCTGTCCTTTAACATTTCATGTGGCCTCGTAGGGAATATTAAGGATAAGAAGTAATTAATTATCGAATTTCAATAAGAAAAACCCTGAGGTTTATTCTTCTGCTTAGGGATACTCGTGTCTTTGATCGGATTCTTACCTGTCCATCAGGCAGTTCATAAGACTTCTCAAGTGAGCTGGAGTTGGCTGCTGTCGACATCTCTTGTTCAAAGTCTAGTGCCACGTAACAGAGTTTTTCTTTGATGTCGCGGACAATTTCTCTCTCCGCGGTGGTGGTAAAGGAGTAGCCTCTTTCGGTGAGAATCTTCATGAGGTAGTCCGTAAGGTCTCGGCCTGCTAGATCCAGGCGCAGAATAGCGTGGGGGAGCGCGTAACCTAGACGACAATCATACTATAATTTTTGTACGGTCATAACAAAACTACAATTTAAATATGGGGTAGTTGGCTCAGTGGTATCGAGTCGGCCTGTGGATCTTGAGAACCCTGGTTCGATCCCCACAGCCTACAAACAATTTTCACCAATTTAAAAAATATACCCCTGTGGCTCCTCTCCACTAATATCTTTGGAGGCCGTGATTTGACGGCTGGTAACCGCACTTCACGCGAAAAAATATATCACTTACCGAGATCTGCTTAGGCAGAGTGCCACGCCCAGTGATGGGTAAAAGGCGTGATGATATATTTATTTTTATTTATAACAAAAAGAAGGTATTTGGATCTGGAGATCACGTGTTTGAATCCCACTTAAGATAAGAAAATAATATGAACTACCCCACTTCACCTCGGTGAGAACGTACCCTCATAAATAAAATAGATTTTTTTAAAAGTTGACATTTGCTGCCTACTCGTGTAGAAAGTACCACTTTCCGCACATGAGCAAAAAGTGAGTTTTTCTCATTGAGCAGATCATCGCAGCTATAAATATATTAAAACTGTCAACAGTTTGCAGCGAATTTTAAAACAAAAACTGTAAAAAATTATTTATAAATTCGCTTCTAACCGACGAGCAAAAAAGTGACTTTGACATTATTGCATGGTTGTAGATCGAAACGCAGCGGCAATAGACTACTTTCTGCTCTAAGCTCACAAATAATTATTTCGAGATTTTATTGTTTGTTTTTTCTCACATTTCTTTAAAATATCTTTAATAAGGAGTCGATAGCTCAGTGGAATTGCATTGGGTTATTGATTTGAGATCCCGAATTCGATTCCCGCTAAAATTTTGAGGGGCGTGCTTTGGCAAAATATACCACTCATCGAGATCTGCTACGACAGAGTGCCACACCCAGTAATGAGTAAAAGGCGTGATGATTTTCGTATTAATACTTTTTATCACTGAACCAATTAAGACTTAGGTTGTAATATATAGCCCTGTCCTGTTTCTAACCTTCGTAGATGGGCACGGTATGCGACACGCCATCTCCAGAGTCCAACACAATCCCCGTAGTTCTTCCGGAGGCGTAAAGAGACAACACCGCCTGGATCGCCACATACATGGCGGGGGTGTTGAATGTCTCGAACATAATCTGCGTCATCTTCTCGCGATTGGCCTTGGGGTTGAGTGGAGCTTCAGTGAGTAAGACAGGATGTTCTTCAGGAGCTACTCGAAGTTCGTTGTAGAAGGTGTGGTGCCAGATCTTCTCCATGTCGTCCCAGTTGGTGACGATGCCGTGTTCGATGGGATATTTGACAGTTAGGATGCCGCGTTTGCTTTGGGCCTCGTCGCCGACGTATGAGTCTTTTTGGCCCATGCCTACCATTATTCCCTAGAGATAAAAACATTTTTTAAAAGTTTTATCGGAATTTGGACAAAACTCTACTCATTAGATACGATTCCTCGACTCGGATAGTAATAGATCCCATTATAAATTTGTTGCATATTACACTAATTATTTGATTGGCAACAACCCATGAGTAATAAATTATTACGCGCGACCGTAAGTAATGAATCACATAAATTGCCCAGAAATGCATCTATAATGAATATTACTGCGATGTTATTGAGCTGTGAGTAATGAACCTCATTATTAACCCAGAAATTCATGTAAAATGTAATTTTTGATAATTTAGGCTTATTAAATTTGCTATTTTCTTTTTGTACTATACAGGGTGGTGAATCGAATTGCGCACCATAACGTTTTCAATGCTATTTTTCAATTATTGGCTTCCCTAATTATTTTAAGCAAAACAGATTTAAATAAAAGTTTTAAGGCATAAATTTCTGCATCTAAATCAATAAACATAATTTCTGTTACATGCTTTGTAACGACAGAAATTAAATATTAAAATGTCGAAAGTTGTGTTGGAAATACAGACAGCCATGGAATTGAACAAAAAATAAATAAATGCTTGGCGTTTTATCTGTCAAAACGCTATGGTGCGCAATTCGATTCACCACCCTGTATATAGTATAATAGACATTTATGTTATTTAGTATGAAAAAAAAAATGATTTGTTGATAAATGTGTAAAAAATTGGCAATTTAATTGAGTACTGACCTGGTAGCGAGGCCGGCCGACGATAGAGGGAAAGACGGCACGTGGTGCATCATCCCCAGCGAAGCCAGCCTTACACATGCCGGACCCGTTGTCGACAACAAGGGCAGCAACATCATCGTCACACATGATGGTAGATGGTAGATAGAACGGGTTACGCGCTAAAAATAAATACTACCACCTTAGCAACAATTAAAAAATTAAAAATATTGTTATCAACAGGATGTTAGTCTGTACGAAAATAGATGTTTCAATATATCAACAAATTCCATGACATTTCGTTAATATCAATAGAAAAGTAGGTCGATAATAATGATAAAAACTATAATTAACAGATTACAAATAATACCTAACAATATAAGAAGATTATCTTTTGTTAAATTGCAATTAGTTGGTAATCAATAAAATCTATATTGTATATAAATTTTATTCCACAAAATAATAAATAATACGATAAAAACTATCGCCGATGATTGTAATCTTACATAAACGTAATTCTTAAACAAACTTCACTTAAGCATCGTTGAACGAAAATAATAACAAATATGATCATATAGATAGATAAATTTGTCTATAGTTTTGTCTAAAAATACTTCTTTGTCGATAACATTAAAAGTGGACTTTATAACAAGCTTTGTAAACGTCTCTTTACCAGTTTATAAAATGAGTCACATACTTATACTCTTTTGCGATTTCAAATTACGCAACAACAAAAAATTATGAATTATTTAAAAAGTAAGGTTTAGTTCCAATGACATATGTTTGAAGCTAACTTCACCCCGTGCTTAATATCTCAAGCAGTGACTAAAACGTTCGAAATCACGACTTATCAACATGTGATTAAACTGTTATTTAGCGCCATGGATATCAGTACATTAATGACGTTTTAATGCGGGAGCAAAAAAATTGTTTATGTTCAACACGGCTAAAAAGCAGATTCATAGCCGCGGCAGTAAATCTATCACTTTTTTCTATTTTATCTCCGTTTTTAATTCACACAAATAACTGATTAAATCTATGAAGTCGTATGAAGCACTAATCCCAA
Source organism: Pterostichus niger (assembly GCA_947425015.1). Taxonomy (NCBI): domain Eukaryota; kingdom Metazoa; phylum Arthropoda; class Insecta; order Coleoptera; family Carabidae; genus Pterostichus; species Pterostichus niger. Next base: position 5,203,642 of record OX380339.1, read on the forward strand.
ATTTATGAAATAATAGTAACTAACTTGAATTTTAAACACTTTAATCTGATTCAAATTTAATCTTTTTTATGAATTTATTTGTATAAGTAATAATGATTTATAACTTATTATTAATTAGTAAATTAATAGAAGATGTAATACCTCAGAAGACAAGACGAACTGTGCTTCTTCTACGAAGAAACCTTCCTTTTTATACTGTTTCTTCCCCACTTGTTGAATATTCTTCGCTAGTGTAAACGACCTATTTTTTACGCTCTATGCTTTAAGTTCATTGATTTTATATTAAATTCTATTTGAATGTTATGTTTATTCATATTTTAATAAGTTTGTGGATTATAATTACCAAACATTTTCGAAAGTTTACTTATGAACTTGAACTTAGAACAAAATATGAAACCATTTATTCTAAATAACAATGGTTGGTAGCACAAGCTCTGTTTTTGCCTGTTTTAAGGGCAGTGTATTTGGGTGTTTTAGCTATCTCTAACATGTTAAAATCGTGCTCTTAGAACACCCAAAAACAGAGCTTGTGCTACCAGCCAATATGTATAATTTCTCTTATTTGTTTATTTATTTATTTGTTTGTTGATTATATTAAACATTAGTTAAAGAAGTGTTTGATTAATTTTCTGACAGAAAACTAACTGAAAATATATACACTTGCGTTGTATATGTCAAAATCGTCCAATAATAGTTTGTTTGTGGTCTAGGCCGGTAAATACAATTGAGGGTATTGAGGGTATTTGTAAATAAGGACAAAAATGTATTGGTGAGACTTGAAGTCAGTTTGAATATTTATAAAATCAATACAATTTAAATAAATTTGTCATTAAATGCTCCTTATATTTATTAAATAAATAAATAAGTATATCAACACGCCTTTTACCCATTACTGGGTTTGGCCAGTAAAGATTAATTACAAGCGTACCGCGTACAAAGTTTTATTTCCACCGTCACAGCGTTTTTTAAAATTAATTTTTATTAGTTTTATAAAAAGATACATTATATTTTGCAATCAAAGGTTGTTGGCGGAAGGACGATTTATAGCTAGACTTTGTCATGGTGTTTTGATCGTTGATGAACAAACTACTGTCTGTGTCAATAGTTTCGTAAATTCTAGAAATAAATAATTTTAAATAATGGATTTAATGATCTACAAAGATTTTGAAGGCGATTTTCTTGCTTTTCAAGAAGATATACAAAATATTGCAGATGCTTAAAGTAATAATTTTTTAATAGTTTAAGTTAGTTTGTTTCTTGTAAAATCTTCAATGAGCCTGTAAAATTTTACAGGGCTGTAATTACTCATTTACTTAGTTACCATAAATGCGTATAAAGTGTGATTTATGTAGAAGGTGACATATGATACTCGCTTCAATCACATTAACGCTAGTTCCATTTAAGCTCATTTATGCCTCACACTCAAATTCCTCCATCACTCAATAAACCCTCGTTCACATCCATTCGCTCCTATACACCTATTTCATTAATCTTCCATTTACGCCCGGTCCTCTAAGAACGAATCTATAAAAAATAAAAATCGTTAAAAACTTGCCTAGAGGTCAATTGAAAAACGGGGTTTTTGAGTTATAGCCTCGGGAAAGTTGAAAATCAAGATTTTGAAAATTATTTTAAAACAGCAAATTTTCTAGGGGCTATAACTCAAAAACTAAGCAAGATATTGATATGCGGTCTGAACGAGTGAATTCCCCGTGTCCGAATTGACTTGTATACAAATTTTTAGCTCATTTAAAGCAAATTAACTTTTTTGAAATTTTTAATTATTTTTCAAGGGGTACCCCTTGGGATTTTTATGATTTTTAAACAAATTGCTCTAAAACTATTTCTCGTACGAATAATGTAACGAAATTTTACATACATATGTATTTCGACGTGCTGAATCCAATGGTGTAATGTTTATGTCCATAAGTCTTATAGTTTTTGAGATAATGGTCAAAAACTGTACGAGGAAAAAAATTGACGAAAATTTTTCGAAAAAATAAAAATCGCTAAAAACTTGCCTAGAGGTCAATTGAAACACGGGGAATTCAACCTTTCAGACCGCATCTCAATATCTTGTTTAGTTTTTGAGTTATAGCCTCGGGAAAGTTGAAAATTTGATTTTGAAAATTGTTTGAAAACAGCAAATCTTCTAGGGGCTATAACTCAAAAACTAAGCAAGATATTGATATGCGGTCTGAACGAGTGAATTCCCCGTGCCCGAATTGACTTGTATACAAATTTGAGATAATGGTCAAAAACTGTAAGAGGAAAAAAAAATTGGTGAAAATGAAGGGAGCATCGCGCTTGTTTAATCTAATTGATAATTACATAAATAGTTATGCATAATGAGTTTTATTAATTTAACAATATTCAAGTTATTTAAAATAACTGCTCTTTGCATTTAAAGGTGTTAAACACTATAATTATAATAACACATTCGCATTGTAACATCCGAGCTGGCTGCGTGCGAATCCCAATTAGTCACAGTAGTGAACAAATGACGCTGTCTAATTGCTAATTTACCATCTCCCGTATTCATAAAGCACCACTAAATACGCTCTGATTGCTAAAACATTGCTATAAATTTTGTTAAATCCATGTTTTAGTGGCATTAAACAGATTTAATTTGTTAACGTCTTTAATTTTTTTTAATTAACCGTCCTTTGAACTTGCAATTAAAATGAAATAATTAACATCGGCGTGCGTTTACTGCACTGTTAATTTTTAGAATTATTTAATTGTTGGTTTAATAATATGTTACTAGCTTGTTCATTAATGAAATACGGTATTTTCAATATCTAATTTGAATGTAAATTAACTTAATTTTTTTTATTGTATGCTGGCATATCGAAGAATGAACTTATCGGTCAAGAAGAATATACAATTTTTTTCGCGACTGTTCAAAAAGTTAGTCTTTGTTGATCACTTTTTAGACCGGAAAATATTATGACAGGAATTGATAGAACTACATCGATTACTAAAATACAAAGAGAGATCAATTACAAGTGTATAAAAAACAAGTTTTATAAAATTAATCACATACTATAGTTTTTCTACGATCGCAAATTAAGACAACATCAACAAAAATAAAGTTTTATTAATTATTTGAAATTAAGGTTACATTCCAATAATAGATGCATGAAGCTAATTTCACGCCGTGACTAAAATAGTCGCAGGCTCAGTTTGTCAACATGTGATTAAGATATTATTTAACGCCATGGAAACCAGTACGTTAAATGACATTATAATAATAGTAGTAGAAAATTGTATATTATATAACAAGTTTTATAAAGTCTCTTTAGTTACGAATGTATAGAAACACATACTATACTTTTTCTATGATCGCAAATTAAGACAATAAAAAAATATAAAGTTTTATGAATTATTTAAAAAGTAAAGTTACAATGACAGATACCTGAAGCTAACTTCACCCCGTGCTTAATATCTCAAGCCGTGACTAAAAGGTTTGAAGCCACGGTTTGTCAACATGTGATTAAGATGTTATTTAGCGCCATGGAAACCAGTACGTTAAATAGAAAAAATAATTTATTTACATAGAAAAATCGTTTATGTCAATGTGTGCTTGTCTGCCTCTGCTGTTTACTTTTATAAATAAAAATATTTGTAGAATTATTCATTGTAAAATATAAATATGATTTATCTGTATTTAGGTATGTAGAAATAGAAATATAGGTTACGTAGTTATTATAACGTAATGATAAAAAAATAATAAAATGTACATAAAAAAAATAATTTTATCATTTCCAGAAATGGAAATAATGAAATGTAAAATAAATTTTATTACGTGATTATGTAAATTTAAATATATAATTAACATAAATAAAAAAAATAAGTAATTAACAATTACAAGAAAACGCATTTATTTGAAAAAATATAACAAACTGAAATTATTTATTTATCACAAAACATAGATAAGTTGCTAATAAATTAGTAAAGTAAAAGTCATATTTTAAGATGAAATATGGCACTTTAAAATTGCATAAATTGTACATAACAATATAATAGTTTTTGAATTATAGCAGGAAAAAAACTTTACCTACTTTATCAAAATTTACTATCAATAAAGCAATATTTTTGCATTATCTATTCTGGTAAAAATAATTAAACTGATAAAATATATTAAAATCCGCCTAGTAATAAGTTTCTGTTTTCAACAGATGCCATGATATATGAAAAATGTAAATAATTTAAATTTTCTTTAAATTTGTATTTGATAGTATAGGTTATAATACTTATTAGTGATATTATAAATTCTGCTTGTCACTTTATTGCTATTATCAAATATTATATGAATTGTAATTATAAATGCAAAGTATAAAAGTCCAAATTCGAGTAGCAAAACTGTAAATAAAAACTATTTACACATTCCGACGTTGTCTTAGAACAAAAACTAAATGATGGGTTTCCATATTGTAATTAACATATCTCATTAATAACTCTTACGTGTAGTTTTCATAAGAAACTAATTTAGAACATGATTATACGAAAAATACATTTTTTTCAATGTGTGATTTTATAAATATTCTTACCTATGACTACAGTTTAAAATGAAAAGTAATTCTTAACTTTTTTCCTGGTTTAATAGAGAAATTAAATGATTTTTGACAGTGTAAAAAATAAATAATATGAGGTAGGTGGCTCAGTGGTATCGAGGCGGCTTGTGGATCTTGAGAACCCTGGTTCGATCCTCACAACCGACAAACAATTAAATCTACCCCTGTGGCTCCCTCTCCACTAACATCTTTGGGGGCCGTGGTTTGCCTGCTGTTAACCGCACTTCACGCAAAGTAATATATCATTTACCAAGATCTGCTACGGTAGAATGCCACACCTAGCACCTAGTAATGGGTAAAAGGCGTGATGATATATATATTTTTTAAATAAATAACAAATCTCTTTACAAAAGTTTCTGTTCCACCCAAATTTCATATATATATATATTCTTCTTTTAAAATATGGGTCATGCATTTTGCATTTTGACACTAATAGCATACACAAAAACAAAAATCAAAATCATAAATTTCAAATTAATTTTATCGGTTTGACGTTTATTCGGGGCAATCACAATCATAGAAATTTGTTTTCTATGATACCAATAATGCATTCTTTGCGAAATTCAACTATAATTTAAAATTTGCACTGAATTTTGAAATGATTTATAAAAGAACAATTTTAAATGTACGAAAATCTAAATTATGCTTAAAGATTTACTTGTATAAAGTATAGGTATGTCTATGGCATATCATTTTTATTTTATCTCAATAATTTAGTTAATTATTCTTGTTTTGACTTGTGTTTATTCTAACGAAGTATTTATGTAATGCTTGATTATTGTTTCATCGAGTCATCGGATTCTTTATGTTTGTTTCAGTTCATCGTTTGCTGAGTTGAGAGAGACACTCATAAGTTAGTGATGGTGTTAGAGCCGGTGTTAGTGCCTGCCAGAGTTCAGAGGGACGTTGAGGATATTTTAAAGGTAAGTCCTCCTTTCATATATTTATTGTTGGATGATAGTGTTGTGATAAACAGCAGGTTAGGGCTGTTGTGTCACGCTGGTTACGCTGCTAAACATACAGCTAGCGGCGTCATTTGATATATTCATTTTTGCCAGACATAGAAGGATATCTTTCATAAATTCGATGTTGAATTTTAGTTTTGTTAAATATTTATTTATTTATTTATGTTACGCTGTACAACAGGAATTTAATCTCAATTACAGTACAGGGTCCGCACTCACCGAGCCGCAGTGTGATAGTTTTATATAATTTTTAGCTTGAGTGCGATTCGAACTCGGGATCTCCAGATTCGAATTCCGTATCGCTATCCACACCGCCGTACTGACAATATAATAATATAAATAATTATACTCCCTCAAGCAAACGGTGTTAACGGTGGTGCATTTAAATTTCGCTGACGTGTATCTGAGTGGTTTGGATTGTATTTTAAACTACTGTAATTGGGATTAAATTCCTGTTGTGCAGAATAACAAATAAAATAAATAAATGTATCTTCACGTCTTTTACCCATTAATAAGTGTGACACTCTGTCGTAATAGATCTCGGTACCTGCCGTCGAATCACATCTCCCTAAGATGTTAGTGGAACTACAGAATAATAATAATAATCTGTGTCATAAATGCATCTTACGGATGACATGTTTAAAATCGTCTTCTAGTAAGTGGGGTAGATGGCTCAGTGGTATCGAGTCGGCCTGTGGATCTTGAGAACCCTGGTTCGATCCCTACAGCCGACAAACAATTTTCAACAATTTAAACCTACCCCTGTGGCTCCTTCTCCACTAATATCTCTGAGGGCCGTGATTTGACGACTGGTAACCGCATTTCACGCGACAAAATATATCACTTACCGAGATCTGCTTAGGTAGAGTGCTACACCCAGTAATGGGTACAAGGCGTGATGATATATTTTTTTTTGTAAGTGCTTAACATTTATGACACGGAAAGTACAACAACTATAAAGAAAGGAAAAGATTATATGTATAGACTGCTCGTTCGCATTTTACTTTCTATATCTGAAACAAAAGTGTTTATTTGTTTATGAAATAATTAGATCATATTTGTTTTTAATTTCATAAATATTAATTAACATGATATCATGCTGACAAAAATGAGTTTATCGGTTTCAGGATATTAAACCTATGTTTACATGCACAAAAGTAGGCTGGTAAGTAAGTAATAACTGTATTCTGTGCCGTAATATTACCATACTGACTTGTCAAAATAGTCAAGAAAATGAAAATAAAACATAATGATAATATAACACACGGAACTCAAAACAACAATAATACAAAAATTACTTGTCCTTCTTATCATTAATATATATTAATTGTACAGTCTTTCAAATTAGAGATAACCACGTTATGACGTTTAAACAAAAAAATTATTTATAAATATGATACAAAACAATTGTAACCAAGGCGTTAAATAAAAACATACAGACCACAGACTTACTTGATCATCTTCTAAAATGATGACAATGACGTTATTCATAAAAAAAATTCAAAAAGTAATATTTATTAATGACGTTAAAGTGTTTATATTCTGAAACCGATAAACTATTGAACAAACCACGGATGTTATGAGTCAGAGTATGACAGACCTTAGATGCCTTAAAATTCGAGCTCATATCTGCGGCTCTTATGATACTCATAACATTCCTAGGTATGTTAATAGCTATTAATTTTTGGTAATAATTTAATATTGATGATATAGGTATGTAAAAATAGTTGAAATATTAGTCGGTATAGTCATACACAAAAATAAACTACATTTTTCCAAAAGTAAAAGTTACATGAAATACATAAGTCAAATGCATCTTATTAACTGTTTAAAATAAAAAATAAATAAATATATCATAACGCCTTTTACCTATTACTGGGTGTGGTACTCTGGTAGTAAGTGATATATTTTTTTGTGTGAAGTGTGGTTACTGGCCGTCAAATCACGGCCCCAAAGATATTAGTGGAGGGAGAGCCACAGAGGTAGTTTTAATGTGGTAAAAATTGTCGATATCACTGAGCTACCTACTATTTTAAATTGTAAAAAATAAATAAATATATCATAACGCCTTTTACCCATTACTGGGTGTGGTACTCTGGTAGTAAGTGATATATTTTTTTGTGTGAAGTGTGGTTACTAGCCGTCAAATCACGGCCTCAAAAATATTAGTGGAGGGAGAGCCACAGAGGTAGTTTTAATGTGAAAAAAATTGTCGATATCACTAAGCCACCTACTATTTCAAATTGTAATTTATTTACTTCTTAATCATGAGTGCTACATAAAATTTCAAGACCAAATTAAACATCGTTTTTCCCAAATTCCGAAAACTACAACCAGTAGTAATTCCATCTTACTTCATTCTTAGAATTCACATCTGCAGAAATGCACAGACTTCAACGCTGCGTAAGAAACTGAACTCATCGTATCTTGAGTACCTCCCACTCTTTCTGGAAGTCGCGACTCATTATTACTACAACTTGACGCAAGGTGAACTCATAGCATTCATTTATTTGCGCCGAGCCGGCTAGTTGTGCGAAACGCAAAAGCGACGAATGCGTTTAGTAAAGAAACTAAAAGTTTTTACTACTTTACGCAGCGAGAAAGTTGTGAAGTAATCATTGATTTATTCAGTGAAAAAACTGAAAAATTGCAAGTGAAGTTATATTTACTTTTACTGTATTTTCAAAAATTTAAATAATATTAATTATTTTGAAAATTATTGTGTGTAACCAAGTAAATAATAATTTAATACAAGTATTTAACTAAAATAAATCGTGAAACCGGAACAATAAAGTGGTTTTTAATAAACAGAATTTAATTTATGTGTGAAAATATCCTTCAAATTTCCCTCATAAAAACAATTACAAAAAAGAAAAATCAAATACTGAAAGCTTTTCTAAAAAATAATTATTGTGTAGATTTTATTTTATTTACGAAGACAACTAGAATAGGAAATTATTCCTATATTTTGAGACTAACAGTAAGAAGCGAAAGAAAAATTGTGTTGAGCAAAACTTTGCTGTGCTTCAAGTTGAAGAAAAGGCAAATTTCCTGTAAAAAGGACAACTAAAATTGAAGAGGATACAAATAAAAATGTATTTTAAAATCAGAGTTTCGTAATAGTCGGTAATACTTTATAGTTTTCGAACAGAAAGAAAAGAAGAAAACTACAATTAAAATAATAATAGTTTTCCAATAGCTGTTAATACTTTTGGGTTTTCTAAAAAGAAGAAAGAAGCATCCTTGCTTCATAGTTTTAAAAAGAATAATCCAAATTTCTTGTAAGAAGGAAAACTAAAACTTAAACAGAATATATCTTAATAAATAGATAATAAATATTTATCAATAGCTGATAATACTGTTGAGTCTTCGAAAAGGAAGAAGGAAACATTTATCTAAAAGTTGTCGAAGAGAAAAAAAATTCGGCAACTAACAAAAACCATCATTGACCTGTCACTTAAAATGTGGTTCAAACCCTCCATCAGTCAATAAAACAAATATTCATACGATAAAATCTCCACGACATTGAAAGTGTTAATGACATTTCAACAAGTTCATAAATTATAACGCTTGCACCGTCACATGTTAAATTCCATGGATCACTCAATCACTCATCTGACGCTAGCTGATCCGGTGGAGCTCGGTGAGCTGGACCTAGCGCGCCACACAAACTTCACGTTGTACTTGACGGAAGCGGAAGTGGATGATGTATCCCGCGTGGCAGATCCGGATTACGAGCAGTTTTTGGCGGACGTTTGGGTGGGCATCGTCTTGACTCTTATGGTGCTTAGTTGTGTGTGTTGTATGTGTTCCTGTTTGCTTTATCACAAGTTCCAACAATGGAAGAGAAATAGTAAGTATTGTTTTATTTATTATTTATTTATTTAAATTATACTGTTCAACAGATCGTAGCCTAATAATAGGACAGGAACAATTACAAATATAATTACAAAAGATAAACACTTTAAAAATAACAACACTTTGATGATCGGGATATCAGTCGAATATATTTTGAAACGGTTACACTTCCTACGTTTCGGCGATAACTATCGCCTTCCTCAGGGATATGTAACGTCTAGTCATAAGTATAAACAAAATGTTTAAAAAAATAGAACATAATGTCACAAATTTAAAAAAATAAATAAATAAATAATTAAAAAGCTTTAAAAATTACACAACTCTTAACATTAACAAATAAAACACATTGAAAGGAACATTACAAAAAATCATTTACACAGTTTCTGTGACTAGATTTAAAACTGTGTAATTTTTGAAAAACTAGGATAGTTATAACATATGGAAAAAAATTATGTTTATAAAAATAATTTTTGGATTAAATTCTGTAATAATTTATTTAATTCGAGGTTTTGATATATTAAACGTATACCTTTGACAGGAAAAAATGTTCAAAAAATTCAATAAGAAATATATATATATATATATATATACAGACATATTTCTATTTCAATAAATTATGAAATACTGCTGCAAACATATATTTTTACGGCCCTGCCAGATAGTAAATTTGTCTTCTCTTAAATAAAAGAAGGAAGTGCTACTTTTCATCCCTAGTGAGGAATTGATATATTGTAATACTAGTGAAGAAAGGGTTTAATTGCAAAACGAGTACGAAAGTTGGAGCACGAGCGAAAGCGAGTGTTCCAATAGTATGAGTTTTGCAATGGTCCTTTCCCACGTACTATACTATTTTTTTAACATTAAACATGAAAATTACATTTTTACGTTCGAGATACAAGAAATTTAATAATTATTTTATATAAATCAATGGAGTTGTATTTGCAAATACACATCATGTTTCTTTGGTCACCATGTCAAATGTCATTTCCTTCACTCAATTTACTTGTGAAGGAAACGGTTACTATCACAACTAAATTCAGTTAGGGAAATGTCATTTTCACAAGTAATGTTGAAAAATAGTATATTGAAAGGGTATTATTGGAAAGCGACCTTTTTCATTTGATAATTTTCTTTTTTATTCTTATTTGAGGCATAGTTTGATTCAATTTTCATCAAAATTTAGGTTTCATTGTTTGTTTAGGTTATACTGTCAAAATTTCTTACAGCACTTGTATCGTAATAGAACTCATTACGACATTAGTATTGTAATATTGATATTATGTTATGCAATTAGGTATATATTTATAAATATGTTTACAGAATATATTCATTATTAATTAATTTTATTAATACCGTAATTTAAGTTGGGATTAATTTTAATCCAGTTTTATTTTTGTTGATATAATGATAACAAACAAAAAGAAGTACCTAGTTCTATTGTTCACAGAAGATATAAATCAATATGACATTTTTCAATATATTACAAACAAAATTATATTTATATATATATATAATTTTCTAGTAAATTAAAAATAAATATTTGCTCATTCATGATAAGAACTTATTAAGAATGTAGAAAATAAACAATCAACAATGAAACTCTTTGTAAAAGAGTTGTGTTTCGAGAAAATTATTCATAAAATAAGCACATAATTTACCATTTCAAAACAAAAATGTTAAAAATAATGTCAAGCTGTCAGGTAGATTGTTTCTACGTAGCGATTTACCATTGTTTTACACATTTACACGAATACAAGGAAATCTAATTCTGATAACGGGAATTACTAACGTTAATGTACATTACTTGTATACATTGTTTAAAGTTTAGCATGCCATGGAAATGAACTCATGCAATTGTTCCATCGCGGTTCGCGGTTGTTTAGTTTAACTGTATTTAGCTACATATTTTCCCGTTTAAAATACAATCTTCAGAACTGTACTTTGAGTTAGTAGTTTATTAAACAATTAAAAAGTAATTCACCTATTTTTGAACGTGAAGAAATATTTCGTTTACTTAAGTATTTCAGATATTAATAATAATTAGACAGCATTACTGTAATAATCCTCTTCTCCGCATATATACAAAATAACACAGATTTTTAAATGATTTTTGAACATTTATACTACTTTTATTATTATATATTTAAACGATTTTAATAAACTAAAAAAAAATTCACTCAATGGTTCAAATAGAAAATTTCACGAGCCGGAATACATTCCAAAATTATTGTGCACCCATCCATCTAATTTTTTTTACTCGATTATTTTAAATGTTACCAAAAAAAATTATTTTAAATTAAAATATTTACATATCTGCAGTACACGTTTTTCTACAGTGTTGTTCCATTTTCACATTTTCTCAAAATAAAAAGAGTAAAAAAGATCTACGTTCAAAACGAGAACGTGTTTTCATTTAAAGATATAATGCGTAATCATATTTAAAACAAAAACATATTAAATGTTTATAAACAAATATAATTTGTTTATGTTTTATTATAATAGTATTTCTTGATATTATCGTTGGCTATTTTATAAACCACCTATTCGTTTTTTTTTTATTAGGAAATTAACTGAAAAATAAAACTGGCATATTTAAATTGCGCTCAGTCTAGTAATTAATTTAATTCGGATTGTATATTCCTGGTGAAACATGCTATAGTAATTTCCTGTTTGAATGAAATAAGGCATACTGTAATGATAAATTTATTAAAGCGCAAATATGATTTCCGCTTTCTTTCCGGTCTGAGTAATGTCAATGTTAGCAAAAGACAATTTCTTTGTTTACAATTGAACATCGTGAAATGAATCACGGATTTTGTCATAGCAACCTTGGATCTGTATGCATATGAAACGTTTACACATTGTTTTACGCACCTGTTATAAAATTATTTTTCATTTGTTGGTGATAAAAAGTATGACTTATTTATGTTTTTGTTAACAAAGGAATAATTGCACTTTGAGTTTTCTTTTGTTTCGGAAACTGTGTTTTTAATATCTTAACAATTGTTTAAATTATAATAAATTTTCAAGTTTTATGTAACAATTAATCATTACTTAAGATAAATATAGAATTGCATAAAATAGAAATAACAGATAAATTAATTTAGTGACATAATGTCGAAATTGTGATAATCTATAGAGTAATCATTGTCATTACGTTATGGATCGGTAACAGATGATGATCAAGTTATAATTTTTCAAAAATTTTAAGAAAACAGAAAAAACATATTCTAAGAATGATGATCAGATCATGAATCATATGAAACATATTATTCTTTGAACCGCAGATCTATAGATCATAGTTTCCTTGGCAATGAAAATAAAAATGTATTCAATATTAACAACGAAAACTAATCAAAAAACTAATTAATTCTTTTATTGTATTCACAGGTAAAATATAATTCCGACATATTAGTTTTAATTTTAATTTTGTTGTCAGTTTTAAACAGAAATAGTAAAGGCAGTTAGTTTAAAAAGATAAAACAAAATATACGACATAAATTTTCTCTAACCTTCGGCCGAATCAGGAAGGTTAAGTCAAATTGGCAAAATAAATCGATATTGGGTAAAACCGATAGTTTTAGATTGGAAATTATCAAATACTCATTTATTTTAATTTGTTTTAAAATGTTATTGTTTATTAATTATTTTTTTCTGTCCACATTTAGTCAAATTTTTATTGCAGTTCCTTGTTCCCATTTAATAATCTAAAATACTAAAAAATTTAAATAAATTATTACCTATAGGAATAATATTAAAAAATTGAGTACACGACTGAATATATTTCTATTATTATCTTTTCGTAGAATAAAGTAAATAAATAAATATATTATCACGCCTTTTACTCATTACTGGGTGTGGCACTCTGCTGTAGCAGATCTCGTTAAGTGAAGGGGGTAGTTTTAACGAGGCGAAAATTGTTTGTCGCCTGTGAGAATCGAATCTGGGTCCTTAAATTCATAGACCGACTCGATACCACTGAGCCATCTACATCATTTATTTAGAATAATAATTTTAAAAATATTATGAGCTTCTTACTTTTTTGTTATGCATATTTATTACGAACGTCTCTTTTTAACGAACAATCATGTAGAAAGTAACATATTTTTAAACTATTATTAAATTAGTGAAAAAAGTAAATAGTACATTTTAATTTTTTTCTTACTATTTTTTTAGAGATCATTAAAAAAATGCTAACGACATTTTGAAACCAGTAAAAATAAATTTTAATTTGTTTGTCCGTAAATTTTATCTAATATGGATATGCAAACAATTGTGTGTATAACAAGTACTGAAAGCCTCTTTTATTAAAATGTAAAATTTATGAAAAACAAGTATTGCTTTTATTACTCATTGTACAAATGAGTATTATTTTAATTTGAATAGATAAATGTAGAAAAATAGAAAATGTTTCATACTTAAAATAGATTTTGTCTAATGTTTTATTTTAATTATTTTGTTTTTAGTTTTGGAGGCTCGACGCAGATCAAACAACGTCGAATCAGGCCAAAGCAACGACACAGAATCGTTGCCTAGTTATACAATAGTATCCGGTCTTCCAAGTTACGATGAAGCAATAGAACAATTAAGAAAAGTGCAAATTCAATCAAAAGAAGAGTTATCTAGTGAAACAAAAAGCACAGAACGATCATCTAGCGAGCCATGGGTGCCACATACACCACCACCTCCTATGACTAGATTATCTGTTTCTGAATTATTTCAATTGTATAAAAGCAGTAATTCGACACAATCATCTGTAGATGCCAAAACGTAAAACTTTAAAATCTGAATATTGTTTGTACAGACAGCGGCAGAATAATTTGAATTACTAATATTCTTCAAGGCTGTGATTGTATGTTTTGTTATTTATTTTTGGATGTGTTAATTTATTTATATATATTAGTGCGCTTGAAACTTACTAATCAAAATGACTTTTAGCTGACATCTCTCAGATATGATAAATACTTTAATACGTATTTTAATACTAAAAGTTTGTATGAAAATTAAAACATTAAACAATATATGACGATAATTATTTAACATATTTCGTAGAATATAGGATAAAGTTGTAAATAACATCCTACTTACTATTCTTAATTTTATTATTGTAAATAAAGATAATGAAAAAAATAGTATTTGTAAAAGGTTTTGTAATTTATTTATAGATCGGCCCTGATCCTGAAGATTAATTCTAATCTCTATATATAAACTTGAATAATTTATTTAGATATTTCACGTAAATAATCAAAAAAGTTTTTTTAAATTCGAATTTTGGGCAGTTACTTATGCGACATCTCTTAGCAAACATGTGAAGTAATATCTGTCAAGTAGACAAGGCTGTCACTGTCATTTTATTTTGAATAACTGTCAAGTTGAATAAAAACTAGCTTGAAAGTTTTATTAAACTGTAATTTCAGAACATTTTAACCATAAATTATATGATTGATTACCTAAATAACTTTAATATCTGATATACTGACTGGCAGCAGTGAAGATATTGGTTATTTAGGTTAAAGGAATATTTCTTTCGAAAATGACTACAAATCAGCTGTATAGCTTAACTTGGGGAGATTTTGGGACATCTTTAGTATCTGCTGTACAATTACTAAGATGCCATGGTGATTTAGTTGATGTTACTTTAGCTGCAGGAGGTAGATGTTTCCCAGCACATAAAATAGTTCTATGTGCTGCTAGTCCTTTTCTTCTAGATCTTTTAAAGGTAGTTTACTTTAGTACAACACTCGACAAAGATAATTAACATTTAAAATTATATTTAACAGAGTACACCATGTAAGCATCCAGTTGTAATGTTAGCAGGAGTAACAGCTTCGGATTTAGAAGCACTGCTAGAATTCGTGTACCGAGGAGAAGTTAGTATCGACCCTAATCAACTGCCATCATTGTTGCAAGCTGCTCATTGCTTAAATATCCAGGGTTTAGCACCTGCAACTACAAATGAAACTCATCATCAAAATACATTACATCACACAATCAAAGCAGTTATTGATATAGCAGTGAGTACTGTTTAAAAATTTTCAATAAATCAAATAATTTCTTAGCGATCATTTTAGAAAAATGACGATATCACTCAGACAAATGCAGCAACTCATGAGGCATTATCTAGAGATGTTATTAACTCTTTTCTGCCGTTAAGACGGCGTAAACGGATTAAAAGGAAATCTTCGAGCAGCAGTAGATCTAAATGGCCACGACAGGATATTGCAGAAAATACAGAAAATCGACCAGTTGAACAACAAAGTGTTACTGTTAACGAGCACGGCGAAGTTTTAAGTATGCCAGGTGTTCATCGAAAAACCGTAACAGTACAGAATAACACAACTGCTAGCGACACTTGTAAGACAAAATGAATACTAAATTAAGATTGAATTAGTTGGGAATTTTAATTTTTAGCAACTGAAGTATGGAACGAATCTGAACTAAACTTTACAAATGTTTCAACTCCAGGCACAATAACAACTCCAGAACAATTAATGGTAAACACAGCTCATATCCCAACCCACAATATCACCCAAGTTTCAGCATCTACAAACACATCAGCATCATCTACACCTAAAGTTCGCAGTGCTTCTGATCAACCAGGTGCTTGTCCTCTTTGCGGGTCGATGTTGCGTCAGGCTAGGAATCTTCGGCGACATTTATTAACTAGTTGCAAGTATAGAGACACAGGAGAAGCTTTACAAGCTTCTGCTGCTACTGCTACTGTTCAAACGGAACACAGAACGATACAACATTCGCGAGAACCGGAACTGCATCAGCTACAACCGGTTGCGATGCAAACTGTTGAAAGAGTTGCTCCGAGTTCAGCTGCACATTTGGAAAATAAAACTTCGGTTCTCACTCATATTTCTTGTAGTAATATGATTGTTACAGATTGTAATGCTATTAATTCTAATATGAAACAGTAATATTAATTAGGGTATGAATTAAACGATCAGTAAAAAAGGTTTTTTTCTATAACTGTCAAAAAATGTTCACATTTTTTCACTAATATCAATACGCGAAGTACTTAATTTTTTCATTAATTACATTAACATGACAACGCGTATTTTACGCACTGTTTTGCACCCGCTTCCAATTCTATTTCTTATGACACATCAGTAGTACCAAATTCACATTATTTTTTATTGTTTTCCTTCAGTTTATTTCAATAAATTAGTAATTATTGTATTATTCTTTTTTCACAGCTGTAGAAAAAAAATTGTTTGTATTTTGGTGGGTGAAATACAATAAATTCGACACATTAAAATGCAGTTGTGACAATACAAGTATTCAGATTTCAGATGATTTTGATTGGACCTTTTTTAGAAAGGTGAACTATATTTTACTGTTCAAAAACTTATTTTACTGAGCGTTTAAATTATTACCTATTAAAAAATAATAATCCATGAAATTAAGGTGTGACAACGAGAATATGGTTTAGAAAGGTCGATAAATAATATAATAGCTGTAATACTATCAAAAATAATGAAATTAGTTTGTGAGTAGAGTCTAGTACCTACCAAATAGAAAATAACATTTCGAAAACCGAATTTGTAAGTTATAAGACGTTAACTTTTGTTTTGCGGTAAAATGTGATATTCTGTACTATATAAGTTATTATTTATACCAATTAATAATTGCTTTTTGGTAATTAATAAGGAAGACTTCTTAATTTGTAAGTATATTTATACATTTTTAGAAGTATAATATAACCAGTCGGTGGATAAAAGAAATATTTGATGGCGATAGAAATATATTTATCTGTAACTTATTGTGAATGTTGTAAATATCGCCTAGAATATGCAAACATGTGCTATAATACTTTATTTTCAGTTTGAGTTTTAAATAAATGCATAAATATTTGCTTCACTAATAATATTATAAATTGGTTGCAATTCTATTGAATTAAGAATATTTTAAATGTGACTGTGATATAATGTATAAAAATGTACATAACAATATACCCATTGCCACTAATTATTCATTTCATGATTTTCAACGATAAAAATGTATTATTATTCAGGAGGACTTTCTTCTGTAGTAGTAGCTTTATTAGCTTCTTCAGCAGCAGCGTCTGCAGGCGGAGCTTCAGCTGCTGGTGCATCCGCTGGTGGAGCTATCAGATCCGTTGGTTCTTGATAGCCGGACATATCAAAGTCAAGCATGTCATCCATATCATCTCCCTCTTCTTCTTCCTCTTCTTCTTCTTCATCTATTTCTTCTAACCCTTCTTCAGAGCCACCTTCAGTTGATCCAGATTCTCCTGATTCGTCAGAAGTTTTAGATGAAACAGAGGATTTCGAACCACGTCCTCGTTTCTTCTTTTTCTTTGGTACTACTATTTCGGGTTCGGGTTCTGATTCTGGTTCATCGTATCCTTCCGGGAAGAATAATTCGCATTCTTTTTCACCAACAACGCAATTTGGGCTTACATACATCGGTCCCAGAAGAGAATATGATAATAATGGTTCGCTTTTCTTTTTTGATATTTGAACAACCAATTTGGCATCGCTGAAACAAGTAAGGAAATATTACCTATATTATGTGGTAGGTGGCTCAGTGGTATCGAGTCGACCTGTGGATTTGAGAACCAAGGTTCGATCCCCATAGCCGACAAACAATTTTCACCACATTAAAACTACCCCTGTGGCTCTCCTTCACTAACATCTTTGGGGGCCGTGACTTGACGATCAGTAACCGCACTTCACGTGAAGAAATATATCACTTACCGAGATCTGCTACGGCAGAGTGCCACATCCAGTAATGGGTAAAAGGCGTGATGATATATTTATTTTATTTATTCACTAATTTATTGAAGTAAATTGAAAAAAACAATAAAAAATAATATAAATTTAATTTTTGTGCACTTGTTACGAAAAGTATAATAGGCTTCACGGGAGGGCGCGATTATCCCTTGTGTGAAGTGGGAATAGCTCGACTTCACACGCGGAAATAATCGCTTGTTTCCGTCCCTTGATGCATAACATACTATTCTTCCATCGAGAAGAAAATTAATACTATAACATGGCAATTGCATATTAGTGACATTCAGATGATATCTGTCAAATTTTATTTTCTGACGGGGCAGTGAAAAAAGTATATCTTGTGAAGAAAGTATAATTCTTTCCTTAGGTGCTTTATAATCCCTCGCGTTCGGCTCGGGAATTATAACGACACCTTCAGGAAGAAATGACATAGAAATAAAAGTTATTCAGAAATTGTAATGTAGGCTCAGTTAATTTTTAATGTGAAGATATTTACGTCAAAAATAAATAGTGTACTTACACTGGGGGCACATGGATTTTGTTAAATTGATCACCAGATTTGGCGATAAGTTCAGCTGTTTCTGGTTCTGCACTAGTAAAGAATCCAAGTCTCATTGTTCCTTCAGGCCATTCATTCGCCAATTGTAAAACTTCAGTTTTTTTAAAAGCATCAAATGCACAAATAAGATGTGGAGGAATAGGTTCAGGCTCAGGAAGATCATATTTCTGAGTGATATGTGGAAAAATGATCCTCATTGCAAGAGCTAAACATTTTGGGTTTTCTGGTACATATAGTCCTGGAATTGGAACTTCAATCATATTTTCTTCTTCAGTTGCTGATGATTTGCGCTGTGAACCGGGTACTGCGGATTTCCTGGATCTACGAGGTGTTTCTATTATTGGGTGTTTGATTTCTTCTATTCCTGGTATCGGTATTGTTGTTAAATCTTTCACAGATGCTTGTACTTCTCCTTTTTCTTCTCCTTCTACTTCTTCTGTTTCAGGTTCTTCGACTCGTATTTTTATTGTTGTGGATATTTTCACTGCAATTGATTCTTCATCACCTGGGGGAGCTTTATGTAGACCATAAAATTTTTCTAAAAATATTTTAATTGGATCAATTTCTTCATCGCCCATAGGGGCTTGGAATAGTAATCCTGTTAGTTCGTCTCGTAGTAGTTCCTGTTTTTCTATATCGGTATATTCCCAAGTGGAATAATATAACATTTCATAAAAATCTTCTTCTGTAAGCTGATATTTGAGAGGTTTTCCAGCAACTGTCATTGGAGTCTCTTTTACTGCATTATGTATTTGTGACATGCCGTCATTTCCTACATGAGGCCAAGTTAAGACAATATTAAATTCCCTTAAAGGTTCTATTAAATTCTCGACGACCTCTTCCCTTCTTTCGTTGATTGCTTTTTCTTTTGCTTCGCGTTCAATGCGTTCTGCTTCTTCTCTGATTCTTGCTTCTTCGTCCGCCACTTCTTGTTCTTCTTCTGTTAGTTGCTCAAAATCGATACCTTCTCGATGTGTTTTTGAAGCTATTGCTTGCTTTGTTAGTTTTATTTCTTCAGTTAGGATACTAATTAGTCGAGGAGCATCTGCACCAAACATGAGCCGTATCATTCGTCTATTCTAAAAATATTTCATAGAAAGGTTATTATTATTTTGATAATAAAATATAAACACTTGTCTCACGAAATTCAGCCTCCAAGTCACCTTATGAGGGCATCGTCAGAGGCTGACCAGCACAGTTAGTAACCATAGACGCGTTTCGCTCTTATTAGAGCTCATCAGTATGGTATAACACACTCCTTCACCTAGAACAAAGTTCACATGAAGGAGTGTGTTATACCATACTGATGAGCTCTAATAAGAGCGAAACGCGTCTATGGTTACTAACTGTGTTGGCCAGCCGCTGACGATGCCCTCCTAAGGTAATTTGGAGGCTGAATTTCGTGAGACTTAGACAAGTGTTTAGTTTTATATTTTATTATTAAAGCTAGTCTCACCAAGTGAGCATTCAAAGACAATTAATTTTGTCTTTATTGTTTTATTATTATTTTGTGCGGATATTTGGAACAATTACCGATATGAACATCCATGTTGGTCGACTTTTATTTTTGAAGCGTTCCAAACATGGTATTTCATCACATTTTGCCTGAAATCATAAATAAATAGTAAGTTTTTAATAATATAATCTTCAAAATTAGGTTTATACTGCAGCTAGAGTTAGAGTATCGCCTCCAATTTCGAGTTTAACTTTCCGTAAATTTCCTAACATTCCTCCGCATGGTCCACACCAATCAGAATAAATGTCAACAACTAAAAACAAATATGTGTTAATAATTAATATAAATATTTAAGCGTGTTTATCAACAACTTACGTATCAATCCATCTCGATCGACAAGCAGATCCCAATTTTCTTTATTGTCAACTTCAATTTGAAGTTGGGCTGCTCCTCCCTTTTTCGCCATTTTCCTAGTTATTGATACCTATGTTTCCATGGTTTCTTTGTTAAATTGATATTAGATTTGGAAAGGACGCAGATGTGATATAATAAGTTTATAAAATGAAGATTTTATTGGTTACATATGTTCTTATAATTTTAAAATATGGTGTATTAAACGATATAATTTCGTTGAGTATTTGTGTAGGTAATTGTTGAATCAGTATAAAATGGCCAACCTTTAATTGCATTGGGATTATATTTATTATTTGATAAAATTAATATATCATCTAAAAATATGGTATCTAATATATCTTGAGTATAATAAATAGATTTTTGTATAAGTTCTTCTACGTAGGTTTCTTCTTCCTAACATGAAACATTTTAAAAATATTTGGATAAAATAAATCATTTCATTACTTACAATATAACTTTGCTTCAAATTTTTTAAAGTGCGATGCATTTCCAAAATTTCTTCTCTAACATTTTTTAGAAGATTATCCATTTCTTTTAATTTCATTTCCAAAGATGATACATGCTTATCAGGATGTAATTTTAACTTCTTTACAATTGATACGTCAATATTATTATTAGTATTGTTAATAACTTTATTTGAAACAATATTACGTTTGAGCTTTTTATTTATATACGAAGTAGAATCTGTATAAATGAATAAAAATATTAGTTAAACTGTTAATTATATTTTGTTTGATTTTATTACCATTTCTGTAAATTTTATTCCACATAGCTGGATGAATTATTGCTAACAATAATTTGTCTCTTGAGTGGTTTTCGTTAAGAAGTTGTGTTATTTTTTCAACTGGTGGAATAAAGACAATTTCTTTATTATTTTCTTCACAGCATTCACAAATTTCATGAGACACGTTTGGGTTTTCAACTGTGTTTACTTTTTGTACCCTGATATTCTCTTCGTTATTTTTATTTCTTGTGCAAAGTTTATTTGGAATTAAATCTGACAACCACCATCCGAATGATGTGTCATTATTGTTTGAAACTACTTGGCCTTGTGTGTTTAAGAAATACATGTTCAGTATTAAACGTTTGGCGAACTGATGAATATAATTTCTTGTCGATTAACTTTCAAACTAAGGTTTCATTTCAAGATGACGTTTACCTTTTAGGATATTTGATATAAGTATTAATATGGCTTCATGAATTAGCGAATTACACTTGTGAAATTAATAATTTAATTGTAAACTTTCATTAGTTAAGTACTTTGTTGAATAGATACAAATTATCTTTTTGTATGTAGTAATTTGTTATTGATAACACATGTTTTTATCTAAATGTTTTATAGATAAGATGTTTAAAGGTACGTAACTTATTTGCGTCATTGGTAAATACTTTTTTATTTATGATTTTTAAACAATGGGTACATTTTGAGTAATCACAAACTCATTAAAGCCCGCATTAATTATTTTACAAGCGATATCATATAAATCGTAATTTTGTATTCACGCAATAAATTTTCATTTATTCTTATGCCTATGGCACACTGGTCGATGAGCGTCGATGAGCATCGATGAACTCATCGATGAAACAACAGAACGCACCCGTCATCGACGAAAATTAGAGGCTCCTCTATTTCCATCGAAGAGCTCATCGATGAAACGAACGTATCTCATTTCACTCGTATCATTTGTGTCTCACTTCACGTTAGCATATTTTTGAAATTTAGTTTTTGTTTTTCAACTTCATTGTTTGGCAATAACTCAAAAACTAAAAGAGATATTGAAATGCGGTTTGAACGAGTGTATTTCTCGTGCGCTACTTAACTTGTACCGGTATTTTGAAAATTTTTGAATTTTTTTTTCGAAATTTTCTTTTGTCGATATTTTAAAAAGTTGAAAAGATAATGAAAATCTGAAAACACCAGTGAATTCCTCGTGTGAAAATACATAGGTATGCAAATTTTCAGAAAAAAATTCGAACGGATACAAAAAATCGAAAATTGCCGTTTTTTGAAGATTTCTTAAGGGGTTAGCCTTAAGATTTTTACGATTTTTGGCCATTTTTCGTTTTTTTGTAATAAAAAATTTATCCGTGCGAATTTTCTTCTGAAAATTTGCACACCTATGTATTTTTACACGAGGAATTCACTGGTGTTTTCAGATTTTCATTATCTTTTCAACTTTTTAAAATATCGACAAAAGAAAATTTCGAAAAAAATTGAAAATTTTTCCAAATTTTCAAAATACCTGTACAAGTTAAGTAGCGCACGAGAAATACACTCGTTCAAACCGCATTTCAATATCTCTTTTAGTTTTTGAGTTATGGGCTTTCAAAGTTGAGCTTAAAAAAAGTCAAAAATTGCTGTAACTCAAAAACTAAAAAAGATATAAGGATGCGCCTTGCGCCATTCGATTTATCGTGGTCTGAATTATATAGAACCACATTTCAATAATTTTCGATTTTTGAACTGGTTCAACCCAAAATTCTCATTATTTGTATGTACGAGCTCTTAAACGAAGAATTTGCGAACAAACCTCTACACAAAAGAACTTTTGGATTGTTTTGAGGTTCTAAATTTATACCTAATGTTTAGTTAATGTAATTTAAAGTAATTCAAATTCATTTAATTTATTTAAACTTAAAATGTTTCTTCAATGCATTGCTGAAAATATGATTTTCCCTATGTTTACTTTTAAAATAAACGCTCTAATGTATTGCTGTCAAACTTTTTAACTGTAACTAAGGTAATGATATATCCCTATGTTTACTGATAAGAAAAACTCCCGGTATAGTATGTTATGCATCAAGGGAGGGAAACAAGCGATTATTCTCGCGTAGAATGTTTCTCTCCCTAGGGGAGAAAAGCAGTGTTTCTCTCTCTAAAATTAGGGAATAAGAACGTGTTTCTTGTACATGTGTTACGAAAAAATTATTACCTGTCAGAAACGAGGAGACAATGACACCATCTGAAAAAAGTTATTTTCGTACCAGAAACACGCAATAAAAAGGGATAAATGATACAATTATATATTCCGGTATTATTGTTTTATTTTCAATTACATTTATGTCTTACATATCGTTACATTTGCCAATAAATCAATAGCACACTTGCTTACATCTAGAACAATTTTTCCTACCTCATTTGCTCCCTTTGCTAATTGTGCAGAGGTACATGTTCCAAGATTGAGTTTCAATCCGCTTACAAATGTAGTGGCATCATTAAACGCAATTGTTATAGCAGAACTAATTTCATTTATAATCTTAAGTGTTGGAATCAGTTTACTGCAGGAGCCTGAATTTTTAAAATTTTTTAATGATTCTTGATATTCTGCAATTAATTTTGAAGACTTGCGAAAGGTATTATTTGAATGATTGATGATATCTATACTCTGGTTAATTTCATTCGTAACACATTCGATTTCATCATGTACGAAGTTATCCAACACTTGTCCGAAGCCATTTGTGACATTGCGCAAACATTGGGAGATATTAGCACCATTCTTTTCTGCTTCCTTCTTGATTTCATCAGTTTCTATTTGTGCGTTAGTGATGGTTATGTTTATTGCTGCTTTAGCTTCGTTAATTGCTGTTTGTCCTTGTGAAGTACAATTATTTTTATATTGTTCAAGGATTGTCTGGTAATTTTCTAAAGTGATTTGTAGGTTTTCAATTTCTTCTTCAGCAATTTTAATCAAATCATCGATTCCTATGTTTATCTGTTGGAGAAAAAATATTATTTTAATTTTTAAAATAAAATAATGATAAATTGTATAAGTAAATAATAATAACAAAATTTTGATAAAGTAATTTAAAATATATTTTAATTGAGAAGACAGTTTTCCTTACCACAGTTAAGTTCTCAACGCATGTGGTGACATTTTCAACAATTTCGTTTACAGCAGAAACTGCGCCTTTTGCTATTTGTATTGCAGCACATGTTTCAAGTCTAAATGTCAGTTCGACTACAAACACAGTGGCATTAGTCACCTCCTTTGTTATTTCAAGAGGAAGACTTATTGTAAGATTCTTAGCTTCTGTAATTACATTCTGGATGCAAACACTGGAACTCGGTTTGGTTCCGCAAGCATTCAATTTCTTTTGAAGATTTTCAACTTCTTTAGAAGAACTATTGATGATCTCAATTGCATTGTTGATGATATTTAAACCTTTATTGATTTCCTCTGTAACGCAGTTGATTTCATTTTGTAGAAAGCTTTCAGACACTTGCTTGAAATCATTCGTAACGTTCACTAAACATTGGGAAATGTTAGTTTCATTTTCTTTAGCTTTCTTCTCAATTTCATCAATTTTTTGTTGTCCGTCAACGATGGTCAAGTTTAATTCGAGCTTGGCTTCCTCGATTACTTCTTGTTTTTGTAAAGTATAATTGTATTTAAATTCCACAAGAACTTCCAATGAAACTTGAATTTTTTCGTGTGTAACGTTTTTCAGTATTTCAATTGCTTCTTCAGCTTGTTTACTCAATTCCTCGATGGTTTTTGTAATATTCACCTGTGTGTAGACAAATTATAGTACCAAAAAATTTATTGATTGATATAATATCGATAATTTAAAGAAGTAATGGTAATAAGTAGAATATTGTACTACGGTTTGATACTTATTTATTATTATGTCTAATTCCAATTAAAGTGTAGCAACTCCTATAGATTATAGTGGAATTCAAACCACTCAGATACAATACAATTATCTTTAATTTAATTTGAAATAAGAGAAATTTGAATGCACGGCCTCATGCTTATGACATAATTATTTAATTTGTCTATGATTTACATATAATAATAAAATAAGAATAAATTACGTAGACACTTGATGTAGCTTCACAAAATTATTTATTAACAATAAGTTGATCGATTTCGGCTTATTAGGCCATCTTCAGAACGTTGACTGATTAAAATACAAGTTACACACAGTTTATATAGTACAGTGATTAACGGTCAAGTTCATTTACAAAGATCTTAATAGTATCTGAATGAAACAAATTGAGGACATTTTTTTTAAACCGCTATGAATAGCTTTCTGAATTTCAAATGCTTCTAAGAAGTTCATTCTACGTCCTTTATTGGTAAAGTGTAAAATTTCCAGTTTATCAATGTTGCAGGTGTGATTTTTTTCATTCGAATGTATCGCCATATAGGAGTCAGTTTTTTTAAATTTGAAGGATCTCATATTCTTAGAAGCATTTGAAATTCAGAAAGTTATTCATAGCGGCTTAAATGTCCTCAATGACCAGTTGGATTTGTTTCATTCAGATACTATTAAGATCTTTGTAAATGAACTTTACCGTTAATCACTGTACCTACTGTATAAACTGTGTGTAACTTGCATTATAATCAGTCAACGTTCTGAAGATGGCCTAATAAGCCGAAATCGATCAACTTATTGTTAATAAATAATTTTGTGAAGCTACATCAAGTGTCTACGTTCTTTATTCTTATTCATAATGTTTCACCAAGTGCCAACGGCTCATACTTTTTATATTATTAATAATAAAATGGTTATTTAGTGTACAATAAATATATCCATACCTTCATTAAATTTTCAGCGCATGAGGTGACATCTTCAACAATTTCATTTACTGCAGAAACTGCGCCATTTGCTATTTGTATTGCAGTACACGTTTCAAGTCTAAATTTCAGTCCGGCTACAAACACAGTGGCATCAGTCACCTCCTTTGCTATTGCAAGAGGAAGACTTGTTGTAAGATTCTTTGATTCTGTAATTACATTTTGGATGCAAACATTGGAACTCGGTTCTGTGCCGCAAGCATTTAATTTGACTTGAAGAGTTTCAATTTCTTTGGAAGAATTGTTGATGACTTCAGTTGTATTGTTGATGATGTTTAAACTTTGATTGGTTTCTTTTGTAACGCAGTTGATTTCATTTTGTAGAAAGGTTTCAGTCACTTCCTTAAAGTCACTTGTAACGTTAACTAAACATTGGGAAATGTCAGTTTCATTTTCTTCAGCTATCTTCTTGATTTCATCAATTTGATGTTGTCCGTCAATGATGGTCAAGTTTAGTTGCAGCTTGGCTTCTTTGATTGCTGCTTGTTCTTGTGAAATACAAATGGCTTTTATATCCACAAGAATTTCCAAGGATACTTGAGTATTATTTTGTGTAACGTTTTTCAGTATTGCAATTGCTTCTTCAGCTTGCTGAATCAATTCTTTGATGGGTTTTGAAATATTCCCCTGTGTCTAGACAAATTATAATATTAAAAAAATTAATTGTTATAATAATGATAATTCAATGAAATATTGGTAATAAATAGATTATTTTGTACTACCGTTTGATGTTCATTCATTATTATGCATAATTTTAACTTAATTCCAATTAAAGTGTAGCGACGCCTATAAATTTTAATGATATTCGAACCACAGATATAAAGTAGTTTTCATTTATTTAATTTGAAATCAGCTAAATTTGTTATCATTTACATAAAATAATATAATGTTGATTTAATGCACTATAAAAATATCCATACCTTCATTAAGTTATCAGCGCATGTGCTGGCAAGTTTAACAATTTTGTTTACTGCAGAAACTGCGCCTTTTGCTATTTGTATTGCAGCACATGTTTCAAGTCTAAATTTCAGACCGACTACAAACACAGTGGCATCAGTCACCTCCTTTGTTATGTTAAGAGGAAGACTTATTGTAAGATTCTCAGCTTCTAATATTACATTCTGGATGCACACCCTAGAACTCACGTTTGTTCCACAAGCTTTCAATTTGTCTGAAAGAGTTTCAATTTCTTTGGAAGAATTGTTGATGATTTCAGTTGCATTGTTGATGATGTTTAACCCTTGATTGATTTCCTTCGTAACGCAGGTGATTTCATTTTGTAAAAAGGTTTCAGACACTTCCATGAAGTCACTTGTAATGTTAACTAAACATTGGGAAATGTCAGTTCCGTTTTCTTCAGCTGTCGTCTTGATTTCATCAATTTTCTGTTGTCCGTTAACAATAGTTAAGTTTAGTTGCAGCTTGGCTCCTTCGATTGCTTCTTGTTTTTGCAAAGTACAATTGGTTTCTAATTCTACAAGAATATCCAAGGACACTTGTATTTTGTCTTGTGTACCGTTTTTCAGTTTTTCAATTGCTTCTTTAGCTTGTTTAATTAATTCTCCAATGGAGATTCCAGGATAGTCCTGTGTATAGAAAAAATATAGTATCCAAAAATATTATTAATTAATACAAAGTTGTTAATTTGAAAGAACAATGATTATAGGTTTAACGGTCAAGTAATTTATTGTATTACCATTTGATATTTATTCATTATTATGCATAATTTTAACTTAATTCCAATTAAATTATATCGACGCCTACATATTATAGTGGACTTGGAACCACTCAGATACAAAGTAATTTTCATTTATTTGTTTTGAAATCAGCGAAATTCGAATGCGCGATCTCTTGTTTCAGATAGTTTTATTTACATAAAATATTAAAATGCTGATTTAATGTACAATAAAAATATCCGTACCTTCATTAAGTTATCAGCGCATATGCTGGCAAGTTTAACAATTTTATTTACTGCAGAAACTGCGCCTTTTGCTATTTGTATTGCAGCACATGTTTCAAGTCTAAATTTCAGTCCAACTACAAACACAGTGGCATCAGTCACCTCCTTTGTTATTGCAAGAGGAAGACTTATTATAAGATTATCAGCTTCTGTAATTACATTCTGAATGCAAACTATGGAACTCGGTTTTGTTCCGCAAGCATTCAATTTTTCTTGAAGAGTTTCAACTTCTTTGGAAGAATCAGTGACGATTTGAGATGTATTGTTGATGATGTTTAAACCTTGATTGATTTCCTTCGTAACGCAGTTTATTTCATTTTGTAAGAAGGTTTCAGACACTTGCTTGAAGTCATTCGTTACGTTGACTAAACATTGAGTGATGTCAGTTTCATTTTCTTTAGCTATCTTCTTGATTTCATCAATTTGTTGTTGCCCGTTAACAATAGTCAAATTTAGTTGCAGCTTGGCACCTTCGATTGCTTCTTGTTTTTGTAAAGTACAATTGGTTTTTAATTCTACAAGAACTTCCAATGAAACTTGAACTTTTACTTGTGTAACGTTGTTTAGTTTTTCAATTGCTTCTTTAGCTTGTTCAGTTAATTCTTTGATGGTGTTTGTAATATTCCCCTGTGTATAGATAAATTATAATATAAAACAAATATTAATTGATATAATATAGATAATTTAAAGAAATAATGGTAATAAGTAGATTATTGTATTACCGTTTGATATTTATTTATTATTATGCCTAATTTTACCTTAATTCCAATTAAAGTGTAACGAAGCCTACATATTATAGTGGAATTCGAACCACTAAGATACAATGTGAAATACAATTTGAAATCAACGAAATTTAAACATACGACCTCTTGCTTAAGACGGTATTACATTCAATTTGGCTATCATTTACATATAAAAATAAAATGTGAATTTATTGTACAATAAAAAATATTCTTACCGTTATTAAGTTATCAGCACATAAGGTGACAGCTTTATTAATTTCTATTACTGCAGAAACTGCGCCTTTTGCTATCTGTATTGCAGCACATGTTTCAAGTCTAAATTTCAGACCGACTACAAACACAGTGGCATTAGTCACCTCTTTTGTTATTTCAAGAGGAAGACTTATTGTAAGATTCGTAGCTTCTGTAATTACATTCTGGATGCAAACAATGGAACTCGGTTTTGTTCCGCAAGCTTTCAATTTTTCTGGAAGAGTTTCAGCTTCTTTGAAAGAATTGTTGATGATTTGATTTGCATTGTTGATGATGTTTAACCCTTGATTGATTTCCTCTGTAACGCAGTTAATTTCATTTTGTATGAAAGTTTCAGACACTTGCTTGAAGTCATTTGTAACGTTAACTAAACATGGAGTGATGTCAGTTCCATTTTCTTCAGCTAGTTTTTTGATATCATCAATTTTTTGTTGTCCGGCAACGATGGTCAAGTTTAGTTCGAGCTTGGCTCCTTCGATTGCTTCTTGTCCTTGTAAAGTACAATTACCTTTTAATTCCACAAGAATTTCCTTGGCTAGATTATATTTTTCATGTGTAACGTTTATCAGTATTCCAATTGTGTCTTCAGCTTGTTCAATCAATTCTTCGTTGGTTTTTGTAATATTCACCTGTGTATAGACAAATTATAACATATAAAATTAAAATTAATTGATATAATATTGGTACGTTTAATGCTCAAGTGGATTATTGTACTACCGTTAGATATTTATTCATTATTATACATAATTTTAACTTAATTCCAATTATAGTGTAGCGAAGCCTACAGATTATAGTAGAACTAGAACCACTCAGATAGAATGTAATTTTGTTTTATATAATTTATAATTAGCGACTAAAATATTTATTTAGTGTACAATAAAAATATTCTTACCTTCATTAAATTATCAGCGCATGAGGTGACATCTTCAACAATTTCTATTACAGCAGAAACTGCGCCTTTTGCTATTTGTATTGCAGCACATGTTTCAAGTCTGAATTTCAGCCCGACTACAAACAAAGTGGCATTAGTCACCTCGTTTGTTATTTCAAGAGGAAGACTTATTGTAAGATTCTCAGCTTCTGTAATTACATTCTTAATGCAAACAATGGAACTTAAGTTTGTTCCGCAAGCTGTTAATTTGTCTTGAAGAATTTCAACTTCTTTGGAAGAACCGGTGACGATTTGAATTGCATTGTTGATGATGTTTAAACCTTGATTGATTTCCTTCGTAACGCAGTTGATTTCATTTTGTAAAAAGGTTTCAGACACTTCCTTGAAGTCACTTGTAACGTTAACTAAACATTGGGAAATGTCAGTTCCATTTTCTTCAGCTTTCTTATTGATTTCATCAATTTTTTGTTGTCCGCCAACGATTGTCAAGTTTAGTTCGAGCCTGGCTCCTTCGATTGCTTCTCGTTTTTGTAAAGTACAATTGGTTTTTAATTCTACAAGAACTTCCAATGAAACTTGAACTTTTACTTGTGTAATGTTGTTTAGTTTTTCAATTGCTTCTTTAGCTTGTTCAGTCAATTCTTTGATGGTGTTTGTAATAGTCCCCTGTGTTATAATATTAAAAAAATAATAATTGTAATAGTATCGATAATTTAAAGAATTAATGGTAATAAATAAATTATTGTACTATCGCTTGATGTTTATTCATTATTATATATAATTTTAACTTAATTCCAATTAAAGTGTAACGAAGCCTACATATTATAGTGGAATTCGAACCACTCAGATTAAATGTAATATTATTTTATTTAATTTGAAATCAGAGAAATTTGAATGGACGACTTCTTGCTTAAGACGGTTTTATCCATTTGTCTATGATTTACATATAATAATAAAATGTTAATTTATTGTACAATAAAAATATTCTTACCGTTATTAAGGCATCAGCACATGTGGTGACATCTTCAACAATTTCTTTTACTGCAGAAACTGCGTCTTTTGCTATCTGTATTGCAGCACATGTTTCAAGTCTAAATTTCAGACCGGCTACAAACACAGTGGCATCAGTCACCTCTTTTGCTATTTCAAGAGGAAGACTTATTGTAAGATTCTCAGCTTCTAATATTACATTCTGGACGCAAACAATGGAACTTGGTTTTGTTCCGCAGGCTTTCAATTTATTTTGAAGAGTTTCACCATCTTTAGAAGAACTGTTGATGATTTCAATTGCATTGTTGATGATGTTTAGACCTTGATTGATTTCCTCCGTAACGCAGTTGATTTCATTTTGTAAAAAGGTTTCAAACACTTGCCTGAAGTCATTCGTAACGTTGACTAAACATTGAGTGATGTCAGTTTCATTTTCTTCAGCTGTCTTCTTGATTTCATCAATATGTTGCTCTCCGTTAATAATAGTCAAGTTTAGTTGCAGCTTGGCTCCTTCGATTGCTTCTTGTTTTTGCAAAGTACAATTGGTTTTTAATTCCACAAGAATATCCAGGGAAACTTCAATTTTCTCTTTTGTAACGTTTTTCAGTTTTTCAATTGCTTTTTCAGCTTGTTCACTAATGTTTCCTTTGATTATCTGCGGTTTTCAAAAAAAATTAATTAATTGATAATATTTTGATAAGTTGAAGAATTCATAATTATTTTATCTTAATGATAATAATAATAAACTCTTGATTTTATCAATAAATTTTTGTTTTGCACAAAAATTTGTTGCTTAGCAAAAGGCACGAAAGGAAACTAATTTTGCTACCAGTAAATAAAAAATGTATTTACACAGAATTTGACAGGTAAGATAATTTCCCGAAGCAATAAAATAATATTGGGTCAAACTAACAAAATAAATTAAAACAATTTTGTATCAAATTGACAACATATAAACATATTTATTAAGTTTATTAGTATTAGATGAACTACTACATTTCGGCTCGGTGAGTGCGGACCCTGTACTGCAATTGGAATTTAGTTTATGTTGCACAAAGTAGCATAAATAAATAAATAAAACTGTGCTTACTTATTGGTTGAATTTTCAAATATTTTGCATTTGGTGGGAAACAGATTACGGAAAATTATTTATTTATTTATTTATGTTACGCTGTACAACATGAACTTAATCCCAATTACAGTACAGGGTCCGCACTCACCGAGTCGCAGTGTGGTAGTTTATATAATTTTTAGCTTGAGTGAGATTCGAACTCGGGATCTCCGAATTCGAATTCCATATTGCTATTTACACCACCGTACTGACGGACAGTAACAGTATAACGGAATAAATTGAAAATATTTTGAAAAGTCTTGGCAATAAGTTGGAGAAAGAAACTGGACAATTATTTTTAATTTATCGAACTTTTGACTAATATTTAAGTACGTTATTTTTTGGCTAAAAAAATTAATTCAAACAGAGGAATTATATTTGACGCGTTGACAATTTCCTATTTGTCAAAAAAGAGCTTAATTCTCAACAGGATTGATTAAAATGCACACACGTGACAATGAATAAAATATTTCATTGGTTTTACAAAAGTAAAAAAAATAATCTGTATAAAACTATACTTATTGGTTGAATTTTCAAGTGTTTTGCATTATGATTGGTTGAAAACACATCAATAGAAATTATCGTAGTTGTTCTTACCGGAGTTAAATCAGCAGCACATGTTTTGACATTTGTAACAATTTCTTCAGCTGCAGAAAAAGCTCCTTTTGCTATTTGTATTGCAGCACATGCTTCAAGTCTGACTTTTAGTCCAACTACAAATGCAGTGGCATCAGTCACCTCCTTTGTTATTTCAAGAGGAAGACTTATTAATAGCTCCGCAATGTCCTTAATCAAATTGCCGATACAAGTGAAACTGAACAAGTTGCGTCCACATGCTTCCAGTTGTCCTGGAAGATCTGCAACTTCTGTCAAAGTATTGTTGACGGTTCGGATTGCGTCTTTGATGATGTTTAAACCGTGGTCAATTTCGTTGGTAACGCAATGGATTTCATTTTGTATAAACTCTTCAAACACTTGTTTGAAGCCATTTGTAACGTTGATCAAACATTCGGAGATGTCTATTCCGGATGCTTCAGCGTTCGTCTTGATTTCGTCAATTTCTTTTTGAGCATTTGCTATGATTATGGTTAGGCTTGAATTTGCTGCTGCGATTGCATTTTGTCCTTGCGAACTGCAATTTATTTTTAATGATTCAAGATCTATTAATGAATTATTAACTTTTACTTGTATAACATTGTCAATATTTTCAATCGCATCTTCCGCTTGTTTAATCAAATCATCTATTAGGTTTGTGTGGACAGGTGATAACTATCGAAAAAATTCATATAAATTCTTAAATTATTTGAATGTTTAATAATATTTTATTTTTTCTACTCCAATGCTTTAATTTCCTTATTAAGTATGTAATATCAAAAGTATAAGCCGTTGGCACTTGGTGAAACATTATGAATAAGAATAAAGAACGTAGACACTTGATGTAGTTTCACAAAATTTTGTGAAATTACATCAAGTGTCTACGTTCTTTATTCTTATTAGGTATGTATTATCTGTTGTTTAATGACACATTAAGTTACAGATTTTCATTATGATACTAATTATTAACCATTAACAGCACAGCAACTACTGTTTCTATAGTTTCGATTGCATACTCAATAAAATAATTTTTAATAAAATATAAAATAAACTCTTGGCTAAGAGTCACAAAATGCAGCCTCCAAGTCACCTTATGAGAGCATCGTCAGAGACTTAGCCAAGTGTTTATTTTATCCTTTATTCAACCTAGTTTCACCAAGTGTATGGACGACAATTAATTTTGTCTTTTTTTTTTGACATTCAGCAATAAAATTTATTTTAATTTTTTAGGATGTCGAATTTGGTCGTAAAAATAACGTATGCAACTCGTGTTTAATAGCTATTACGACACTTATCTACGGTTTGTACCGTTAACTTCATACTCGTGTAGTAATAGCTACTTTTATACAATAATACTTTATTGGACGCTGCTATTAGTAACATCCGGTGAAAATAGTAAAATACAAAATGTTTGTTGGAAATAAATATCAAATAAAGTTACTGTTCCTTAGTTTCAGAATTATATTTAAAGGCATAAAATTATTTTAAAATAATAAACATTTTTTTATTAGAGTAAATATATCGTTACCTGGGAGAAATAGACGATCGCGAATGTAACAGCAGTTAATAATTGAAACTGCATTTTACAGTTCTTTTTTTGACCTTTGTTTAAGGATATGTTTTCCGAGTTTAAGTCTTTTAGTGTATAAGGACTAAAGTAGCTTTCGATAAAGTCATATATTTATTGAACTGGAAGAAACAGGGCGGGTATCAGAAAAAATATTTTGTACGAATTTATTGCACAAAATCTATATAGTACAAATAATTATTTAATTTTTAACAGGATTTTTATGTTTTGTTTATAACAAGAATACATTTATTTTCTTTGTTGAATTAAATTATGATTATTATTATTAATAATAATTTTATATTACAAGGATTTTAAGTATTTCTTTTTCAGTTTGATTTGTTCTTGTATTGAACGTAATAGCAATAAATACTTATGTTTGTAGTTAGTACGTAAAGTGACAATTTGTCGCACGAGTGGAGAAATTGTAAAACTATGTCTTGCCGAGATCTTCAACTTTATGCGGGCGACAAAACCACTTTACACAATTTGATTTAAAATCGTGCAAAAAAAATTATTTTCAGTACAAAAAATTATGGTTTATTGCACAGTGTGCAATAAAATAGTTGCCACGAAGCGAACCCTACAAAATAAATGTTTTTGACGTTTGAAATACTAGTATAATTAGTTAAACTAGTTATGGAGTAGGTGGCTCAATGGTATCGAGTCGTACTGCTAAAATTACCTTTGTGACCTTCTCTACTAATATTTTAGGGGGCCGTAATTTTACGGCTGGTAACTGTATTTTACGCGCATAAATATATCACCTACCGACATGTACTACGGTATCGATGTCATAATGAAAAAAATTGGTAAACATCAACTTTTAACATCGTTTACGATATGTAAAGTGTCAACTTTAGAGATGGATGTAAATAAATAACTATTTTACAACCGTTAAATTTAAAATTGTTACTAGATAATTATAAGAATTATAATTTTATCTTGATGGTATAGTAACGTAAACGATAAAAAAATTACCTATTTCTCATATTATTAGAGAAAGAATGCATCCATTTTACAAGTAGACATATATTTTTGTTTTAACTTCAATGTTTAAATGCCGCCCCTGTTAGAAATATTTTTCCTGTCTTACAGATATCGATAATTATTTGTTACTTTGCTAATATCTATATTATATTTAAAAAATGTAAAGTAGTATTTCCCATATAAAAAACAAAGTCAAATGAATGTTAGAAAACAAATATTATAATTAGATATATTCTATGAAATGGTTTTTTTTTTGTTTGTGATTAAGTAGACCAAGTCACGTTGCTCGCTTGTGCGAACGCTGATTAAGGGTAATTAATTGTTCTTTGACTTTTATTTTTTTGATTAAAAGTTAAATATTCTAAATATCATTATTAAGCAAATAGTTACTAGTACAATAGAGTACAATTAAGAGTTTCTTAATTTGTACTGGTCATCTCAGCGAATCTGATAAGTTGTTCTTTAGTCAGCGGTATCAATTAGCAAATATGGGAGTTAAATTATAAATCAGTAATTTAGGTTACGCCGTACAACAGGAACTTAATTCCAATTACAATTACAATTTAATACTAACTCCTGTGGCTCCCCCTCCACTAACAACTTTGGGGGCCGTGATTTGACTGCTGGTAACCGTACTTCACGTGAAGTAATATATCACTTACCGAGATGTGCTTATGGTAGAGTGCCACACTCAGTAATGGGTAAAAGGCGTGATGATATATTTATTTATTTATTTATTATTATTATTTTAATTTATATATCGGACCAACTACTAAGGTCATATGCCGATATGTCCATTGCATGGTCGCCACGGGCGGGACCCGAACCCACGACCTTATGGTTGTGAGTCAGGCCCTCAACCCGCGCGACCATCACGCGGGACCTTTATTTATTTACAATTACAATTGTTGTGTGAGCAACTATATATCTGGTTACTAACTTGGCCAGTTGGAAAATATGGTTTTGTTTTGTCGACAGATGTTATAAATATGCACCGGGCAGGAAGATGTGTTATTTTAAGTTTGGAAGTCTTAGACTTAGAAGTTGAAAATTATGTTTTTTACTATACCTACACCAATTGTTATTACTTTTACCATTACCTGTCAAAAATTAACAATTCAATATATACGGTAAGGAGGTAAGGAGGTAAGAGGTAAACATAATTTTACTTTTTTTACTGGGGTCCAATTGTCCTTTGACATGTGTGTCAGTTCACATAAATGTCACAGTTTCGGTGTTATTAATTATTCGTTGATTATCTGTAATAGCGAATGGATGGATGTTTGTTGCGTGATGAAGGATTTTGGTTGAGAGAAAAGAAAGAGTTCGTATGGAGGAAGTGTTAATGTGGTCGAAACGAGTTTCATGTGTCAGAATGAGAATGTTGACGGGTTTGTGCTATCCCATTTAATGGGATATAGCGTGATGTTATGTATGTATGTTACTTTAAATGTAAAATTCAGTGGATGAAACGAGGTAAAATTAATTAACAAGCAAGGGATTGTGTGGTTCAATCTCGCTGACTTGAACTTATATAGCTAGTCACTTATACGCCTTAAATAATGTAGCATTCGACTACGAAAACCGGCAGTACGGCAGTGTAAAAACTGCGGCTCGGTGTGTCCGGTAGGCCCAGGCCTGATTTGGGCTGTAGCGCCACAGATGATGATGATGTTATGTATGGATGTACAGGGGCGGATTAACAAATTTGCCGCCCGTAGGCAAACCAAAATTTGCCGCCCGTAGGCAAATCAAAATTTTGCCGCCCCCACTGAAGAAGAAAAACGCAGATTGATGTGGATCAATGGTTTTATTGCGCAGTCAAATATACATTTATAAAATAAACACATTTATTTTGAAAATAAACACTATTTGCGCTATTTCATACAATCTTAATAATTTATACGGATGCAAAGTTTTTGCGACGCGCCTTTCCTTCCGCAAATTTGTCTATAATTTTAGATAAATCTAATTTTTTTAGATATCTATCTTCGATGCAAAGCAGAGCTAAAGCGTTAAGGCGACTTTCGGTCATCGTGGATCGTAGAATCTTTTGAAATAATGAGTTCTAATAAGATAAACGTGTTGAGTAGACAAAATTATCAAATATTTAATTAAACTATCAAAATTATCAATAATTTAATTAAATATTTACAACTATAATAAAATGAAATGAAAATAATGTAATAAAATAAATACATATATATATATATATATATATATATATATATATATATATATATATATATATATATATATATATATATAATTTATTTACATGGTTATTTTTAATTATTTTACAAATTTTTGACTTAAAAACCGATTTTAAAATTTTTTCTGACTAAAAATTTGCCGCCCCCAAAATTTGCCGCTGTAGGCAATTGCCTACTTTGCCTACGCGTTAATCCGCTCTTGTGTATGTATGTATGTATTATCTGTAATTTTCTGTTACTAACAATCCTAAATTATTTATGTATAAAACGCAAGAATATTGTATGAATAATTTTATTAGATACTTAAATATCAAATACAATTACTAAATACTTTTATGCAAATATTGATCAGTTAGAAATCTTCTCCAATTTTGTCAGCAGCGCATTTAGCAACATCTGCAACAATTCCTGCTGCAGCAACGGCGGCATTTGTTAGCTGGGTAACAGCGCAGACTTCAAGTCTAACTTTCAATCCGCTTACAAATTGAGTGACTTCGTTAATCTTCTGTGTGATGAGTCCAGGAAGATCTTTCTCTAGTTTTGCAACATCAATAAGAACACCTGAAATACATTTGATGCTGCTGAGGCCTGTTCCACAAGCTTGTAGCTTTGCTGGAAGATCTTGAATAGCTTGAACAGCACCAGTAACCATTTCGATAGCTTCGTTGACGATCTTCATAGCCTGATCGATTTCATTTTGAACGCACTGGATTTCATCTTGTAAGACCTTCTCCAAAAGGTCTTTAAATTGAGCTTCGTTGTTGGTTAAACATTCAGAGATGTTAACGCCTAATTCTTCAGCTTTTTGTTTGATTTCGTCAATTTGTTTTGAGGCATCTGCGATGATTTCGTTTAGTTTTTCTTTGACTGCTTCGATTGCTTGTCCAGCTTGTTCGGTAACTTGGTCTTTCAAGTTTTCAATGATTTTCAAAGCATCTTGGATTTTCTCTAATAAAATGTTTTTCAGTTTTTCAATTGCTTGTTTGGCTTGTTCAATCAAATCGTCGACGATGTTCCTTTGAATTTCGGAACTTGATGGATGGGCTAATGATACCTTAAATTTTAATTAATTAGTTATTTGATAAAATATATTTAGTTCAAGGATTTGTTACTAGTGATTAAATAAACAATATCAGTCACGTTACAATTTAAAACTTATCTCGAAATAGCAAAAATCATTTATGATAAATTAGAAATAACTCAAGAAAACTAGTTAATTTAAACTGTATAATTCGTTTAAGTAATATCAAAGTAAGAGTTTAAGCACTATTTATATTTATGTAAACGTGAAATTTAATATTGAGTGTTGAATCAAAAAATGCTTAACATATTAATTGAGGGGCCACAATAGTTATTTGTGTATTAAGAGCGTAAAGTGATTCTTTGTTACTCGAGCACGGTAATTGCAGCGCGAGCCGAAGGCGAGAGCTGCAATAGTGTAAGATGTACTGATTACAATGGAAAAAGATGTTTTTCGAATATGTGCACTTTACTTGGACCTAACATTTTTAGTGCTACTCGACTGATAGGTTATAATAATGAATAAAAAAATAATTATTTGTAACTGTAATCTATCAGTCCCGTGGTACGAAAAATGTTTGCTTCAAGTGATATGCAATTATTTTTGCGAATTTCTGTAAAATTCTTTTTGCGTTGTGATCAGTATGTTAAATAATATATATCCTTAATTTTAAAACAGCCTGTATATTATAAATTAATACAGTCCTTACCTGGGTAAAGCAAGCGCCCACCAATAGAAGTGCAGCTAAAAATTTAAACTGCATTTTGAGTATTTTTCTATTTATTTTTAACTTTTCTTTGGCAAAAACTTTTCGGTAATGATTTCTAAAATAATTTGGTCGTATTTATATCAATCTGATATAAACTATTATCTGATAAATAGAACAAAAATGAATCTTTACCTTTATACTGGGATAAAAATGAAATCTGAGAGTTTTCGTAAACTTTGCACTGATTCTAAAACGTTATATGACGTAAGTTTAATTAGATTAAAATATAAAAATTTACCCAATAGCAAAAGTAATGGTTTGTATCTCTTATCAGAGTACAATTGATACTAGATTGATGAAAATTAAATGATTTATTTTTAGTTTTGTATTAAGACGCAATAACTAATACAATATAGACTTTGTTTTGTATCAATTTATTTATATATATACGAGCCCCGTCCCACATCAGTTCCACTTGCTGAAATTTTAATTTATGTAGTTATTATAAGAAAATAATTATATTTATGTAATTTAACTGTATTTATTTAACCTAATATTGATTTTTAGACTTTTTATAGTTAATTGGAAATAAATATTTAAAGGAATATTATTTTTTATTACAAAAAATGTAATTGGTTTTTATACATGAAAATTTTGCATTTTATATAGTTTATAAGTCTTCAAATTACTTACACTTTGTTTAGAAATTTGGTAGCTATCGAAGTGGCTATGCATAGATACGTCAAAACAATTGTTGTTTATTGACATTAATTTTTCAAAAGACTTCAAATTAATTTTATACATTGAAATGACTAGAGGTAAAAAGATAGATGAGAATCTTCGATCTATCATAATTAATTTATCTAAAACTGGAAAATCAAATTCAGAAATTGGAAAATTATTATGTTTATCACGATATAGTGTTAGAAATATTGTGCGATTGTACAATACAAGCGGATCATTGCCTTAAAACCCCAATATGTGAAGAAAAGTAAAATTATAGATATTAATAAGAGAGCATTAAATAAAGTTATTCGTCAAAATAGACGTGCTAATTACGGAAAACTCAGCGTATTGTGGGGTGAAGTAATTGGAAAGCAAGTTTCAAGATCTACATGCCACAGAGAAGCTCAAAAGTTGGGATTCAAGACATACAAGGTTGTGTTTTAAAATTGTTGTCTGAGTGAAAAATTTCAAAAAATCTATATAATTTTTTAGGCTAAAGAAAAACCGTTATTGACAATAAAACAAAAGCAAAACAGATTGAAGTGGGCTAAAGAACATAAAAACTGGATTCCTGAACAGTGGAATTGTATACATTGGAGTGATGAGTCTCGGTTTGAAGTTTCTATTGGTGACAGTAGAAGCAGAGTAATTCGACAGGAAAACGAAGCGTATCATTCAGATTATATGAAAAGAAAGGTTAAGTTTCCAGCATCTGTTATGGTGTGGGGATCAATGTCTGCAAAAGGTGTAGGAATATTACATTTTATTGATGGAATTATCAATACAGAAAAATACTTAAACATTTTAGAAGAATCTTTACTACCATCAATGCAAGACGCTTTGGATTCTGGAGAAGATTTTATCTTTCAACAAGACGGTGCGGCCTGTCATACGTCTAAAAAATCTTCGAAATGGTTTTCAGACAAAATATTCCACTCTTAGAATGGGTGTCTAGTAGCCCTGACTTGTCGCCTATTGAAACATTGTGGAATAAGATGAAAAAAAGGTTACGTGCAAGTCCTGCAAGATCTATACCAGAACTGAAGCAAAAACTTCAAGAAATTTGGAATCAATTTACGCCAATAGATTGTCAGACTTTAGTAAACACAACGCCTCAAAGAATTACGGCAGTTATTAAACATAAAGGTGATGTTACCCAATGGTAACTTAAAAAATGACACTAACATTTAAGTTCTTGTTATTGTTTTTTGTTAAACTTTTAATTAAAAAAGAAAAAACTTAAGTTAATTTAAGTTAAAAAGAGGAAATATATATAGATGATATAAAAAATATAAGTTTTTGATATTATAGATTGCAATTGGATTGTTAAAATTAAAATAAATGCATTTTAAGCAAGTGGGCCAACTGTTACGGGACGGGGCTCGTATATATATATATATATATATATATATATATATATATATATATATATATATATATATATATATATATAATTTTTTACCTTTTTGAAATGCACTTTATAGGTAACTTGTTATTTAAATTTTTATCAGCACTCCTTATATCTGACTTTTAGTTTATTCGAAAAATTTAAAATTATTGTACTGCCTTTTTGTATTGTTATTAGCTACATGTAAAATAGGAAAAATAATTAAATTATACAAGCTTCAACTTATTGGACCAGAAAGAATAACTTCCGCACTTGACAGGAAAGGTGAAAATAAAAAGTTTTTCCAACAAAAACATCATGTAATTTATTGCATAAATGTTGTATTATTTATTGCAAATAATTGAATTACATGTTCATACAACATTACTTTTTCACATAAGAAAAACAATGTCACACGTATTTTTTTAAATTAATAGAATATCTAGTAGGAATAAACATTGTTGCGTTCCAAATGAACTATTCCTAGATTACGTTCTTTCTCAGCAGCACATTTGGCAACATCGGATACAATTCCTGCTGCCTTAATTCCAGCGTTGCCTATTTCCTTAACAGCACAAGTTTGCAACCTGCTTGAGAATTTGTCCAGATAATCTTGTGCTTCTTCAACTTTTTGGGTAATTTTATCTGGAAGTTCTTTTTCTATTTGAGTTATTTCGACAATGACATCTGTTACGCATTCAATGGAATTATTAGATCCAGAACAATTCTCCAGTTTCTGTGGAAGATCTACAACAGTTTGGTATGCTTTTTGAAAGACTTCAATTGTTTGAAAGATGATGTGAAGCACTTCTTCAACTTCTTTTTCAACGCATTTGATTTCATTTCTGTAGAATTCTTGGAAGAGTTTCTCTAGTCGTTCTGCACTATCAGTCATACATTCTGAAATATCGTTTCCGGCCTCCTCGGATTTCTTCTCGATTTTTTCTATTGCTTTTATGGTTTTCACATTTAGATATTTTAATTGTCGTTTGACTAATTCAATGGCGTAAAGTCCGTCGTCGATGATTTTTTGTCTGATTTTTTCGAGGATATCTGAGGCTTCTTGGATTTTGCCTTCAACGAGAGTTTTCAGTTTTTCAATTGATTCTTTTGCTTTATCGAGCAATTCGTCAACTATGTTCAAAGTGATTTTGTTTTCGGATTTATGCCCGTGGGAATCCTAAAAAAAATTAATAGTTATTATTAATAATGAATCTTTACATATTAAGACTAGTTCTTTATCTTTTTGTTTGTATTAATATAGTTTAAGTATTTTTTAAACTGAAGTTAAGATTTTTATTTATTTTTAGGAATTAAAGAGCTGTTATACAAATAAAACAAACGGCAATAATTAGGTACTGATATATTTGCCATTTTCATTAATAATTTGTATCTGAACGAAAAATTATTTTAAAATAACATTTATTGTAATTTCTTACATTAATAAATATAATTTTATGTTCGACTGTACCGCAACTGCACAATTTATGACATTGCTTAGCGTACATAAAATAGTACTTTATTCGTACGATAAAATAACAAAATTGGACCCCTATCAATGCCAAAAAAACGTCAAAATAATTAATTCCTTTGCATTTAATGTAATTTCTTTTACTTTTTATTGGGATTCTTGTAAGTCGAGGCATTGTTAACACATTTTCACTTCTTTTTAAACAAATTTGACAAGTAATAATTATAAATAACATTGTTGAACAAAAGCAACAATAAAGCACACTTTGAGATACAATTAAGTTTTTCACATTAACATATTTTATCGCCTTCAAGGCAGTCGAACATAAAGTTTTGTTTGTAACTCATGCATAATCGGACTTTATGTACTTGTTACATAACTAGCTATTATAATATACAAACTACAAGTGTTAAATTAAAGTACTTCATTTAAAAATTTGAAACATTTTGTCTTGATAATTGCACAGGGTGTTCTTTATTTTTTCACTTTTAGATAATTTCATTAGAGAATTCGGCTCAAAAATTCATACATTAAAAAGATAATATAAAATAATTCAATTGTAAATGACTCATTGTTACCTGTGCGAGGCAGGCAAACAATATCAGAAATGAGAACAAAAATTTAAACTGCATTATTAATTATAATTTTTTTTTGCTGATAATTACGAATTAATTAATTGGCACTTATAAAATGCAATCTTTTATTTGCGGTGTTTATATCCAAACAATTTTATCTCTATTTACTTAAAAAATAATCTATCGCAATAATCATTATCTACAAAACATTTGTTTTAAGATTTTTAGTTAATTATATAAAAAATACCAAACCATTGATTTTCAAACATACTTTATTCCACTTTATTACGAATTATAAATTGTACACGTTTTGTAAATTATAATTCATTAGAATGGTGGTTATAATCAGTGTTGTTTTTATTGAAATAATTTATAGATCTAGATCAAGATAAAGAACTACATGTTCTAGAAAAGATCACAAATCAATTGTTATGAATATTTGTGCAGATCTAAAATCAATAACTGTTTGATATATTTTTGAATTTACAATTAGAAGCAGTGAAAATATACAAACTTGCTAAGAATTGTGCTTGGATCATAAAATTCTGTAGTTTTTA
This sequence comes from Pterostichus niger, assembly GCA_947425015.1. Taxonomy (NCBI): domain Eukaryota; kingdom Metazoa; phylum Arthropoda; class Insecta; order Coleoptera; family Carabidae; genus Pterostichus; species Pterostichus niger. The sequence continues at coordinate 5,247,576 of OX380339.1, forward strand.
TAAAAATGAAAAGAAATCACAATCGTTTGATCTTAATATTAATTTAGGTCAATCGAATAATAAATATATAGATCTAGATCAGATCATAGATCTTATTAAGTTAGTTAGATCACTAATCTAGATCAATCACAACACTGTTTATAATGGAATCGTCCATCAATTTTTTCTATTTAAAATGAGTGGTAAATAAGAAATAATTCAATAATAATTATTTTGACATTTGCAGTATTACTAGTATTGAAACTATGTATTCATATATGTCAAATCAACTGACATTTGTGTAGTAAAGCTTCATATGTCAAAACGAATAATTTAACAATCACATTTAAAGATTTTAGCAAGTATTCAAGTAAAATTGGGTTGTATTTATTTAATGTGAAATAAATGATTGAAATGGAAGATTCCAAGAATGTGAAAGGAATAAAGTATTTCAAATCTTTGTAATATTGTTACCAACGAAACATTTTCCTGCTTCGTGCATAATTTTAACACTTTCAACCCTTGCAATATTGACTTGAATTTCAGCACAAATGGTAATAGATTCAACTAATCTTCCAACAAAAATATACACATCTCGTACAATGTCATCAATCTTTTGCAAGAGTATTAAATTCATGTAATCCATTTTGTCGCTAACTTTTTTGATACATTCGTCGTTAGTGCAGTTACCTATTTTCCGTCTGTATGCATGCACTCGTTTATTGGCATTAATTACAGCAAAAACTGAATTTTTAATATATCTTGCTGCTTTAGCTATTTCGCGTTTTACGCATAATTGTTCTTTATGTACAAAAATACTCATTAAATGTTTGAATTGATTAATTTTTGAACAGTTTTCAATTTCTTCTTTAGATAATGTGCTATTTTCTTTCATTTCTTCTATTTTTGATTCAATCGTTTTGCGGATATCTTCAAGTACCTTTGCAACAGCTGAATTAGTGAATTCACCATGTTGGTCGATGTTGCTTTTCAGTTGAAAATGTTCTTTTTGCAGAAAGTTTTCGGCTTTTGATTCTTTGACTATTTCAACACTTCTTATTTTGTGGTTTTTGTCTAGTTTCGGTAGTGAATACGTCTCCTAAACAAAATTCAATTGTGCAATTACATTTATAGTAGAACCTTGAGTACTCATTATTACTTGCGTTAAAATTATTATTAGAAAAGCAAATTTGAAGAACATGGTTATTGTCAAAACATATACTGTTCTCGGTTGAATACTTATAATATTATGGCTATTTTGAAACAACGAAGTGTAGTATTTTAATTTAGTATTTTATTGAGTTAATTAAATTTTAATGTTAGTTTTATTGATACGTAAATCAACGTTAATAGATTGTTTAACAAAATAAATAATGTTTTGAATAATGGTATTCGTAAATATTTTAAAATCAGCAATTGTTTGTACACGTCAATTATGCAAATTTAGCAAAATAATGACATTGATTGTTGTTTGACAGTCACTGTTTTCTTAATATTTATGCTTAATAGCAAAATTTCTCTTTGATATTTTGATAACAAACAAAAGAAAAGATAATTAAGTAAATGTAAAAATTACTATCTTCAAATATTATATTGTGTATCAAGTGCATGATGTAACATTTTGATAAAAATCTCGTTTTACAAAATTAAATTGATGACGTATGTAAAAGAACATGAAGATACGTTTGTATGTTTCACATAATAAAAATTAATATCTATTAATAACATATTTTATTGTTGGCGAGTGCGTTGCATAATTTTTTTATGATTTATTTTTGTTTCTATTAACAATAATATTCATTTAATAAATTTAATACATATTAATTTTTATTATTCAAATGACAGTTATTAGTATTTCGAGAATGTACTGTTAAAATTATATCTTTGTTCCTCTCCTTATCTTATTGTGATAAGTAGTTAATATTGTACAACTTCAACTTCAAACTATCACGAAAGGATATTTTTTTGTTCATTAGAATATTACAACATAATACAAATACTTATCCCTGACTGAAAGAATTCTCGTAAAATGGATGGAAGTTAAGATTTATAAACAAAAAAAAATATAAATAAAATAATCTCTATGTTTATTTGATTTAGATTTAAAAGGAAAGACTGTGAGAGAAAAACGAAATGTTTTATTATTATTAGAAATGATTTATAAAATAATACGAAAGAAATTCATTAATATATGAAATAAAAGTAGTTCTTTTTCTTTGTATGGGGTAGGTGGCTCAGTGGTATCGAGTCGGCCTGTGGATCTTGAGAACCCTGGTTCGATTCCCACAGCCGACAAACAATTTTCACTAATTTAAATCTACCCCTGTGGCTCCCCCTCTACTAATATCTTTGGTAGCCGTGATTTGACGGCTGGTAACCGCACTTCACGCTTAAAATATATCACTTACCGAGATCTGCTTAGGCAGAGTGCTACACCCAATAATGGGAAAAAAGCGTGATGATATATTTACTTATTTTTATTTTATTTTTTCTTTATCCCACTGAATCCAATGGTGTAACTCTCAAGTCCAAAAGTCTTTGAGATAACGGTCAAAAACTATTTTAAAAAAAATTTAAGAAAATTTGTGTTTAACCTTTAAACAAAACAACAAAGAATTTAACTCCTAAGCCTTAATAAAAGAATCAAATCTAGATACGTATTTCGAGAACTAAGTTCTCATCCTCAGTAGAAAAGGGAAAAAATCAAGATTACATGATTTGTGAACCAAGTCAGTGGCCAATTTGCCCAAAATATATAGATTTGATTCTTTTATTAAGGGGTAAGGCCACTCTAGAATTTTTTAAAAATGCATATTTATTTTATTTGCTTAAATTATATTTATTTTGATATATATCGTCATATTTTTGCAATGATATATATCCATTATATAAAAATATCAAATAGTTTTTGAGATATAGCCTCCGGAGAAGTGAAGTTTTTCGAATTTTTCAGTTTTTCTACTTTTCCGAGGCTATATCTCGAAAACTAAATGTGATATGAAAACGCGGCCAACGGCATTAATTTTCTCGTGCTTCAGTTAACTTATAAACATAGTTTCAGCGATTTTTATTTTTCTTCAATTTTCCGCCAAAAAAATCGCAAAAAGCGGTTTTTTAACATTTTCTCGAAAACCAGAAGTCATATGCATTTGAACATTTTTCCATTGGATTCAGTGGGTCAAAATACATATGTATGTAAATTTTCGTTTTAATAATCCTACGATTAAGGATTTTTGGTAAAATTGAATTAAAATCTGAAAAAACCAAAGGGGTACCCCTTAGGAAATAATTAAAAATATTAAATTGCTTAAAATTGTATGAAAATTTGCTTGTAGGTCAATTCGGACACGGGGAATTCAACGCCGTTGAGCGCATTTCCATATCTTGTTTAGTTTTTGAGATATAGCCTCCGGAAAAGTGAAATTTTTCGAATTTTTCAGTTTTTCTACTTTTCCGAGGCTATATCTCAAAAACTAAATGTAATATGAAAACGCGCTCAACGGCATTAATTTTCTCGTGCTTCAGTTAACTTATAAACATAGTTTCAGCGATTTTAATTTTTTTTCAATTTTCCGCCAAAAAAATCGCAAAAAGCGGTTTTTTAACATTTTCTTGAAAACCAGAAGTCATATGCATTTGAACATTTTTCCATTGGATTCAGTGGGTCAAAATACATATGTATGTAAATTTTCGTTTTAATAATCCTACGATTAAGGATTTTTGGTAAAATTGAATTAAAATCTGAAAAAACCAAAGGGGTACCCCTTAGGAAATAATTAAAAATATTAAATTGCTTAAAATTGTATGAAAATTTGCTTGTAGGTCAATTCGGACACGGGGAATTCAACGCCGTTGAGCGCATTTCCATATCTTGTTTAGTTTTTGAGATATAGCCTCCGGAAAAGTGAAATTTTTCGAATTTTTCAGTTTTTCTACTTTTCCGAGGCTATATCTCAAAAACTAAATGTGATATGAAAACGCGCTCAACGGCATTAATTTTCTCGTGCTTCAGTTAACTTATAAATAGGGTTCGAAGATATATATCCATTATATAAAAATATCAAATAGTCTATAATAAATACAGTATACCTCTCATTATTACTTTCATAAATTCTGTTAAAATTATATTCTAAAGAAAATTCTTACTTTACTAGCTTTTGACTAACTTCACATCAACGACATAAATCCAAATTGTGTGCCATTTGTGATGTCATTAACGGCAAAGTCTGAACCATTTCCAAAATTTTTATTTGGTACTCATTATAGAAATACAAATCCTTTAATATGGTGGAAAAGTGTAACTATCAATGAGTCAGAGTGGACAAATAAAAGTACATTTATTGAACTATGTGAACAGTTCTTTTTCTGATGGTACTACAGCCCAAATCGGGCTTGGGCCTACCGGACACACCGAGCCGCAGTTTTTACACTGCCGTACTGCCGGTTTTCGTAGTCAAATGCTACAGTATTTAAGGCGAATAAGTGACTAATTTATAGCGCCCGAGTGTGATAAATACATGTAACTGTATTTTTTATATTTTACGACAAATCACACATTGAACAGTTACACACTGCTGTAACAGCCACAGCAGGGCTGGAACGATATTTCTCCACTTGGCATTGTCCAATCTCAATTACGTAATTGTCTCGGTAACGACAAAGATTAGTTTTTATGTTTAAATATTTAAACCAAAAAGAAACTACAAAAAAAAAACTAATTTAGATTGGATTTGGCCAAGTGAGTCTCTATCTGCAACGCTATGTTCAGGAAGTTCATCAGAAGATGATGATTTGCTCTAGGATATAGGATTATTTAAATATTCTTACTATTCTTAGTACTATATAATATTTGTGTATCCATTCAATGTATATTTACTTTTTTTCATTACCTATGTTAATTTTTTATTTAGGAGTAATAATTTATTTTGTATTTCCTATTGTGATAATAAATGTGTACAAAAACTAAAATTAAAAAATAAATATCCAAAAAGTGATATTTATCTGATATATATCCTATATATCAGATATTTTGATATTTATTATAAATATCATGATATTTACGAACCCTGGTTTAAACCCTTAGGAATAAGGGACAATTAATTTAAATGCCGCGCGGAAGTATTTCAGAGGAAAAAAAGCATATATCTATTAGTACTAGTATTTATATATATACATGACTCGAAACTTTAAACGAGTTTTTCTCGAAATCATATTTTCAAAATCGGGCGAAAAAAATCTGAAATACTAATTGATGGATCGGGCTGAATCTATTTATTTCTTATTCTAGATATAAAATACTAAAAAACTACGGGGGCTTGTTTGTTTAAAGTGCTTCATTCGTTTTTTATGGTCGTTTTTATACAGAAATGTAGTCCCGAATAATGAACTTTTTTTTCAAACGTGCGGCATTTTGTTAAAAATCAAAATTTTCAAAATCCAGCCCGTAGTTTTTTAGAGTATACATCAGAGATTAAGAAAACATATCTCTTTTTGATCCAGGTCCATTGCTGTTCCCGGAATGTTTTCGCCCGATTTGCCCTACGCGCCGAGAGGAGTCGCCATTTTTTTTAATTTCTGACGACAATTTTGAATATTTTCTTTTAAAAAAAATTTGAAATAAAGTTTAAAGAGCACTAAATAAAGATCCAAAAACAGTTCTTAAGCAGCACGTTTAGATTTCGTTAAAAAAAATCTTGAAAATGACCCTTTTTTTCCTTGTCTAGAGTGGCCTTACCCCTTATGGCTTAGGGGTTAAATTCTTTGTTAGTTAGTTCTTAGCCTTAGATTTTGACATTTATTCTGAAACTAAACCTTTTTTATATAGAAGCAAAATGAGACCTCTATATTTCTGCCCAGGTATAGATAAAATATGTAATATTTATAAAAATAAATATATCATCACGTCTTTTATCCATTACTGGATATGGCTCTTTTCCCATAGCAGATTTCGGTATGCAATATATATCTTTGCGTGATATGTAGTTACCAGTCGTCAAATCACGGCCCTAAAGATGTTAGTGGGAGGGGAGCCACAGGGATAGTATTTAATTTGGTAAAACCACTGAGCCACCTACCCCATATATAAATTAATTATATTGTTATAAATAAATATACTCACTCCATCTATTAATCCAGAAAACAATTAGTCACAATTATGAATTAGGAACCTGCACTTTGTTATTCTTATCTCCGCTCAGCTGTCTCGAGATGACTATCGCTCGTATTGAAGATAAACCAGCTGATAATCGATAATTTCTCAATTAACAAGCGTTGATTAGACGTTGTTTTGTATCAGCATGGTGGTCTCGAGGTACCCATGTCGCTTAGTACCCGCTAGCGTGGGTGGATGGTGGTATTCGAGACCCATGCTGAGCACGAGATTTTCCTTTCTTATCTTACGGGACGTTACTGATATTTTGCAATGTTTGTATCAGGTATAGGGTCTTTTTTATGATGAATTGTTTTTTCGCGGGCCCTTTCCATTGTTTAGGGCATATTTGTAAAAGTTTATTTATAGATTATAGTCATATCTTTGATTATTTGGTTGCATAGATACGAAATATTTATAGTTGCATATGTTTTACATTACAATTTTTTAAAGAGAAATAAAAATAATTGTTTAATTTCATAAAATCAATGGCTGGTAAGCACAAGCTCTGTTTTTGCCTGTTTTAAGAGCAGTATTTTTGGGTGTTTTAGCTATCTCTAACATGTTAAAACCGCGCTCTTAGAACACCCAAAAACAGAGCTTGTACTACTTTAATGTTATGATATTTATTTTATCAATACAAGAAAATATAATACATATAGATGAGTAGAATAGCGTCCAGTAATTAGAAGTTAATTTAAAATAGTAGGAATTTGGACAAGGGAGTAAATAAAACCACTTCAAGTGGTTGAAGTGATTTTATTTACTCCCTTGTCCAAATTTCGACTATTTTAAATTAAATGATACATTTAAATCTTCTATACCTGGCTTAAATTTTTGGTCGGCTAAAGAAATGAAATCCATTTTGAGTAACTATTATTTTTATATGAATTTCATACAAAATTTGTATACAGGGTGTTTCACAACTTCAGGATAAAAACTTTGCAAATAATTGGACTTTCCATGAAATAAACATTTTGAGTGCCACTGGTTTCAGAATTATTTCTAATATTTTAAATTATATTTATAAACACTACCATAGTCAATTTATGCATTACACAACATCAGATAATGCCTATTTGTAGTATTTATAATTATAATTTATTTATTCTTATTTTAAAAATAACACTCAAATCTGTGGCACTTAAAATGTGTACTTCATGTAAAATGCAATTAATTTTTTGAATTATTTGATTCTTCATCAATACATTATGTAAAATTATTAAAAACCCTGTAAAGAGGGTTTTGAACGAACTGTTACACAATTTGAATTAAATAAAATAAATTTTTATGTTTATTAATTTTTATTAATTACTGTAACCTATCAGACCAGCGGCACGAGCAATATTTGCTTCAAGTGTTAATAATTTTTAAGAATTTCGGAAAAATTATATTTGCGTTGTAATCAATTAGACAAGGTTTTGCATTACTCAATAGTTTTTGATATTTTCTATTATTTTCAGGATCCCTTATTTAAATTCTGTCTAATAATGGAAAACGTTTTCACTTGAAATAGTTTTAATTTCCAGTTTTTGAATTTCGAGCGTTTGATTTTATCATTTTCGCAACGGTAGATTATGTCAAAATTAAAAGTTCAATATCAGTAATGATAATGCACTTATGCATTATTATTGCTAATAAATGTATGATAAAACATGTTAGAATTGGTCTTGATCAATAATTAACAAATCAATTGTCTATTAATTAGTACAATTAATAAATAATTGCGTGTTCGAGACAACTTCTAACTTATTCGTTTTTGTGAGCTTAAAAAAACTAAAAAATCCAATAATTCATATTTGTTATAATAAATTTAGCTTTAAAGTACTGATTAAAAACATTTTCTGAAATTTACAAAATAAGTATTGTTTCATAATTATAATTATAAATAATTGTAATTGGCATTATAATAATAATAATAGGAAGTTACATAAATTCAATAGAATTAATAATATTTGTACATGCATAACAAAATGCCTATAAATTTTTAATTATTATACATAAATTTTGTCATATAATCACAGATTATTTTATTATAATTATAGTTATATGAGAATTTATAAATAATATTCCAGTATTTGAATGATAAACAAAATTATGAAGTAATGAAGTAATTAGAATATAGGTTACAACATTTGTAGTTACATGCAAGGTATGTTGGTTGCATTTGATCATTTCTGTTTGTAATAGAAAACAGAACAGATCCATATTTAAAACTTTAAATACACACGTTCGAATTAAATATATTCAAGCATTTATTTTTTATTATAAAACATCAAAAAACAAATATACTACAATTATTGATTTCTTCAAGTAAATTGAAAGAAAACAATCGAAAATAATATGAAATTGGTACAATTGTTGTTTTGTAACTAATGGAAGGTGAACATACATAATTTGAGAGCGGGCGCGAAATATTCATTTTGCAAAACAATGTGGAAAATACTTTTTTTACTGTTAAACTGACAAAAATTACCTTTTTCTATGGAGATTTTATTTATGGGTATTGCTATTATAGCTATTATTTTCCAATTAAAATTGGCGAATATTTGTTTTTTGTAATATGTAACTCGTATTTCAATGATTGTTTTGTTTGCAGGAAAATCAGCAGGAACTAATGCCGCAACAATCAGCGGTAATTTCAAATAGCCCTAGTTGTAATGATCCCTTATAGATGTCCCTTGTAGTTCTTTCCCTCCGCCCACGAACCAGATCGATACTTTTGCTACCTTCACCCTGTCGCCCTCGCTTGTCCTCAATCCAAGATGGCGTCGTGCATGCGCCGCGAACAGTCGAGCGTCGCGTAGCAGGCACTTACAGGCCGGCCATCGCGCTACAACATCCGTCTTACAACCATCACACAAATAGTCGCTAAATTTCACCAAACATCACCGCTTTTCTCACCGCTACGTTCAGTGCTAAGCGTTCAAGTGTTTTACAAACATTTCACAAGAGTGGGAGTGCATTTGACGTTTGTGCGATGTGGCTTCGATTTCGGTGGCTCGAGCTCAGACTAAGTTGAAGAAACAAAGTGTGTATAATGTTCGAGAGATGTCCAGTGATGTTGCTGTGAGTGTGATGGGACATGGAACGCGCCAGGGGCAGAGGGAAGGACCTGGGGATGGTTTGATGATGTGCCGCGACCGGATGTAACCATGGTGTTGACGTCCAGAGGCCCTGGGCCTCCTTGGGGATGTCTCGTACCCATGTGTATTTTGCTGGTGATGGCTGCGAGTGTCACCTCGGAGAAGAGCAAATTTTGTAAGTCTTTTTTCATTTTAATTTATTTCTTATTAATATTTGTACATTTAATCTCCGATTCTTATTATAATAGATCTATTTCAAAGTTTAATATCGTGCTTATGTTGCCGTGCATATTGATTTTAGTTTTTATTTTTAGATATATTATAAATTATTATGGATATACTCGTATTTATTATATCTTAAAAACTGTACAATAATTGAACAATCGCAAATATACGTTTTTTTGCGGTTGTAAATAGACAATACAAGAAATTTCACGAAAATATTAGAAAACAAACTAAATTTTGAAACCGAATATAGATATTTATGTAACCATTTATTTTTTAAATTAAGTTATGCTCCCAATAAATTAGTCTAGAGAAAAATTCTTGCAGAACTCATAGTTTTAAAATTAAAATTGACTTTTGGTTAATGTTCCGCTTTTAAAAATATATATATTTTAAATAAAGCAGAATTTAAACTAAAAGTGTATTTTAATAAATAATTAATTTTTAGTTCTAGTCAAATGTAATCTTAATATGATAGTATGTGGTACTAATTGCTAAAATTAGATATTATTAATTTTTCACTGCTGCAATTATTAAAATAAGAAATATCTGAAATGAAGCATTCACAAACATTTTCTTAAATCAACATCTTTTCTTAAGTTTAGGCTCTTAATTCAAAGTTTAAGGTAACCCGGTTAAATCTGGGACAGCTTGTATATTAAAATGTTTATATAGTTCAGGGAAAAAAGTATATTATAGAACGTACGAATTTTTTCAAAATTCGCAAAATTAATAACATGATTCTTGAAGTGTATTTGATGTTGTATAAAGAATAAATTGAATAATTATAATGTAATTATTAATATGTTAGAAATAACTATGAAACCAGTAATACTAAAAATGATTACTTAAGGTAAACCACCCTTCATTTTTGCTTAAAATATAAAAACACGCGTATTTCGTTTGAAACTATACAACAATTTTAAATGATACGCATTTTTTCGTTTAATTTAAACCAATTATTAATTATACAATGACATCAGTTGATAGCCATGTGTTATTGAATGCGAAACATGAATATAAAAAAATAACCTTCATATGAAAAGAGACATATGTTGTACAAAATACAAATGAAGATGATCCATATAGAAAAAATAATAAATATCGCGCAATAACTAAATAACAAATATAGTTTGAAACTATGAACTATAAATAAACATATTTATCTCTACCGTGTAACCTTTTGATCCCATTATCAAATTTTCCAGTACACCTCTGTTCTACACACAAAACGAACAACGAGCATAAAGTTTTTCTCTTCCAAACGACAAAGAGATCAAAATATGTTAAATTTCAACATGTTAGGAATGCTAATCCATTTACTTTCAACATGTAAATTCAGTCCCGCATTGTCGTCTTTGTCACTGAAGATATAATTGTATGAAGCAAAAACGGTGCGCAGCGAAATATGATTAGTTTCTAGTTGTGGTAGAGAACATGAAACAGAACAGCAACGTGGTGGATGTGCTAGAAGGCTGTTCTCGTCTCTCTGCTGGCATGCGGAGGAATAAACGCGAGATGTTTCAACTTATGTTTGTTTTTAGTTGGGCTTTTACAGCTTAACGTACTTGTTAATTAATTAATTGTTGTTTTAATAATGAGCGTCGGGAACTTTAACCTTTGTGTTGACCTCTACTTGCATCATTGCTGAGTTTGTTTCAGTTATTTGATTTTTCGGTTGTTTTATTTAATTTGAAATCAAATACTTTTTCAGAAGAAGTCAAACTCAGGTAGAAGTACTGGGTTCATCACAAATAGTATCTACCTAATTTATTTATTTTATATGCTACTAGGACTAATAAGTGAACTATTAATTATTTAAAAAAAAACAAAGACAAAATTAATGCTCACTTGGTGAAACTAGGTTTAATAATAAAATATCAAAATAAACACTTATCTAAGTCTCATGTCTCATGTCATCTTACCGTTCTTTAGAGATCTTATTCTCTGCTGGCACAGTCCTTCGTCACCAGCTTCTTCACGTGAACTTTGTTCTAGGTGAAGAAGTAGGTTATACCATACTGATGAGCTCTAATAAGAGCGAAACGCGTCTATGGTTACCAACTGTGCTGGCCAGCCTCTGATGATGCCCTCATAAGGTGACTTGGAGGCTGAATTTTGTGAGACTTAGACAAGTTTTTATTTTGATATTTTATTATTAATTATTTGTTGTCCCGCGTAATGGTCGCGCGGGTTGAGGGACTCGCAACCATAAGGTCGTGGGTTCGGGTCCCGCCCGTGGCGACCATACAAAGGACATATCGGCATATGACCTTAGTAGTCGGTCCGATATATAAATTTAAAAAAATAAAAAATTATTTGTTTATAATATTTGTATAATTCGGTAAAAGCAATTCATAAATTAGTATTTAATTGTTTTTACGTTAAATATTATTACATACTGTCATACTAAAATGAACACATTATTAAACAAATGATTTCATTAAATAAATCGTTTGTTTGTCCCGCGTGATGGCCGCACGGGTTGAGGGCCTGCCTCATGACCATAAGGTCGTGGGTTCGAGTCCCGCCCGTGACGGCCACACGAAGGACATATCGGCATATGACCTAGTAGTTGGTCCGATATATATAAAAAAATCGTGTGTAAAAATACCAAATCGTGCGTGAAAGGCCAATGTAAATTAAGTGGGAGTTTAATTATTAAACGATTTCTGTTAACAAATATCCTAGCAATGACAAATAATAAACAAAAAACTTTGCAACCAAATACAATAAACAAACGTCAAACTGAGTGATTTTGTGTATGGTTTTGTCCGTTTTGTCATTATTTGCCGCTAAATTTTATCGCTAAGAAATAATTAATTTATTATAGATTGTGATATTGAAATTAGTAACATAAACAATTGTAAAAATTTAACAATTAATATAAAACTAAAAAGGTTATCTAATAAATTGAATTTGATGATATTCTTTTTTCTATTTAGTTATAAAATATTGTATGATAGTTCATACACTTATATTATAAAGAACTATTAAAATTATACAAAATTATACGTCATTAAAATCATTAAAAATAATCTTTTTACTATAATATTTTTTACTGTCAGTTCTATTAAAAAAATTATAAGTTTGTGGCGTAAAAAAAATTTCTTCTGCTTCACTGGTTAGACTGTAAAAATATGTACCTTTTTGACTTGAAACATTTTTCTCAATATGCCATAGTTTAGAAATTATTTTAAAATCTTTGAAAATAATTTTTTTGGCCATATTTACTGTCCTATGCATTACTAAATGTCATTAAATTGGCCCACTTAATGTGACAACTTTAATTTAATTTAATCCAAGTCCTAGCTCTAAAGTTCCCAATGATGAGCCTCTAAATTGAAACACACTGTATACGTTAAATGGGTAAATATCAGACTATTTACCCCAGGTATTTACTCTTCAAAATAAATATCTCTAAATGGGGGTAACGAAAAGTGGGGCATAAAATGGCAAATTAGTTTTTTTTGTCGCCATTATTTGTTAACTTCAAATAACATAAGATTAACATAAATAAATGTATTTGGCCATTTGATCAAACGAATTTTGGAAAAAATGGCGTTTTTTTTCAAATGACCACTGAAAAAAAAAAACTTATTGGGAATCTCCTCGTTAGAAGACCAATAATCCTTAATGGAAGGCAATCACTTGATCCCCATAAATAAGTTTTACTTCATAAAATTTCCAAATTTTAAACAATATTCATAAATTCACAAAACAAATAATTACGCATGCTTATCTGGTAATAAATGAATAATAAATGTACTTACCAATTGTTGTTTTCTATTAATTGTTCATATTTTAACAATATATTGCAAAAAACTACCGATTAGGTCTGGCAACATGCGTAGTATAGAATTATAACTCGAAATTCTAGCTGACCAATACATTTGAGTGCTATCTACTAATGCTATGCGCCAACAAATAGCATTGTTAGCTATGATGTACGTAGGTGGTTTTAGAATGTAGCAAGTAGAATGCATAAAATATTATTTATCACTAGTAACGAAAGGGTTAATTTAATTCAGAGGATATTTAGTGCTCTTAAATTAGATTTTATTTGTTGAACAACTTCGACTATGTCTAGGAACTAAATATTTACTTTGAACTGAAAGAGACGCAACAGATATTACGTATTTCAAACAAACATAAATCAACATTTTACCATCACTTAAATATTTATCTGTACTTGAGTAAATTTGTATAATCTTCCACTTTGAACATATCATTTCAAATCCAAGCACATCTGAAATCCAAAATAGGTAGCAATCTAAATGAAAATACATATGTATAATTAGAAATTGACAATAAAAAATATAAAGTAAACACTTGGCTATGTTTCACAAAATTCAGCCTCCAAGTCACCTTATGAGGGCATCGTCAGAGGCTGGCCAGCACAGTTAGTAACCATAGACGCGTTTCGCTCTTATTAGAGCTCATCAGTATGGTATAACTCACTTCTTCACCTAGAACAAAGTTCACGTGAAGAAGCTGGTGACGAAGAACTTATTCTCTGCTGGCACAGTTCTTCGTCACCAGCTTCTTTACTAACTGTACTGGCCAGCCTCTGACGATGCCCTCATAAGGTGACTTGGAGGCTGAATTTTGTGAAACATAGCCAAGTGTTTACTTTATATTTTTTATTAAACCTTGTTTCACCAAGTATTGGATGACAATTAATTTTGTCTTTGTTGTTATTTAAATTGACAATAATAAATATATTATTTATAGTTTTCAAATTGTGTTGAGTTTATATGTTATAAATAAATATATCATCACGCCTTTTACCCATTACTGGGTGTGGCACTCTGTCGAAACAGATCTCTGTCAGTGATATATTTCCCCACATGAATTGTGGTTACCAGCCGTCAAATCACGGTTTCTAAAGATGTTAGTAGTGGGAGAGCCACAGGGATAGATTTAAATTGGTGAAAATTGTTTGTCGCCTGTGGGAATCGTTTATATGTTAACCTCCAATAATACAGAATGATAAAATGGAAACAATAAATTAGGAAAGTTTTATGACCTAGATCCGTGATCGCTATTTGTTAATAAAACTATTATTCTTATAGTTAGTTTCACTAACAAAACTATAATTTAAATATTGGCTTGAATTAATAAAAGCAAATTAAAATTTCATTATATCAAATAATTTGTATGTAGAAATAAAAAATCTTTTTTTCAACATTACTTGTGAAAATGACATTTCCTTCAGTCAATTTAGTTGTGATATAAACCGTTTTCCTCACTAGTGATGAGAGTAAATAACTTTCCTCACTAGTGCGAGGAAACGGTTATTATCAAACTAAATTGAGTGAGGGAAATGTCCTTTGACATGGTGACAAATAAAACGTGATGTGCATTTGCAAATACAACTTCTTTGATTTATATAAAATTATTATTAAATTTCTTGTATTTCAAATGTATAAATATAATTTTCTCGTATGAAAAAAAATAGTATGTAACGCATGTGGAAAATATTTATTACAAAACTCGTACTATTAGAACACTTGCTGTCGTTTGTAATCCAACTTTCGTATTCGTTTTGCAATTAAACCCTTTCCTCTCTAGTATTACAATATACTATTAAACTATGTTTAAAATTTAACTGGCTAGTGGCTATAGACCTACACTATACTTCAGAATATGACATGTGAAAGTCTCATCAGATGACGAATTCGATTTTATAAATGGCGCACATACGTTCGAGTGCATTTTATATCGAGGAAGATCTCTGCAAATATCTGATCCGAAAAATATGATCGTCTAAAGCGTGTCTTACATTTTATTTGAAATAAAAGAAACAAAACACGTAGCACCCCAAAACAACAACACATAACCACCACTAAATATTTACATTTACAAACCATCTCCGCTTCGAATATGTCTGCGTCGACCTGTCACTTTTCAAAAACACAAAGGGCGCCGGTGAATTCGGAGATGGAGATTCTCCTTTACATATTTCCCCCGTTTTGTTATTCATGTTACCGGTGGGGGTGGTGATGGTGACGTAGGCAGCAGGATCTGATCTCGGTTTGCAGGATGCATGTTTTCGACGTGTGCACGATTTGACTCGCGCGTAGCTCAGGAATTTCAAATCGGTGCACGAGTCTCACGCAAGACTTATTCGAGAAATTGCGCCTGGATTGCGGAATAATGTTTTTGCGAATGTTTGATCTGGTTTTGACGCAGAATTTTGTTATTTTTTTGTTTGTTTTAAGGAAATATGTGGAAGAATATTTTGAAATATTTTGTACTGATGTTGTGGCTTCTACCACAATGAATTAATCACAAATGTTAACATAAAATAGTTATTTTTGATTCTAGATTGCAAAATATTACTTTTGCATTCGAGAATGCAAAAGCATTTCGCAATCTAGTATCAAACAACGTTTTTTCGAAAACTATGTCCCAAAATTAGTAATAATGTAATGAGAAAATGTTGACGTTTAGGATTAATTAATGTATCTAATGTCTCCTGACAACAATGTATATAATATAATTGCTATCAAATCTGGTATTCTCTGACCAGCAATTGACAGCTGGTTGGCAACAGAAACCAAACAAACAATCTAATTTTTTTCTGCGATTTATTGGGATTCGCATTGCATTTCTCAAGAAACTATTCCAGTACACCAGTTAGCTTCCTCAAGCGGGATAAATATGAATAATTGCTCAATTGGAACATTAAATATAAATTTTGTTAAAGAATAGAATTATTGTTTCTAAGCAAAAAAATAAAGTGAAAAATTTTATTAAATTGTTAGCCTTTCTTCTATCAAAAAATTGCATGCAGGATGCACAGGTTTTTTGCATCCTGCATGCAAAAGTCTTTTGCGTTCTGTAGACAAAAAACACTCATTTCGCGTGTTGATAGTTGTCATGTAAATTTTAACTTTATATGACAGTTTTCGAAAAATAAATTTTTGAAAAACATTTATGTCCATTTTTCTGGTGTTTTACAATGATACAATTACAATTACTTTTATTCTATCCGGCAGTACGATTGTTTGGAAAGCGTTACGGAATACGAATCCGGAGATCCCGAGTTCAAATCGCACCCAAGCTAATATTATATATGAACTATCACACTGCGGCTCGGTGAGTGCGGACCTTGTACTGTAATTGGAATTAAGTTCCTGTTGTGTAGCAAAATATAAATGAATGAATATATAAATAAATGATACAAAAGAGTACTATGTTTAGTTTAGTTTAGTTTATTTATTGTCGATAACAGTAGTACAGTTTAGCAGACAATGTCTGGTAGATACATTTATATTTTTACAAATTCATTTACATTACAAAAGCTCTTAGATGTAAGGAAAGCTTTGAGACTAATTTTAAACAGTTTTATATCACATATATTTTTAAGGAATTAGGCAGAGCATTATAAACTTTAATGGCGCTATAATAAGGACCTTTGGCAAAAAGTTCTAACCTGTGAGCAGGAATGTTTAAATTCAAATGATTCCATGTTACCATAGTTGAATACATATCTTTTTCTGAAATCGTCAAGAAAATGCCTACTTTCCTGACGCATTTTAGTATGGAAAGTAAGTGTTTACCTGACTCAAATAAATAAACTGAATAACTAAAAAATTTAATAAGATTTTTATTTATTTTTATCAATAATATTAATACTAAATATACAATTGCTTAAATTACTAAAATTTATGTATGACACTGGCGAATTTGAAGCTAAATTTATTGGAGATTCAGTAAATAAAATAAGCAAGTAGCACATTTGCTGACAAATTATTTTGCTTTTTCCAATCCATGAAAATTTCATACTCTTTATCATATCGGTCTTTGGACTTGCTCGGTATTAAATTTTCAACAGCCGCAGTTGCTTGATTTAAGATTTCAGGAGGAGTACTTGAAAATACCGTCTCATACTAATTTTCATCTATATTTTCCAACATTATAAAGAAATCTTCTCTGTCAACAATATTACTTTTGACACAAAGATATTGTTTTCAACAACTTTTGTTATCACCTTGGATATGTAGTTTGCTGCCAATATGATTCATACCAAAAAATTAAACAGTTTGAAATATTTATTATTAATTATATTGATAAAATATAAATATGAACGATTTCAGAAAAAATAGTATACATAATACGTCACGAAAGTGTTTTACTTGACTCAGCGAATTAAAATACTCGGCCTGACGGCCTCGTACTCCAAACAACCGCTTCGTCAAGTAAAGCATCACTTTCCTGACTTATTATGTAATATACTATTGTTGAGAATGAAAAAACATGGGTTATATTTAACGTACATCACAAGTTCATAAATGTAAAGAGACGCTAGAGTCATGATCTTCATTTCAACAAAGGTAGTTTGCATATTTTAAAATGAATTTCAATGAAAGTAATAATTCCTTATTGACAATTTAGCAAGAATATATCTCGCTTTTGTTCTAACCTGATCAGGAAACGATTCAGGTTTCAGGTACGAAGCAAGTATTCCGATATTATGAAATCGCAATGCGTTTTTCGTTGCCCGCGGCATCGAAACTTTATTAAGTTCCGAGTTATCGACGAATCCTACTCCATACAGGAATTTGATTGGAATTTCATAACTCATTATAAGTTTAATCTAGAATATTAGTTTCATAGGTACACTAAGGTATGCTTGCAATTCGTTTGCACGTGATGATGAAAATTGTCCAATTAAAACGTGTTTCATCATCAATTTTTATTTCTATTCTACAAAGCAATATTAAATTTGCAATTAGAAATATTTTATTTTATTTGTTACTCTGCATAGCAGGATATTTATTTATTTTGCTTAGCAACAAGCATGAGAATAAACTGCACGGTAGGATGAGGAACTTGTCCTTATGTCAGTTTGCTTAAGAGATAAACAAAAGAAAATCTAAGAGGTGGTCGCATGTTATTTGATGAATAAAATAATATTGTATCAAACTGACAGCATAAAACAAAATTGTGCTACGATTGCCTATTCAATTGATATTTATGATTGCTTTTAAGGGGTAAGGCCACTCTAGACAAGGAAAAAAGGGTCATTTTCAAGATTTTTTTACGTGCTGCTTAAGAACTGGCTTTGGATCTTTATTTAGGGCTCTTTAAACTTTATTTAAATTTTTTTTTAAAGAAAATATTCAAAATTGTCGTCAGAAATTAAAAAAATTGCGACTCCTCTCGGCGCGTAGGGCAAATCGGGCGAAAACATTCCGGGAATAGCAATGGACCTGGATCAAAAAGAGATATGTTTTCTTAATCTCTGATGTATACTCTAAAAAACTACGGGCTGGATTTTGAAAATTTTGATTTTTAACAAAATGGCGCACGTTTGAAAAAAAAGTTCATTATTCGGGACTAAATTTCTATATAAAAACTACCATAAAAAACGAATGAAGCACTTAAAAAAAAGCCCCCGTAGTTTTTGAGTATTTTATATCTAGAATAAGAAATAAAAAGATTCAGCACAAATCCATCAATTAGTATTTTAGATTTCTTTTCGCCCGATTTTGAAAATATGATTTCGAGAAAAACGCGTTTAAAGTTGCGAGTCATATATATATATATATATATACTAGTACTAATAGATATATGTTTTTTTTCTATGAAATACTTCCGTGCGGCATTTAAATTAATTGTCCTTTATTCCTAAGGGTTTAAACTATAATTTAAGCAAATAAAAAAAAAATATGCATTTTTAAAAAATTTTAGAGTGGCCTTTTCCCTTAAATCAGTAAGAAACAAAAAAGGACGAAAGAGAAATTTATAATGAAAGTAAAAAAAATGTGTACTCAAATAAAAACATAAAAGAAATACAAAAGCCGGTTATAGAATGTTTTATCGTTAGTATGTAGTACGTAAGACTAGTATGTTGTGAAATACACAATGTGTTGAAAAGTTTGTAAGCCGTGCTTTGGATATTTTATTTGTAAACTTGTAACAAAATTTGTAAAACAAAAATGGATGCTAAATCTTTTAAACTTAGTTGTTGTTCAACGACCTGACAACATTTTCCAATTTAATATTCTTATCGTTTTATTTTTATTCTCACTTAAATTGTATTGTTTTTTACAACTTTAGATCCATGAATATTTGATAGTAACTTTCGGAATGAAACTATGTTTTCATGTGTTTTCTGTGAACTATTTTAGTAGTGATTGACACACCCTAATGCAAAAGTTACTGGCATTCTAATGGCATCGTTAATTATGTTTACGTTGCTATGACGACAAATGTATATAACTTTTCTGGTAGTTCATTTCGTTCAAACTGATCTAACCAAAAACTAAAGTAATTTGTAATTATATTACGAAATATGTTCTACGTTAGAACTACAACATATATTAATGTTGATAAAATCCAATACTTACAACCTATTTTATTGATCAGGTTTACTTACATGTAATGGTTATTTACGTAACCAGTTATGAAAAGGTTGATATTGTTTGACGAACATACAATAAGCGAAGCGAGTTTTGCAAATTATGTGAGTCAAACAATATCACGTTCTCATAACGTATTACGTACAAAATTTTATCTAATTCCGCTAAAATAATTTTTAAAATACATAAAATTCTAGGTTTATGACAGCTGAGTATATTTCAAAATCAATAAATCAATTTACCAAAGTGTTGCCGTGA
Source organism: Pterostichus niger (assembly GCA_947425015.1). Taxonomy (NCBI): domain Eukaryota; kingdom Metazoa; phylum Arthropoda; class Insecta; order Coleoptera; family Carabidae; genus Pterostichus; species Pterostichus niger. Next base: position 5,267,645 of record OX380339.1, read on the forward strand.
AAATAAATGACAACAATTTTAAATTTAAGCTTATGTCATCATTGAAAATGAGTTCTGAATCCGAGACAGACCTTCCTTCTAATATCGAAGAATCTGCTAACTGTTTAATACCAAAAACAAAATTAAATATATATATATATAAATCCTAAACATTTTAATAAATAGTTTTTTTCCGTTATTTGCAAACTTTTTGAGAAAGTTAAAACTGTCAACATTTATTACGTAACGAGTTATGTAAAGAATTCTTTACGTAACTTTTGAATGACAATTGACATTTCATAACGTCAAGAATTGATGTAAAACAGGACTTTTCATACCGGAATTAGGTAAAATTAATGTAAATAATCCAAATTATTTTAATTGTAGAATGTTATTATTTTCAACCTTTTGGAGAGTTTAGTAAATATGAAATGAATTAAATTAATATATGTAAGTAAAAAATTAAAATCTGCACAACGTAGTAAGCAATTATAAGTAGAATTTTGTTTATTGGGTTACTAGGGAAGTATAAAATCCAAACAATGTACAAAATTTCAAAGTTATTTTTATATTAGAATGTATTTTTGGTGAGGGCTCGTGGCACACTTAATTGAATACCCATATATCGGTCTACTTTCTTACAAATTGCTGTTATTTTTATAATAAATATATACAGGATGTAGAATTGAAATGTGGCGTATAGGGATTTCAATGTTATTTTTTAAATATTGCTGTATCTCTTTACCTATTCACTTTAGAGCAAAAGCGTAAATGCAAAAATTGTTCAGAAATTAAAAACGCTTCCTACAAAGTAAATTTCATTACATAAATGTGAATAGTTCACGAGATATTAATTAAATTAAATTCAAAATTTATTCAAATTTTTTGTAGATTGCGTTGGAAAATTAAACAAATGAACTGAATATTTGACATATTGTAAAAGCGCTAAAAAGATCTCGCACTTGCGCAGCAGAATTTCCCGCAAAATACCATTCAATACATTGAATTTTTTCTTGCGTGCTAAGATTATTCATTATTTCTTTACAATATTCTTCAAAAACTTGTTCAACAAATATTACAACACTGTAACAAACAAATGTCAAACTCTTTTACAATATGTCAAATATTCAGTTCATTTGTTTAATTTTCCAATGCAATCTACAAAAAATTTGAATAAATTTTGAATTTCATTTAATTAATATCTCGTGAACTATTCACATTTATGTAATGAAATTTACTTTGTAGGAAGCGTTTTTAATTTCTGAACAATGTTTGTATTTACGCTTTTGCTCTAAAGTGAATAGGTAAAGAGATACAGCAATATTTAAAAAATAACATTGAAATCCCTGTACGCCACATTTCAATTTTACACCCTGTATATTTTTAAAAGTAAGTTAAAATCATAAATTTAAAATGTTGATATGTTCTTTAAAATTTTGATGATTTATTCAACATCAAATCCGCCTAGCTTTACTTTATATTCGATACTATCTAAATCATTTGATACACCAGTTGAAATATCGACAGCAATGTTTTATTTATAAAAACTTTGAATCGAAATAGACATGTCTCTCACGATAAAATTTGTCACGGAAATATAACAACATCGTCCATCTTTGATTAGGTTGAAATATTCTGGATATTGGGTTCATTTCCCCGCGCTATACATTATTCATTCCGCTATAATCCTTTTATTTCCTTTTCTCGTGTCGAAAGATCTGGCAAGTCCATTACATCAACATTTTATCCTCGTGCATTGTCTTCATCCGCCCAAAATTCTTCTATCTTGTGGACGGCTAATCTAGGTCGTGTGCAGGCGTATCAAACGAATGGCACTGGCAGGGGTGGGAGACGCAGGATTTTGCTCCTGCAGAGCGGAGGCGCTGGATTCTCTGCAGGAAAACTGGCAAAGAATGAATTTTAGGTTTCGGTTTGTGATTTTGGTTTTTGAATAGATCGGAGGAATTTGTAACTTTGGTTTATTTTTAAAGTGAAATCTTTATTTTGAGCTTAATTTTTAACAGTTATTTGTGCATTATAAGTTTATAACAAAGGCAATTTCCACTCGTGATACACACATAATGTTTTCTACGATTGCATCTTATATTATTAAAAAAACGTGTACATACGTATTAAAAATTAATTCATTCTGTCAATATCAAAGACCAGACATATAGTTGGTCAATATGACAAGTTTTTGTTTTGATTGTATCACTAGTAACTATTGAAATAAGCGCTTGATAAAGATATTAAATGCACGTTGTCATTGGAAACGGAATTCCAGGCTACTTTTAGACTATTTCCAGAACAAAAATCGTAAATATATTATATTTTTTTATGTAGATAATTACTTATTTACATTTAAAATTTGAACAATTTAAATTATTACAATTATTATAATTAATATATAAATATGTTCATGTATTACAAATCCTTTATAACATAAACAAATTTCGCAGTTCTACTTTTTAATGCGGATTAATAATAAAATTTTATCAAAATTAGATATATATATATATATATATATATATATATATATATATATATATATATAAAGAAAATGACAGTGACAATTTTCGAAGGTAATTTAGCCCTTTTCATTATTCTGAACTGTTTATAATTAATAAAAATAGTATACATAATGGCATATCCAATTTTAGATTGTCATTTGGGATTTTAAATATTAACTGTCAAAGCAAGGTGATATTAATTAAAAGTTTATTTTATTTAATATATGAAAAAGTTATTTATTTCTAATAATGACAGATAAAAACAATAACTTTTAATTGGTACACTTGTTTTGTTATAGCACTGATGATTTAAAGAAAATGACCAGTAAAATTTCTTTTATTTTTCCGGTTCCAGGTAAAATAAAAAATGCAGAAATATTTCCTCTATGCTATTTAACTTTTTTTATATAAAGTAATTAGGCAAGCCAATAATTGAACATTTTAAAAATATCATTGAAAACACTATGGTGCGTTCTTCGATTTACCACCCTGTCTAGGTCGAGAAAGTAAAAAAATATGAATGCAAAAAAGTATGGCATGCCCTACATTATGACAACATAACAGCAAGTAAATTCTTCCCTAATAACCTTGCATGGAATCTTTGACATGACCGCCTCGGATGTGTAGTACGCAGTTCCGCAAGCCTTACATACCTCTGGTCCTAGGCCACGACGCCCGCCGCCGCGCTAGACAAGTGAATAACGTCGCCGCCAGCCGCCATTGTAACTCTGAAACATTGCCTTTGTTGCAGGGATATTGTGGGTAAACAGTGACGGCAAAGAAGCAAGGTGTTGAAATTCCGAACGACATTCTAGATACTCGTGTTAACTATAATCCCCAAATTACGTACTATAGTTAGGGAGTTTCATAATCCGTACAATAATACGACGACAGTTCGGATTAGTGAATTCTGCAAAGCTTCAAAGTTAGCTGCAGAATAACAATCATATTCATAATAATAATAATAATATATATATATATTAGGGTGTCCGTTATTTGGGCGACCTTCGAATATTCTTCAGGACCCCCCCTAGATCGCCAGACATTCCAAAAAAATGAGTCTCCCAAAAGGATTCAGTGTTTTTTTTTATGATTAACCCGTGCCACCGAGCGGTTGAAGTTTGAAGACTACCGGAAAATAGGGCTACAGCAAAATAATTCTATTGTGTCGCCAGTTAGCGTAAAATAAACATGCGGGATATGTTTTCCTATGAAATTGATGATTCTGAACACGAATCTGTTGTCAAAATGTTGGTATCAGTCGAAGTTTTAGTAATAATTGCAAAATATGCATTTTTATGTTTTTTTGGGGTATAGACAATTTTCAAGTAAATGTTCATTTATTTTAGTCCAGTTTCAGATTTATAATTCTATTAAAAATTTATATGATTACAAAGTGGTTGACAACATTAAATTTGGAATAATAAATAATAATAATAAATTATATAAATTATAGTAACAATTTAAGTGTAGTTTAACCTTTTTTTTTTAGATTTTATTTATTTTACATATTCAAAATGAACGCCCTCAACCTAAGTGCAGCTGTAACTTAGTTGTATATTTTATATAAATTGGCAAGATCAGATGTATTGGACAGGAGTACTGCCAGCGGCATATCCGTATCTTGGTTTGTCCTTGGGAGGATGATTCTTAATAACAATAATATTTTTGTACTAGTTATTATTAAAGGCGCTTAATTATTAGTCGGTTAAATTCCGAAAAAGACTCTTTAGATTTCCTCTTAGAATTTATTTCAAACTTAAGAAACATAACAGTTATTTGAAGTTGAAAGGAAGAAAAAGACATATATTTTGTAGGTGGAAGCTGGTTACATTTCTCGAACTAAAGAAGAGAATAACTTTGTGAAATAGTACTATTCAGAAATAAATTATGAGTTTAGATAAAGACTTATTTATTCTTTTGATAAATGTCACCTGGATGTTACTAATGTGAAAAAATGTATAGTCCTTCTAATCCTTGACATTTTTTGTTGTCTATTATGACTGATAATTACTTAATTATTTCAGACATGTATTTTTTTCAAGGCACAATTTGATACCATGTTTTTAATCACTCTATACATATAATTACAGAATTCATTATCTCCGGATGAAATTATAATCCACAAAAATGTGAATGTTTTTACTTTTATAACAGTGTTATTCTGTTTTACTTTGATAGCTGTCAAATATTTTTATTTTATTTTATTTGTGTTACTCTGTACAACAGGAATTTAATCCCAATTACAGTACAGGGTCCGCACTCACCGAGCCGCACTGTAGTAGTTTATATAATTTAATTATAATAATGCTTTTTTTTCTTGTTATTTATTTGAATTACAAATGTATTTAATATTATTAATTTTGCGGTTAAAATATTATTTTATATTTTACCTAAATCATATTAAATTATTTGGAATTTTATTAAAAATATATAAAATTTATTATTTAAATACAAATATACATATAGTTTATCACGTTTTTGTAATAATGAATTTAATAATAAAATAAATAAATATATCATCACACCTTTTACTCATTACTATGTGTGCCACTCTGTCGTAGAATATATCTGTAAGTAATATATTTATGCTTGTGAACTGTGGTTACCAGCCGTCAAATCACAGTCCTCAATGTTAAAGGGTAATTTTAATGCGTTCATATAAATGGATAATTTTGTGTCTACATTGAAGGGCCCCATACTAGCGATTTCAGATATTATGTTTATTGAAAAGTATAACAACTCAAAAAATAAATAAACAATTTACATTACACCATTAAATTTTACATGCTTTACATTTAATAATAAGTCTTAGTTCTTAATTCTGTGCTTTATTCTAATTAAGAATTAAGACTTGTTACTATATGAGTGCGGACCCTGTACTGTAATTGGGATTAAAGCCATGTTGTACAGCGTAACGTAAATAAATAAATATCCCATTAGGTAAAGCATATAAAATTTAATGGGCTAGAGTCACTAACTCAATTTGGATCATTTTTGAGTTGTTCCACTTTTGATATTGACATTATTCGATATTCGAGATTTTCGAATATTAACCTCAGTATAGCGAACATTCGAATACCTCGAATATCGCGCTATATGTTGACCTCAATTTTTGACTATGTTTTTCTTGATCATTTGTACATAAACTTAAAGCTATTACAATACTTTGAAGTTATTAATAACAAAGATATTTTGTTTCAAAACGATGAAGACGTACCATATTTCAAATTTGTTTTTCGCCAACATCAGTCCGTACGTTTCACCTTAAATTTGAAGTTTTCGTCTTTTTCTTTTTTGTTTTAATTTTATTTTATCTTAACAATTTCATTCAAATAATGAAAAGGACATAATTAAATAATTATTAATAATAAATATATTAACTCTTAGGAGTATTCGAATATTTGAGATCTGATTAATATTCGTATTTGAGAAATTTGATATTCGCCCATCTCTAGAATATGTCAAACTTTGATGGATATCTCATTTTAAAAAACTTGAGTTTATCGGGCATAAAATGTAGTCCGTTTAAATTGACTTTAGAATCGGTCAAATTTAAAATTGGCCATGTTGTTCTTAGTAGATATTCTTTCTAATCATAAGATTTATCTGAGAAATAGGTAATATGGTGTGATGATTGTTATTGATTTATAGATAAAAATAAATAAATAGTCAGCTCCCAAAATCCAAATTATAAATTATCATCCCTTTTCTACCTTATCAGATTTCAACCAGCCAGTTCCACATCCTCCATTCCGGGCTTCGTTCCAAGTCTACACGTCTGTTCTATTGTGCTGGGAATCTTCTTAAAGGCATTATACTCTTTTCTTTGGCGCGGGAGCCGATGTTCTTCCTCCTCTTTCACCTTAAATTCTGCGGCTTTGAATCTGCGCTTGTAGATTTGTCTTTGTTTGAGGAAGGTGCAGGTTGGTCTTTGAGTCTTGGAGAAGAGCAGAGGATGAGCATTATTGATTTGATTGTTTGTGACTTGAATTTGAAGGTTACATATGGCGGTAGCCTGCTGCTTATTGGAAATAATAAAATTGCTTAAGTTTACAATCAATTTGACATTTACAAAATCATCTTTTAATCGCTCCTTTTAGTACTTTTTCAAGCTATTTCTACAGGCACGGTAGCCGAGCGTTTTAAGGCACATCTCATAACATACTGTTACGTCACCCGAACTGTAATGTTTTAGTTTCTTTAAACAATGTCCACAATATTAGTTTTATGAATATTTATTTGACTATCTAAAAATATACACATTGTTTTTATATATGTCAGGTTCTCTCTCCTCGACTGTCTTCATGACCTGCTCTATATAAATATGTAACATGTTCCTTTTTTTTTTAACAAAACAAATTAATGCGATTTACAAGCTATAATATTACAAATTTAATCTATCAGGTTTTCGGATAGCACGTTGTCTGAACCACAACTTTGGCGATACACGGTTGCTTTTAGGTCATTCCGTATTTGGTTTCGTTTCTTGTTCTAGCAATGGAAGTTCTGTTGCTCTGATTATCTTCTCTGTATCCGTTTCAATTCTGGGTTCTTGTGTACCTCGACTGTCTTCATGACCTGCTCTATATAAATATGTAACACGAACCAAGGTTCGTCAGTTCGAATCCGCCTGTCAACAATGTGTGATTTGTCGTAAAATATAAAATACAGTTACATGTATTTATCACACTCGGGCGCTATAAGCTAGTCACTTATACGTCTTAAATAATGTAGCATTTGACTACGAAAACCGGCAGTACGGCAATGTAAAAACTGCGGCTCGGTGTGTCCGATAGGCCCAGGCCCGATTTCGGGCTGTAGCGCCACAGATGATGATGATGATTTCTATAATACCTGCAGCTTGCAGTGAACTTCCAAGTTGAAGAATTCATGGCATTGTGTCACTTTGCCAGCACTACCTGTGTCATCTGCACTGTATCTTCTCCTGCAGGGTACATACACTAGGTGCGCTACAAGCATATGACGTATAGAAGCTATGACAGTTACAGTTGCTTGCACCATTAACCATTCGCTTTGCTCAGAGTCACCAACTCTGTCCTGTTGGATGGAATTCGTGAACTGCTTACGAAATTGCGTTCGGCAAAATATTGTACTAGAGTACAGTTCAGTGAAGAAACAACAGGGTAATGGATGGAGAGCAATTATAGATTTTAAGAAATATTGTATTGCTTGTAAACGAAAAAGAGAAGTGGGTTATTTATTGATGTTTTTGTTTGGACTGGAAGGTTCTTTTAGTAGTTTATTTATGTTTAGTTCAAACAAGAACTACTGGAAATATTTATTTCTCAAATAACTTTTCAGTTGGTATGCATTGAGCTTAAGCCATTGATTCACTCCTAACTTAATTTTTTTTTAAGTTTGTATTTAAGCAGGAAACAAAAATAATTATTTGATACACGAAATTAATAATTTGATACAAGGTCGTCTAAAACCTATTTTCTCTACAACTGTCAAAAAATGTTCACATTCTTTCATTAATATCCTATACGCGAAATATGTGATTTTTTCATCATTTACATTACCATAACAACGCGTATTTCACGCACTGTCTCGTATCCTAATGCGCAAAATGAGTATCATTTTTGATTTTTTTTCTTTAATGTACTTAAATAAATCAGTAATTATTGTATTTCTTTTTTTGACAGTTGTACAAAATATATGTATTTCGTTGGCGAAATTATTGTTTTTTTGGGACGTTTGAATGACTTTTTTGTCTCGACCTGCAGTCTAGACTAAAAGTGACATTCTTACGCGCAACAGAAAAACACTCTTTTCGCGCACTTATTACAAAAATAACTATTAATTGATAGATTTGTTTTGTTATTTCATGGCACTGATGATTTTAAGAAAACACCAATAAACATTTCCGTCATTTTTCCGGTACCAGCTAGGGTAAAAGTATAAATATTAGTATAAAAAAATGCAAATATTTTCCCTCTACAATAAGGGGTAGGGGGCTCAGTGGTATCGAGTCGACCTGTAGATCTTGAGAATCCTGGTTCGATCCCCACAGCCGACAAACAATTTTCACCAAATTAAATCTATCCCTGTGGCTCCCCCTCCACTAACATCTTTGGGGGCTGTGACTTAATGGCTGGTAACCGCACTTCACTCGAAGAAATATATCACTTACCGAGATCTGCTTCAGGAGTGTGCCACATCCAGTAATGGGTAAAAGGCGTGATGATATATTTATTTAATATACATTTAACTTTTTTTATTTAAAATAATTAGGGAAGCCAATAGTTGCACATTTTAAAAATAGCATTGAAGACGCTATGGTGCGTCTTTCGATTCACTACCCTGTCTAGGTCAGAAAATGTAAATGTAAAATAGGTAAAAAAGGAAGTTTTAGTTGATATTGAATGTAATTTCGGTGCAAACGAACAAAACAAGAGCATTAAAATAAGTTCGTAGCTACACAAATTCGATACAAAGTTTCCTAAACATATATCTAACACAAAAAAGTAAAATATAACTTCTTGTCGTAATATTTCCCAAAACCGTTTAAAGTTGTGTCCCTCTGTGTACAGTCCTCGGAACTGAAATTCCTGCTCGTGCCCATGCAGTGGTGGGAGGTAGCATGCAACATAACGTCACGTGACTCCATGTGTCCCACCTGCTAGGCGAACAATCGACAGTCGATTTTTTGTACCAGCTGCCTGGGATAATACGGGAGCAGATTGCAATTCGACTGAATGTAATTCAGTCGGGACTCGAACCAAGGCAAAAACCTGTTCAATTTATCTTGTCACTAGTGTTTTAGTGAGTGCCACCACGTCTAGTAGAGCTGTTAGATGTCCACCTTTGTGTTGTAATGGACGCTTCTTTCTCGAACAAAATGAGAGAATTTTTAATGAAAAAGTTTCTATCTATTTGATTAATTACCTGGAATAACATTGTCTTTTATTCATTCTTAATAGTTTTATCGTTTTGGAATTTCTCTATTCCACAAATGACATCTTTCTTTTTTATGGGCATAACCTCCATCTTTATTAATAGTGCCCGTATTTCATTCTATGATTCCTTTGCTGAATCAGTTTATATACGTCATCATTTTATAATTGAAATATTAATATATATCTCCTGATATAAATATTTGCGTATTTATAATTGCGTATAATATTAAGAATTAAAATGCTTGTTAAAGTGTTTCATCAATATAGTTATTTGTGTATTAAGAGCGTACAGTGATTCTTTGTTACTCGAGCACGCTAATTCTAGTACGAGCTGGAGGCGAAAGCTGCAATAGTGTAACAAGAATAAAGACACTTTTTCTACGATTGCTATGAAAAGATGACAATTACGCTTTCATTTGTCATCGTAAAGTTGACGTTTTCTGTGGAACAATCGAAAAATATCTTTTTTGCGCGTCTCCAATGGCAACGCGCGAAAAAGACGTTAAATTCGCGCGTTTCCAATGGCAACGCGCGAAAAAGATTATTTCAATAGTTACCAGGGATACAAACAAAACAGAAACTTATCATATTGACAGTTAACAAAACGAATTTAGTTTTAGACGTATACCTACGTTTTTTAATAACTTTAAGATGCAATCGTAGAAAAAATTATGTGTGTATCACGAGCGTAAAGTGTCTTTGTTCCTCTTGCACTATTGCAGCTCTCGCCTTCGGCTCGCGCTGCAATTACCGTGCTCGAGTAGCAAAGAATCACTTTACGCTCTTAATACACAAATAACTATTATGCTCGTGATACACACATAATTTTTTCTACGATTGCATCTTAGATTATTAAAAAAGTATACGTACTGAAAATAAATTCGTTCTCGCTGCATGTCGAGTAATAAAGAATCACTTTACGCTCTTAATACACAAACTATTATTGTGTCAAATCATGAATAATTTGTCATTAATGGTCACAAAGAAATACACATCGTAAAAGTGTCTTTACTGGGCTTCCAAGCTTCTAAAATTCGTCTACTGTTCGCTCTGAAATAAGTTTGCTCACTCAGTAAGTATTACTTTCAAGTCGTGTTACAAAAATAACAACTTTCTCGTAGGAATGAATATTAAAATTTTTTTCTTTCTATTAAGGGAAGAAAATTGTACTTTCTAATATGATTGTTAAAAAGGGCTTTGCAACGGTATGTAAAGAGTCTTGATCTGCAATTGTTCACTTTTTGTCTCCAAATGAGTTTCGAAAAGTCTACTTTTTTGCTGATCGTACAAAATGTAATTAATAATTATTGTATGTTACGCTGCATTTAAAAAACTTCTTTGGGGTCTTGTATATTATTCTTCGGAAAATTCTGTATAGACTTTGATTAATAATTCATTTACACATATTCGGAAATAAGTTGTGAAAGTGCGTGCCAACACTCAATTTATTACATTCATCGAGCACTTAAATAACCAATACAGAAACCACTGGAAGCAGCTCCAGTGGCTTCCATAATTGAATCCAGTGTCGAGCGAGCGTAACTCACCCTCCTTACCTCTCATCGTCCTTCCCTTCCAGACTCCAGTCCTTCCAGTCCTCCAGGAACCCAACACCGTCCTCAGAGGATCGAAACACAGAGAGAGAAAGAAGAAAAGTGACGCGAAAACACCGAGAACTCATTGGCTTGAGAAATGCGCCCGCTGGCGTTGAAAAAGATATGCTAGAGTTTTTAGAAAAAAATAAATGAAAGGAGATGAGAACAAAGGATAACAGGAAGGGAAGATGATATTTTAAACCGGAAATAAATTGTCGTGTAACAGGAACACTGAGATTATGTCTCGAATGCGTGACGTTACTTGGAAAAATTACATTTGCATAGCTGCAATCATTCTGCCAACTGCCATTTGCAGAAGCACTTAGTGAACTGAGCGGGATTTCGATATTTTTGACATTTGACTTCAAAAATAAAATAACACTTTAAATGGAAATGAAATGTCGAAGACATTGATGACATTTATACACTGAAGTAAATCTACATCTACGTTTTTTCTTTTGTTTACAAGTTAATTATTAAAACACTTATTTAACAACAAAGACAAAATTAATTGTCATCCAACACTTGGTGAAACAAGGTTTAATAAAAGTATAAAGTAAACACTTGGCTATGTTTCACAAAATTCAGCCTCCAAGTCACCTTATGAGGGCATCGTCAGAGGCTGGCCAGCACAGTTAGTAACCATAGACGCGTTTCGCTCTTATTAGAGCTCATCAGTATGGTATAACTCACTTCTTCACCTAGAACAAAGTTTATGTGAAGAAGCTGGTGACGAAGAACTGTGCCAGCAGAGAATAAGATCTCTAACAAACTAGTAAGATGACATGAGAAGTTTTTTTAAAACACTTATTAATTTGTTGTTGAATGTAAAATCATTCTAATCATATTATTTAACTAAGGTTTAATGTGTTTAATTTGGTCGCTGGTATATACGCTGTATCAAGATGGCTTTAAGCTGTAGGGAATTTCGTGAGTTTAGGTTACTAAATATATTAGTTAACGAAACCAAATATATCCAAAATTTGAGATATTTGTAAATAAGCAAAGCTACACACTTAGTTCAATTAAAAAGTGACATTTTCACTTGCAAAACAAAAACATTTACCTGAAACTGACTAGAAAATAAACATTTGCCTGAGCTTTAAGACTCAGGAAAGCTTTGCTTTGCATACCTAGCCAGGAAAATAATATATTGCCTGCCTAGGCAGGTAATGAAACTAACGTGAGTGTCTAATTATTTAGCAACATAAAATACTGACTGAATATGTAAGTCAAATATTTCTTTTCATTAAAATTAACTTAAAATATGTATTATTTATTTATAAGTTTCAGGTAAAATGTTATACGTAACACGTCAGTAAAGAGTCGTACAAGATTCGTAAGATGTTTCAAGCTCGGCATGAAACTATCTACTCATCCTGTAATTGAACACTTTTTTGACTTTTTACATAAATAACTATTATTTTTTGCACTTAATACAAAAAATAAATATTTCAATTGCAAAAGAAAATATATTGCATTTCTCTTCGCAAAACTATTTGTCAATGGTATGTATATAGTTGTGTAATTTTTATTCAAATCGTGTATCGGATAGGTTCGATTATTTTCGGTAAAATCCGAACGTTATACGATCTGTACCTACATTATAATTAATAAATATTTGATAAATAAAAATATCTTAACGTTATTCAACAAGTTACTGCATAACAAACCACTTTAGTTTGTTCGCGTTGAGTTAGTCGAGTGCGGACTATTGCAGTGATCGAAGTGTTTTCAGTGTTTTGTGAGTGTTTTAGTGAATATATAGTGATTGTTTAAGGCATAAATTAACAGAAATTGTGTGTTATTGTGCGTATTAGTGTGTGGGATAAAAAGAAACGTTAATATATTAGTGGTAGTGCTGTAAAATTGAATGGAAAAACCTCCTACGATTCCTGGGCTGACTGATTTCATAGTGACAACGTAGCACGTGGCTGATGGCTGATTCCTGCTCAAAGTATGCAAACATTTTATTATTGTTAACACTGTTCAGAAATTATTCATTTTAAGTAGGTACAACAAAGACAAAATTAATTGTCTTTAAATGCTCACTTGGTGAAACTAGGTTTAACAATACACTTTAAGGCAAAAGTTATTATAAGTGATTAGCTTAAAAAATATTGTTTGATAATTTTCGCGATAAAAAAATAAAAACTACATCAAGTGTCTACGTTCTTTATTCTTAAAAAATAAAAATATTTAATGTTTATAAAGAAATTAAGATAATTGGTTATACGATGTTTTTTATTGGAATTTATATTTTTAAGGAAATTTATTTTTGAAGTCCTCGCTTCGCCCGCACTTTTAACCCTACATTACACGATTTTTAAAATATTGTTTATAATAGAATATTATGTAAGAAAAAGAATCTTAGTTATCGGGATAAAAAATCTAGAACGACATAAGATCGTCGACTTATTTTTCGCACATGCAAATTTTAGTCTATGTACATGACTTGTTATCACATGATAAATAGCTTTATGCACTGGCTCATAAGGATGTAACAAATTGTCTACAATGATGCTTAGAAAAAAATTTGTACACGGTCATAGAGAAATAGTTATGTTTGTATTAAGTGCGCGAAATGATCCTTTTTTTTTTTGTTGCACATGAGAATGTCACTTTTAGTTGAAAACGCTAAATTGGGACAAAAAACTCATTCAAATGCGCAAAAAAAACAACAAGAATTTCGGCGACGAAATACAAACAACATATCTTGTACAACTGTCAAAAAAGAATAATACAATAATTATTGATTTAGTAAATTGCAGGAAAAAATAAAAAATAATATGAATTTGATACTATTGATGAAAAAAATCACGTACTTTGGGGACTGATCTTACAAGTAACACTACCCAACTGTCCCTCACCGATTTAAATTAAACTTGGCACAATAATAGAACTCAAAAAAATATTGAACCCCTATTTTTTTCTTCTGGAAGTTGCTTTTTATGGGTACAAACCAACCCTGAAATGTGGTGAAAGCAAGAATCGCCATAAATGAAATTAAATAATACCAAAATTAAACGTGTTCAATATAGGTTACTCAGGGAGTTTTGAGATCGCCAAAATATATTTTCGGGGCCATTTTGATCATATGCACTTTTTAAAAGGGGATGGGGGATGAAACTACGATATTCAACTGAAAGAGAGTTTTAGGATCAAAACTAGATACTCGGGGGTTTTTGGGGTCATTGAATCTATTTTCGAGTTTACCCCTGGATAACCAATGTTGAACGTGTAATATTTTGGTATTATTTAATTTCATTTATGGCAATTCTTACTGTTACCACCTTTCATGGGTGGTTTGTACCCCTAAAAAGCAACTTCCGGAAGAAATGTGTTTAGCACCCTTGAGTAATTGTTTGACGAAGCTAGTCTCGTCAAACAAACTTTATTATTTTTCAACTAAAATACGAAAATAATAGCTATCTTCTTTTGATAAAAGCGACCTAGGGTTCATCTACAACATACGTAACATCCCATTTTAAATTAAAAATAGTATTTCAACATAAATACTAATAGTTGATGAAATATGCTAAACTTTCTAAATTTAATTCCATTGTTTCATTTTGAATTTGAAGCAGGTCGCAAATTAAAATTGCATACGTACACCATCGCATGAACTATTTTCATCCCTCAAGCAAAAAAGTTGAACAAATATCGTCACAGACACCGTAAAACTACTTGCATATTTACCATCACATTAAATACTAGAATGGTTGTAAATATCGATCGAGGCTTCGCGTATTCATCTCGTCTCGTATGCTTATGCAATTTGACCTTTATTGGCCATATTGGCACGGATCAATAGTTCCGACGCTGCTGTGTTCTCGGGGAAGGGGTTGCTTTATAAAAGGGTTTATAACCTTTGTATTATTTGCGACCTTTTTAAAACGACCACGACTTTTAAAAATAAATTGAATTTACCGCATTAATAATAAATAACCTATCCTGTTTTTGCTGAAAATATGTAAGTGGTTTTAATGGATAAAAGTAAAATTATATTTATAAATAGCTTTTTAATCCGGAGGAAAATTCTGACGCATGTGATATTTAAAAATTGTACATATTTAATATCGTTGATTTTAAATATTATCATTTGGTATTTTGTTCGTGAAATATGCACATGTAAATATCTTTAGGAATTTATTAATAATTTTGCAATTTGATATTGCGTATATACAAATTAAATTTTATTAATATGCTACAATATTAGTTGCTAATCGGAAATTGGTAATATTGAATAAAATAATTATCTACACGTTGCATTTGATGATTGCTTACCAATATAATCAATTTGTATATAGACTGGTAATATTTCGTTACAGATAAATAAATATATCATCACTCTTTTTACCCATTACTGCCGGAGCAGATCTCGGTAAGTGATATATTTCTGTGCGTGAAGTGCGGTTACCAGTCGTCAAATCACGGCCCCCAAAGATGGTGAAAATTGTTTGTCGGCTGTGGGGATCGAACCAGGGTTACAGATTATGTATTTTAATATAATAATATAAATAGTTGAAATTAAAGAAATGGAATGAACTAAGAGTACGGACGAAGCTCACCCCCCCCCCCGCAACTTCCCCAAAAAATGAACCATGATAGCTTTTGTTAAAAGCTACTTAAATGATTTTCTTTGAGAAAGTAAAGTATTTCTTTTAATATTGTTAAATTAAACCTACTTTAAAATTGAAGACATCCCTAAATAAATATTTGCAAGGTCTTCTAAATTCAGTGATTTTTATCTTCTTTGAAGTTAAATTGAATTTCACTGATTAATTAATGTCGTAAATTCCCGCAACCGCTGATCTGTCGTTGAAAGCGTGGACCACCTCTTCCTGCCCTTCCCCTTCCCCGACCGGAAGTGGATGGTATCGGCCTGTAAATTAGGGGAAAATGGTTCAGTTTCGTCACACAATAGAGGTTGAGACTCGTGGTGAACGGTAAAGTCATCCTTAGTAGAACGCCGCGGCGAGTGGTGGCAAACTCCACAACTAAATGCATTATGAATCAAGGGTCGCATCCTGAGGTACAGAGAGGAAAGTGGAGGGTTAAAGGACCTAACCATAACTTATTGCATAATGCATTAAATAGGGATATCCTTGTTGAAATTGGAAATCATAGATTATTAATTTGTGTTAATACTATTATACACTGCGCATGTCTCAAATAAATACAGACGTTGGCGTTAGGCACTCGTAGCCTGGTGAATAAAATTGGGGTAACACTTGCGTTTATTAATTATTAACAAGCAAAAGGTCATGGGTTCAAAGCTGATTTCTACCCAACAAATACGATTGTCTGAGCGGTTCGGATTTCACTGTAAGCTGAAGACTCCTTTGTACTGTAATTAGGTTTAAGGACCTGTTGCGCAAAGCAAAAAAATTGGTATAGGAAATTAGTTTTTTATAAATAAACTACATACATACATACATAACATCACGCTATATCCCATTAAATAGGGTAGCACGAACCCGTCAACATTCTCATCCTGACACACGATACTCGATTCGACCACATTAATACTTCCTCCATACAAACTCTTTCTTTTCTCACAACCAAAATCCATCAACACTCAACAAACATTCATCCATTCGCTCCTGTACACCAGTTTCGTAAATCTTCACTTATGCCCACTTATTTAACAACGAATCTATAAGAAATGAAGGCAGCATCGCCTGCGCTTGTTTAAAAATACATTTAACACAATTGCAGTTACACACTGTATAGTAAAAACTGAAAATGAAGTAAAAAAGATGAGGAAGGAAGGGAGTATCTCCCTGCGCTTGTTAAATAAACTGTATGCGGTAAACAATTATGATAATGTTCGTCCAAAATTATAAGAGAAGCAAAACAGCTTTTTTCTACGATTGCTATGAAAAGATGACAATTACGCTCTCATTTGTCATCGTAAAGTTGACGTTTTCTGTGGAACAATCGAAAAATATCTTTTTTGCGCGTCTCCAATGGCAACGCGCGAAAAAGACGTTAAATTCGCGCGTTTCCAATGGCAACGCGCGAAAAAGATTATTTCAATAGTTACCAGGGATACAAACAAAACAGAAACTTGTCATATTGACAGTTAACAAAACGAATTTAGTTTTAGACGTATACCTACGTTTTTTAATAACTTTAAGATGCAATCGTAGAAAAAATTATGTGTGTATCACGAGCATAAAGTGTCTTTATTCTTCTTCCACTATTGCAGCTTTCGCCTCCAGCTTGTACTAGAATTACCGTGCTCGAGTAACAAAGAATCACTTTACGCTCTTAATACACAAATAACTATTATACATTCGCAGATACAAAATAATACAGAAAAGTATTTTGATGTTTATTAAATACATTGATTCGTAGTATCATCTGTACATAGGAATTTAAATAAATAGTATATAGTAATACTAGTGAAGAAAGGATTTAATTGCAAAACGAGTACGAAAATTGGAGCACAAGCAATAGTGAGTGTTCTACTAGTTATATTTTTTCAACATTAAACGTGAAAATTACATTTTTACGTTTACGATACAAGAAATTAAATTTGTATCTAAGTTATATTTACAAATGCACATCACGTTTTTTTGGTCACCATGTCAAATAATATATCCTTCACTCAATTTAATTGTGATAGTAAATGTTAGGAAAGTTATTTGACCTTAAACTGACAGGAAAATAAACATTTGTCTGACCTTTAAGACTCAGAAAAGCTTTGCTTTGCATGCCTAGTCAGGAAAATAACATATTGCTTGCCTAGACAGGTAATGAAACAAACATGAGTTCCTAGTTACTTAGCAACATAAAATACTGACTGAATATGTAAGTCAAATATTTATTTTAATTTAAATTAATTTAAAATATTTGTTATTTGTTTGTAAGTTTCAGGTAAAATGTTATACGTAATGCGTCTGTAAAGTGTCGTACAGGATTCGTAAGCTGTTTCATTCCTTACTTTTTACGTAAATAACTATACTTTTATCACTAGTGAGGAAAACGATTACTTTCACAATTAAATTGAGTGAGAAAAAGTAATGTTGAAAAAAGTACATTATTTTCATATAATTTTGAAATGACATTGTAATACTGTTACTTTAATTATTTAACTGAATTGGAGTGAACCTACCTAAATTTTGATCACTATTGTTTACATGCAGTTATGAATACTAAAATTGGCTTCTATTTCAATTCAAAAAGAAATAATGATAATGAAAGAATAACTTTACAATCTTTAAATTGATGGAAATAATAAATTTCATTTGTCAGTTCTGTAAATATAATAATCTTTATGTTTATTATTATATAAGAGACTTTTCAAAGGTAAGGAGGATCAAAGGAAATAATAATTGCTTTAAATATGAAATAAAGATATAAAAGTCATATGGGTGGGTTTTGCATATCGCGTAATTATAGAATAACAAATAGAATTGTATTAATTAATTCTAAGAATGAAATATGTTGTTTATCTTAAATTATATGTCTAAAATAATGAAGACTTCTCTAAAAATATTTGTCTTTAACCCTTTACGAAAATGTATTTATTTGGTGTATCTTCGACATCGTTTGCTTGAGGGTTGTTTAAAGAGTGTTTCGGGGTGAAAATAATTAGATGAGGGTTTCTCAATCCCTCTATCCCTCTTCCTACTTCCAGCGTCCGCGAGGTAGACAGGTGCGTCGCTTTTTGTTAACGTATTTTAAGGAATTAATTTAAGTCCCGCAGAACGTTTGTCAAGAGAGCAAAAAATGTCAGCTTTTGTTAGCATGCGCACCGGACGTGGGTAGCAAGCCAAAACTTTCTATCTTTCTGTGTTCTCCTTTGGAGAAGTTGGAAACTTTGTTTTTTCAGACAAGCCCACCTACCCGGAGCCTAATTGAAAGTTAAATAAAATGCAAGTTTCCACAGAAGTTTCTTCGGGAGATGTTTTTCATTAATGCGGGATCTCTTCGCGGAAACACTCATTTTATTCACAAATTATGTCATTCTAAGTTTTAATGGAATTAAAAGATATTTCTATCATAAACAATGTTTAGATTTACTTCAAGATGTACACATTTTACTGTGGTTTAATGCTTCTTACTTTCTTAGTAAGCGATTTTCTGAATTTGAATAATAACTTCGCAGTAATCTTACATCTTTGTTGGTAGCTAGTAATTTACCTGGAAATTGACAGCAAAGTTTAAGTTTAAATCAGGGTTGAAATTTTAAAAATTATCTGATTAAAATTAATTATTCCGAAAGTAAAACACTCATTTATGTATATTAGGGTGTTGTACAAAAAAATAGCAGCAAACCAAAATATTGTAGGAAATAATAATGAAAAAATGGAGCAGGAGAACATTTATAAAAGTTTTCTCAACATTATTTGTGAAAATGACATTTCTCTCACTCAATTTAGTTGTGATAGTAACCGTTTCCCTCACTAGTGATGAAAGTAAATAATTTTCGTCAAGAAATGCCTACTTTCCTGACGCATTTTAGTATGGAAAGTAAGTGTTTACCTGACTCAAATAAATAAACTAAATAACTAAAAAATTTAATAAGATTTTTATTCATTTTTATCAAAAATATTTATACTAAATATACAATTGCTTAAATTACTAAAATTTATGTATGACACTGGCGAATTTGAAGCTAAATTTATTGTTGCAATCGATAAATTACTTGGAGATTCAGTAAATAAAATAAACAAGTAGCACATTTGCTGACAAATTATTTTGCTTTTTCCAATCCATGAAAATTTCATACTCTTTATCATATCGGTCTTTGGACTTGCTCGGTAATAAATTTTCAACAGCCGCAGTTGCTTGATTTAAGATTTCAGAAGGAGTACTTGAAAATACCGCCTCATACTCATTTTCATCTATATTTTCCAACATTATAAAGAAATCTTCTCTGTCAACAATTTTCATACAATTTTATGCAATTTAATATTTTTAATTATTTCCGAAGGGATTTTAATTCAATTTTCCCAAAAATCCTTAATCGTAGGATTATTAAAACGAAAATTTACATACATATGTATTTTGACCCACTGAATCCAGTGGTGCAATCTACAAATGCATATGACTTCTGGTTTTCGAGAAAATGTTAAAAAACCGCTTTTTGCGATTTTTTTGGCGGAAAATTGAAAAAAAATAAAAATCGCTGAAACTATGTTTACAAGTTAACTGAAGCACGAGAAAATTAATGCCGTTGAGCGCGTTTTCATATCACATTTAGTTTTCGAGATATACCCTTGGAAAAGTAGAAAAACTGAAAAATACGAAAAATTTCACTTCTCCGGAGGCTATATCACAAAAACTATGATATTTTTATATAATGGATATATATCATTGCAAAAATATGACGATATATATCAAAATAAATATCATGATATATATCGATCGATATATATCTTCGAACCCTGGTTTTAATGTAGTGAAAATTGTTTGTCGGCTGTAAGAATCAAACCCGGGATCTCAAATTCACAGGCCGACTCGATACCAAAGTTTATTTTGCGTACAAAGTAGGAACAAAAAAAAATCTCAGTTCTACCGAAACATCCAAGTATTACACTCAAATGTCAAACAATAAAAAAGAAATTTCAAGCTTCAAAAGTGTGTCCGTTAAATAGATTGAATAAAGATTGAGAATAAAAATAATAAAACTAGAACAAGTAAGCTTGTAAATCAAGCTGTTATCTATAATCAAATCTTTCGCATTGTCCTTTCCCCTATCTTCTTACTGTTCCTTTGATCCATTTAACAATGCTCGCGCATTTGTTTTTCCTTCATCCGTCGAACAGTATAACCCTGTCTCGCACCCAATATTTATCATGTCTGGCTCACGTAAACCCTCAATATTTTATGTTTTATTTACCAAACACATTCTGTTTGAATATCGTTACTTATGTTGTGTCAGCATGTAGACAACGAAGCTTAATCCATAGATAATCCTGCACATAGACGGAACAATGTTGATGATGAATAGACAATGAGATTACTAACTGTTTGACATGAATAAAAATTGCAACGGAAGCATTCAATCTTTCCAAATTAATGAATTAAATTATTAAGGATAATATTTCAATCTCTTAACAAGGATTTTATAGTTATTTATGTATTAGCTGCGCGAAATGAGTGTTTCTTTTTGCGCGGAGGATGTCCTTTTTAGTAGAGGCTCACTGATTCGGCTTTTTGAGACCCGGCACTTTTTATACACCTTTGAGATATTCGCTAATGCAGCGATTCAGTCGTTCCGCTGAACGAGTCTCATCTTCTCATCTCGGATACACGAATCGTAATATTTGTTATTGTAATTAAAATTAAAAATGGGGTAGGTGGCTCAGTGGTATCGAATCGGTCTGTGGATCTTGAGAACCCTGGTTCGATCCCCCACAGTCGACAAACAATTTACACCAATTTAAATTTACCCCTGTGGCTCCCCCTCCACTAATATCTTTAGGGGGCGTGATTTGACCTCTGGTAACCGCACTTCACGCGAAGAAATATATCACTTACCAAGATCTGCTTACGGCAGAGTGCCACATCCAGTAATGGGTAAAAGGTGTGATGATATATTTATTTATTTATTTTATTTATTTAATTAAAGTTATTTATAATGAGTACCCGCAAAATTTGCTAAATATGGAATCATTTTACTGACTTATGTGACAATAAAGTACAATGTGATTATTCTCCCAAATTCTAAGTGATAAAAAAACACCATAATAGATATCAAAAAAATCTGATGTGGACACCACATGACTTCCTTGTACGCGTATTAAACTATAGATATTTTTTTAATTGCACATATTTGACATAAAATCTTTTATTTTTTATTTTTTGTTCTAATCCATAGCAAACTTAATTAAAAAAAACACACAAAATATATACTATTTAAATTTAGATATCTCGCTTATGCAAAAGGCTAATTTAAAAATTCTTAATGTGCTAGACGCAGAATTTAATTCTCTAAAACTTTTATTTGAAGCATTTATTTCTAAAATTAAAATAATACCATTTTTTCAAGGAAAACTGTGTCACTTCCGGTTAGTGTATTTTAACCTAAATCTATTATATTATTTCCATTGATATAGTAGTCTTATATACCAAATTTGGAAAGTTTTAAATTATATTTGAATATAGTTTTTCATGAAAATCTATTATAGGCTTCAAGTAAAGTACCACTTCCGGAAGTTATATAATGACCCAAAAGGGAGGTGCACAACTAGATGTTATAACAGTCCTAAATATAAAATTTCAATTTTCTACGGCTTACCGTTTTTCAGTTATGCGAGATACATACGTACGTACGTACAGACGTCACGACGAAATTAGTCAAAATGGACTCAGGGAGGGCCAAAATGCGTATTTCCACTGAAATCTGAGAACCGAAAATTTTCGCGATAACAATACTTCCTTTACTTCGTACAAGGAAGTAAAAACAACATTGTACTGTATATAACTTGCAAAATAGAAAATTTAAAAATTCTGTAAAACTTATTTGATATTTTTTGACAGAGATTCTTAACAATCTGGAAAAAATTTCGTAACACATGCACAAGAAACACGTTCTTATTCCCTAATTTTAGAGAGAGAAACACTGCTTTTCTCCCCTAGGGTGAGAAACATTATGTTTCTCTCCCTAGGTAGCATGTTTCTCTCCCTAGAGAGATGTTTTTCTCCTTAGAGACTACGATTATTAGCTGTTTGCGGCGTTTCCTAGGTAACTAGTTACACAACCCATATTTGACAGTAATTTTTGTGCACTTGTTACGAAAAGTATAATATGCTTCACGGGAGGGCGCGATTATCCCTTGTGTGAAGTTGGCAAACCTCGACTTCAGCTCGAGCCTTTGGCCCTCGCTTACGTCGTAATTGGAATTAAGTTCCTGTTGTACAGCGTAATATAAATAAATAAATGTAACCTTAAAATATGATAGTTCTTCTCACATCATTACGCCTCCTACTGAGCTGAATGCCTCGGAGTATTTTGAGTTGATTTCGTAGGTTGTGATCATCTTGTTTCAAATGTAACTAAAAGAACAACAATTTGAAGTTAGCTGAGATATTAACCAAAAAGAATAAAAAGATCTACAATAGTTGTAGTAGAATTCCAACGGATAACAGGAGGTAAATGATTGTTAAACTACAATAATCTTTAGTAGGTACTTGTGCGGTTGCAAAGCTACCTTGAGAACAATTTCTGGTTTAGCTAGCCTCAAATCACTTAGCATGGACATTAGTTCCACAACAGGAAGGATTCCAAACAAGCATATACTGTTTACAGGCAACCCTAGAGTTCCGGGGAGGATTTTTCCCTAGAAATGGCCACTTCCGGGCAGTAATGCGGCGGGCGGTAGACCGCAACTTACCAACTATTGGTTTATTAGCGCCTGAACCGCGACTGTACAGCCAACGTACTCGTATTCCAACTCCAAGTGCAGTGTTGGAGTTTGGTCTCTGCGCGACCCGCCATGTCATATCGATTGTGAGCGGCTGGGGCTAGACTTGGCAACACAGTACGCGCGAACGTATGGAGTACAACCTACACCGACGGAGTAGAGATGTAGTACGCTATAAATAGAAAGGGTTGAAAATTGTGTGGTGGAGTAAATTGGATGAATTAAGAGAGGTATTGATGTCAAGAGTTTTTTTCTATTTTTGCTTTAAATTTATACCGGGAGTTTTTTTTATCAGTAAACGTAGGGATATGCCATTACCATAGTTACAGTTACAAAGTTTGACAGCAATGCATTAGAGCGTTTATTTTAAAAGTAAACATAGGGAAAATAACATTACTGTCATCTATAGTTGTGAAAGTAATAAAACTGTCCTCTTTCAAAATCAGACCGGGTTAATAGGGGATCAAATAGTGGGGCGTTTTTATATAAATGGAAATTTAAATTGGGAAAATTATTTAGAGTTGTTACAAGAGAGAGTAATATTGAGTAAATATTGAGGAAGTGTGGTTCCAACAAAATGTACGAAATTATCTGCACCGGATATTCCCCCAACGATGGCTAGGACGAGGTGCAGTAGTGGAGTGGCCTGCAAGGTCACTAGATCTTGCGCCAAACGATTTTTTCCTTTATTTCAATATCTCTTTTAGTTTTTGAGTTACATCGACTTTGATTTTTTTAAAGCTCAACTTTGAAAGCCCATAATTCAAAAACTAAAAGAGATATTGAAATGCGGTTTGAACGAGTGTATTTCTCGTGCGCTACTTAACTTGTACATGTATTTTAAAAATTTTGAAAATTTTTCAATTTTTTTCGAAATTTTCTTTTGTCGATATTTGAAAAAGTTGAAGAGATAATGTAAATATGAAAACACCAGTGAATTCCTCGCGTGTAAATACATAGGTATGCAAATTTTCAGAAGAAAATTCGAACGGATACATTTTTTATTACAAAAAATCGAAAATGGTCGTTTTTTGAAGATTTCTTAAGGGGTACCCCTTGGCGTTTTTACGGATTTTGGCCATTTTTCGTTTTTTTGTAATAAAAAATTTATTCGTGCGAATTTTGTTGTAAAAATTTGCATACCTATGTATTTTTACGAGAGAAATTCACAGGTGTTTTCAGATTTTAATTATCTTTTCAAGTTTTTGAAATATTGAGGAAGAAAAATTTCGAAAAAAATTGAAAAAATTGAAAAATTTTCAAAATACCTGTACAAGTTAAGTAGCGCACGAGAAATACACTCGTTCAAACCGCATTTCAATATCTCTTTTAGTTTTTGAGTTATGGGCTTTCAAAGTTGAGCTTTAAAAAAAGTCAAAAATCGCTGTAACTCAAAAACTAAAAAAGATATGAAGATGCGCTTTGCGCCATTCGATTTCTCGTGGTCTGAATTATATAGAACCACATTTTAATAATTTTCGATTTTTGAACTGGTTCAACCCAAAATTCTCATTATTTGTATGTACGAGCTCTTAAACGAAGAATTTGCGAACAAACCTCTACACAAAAGAACTTTTGGATTGTTTTGAGGTTCTACACTTATACCTAACGTTTAGTTAATGTAATTTAAAGTAATTCAAATTCATTTAATTTGTTTAAACTTAAAATGTTTCTTTTAGACTATAGACTGTTACACTTCAATGCATTGCTGAAAATATTATTTTCCCTATGTTTACTTTTAAAATAAACGCTCTAATGTATTGCTGTCAAGAAAAACTCCCGGTATTTTCATGTCGAATACTTCAAACGAATATTATTGGAATACACAATTGAACGTGACGACTATAGTTTATAGTACAACTGCGTAATAGTATATTATTCAACGAGCGTGTAATGAGAATAAAGTTTGTTAATTTATCCGGATGACTAATAGCTGTTATTTGAGAATCCGGGTTCGATTCTCACTGCTGAAAAACAATTTTTACCACATTAAAAGTACTCCTGTGTCTTCCCCTCCACTAACCTCTTTGGGGGCTCTGATTTAACGCCTGATAACTGCACTTTTGAACTTTTTCATTAGATTCAGCTAAACAAAATACATATGTACGTATATATTCGTACGAGAAAGAATTTTACAGTAGACAATCTGAATTTGGCCTAAAATCGAAAGAAACTAAAAGGGTACCCCTTAAAAAATGAAAAAATTCAAACATTAAGGATTACATGTTTATTTTTCAAACATTTTTACTCCTACGTTTTTAATCTTTATAATAATGACTAGACTACCAAATCCATGTTGTTATTATTAATTTGGCTGACAATTATTTTAAATCTTTTCATGAATTTGGTGGCCACGGCTTTTTGAAATATATTTTAAATACAAAATTACAAAATTTTGCACTTTACCAATCCAGAAACTATTCGGTATTTTACGCTTGCCAGTTTTTTTAAACTGTCAAACGAGAAAGAAACAAATGAAGAACAAGAAAATATCCTATTTAATTGTAAGCAAATAAGACAAATTCAAATATCTCCTACAGAATTACAAATTATTGAAACTCTCCTAAAAACATAATATTATCAGTGTCGACGTATATCGAAAAAGGCGTAGTCCTAAATAAAAGAAAAAGCATGATTTGTCTCACCGGCAACAGAGAGTTCCTATTTATATCCTTGTCAAATCCGAAGAAAACAAATCAAGTAAGCGAAAAGGATAACAATCACATCGTTCTCAGGTGATGTAGGGTAAGGAGTTGGTTTCGCGGGGCTGGAGGGGTAGGGACTATACACAACCTGACGCCCTTTTGACATTCAGTTTAATGATGCATGTTGTGCAGCGGAAGTGGAAAAATCTGTTTCTTTTTTGTTTGACGCGTTTACATATCGATTTGTGTTTTTATAATGTAGTCCATGTTAAGAGCTTTCAACAAAAACGAATGGTTTACAGTAAGATATTTTGTGGAATACAACTTTTCCTATTTAATGTTTTTTTTTATTTAAACCCAGTTGCGCCACAAGCTCTTAAATACTAAAAATTGTAGGAGAAATTTAATACCACCATATGTATTTTTTTGCAGTGGTAATGTTTTTTACCAAAACTTTGTACTATCTTTTAGCTTTATTTAATTATAAGTATATTAATATGAATAATATACCTATTCATAATTATAATATAAAATTAAAGCATAATGAAGTATTGTATTTTGCGTTAACTTGTTTAAACTATGCAACAAAGTTTCTATTATAATAATATTATTTCATATATACTAGCGTAATTATCAAGTAGTTAATAGGAATAATAATAATAATATAATTTTTATTTGGCAAATATTTAGCCTAGGCTGTTCTAGCATTTAACCTTTACAATGAGTAAAACAAAATTAAGCCAAAAGAAATAACAAATATTAATTTTCAAAATTTAAAAATTGCATTAACATGGATTGTAACATAATATAAAAAAATGAATTGTAACAGAAGTATTACACAGTAAATAAGCAGAAATAACGTTATAACAGGAATTGATTTAACGAAATATGTAAACATACAGATTAAAAAACAAGCAAAACTATTTTCATACAAGTGAGGTAGGTGGCTCAGTGGT
Source organism: Pterostichus niger (assembly GCA_947425015.1). Taxonomy (NCBI): domain Eukaryota; kingdom Metazoa; phylum Arthropoda; class Insecta; order Coleoptera; family Carabidae; genus Pterostichus; species Pterostichus niger. The sequence continues at coordinate 5,294,636 of OX380339.1, forward strand.
ATCGAGTCGGCCTTTGGATCTTGAAAACACTGGTTCGATCCGCACAGTCGACAAACAATTTTCATCAATTTAAATCTACCCCTATGGCTCCTCCTCTACTAATATCTTTGAGGGCTGTGATTTGACGGCCGGTAAACGCAAAAAATATATCACTTACCGAAATCTGCTTAAGCAGAGTGCCACACCCAGTAATGGGTAAAAGGCGTGATGATATATTTATTTTATTTATTGAAACCTGACGATTCAACATTAGACTTTTTAATGTTTTTACGAAGGAAGCAGATTGAAGACCGAGCAATGAAGAAGGAATTTTATTAAGGTTAACTGTTAATTTCGTCACCGAAGTTTTAATACCCGGTAACTGATTATAACCCCGTCTATGTTTAATGTTTGTCCAGCTCCATATTTTAATAACACTAAACTAAACATTTTGTGCAACACAATGTGAATACAAATTCAGTTTTAATCAATTCAGTGAAAAGCTAAATCCTAGTTATAATGAAATTTCCGGGGGATATTAGAAACTGCTCGGTATGGAGGGTTGCACCGAGGCTAGGGGATCAGCTAAATGCGTTAGCCGGGCGCTATAGCGGCTATGTTGCTTGTTATGTTGTGGTTGTGGCAGCACTGCTTACAAAAACAATGCGCGTGCAGTGGTGAACGTGAACCACTTCGATGTTCATTAACGGACTGGAAGCGCGCGATGTGTTTATAATCTGTTTTATTTGCTCTTCAAATTTACTTTGTTAAATTGTAATTACTTTCGTCAAATTTCATCAAATCTATCAATTCGGAAATTTGATACTTAGATGCTATTATTTTAGGTGATTCAGTGATAGCGAGTCGGCCTGTGGATTCAAGAACCCGTGTTCGATTTCCACAGTCGACAAACAATTTTTACCACATTTAAATTATCACTGTAGGTTCTCCTGCACTAATATCTTTAGGGGCCGTAGTCTAATGACTGGTATCCGCAATTCACGCGCATAAATATATCAATTATCGACATCTGCTACGGTAGAGTGTCATACCTAGTAATAGATGTGATGATATATTTATTTATTTTATTTCTCATTTATGTTACATATAATTTATTATTTATTCCTATCTAGCAACGACTATAACGTATTGAATAATGACTGTGATAGAATGTAGACTTTATTTGATGTATGGAAATTTGATATTTGTTGTCCACTCGTGTAGAAAGTATAATTTTTCGAATACGCGCGAAATATGAGTTTTTATTCGATTGTGTTAAAAAGTAATGCTTTTTGGTTAAGATATTTAAACTAGAAGTTAACAATGACGTATTAAGATTTGCTGTGGTGATTGTTATTTTAACGTTTGTAAAATATTTTTAAGCCTAGGACGAGAAGTACTTTTTAACTGCTAAAATAATATCTGAATCAATTAAAAAAAAAGAACAATAACTCTTCATGCGGTTGTAGAACACGTTTGGTAATTTTCATCATTCGTACGAGAAACTGAATTTTCCGTCCTTGTGTCGTAAATAATTATTTTCTGATTGAGTAAATCATCGTATCCATGTATATTAGAAAACTGTCAACATTTTCAAGCGAATGAGCTAAATATTGTGTGCACTAGGAGCAAAAAAGTTTCCTTTTCGCAATTGCTTGTGCGTGCGGTAATAGACTTTTCCGTGTCATTGACTAAAAAATTAAATAAATAAATATATCATCACGCCTTTTACCCATTACTGGGTGTGGCACTCTGTTGTGCAGACTGTAGCAGAAGATATTAGTGGAGGGAGAGCCACAGGGTCAATACCACTGAGCCATCGTAAACGCATATGTTTACGACATGCTGTGTATATATATAAATTAAACTGACATACAAGATTCAAAATTTAATTTTCAATTTAAAACCAGGTTGATAATAAATTACAGCGCTCATAAAATATCTTAAATAATATTTCATGAAACGTTTGCCCCTGCATAAAACTTGGAAATCTAAATATACTCAGAGAAAATCAATATTTCCATTGAGGCAGTTGGCGTCTAAAAATACCGCAACATAAATCCATCTTAAAACCACTTAATCACGTCATTCAGAGCAACATAACATTCCTTAATTAATTACAGAAATCAAGGTACAATTTCCACGCCAATCAAAGCCACCAGCAGCAGCAACGCCAGCAACGCCAGCATTCAAGCGTAGCCTGGAACAATCTGTGTTTTGTGAGAAGATATACGGCCGGAACACACGAAATACCGGCCGAATGCCGAAATGCCGAAATGCCGTCGCCAAATACACATACGCACGAGAAGAAGGCGAGCTCTTGGACAGAATGGAGCCATTTGTGGCGCAACGGTGCGAGCCATTCATAGGCCCCCTAATTGTACTGTTGTTTTATCGAGGGGGTGGTGCTTCCGCTGACAACTGATGCTAGTTTCCGGTGATAGATCCACTTCGTGTAGTTTTTGTTCTTGTGGTTAGGAGAGATTTTATCTATTTTAGGATGTATGTATTTAACTTAAATGAGAATTACAATTATGGATAAAACCTGTATCTTATGAAGGGGTTGTTCATTTCAATCTCGCTGGCTTCAAATTATATCTGTTACCAAGTATAGCAATTGTTAGAACGCCCGAGCAACTATGGTTGCTGAGAAGGTTACTATCCAAAAATATACTATAATGCCTAGGCAATTTTGAAATAGTTATTTTTGTATTGAGTGTGTTTTTATTGCGCGTGAGAATGTCAGTTTTAGTCGAGACCGCTAGGTCGAGATAAAAAAGTCATTTAAATACCCAAAAAACAAGAATTTCGCTCACGGAATACAAACATTCTTTTCTATAACTGTCAAAAATGAATAATATAATAACTGACTAAAGTTAATTTATATTATGATGACGCCTGGATTCGAACCAGGGACCTTCCGCATACCGGGCAGAGATGCTAACCGCTACACCACGTCACCTGTGTTCGAAATATGGCATCAACTGAATTTTTCTGTCACAGTGTCTAAGCGTAGCTTCGTTCCGAGAGACTCCTATATAGGCATTGACAACCGGGTTCGTCTACAGTGACACAGTTTTTGATTATGAGGGAATCATACCCAAGCTTAGAGCTAATATTATTAAGTTGTGTGATTATTAAAGGTAATCATACCTGTAGTTTTTGACTAAAGTTAATTTATATTATGACAGAAAAATTCTGATGACGCCTGGATTCGAACCAGGGACCTTCCGCATACCGGGCAGAGATGCTAACCGCTACCTGGTTCGAATCCAGGCGTCATCAGAATTTTTCTGTCATAATATAAATTAACTTTAGTCAAAAACTACAGGTATGATTACCTTTAATAATCACACAACTTAATAATATTAAATATAATAACTATTAATTTATGGGGTAGGTGGCTCAATCCCCACAGCCGACAAACAATTATCACCAAATTAAATCTATCTCTGTGGCTCCTCCTCCACTAACATCTTTTGGGGGTCGTGATTTGACGGCTGGTAACGCGAATAAATATATCACTTACCGAAATATGCTTAAGCAGAGTGTCACACCCAATAATGGGTAAAAGGCATGATGATACTTATATTTATTTATTTTACTATTTATTTATTCAATCAAAGAAAAAAATTTGAAAATAATATGGATTTGATACTATTGATGTGTTGTAATCAATGGAATGTGAAAAATGTAATAATTTGGGAGCGTGCCTGAAATGCTCATTTTGCGCAATAGGGTGCAAAACATTGTGCGAAATACGTGTTGTCATGGTAAAGTAAATGATAAAAAAATAACACATACTTCGCGTACTGATATTAGTGAAACATAGGAACATCAGTTTGCATGTAGAAAAAATATACAAAGTAGACATTTGCGCTTGCAAATAACTTTCCTCACTAGTGAGGGAAACGGTTACTATAATAACTAAATTGTGTGAGGGAAATGTCATTTGATATGGCGACCAAGGAAACGTGAAGTGCAGTTTTAAATACAATTCTTTTGATTTATGTATAATAATTATTCAATTTCTTGTTTCGCTAACATAACAATTTAATTTTCACGTTTAAAACTGAAAAACAAAATAGTACGTTACAGACATCGGAAAGCGCCATTGTAAAACTCGTACTATTGGAGCACGAGCGGTAGTTTCGTATTCATTTTGCAATTAAACCCTTTTCTCACTAGTATTACAATATACTATTTAGTTTTTATATCGTGTAATGCTAAAAACTTTTAATATTAAATTATTAAAATGGAAAAAATGTATTGTGGCAACACTACAAAAAAAATGTTGTGTGATTCGAGTGAAAATGGACCTTTTTCGCTCTTAATATATAATAGCTATTTTGTACTATGCTCAGTACGACATCAAATATACTCTTATTTTTTCCTGAAGAATAAAAACTAGAGATGAGCGAATATCATCCGCGAATAGTCGAATGCCGCGAATATTGACATTATTCGATATTCGATATTTTCGAATATTAACGTCAATATAGCGAACATTCGAATACCTCGAATATCGCGCTATATGTTCACCTCAATTTTTGACTATGTTTTTCTTTATCATTTGTATACAGAGATGTGCATCTACGTGTAATCTTTAATTGTCTACATCTACACGTAGACAATACGTCGACAATTCTAGCGACGTAAACAATGTAAACAATGTAGATAATGCATCTGACAGTTGTAAAATTCAACATAACCTAAATTTATTCCTTTATAACTATTACATGTATTCGTATTCGTTAGCTCGGGTCATTATCGGTCTTTATATAATAAAACTGAAAAAGCAAGTGCTCGTACATTACTAGACGATTGTCTGTCTTGGGTCTTGGGCGAACTGTCATATTTTTAAAATCGATCACCGCGCCTCTCACCAGACAGAGTTTTCTTTGGCGCTATTTTTAACAGTAACCAGTAGTTTCGCCCAGCACAACTAATTTTTTTTCATGTAATCCCTAGAATAATAATAAAAATCTCTACCAACTTTTAAAATTCCCTAGTTCTAGGGATAAAATTTTAATATGACTTAAGTGAACACAGGTGTTTTCATTGTCTACATAGTCTACATTGTTTACATGAAAAATGAAGACGTAGACTACATGATTGTTTACACGTAGAGAATGGCGTAGATTACTTGCAGTAGACTACACGCACATCCCTGTTTGTATATAAACTTAAAGCTATTACAATACTTTGAAGTTATTAATAACAAAGATATTATATTTCAAATTTGTTTTTCGCCAACATCAGCCCATACGTTTTACCTTAAATTTGAAGTTTTCGTCTTTTTCTTTTTTGTTTGTACTTTTTATTTTAATTTTATTTTATCTTAACAATTTCATAAGGACATAATTACATAATTATTAATAATAAATAAATTAACTTTTAGGAGTATTCGAATATTCGAGTACATCGAATATTCGAGATCTGATTAATATTCGTATTCGATATTCGAATTCGAGAAATTTGATATTCGCCCATCTCTAATAAAAACATGTAATATTTTATTATTAAAATATAAACTAAACACTTGGCTAAGTCTCACAAAATTCAGCCTCCAAGTCACCTTATGGGGGCATGGTATAAGGTGAAGAAGTGAGTTATACCATACTGATGAGCTCTAATAAGAGCGAAACGCGTCTATGGTTACTAACTGTGCTGGCCAGCCTCTGACGATGCTCTCATAAGGTGACTTGGAGGCTGAATTTTGTGCGACTTAGCCAAGTGTTTAGTTTATATTTTATTAAACCTAGTTTCACCAAGTGTATGGATGACAATTAATTTTGTCTTTGTTGTAATTTTATTATTGATAATTAACTTTTCATACATTTATTAAATTACAATGTACCAAGCAAAGTCACTAGATCACAGTTCTTATTTAAAATATGTAACTGCTGTACTAACTGTTATAAAAATTCTCCTGTTAATAGAGCCATGTTAACGTACAACACAGTTTTTCAACAACTGGACATTTTCTATCTTAGTAAAAATTAGAGATGGGCGAATATCATCCGCGAATAGTCGAATGCCGCGAATATTGACATTATTCGATATTCGATATTTTCGAATATTAACGTCAGTATAGCGAACATTCGAATACCTCGAATATCGCGCTATATGTTCACCTCAATTTTTGACTATGTTTTTCTTTATCATTTGTACATAAACTTAAAGCTATTACAATACTTTGAAGTTATTAATAACAAAGATATTATATTTCAAATTTGTTTTTCGCCAACATCAGCCCATACGTTTTACCTTAAATTTGAAGTTTTCGTCTTTTTCGTTTTTGTTTATACTTTTTATTTTAATTTTATTTTATCTTAACAATTTCTTAAGGACATAATTACATAATTATTAATAATAAATAAATTAACTTTTAGGAGTATTCGAATATTCGAGTACATCGAATATTCGAGATCTGATTAATATTCGTATTCGATATTCGAATTCGAGAAATTTGATATTCGCCCATCTCTAATAAAAACATGTAATATATTTTGCTAATAACTTAGATCTTCCATCGTGTTGTCTATTCTGTACGTGGTATGTGAAAGATCCTATTTTAGAAAATGTTAAATCACTAAATTGTCATTTTTAAAACATCATCCGTATATACGAGTAAATATCAAAACTCATAAAATTCTTTATAAATTCTACATTACATTTTCAATACCTACTTCTCGAGTTTGTGTATACCAGCACATAAAATACCCACAAAACTGAGTATTTACATGTCCTTCTGCTTCGTATCCGATTTCCAACAGATATTATAAGTAGGCCCTGGCCGAGCTTTGCGGTGAGAGGGGGAACGTACACTTCCTGCGAACATGTGAGTTACGACATACGGCCACAAATCATAACTACGCGACGATTCCATTTCCGGAGTGAAACTCCCCTGTCGCTAATGTGGACTTGTCCGGAGCGACTGTGCCACGGCTTCGGGTCGTTCCGGAGCTTTTACGGACACTCCCGAACGCGGAAAGCTTTGACCCCGACTACGATGTTTAATTGTCCGCGGTATAAATAATAGGGCTGATATATTGCTGTCTTTTGATTGTGAAATATTTTCGAATTATTGGGGTTTCTTTTATATGACATTAAAATGATGATGATGGCTTGAACTTTATTGATTGCTGACATTATTTTTTGCTAGAATTCTCGAGAAAGCTTTAGATTATCTGGAATTTTAGCTAAACATATTTAAAACCGGCATTTAAAAATTAATATAAATCATTATTAGAGTAAACCTTGCGGCATGAATTTGTTGAATAAATATTTAATGAATGTTTCGAAGGTTTCTTTTCCATATTTGAGGGATATAGCGTGATATTGTAACCTAGGAAACGATAACTTAATAGTATTTGTAGTTTTAACAAATGTAGCCAATAACAGCTTTCCATAATAATATTTATACCATAATGGAGAAAAGTGTATGTTTACACAATGGGGCACGTGACTCAGTGGTATCGAGTTGGCCTGTGGATTTGAGAATTCGGGTATTAATTTTACAACTGACAAACAATTTTCATCACGTTAAAACTACCCCTGTGGCACCCTCTCCATCAACATGTTTGGAGGCCGTATTTTGATAGCTGGTAATCACACAAAGAAATATATCACTTACCGAGATCTGCTATAACAAAGTGCTACACCCAGAAATGGGTAAAAGGCGTGATGATATATTAATATTTTTACTCTTATTATTACAATGGATATATTTATATACTATTTTTTCCCAGCATTTAAAAGAAATATTTATTATTGTCAATTAATATAAAAATTTAAATAAACAAATAGACAAATGAAATTTGTTTTATTCCTTAGCATCGGGACTAAAATATTCTTAGTACTGGCATTAAAACACCTTTTTTCTCCTGTAGTTATTAGCAACGAGAGAAAAAACTCATTTTAGTCTTATCGCTTTTAGCAATGTCACAGCGGGCTAAAATGTATTTATTTTGTCACGAATTTGATGCCACAGAAACTAACTTTTACACTCGTTTTAATGTCCGTGGACAAAATTTTTTTGACATTTACATAAAAATAGGCTTGTTTTTCTGTTTTATAAATGTGCTCAATAGAGATTTGTCATTCGAAAAATACAAATAAACAAATATATCATCACGCCTTTTATCCAATACTGGGTGTAGCATTCTGCCGTAAGCAGATCTCGGTAAGTGATATATTTCTTCGCGTGAAGTGCGGTTACCAGCCGTCAAATCACACCCCACAAAGATGTTAGTGGGTAGATTTAAATTGGTGAAAATAATTTGTCGCCTGTGGGAATTGATCCAGGGTTCTCAAGATCCATAAGCTAACTCGATGTCACTGAGCTAGTATTTTTTTTTAGTTAACTTAGTCAATTTATCTAAATTTATGAGTATAATCTATTTTACTTTACTAAATAGCGTAAGGCAGCTGCGTAAGGATTATAAATATCTGCATCATTTATCACCGTTTATAATTCTCCCCCAAAATCCTTTACACGGAAAAATAAAAATCAGGTGTCGTGCAACAAGAGGGCATATCATAGTAACTTTCCGATTTATCAAGAATGCCATGACATCGGTATTCCAGACATGTCGCCAGGTCCACAGGCCAAAACGTGCCAAAAATCTAGATCACTGTCAGAATTTCGTCGCCATTTATAAATCCATAAAATTCATCTCGTAAAAATGGCATACGTCTATAAACGTTCAATATCCCTTTCCCACCCCAACTCCACCCTATCCCCAGGGAGGGGGAAACAGACTCTGCCAGCCACGTTAGAAAGTTTATGATTAATGTTTGTATATAATGTTACATTATACCACAGCAACTGATCATGATTGATAGCGTTAAATGGCGGGAAATTTAAAAATCTACCCTCAGTGACACAACAATATGTCTCTGTTGTTTTTTCGTGTGACTTTTATCTTGCTAATGAGTAATTTAATTGTTATTAATTACTTCATGTTCAAAATGATTGCTAGGTATTGTTCCACTTAGGAAAATGTCTGTTTTAATTAATTTATACGTTTTTTTGCACATTTTTAAAATTTGTAAATGCACCAAATTATAACATTTATATTTTTATATAATTTTCACCTCATTAAAAATTACCCCTGTGGCTCCTCCTTCACTAACATCTTTGGGGGCTGTGATTTAATGGCTGATAACCGCACTTTACACGAAGAAATATAACACTTTCCGAGATCTGCTACGGCTGAGTGTCACATCCAGTAAATGGGTAACAGGCGTGATTATAAATTTTTATTTTATTTATTTATCGAAACTGAATAATTTGAAGCCCCTAAAATTAATGTGCTTCGAATTGTTATTCCTGATCGTGAAAAATGTGGAAGTGTTTTGTAAGATTTTACTTAGAATAAAGCTTCTTAAAATCTAAAATATAGGTTAAGTCCTAATGCGTGATAAAAGAGCTTGTCAATCAATCCAAAAAATATTGATTTTATCCAAAAATAAACCGCGTCTTAAAAGAAGAAAAGCAATTTCAAGCGTTTGAGAAAATATCAGACAATGTGTAAACAATAGAGCGCGTTTCAAGTGCAGCCATCGTTCACTACCGCCTCCGCCACCGTCTCCATGCCGCCGCCAGCAAAGGGCGCAAGGGCTGCTTCAGAGCGCGAATTTGCCGCGTTGGGCGCAAATCGATTTAGGTAATATAAGCTCGACGTCGCTCAATCTTGCACATTTTCGCCTTTTCACTTTTTTCGCTCTTCTTTAATCCGCGCCATCGCTGCCAAATTTACTGCCTCCATTAAGGGCTGCTCTTAATCAAGTACCTTACCCAAAAATGCTGGCAACATTTCTAAAGCTATTTTGAAACGTTGACATTTGCTTATTTACTGTTATTAATTCAAAGTAGAGATAACTAAATGAATTCTCTAATTTTCACAACTCTATTTCAGTTGAATAGCGTAATTTTATCCCCCCATCCCCTTTTTAACCCCTTAAAAAAGAGCATATTTGATCAAAATGACCCCGAAAATAGATTTTGGTGATCTCAAAACCTCTTGGGTAACCAATGTTGAACACGTAATATTTTGGTATTATTTAATTTCATTTATGGCGATTCTTGCTTTTACCACCTTTCAGAGATGGTTTGTACCCCTAAAAAGCAACTTCCGGAAGAAAAAAAATAGGGGTTCTATATTTTTTAGAGTTCTATTAGTGTGCCAAGTTTCATTTAAATCGGTGAGTGACAGTTGGTAGTGTAACTTTATTTGTTACTCTACATAACAGAAACTTGATTCCAATTACAGTACTGGAAAGTTAGGATTTTTTTATTGGAATGCTGTAATACTAACTATATCAGCGTACCGCTGTTATAAATATCTTAGAGATTAAAGATGAAATATTATTTTAAACTGTTATAACTTTATGAAATAAAAAAGTAATTATTTTGAAACTGTGGAGTTTGGAAAGTTAAAACAGCAAACAAATCAAAATGGTTTCAGTTACAAGGCAAGTTAAATTGACTGCGCGAAAAGTTAATTCAAAAATGTAAATCAGTACGGAACTCGCGATTTCAATCAATACAACTTCAAAAGCATTTGATCGTACAGCAATCAAGTTTTAATACATTTATTGCAGAAATTCTACTGAGTTATCCCAAATAGTTAATTACACAATTCGAGCAAATTTGTTCGCGAAATTGCGTATAATGTTTAAATTACAAAGTTGGCCACGGATGTACGACCTCGGTGAGCAAAGAGCGAAATATGACAAAGGCGTCTCGTCCTCGTCTCGTCTCGTCTCGCCTCGCCTGAGCAGCAACTGGTTAGCGGAGCGAATACTCGGAGAAGCTCTATGATGTTCAAATAACGGAAAGGAAGGAACAGTTTGTGTGTTACCGGTTCCTGTAGGTTTCAATTCCTTTTCCTTGCGTTACATCACAGGAATGTTTCAGTAGGTTTTGCAAATCTGTTTGTTTTGTATGTTTTACCTCCAGCGCTAAGCATATACTTATTTTGTTTTATTTCTTGTGGCTGTGTGGAAATAAATGTTTCTTCTAATAAAATATACAAAGTTTTTATCGGCTTTCAACGACGGTGAATGCTTTATTTTTTTCGGTTTTCTGTGTTTGGTGGTTTATTGCTGTTTCAAAAAGTAGATTCACTTACTAAAAACAAATACAAATTAAGCAATTACATTCATATTACAGATTTAGAAACTACATTAAAAATCGCATTAATCTACATAAACAATGAAAATATTCTACTTTCTATATAATTGGTACACACCTTAATATTTTTATTTTAAATACAACACTCAAAACTTGAGTTTTACAGGACGTTCTGAATTGAACCATGTATAATAAGTAAATTCATTAAACTCTTTATTTCATTGTTTAGCGGAACATCTGGTACCCTAAACTCACACAATTTAGGGAAATAAAACGATTCTTATTAAGATTATTAAATAAGAATGCTCTCATATAAACTACAACGAAGTTACACTTTGCGATTAACCTAATAACTTAGTACTTGAAAAATGAATTACTATTGAACTAATGTTTACAATAAAGAAGGTAATATTATACAAAATGATACTAATTTCTACTAATAAAATTCTACATGGAGTAGGTGGTTCAGTGGTATCGAGTCGGTCTATGGATTTGAGAACCCAGGTTCGAATCTCACAGCCGAGAAACAATTTTCAAAAACTACCCCTGTGGCTGCTCCACCAATAACATCTTCACGTGAAGAAATATATCACTTACCGAGATCAGCTTCGGTTGAGCGCCACATCTAGTAATGGGTAAAAAAAATCTACATGATTAAAAGAACCTCTGACCTATAATACTTAAATTTGTATCCACCATATTTAAATTAATTTTTGCAAAGGTTTGCTGGTTTGTTTGTTTTTAATCACATATAATCCATCATTTATTAAAATTTTGCTGCCAATTTTAAAATATTTTGAATTTGTCATTTTCTTGTAGTGTTTGAAATTATAGTAGTTGTTGGAAAAACGGGTATCATAAATACCAGCTTCAACAGAAAACTCGTGTAAATCCAGCTCTCACGCAAGTAAATAAAGAAAAAAAGCCCCGATGATTTATAGCTTAGCCCGGACCTGTCACTAACTACGGCAAAACCCCTTTGCCCTTCCTTGTTCTAGTCGTACAAATGTTTCCGACAGCGAAAATGAAAAATCCATAGGCGATCGAATCTTGAAATAAATCGCAATCACAATCCGGAATCTAGTACCCGCTGGCCAGAGCCTAGCCCGTATTTCGGTGTCGAATCCGGAACTCCGGAAACGAACCATGCTGGAAACAATTCACGAGTCGGTGAACCGGAAAAACGGACCTCGGACGCAAACCGACTTAAATACAACCAGTGACATCTGAACAACAAGCGGTGAACTTCTAAGACTACAGATACAATTCTTGTTCTTCTCTCATATTGTTCGATGTTTGCTGTGGTTTTATTTGTTTTGTTAGCCATTATCACAGTTGTCTTCTTCCCAACGAGCTATGGAGGGTGTGTTATGGCGATAAAACGAACGCACCAGGAAAATTGATTGATTGACGATAACGGCGACGTGATGTCTTTTAATACAAAGTGCTTCGCAAAAATCTGCCATTTTATCCAAACGAAGTAAATTATCAAGCACTTTGATCGAATGCAAACTCTTCTACGATCAGTAAAAAAGCAAGGGTTTTCAACATCATTTGATGATAAAACGTCACCAATTCTATCCAAGAGTTGCAATTGTTATTTATGTAACTTAACTTAAAAGTGATATTTTACTGGGGACATTTTTTGAGTGTTTTACGTACAATTCTTTTTATTTTTTTATTTCATACTTCCATGTATATAGTAGTAATCTCAGTCCAGAAAGAAAGACTTTGCAGTACTTTTAAAATAATTATATTTTTCAAAAACATTTGAAACCTTTGGTGATATTTAGTTTTTCACATTCTTCGCAAGATGATGACGTAAATCCTGAAACGACTATAGTTAGATAATGATATACTATTATGAATGTCTGTCAGTGCGGTGATGTAGATAGCGATACGGAATTCAAATCCGGAAATCCTGAGTTCGAATCGCACTCAAGCTAAAAATTATATGAACTACTATACGACGGCTCGGTGTGTGCGAACCCTGTACTGTAATTGGAATTAAGTTCCTGTTATACAGAGTAACATAAATAAAAATAAAATAAAAATTGTCAAATATCTTTTTTTTATGTTCAATTTAATTTGTTTAACTGTAGACTTAATTATTACATTTATTTATGTCTAAATTTAAAGTACTATCGAAAGTTGTCATTTCCTTGCCAAAATCGTCGCTAATAACACAAACAAAGCAACCAAAACATTGTTGGCAACAAACAAACAACTGTCAAACCGAGTTATTCAAATAGAGAAACGAAACAAGATGACAGATAACCCTGTTGGCGAGGGTGTCGGGGTTAGGGGATGCAGGTTTTAGAAATACAGTGACATGGCGTCGATCAATAGCCATTGTAATTCTCACAAAATGCGGCCTTTTTAAAGTGTAAGCTTGTTATGTAAATTTCGCAACGAAATGAAGACTTAGTGCCCGTTGATATGGGCACGTTCCAGCCATCTATTGCTGGGATGCGCGGCTCGACTCTTCTTTCAAAGAAAGTTTTTAAAGTTGGCGAAGAAAACGAACACCCGGACAAGGATTTTAATCGTAATGCCCCCTCACGTCTTTTGCTTCCTTCTGTCAAGTTCTGCCGATGCCTCACCGGTTTGAAAGGAGATATGACTTTTCATAGAATATTACATTTTTATGTAGTAAATTGTGCTTCAGTAAATGTGGTATTATTGCAATGTTACATATTAGATTTTTTTTACTGTTTTGCTTATTCTACAAGCAGGAAATGTAGACAGATGTATTTGTAACAAGATTTTCAAATTGTACATTACTATATTTACATTTTCCGGTTCTACCTATCCTATTTTATTATTGATGCAAATCTGGGCTCTCTAAAATTAATATGTAGGAAATAACGTTCTACTTTTTACTGGCATATGTTATATATTTTTTAATAATATCAATGTGTCATTAGTTACTTTGTTACGACTATACGTTGTCCATAGCAACGAGCACTAAGTAAATTTAACGGACGCTAAAATAAAATTTTAATTCTTAAGGCCTTTTAACACGATGCATTATTTAGTTCAAAATTATGAACAAAAAAAAATTTATTGTTTGTATACAATAAAAAAACATTCAGAAATATGTACAAAATAATATAGAAGTAGTTTTAAATTTGCTTCAAAATACACAATGACTTTTTGGATTTTTTTTGTCTTATATTTTATTTCGTTGTCATGGGATATGACTTTATTTCTTTCTCTAGAGAAGAAAAATTTGTATTTACTATGACAGTGCAGGAAGTACTCACTTTCCGCAGTCACTTGCATGCGGGATTATTTTCTGCACTCAAGTATCAACAGAAGTACATTATTACTTTTAGTAAATACTAGAGATCGGCGAATATCATCCGCGAATATTGACATTATTCGATATTCGAGATTTTCGTATATTAACGTCAGTATAGCGAACATTCGAATTTTTGACTATGTTTTTCTTTACCATTTGTACATAAACTTAAAGCTATTACAATATATAGTTATTAATAAGATATTTTGTTTTAAAACCATGAAGACGTACCATATTTCAAATTTGTTTTTCGCCAACATCAGTCCGTACGTTTTCTTTTCTTTTTTGTTTGTACTTTTTGTTTTAATTTTATTTTATCTTAACAATTTCATTCAAATAATGAATAGGACATAATTAAATTATTATTAATAATAAATAAATTAACTTTTAGGAGTATTCGAATATTCGTATTCGATATTCGAATTCGAGAAATTTGATATTCGCCCATCTCTAGTAAATACAAAAATGGCAGTGAAACAATGGAATCGACTACAACTTTTGATATTATTTGAGAGAATTAAATATTTTTTTGTAGTTTAAAATGTCATAGGAAAAATTGTATATAATACACGTGTTGAAAAGTCATTGGAAAACTTGTGGAATGGAAGCTTACACACACGTTTCCCAATGATATCCTTTCAACATACTTGTATTACAATATACTCGTACTATTCTTCTCTAGGAATAGAAAGTGTCAATTTTTTTCTTAATTAAGAAAAGAATATTTATGTAAAATTCAATTGAAATGAATTGCTCCTCTCTGAAGCTCTTTCATAATGTTTGTACTACAGCCCATCTTACTAAAGTTACGTTATTGATTCCATTTAAATATGAATATTCTAAAATTAATGCAGTGTTGAAACGCAATCTGAATATTACAAATTTGGAACTGTTGAGTGACATATTTGCGTATTGGAGCGTATATCACTATGCATCTTGTATTCGTGTATCTGATTGGTCTATCATATCAAAGAGACGTCATTCCTCATGGCAAATTGGGAAAGTTCGTGACACTCACGGAAATAAGGTGGCAACTCAGGGAATATTGTATCGTAATTGACTGATCATTCTACATCAAAATCATTTATACTATAAATGGAGATAGATATATACCTTCTCACACTTATTCTAAGAAATATTAAGTAATATTTTAGCTGGTAATGGACAGTTACATCGCCTTTCCTTAAGTATTGCACTGAAGTAAAAAATATCTATTCTAATTGTTGACAGCAATGTTTATTAATTGACATTATTTCTCTATTCATAATTGTTTAATTTAAGTTTATATTTCTATCCTGTTTCATTAATGTCAAATTGATAATAGCGACTTTTCTGTATTTTTTTTTTTTGTGGCTTCTTTGGCGGACCAACTACTTAGGTCATATGCCGCCATTACGCCCTGATCCGCGTTTTAGGTCTTTTGTCAACAGCAACGCGGGTTTTTCTCTGGACGGTCACCCATCCAAATACTCCCCGCGCGCAACGTTGCTTAACTCGCGTTATCGCTTGGATCAGTATCAACGAGTTGTGCCATGGCCGTTGACAATTCTGTATTTATTTATGCTACTGTGTATACTATGTTCAAAGATACTCCGTTATGGCCCTCTCAGCGGATCTATTGTTAGGGATTTAAGCTTGATTTATAGGGGTGCAAGGACAGGTATGTATTCAGTATTTCTCAATTTAATTTAATTTTTATATATATTATAATAATGAAACAGAGAATTTTGTACAAATATTATTATTGATAATGAAGCAAAAAAAAAATGTTACATGAAAGTATCATTGTATAGGTATATTATTTCAAGTAAATCTGAAATACGTAATCCGCACAGAGATTAGAGATTTCCGAATTTAAATATTTTGCAATCCTACCCTGAGCGCCAACAGGTAGAATCTCTTACTGTGTGCGGTTCAACACACGCTTAGTAAGTTAAGCCATAACGGAATATCTTTGAACATACTATACAATACTAACTTAACCTCAAACATAATACAGGGTCTATGATTGCCGAGCCGCATTGTGGTATACAATTTTTTTTAAGCAAAAGAGAGACGTCATCAAAATTTGTAACTAGAATAATGACGTCATTAAAAAGTTGCTAAAACAGTTCTACAAAATTGAATTTTGTGTCATCGTTTTTGACAAAATAAGCGTTGTAGGAATATTGTTTTTTTAATGATTCCTTATTGTATGAAATTCTTATAAATTTTGTGTCAACAATTGTTTAATAGTAAACATGAAAGAAACTTTATTAATCCTTATAAAAAATGCACCTCTAGTAAAATATGTTTACGTTGTATATTACAATGGGTCGTAGATTGCACTTCGGTAAATATTTATCAGTTCTTTCTCTCGGCATTCAGAATTTGCTTCCATCTCGCATCGCGCGATAATACACCCTCACGTGGCGCGAAACCTCCGGAGTTTACCGTTAACAAAAAGCAAAGTCCGGGCCCCAGAACTTTGATTACGGGATTATGACATTGGCGGTGGTGGTGGCGGTGGCCGGCCACACTTAAGTAAGCAGCGATGAAAAGCGAGCGCAGAATTTGTAAAGAGCACAGCAAAAAGAAAACTCAACCGGCGGGATTTGCCGTCTTCGTGAGCCATTCTCTGCGGCGCTCAGACGCTCTGGCGTTCGTCCAGAATGAAGAATGCTTTCAACTTGGAATGAATTCATTATTAAGCACATGATAGGTAAATAAACGTCGCTGAACTTCTATCGATGATCACGAACAATTGCTGCAGCTGCACCTTCGCCAGACGCACGACTTTACACTTTTTTAAAAATATATTTGAATTGATCACAACTTTAATCAATTAAAATAATTATATTAGTAGAAATAATTTGCAAGAAGTTTAGCTTTAAACTCATGTATAAAATTTGTCCGTCAGTACGGTGGTGTGGATAGCGATACGGAATTCGAATCCGGAGATCCCGAGTTCGAATCGCACACAAGCTAAAAATTATATAAACTACTACACTGCGGCTCGGTGAGTGCGGACCCTGTACTGTAATTGGGATTAAATTCCTGTTGTACAGCGTAACATAAATAAATAAATAAATAAATAAATAAAAGCTTCATACTTTTATCAGTTTGTTATCGGATAAACAGAAAAGAAAACTATTAAACTTTTAAATAAAAAAATCTGATGTGGACACCACATGACTTTCTTGTACGCGTATTAAACTATAGATATTTTTTAATGCCACATATTTGACATTAAATCTTTTATTTTTTGTTCTAATCCATAGCAAATTTAATTTTTTTTTAATTTAAAAATATATAATATTTAAACTTAGATATCTCGTTTATGCAAAAAGCTAATTTAAAAATTCTTAATGTGCTAGACGCAGAATTTAATTCTCTAAAACTTTTATTTGCAGCATTCATTTCTAAAATTAAAATAATACCATTTTTTTCAAGGAAAACGGTTAGCAGCTTCATGTAATGTGCTACTTCCGGTTAGTCTATTTTAACCAAAATCTATTATGTTATTTCCATTGATATAGTAGTCATATATACCAAATTTAGAAAGTTTTAAATTATATTTGAATATAGTTTATGAAAATCTATTATAGGCTTCAAGTAAAGTACCACTTCCGGTAGTTGTATAATGACCAAAAAGGGAGGTGCACAACTAGATGTTATAACAGTCCTAAATATAAAGTGTCAAGTTTCTACGGCTCACCGTTTTTGAGTTATGCGACACATACGTACGTACAGACGGCATGACGAAATTAGTCAAAATGGATTCAGGGAGGGCCAAAATACCTATTTCCGTTGAAATCTGAGAACCGAAAATTTTCGCGATTACAATACTTTCTTTACTTCGTACAAGGAAGTAAAAAACAACAAAGACAAAATTAATTGTCTTTGAATGCTCACTTGGTGAAACTAGGTTTAATAATAAAATATCAAACTAAACACTTGTCTAAGTCTTACAAAATTCAGCCTATGAGGTCCTCGTCAGAGGCTGGCCAGCACAATTAGTAACTATTAAACTTTTTATATCTAGTCATTTTATACTTGTCGTTGTTACGGAAATACAGTACATTTAAAATTGTTCTATTACTATTTTAATATAAACATTTGATTTCAAGAATATCAGTTAGAAATGGAAAAGTAAATAATTTATGAGTATCATCCTGATGTCTTTCCTTCTTCTTTGGTGAAAAACGTCAGTGATAAATATGTGCTGATGAATCTTGAACCGATTCCAATATCAGGGAGGAATTCCATGGCAATGCATTCCAATATTCACCGGTTAATTGCACTCTATTTGCATATTCTCGAGGTGTGTGATATCTGCCTAGTAATCACCAATACCATACTGATAAATATTCATTAGTGCCCGTTATAGCATCAGCGTTCCAATTTATTTTAATTACTATCGCTCTAACCTATAATTTTCTACTTGCATATGTCTGTTCCATTTAACATCATTGCTTTCAAATACTTTTACAATTCTTCCAACTGAATGAAAGATTTTTTAAGGGTAACTGAAAGTTTTTGTGATTTTTTAGGATCATTGACCCCTACTACTGAAAAATACTATTTAGCTCTCTTATTAAAATTAACTTTTAAGTTAAGATTTCCTAGGCCAGAACGTCTATTTTAACTCGTATGGCAACTTGTTAAAATAGAGTTCGTTCCGAGCTAAGAACATAATGTACTAACTTTTTCTTTTAATTAAGGGAAGAAAATGTATTTTCTGATAGAGATGTGAAAAAAGCTTCTAACATAATAATATCAAAAGTATGAGCCGTTGGCACTTGGTGAAACATTATGAATAAGAATAAAGAACGTAGACACTTGATGTAGTTTCACAAAATTATTTATTAACAAAGTTGATCGATTTCGGCTTATTAGGCCATCTTCAGAACGTTGACTGATTAAAATACAAGTTACACACAGTTTATATAGTACAGTGATTAACGGTAAAGTTCATTTACAAAGATCTTAATAGTATCAGAATGAAATAAATCCAACTGGTCATTGAGGACATTTAAGCCGCTATGAATAGCTTTCTGAATTTCAAATGTTTTTAAGAAGTTCATTCTACGTCCTTTATTGGTAAAGTGTAAAATTTCCAGATTATCAATGTTGCAGGTGTGATTTTTTTTCATTCGGATGTATCGCCATATTGGAGTCAGTTTATTTTTTAAATTTGAAGGATCTCATATGTTCGTAAAACCTACTCTTAAAAGATCTCCCTGTCTGACCAGTATAAATAGCGTTACAATCGTTACAATTTAGTTTATAAATACCACTATTATCTAATTTATCTTTAACGGTTAATTTGTTATTGACTAAAATATGCTTAATAGTATAGTTGTTATAATAGGCTGCATTAAAATTAGAATTCTTTCAGCTTTGTTAATAAATAATTTTATGTTCGACTGCATCATATTACCTTGTTTTACGACACTGTTTACTGTCCATAATCGGGTACTTTATGGGACTAGTACAATAAAAATGCAAAATTGGACTGCTGTCAATGTCACATTAAAATAAAATTCAAAAGAAATATTTAAACACCATTTTCTGTATGTATTATATGTGTCTTCATACAATTGTTAGATATTCTTTTGCATTACATGCAAGATTTTTTATTTTTTTTTGAACGTCTTCAATTTGATAAATAAAGCAACAAATGCAAAACAACGAAGCACAATTTGAGATGCAATTAAATGTTTTAAATATAGGTATTGACAATCATATTTTAAGAGAAAATATTCTTCATGCAGTCGAACATAAAACGTTGTATGCAACTCGTACATAATCGGACTTTATAGACTCGCCTTCTTTATTAGCCTCGCTCGCTGCGCTCGCTCTGCCATCAAATTCGACTCGTCCAATAAAGACCTAAATTATGTACTTGTTACATAAACTACTATTGTGAAACTACATCAAGTGTCTACGTTCTTTATTCTTACTTCTAACATAATTTTATTATAAAATTTTGGGTTCTAAATTGGGTGTTCTTGAAATAAGTTTCATAATCACTCGGTGAGCGAATGTTGTAAATTCATTTAACGAAAGTTTCGCAGCTTCATTTATATTTTGTTATGTCTTTTGTTTTATTTCTTTGTTCTGCATTTTCATTCAGATTTCCAACCGAGTTTTCTACTTCGTTGAATCACAGTCGATCAAGATTAATATTTATGCTTTGTAATTACTGCACAATGCATTCCTTTATTATTATTCTAAAGTCAATTTGATTTCGCCGATAATTGTCGTTAAAACAGATACTCTTTGCTATCTTTTATGCAAACTATTCTGTAAGCTGTTTATTCATCATGAAATTCAATTACTTTGACAATTTGTTCTGTTCGTTGAAAGCAATTCTTTGTTAATTGTCACAGAAAAGCTGTTGTAGTTTTAATTATTTTTTCATTGAATTAAACTTTGTTAGGTTTAATTCTTCAATTATTATGTTATTGATAGTCAAATTGGATTAAAATGGTGCTATTGCTGTACTGTACAGAAATGCAAGATTATAATTTATTATATATAAAGATTCGTGAACCCTTTAATGCCAATTCTTATAATTATAATAAAAATAAAATAAATAAAAAGGAATTATTTTACAATATAATTCCGGCAAAATATAGAAGGTGTTCCATTTAAATATCCAAAGTTAAATATTTTTCTCGAAAATTTATAACCCATCGAAAACAGCTATTTATGAAACTAGTAAGGAAATGAAGGTTATTATCTTCCGCATGTGAAATTTGCAGAACGAGGCGTAGGCGAGTTATGTAAACACATAAGTAAGGTAATAACCTTATTTCCTTACTAGTTTCATACAATATTTTTTCTACTTCCGTTCTAATAAATACGAAAGAGAGTTTTTGAAATGATGAAATTTTGACATATTAATGACAGTTATAAATTCAAAAAATAAAAAAATAACACATCAGAATTCGTCTACCAAGATATTTGTTGGTATGTTACCTCATTATTTCACTAGTTAAATAATGCAGTTCATTACCTAACTCAAATAAATGAAATAAAACGTCTATTTCCTAACGGAAGTAGAAAAAATAGTTAATCCAATTTTATAGACTAAAATAAAATATATAAATATATCATCAAGCCTTTTACCCATTACTGGAAGTGGCACTCTGCCGAAGCAGATTTCGGTAAGTGATATATTTCTTCGCGTGAAGTGCGGTTACCAGCCGTCAAATCACGGCCTCCAAAGATATTAGTGGTGGAGGAGCCACAGGGGTAGATTTTTTAAATTGGCTAGAGTCTGTTAAACAAGTTTTGCATTTAATTTTTTCTCGTATCTTAAATATTTCTTTAGATATAAGTTGAATAATAAAAAATCAATCAATAGAAGTTGAGTAAAATCTTCAAGTATTATTACAAACTTACACATATTTTAAATGTGAAGAAATATGGTTATTACACTTGAAACTCAAAATAATTACGGAATTTTGAATATATGTTAAGCTATGTATAAGGATGGTTTAATTTTAGTCCGATGCGTGCAAAATTGAAGCTGTGTAGGATTGTAGCGTAAATACATATGCATTAGTTTTAGAGTACCTACTAGGGTTAAATGTCAAATTGAAACATCTACAAATTCCTGATGTAATAATTACAGTTTTAGTTTCAAAACATTTTAATGTTGACATAGTTCTAACTTACCAGTTGATGTCTTGATTTACAAACGAGAGTTCATGAATTCAAGCCTCCCTGAATGAAAGCACTATTGAATTTTTAAAATACAAAATATGGATATCAAAATTTGTCTCAAATTTCAGGTTTTGTACTTTTCCGAAGCTATATCTCAAACACTAAATGAGATAGAAAGATGCGCATTAAATTTCGTACTCCACTTAACTTATAAACAAAGTTTTTTTTTTATTTCCATCAATTTGTTTTTAAAATAACAGTTTTACTCATTTCGTACCATAAACCGCAAGAAATAATATAGTTCATTTTATTCATACATAAATAAATTATATTTCTCGTGCGTGCAATAAAGTAGATTGTTTACTAAATAAATTGTACCTGTGTTCTCTTTATAACATTATTGTTAATATTTATTAACAACATCCCAAATAAATTTCCGGATGAAGAGGAAAAAAAATGAAAGTGGGAAATAGAGTAATCTATAAAATTACAGAATTCCCAAAATCCCTTTCTGTTTTTCTTCTCTATCATTTTGACGCAGCCTCCGAGATACGGCAGTGTTAAGCGCGGCAGAGGGCACTAGTCTCTGCGGAGGAATATTCGCACGAGATTGTGTAAAACAGAGAAGATATCGCATAGCCTCCTCACTCCACATAGCTACTTGACTGTTAGCTTTTATAATAATATTGCATGGATGAAAAACTGGAAGTATGTGGAATAGGGTTAAGGTGGTTGATTACTAGTCGTCTAAATATCGACAAACACTGTTTAGTTGTCTTATTAAAATTAACTTCATATTTAGACAACACCTTATACCAGCGATTGCTGGCTAAAGCTATATTTTATAAACGCAATTCCGTCCACAAAGTTAAACTTTTTTTGTATTATATTACTTTATCGGATGTTGCCATTAAAATGATCTATTACATCATTGATTTGCAGTTTAGTTAGGTAATGTAGAGTTTTGTAATTAAGTCATTATTCAACGTATTTTTAATTTCAAAATATTGTAACTTGATAAATTTATTCCAGATAAGGTTAAATGTTACATCTGATGTTTTAACAAAAAAAAAATTATTAATTTTAAGTAGTCGATAAAATTTTGTTTATCGCACCTGCTGTAATAGTATATTGTAATACTAGTGAGGAAAGGATTTAATTGCAAAAGAGTACGATAGTTTGACAATGGTCCTTTCTCACGTGTGTTCAGGGTTCGTAAATATCATGATATTTATAATAAATATCAAAATATCTGATATATAGGATATATATCAGATAAATATCACTTTTTGGATATTTATTTTTTAATTTTAGTTTTTGTACACATTTATTATCACAATAAAAAATACAAAATAAATTATTACTCCAAAATCAAAAATTTACATAGGTAATGAAAAAAAGTAAATATACATTGAATGGATACACAAATATTATATAGTACTAAGAATAGTAAGAATATTTAAATAATCCTATATCCTAAATAGGGGCAAATCATCATCTTCTGATGAACTTCCTGAACATAGCGTTGCAGATAGACTCACTTGGCCAAATCCAATCTAAATTAGTTTTTTTTGTAGTTTCTTTTTGGTTTAAATATTTAAACATAAAAACTAATTTACCGGCATTGTCGTTACCGAGACGATTACGTAATTGAGATTGGACAATGCCAAAAGTCGAGAAATATCGTTCCAGCCCTGCTGTGGCTGTTACAGCAGTATGTAACTGTTCACATAGTTCAATAAATGTACTTTTATTTGGCCACTCTGACTCATTGATAGTTACACTTTTCCACCATATTAAAGGATTTGTATTTCTAAAATGAGTACCAAATAAAAATTTTGGAAATGGTTCCGACTTTGCCGTTAATGACATCACAAATGGCACACAATTTGGATTTATGTCGTTGATGTGAAGTTAGTCAAAAGCTAGTAAAGTAAGAATTATCTTTAGAATATAATTTTAACTGAATTAATGAAAGTAATAATACTGTATTTATTATAGACTATTTGATATTTTTATATAATGGATATATATCTTCGAACCCTGTTTATAAGTTAACTGAAGCACGAGAAAATTAATGCCGTTGACCGCGTTTTCATATCACATTTAGTTTTCGAGATATAGCCTCGGAAAAGTAGAAAAACTGAAAAATTCGAAAAATTTCACTTTTCCGGAGGCTATATCTCAAAAACTAAACAAGATATGGAAATGCGCTCAACGGCGTTGAATTCCCCGTGTCCGAATTGACTTGTAAGCAAATTTTCATACAATTTTATGCAATTTAATATTTTTAATTATTTCCTAGGGGTACCCCTTTGGTTTTTTCAGATTTTAATTCAATATTCCCAAAAATCCTTAATCGTAGGATTATTAAAACGAAAATTTACATACATATGTATTTTGACCCACTGAATCCAGTGGTGCAATCTTCAAATGCATATGACTTCTGGTTTTCGAGAAAATGTTAAAAAACCGCTTTTTGCGATTTTTTTGGCGGAAAATTGAAAAAAAAAATAAAAATCGCTGAAACTATGTTTATAAGTTAACTGAAGCACGAGAAAATTAATGCCGTTGAGCGCGGTTTCATATCACATTTAGTTTTTGAGATATAGCCTCGGAAAAGTAGAAAAACTGAAAAATTCGAAAAATTTCACTTTTCCGGAGGCTATATCTCAAAAACTAAACAAGATATGGAAATGCGCTCAACGGCGTTGAATTCCCCGTGTCCGAATTGACTTGTAAGCAAATTTTCATACAATTTTATGCAATTTAATATTTTTAATTATTTCCTAAGGGGTACCCCTTTGGTTTTTTCAGATTTTAATTCAATTTTCCCAAAAATCCTTAATCGTAGGATTATTAAAACGAAAATTTACATACATATGTATTTTGACCCACTGAATCCAGTGGTGCAATCTTCAAATGCATATGACTTCTGGTTTTCGAGAAAATGTTAAAAAACCGCTTTTGGCGATTTTTTTGGCGGAAAATAGAAGAAAAATAAAAATCGCTGAAACTATGTTTATAAGTTAACTGAAGCACGAGAAAATTAATGCCGTTGAGCGCGTTTTCATATCACATTTAGTTTTCGAGATATAGCCTCGGAAAAGTAGAAAAACTGAAAAATTCGAAAAATTTCACTTTTCCGGAGGCTATATCTCAAAAACTAAACAAGATATGGAAATGCGCTCAACGGCGTTGAATTCCCCGTGTCCGAATTGACTTGTAAGCAAATTTTCATACAATTTTATGCAATTAAATATTTTTAATTATTTCCTAAGGGGTACCCCTTTGGTTTTTTCAGATTTTAATTCAATTTTCCCAAAAATCCTTAATCGTAGGATTATTAAAACGAAAATTTACATACATATGTATTTTGACCCACTGAATCCAGTGGTGCAATCTTCAAATGCATATGACTTCTGGTTTTCGAGAAAATGTTAAAAAACCGCTTTTGGCGATTTTTTTGGCGGAAAATAGAAGAAAAATAAAAATCGCTGAAACTATGTTTATAAGTTAACTGAAGCACGAGAAAATTAATGCCGTTGAGCGCGTTTTCATATCACATTTAGTTTTCGAGATATAGCCTCGGAAAAGTAGAAAAACTGAAAAATTCGAAAAATTTCACTTCTCCGGAGCCTATATCTCAAAAACTATTTCATATTTTTATATAATGGATATATATCATTGCAAAAATATGACGATATATATCAAAATAAATATCATGATATATATCGATCGATGTATATCTTCGAACCCTGCGTGTGTTACAAATTATTTTTTTCAACATTAAAATAATTTTTTCGTTTACGATACAAGAAATTTAATAATTATTTTATAGAAATCAAAGGAGTTGTATTGGCAAATGCACATCACGTTTCCTTGGTCACCATGTCAAATTAAATAATATACTATTTCGTAACACATGCACAAGTAACACGTTTTTATTCGCTAATTTTAGAGAGAGAAACACTGCTTTTCTCCCTTAGGGAGAGGAACATTATGTTTCTCTCCCTAGGTAGCATGTTTCTCTTCCTAGGTAGCATGTTTCTCTTCCTAGGTAGCATGTTTCTCTTCCTAGAGACTACGATTATTAGCTGTTTGCGACGTTTCCTAGGTAACTAGTTACGCAACCCATATTTGACATTTGTCCCGATAAGACAGTAATTTTTGTGCACTTGTTACGAAAAATATAATATGCTTCACGGGAGGGTGCGATTATCCCTTGATGCATAACATACTATTTTCTACAACCAGTAAGTTATCTGCTCATTGTTATAGAAATGTAGTATATTGCACACATATTTACATATGTCACCTTTAATTTATTTTACGTTAATTAGCAAATTTTATAAAAATCAACACATCAAAGTTTTTACCATTTTATTACCAGCCTGTATGCTACATTGAAGAAGTAAAAAATTTAAATCTACATTAATAAACAGAAATATAAGTAAAGAACGGATATTTAGGCACTTAAAAACACCTAAATAAGCAGGCATATAGGCTGGTAATTACTCTAAAATAGGCGGTATTTTAGGCAGCCTATATATAGATAGTTTCTTTTAAAAAAATTATAAACTAATTTTTTTTTCTAATATTGGTACTCGTATCTACTCTTCATTAGAAAAAAATCATCATTTTAAACAAAAATTAACGCAATCTGAAAAATAATAATAAAATAATAATTTAGGGTTCAGATTTAATTAACTATTATACAAATTCAAACTATGTAGTAATACTTTGATTCACAAAATAATATGAGCGATTGCTCAATGCAATTTTCGGAAAGGGACTGCCTTCGGTCAGTCAGAACTTGCTTGTAAGCTGAAAACTTCGTTCGACACCACAAAACGTGACCGGGGCGTTCTTATAATGGCAAAGGCACAATTGAATTCCACATAAAATTTTGACTAAAACGCGTTTTGCCTTTCGAGATTTTAAATTCACACATAAAAACTTGATTAAAGACAAAGTAAGTACTTTAAATATTATAAGTTAGGTTCAAACACTTTGCCGAGTGTTGAATTAGTTAACGAAATAGATGATAGATGCGCTGATAAATCTTGTCTGCTCAATAAAATATGAAATAGGCAACAAAAATAGGCAAAATAGGCTGTATAAGGTAAAATAGGCACAAAAACCAAAATATAGGAAAAATAGGCTCTAAGGCACGAAAAAAAAACTTTCCATTACACGTAAACATGTTACCTATGTATAGAAAAACTAAATTGCCTGAAGTATATTAAAATTTGAGTCTAGGCAATTGCCTAAAAATCCGGGCTTTAAATATAAGCATAACACCATCGTCATTTGACCCAAAATCAATAAATCCACGATTGATAGAACAACTTTATCCCCTTCTGTTAGTGTTTGTTAATGACATGCACAGCTATACCACCCATAGCATAGCATACAGTAGCACGATGTTCACGTAGCATAGCACGCTACGTAAACGTTGCACGCACTGAAGCATGCGCACGCGCGATAATAATCCGATATTTCCGACGGCGACGGAGGCCGCAAACGCTCGGTCGTGCTGTGTTGGTCGCTGCACGATTATTTGTCAATTATGTACATTTACGCTTTGTGATAATTCGGGCCAAAGTGGACTACAGGAAATGTGTTTGTAAATTCCGTAAATTGCTATTGAAATGTTCACTATTTGTCAATGTATTGTTTTACAATTAATGCAGGGAGTTGTGACACTATTTCATTTTTGGTAAGTTAGTAATTAGCAAGTTCAAATCTCACTCACTAATATAAAAATGCTGTTTTATTTGAGTGGTTCCGAGTCTACTATAAGCTACTGTAATTGGAATTAAGTTGCTGCTGTGCGGAGTAACAAAATAAACAAATAAAATAAAAAGGTGTACGCAAATCGCGATAATTGGTGGAGGTGCTAGTATTTGAAATATGTTGGATATGTTGGTTGATTGTAAACGAACCAGAAATTTTTGCCTTTCTGTCTCTTACCCTACAGTGTTGCCAAGTTAAATATATTATATTCACCAATTGCAATGTAGTAACCCAGACAACATGAAATACAATATTAATGAAAAATGGATGTTTGTTGCGTGATGATGGATTTTGGTTGTGAGAAAAGAAAGAGTTCGTATGAAGGAAGTGTTAATGTGGTCGAAACGAGTATCGTGTGTCAGGATGAAAATGTTGCCGGATTTGTGCTACCCAATTTAATGGGATATAGCGTGATGTTATGTATGTATGTATGAAAAATGACAAAAAAATATTTTATGTAATTTATTTTTTCCCTAACCCTGTCCGAAAGTGTAACTATCTTTCCTCAATTGAAAGAAGAAAGTGTTTCTTTTCATCCCTAGGTAAAATTGTATAATAATATAAAAAAAGGATTTTATTATTACTCACGTAGAGCGCCTCGGAAAATAATCACATTAGTGATTAAAAACATTAAAATAAAAAAAACTACCCCTGTGGCTCTCTTTAACTCCCGCTTCCCTAACATATTTGGGAGCCGTGATTTGACGGCTGGGAACCGCACTTCACTTGCATAAATCTATCATTTACTGAAATCTGCGACGGTAGATTTGCTACACCCAATAATGGGTAAAGGGCGTGATGATATATTTTCAATTGAACTAATGATGGAATTCTGTGTAAGATTTGTACATTCGTAAATCTGTAAATGATGAACAAAATCGCAACGAAATCTATAACTTTATGAAATAATTTCTGCTTGTCAACAAATATTGGATTTGATTTTGTTTATTATTTATAAAATTAAAAATCTAGCTTTCGAGTTATAGCTTGGGGAAAGTTGAAAATCTGATTTTGAAAATTGTTTGAAAACAGCAAATCTTCTAGAGGCTATAACTCAAATACCAATCAAGATATTGATATGCGGCCTGAACGAGTGAATTCCCCGTGTCCAAATTGACTTGTATACAAATTTTTAGCTCATTTAAAGCAAATTAATTTTTCTGAAATTTTTTAATTATTTTTAAGGGGTACCCCTTGGGGTTTTTATGATTTTTAAACAAGTTGCTCTAAAACTATTTCTCGTACGAATAATGTAATGAAATTTTACATACATATGTATTTCGACGTGCTGAATCCAATGGTGTAATGTTTATGTACATAAGTCTTATAGTTTTTGAAATAACTGTACGAAGAAAAAAAATTGGCGAAATTTTTTCAAAAAATAAAAATAGCTAAAAATTTGCTTAAAGGTCAATTGAAACAAGGGGAATTCAACCTTTCAGACCGCATCTCAATATCTTGCTTAGTTTTCGAGTTATAGCCTCGGAATTGTTGAAAATCTGATTTTGAAAATTGTTTGAAAACAGCAAATCTTCTAGAGACTATAACTCAAAAACCAAGCAAGCTATTGATATGTGGTTTAAACGAGTGAATTCTCCGTGTCCGAAACTACAAGCTCATTTAACGCAAATGAATATTTTTGAAATTTTTTTCAACAATCATTTACTTTTAATAATAATAAAAATATTTCACAGCTCGCACAGTTTCAAATTTCCATTGCATAATTCACTTCCACTTGCGACAAAAAAATATCGCTTTAAAATGATCTGCATCTTCATCTAAAAGTCTAATAACAACCCCGGTGTCTTTAAGTAGCTGCATCTTCCCCATTTGCACATTTCAACCCTCAACACTTCGTGACAATAAAAATTCATAGGTAACCTCCCGCTCCCTTGGCCTAGTTTTCATTTCCCATTTTCCAGCGTCACTTGTTCCCATTTTCCAACATGGAGTCATCAGGACCAGCTGCTCACGGAACTTCCGCCAGTATTGGCCTGTAAATGCTGATGTTTTTTAAATGAATAATACAACGTCCCGAATAATCAGACCCGCTGTGCACTTGATTAGATTTTTTGGCGTGAAATAAAAGTTTGTTGTGTAATTTGATTTTTATTTAACGATTTTTTGAACGAGAAGCAACAAACTGACTTTGGTGAACTAATAGATTTGCATTAAAACAAGACGAATTTCTTACAAGAATTGCTTTTTATTATAAAATTTTCTGAGACTTAGCCAAGGGTTTAGTTTATATTTTATTAAACCTAGTTTCACCAAGTGTATGAATGACAATTAATTTTGTCTTTGTTGTTATAAAATTTCCCTAAATTTTAACGCCATTGTGATATTTCTACAATTGTACATTTTTATGATAAAAACAAATTTATGCCGCGAATAATATTAAACTTATTTGAGTCAACAGTGCAATGTATTTTCTAAACTGACTTGCGTCTAAATCTGAAATAAAAATAAATAAATATATCATCACGCCTTTTACCCATTACTTTTATGACAGATGTTACTGTAAAAATCATGTTTAAAATATGTATGTGATAGTTCAAGGTTACTCATATATTTGTTTCTGTTTCGTGACTAATTATATAAATAATATTAGTTTTTGACAAAGTTTCAAATTAATTTTAACATAAATGAAATAAGTAAAATAAAATTTGTTAACTGATTTAAATACTTTATTTAATATGAAGCTAATCAAAACAAGTTTAGGATTTTCAGAACAACATAAATACATGTCCGTCAGTACGGTGGTGTGGATAGCGATATGGAATTCGAATCCGGAGATCCCGAGTTCGAATCTCTCTCAAGCTAAAAATTATATGAACTACTACACTGCGGCTCGGTGAGTGCGGACCCTGTACTGTAATTGGGATTAAGTTCCTGTTGTACAGCGTAACATAAATAAATAAATAACTAAAAATATATAAATAAATAAGCACTCTGCCTTAGCAGATCTCGGTAAGTAATATATTCCTTCGCGTGAAGTGCGGTTACCAGCCGTCAAATCAATAAAGATATTAGTGGAGGGGGAGCCACAGGGGTAGATTTATTTTGGTGAAAATTGTTTGTGGGCTGTGGGGATCGAACCAGGATTCTCAAAATCCACAGGCTGACTCGATACCACTGAGCCACCTACCCCATAAAAATATATCTAATTTAAAATGTTAATTGTTTAATTATTTTCATTCTAATGCTAAAAAAATAATCAAAGTTTAATCTGTACATAATATACACAAAATTTTATGTTTACTATGATTTTGGTTGTATTAGACCACGGAAACTAGAAATTCAAACTTGTTGCTCAGATTACATCAACAAATAAAAAAAAAAATTTCGTATTTACATTTCCAGGCAGTTAAGAGGTAGTGCTACCGTTACAATTAGTATTGGTTTACAAATTGGATAAAAAAAAACATTGCTGGGAAACAAATTAACGACTTTTAAATTGGCAGGGATAGGAAAATGGAATTTGAACCTTAAACGTAACGTGGACATCATACGTTCATTAATTATTCTCTAGTCCGAAATTAATTGATGCGTTTATAATGCCATTTAGTTTGGAATATGGGTTTATTAATATTCACACATAATATGCTTTAAGTATTATTTATTTAATAGCAATAATTATATTACTGTAATTTGTCAACAAGTTATTTGATTATTTGATTTATCAAATGAATTAATCATATTGCAAGTTATTTTTATATGAGATATTGTATACAGTAAATTATTGATTTTAATATTTCAAACTTATTGAATACATAATTAATATATTATACTACTAATTTCAAAGAATCACTTACTTTATTAACACAATATTCTGTACGGAAGACATTCAATTAAAAATTAAGTAAATTATTTATTTTATTTTGCGATCCTGTCAGAAAGTTATTTTTTTCTCGAATTAGAAAAGAAAATGATACGTTTTTATGTGACCAGGACGAAAAGTAAACTCTTCTGCATTTATGTAATGTATGGCAATATTTTTCACCTACTTATGTGGAAAATATAATTTTCCGTACACGTGTAAAAATGACATGGATACATGAAAACTGTCAATATTTTCAAACAAATTTCCAAATAGAAAAACTGTCAAAAAATATCTAAATTCTTTCTAAGTGATTGTATAAAAAATAATATTTGAACCACGAGCAGAAAGTGTAATAGATTACTTTCTGCTATATGTACATAATAGTTATTTGT
Source organism: Pterostichus niger (assembly GCA_947425015.1). NCBI lineage: Eukaryota > Metazoa > Arthropoda > Insecta > Coleoptera > Carabidae > Pterostichus > Pterostichus niger. Next base: position 5,326,732 of record OX380339.1, read on the forward strand.
GAATTGAAAAATTAAATTTCACCGAAAGTGCAAATATATAAAATGTTAAGTATTAAAAACTGCATCTAATGAGTATTTATTTGTAGCTCAATTATTTTATATACTCGAATAACAAGCAAACGAAAAATGGGTTTTATAAAGAAAATTATAGCTTTAACTTCATTAAATAAATAAATAAAATTGCTTAACAGAAATTAATAATAAATTGTACTTGAACGTGTATTGTAATATTTTATTCAAAATATTAATACAAATTATTTTGTTTCGTTGTTTTCCACGGCTCTTTCAATCCCATTTTTTTTTATTATAGCCATTTTTGTTCGCTTGTAACTTTTGCATAAAGAACAATTAAACATTAATTAGATACTCATTCGATACAGTATTTAATACTTAACATTTTTTGCATTTACACTTTTGATCTAATTTCATTAGAAACGCAACAATCATCATATTTAAAAAATTCTACTCCTGTTATATATACCTTGTAAAAAAATTTAATTTTTCCTTTTGGAGCTAGGACCGTTATCTTCGATGTCTCACTTTCTTCCCTAGATATATAAATAACTAGTTTATGTGGTATTTTTATGGTGTATTTGTTTTTCTAAATTTATAATTTATTTGATAGAATGAATCTTTTCAAACATAAAACAAAATATAGCGAGTAAAATGTGCAATTTTCTGAAGTAAATACAGCTTGCTGTATTATTTATCACCAGCGTCATTTTGTCAAACGACAGATTGTAATTTTGAAAAGAAAACAGAGAAAATAAAATAGAAAAGGTCATGTTTAGTACTGACATAATATATGACATCAGTGAGACGGACGTGATCTTTAGATGTTTATATGAAAAATGACGCAGTTAGCAGGAAAACGATATAGCAGCTGTCCGCTCCTGCGAGTGTTCGTTCCTGCAGCCGCTGCTGTGTTCTGTGTTCCTACTGAGGGCGAAGGCTGTAGAAATAACAAGTGATGTTTATTTTTCATCAGTTGAGTGAAACGTTCAACATACTTCTGACAGATACATTTGCTGTCGTCATCTTAATATGTGACACTTTTCTCCTATTCGATTTGTTCTTCCGTCCGACAAATATTTTTATTACGACGGATGTGGTTCCCGCAGGATTATTCTACTTCTTCACATGGATCTTTACAAAAACAACACTAATATGCTATACCGGAACTCGATTTTCTTATGTCTGAATTAATAGTGATTTTGGATCTGTTTTGAAGGCAATGTTTAATTTAACAACAAAATATTATATACAGGGTGTTATGTTTTAATAGACCCAGCAAATATCTCGCTTATTTATCAACTTAGCAATTTTTCATATAACATGATTTATACAGCAACATGTAAGCTAGTTGATGACGGATGTAAATTCATGATATCATTTCCGGTTTGTTAGTAATTAATATCAACTTTGAAATTTCAAATGGAACATACTATATTTTTTTACAAATTTGAAAAGTACATCAAATTTGCTTTACAATCATGTTAAATAATCCATATGTTACATTATTAAAAAGTAAAATGGCGGACACTTTATTATACACCAAATCGGAAAGAGAATAGTAAGCCATGACTGTGGCTTGCAATAAAACAATTAACTAAATCAATTGTAATTATTATTATTAAACGAAATAATCTTTTTTTGTCATAATAATACAGAAAATAAGAATAAGGAACACTTAATAACAACAAAATGATTTTATAAATAATATTCAAAATGGCTCCCAATATGACCACTTGATTTTTAGACAGATTTTGTTTGTAATGAACCAGTAAACACATTAAACGGACTGAAGAATAAAAATGAAGCAGCAATTGAATATTTATCTGCTAACCAAATATAAAGGGCTACTTATTCAGTTTCAAAACGTTGTGCAAAATGTATTGAAGAGATGGGCGAATATTATCCGCGAATAGTCGAATGCCGCGAATATTAACATTATTCGATATTCGAGATTTTCGAATATTAACGTCAGTATAGCGAACATTCGAATACCTCAAATATCGCGCTATATATTGACCTCAATTTTTGACTATGTTTTTCTTTATCATTTGTACATAAACTTAAAGCTATTACAATACTTTGAAGTTATTAATAACAAAGATATTATATTTCAAATTTGTTTTTCGCCAACATCAACCCATACGTTTCACCTTAAATTTGAAGTTATCGTCTTTTTTTTTTGTTTGTACTTTTTATTTTAATTTTATTTTATCTTAACAATTTCATTCAAATAATAAAAAGGACATAATTAAATAATTATTAATAACAAATAAATTAACTTTTAGGAGTATTCGAATATTCGAGTACCTCGAATATTCGAGATCTGATCAATATTCGTATTCGATATTCGAATTCGAGAAATTTGATATTCGCCCATCTCTAATATTATACAATCTTTTTTCCAATTCAGAAGGAAAAGTGTCATTTTCAGTATTTAATAGGACATTTCGCACGTAACCAGTGTCAGAAAGAATACTTTTTCTATTTTGTATAACTCTCCTCTCAGAAGATCAGATTCAAATAGGAAATTTACAACAATTTGTATAGAAGTTGAAGTTTGGCGAAAGTTTACATTCGAGTTAAACTATATATTTATTGGTCCCCGAAGTTTTATGTTCCTGATATAGAAACAGGATATACTGAAACTGGAACATGGAAGCAGGAAGCAGGACCAGGATCACGTCCGGAACAAGATCCTGTACTAGAGATATCCTGCTCTTGCTCCTGTTGCCTGCACCCGAAGGACTACGCTCTCATTTGTTTTCACGTGTATCAGGATAAGCTGGATTCTGCAATATGCTATAAAATTCTTGTGTTACAGAAAATCACTAATTTCTTTTACAAAAGGTTACAAAATTTAGTCCTAGTCATAATTTTAATAACACTGCATTTGGTGTTCAATTATTATTTATTTATTTATTTATGTTACGCTGTACAAAAGAAATTTAAATCCCAATTACAGTATAGGATCCGCTCTCACCGAGCCGCAGTGTGATAGTTTATATAATTTTTAGCTTGAGTGCGATTCGAATTCCGTATTGAATTCCGTATCGCTATCCACACGACCGTACTAACGGATTTATTAATTGATTCATGTGATACTATACAACAGGAACTTAATTTTAATTGCAGTACAGAGTCCGTTCAAATTTGAGATCTCTGGTTTGAATTCCGTAACGTTATTTACACAACCGTGCTTCCGGACATATTCGTATATAACAACAAAGACAAAATTAATTGTCATTCATGTACTTGGTGAGACTAGGTATAATAAAAAATATTAAATAAAACTCTAGGCAAAGTCTCACAAAATTCAGCCTCCGAGTCACCTTATGAGGGCATCGTCGGAGGCCGGCCAGCACAGTTAGTAACCATGGACGCGTTTCGCTCTTGTTAGAGCTCATCAGCATGGTATAACTCACTTCTTCACCTAGAACAAAGTTCATGTGAAGAAGCTGGTGACGAAGAACTGTGCCAGCAGAGAATAAGATCTCTAACAAACGGCATTAATGGTTCGACAGAACTTCTCATGTCATCTTACCGTTTGTTAGAGATCTTATTCTCTGCTGGCACAGTTCTTCGTCACCAGCTTCTTCACTTGAACTTTGTTCTAGGTGAAGAAGTGAGTTATACCATGCTGATGAGCTCTAACAAGAGCGAAACGCGTCCCTGGTTACTAACTGTGCTGGCCGGCCTCCGACGATGCCCTCATAAGGTGACTCGGAGGCTGAATTTTGTGAGACTTTGCCTAGAGTTTTATTTAATATTGTTTATTATATTCGTATATAATATTTGGATATAGATTTTTTGAAATGGCGTAACACGAACCTTTATTTATTAGATTCATCATACAATCAACCTTCACTCGACATTGCTATTCTGATACATAACTTCAATCGCTTCCATTTATTTGCTGTTATACACCTGTTAACTAATATTTCCTTAAACAACGAAACTTAAAAGATAAGAAAGGAAGGCAGTGAATTCCACACAATTGCAGGTAAACACTCGAACGAACTAACTAAACAACGAATCTAAAATCAAGAATCCTGCGCTTGTCCTTATTCCCAAATTCGTCCCGCCATCAATCGTCTAATATATTAATATTTAATTTTGTAGAATGCGGTTAATAGGGAAGCATACTTTGAGAATTACTGGTCTATAAAATACTCGTATAAAGCGAATTTAATTCTCAACATAACAACCTGCACGAGTACAAAACATTTTCATCGCGGTTGGTGGCGGCGATGTATTTACCAGCGGTGAAATCAAAGCACGTCTGCAAACATGAAAATCTAATTCCTTGCCAAACTAGGTAACCGTTATACAAACAAGCTAATTGCAAGGCCCTTATATATAATTTGTCGAATCTCGTCCTGCTTTACATTACCTTGTTGTCTAGGTACTTGTGTTTCTCAACTAATCTGATTTAACAAACTAAAGATTATTAATTCTAAACGTATGTTCAAGACAATGAAATTTGTTTGCCTTTACATGTTTCATTACAATACGTGCTTTTCATGGAACAAACATTCGTCTGTTACGATATATTTACTTGTAGGTACTTACCTCTGTTCATTTATTTACCTATAAGAACAAGTGAACAATTCGTCTTTGATTATATTCATAATCAAAACATAATGCTTCGTATTTCAGTTATGTACAAAGCCCGTATGTCACGATGTATAATTCTAAACATAATTGTGGATATAATTATAAACAGAACTTTTGCATACAGAAATTTTTATTAAGGTTTCTTTTCTGTTCAGAAAGTTTAAATATATTTTTCTACGATTGCTATAAAATTACACTTTCATTTGTAATTGTAAAGTTGACGTTTCCTGTGGAACAATCGAAAAATATATTTTTTGCGCGAAAAAGACATTAAATGCGCGCTTATTTCAATAGTTACCAGGGATACAAACAAAATAGAAACTTGTTATATTGACAGTTGACAAAATGAATTTATTTTCAGTACGTATACGTTTTTAAATAATTCTAAGATGCAATTGTAGAAAAAATTATGTGTGTATCACGAGCGTAAAGTGTCTTTGTTCCTCTTGCATCGTGCTCGAATAACAAAGAATCACTTTACGCTCTTAATACATAAATAACTATTTGATGAATCTGTTAGTGGATGTTCTGTGAATGTTTCAGGGATTTGTGCTACCCCATTTAATAGGATATAGCGTAAAGTGACCACATTTTCATTGAGACAAAGCGGGACAAATGGGATGAAATGAGAATTACAATTTAGTTATATATATTTTATTGTATACATTCATATACTTGTACAAAAATGTATTTATTATTAATTATTGATAACTATAAAAATATTTGTAAAAAATAATAATTTTGAACATCATGATATTTAATCAAATTAAATTTTTTATTTAAAAAAAATATGATTTTCTTTCACAGTCATAGTTTTGATCCGAGTGAATACTTTGCAATATATTCATTTATTAAAATGTCGTGAAATATTTCACATGAATTGGTCAAATTATATTTTACACTGAATATAGATTTTAAAGTTTGAATGTTCAACTGCGTTTTTTCAGTTGTCCATATTTTATTGATACTAGAAAAAACACGTTCTGTTGCTGCATTTGTTCCTGGAAGGGAGAGCGCGAATTCTACAATTTTCATAATATTTTGATAAGGAATATTATTCTGTTTAAAATGAAGGAGTAACTCCGTTCATTTTTTGTCTGTTTCCACATTTGCAGACAACCAAATAAGAAATGCAGATATTTTCTAAAAAGCGGGACTGTCCCGCCAAAATCGGGACGTGTGGTCACTTTAATATAGCGTGATGTTATGACTGTAATACCCGATATAAAACTTGAAAACTTTTTTTATAATATTAAATGAAGTTATTATCACCTTCTGAGGTATTAATTATAGTTATAATCTTGAGCAAATGTATTTCACTCGTAAAGATAAAGAAGTAAAATCTATCTGACATAAATATGCATTATTACTAAGTTTGAAACTTTAATAATTAGAAGTTTCCTCAGATAACATAATTTATGTGCACCAAATGATTAGAAGCTAATGTATGTATTATATTCCAAGAGTAGAATGCAAATTAACGGCATGTTGAGGCTGTGTATACACTTATATCGTTCCAATAAAGTTTAAATAAAAAGTTTCAGGTGCTTTTGTACAGTTAAATGTAAATTTAAACCTCAAACCACAGGGATTTAAAACAGCGTGTTTCCTAAACCTTTCCTTAAACTTAATTTCGACTTTAAATCCACTACGGAGTTATGCGGTTCGGTTTACGAATATTTTAATATGAGCTACTGCAACCACATCCGATCAAATTTATATTTTTTTTGCATAACATCGTAATCAATGCAAGGTGAATCACCTTTCGTTTAGAAGAATTCATTTTGTATTTTCCATTTCTCAGTAAAATTAAATATTCTTGAACAGAGGTGTAGCGAGATTCTATAGAATCTGAAGGCAAATAATTGGAAATATTACGAACTGAAACTCAGCATTCAGCTATAAACAATTAATTAAAACTGTAAGAATTTACAATAAAGTAATGTTATTAATAATTATCTTTTTCTAAGCACATTGAATTAAAAGTATCAACTGCCCTGAGGTGCCTTGGTTTTTTAATTCGTAATTCTGATTCGTTTCTCGCAGCAAATACATTACGTCTATTATTTGTGACTTTGGTTCGTCCTCACCTGGAGTATTGCTCTTTAATATGGAATCCACTGTATAGTAATCAAATTGAGTCATTGGAGTATGTACAGAGGAAGTTTCTGAAATTTGCGACTTTCATCCTGGAAGGATATTATCCTCCTAGAGGGATCGCAATCCTTACTACTGGATACATTTCGATTAAATTCACTCGAGCAGAGGCGACATATTGTTGCTGTAACATTTTTACACAAGATTATTCACAATACAATTGATTGCATATTCATCATGAGTAGAATTCTATTTCAAGTTTCCAGAGTGTCATCCAGATATAAGAACGTTTTCTACTTGCACGCGGCAAGAACTCTTATGCTATCGAAGTCACCAATTCATCAAATGATCAATTCTCACAATGTCATTGAGGATGAAATTAATATTTTTCATAACAACATTAATGATATAAAGAAATCTATTACTTCTTTCTAATTCTGAGTTTCTTCCTTACCCTAGAATTGGGCGTTTGCCTGTTGGGTAATGTATTAATAATAATAATAATAATAATGGAATAATAAATATACTTTATTTTCACATTCTATGAAAATGACACTTTATAGGTTTTTATGGTAACTAATGGTGCTATTCTGTAATTTTCTATAACGCTACAGTTCTGTAAATTTGAACAAAAGTGCACAGATTTTTATTGACAAATACATTTAATGCCATTTGACAATCAAATATGATGTGCTTTTGTTCAGATTTACAGATCTGTAGCGTTATAGAAAATTACAAAATAGCACCATAAATAAATAAATAAATACAGCGCGCAGCCTTTTAGAAAAGACCTGTAAAATTTTACAAGGCTCTTAAAATAATAAACTAAGTAATTAAAAGTTATTACTTGTATATTTTCAAATATTTTGCGTTATGATTGGTTGAAAACAGGCCAAGGGAAATTATCCATAAAAATGTTGGGTTGAAACGGAATCAAAATATTCCGGTTCTGATAACAATTATTGAATTACATGCCTTCATACCTATTTGATTCAATTAAATAAATGCTAAAAAAATACACAAAATATATGATTAATATCAGTTTACAGTTGATTACGCGTAAATGCCGATCACTCGCACAATTTAAACTTCACAGATCGTCACTTCCGAAAGCGGAAACAGTTCTGAAACTTGCTTCATTCTCGCAACCATTTAATAAAACCGCCATCAACTTCAAGTATTTCTATTTGCACTAACACATCAATTCGTTGGTTGCGGAAAAAACTATTTTAAAACTTTCCGACCAAAAATAAAACTGGTCGTGGCTGTGGGGTGAAACAGCAAAGGGTGGAAAGGGGAAATGCAGCACGCAGAAGCGAACTCGTTAGGTGGCAAATGGCGGCTTTGTGTGCCTCTGTCAAGCGACAAACTTCACGGATCTGTTTTATCGATTGTTATATATTAGAGAGATGGTTTCATGGCCGACAATGGAGACGGTGATAGCACTATATTGCACTGCGTTGATTGCATGTTTATTTACCGTTATTAAATATGAAAAAAAAATTAATGATGGACAAGCTCCTAAGACCTATTTTCAACTATATTTTATTTATTATAAGAATTAAATAGTTTGACATGTCGTCATCGTTGGTTAATAATTTAAATTTTTGAAAAATCATGAGCATTCGCCGGAATTTGAACCCAGAACCTTTCACCTAGCGAGTGAATTTATATTTTATTTATCTATGCTACTATACACAACAGGAACTTAATCCCAATTACAGTATTGCGTCTGATTTCATCGAGCCGTAATATGATAGTTCACATATATTTTTAGTTTGAGTGGATCTATGAATAACGTAAAATGCAATACATTTCAAAATTCAATAAATAGTCATAGTTTGATACTAATAATTTACTACGTATATGTGCGAACCAATAGAATCACAAATTTATTTGAGAATTCACCACACGTCACTGTCAACCAATAGGATCACGAATTTGTTTGAAAATGAACCAATGAAATGTACATTTCGTCGGAAATTCATCACTAGTGAAATTTCATCGGAAATACCACTGTTATTATTTAATATTTTCATAAACGTCAATTCTACATTTGTTCAGTGTACATTTCATATTCAAAATTTTCATAACTGTAATAAGTAAATAAATACCTAACTATTCTTGTTAATTAACTCTTGTTTGGTAAATTCTCAAGCCGAATACAACTCGTAGTATGAAAATTAATAGATAATATTTTGACATAAATGTACATTCGTTGTTATGGAAATAGGAAACACATAATTCATAATTTATGTCAAAATATTTTCAGCAATTTTCATACTACTTGTTATATTATATATGAAAATAAACCAATGAAATGAAGGCCAGTTTAATAGTTTTCTACTAGCTAAATTATGAAGTGATATTTTTTCAGTAAATTTAAATCTTCTTGGTTAACAATAAAATAAATGTTATTTTCATAAACGTATAGAAATGGAAGAACTGCTCCTACAGAAGAAAATTTTACTTGTTAAACTCCCACGCAAAATATAATATGAAAATGGTCAGAGTATATTTTGACAGATGGGGTAGGTGGCTCAGTGGTATCGAGTCGGCCTGTGGATCTTGAGAACCCTGGTTCGATCCTCACAAACGACAAACAATTTTCATCAATTTAAATCTACCCCTGTGACTCCCCCTCTACTAACGTCTTTGGGGGCCGTGATATAACGACTGGTAACCGCACTTCACGCGAACAAATATATCATTTACCGAAATCTGCTTAGGCAGAGTGCCACATCCAGTAATGGGTAAAAGGCGTGATGATATATTTATTTATTTATTTAAATCTACCCCTGTGACTCCCCCTCTACTAACGTCTTTGGGGGCCGTGATATAACGACTGGTAACCGCACTTCACGCGAACAAATATATCATTTACCGAAATCTGCTTAGGCAGAGTGCCACATCCAGTAATGGGTAAAAGGTGTGATGATATATTTATTTATTTATTTAAATCTACCCCTGTGACTCCCTCTCTACTAACGTCTTTGGGGGCCGTGATATAACGGCTGGTAACCGCACTTCACGCGAACAAATATATCATTTACCGAAATCTGCTTAGGCAGAGTGCCACACCCAGTAATGGGTAAAAGGCGTGATGATATATTTATTTATTTATTTAAATCTACCCCTGTGACTCCCTCTCTACTAACGTCTTTGGGGGCCGTGATATAACGGCTGGTAACCGCACTTCACGCGAACAAATATATCATTTACCGAAATCTGCTTAGGCAGAGTGCCACATCCAGTAATGGGTAAAAGGCGTGATGATATATTTATTTATTTATTTAAATCTACTCCTGTGGCTCCCCCTCTACTAACGTCTTTGGGGGCCGTGATATAACGACTGGTAACCGCACTTCACGCGAACAAATATATCATTTACCGAAATCTGCTTAGGCAGAGTGCCACATCTAGTAATGGGTAAAAGGCGTGATGATATATTTATTTATTTATTTAAACCTACCCCTGTGACTCCCCCTCTACTAACGTCTTTGGGAGCCGTGATATAACGACTGGTAACCGCACTTCACGCGAACAAATATATCATTTACCGAAATCTGCTTAGGCAGAGTGCCACATCCAGTAATGGGTAAAAGGCGTGATGATATATTTATTTATTTATTTAAATCTACCCCTGTGGCTCCCCCTCGACTAACGTCTTTAGGGGCCGTGATATAACGGTTGGTAACCGCACTTCACGCGAACAAATATATCATTTACCGAAATCTGCTTAGGCAGAGTGCCACATCCAGTAATGGGTAAAAGGTGTGATGATATATTTATTTATTTATTTAAATCTACCCCTGTGACTCCCTCTCTACTAACGTCTTTGGGGGCCGTGATATAACGACTGGTAACCGCACTTCACGCGAACAAATATATCATTTACCGAAATCTGCTTAGGCAGAGTGCCACATCCAGTAATGGGTAAAAGGCGTGATGATATATTTATTTATTTATTTAAATCTACCCCTGTGACTCCCCCTCTACTAACGTCTTTGGGGGCCGTGATATAACGACTGGTAACCGCACTTCACGCGATCAAATATATCATTTACCGAAATCTGCTTAGGCAGAGTGCCACACCCAGTAATGGGTAAAAGGCGTGATGATATATTTGTTTATATATTTTGACAGGTATTTAAACTCATAATTCATGTCAAAATATTATCGGAAATTATCTAATTACTTGTTATTTATTTATGATAATTTTTCCAGTGCTAAAAGTACTCACTTTCTGCACTCATTTCCGTGCTGTAAGTGATTATTTTCTGCACTCAAATGATACACAAATGACATTGTTTTTGGTTGTCATAAGTACAAAAAATAATGGTGGGACAATGCATTCGCATCAAACTTGGATATTATTTGAGAAAATAAAAAAGATCTGAAAATTAAATAATCTCTTGTAGTATAAAATGCTAAATTAAATATAACTTTAAACATTAGGTTATGAAAATAATGTTTAATAATAAAATGAAACACAGTATGAAATAAAATGTTCAGTTTGTGAGCATGCTCACAACTGCAACAATCCTTCTTTACTTTGTAGAATAATTTCACGACCCAATAAAATAGAGAAAGATTTAGTATCACGAATATAAAACCTCTAATTTACATTTAGTAAATTCTATGTAGAGGACAGAATTGGGAGGTATTTGTTCAGCAGCGCGCGTCAGTGGCGGGGTTTCATTGTTATTCAATGTATGCTAAGACAGCAGGAAGCAAGAGCAGGACAAGCGGCCAGAAACCGGAAGTAGAGGGGTTAAATGTAAAATTCAATTTGACCGGTTCGTGGTTCGTGCTCTCGACCTTAAATCGTCATATAAATAAGATGAGGCCAGGGCCTCCAGGATATACCACGACTGCTACTGTCACATATATAGGATTCCCAAAAGTATACTATTACTAAATTATATAAATAAGAGATCAGTTAAGGAAGTTTTGATGTCAGTATTGTTATTAACATATTTTTCATATATTTCGTAGAAATGTATATTTAATAATTCGATTGAATCGTTGGGACAAATGACTTTTAAATCCCTCCAATCTATCTAATCGATGATACTGTTAAAAATGTTTGTTTTTAGGCAAATGTATGCTATGTACATACATACATACATAACATCCCATTAAATGAGGCAGCACGAACCCCTGAAACATTCATAGAGCATCAGTTCACATCAACATTCTCATCCTGACACACGATACTCGTTTCGACCACATTAACACTCTCTATAGAGTAAAATATGTGTATATATATAGGAGAGATGAAAATTGTTTGAAAGCTATTCAAACATAGAGTTTATAGGGTCTGGCGCGACTGTAATTATTATTTATGTTATTTATTTATTTATGTGACGCTGCACAACAGGAACTGAATCCCAATTATAGTACAGGGTCCGCACTCACCGATCCGCACTGTAGAATTTTTTTAAATATAATTTTCGTAACACATGCACAAGAAACACGTTCTTATTCCCTAATTTTAGAGAGAGAAACACTGCTGCAGGTAGGATGTTACTCTCCCTAGAGATATGTTTATCTCCCTAGAGACTACGATTATTAGCTGTTTGTGGCGTTTTCTAGGTAACTAGTTACGCAACCCATATTTGACATTTGTCCCGATAAGACAGTAATTTTTGTGCACTTTTTACGAAAAGTATAATATGCTTCACGGGAGGGCGCGATTATCCCTTGTGTGAAATTTGCAAACCTCGACTTCAGCTCGCTGTTTCCCTCCCTTGATGCATAACATACTATTTTAGCTTGATTGAGATTCGAACTCGGAATTTCCGGATTCAAATTCCGTATTGCTACCCATACCACCGTGCGGAAATTTGTGTAAATTTAGTAAAATATTCTGACAGAAAAATGAGAATAAAAATATATTCTTTAATAATAAAAAATCGCCAAGTCATAAATAACCTATGAATTGAATTCAACCCTTGAAAACAATTTCTATTTTCTCTGAATATTGTCTAAGATATGACAGTTTGCCCGACGAGAGGGGTTGGGGGGGTAGGGGGGTAAAATACCCAGGGCCCGTGGAATTCAAAGGGCCCGGATGTAATGCTATTTTATAAATTGCTTTTAATTTTCTACTATTTCACCTATTTTTTATATTCTTTAGTAAAACATGTATAACGAAATGTCTGATACACGTTTCCAACAATTTATTACATTGTATAAAAATGACGAAATGCTTGATCAAGGACCCCAGTTGCAAATTTTAAATAAATTTATACACTATTCAAAAGTACATTATTACATTGTTGCATTTTTGTTTCTTATATTACTACATTGTATACAACACACATAGGCAAAGGCTCTTTACATTTGTGCGTAGTGCTGTTTTGGTATCCCCTGCATTTATCGAATATGCAACTAGATATTAGATAGTCATACAGTGAGTATACAATACACATCGCTGCACCAATTAACTCTTACCGAACTGTTACCATATTTTAGCCTCGATTTTAGTGCGCACAATAAATTTTAAATTTGAAGACTTCAGTACTACGAAGGAGTATTTATAACATACATATATGAAGGTAATGAATAATTCTTTGTAAATGAATATAAAGTTTTATAAAACATCTGTTTCTAACAGTATTAATACTTTTTACCTCTTTTTGTAGATTCTGCCCTTACATACCATACATATATTTATAAATATATTTTTTTTGTATCTTATATTTAATTAATAAATATTCAAAGTTAAAGGGGGCCCGAATTTTTTCCCCGGGGCCCGCTTTTCCTCTCGGCGCCCCTGTATGTATACTCCTTCTGCTCATAACTAGAGTTCCCCAGCTCACCACAAACCCTCCACAGCGCTGGTGTCAATAACCCAGTGGCGTGGACACCAGAGAGCTGTTCCCCAGGGAACCCAACAAGAGTCTGAGTCTATCAACGTGCGTGCTAGGAGGCAAAGAACATCTTTTATTAGAATGGCCGGCATATGGCAATGTTTGACCGGTGTTGGGTGAGGTCCCATGAGAGTGACTGTTCGACCTAGTATTGGAAGCTGGAAAGGTTTATGGAGAATGGCTCACTGGAAGTATTCTCGATAGGTGCAATTTGAAGGTGTTCGAGTTGAATATGTTTTCGGGGAATTTTATTAAATGGGTGCAAAAGGGTTCTATTTTACTCAACGATTTTTTAGATCGTATAAAGAATTTTAGTTTTGTTCAATTTTGTATTTGTGACAGATTTATACAAGGAATTCTTATCAAAATTGTATTATACTTATAGATGAAATGTTACGTATAAAGAATTTTATTCTTTATTAAATTTTCTTGATAGATTTATGCAGGGATAACTATACTATAGATAAAGAGTTTAACAAAGAATGTAAAGTTATAGTACGTCCAGAGATCATTTGGAAAAATGGCTTTTAAAACCCTCTATTCACACTAATCGATGTTACTGTTAAAATTCCTGTTTTCAGGCAAATATATTACTTAGATTACAAATAAGTAAGATGAAAATTGCCTGAAAACTTTTCAAAAATAATTGTGAGCTGTAATTTTGTAAAGAGTTTTAGCTATTCCTGAATTTTAGATTAGTGAAATTAAGCTAAACTCTATTCTGAAAAGAGTTGAAATAAACTCAAATATAATCTTGTTACCATTCAGTTTTCGGAAAGTGATTTGAATTAACTTTTCATAGACGGACTAGAATAAGAATAGCTAATCAAAATTTAGTGTTAGCTTTAAACTTTTTTGAGTATTAGGATGATAATGATTTAAACTTTGTCGTAATGGGGTAGGTGGTTCAGTGGTATTGAGTCGACCTGTGGATTTTGAGAACCCTGGTTCGATCCCACAGCCGACAAACAATTTTCACCAATTTAAAAAATCTACCCCTGTGGCTCCTCCACCACTAATATCTTTGGAGGCCGTGATTTGACGGCTGATAACCGTACTTCACGCGAAAAATATATCACTTACCGAGATCTGCTTATGCAGACTGGCACTCCCAGCAATGGGTAAAAGGCGTGATGATATATTTATTTATTTATTTATAAATCTATCCTTGTGGCTCCTCCTCCACTAATATATTTGGAGGCCGTGATTTAACGGCTGATAACCGCACTTTACGCGAAAAATATATCACTTACCGAGATCTGCTTATGCAGAGTGGCACACTCAGTAATGGGTAAAAGGCGTGATGATATATTTATTTATTTATTTATAAATCTATCCCTGTGGCTTCTCCTCCACTAATATATTTGGAGGCCGTGATTTGACGGCTGGTAACCGTACTTCACGCGAAAAATATATCACTTACCGAGATCTGCTTATGCAGACTGGCACTCCCAGCAATGGGTAAAAGGCGTGATGATATATTTATTTATTTATTTATAAATCTATCCCTGTGGCTCCTCCTCCACTAATATATTTGGAGGCCGTGATTTAACGGCTGATAACCGCACTTTACGCGAAAAATATATCACTTACCGAGATCTGCTTATGCAGACTGGCACTCCCAGCAATGGGCAAAAGGCGTGATGATATATTTATTTATTTATGTAATATAAATGTCAGAAAACAACGTATGTCGTGCTTCATAAACAAATTTGATGACTCTTGAAGTTAGCAACTAAAATATGATAACTTGTTAAATTATCTTCTAAGTTCTAAAGTAAATTTTTATGTAGTAATCTGTAAGTTGTCTGCGTACCAAACAGATAAAGTTAAATAAGCAAGGAAGTGTGGTAGTTATCTACGAAATAGTTTAGAAATTGTGGAGCCATTAACACAAGATGTCGTGATAATTAAAATTAACAAGAATATTCCGAGCATAGTTCAAGTTAAATGGTTTATAAACTCTGCGAAATTGCACAATAATGTAATAAAATTTTACATATGCTGCGGCTGACCGCTAAATGAATATTTGAAATATTAAACAATTCCCTAATTACATTTCACAGCCGTGCTTTATTCCTAGAATACAAAATTATGCTTAAGTGAATTTATTCGTTTTTTACTCTAATACTAATGGTTAATTTCATGATTTTATCAACTAAATGGGACCATTATTAAATCGTTAAAAAATATGCATATTTTATTGTAGGTTGTTCATAAATGATATCAAAGAATTGTAAGATTTGCTTGACATATCAGGAAATTGATTAAATGTACAGGGGCGTATCTGGGGTACTTGGCGCCTGGGTTCTGAAGCAGAATGTGGCGCCCCGAGGCGTGCGCCGCAGGCGAAAATTTTGGAGCAAAAAAATGCGATATGGTACTTAAAATACGTGGAATTTTATGCTCTACGATACAGAAAGAGTAAGGCAGTAAGCCGACACGCCGTACTATGCGAAACTTGCGTGTAGATTTAGAGCAATAAGCAAACTCATGACAAATAATATGTTATTCACCTTAGCGTAGAATAATAGAACATTGTTTGTCTAGAAAACTAAATATTTTTTAAATAAATATTTTATTATATAGTTTCTCATAAAATTAAATAAAAATACAAAAAAAAAACAAAAAGAAATTAGTTCATTACATAGGTACATTCTAATATATCTAAACCTAATTAAAACTATATAGTTTACATTTTACAATTGCACATAATAGCACAAACAATTATACAAATAACAAAATAACATATCAATACTTAAATACTCATAACTATACCGCGCGATCCACGTAAAGGTTGGCATAGGGAAATAAACATGGAAAAAAGGTTTTTGTAAATAAAAAGTGTCCGATAAAAAATTATGGTATAATATTGCACATGACCATACTAGACCTATCCACACACATTATTTCATACAGATTACTTCATTTTAATGCCACAAATTAGAGAAATTAATAAAAATAGTTCGAGAAAATCGCCTACTAATTATGATTTTTTGTGACAGCTTTGTCATAGAAACAGAAGCTGTCACTATAACCATCAAGATTTGTTGTGAATATTAAGAAATCTTGACAGTTAACTTTATATTTCAAACATTAATCACATTACTTCGCGATCTTTTGTAATTAAAGGCCTTAGTACAGTAGGTACCTACATTTGGTATTCATTTAATTACTTTATTTATTTTACAAATAATATTAAGACGCAGTATTTATGTTCTTTTAATATACTCATATTTATTTTAACTTTTTGCCGTCTGCCGCCCTTTTATGCTGGCGCCCGGGTTCTGGGAACCCCAAGAACCCTGGGTTGGAACGCCCCTGTAAATGTATGCAGGTTTTTTTCACCAATTATTCTCCTCGTAAATTTCTTTTCAATAAATCAATTATTTACAACTAAATATACTGGAATGATTCCTTTTTAATGCATATTTCTGGAGCGGAAATAACCTTTTTCATTGTCGCCTCATTTTTGACCGATAAAAATTTTATAGCTCTAAAACTAGCCAGTCAAAATTTGGTGTATTCATGAAAACTGGAAAAACATATTGAAAACTACCCCTTTGACTCCTCCTCCACTAACATTTACGTAAATAAATATATCACTTATCGAGATTTGTTACCGCAAAGTACTACAACCAGTGATGGGTAAAAAGTGTGATGATATATTTTCATGTAATTTCTTCCATCTTGTTACAGATTATATGCAGTCCCTCTGCAAGAACCACTTCCTGCAGCAACTGTACCGGAAGATCGACGGCGCGGTCCTGTGGTCGCAGAATGAGAGAAATCTCAACTGTGTCATCACGTTCCAAACTCATTCTATTCTGCAGCGGTTCATGCTTCGGTTCGACTTCCTGCAGCTTGACTGCAATGACCACCTCTATATCTATGATGGCGCGCATGCTGTCGGCACCTATAAGGTAACAATTTGTCGTTTGTTTGTTACTTTTCCATAAAAAATAATTGAACAATATGTAAACACTTATTAGATGCAGTTTTTAATACACCTTTTTCAATTTCGCTATAACGGCAAAAAAAACTTTTTTCCCAAGGAATTTGTATGAATTTGTATTGATTCCTTATACGGCTTTTCACTTTGCGGCCAAGTTTTGTGGAACGTATCTAGGCCGTAAAGCGAGGTATGAGTGTACTTAACATTTTTTGTATTTACACTTTTGGTCTAATTTAATTATGAAGCTACAATCATCATATTAATAAAATAACAACAAAGACAAAATTAATTGTCATCCAACACTTGGTGAAACAAGGTTTAATAAAAATATAAAGTAAACCTTGTTTCACCAAGTGTTGGATGACAATTAATTTTGTCTTTGTTGTTATTTAAATTGCTATTGCTTAGCTTTCCCTTTTTTTCGGTAGATGGCATGACCAGTTCCACAAAACTTCTCGTCATCTTACTAGTTTGTTAGAGATCTTATTCTCTGCTGGCACAGTTCTTCGTCACCAGCTTCTTCACATGAACTTTGTTCTAGGTGAAGAAGTGAGTTATACCATACTGATGAGCTCTAATAAGAGCGAAACGCGTCTATGGTTACTAACTTAACTGTGCTGGCCAGCCTCTGACAATGCCCTCATAAGGTGACTTGGAGGCTAAATTTTGTGAAACATAGCCAAGTGTTTACTTTATGTTTTTATTAAAAACATACTTGTATTTGTATTTCCTATGTTACATATTTCAATTATACACCTAGTAAATATTAATAACAATGTTCCAAAAAAAACGGTACCAATATTCTAAATGAGAAGTTATTTTTTTCCCTTAACTAATGCAATCGTTGTACTAATTTTGTAACACATTATTGAATAAGCCTCTTAAAAACATCAATTTTCATCACACAAAATGAAGAGGGTCGTGACAGAATTTATTTATGATATTTGCTTACAATGAGGTCATGGCTCCGAAACGTTTGATAACCTCTGCTTTAGAAGACTTCAGCGATTGTCATACATTATTGCAAGCGGGTATAGACCTACATAGCCGTAGTGCCATTTATTTATTAATGTTACTCTGTACAACAGGAACTTAATCCTGATTACAGTACAGGGTCCGGACTCACCGAGCCGCAGTGTGGGTAGTTCTTATGTTGAATAGGATTCAAACTCAGGATTTTGAGATTAGAATGCCATAATGCTAACCGCACCACTATACTACCAGCTATTTATGTAAATCATATACAAAATATTGCGTTAAAAATGTTTCGTTTTACATATTCATAAAAATCTTGATTGTAGATTTAATAGTATATTATGTAACAAGTTTTATATACATCTCTTTAGTGATAAGTAGGGTTGTGCATTTGACCAGTCAAATATTTTTCGGTCAATTGACCAGTCAATTGACTAAGAAACATTTAATAAAAATCACAATTAGAATTGGTACTGTTTACTACATCCAATATTACTGAAACTGAAAAACCAACAACAACTAATAAACAAAACCACATCAAATTCAAAATAAAGGGGAAAATAAAGTAAAAGACGTAATGAAATTAAATAATGTGTATTTATTTTATTTGTAAAGTAAAGTAAGCAAATTCTCCAGAACCCAGAATACCAAACTAGATATATTCGTAATAATAGTAAGTAGCTATTTCTATTGAACAACAGATGCCGTGGCGGTTCCATTTAGATTATTTGACCGTATTATTTGGTCATCAAATATTTTTGGTCAATTGACCGGTCAATTGCCCACGGCACAACCCTAGTTATAAGTACCTATCTAAAGAGTTAATAAAACGTGTCACTTTTTATATGATCGCAAATTAAGACAACAAAAAAATATAAAGTTTTATGAATTATTTAAAAAGTAAGGTTAAGTTGCAATGATAGATGCATGAAGTTAACTTCACCCCGTGCTTAATATCTCCAGCTGTAACTAATACATTCGAATCCACGGCTTGTCAACATGTCATTAAAATGTTATTTAGCGCCTTAAAAATCTGTACGGTAAATGACATTTTAAAAACGGGAGTAGAAAAATAAATTTAAATTAAAGAAGCAATAACTATTAAAATTAATGTCTGAAAATCCATAATATGATGAAACATTCATGTATATTGATCCATAACAAAAGGAAAATTAATGTTTCCTTGTCGATAAGCGTCTAAATTCTTCGATATCCTTGAAGTTACGACATCCTGGGCACGTAAAAAGAACATTACATCGTCCTGTGTAAAAACGCGCATTAACACTCGTTACGAGCGGACGTTATTCGAATAGATAATAAATACAGTGCAATATCGGACACAATACAACAATTTCTCGTAATAGTTCCACATAAACCTTTATTCACACGTTAAACTAAATGTCGTTAGGCTCGGTCACGGAATCGACAATTTAAGAACATTGATTTCGATCTGATAAAACAAAACGACAGAAAGGATAATAAGTATTTTAATTAGTGACGCTTTGTTCTACGTTCATTTTTGATTTATATACATAAATAAATAAATAAATATATATATTAGGGTGGCCCTTATTTTGGGTAAGTTCGAATTTTGTCGGTCTCCACCCGAAATCTGGTTTAAAATCACAAAAAAGTAATAAATTAATTTCAAAAAAAATTTAAAAATTTTCAAAATTTTCAAAATACCTGTACAAGTTAAGTAGCGCACGAGAAATACACTCGTTCAAACCGCATTTCAATATATCTTTTAGTTTTTGAGTTATAAGCCTTCAAAGATGAGCTTAAAAAAAAGTCAAAAGATGCGCTTTGCGCCATTCGATATCTCGTGGTCTGAATTATATAGAACCACATTTTAATAATTTTCGATTTTTGAACTGGTTCAACTCAAAATTCTGTGGTTCCCCATCCATTTGAGAGTTTTTATTTAACAGCTGGTAACCGTACTTCATGCGAAGAAATATATCACTTACCGAGATCTGCTACGGTGGAGTGCCACAACCAATAGTGGGTAAAAAGCGTGATGATACATTTATTTATTTATTCATAATTTTTCTAAATGTGTTCAGGTGCCAACTTCGTTTATAATAAAAAAAAATAATCAAATGAAATAAATTCAGGACACTGCTTGTACCTTTCATAGTAATTATATAATTTAATATGAGTTCAATTTATTCCTGTTCGAAAAACCCAGAAAATAATGATCATTTATTTCAGTGATTTCCGTTTCGAATCGTATTTCTTTTCTTATTTCTCTTTCAATCACATTAAATTCTTATTTCTGTGATAAATTAAGACGTACTGCGGTACGCGGGTGACATCCCTGATTCCCGTCTGATTTTAAATTCGGCGCGTGACACCCGTCGGTGATCAGTCACGACCGCCACCATCGCCTCCGCCTCTCGGCGGCGGGGGATTACGCTGACGTCGCGACGCTACATTACACGCAATTTGTGATTTCGTCCGTCGACAAAATGTTCCCGGCATTAAAGGATACAAGCCCCATGCCGCTAACTCCATTCTAGAAAAACGAACAAGTTTTAAATATATTCGGATGGGTTCAGAGAGGGTTAAAAGGGGGTTGTGTGCGGGTTCAAAGCTAACTGCTTGATCTAGGATCTCTGGAGCTCGGGATGAAATAAAAATATAGCGGATATTATTTTTACTTGTTTTGAAAGCGCATCAGGAATATAGTAAATATACGGAAATGGTTTCTGATATTTAAGGTGGTTGTATGATCAACTCACACCCTTTAAGTCTGTGGTTCTTAACTTTTTCGATATCATGCCTGTTTTTAATAAGCATGAAAACTAAATGCCACTCTAGCCAAATATTATAAAGACACTAAATTTTACCAATTATTAGTCATAGTATTATGCTTTAAGCTAAATAAAATATCAGCACGATTAAAAAAATTAAAATAAATAAATAAATATATCATCACGCCTTTTACCCTTTACTGGGTGTGGCACTCTGCCTAAGCAGATCTCGGTAAGTAAACATGAAATGCAGTTACCAGCCGTCAAATCACGGATCCCAAAAATATTAGTAGAGGGGGAGCCACAGGGGTAGATTAAAATTGGTGAAAATTGTTTGTCGGCTGTGGGGATCATACCAGGGTTCTCAAGATCCACAGGCCGACTCGATACCACTGAGCCACCTACCCCATAAATAAATATATCAAATATACTTAATTTATCATTAATGTGATCGTTGAGCTTTCAAAGTTTTCAATGTCTGGTGCTGTGGTCAATAATGCATAACTGAGGTTACTTTTACGTCCAATCTATTACGCTGTTTTGTTTTTAAACCGAGCAGAGCAAAAATTCCAGATTCATAACGGTACGTTGTTGAAAAAGGTATGAAAACCCGTAAGGCCTGTTGCGATAATTTTGGGTAAACTGGAATGTATTTAATCCAAAAAGATCATTTTGGATCTCGTCTTTGGTAATTGAAAAAGTAGTTCTAAAAAATCCTCTTCGATATCTTTTGGCAAAATTTGAAAAAGCAAAACATGAGTTTTCGAACGATATTCTCGCGCTAGCAGTCTGTATATCGATCTCGTCTCGGATTTTATATTCTAATATCGTTCTTGCTCTTGTCTCTCATTTTTCTTGCATCATGCATCACTAGTCCATTCAAAATTTACGTATTAGCATGATATTTAAGTGCAGTGCAGGATTAATGTATACCCTATTCAAGCTATAGCTTAGGCCCCCCAGTTTCTTTGGGCCCTCCAAACAATTGTGGCATATTTGACACTGACATAGAATATCTGGACTTAAATAAAATATAAATATATCATCACCCCTTTTACCCATTACTGGGTGTGGCACTCTGCTGTAAGCAGATCTCGGTAAGTGATATATTTCTTCGCGTGAAGTGCGGTTACCAGCCGTCAAATCACGGCCTCCAAAGCCGTTATTGATGGGGAGCCACAGGGGTAGATTAATTTGGTGAAAATTGTTTGTCGGCTGTGGATATCGAACCAGAGTTCTCAAGATCCACAGGCCGACTCGATACCACTGAGCCACCTACCCCATAATATCTGGACTTATCAAGGCTAAATTCGGCCCTATTTAAGTGGCATTTTAAAAATTCAAAAATATAAATAAAGCTAAAAATTATATGAAAACCCTAACATATCAGAAGTTAAAAAAATCTCCTGCAGGGTGGCGACTAACCTGGAAAACCGGGAAAACCGGGAAAAGTCAGGGAATTTTATATTTCTGGAAAAGTCAGGGAAAAGTCAGGGAATTTCATTCCATGTCAGGGAAAAAAGTTTTTTGTTCTTTAAATTTTTTAATTTAATTTTAGAAAAATAACTACAAACTTTTATTTCAAAATGTATTTAGTTATTTTTAGATTTTATTGGCAGAATACCCTTTATTAGATAGATAGTATACCTTTATTGGCAACAAATACCCTTTATTGCTTCTTAAGAGTGAGAACCACCATCTATGAAAATATAACCGAAGGATGTTTACTAATTGAAAACTGTTTTGTTTTATCTAACGTTTCTACCGCGCTATGTTTTTTCTGTATG
Organism: Pterostichus niger; assembly: GCA_947425015.1. NCBI lineage: Eukaryota > Metazoa > Arthropoda > Insecta > Coleoptera > Carabidae > Pterostichus > Pterostichus niger. The sequence goes on from OX380339.1 coordinate 5,349,809, forward strand.
CAATATTTAAGGTTGTGTCTTTGCCTGTTTAGAAAGACAAATTGATTTTGCTCTAAGCGCTCTAAGCATTTCATATTTTATGTGGCTTTACGTTTTAGATTTAAATAGAAATCCATTGTAAGTTTTATGAAAACCTTTATTCAGTCTTACATTTTTAGGTTATATTTTTTTTTCTTAGTTTTAAACTTTTAGATATTAAAGAATATTGATTTTAAATTGATTTTGGTGTAATTTTTAGAATAAATGCGGAAGTAATGTTTCCAATTATCAATTAATTAAAAATATTTAATTGTCAAAAAAAATAAATAGATTTCTTGTCATAATTTTTTTTAATTGTTATCATACAATTATTATTAGTAATAATTAATTTATATTAAATTATAAACAATTTAAAATAGTAATAATTACAATAAATTTACTTTTAACATCAAAACTGTCCATATATATAATGATAAACATTCATGTTTTTAAATTATTATAATATAATATATGAAATGTAACCATAAATTCATAAATAAGTCAATATTCTAAAAGTCAGGGAAAAGTCAGGGAAAAGTCAGGGAATTTATTAATGTTACTTGAATCGCCACCCTGTCCTGGTTAAAGACTTCCAAATGAATTAAGTATATGTCTTCTCCAACATGTTAAATCAAAGCCAGTATTCAAACAAGAAACCCCAAACCTACAAAACAAGCAACATCTTTGTTCACAATGGCAACAACAAACAACAGAAGAGAGAAAAATTGGAAACTTCGTCAAAGCCGCCTCCAATGTCTAAGTTCTGTAGCCGGAGGCCTAATCCTCGCCCATTTACCAACCAATTCGCGTGCGGAGAACTTTGCCCAGATCAACATGCACCGCGCGCACTTTATTTTCATAACAACTCGAGTTTACATTCCCTCTGAAAGGGAGGAAACTTTACTGCGGAAGAAGAGAAATAGACTTTTTACGCGACTGTTTCTTTGGTTTACTGAAGTTAATTGATGACCGGTCGATAGTCATGAAGTTTTTGTGATGCTGCGAAAGAGAATTAATTGTTTTGCAAGCAAATGACACTCAGGGTTTTAGAGCATTCGTATTCGTTGTTATTTCGTTTAAATTAAAATTGGAGACGGACGAAATGAAATCTAGTGATGCGAAAGACGTTTTATTTGATTGTCATTTTATAACATTTTAATTTATTTGGTTATGTTTGCACAGAATTGCTACATAGATAAAATTTAGTTTAAATAATGAATTTTAAAAAACTATAGTACAGAGTCCGCACTTACCGATTCGCAGTGTGGAAGTTCATATATTTTTAACTTGAGTGAGATTCGAACTTGAGATCTCCGGATTCGAATGCCGTAATGCCGATAAGAATTCTAAATTATAATTCTTTTACGATCGTTCAGAAAATTTGCTCTTTCTGATTATTTTTATACTTTGCGCTCACAATTGGTTCAACATTTGCAAAGGCAGATAGATTTTGACGGCTGGGATGAAAGCGACGCTTGCAAATTGCTAGTAAAAGCAAAACAGTTTCTGAACGTGTGATACACAAGATTTAAATGATTTAAATTATTTATTTGTCAATTTTTTTTTATATTAACATCATAATATTTGTATACAAGCATACGTTAAATAAATATAAACTATTTATTTGTTATACACAGTAACTGAAAATTCAATTTTAATTACTTACATTTAAGTTTGCAATGAACATTTAGTTCTAAAATTAATATACAAATATATTTATTTAGAACTGAAACTGTAAAAAAACGTAACCGAAATTTATAATCTCAAAAAATTGAAACTGAAATCTATATAATATTTTTTAAACACCGTAATCAATAAATGAAATTTAAATTTTACTTATATAAAAACCGATAATCGTAACCAAACCCCAACATTTTTCGGATCGAATCCCAGATGCTAAATTTACCAAAGTCTCTAGTTTTTACCGGTCTAGGCCGGAAACAGTCTGTTTCTGGATGATTTTGAGTTATTCAAATCTAGTGTAAAAATAAATATTTTGTGTCTACAGCAATATTGACTACGAAACTCTAATGCTAAGAATTTGCGGAGTTATTGAATAAACTGGCACCATTATCCATGATTTTCCTTTGCCGCAATTTTCACCTTTCTTCAAAGGTGGTGTGTTAATAAACAAATTACAGGTTGCATTTTGCACGCATGACATCACGGAAACACGTTGATAATGAAGGCGATAAAACACGCGCACTGCGTACGAGACAGGAACGAGTTTACCAGTGTAAAGCTGCACTTACACCACAGGAGATACAACGTTCATTCCCATCAATCTTTGCGTTTGTCAGGGGAGTGGGTGACAGCCTCCGAAGCAATTTACCATTGTGCTTGTCAGAAAGTCACCCCCCACTACGAGGGTAATAGAAGTGGGGGCAGCGACGAACGTGTAGCCAATTAGAGATACTGTTTCCTTCCTCCAGCAATTGTAATCTAGCTATTATTTTCACGCGTTATTGCCGTCAAACTGTGACGTCCTGGATGTTCTTTGTTTGGGTTTGGATTGTGGATTTGAGGACAATTCTCTAAGATTTAAGGTGAACTAATTGGCCACAAGATTACGTACTTTTTCTGCTCTTTTGACAAACATAAAAATAGAAATGTACTTAGATGATTTGAACAATTGCTTTCTTGTTAGAAGATGAACTTTAAATAAAAGATTATTATCTGTAAATTGAAGGTTAACCTCGAAATTTATTTGTAACCGAATTGTGAATTTGAGAATCCGAGTCCGAATACTAATTGCTACGGCAGAATACTACATCCAGTAATGGGTAAAAGACATGATGATATATTTATTTATTACTTTTTACAAACAGAAAATGAAATATTATATGCATGTTTTTTTTCTCGCATGAGATGTATATGTTATTATTTTCATGACCTCAATATTTAAATAAAAAATAAAATAAATATATCATCACGCTTTTTACCCTATAAGGTGTGGCACTCTGCTGTAGCAGATATTGGTATGTGATTTATTTAATTATTTCTATTTATGGGGTAGGTGGCTCAGTGGTATCGAGTCGGCCTGTGGATCTTTGAGAACCTTGGTTCGATCCCCACAGCTGACAAACAATTTTCACTAATTTAAAAAATCTACCCCTGTGGCTCCTCCTCCACTAATATCTTTAGAGGCCGTGATTTGACGGCTGGTAACCGCACTTCACGCGAAAAAATATATCACTTACCGAGATCTGCTTAGGCAGAGTGCCACAGCCAGTGATGGGTAAAAGGCGTGATGATATATTTATTTATTTATTTATAATTTCTTCGTGTGAAGTGCGGTTACGAGCCGTTAAATCAAGATCCCTAAAGATAATAATAATAATAATAATAATCGTTATTGACATTCCAAGTCAAAGGCGAGGTTCAGCCAGAGACTGTTCTTTCATCTAACCTTACATATATTACAAAGCCAAAAATATAACAAAAAAAAAACCAACAAAATTTATAAAAATAAATACATTAACTTATGAGATTCTCGTCAGAGGCTGGCCAGGTTACTAACTGTGGTGGCCAGCCTCTGACGAGGACCTCATAAGTTGACTTGGAGGCTGAATTTTGTGAGACTTGGACAAGTGTTTAGTTTGATATTTTATTATTAAACCTAGTTTCACCAAGTGAGCATTCAAAGACAATTTTGTCTTTGTTGTTTTTTATTTAAATACATTAACATGAATGTTAGAAAATTATATCATATTCTTTATTTTGTTCTTAAAAGAATTCAACGATTGAGATTTCAAAGATGTTACTGGAAAGACAGGCACAAGGGGTAGTTTTAATGTGGTGAAAATTGTTTAGTTACCACTGAGCAGGGTTCGAAGATATATATCGATCGATATATATCATGATATTTATTTTGATATATATCGTCTTATTTTTGCAATGATATATATCCATTATATAAAAATATCAAATAGTTTTTGTGATATAGCCTCCGGAGAAGTGAAATTTTTCGTTTTTTTCAGTTTTTCTACTTTTCCGAGGCTATATCTCGAAAACTAAATGTGATATGAAAACGCGCTCAACGGCATTAATTTTCTCGTGCTTCAGTTAACTTATAAACATAGTTTCAGGGATTTTTATTTTTTTTCAATTTTCCGCCAAAAAAATCGCAAAAAGAGTTTTTTTAACATTTTCTCGAAAACCAGAAGTCATATGCATTTGTAGATTGCACCACTGGATTCAGTGGGTCAAAATCCATATGTATGTAAATTTTCGTTTTAATAATCCTACGATTAAGGATTTTTGGGAAAATTGAATTAAAATCTGAAAAAACCAAAGGGGTATACCTAGGAAATAATTAAAAATATTAAATTGCTTAAAATTGTATGAAAATTTGCTTATAAGTCTATTCGGACACGGGGAATTCAACGCCGTTGAGCGCATTTCCATATCTGGTTTAGTTTTTGAGATATAGCCTCCGGAAAAGTGAAATTTTTCGAATTTTTCAGTTTTTCTACTATTCCGAGGCTATATCTCGAAAACTAAATGTGATATGAAAACGCGCTCAACGGCATTAATTTTCTCGTGCTTCAGTTAACTTATAAACATAGTTTCAGCGATTTTCATTTTTTTTCTATTTTCCGCCAAAAAAATCGCAAAAAGCGGTTTTTTAACATTTTCTCGAAAACCAGAAGTCATATGCATTTGTAGATTGCACCACTGGATTCAGTGGGTCAAAATACATATGTATGTAAATTTTCGTTTTAATAATCCTACGATTAAGGATTTTTGGGAAAATTGAATTAAAATCTGAAAAAACCAAAGGGGTACCCCTTAGGAAATAATTAAAAATATTAAATTGCTTAAAATTGTATGAAAATTTGCTTATAAATCAATTTGGACACGGGGAATTCAACGCCGTTGAGCGCATTTCCATATCTTGTTTAGTTTTTGAGATATAGCCTCCGGAAAAGTGAAATTTTTCGAATTTTTCAGTTTTTCTACTATTCCGAGGCTATATCTCGAAAACTAAATGTGATATGAAAACGCGGTCAACGGCATTAATTTTCTCGTGCTTCAGTTAACTTATAAACATAGTTTCAGCGATTTTTATTTTTTTTCAATTTTCCGCCAAAAAAATCGCAAAAAGCGGTTTTTTAACATTTTCTCGAAAACCAGAAGTCATATGCATTTGAAGATTGCACCACTGGATTCAGTGGGTCAAAATACATATGTATGTAAATTTTCGTTTTAATAATCCTACGATTAAGGATTTTTGGGAAAATTGAATTAAAATCTGAAAAAACCAAAGGGGTATACCTTAGGAAATAATTAAAAATATTAAATTGCATAAAATTGTATGAAAATTTGCTTATAAGTCAATTCGGACACGGGGAATTCAACGCCGTTGAGCGCATTTCCATATCTTGTTTAGTTTTTGAGATATAGCCTCCGGAGAAGTGAAATTTTTCGTATTTTTCAGTTTTTCTACTTTTCCGAGGCTATATCTCGAAAACTAAATGTGATATGAAAACGCGCTCAACGGCATTAATTTTCTCGTGCTTCAGTTAACTTATAAACATAGTTTCAGGGATTTTTATTTTTTTTCAATTTTCCGCCAAAAAAATCGCAAAAAGCGGTTTTTTAACATTTTCTCGAAAACCAGAAGTCATATGCATTTGTAGATTGCACCACTGGATTCAGTGGGTCAAAATACATATGTATGTAAATTTTCGTTTTAATAATCCTACGATTAAGGATTTTTGGGAAAATTGAATTAAAATCTGAAAAAACCAAAGGGGTACCCCTTAGGAAATAATTAAAAATATTAAATTGCTTAAAATTGTATGAAAATTTGCTTATAAATCAATTTGGACACGGGGAATTCAACGCCGTTGAGCGCATTTCCATATCTTGTTTAGTTTTTGAGATATAGCCTCCGGAAAAGTGAAATTTTTCGAATTTTTCAGTTTTTCTCCTATTCCGAGGCTATATCTCGAAAACTAAATGTGATATGAAAACGCGGTCAACGGCATTAATTTTCTCGTGCTTCAGTTAACTTATAAACATAGTTTCAGCGATTTTTATTTTTTTTCAATTTTCCGCCAAAAAAATCGCAAAAAGCGGTTTTTTAACATTTTCTCGAAAACCAGAAGTCATATGCATTTGAAGATTGCACCACTGGATTCAGTGGGTCAAAATACATATGTATGTAAATTTTCGTTTTAATAATCCTACGATTAAGGATTTTTGGGAAAATTGAATTAAAATCTGAAAAAACCAAAGGGGTATACCTTAGGAAATAATTAAAAATATTAAATTGCATAAAATTGTATGAAAATTTGCTTATAAGTCAATTCGGACACGGGGAATTCAACGCCGTTGAGCGCATTTCCATATCTTGTTTAGTTTTTGAGATATAGCCTCCGGAGTAGTGAAATTTTTCGTATTTTTCAGTTTTTCTACTTTTCCGAGGCTATATCTCGAAAACTAAATGTGATATGAAAACGCGCTCAACGGCATTAATTTTCTCGTGCTTCAGTTAACTTATAAACATAGTTTCAGGGATTTTTATTTTTTTTCAATTTTCCGCCAAAAAAATCGCAAAAAGCGGTTTTTTAACATTTTCTCGAAAACCAGAAGTCATATGCATTTGTAGATTGCACCACTGGATTCAGTGGGTCAAAATACATATGTATGTAAATTTTCGTTTTAATAATCCTACGATTAAGGATTTTTGGGAAAATTGAATTAAAATCTGAAAAAACCAAAGGGGTATACCTAGGAAATAATTAAAAATATTAAATTGCTTAAAATTGTATGAAAATTTGCTTATAAGTCTATTCGGACACGGGGAATTCAACGCCGTTGAGCGCATTTCCATATCTGGTTTAGTTTTTGAGATATAGCCTCCGGAAAAGTGAAATTTTTCGAATTTTTCAGTTTTTCTACTATTCCGAGGCTATATCTCGAAAACTAAATGTGATATGAAAACGCGCTCAACGGCATTAATTTTCTCGTGCTTCAGTTAACTTATAAACATAGTTTCAGCGATTTTAATTTTTTTTCTATTTTCCGCCAAAAAAATCGCAAAAAGCGGTTTTTTAACATTTTCTCGAAAACCAGAAGTCATATGCATTTGTAGATTGCACCACTGGATTCAGTGGGTCAAAATCCATATGTATGTAAATTTTCGTTTTAATAATCCTACGATTAAGGATTTTTGGGAAAATTGAATTAAAATCTGAAAAAACCAAAGGGGTATACCTAGGAAATAATTAAAAATATTAAATTGCTTAAAATTGTATGAAAATTTGCTTATAAATCAATTTGGACACGGGGAATTCAACGCCGTTGAGCGCATTTCCATATCTTGTTTAGTTTTTGAGATATAGCCTCCGGAAAAGTGAAATTTTTCGAATTTTTCAGTTTTTCTACTATTCCGAGGCTATATCTCGAAAACTAAATGTGATATGAAAACGCGGTCAACGGCATTAATTTTCTCGTGCTTCAGTTAACTTATAAACATAGTTTCAGCGATTTTTATTTTTTTTCAATTTTCCGCCAAAAAAATCGCAAAAAGCGGTTTTTTAACATTTTCTCGAAAACCAGAAGTCATATGCATTTGAAGATTGCACCACTGGATTCAGTGGGTCAAAATACATATGTATGTAAATTTTCGTTTTAATAATCCTACGATTAAGGATTTTTGGGAAAATTGAATTAAAATCTGAAAAAACCAAAGGGGTATACCTTAGGAAATAATTAAAAATATTAAATTGCATAAAATTGTATGAAAATTTGCTTATAAGTCAATTCGGACACGGGGAATTCAACGCCGTTGAGCGCATTTCCATATCTTGTTTAGTTTTTGAGATATAGCCTCCGGAGAAGTGAAATTTTTCGAATTTTTCAGTTTTTCTAAATGTGTACAAAAACTAAAATTAAAAAATAAATATCCAAAAAGTGATATTTATCTGATATATATCCTATATATCAGATATTTTGATATTTATTATAAATATCATGATATTTACGAACCCTGCCACTGAGGCACCTAAATATGAATGTTTCTAATCGTTCTAATACAAACATAAACTTTTATAATTGACTCAATTTCAATTTTTACAACAATGTAACAAAACTAAAAAAACTGTCGTCTACTCTAGAATGTACACCACAAAATATTTGAAATGCCTTTTCAAAAAATGTTTATTTTGCAAGCAGCACATAATTCATCGCATAGCGACGCATGTTTCATTTTTCTTTGCTCAGTTCTTTCAGTGAAAGTAAAAATGAAAATAGCAATCGTTGCGCGTGAAAATTAGTTCCACTTAAAACTGTAATTACATTTTACATCGATAAACTCTTCACTGAAATTTTCGTTTAGCATGTAAACAACATTGTAATTAGTCCTGTTATTAATTTATAATGAAAGATAAGCAACGCAGTCTCCTTTTGGGGGAATTAAACACTGTTGTCACGAACGATTGTCACGAGAATGACAAAGATGGTTTTCCTGCTTGTCATGAATGGATACATACATTACGACGCCCCACTTCGCAAGTCGACTTCATTTTCTGTCTGTTTATGTTTACTCTATTTCTCTGTTTCCTATTTAAATTTGACTGCTGCATTATCTAAAACTTTTGTACAAGAACTTGTAATACTAATTAACATATTTGTTTATTAGTAACAATATTCTAGTTTTGATATTCATAAATATCTAGGAAACTTTAAAATGAATTTCAATAAAGTTAAACTAGAATTTGAGTCACACTAGTTATTTGAATAAAGGCGTGATGATATATATAATTTCATTTGAAGGAAGAAAATTTTGCTTTCTGACAGAAAGTTGTGAAAAAATTAAACTTTTATTTTGTCAATTGCTGTCAGTTTGCTATGAAGTAACCACGTTCTGATAAATACAATTTGCCTAATAAAAACTAAACATCTTATGATATTATCCTTTAAAATTAATGTAACAAAGTGAAACAATTCAGAATTAGTTTTTGTTATAATTAGAATTTTTCACTATCAACTCAGCTTCGAAAGATACGGACAATTTAAATATTATCTTAAGTATCTTTTTTTTGTAAAGTTCACTGGACAGAGTTTTAATTATCAAATTTATTAGTGCATATGTGTGTAATAATTTCAATATTCTTTGATCATTATTTATCGAGTTTACGGCTTCTTTGAATTGTCGCGCTTGTTAGCTATTATGTGATGACATATCTTGGTAAATTATTAGTTGTGCGTTGGTCTGAGATAGCTTTTGATCCTTGTATTTCATCCCTTAGAAGTGTCTGGTGTTTTTTATGTAAACTCGTGCATGGGAACAGTTATCTCTAACCAAATCAACAACAACAAATATTCAGTGGTGGTATAGCTTTTGGATTGACAAGATGTAGTCTTGCCAGGTAATAACTTCATATGTTGTTGTTGTTTGTCATCTTCGGTCAAGTTTTTTAAATAGAGATTTAATATGTTTCGTTTAATATCCATCACTTTTGTAATTTTGTAACTTTTCAATTTATTATTTATGTGTAAATAAGATTTCAAGAATGTGTTCATTCCTTTCGTGTTAGATTAAATAATATTATACACTTCAGATCAAATTGAAATCTACCACATTCCAAATTCCTTTAGCAATTTTCTCTAAAATAGTTGAGAATACTACAACATAAAACTATCGAATTCTCTTCTAATTCCTGCGGTGTTTTTTATGTTCCAGGCGGACCTGTCATGTCGCGACACAAAGCAGAGCGTGGGCGCCATGTTCACGCGCACTAACTTCGTCACGTTGAAGTACGTCACGGACGGCTGGGGCACCGACTCCAACGGCTTCAAGCTCGTCATCACCGCCGTCAAAGATCCCAGTAAGTACCGTACGACACTTCATCATATCACTAGACACCAGCTATCGCCGTCACGAGACACTAGCGAAAGGAGAAATGTTACTCTTCAATCTTTAGTAGCCTGGAATGAAGAGTGCGAAGTAGCTTGAGGGTTCTACAAGGTTCTATTGGGAATTTGTTAGATCACTAGCTTGTTTACAATCATTTACATAGTTTGTTTTTCTCAAAGCAACTTCATGGTTGCTACATGTTATATACCTATGTTCTTACTACCAACCTTTCCTAATTTAGTTGTTGCTTCAAAGTAATAATAATAATTTTATAATGTTATACCATACTGATGAGCTCTAACAAGAGCGAAACGCGTCCATGGTTACTAACTGTGCTGGCCGGCCTCTGACGATGCCCTCATAAGGTGACTCGGAGGCTGAATTTTGTGAGACTTTGCCTAGAGTTTTATTTAATATTTTTTATAATAATAATAATTTATTTGTTAAGAGAAAAAGACTCTGTACAAATAAATTGGTATCAAATACAATTATGGTGCTATTCTGTAATTTTCTATAACGCTACAGATCTGTAAATCTGAACAAAAGCGCATCATATTTGATTGTCAAATGGCATTAAATGTATTTGTCCATAAAAATCTATGCGCTTTTGTTCAAATTTACAGAACTGTAGCGTTATAGAAAATTACAGAATAGTACCATTACATTATGTTATTAAATATTTTATACATTTAACATGAAAGCTCTTAATTTTAAACATGTTTTAACATAATTGTAGATATCATACATTTTGTCTTTAGTTGGTTCTGTGAATAGAGATGCATTGGAATTGTAAATCTATTTTTCACTACTCAGCAAACAATTTATTCGTTCAGCCACTGTTACCAATCCAAAAAGCTTGAAAGTATAACGCCCGTATATCCCGATCTATAATTCTATACAGAAATTTATAGAGCGTTGCATATAGATCTTTTTATCAAGGTTACATTTCTGTCCTGAAAATTAGAACAAGTTTTATTTTTCTGGACAGAATTTGATCTTGAAAATGCGCCCGCAAAGATGTTAGTGGAGGGGGAGGCAAAGAGGTAGTTTTAACGTGGTGAAAATTGTTTGTCGGCTGTAGGAATTGAATCCCATAATACAGAAAAAATAATCTATTATTTAAATTTCAAAATGAAGGTCTTGAAATTCTTCAGTAGTAAAGAAACTAGTATTTTCCAAATGATTGCCCTTTAAGTTCAACCCTGTGCCATTTGAAAATCGCAAGCACTGTCATTCAATGAAGAAAGTTGTTCGTTCAATTACACCGAATAATCTGCTTACACGAGTACCAAACTCGCAGAATGCAAACGACTACAATATTCGCGATTCACGCAAAAAGAACGTAGTTCCCACTGCCTTGTAATTGCAGATTCGGCCGCGTGCAGGCGCCAACAGCGCCACTTCATGCTTCATTTCACTACGTCGCGCGCGCTGAAATAACTGAAGTATTTGTTATTTTTCAGCAACGTTTCATTCAATTCCAGCGCCGGAAATAAGATTTTCACTCCCAGAAAAACGGGATTGTGTTGATTAAAGCTGAGAGTAATGATTCTTGTCAACTTTGCACTGTATTCTTTTGAATTATTATTGCACTTTTGCACCCTTTGAAATAGAACTTCTATTTGTAATGTTTTCATTAATAATCTAAAATTTATCTTGATAATATAAATCTCTATATAATTCTGATTCTCATTATTTTTTGGATTAAAAACTGTACAACACCAAAATGAAGCAAATCCGAAAATGCGCTTTGATGGAACAGAGATTGCTCTTGGTTCGTACTTTATTTGCAATACGAACAAATTTAAGAAAACTTCTAAAATATATCTTATATTAAGAAACAGACAAACAATGTAACATAGAATTTAATTTTTACTTTTTTGGTTATTACTAAAGCCCGGATATTTAGGCTCTTAAAAACACTAAAATAAGCAGGCATATAGGCCGGTAATTACTCTAAAATAGGCGGGATTTTAGGCAGCAAAAAAAATAAACGAATCCTTCTTCTAATATTGGAACTCGTATCTACTCTTTGTTAGAAAAAAATAATAATTTTAAACAAAAATTAACGCAATCTGAAAAATAATAATGTAGGGTTCTCATTTTATTAACTATTATGCAAATTCAAATTATGTAGTATACTTTAATTCACAAAATATTACGAGCAATTGCTCTATGAAATTTTCGGAAAGGGAAACGCTTTTTCTTTCAGCATTTTAAATTCACACACAAAAACTTGATTAAAGTAAGTTCTTTAAATATAGGTTAGGTTGAAACACTTTGTTGAGTGCTGAATTAGTCAACGAAGTAGATGATAAACCTTGTCTGCTCAATAAAAGTTAGAATAGGCAACAAAAAAAAGCAAAATAGGCTGTATAAGGTAAAATAGGCACAATAACCAAAATATAGAAAAAATAGGCTCTAAGGCACGAAAAAAAAACCTTTCATTACACGTAAACATATTACCTATGTATAGAAAAACGAAATTGCCTGAAGGATATTAAAATTTGAATCTAGGCAATTGCCTAAAAATCCGGGCTTTAGTTATTACTAGAGAAGACATGTTTTCACAATTCAAATACCAGTTTATAGAAACAAAATCTGTCAATATTTAGCTGTTCTCAGCTAGATTATTTATTGTCTTTAATTAAATTAGATTTTTTTGTAGAGATTCACCCACTATAATTTATTAATCTTCCGGGTATCAGCTATAGTCTGGCTTCATTTAACACATCAAAATACTAAATCCATCTATCAAAATATCATTTTAAGTTACTTTTAGAAATCTTCATTCTAGTACAATGGTTGCCAGGGGATGGGAGTTCAAATATATTGGCTGTTGATTAGTAATGATTTAAAAAATAATAACTGCATCACATAAACATATTAATTAGAGATGGGCGAATATCAAATTTCTCGAATTCGAATATCGAAGACGAATATTAATCAGATCTCGAATATTCGAGGTACTCGAATATTCGAATACTCCTAAAAGTTAATTTATTATTATTAATAATTATTTAATTAGGTATGTCCTTTTCATTATTTGAATGAAATTGTTGAGATAAAATAAAATTAAAACAAAAAGTACAAACAAAAAAGAAAAAGACGAAAACTTCAAATTTAAGGTGAAACGTACGGGCTGATGTTGGCGAAAAACAAATTTGAAATATGGTACGTCTTCATGGTTTTGAAACAAAATATCTTTGTTATTAATAACTTCAAAATATTGTAATAGCTTTAAGTTTATGTACAAATGATAAAGGAAAACATAGTCAAAAATTGAGGTCAACATATGGCGCGATATACGAGGTATTCGAATGTTCGCTATACTGACGTTAATATTTGAAAATTTCGAATATCGAATAATGTCAATATTCGCGGCATTCGACTATTCGCGGATGATATTCGCCCATCTCTAATATTAATACATGTCATTGTTTTTCTTGACATTAGTTGATAGCACAAACTCTGTTTTTGACTGTTTTAAGAGCAGTGTTTTTGGATGTTTTAGCTATCTCTAACATGTTAAAACCGTGCTCTTAAAACACCCAAAAACAGAGCTTGTGCTACCAGCTATTATCTGTAAAACAAGAGCTGAAATTTGAGCAGTGAGCCTAGAAAATTCCGCTATCAGTCTTGTTTTGTTTGAACGTATGCATAATGCATGAATGGTAGGAAAACTGTTATTATAAACAAATCCTCATTAGTTAGGTTCTCATACCGTGTTCGACGTTCAGTACAGACTATCGCCATACATTCCGTGGGTGAATTTTTAATGAACACCGTTGAAATCGGAGCTTTAGTTGAAAATAAAACAAACAACATGCTTGTAATTACAGCTATTACAACAATAACTGATTGAGATTTGCACGCGAACTCGTTCGCAATTATACGCAAGTTATAGCTTCTAATAACCGCTGCTGCTGCCGTTTTATGCGCGCCGGAAGTACAACTTACGGTGTAAACAAAAATAATTATTGCTCGTTGTACTTGTGTAACCGGATGTTGGCTTTTGCAGCTTTTTAACTTAATTACACACGATTTTCTATAAATATGTTTATTACTTTCTACTCAAAACTTTACTACCAACTTCATTTCGCAGTTCTTCACTTTTCATTTTAACTTTTGTTGTATTATTTGCACCATTTCGAATAAAGTCACCAATTTTTAAGGGGGTAAGGCAACTCTAGAATTTTTAAAAAATGATTTTTTTTTGTATTTGCTTAAATTATAGTTTAAACCCTTAGGAATAAGGGACAATTAATTTAAATGCCGCGCGGAAGTATTTCAGAGGGAAAAAAGCATATATCTATTAGTACTAGTATATATATATATGTATATATATGACTCGAAACTTTAAACGCGTTTTTCTCGAAATCATATTTTCTAAATCGGGCGAAAAGAAATCTGAAATACTAATTGATGGATCGTGTTCTTATTCTAGATATAAAATACTCAAAAACTACGGGGATTTTTTTTTACATACATACATAACATCACGCTATATCCCATTAAATGGGGTAGCACGAACCCGTCAACATTCTCATCCTGACACACGATACTCGATTCGACCACATTAACACTTCCTCCATACAAACTCTTTCTTTTCTCACAACCAAAATCCATCAACACACAACAAACATTCATCCATTCGCTAGTGTACACTGCGCATGTTTCTGAAGATGGTCTCCACACAATTGCAGGTAAACACTCGAAACATCTAACCAATTAATCTAAAATCAAAAATCATACGCTTGTCTTCATTCATCATATTTATCCCGCAATTAATTTTCTCCAAACATTCCTATCCTGACACACCACTTTTGCTTCAACCACATTCATAATTCTTTTCATACAAGCTCGTTTATTCTTCACGCTCAGAATCTTTCGCTCGCGCAACAACCCTTCAATCATATTCATTTTTTTTTAAGTGCTTCATTCGTTTTTTATGGTCGTTTTTATACAGAAATTTAGTCCCGAATAATGAACTTTTTTTCAAACGTGCGCCATTTTGTTAAAAATCTAAATTTTCAAACTCCAGCCCGTAGTTTTTTAGAGTATACGTCAGAGATTAAGAAAACATATCCCTTTTTGATCCAGGTCTATTGCTGTTCCCAGAATGTTTTCGCCCGATTTGCCCTACGCGCCGAGAGGAGTCGCCATTTTTTTTAATTTCTGACGACTTTTTTGAATATTTTCTTTAAAAAAAAATTTAAATAAAGTTTAAAAACCACTAAATAAAGATCCAAAAACAGTTCTTAAGCAGCACGTTTAGATTTCGTTAAAAAATCTAGAAATAATCTTTTTTTCCTTGTCTAGAGTGGCCTTACCCCTTAAATCAATTGATTTCAAACTAGTAGACAATAATTTAGTTAAGTTTAGGAACTGATGATGAGAAAAAGCAAAATATATTTATTTATATATTCACATACTAAAATGAACACATTATTGTATGCGAAGTGTTAAATTAAATAAATCATGAGTAAAAATACCAAATAGTGTGAATTGTAACTAATGTATTATTTGTTTTTGTGCCGTTATAAATATTAACTTGTTTAATATTTAAATTCGTCATATTTTTAATGATCTGTCCGCGCTTTTTATTACAAATATTAATCTCGACAGACATAATAAAATGCATAATTATTTTTTATTATTA
Organism: Pterostichus niger; assembly: GCA_947425015.1. Classification (NCBI taxonomy): domain Eukaryota; kingdom Metazoa; phylum Arthropoda; class Insecta; order Coleoptera; family Carabidae; genus Pterostichus; species Pterostichus niger. Next base: position 5,365,357 of record OX380339.1, read on the forward strand.
ATTAATCATCTGTCTACGTTGTGACAGGATATTTAGTAATTTCTATAATTCATCGGGTCTTTGATGTTTTATAACAACAGATTAAAACTGTGAAAACAACATGATTATAAATTGTTCTGAATGAAATATTATTGCATTTATGTACAGTATATCCAAAAAGTTCTATCTATTCCATAGCATAAAACTGGGAATTATACATCACCCGCGGAAGTAAATATTACTCTTTGCTGCTACGTTGTACAAATAACTGTACTTTCTCTCTCTTTGGATAAAAAGTACGACTTTTTCTTTCAAATGAGGGAAGAAAATTTTACATTCTGAAAGGGTCGTGAAAAAATCTGTATTTAATTTTTGAGCATCAGTTCTGATTTATTTGTAAAAATAAATAAATAAATATATCATCACGTCTTTTACCCATTACTGGGTGTGGCACTCTGCCGACGCAGATCTCGGTAAGTGATATACTTCTTCGCGTGAAGTGTGGTTACCAGCCGTCAAATCACGGCCCCCAAAGATGTTAGTGGAGGGGGAGCTACAGGAATAGATTTTAAATTGGGAAAATTTGTCGCCTGTGGGGTTCGAACCAGGATTCTTAAGATCCACAGGCCGATTCAATACCACTAAATCATCTACCCCATTGATTTATTTGTGTAAACCAATATTATATTTTGAGTGAGTATGATTCTTGTTTGTTGCAGAGCACGCTTGCAAGGACTTCAGGTGTAACCTACGCGAGTTCTGCATCGACAACGACCTGGTGTGCGACGGAGTGAACCACTGCGCCGACGGCTCAGACGAGACGAGCAGCACACTGTGCCAGAACAACGACCAAGGCACGATCCTAGGCCTAGAGGTCACGTGGTTCGTGGTCGTCGTCGTCAGTACGGTACTAGTGCTTCTGGTGCTCATCGTCGCTGCGGCGATTTGCATCTGTCGCAAGAATTGCAACACGAGGCCTGTGCCACAACAACCCAACGCTTCCTATTCATGTGAGTTGTTATTTTTTTTTATACTGCCTTTATTAAAATGTCGTTAAACGTACTGGTTTCCAAAACGCTAAATATCATCTTAAACTGACAAGATCTTGTTTCGAACGTTTTAGTCACGGCATCAAGCTTGCAACTAACATATTAAATATGGAGTGTCATTGTAATTTAATCTTACATTTCAAATACTTCATAAAACTTTACATTTTATGGTTGTCTTAATTTTTGATCGTAGAGAAAGAATAGTATGTGACCCATTTTGCAAACACTTGAGTTTTTTTACCTCCGTTATTAAGATGTCATTTAATGTACTGGTTTCCATGGCGCTAAATAATATCTTAATCATATACTTATATTGATAAGCTGTGGTTTTGAACGTTTTAGTGATGGTATGGTAAGTGATATATTTATGTGTGAGAAACCGTTAAATTACGGCACCCAAAGATATTATTGGTGGAGGAGCCATATGAGTAATGAGAAAATTGTTTATTGCCTCAAATCCGCAATCCGATTCAATAACGCTGATTAATTATTCCGGAGTAACATTTAATCCTCTTTAAGAGCTGCAACAATACATGAAATAATGTATCTTTTTAATCATTTAGTTTTAAACCTCAAAATTGTTGTAGCGATGTTGACCCAGTAGAAAATGTAAAGTCACGCGAGCTGCAATAACCTCACGAATAATTAAAAATCTTTCTACCCTTAAATTCCACAAACACCAATTTAATAAAACCCTGGTATGAAAATTCATCAGCTCCGTACTGCATCAAAAGTAAACCCTGTCTTTACGCAGCACGCATCGCTGCCAGCAGCAGTCCATCGTCCAGTCCAACCCACAACCCAGTCCCAAGTCCTGAGAGGACTTCTGAATGCTTAGTTGCCTCTCACATCATCATAACCTGCTCCAACCGCAATTAAAACTTGCTAGCGAATATAGATTGCGACATTTAATCGTGCCAAATGCTCTTTCATAAATCCACGAAATCCCAATTAACGTCAGTGGCCACTCATCGGCACAGGGGAGGGGGAGGTTGCAGCTAGTCTACTTGAGTGCCGGCCTACAGGGATGGACTCAATGACATTTGAATTTAAAGGGATGTTTATTTTCTCGGTATCCCTAAATTATTTTGTTATAAAATTTTTCTCGATGCGGCCCTGTGTCCAGGTGAGTGGGTGTTAAAGCGTCAACGCTAAAGTTCTGTTTTGAGCACTCGTTGCGATCAAAATGGTGAGATCGCGTTTACATGTTGGCCGCTTACTAATTAATGTGACTTGGGCTTTAATAACTTTTAAACGAATCAGAAGGGTAAAGTGTTTTCGAAAAACTGAATTACCGCATCCAACTGCTACCTATTTTTTACATAGCATTCTCTATATTTTTTACTTTTACAAATTGAATTCACTACGACGTACACTATATTTTTCTACAACTGTCAAAATATGTTCACTTTTAATTAATTAAATTTTTTTTCACGTTCCATTAGTTATAACACATCAATAGTACGTATGCGAAATTCTTGTTTCGTGTTCGAATGACTTTTTTGTCTCGAATAAAAATGACATTCTCATACACTACAACAAAAAAACTAATTTCGCGCACTTAGTACAAAAATAACTATTTTCTACAACTGTAAAAAAATATTGACTTTTTCACTAATAAATTTTTAATTTATTTGGATTTCAGGCTTTTTCAAAATTAATAAAAAAGTTAAAATTAATTATACATTTTTTATTAAGTAATAAATAAGGCGACGTTACGGCCAAAAATTTAGGCCATTATCAAGCTACAATAAAAATATAAAAAATATTAACAAAATTTTTATAGAATAAATCTGGAAAAAATATTCTTACCAGTTAGTGAAACAAAATTAAGATTACATAATTGAAACAATAAAATCTTTTGAGGTGAACACCTCATGAGTCAAACAATAACTGAACTACAAACAAACAAAAAAAAAAAAAAATTTCTTTAAAATTTTAGTGAGCCATCTATCCGTAAATAAGAAAAACAACAACCAAAATTTATAAGATCAAACAAGGACAAATCTGTCAAAGAAGTTAGTTAAAATGATGCAAAATTGATCTGTACTGAGGTTCGATATTTGATAGTCAGTTTTAATGTTAACAGAATTAGGTTCCAAGTTAATATAGCAACTCTCGAGAAAGAGCCTTTTATACTTATTACTTTCAGCATGTAAAATTTTAAATTGATCAAAATTCAGTCTATGATTGTTGTTGAACGCATGTTCAACAATAGCACTGTGATTGACATTACCAGTTGTTAGATGGCAAAAGAAGTAAAATCCCTTGATTTTACAAAATTCATTTTTTCACTAATAAGTACGTGATTTTTTCATCATTTACATCACCAAGACAACCCTTACTGTTTTGCACCCTAGTGGATAAAATAAGTATTTTTCACAGTCTTCCAAATTCCACATCAATACTACCAAATCTATATTATTTTTGATCGTTTTCTTCAATTTACTTAACTAAATCAATCATTATTGTGTGTTTGTTTTAAGTTTTTGTATTAAACCTGGTTTCACTAAGCAGATGGACAATTAATTTTGTCTTTGTTTTTATTTTAATTATTGTCTTATTCCATTATGTTGTAGAAACAATTTGTTTGTATTTCGTTGCCGATATTTTTGTTTTTTAGCGCGTTCGAATAACTCTTTAACAGTAATATTCTTACACGCATCAAAAAACGCACTTATTTCGTGCACTTAATATTCTCTTCCCTCAATTGAGAGAAAAAAGTGATACTTTTCAATACTAAAACTGGATTTATAATGAAGTAATATAATGTAGCTCAGTGATATCGAATTGGACTGTGGATTTGGGAATCCGACAAACAATATTTACTACATTAAAATTACTTTCGTTGTTCTTCTTGCATTAACATCTTTGGAGGCTATGATTTGACGACTGTTAACGCGCAAAATACATCACTTACCGAGATCTGCAACTGTCTAGTGCCACATCTAGTAACGGGTAAAAGGCATGATGGTATATTTATTTATTTTATCTATTTGTTGTCGCTTTCTATACGACATGTATTTTGAGATTCGCTATTTAATACCTGATATCAATTTTGATTAAAATTTCAATCGAATTTATGAATATAATCAAATATTATCCTATTGGATTCATGCAAGTTTATAGCAATAAATATGCAGACAACATGTGCATACAAAGAATACAAAATGGACATCGGTAAAGTGGAATGTTATTACTTGCATCATGTATGCAAAATATCAAACTGCTATACGACAATAAAGTTGTAGTTTCCCCGTTAAGTTGAAACAAACTGCAGATATTGTACAATGTAATCGTGGACAAAATTTAATTGCATAGAGCGAGGCGGCTGGGGCTGCTCAACTGCTGCGTCTGCGCGCAGCGTCGTAAAATCTGCTGTAACCCTGTTAGGAATGAGCTCTATATTCTAGTTTATGGTTATGCGAGTGTAACGAATCCAACTCATCATTATAAAATTTTACCACGTTTTTATTAAGCTTTTCTCGCACATAATTAGAATACAAACTCTCTACTTATAGAGTAGACACGGACGCGTCTAGTCAAATAGTACAGATTGATATTTGTTCGTAGTTTATTTGAAAAATTAACAAACATAAAAGAAAGCTCTGAAAGATATCTACGAGTAATATTAAGAAATAGTATAATATACTCGTATATTTTTTTCAAGATTATGTTAGAAAGTAAAATTGTCTTTCCTTACTTGAGAGAAGAAAGTAACAGTTTTCTTCCCTAGGGAAGAAAGTAAATTTATCTTTGATAAGAAAGAAAAGTAAAACCGTATTCATAGGAACTAGAAAACGACAGAAAAGTAATATAAACACTTATTTCCAGGAATTGTTTTCAGTTGTCAAATGACAGCTGAAATGCCATATTTTCTAAAGCAGAAGTAGAAATAGTATATTGTAAAACTAGTGATAAATTATTTTGTAATTACTTTATAGATCTTCATTCTTTCGGTACTCTTTGATCAAAATGATTTATCCCGACATTATTATGTTATTTCTATACATTTTGATTACTAATACCGGATGTCCCGAAAAACAGACTAACGCCCAAAATAATATTTTAAAAGAAATATCAGTTATATTACAAATTTATACATTAAAAAGAGTGTCAAACTACTATATATTAATGATTTAATTCTACTTCTTCTTCTGATGGCACTACAGCCCAAATCGGGCCTGGGCCTACCGGACACACCGAGCCGCAGTTTTTACACTGCCGTACTGCCGGTCTTCGTAGTCGAATGCTACATTATTTAAGGCGAATAAGTGACTAGCTTATAGCGCCCGAGTGTGATTAATACATGTAACTGTATTTTTTTATATTTTACGACAAATCACACATTGTCGACAGGCGAATTCGAACTGACGAACCTTGGTTCGAGTGACGTCACAGTATGTAAAGAGATGTATGTGCCTTAACACGCTCGGCCACCGCGCTTGTAATGATTTAATTAGTGTATTATAATATTAGTGAAGAAAATTGCAAAAAGGGTATGAAAGTAGTAAGAGTTTTACAATGGCCCTTTCCCACGTGTGTTGTGTACCATTTTTCAACATTAAACGTACAAATTACATTTTTACATATGAGATACAAGAAATTTAATAATTATTTCATATAAATCAAAGGAGTTGTATTTGCAAATGCTCATCACGTTTCCTTGGTCACCATGTCAAATGACATTTCCCGCAATTAATTTAGTTGTGATAGTAACCGTTTTCCTGACTAATGAGTTGAGAAATTGAGTTAAAGAAACGTTATTTTTACAAGTAATGTTGAAAGAAGTATTTTGTTCCCTATGAAGAAACGAACAAGACTTTTTGTCACAAGTGCACTGAAATGAATTCGTATAATTCAAATAAGTTAATATTTAAATAAATAAATAAAATAAATATATCATCTCGCCTTTTATCCATTACTGGATGTGGCACTCTGCCGAAGCAGATCTCGGTAAGTGATATATTTCTTCGCGTGAAGTCCAAATCACGTCCCCCAAATATGTTAGTGGAGGGGAAGCCACAGGGCTAGATTTTAATTTAGTGAATATTTAGGCTTGTAGTATAAAGCTGTTTGAATGTATGTGGTGGTTGTGTTGATTGTTGCAGTGCAACAAATGTACGGATCGAACGGGGCGATGAAGCACAGCTCGATGACAACGCTGCCGCGGATGGGCAACGCGACGCAGCCACCGCCGCCGCAGCAGCAACAGCAGCAGGGAAACTGGTGTCACCCTGCGGGCCCAGCCGGGTACCGCATCAGCACGCTGGCCCGGGCCCGCCTCTACTGCCAGGCAAAGTGAGACACGCGGCCGGCAACGGCAGCGACACGGACCTCGTCTCGCAGAGCCAGAAGGACGAATGGTTCGTCTAGCAGTAGGTGAGTCACAAACCAAACTCAAGTTTCAATACAATTTTATACATTTAGTACATTTTAAATTATTTATTCTGCGATCAGTAACAAAGTAGCCTTTGCTGAGAGAAAGTGAACAATAACAGACCAAGGCTCGCAAACTATTTTTTCTACAACCTTATCTAAAAGTAGACTTTTCTTCCCTCAGGAAGAAAAGTTCCTTGTTAACCTCCCTAGAGAGGAAAGTATATGTTTTCTCCCTTATTTATGGTTGGTTTCATGGCAACCGTCGGTACGCCAGTCATACTAATCAGTATATCTTCTGAAGAAAACATCATTCTTCCCTCAAGTTATTTATATCTCTCGTCTTTAGCTCAGGAAATGAAATAACACTTCCGGGGGAAAAGTCTCACTTTCTTCTTTTGATATACAAATTACTAATAAAATATCAAACTAAACACTTGTCTAAGTCTCACAAAATTCAGCCTCCAAGTCACCTTATGAGCATTTAAAGACAATTAATTTTGTCTTTGTTGTTTTTTATACAAATTACTATTGCAGACTGTTCCTATTAACAACATTTAAAAATCTTTATTGCCGATCGTACTACAATTTCTAGCTTCGGTCTGCATTGAGCTACTTTCAACAATGAGTACTATTCAATATTTTGCATCGAATCAAGTTTAAGATAAAAAGAAATAATACTTGTTAAGTCAGTTTATACTTTAAATTTATGCTCGGAAAAGCAATACTGCTCATACAAAAATGTATATATCTCGTAAATCTAATGAACTTGTTAGAGAAATGACTTGTGTTTGTTGTGTGCATAATGGTTCGCTTGTTTGTATTCAACTGTTGAGCACACGTGTTGATTTGGCTGCCTAAACATTGTTTCATCAAATATTTACACCCTGAGCAATCAATTCTAATACTCTTCAAAGTCTTCTACGCGATTAAATAGTATTCAATTACTTCTAAATATAGTCAAGGGACGCTAGTAAATTTTATTTATAATTGAATTTTTCACGCCGAATTAGTGGCGCTAGTGTGTCAAACTCTGCACCAATAATTTGGATGCTTTTGAAATGATGCTATGTGCAGAATCACTGTAAAATGTAAAATGGCAATTCTCTTTGTAACATCCAGTTACGTATACAAACAATTTCAAAATATTATGTACTTGGGGTTGGATCTAGCGCAATTAAAAATATATATTCTATCTCATCTTTATTCACTTTTTTTCACTAATATCAGTACGCGAAGTAAGTGATTTTTTCGCACTGTTTCGCACCCTAGAGCGCAAAATGAGTATTTCGCGCAAGCTCCCAAATAATTTTTTTCACGTTCCATTTGTTATAAACACATCAGTAGTACCAAATTCACATTATTATTGATTGTTTTCCTTCAATTTACTTAAATAAATCAATTATTATTGTATTATTCTTTTTTGACAGTTTTTTTTTACATTAATTTTGCGCACTTAATACAAAAATAACTATGTTTTTCCACTAGAAGTATAACTAATTATTATATTATCTATTAATTTATTACTGCTTCTAGCTCAATTTATAAAGGTAGCATTTTAAAGTCTTACACATTTTAACTTTTGTCTTAGATCCAGCCCTGAATGAACTGATATATTACTGCATTGTATCATAGTTTGTCATGAATACCCCCGTTCAGATCTATATTAGTTTCATGTAGAGATGGGCGAATATCATCCGCGAATAGTCGAATGCCGCGAATATTGACATTATTCGATATTCGAGATTTTCGAATATTAACGTCAGTATAGCGAACATTCGAATACCTCGAATATCGCGTCATATGTTGACCTCAATTTTTGACTATGTTTTTCTTTATCATTTGTACATAAACTTAAAGCTATTACAATACTTTGAAGTTATTAATAACAAAGATATTTTGTTTCAAAACCATGAAGACGTACCATATTTCAAATTTGTTTTCGTCTTTTTCTTTTTTGTTTTAATTTTATTTTATCTTAACAATTTCATTCAAATAATGAAAAGGACATAATTAAATAATTATTAATAATAAATATATTAACTCTTAGGAGTATTTGAATATTCGAGTACCTCGAATATTCGAGATCTGATTAATATTCGTATTCGATATTCGAATTCGAGAAATTTGATATTCGCCCATCTCTAGTTTCATGTAAAAGCCGGCCCTGTATTTTACAATAAATAGTTCTTCTTATTATTACAATAAAGGTCAGTGTCGTCACTTTGGAAGAGGAAGACTATACCTTTCGTGATCCGCTCGAGCAGTTTCTATCGTAATTCTCTCTTGGGGGTAGCGAAGTGGCGCGCACTATTTTGTAACAAATTACCGGTTGTTGGTGGACATGATGCTCGGTTTCATGTTGGCCTCGCGCAAATAAAGAGCATTTTTGCACGTTAATGACGGCGCAAGAGAAAGACGAACGAGTGAACGAGGCTGGTTAGCGTGAGACCGTAAATTCGCCATTTCGTGATAATGGCTGTATTTTATGTTAGAAATTGCAGTTGTGGGAGTAGATTTTGTTGCTATGATGCCATGCAAAATTAGGTGCTTTCAGGGTGAAAATAACGAAATAAAATAGGGTGTTTGGTGTAGAGTATTGACTAGGTTTCTTATGTAAGTAGTTGTACTTTGTATTGATAATATTGTCTAGGTTTATTGGTTGGGTTATTTATATTGTTATTTGGTGTTTACATGTTTAAAATTGCAATAAAGATTTCAGTGAAATTTGAATTTGAGACAATGTTTTGTTAGTAATAATATGATTTGATGGTTGGTAACTGCACTTCACGCGAAGAAATATATCATTTACCGAGATCTGTTATGGCAGAGTACTATACCCAGTAATGGGTAAAAGGTCTGATGATATATTTATTTATTTTATTTACAATTAAACATTTGAAATCTTGATTGCATTAATATCCGATTTTTCAACTCCGGATAAAGTTCCTAATAACTAACAACAAAGACAAAATTAATTGTCATCCAACACTTGGTGAAACTAGGTTAATAAAAAGTATAAATTAAACACTTGGCTAGGTTTCACAAAATTCTGCCTCCAAGTCACCTTATGAGGGCATCGTCAGAGGCTGGCCAGCACAGTTAGCGTCTATGGTTACTAACTGTGCTGGCCAGCCTCTGACGATGCCCTCATAAGGTGACTTGGAGGCTGAATTTTGTGAAACCTAGCCAAGTGTTTAATTTATACTTTCCTATTAACTATTAACGGAATAAAAAAAAATATCGCATCGAAATCTTGGCACAAATGGTAATAGTTAATGTGCGCATTATATGCAAATACATATTTACCGGCATATTTAAAGTCTTAATAAATTTCTTTACGAGTCAGGAAAAACTGAATGATTTGATATTGATTTCAATTTGCCTATTTTTCACATATTCATATTTTAATAAATTGTACATATTTTTTGCATATTTCTATAATTTTTCATGAATAAATCTACTTTTATTTTGTACCTGATGTTAAAAGTAGGTTTTATGCGTTCTTTTTTGTAGTTTAAGATACACTTTAACATTAACTGTGAATTAGTATGATATTTTAAAACTTTTATAAGGTTTGCCATTTTAATATAGAAATGAATGATTAATTATTATTTAACAGTTGGTACAAAATAAAATAATATATTATACACGACGATAAAGTCATTATCGTATAATAAAATTCAAAAAGTTTCTAAAACATTGCAATACTTACTTGCTTTTATTACTTTATTTAAAGAAGGAAATTGTGATTTCTTTTCTAAATATTTCAATTTTATTTTATTTAGCATATAATATATATGAGCTTTTTTTATTTTTTTGTGCATACGATTCCGCGCTCTAGTAATAATTATGCTGAAAGGCACATTTCTGACGAAGTTATTGTGAATTTTATCCGGAGATGGAAAGGCGGTCCTAAATAGAATAATGTGTTGTAGGTTAGGAATGTATGTTAGGTATATAAAGGTGAGTGTTGCTATATGTAATGATATGTTCCACAGAGGTTGGACGGGTCAAGGCCCAGCAGGGTGAAGTCCGGGCGCTAGCAGTACCCCCAGCGCTCGGCGCGGCAACACTCGGGTAGTTGCCACACCTACTTCCGTCTTCGTCTTGTCTACACATCTTGCATCTCTCGTATCTATTCTGTACTCTATCTGTCTCATCTGTCAACGTAACATTGCATACGTGTGCCACAAGCTATTTCACTCACAACGCGCAAACAATCCTGGTTCGTGGTCACAACTGTGATATCAAAATCGGTTTCTGTAACATACGCACATATCATTTCATTGGCTGGGAACTTGTGACGTCAACACCGCGCGAAATTCAAACATTGTGATGACGTCATACTTTCTTAGTTAATTCTTTCGTGAAAATGTCATTGTGATATTCGAAATAGATACCTCATAAATAATTTTCTAACAGCATATCAACATTTTCTTTATCCGTGTAAATTGTCAAGAATCGCGAATCAGGATAAATAAATAATAAAGTTGTTGATGATAGCTTTGGCAACGTCGCCTCCTCTCCCTGTGTGTACCCCGCCTCCTCCCTTCGTCCCTTGTTTGTATAACGTACTTGAATGTGGACTTGCTTCACGACACTCGAGCATAGAATGTCACATATCATGTTAAAGAAATGTGTGAAATATTTATTACGCAATGCGTTACGCGTTACGTTGATACGTTATGTCCTGGTGTCCCTAATTCCTGGGCTTTTCCCTATTTTCCTACAAGCACGAAGTGTGTCGATGTCAGCTGTTTTTAACTTGATGCGCAACTGTTTGGGCAAAAGCGCTATGGTTTTATGGTCGGGTGCCATCTCATTGCTTCCTCTATTTTAACATCCACAAATCTAAATAGTCGGTGTCACATCTACATTTTTTTCATTCCTCTTTGTCAAATTATGTACGATAAAACCTACATCATCTGCACTTCAATAGCTATAAGTAAGGAAAAGTTACTTTTTTTCATATTACTTTTATATAAAACAAGGGAGTTGTATTTGCAAATGCACATCACGTTTCCTTAGTCAAGATGTCAAATGACATTTCCCTCACTCAATTTAGTTGTGATAGTAACCGTTTTTCAAATTTTTTAAATGATGCACTTATTGTGAGTAACTAGAAATAAAATGGTCGAAGGAATCTAGTGAAATAAATAAGTAATCTGGTTCAGTAAGTGTAAATCAGATTTGATCCAAATGGCAAATGAAATTCGCATAAATTTGTATCATATGACTAGAGTTTAATTTTGTTTATTCGATTTATCAAAACTACAAAAGTTAAATCACAATGTGTGATATAATAAGAAACGTTTCATTTAGGGTATTTCATCAAAATGAATGAAATAACATGAAATGTTTATGTTTGTCATTATAGAATGTTGTGACACTGACTTGCAGATATAGTCTTCTGTTCATGTCTTTAACTTCTATGATATACCAGGCTGGTAACCATATATCATAGTCTACTTGTAAAATTAAAATACATATGTAACCATTTTTCGAATGAGTGTCCAGTTGCATCAGTATCACTTATATGTTAAGTTTTATAAGAGATAATGTTGCAGCTTGATTTTTGAAAGTTTCCATTTGATAAGATTGTGTTTGATTTTGTTAGAGTTGATAAATAGTAAAGTTTAGTTGTGTCTGGTAAAGGAAAATGGGAAAACGGGTGATGATGAGGAAGCAATGAAGGTTGGAAGGTTGGAACGAACAGAAAAGCTATTTACAGTTAGTTAGTTAGTTAATCATGAAAGCTATTAGTTGAAGAGGATGCTAGGCTAATTATATCACGTCATTATGTGAAGAGAGAGGAGTGTGCGTGAATGACAATATTTTAAATAAAAAGAATCCGTTTGACTTTGATTTTCTAACTAAAAAAATAAATAAAATTGTAAAATTAGGTAATGTAATGTGATTCAGATGTAATAATAACTTACAAAGAGGTAAGCAGTAATAAATTAAGTAATTACTGGTTGATTGATTGATTGCGAGCGTTGATAAAATCAGCGTAGTTTCAATAATCTCCAAGTCACTTTCGTATCGTGGTTCGTTCCGTATCCGTATGTCGTGACGTCACAGACAGCTCCGTACTGCCGTTTCCGTCATTCGCTCGACTCGAAATAACGTTCAGCGTTGATGTGTTGTCGTTGACAAACCAATACAAGCCATATACCGAATACCGAATGTACTAAACGCACATCGCCAAATAGACAAAGGAATCATTATGTTATCAAATCACTCTGTACAGCTATTCGTTATAGTGCGTGTGTTCTGTGTAGCGGTCTGTGTTTATATCAACTATGAATTGATCGGAACTCGACAAGAGTGTATCTGTAGCATTTGCCTTGCACATAGTACATTGTATAGCACTTTCAATATCCCCATCCCACTTCCACTTGTAAACATATTTACATAAGCCCTCTATCTTTCTTCTTTCATCCGCAAACACTAAAACTAAAACATCATTCCACTATTCTACCTTCATTTTCATCAACAAAATAGTGAAGCTTCTACTTTCAACATTGAAATACATGATTCATATTTCACGTCGTTGTTACCATATTAAATAGTGATGCCAAATTCATCAAAATAAAGCTAAAATTAAACATCCAAAATGGAGGGTTATAAAATTATCAAAGAAATTAATGACAGGTCTTAATTGATCATTATTACCATACTTAATAAAAATCTGGAACACATATTTCAGAACAAAATGTAGAAAAAAAAGGTAAAAATGATTATAAAATCTTTGAAATTTAAACAACATAGTTTTGTGTCAAGATGGCGATGATAATTATCACTCTCCATTGTAAATGCTTCCAAAAAAAATTACCTATTTTGTAACTAGATCATTATCCATAATCGATCGATATGTTAATGACAAATTATTTTGTGATTACTTTATAGATCTTCATTATTTCGGTACTCTTTGATCAAAATGATTTATCCCGACATTATTATGTTATTTCTATACATTTTGCTTATTAATACTGGATGTTCCAAAAAACCGACTAACGCCCTAAATAATATTTTAAAAGAAATATAAATTATATTACAAATTTATACATCAAAAAGAGTGTCAAACTACTATATATGAATGATTTAATTAGTGTATTATAATATTAGCGAAAAAAAGGTTTAATTGCAAAACTAGTATGAAAGTAGTACGAGTTTTGCAATTGCTATTTCCCACGTATATTTACATACTATTTTTTCAACAGTAACCGTGAAAATTATAGTTTTGCGTTTGCGATACAAGAAATTTAATAATTATTTTATATAAATCAAAGGAGTTGTATTTGCAAATGCACATCACATTTCCTTGGTCACCATGTCAAATGACATTTCTGTCACTTAATTTAGTTGTGATAATAACTGTTTCTTTCACTAATTAGGAAAACGGTTACTATCACAACTAAATTGAAAAACAATTTGTTTTGAAGGCGGTAGATAAAAGTAGGGTTGTGCATTTGACCAGTCAAATATTTTTCGGTCAATTGACCAGTCAATTGACCAAGAAACATTTAATAAAAATCACAATTAAAATTGTAATTTATTTATTTAGTACTGTTTACTACATCCAATATTACTGAAAATGAAAAACCAACAACAACAGATAAACAAAACCACATCAAATTCAAAATAAAGTAAAAGACGTAATGCAATGAAATAATATGTATTTATTTTATTTGTAAAGTAAAGTAAGCAAATTCTCCAGAACCCAGAATCCCAAACTAGATATATTCATGTAATAATAGTAAGTAGCTATTTCTATTGAACATTTAGATTATTTGACCGTTTTTTTTTGCCGTCAAATATTTTTGGTCAATTGACCACGGCACAACCCTAGGTAAAAGTGATTTGGGCCACAAAATACTGAAACGATTGTAATCTATAAATCAATGTTGAATGATTAATTTATCGATCAGTAGCAGATAATGATCAAGTTCCAGAATAGGAAGGAATGATTTTCATTGACGACCAAAAAATTATGTGTAGGATGAAAGAAAAATGATACAGGTACCCTGAAGTCCGATCGACCTAACCTAGATTATATATTATGTAATAATGATGATAAACTCTAGCTGTGTGTTGAACGCGTGTGCAGTGTGTCATTTTGTCATCGGTCCACGGTTCAATTCCGTTGGGACCGGCATAGAACAATAACTAATTTATGAGTTTCGAATTTGTCTATCCCATCCTGTATTATTCATAGGAACTAACCTATTGTAAGCTATCCAATAGGTCCTAGTGTTAATGTTACACGAGTTATGTGACATCACTGCTCGTCGATCCAACAATGGATCCGCGGAGAAATTTCAACAATTTTTCCTCGCGAATTCATCCTCTTTAAATAACTATCGTACATTTCATTCTTCAAATGTACTATTGCAAATTGTGCAGATTATAGTATTTGCTTTTGAAAAACAAAGGAGGATTGATTGGTGAGTAATTCGTGAGTTTTCTCCCTGGTTCTTGGTGACATTTGCAATGTAGAATTGCGAATGGATGTTGGCAATATCGACGAGTTGATTTCCAAATGTTATGAGAACTCTATACAATTTCATACTGTTTTTTACTATAATGCAAATTGGCGTATGTTTATACAATATATTTCTTAAAACGTATACATACGAAGTACGTGAGATTTTTAATAGCCTAATGTTTGATATGTTAGCGATGAGTAAAAACTTGTGTTAGCTTGAGCTATACGAACAACCATCATCTTTTAGCTATAGGATACGCTTCGCTTAGGACCTCATTTACCGTTTCCGCGGTCTTTGCTCGCAACTGGGTTTCTATCTCCCTCAAGCACGCCACTGGACAGATATATTCACTACTTTAACCAATAGGTGCTTAACTAACTAATATAACTAAAATACTTTAGATATATTTATAGGTACGTTATTTACATAAATAATTTGTAGAAAAATTTAAATATATCGAAGTCAGTAGCGTATCTATTAAATATATCTTCAATAGATATAATTCAATCATTATTAAATCGTCTAAATTACTTTGCAATATTATCAAAATGATATACAAGAATCTGTGACTATTTTAGATCAATCAAATAAGATCTGGATGAAATTAATTAGTGTTCTGTATACATAGATAAAAAACTAGAAAATAAATCTTTGGATGATTTTATCGAACGGAGATTGTTTTTGTTGTAAAAAATAACAATCTAAGGAAACCTCTAAAACATATCTAATATATTAAGGAACGGTAAAATATATAATTTACTACTTATTTTTATCTTTATTTCTGATTTAAAAGTAATATAAGATATGATTTCATAATTCAAATGACAAGGAAACAAAATCTGTCAACATTTTGTTATTTTCTACGTTACCTTAGTTATCATTGGTCACATTTGACACATTTTGTAGAGATAGAATTACATTTTAGTTCACAAATTTTCCGAGTTTCTCTAGATTATAAAAAAAACTGCGATTTACCGCAAAAATTAAAATGAACATAACTATCAAATAGCTGTTTTCCATTTTGGCGTGAACATAGGCTTGAAGCATCGCGGTACTTTTGTAATCTAAGGACTTTAAGATTTACCAAAGTCCTTAAATTTTTAAAGTACCACAATTTGATACTAAATTTGAACTCCAAATTTAAAATTAACACGGTTGTTCGCCATTTTGATTTTAATATGGGCTTGAAGCATCGTGGTATTTTAATAATCTAGGGAATTTACAATTACTAGAGAAAATGGTGACAATTTTGGTCATAATTTCTATTAGTCCGCCATGTTTGTTCCAACTGTTCCAGATATATGATAACAAAGCATTCTACATAATTGGAAAGAGAAGAAGAATACCTGTAGCTTTTTAGCAGCTTGTTGTTCTATTTAAAGGCTCGAAAGGTTTCAAAATTTATATAAAATTGCAGTTTTTTGACGAAAAACTTATAAAGTTATTAGACTCTGGTATAAGTTAGAACAAACATGATAGATGAATCTGTATGTCACTACTCTCTATATACATACATACATACATACATACATAACATCACGCTATATCCCATTAAATGGGGTAGTCACTCAAACAAACATAACATCTACAATATAATAAATTCGATAGATTTAACTGTCGGTTCTCGTTGAAACATTTTATAATAAAATTAAATTAAAAAACACTAGGTTAGTTTCAAATAAAGTAAAGTTTATTTTACAATACGTATTTCGGTCGACTAGACCATCATCAGGTGAACAAGATATATCTTGTTCACCTGATGATGGTCTAGTCGACCGAAATACGTATTGTAAAATAAACTTTACTTTATTTGAAACTAACCTAGTGTTTTTTAATTTAATTTTATCTACAATATAATGTGAAATAAATACGGAAATTTGTAAGTCATTGTCGTAGCTAGAAAGAATTTTCAGTAGAGTTAGAAACATTAGGTCATTCAAATAATTTTTCCAAAATCCAAATAGTTTCAGATTCAGTTGTAAATGCAAAGTATTATCAGATAGGTAAAAATAATTTATTGAAATGCAGAAATATCCAAGTTTAATTACTCGAAAATGAATGTGAGAATTATCAGAATTAAACTTTGATATTTAGTTCCGCCTCCACTGGTAAAAAGTCTTGAAGAATCTTTGTAAAAATGGTGGTCGTGCTTGAATAACGAGATAGAATCCTCTTCTATTGCGAGCAATCATTGTTAATTTTCTTGTGTCATGTTGAAGTTGTGCGCTACAGGAAAACTGCAAACGTTTTAGTCTTTAATAACTGTAGAGAAATTTATCGTATCGAACATAACCTATCATCCTGTCCGCTCCTATCCTTGAGTGTCTCACATATCATTGCATATCAATGTGTGCAGGTGCAGTGGGTGTTATCACCCATCTAACCAAAGTACAGCCATATCGGACCGCTCATCATATCGCTTATGTGAACCTTGATCCGCTGTCATCACCTTATACCTTCCATTTCAGGGTTTCACTCATAATTTTACTAACTTTTAAAGTAATAACATATCTATACAGTAATGATAATAATATCGAAATAATTACATATGGGCTAGATATATTTTATAAACATATTTTTACTAACATTTATCTAAACATATACAAATACACAAGAATATAATTAAAATATCTACAATATTAAACATACTAAATACACATAATATACAGGTAATTATATACATACTTACACATTAGATTAACTCTAGAATTTTATAGATATATTTTATATTTTTTGTTATTAATTTTTAAAATAAAATGAACAATTGCGTTTAAATATATGTATAGTATTCATTTATTTTTTATTCACATTACAAGAACCATTTCATTACGGATAACACGTACATCATTTATTTTTTAGCATAGATACAGGCTGTCCCACAAAAACTATCTCAAAAGTGATTAACATAAAAAATAAGTTCATCGCTATTATTTATAGGAAAAGGATTCAAATAAAAGCTGTACTGAACTAAATACTCTATCAATTAACATATATTTTATTACTTAAAATTAATTTAAAACGTTGTCAACAACTGATATTATTTACACAGTTTATGAAACTGGAATAAATGCAAATAAATATATAACGTTTACACATATATATTTTAAACTTGATTTTAACAGCAACCAAATAAATAAAATAAAAAGAAGAATTTAATTATCTACAACTGTTAATTAAAACTAGTTCCTATAAGTATTCAGAGAAGCAATGATAGCGAAATGGTTATTTACGTAACAAGTCCTGAAAGTGATACTTTACTAAATGAGCTAGCATATTCCAGAGCGAGCCACAGTCGAGCTTTGTTCGCTTGATAGCTCAATAGTAAATTATTCATGATTTGATACACAAAATAAAAATATTTGCACAAATAACATCCATTTTTTGATCTCGTTTTGCAATTTGAAAAACAGTATGGCTTTACCGATCCCTTTGGTTGTTCTTTTCGATCTACGAGTAGAACAGTGGACACGGATTTTCAGATTTAATAAGTGATCAGGTGTTTATAAAAGTTATGTTTTATGTTAATCACATATGTTGTAGTTTTCGTGGGACATACATCATTAATTTATTCTAAAATATAGGTTGTTTCAAAATTATTGCAAATAAATTAGAGGTATATATTATTTGATGTACTGATTACAACACAAAAAGAATTTTGCAGAAATTTGTAAAAGTATGTATTACTTAAAACAAGCATTTTTCGTGCCACTGATAAGATACAGTAATGAATAAAAATTACTAAACATTAAAATTTATTTGATTTAATTGAAGTTTTGTAAGTTCTTAATATTTATTCATTATCGTAATATATCAGTACAGTGGCACTACAAATGTTAGGTTTAAGTGCACATATTTTGTATTCAGTACATCAAATAATATATACCCTTCATTTTTATGTAATAATTTTGAAACACCCTGTATATTCAATGAACCTAAATGACTTGAACAAAATTAGTAGCATATATCTTATTGTTTCATTAATAAATTTCAGACTTTATGATCGCTTAGTACAGATAACTAATTTTATTTTTCCGTGTTTTAAAAA
This sequence comes from Pterostichus niger, assembly GCA_947425015.1. Taxonomy (NCBI): domain Eukaryota; kingdom Metazoa; phylum Arthropoda; class Insecta; order Coleoptera; family Carabidae; genus Pterostichus; species Pterostichus niger. The sequence continues at coordinate 5,384,301 of OX380339.1, forward strand.
GCTCCCTAAATTATTTTAAAGAAAATTGACAAATTTAATTTTCTGTACTTTTTACTTGAAGCATTTTTCTTTAAAATATTTAAGGAACCTTTGACAAGGAGCGACTAAATCTGTAATTGGCGATTGTATATTGGTGATTGTTTAGTTTTGTTCCAAAAGTTGAGCTGTAATTCTCTTTAAAAATTGTTTTAAAAAGTTAGGAAAAATTATGGGTGGAATTCTATACAATCACACATAGCTCCACCATGATCATACATCCAAAATCGACCAAACTCCCATAGTATGTTTATTACTTACAAAACATAAGTACATAGCGAATTATAAAACATTCTTAGATATTTACTTTGAAACTGAACAAAACTGTCCGTGTGTGTTCTGTATGGAGTATACCGAAACATGTTTCTTTAATAAAAACAATATATAAAAATCATCGCTCATTTATTTTCACATTGTTTTCCTTTCAATCCTCTCGTTATTTTATTTTTGTTTATCGTTATTTTTGTTTTGTTTTTTCCAGATCGTTACGTGAAGAAAGAAACCAGCGAAAGGTAAAAGGTAAGTGAGCAATTTTGTACATAATGATAATTTTAAGAGAAACCTGGGTAAATGTAGTCGACTCGTTTTACTCTGGGAAAGGAATTCAATTTTGCAATGTAAACGAAAAAGTTGGAAAGTTACAAAAACCTTATTCAGATGTGTCACTTTAAGAAATTTCAGGAATAAATCTAGAAGAAGTAGATAAACGGGAGAATGTTTCTTTTTGCTTTATACGCGCTGTTGCTATTCTAAAACTGTTCCAAGAAATAAAAAATCTACTTGCGATAAAGTATACACTCGAAAACATTTTTCAGCCAACTTACTTATGCCCTAGCTTTAAGATTATTTATCCAACATTTTGTTTTTTCTTGAAATAATAGAGAAAGATCCGTGGCCGTAAGGACCCACAAAAATAAATATTGGTAACTATTTTACTCCAGTTGATAGAATAATTAATTTTTTCTATAACTGTCAAAAAATGTTAACATTTTTTCACTAATATCAATACGCAAAGTACGTGATTTTTTCATCATTTACATTACCATGACAACGCGTATTTTGCGTATTATTTTGTACCTTTGTGCGCAAAATTAGTATCTCGCGCACGCTCCTAAATTATTTGTTATCAGGTTTCATTAGTTACAATACATCAATAGTATCAAATTAATATTTTTGTTTTTCTTCACATACATACATACATACATAACATCACGCTATATCCCATTAAATGGGGTAGCACGAACCCGTCAACAATCTCATCCTGACACACGATACTCGATTCGACCACATTAACACTTCCTCCATACAAACTCTTCCTTTTCTCACAACCAAAATCCATCAACACACAACAAACATTCATCCATTCGCTCCTGTACACTGCGCTTGTTTCTGAAGATGGTCTCCACACAATTGCAGGTAAACACTCGAAACATCTAACCAATAATCTAAAATCAAGAATCATACGCTTGTCTTCATTCATCATATTTATCCCGCAATTAATTTTCTTCAATTTACTTAAATAAATTCTTGTTTTTTGGCGTGTTGAATGACTTTTATTGCCTCGACCTGCGGTCTCGACTAAAAGTAACATTCTCACGCGCAACAAAAAAAACACTCATTTTGAGCACTTAATACAAAAATAACTATTATGATTTTACAAACTATATTTCCACTGTTTATCAATAATGATAAAAAAGACACATTTTTGACTAAACTCGCTTCGCTAAATTTAGACCACATTAAAATTACCCCTGTGGCTATTCCTCTACTAACATCTTTGAAGGCTGAGATTTACGACGACAAAATGCCATACCCAGTAATGGGTAAAAGGCGTGATGATATATTCATTTATACTTAGAGTGATCCGAAATAATTGACACTTGACTGAAATGGTTATTATTATCAAAACCATTTTCCTCAAAATAAAATTAATAATAGTAGGCGGCAGGGTTAAACATTTTTGATCATATTTTATATTTTTTTCCGCTGTTAAATTTAAATATAAGTTATGTACATTCTAAATAATTGGCGATATATACGTAATATTCAATTAGCAAACGATGTTCAGACTTGCGCGCAAACAACGAGAGCTGGAACTTGTCAGTCAGTTGCAGTAGTGTTGAAGTTTGGACAATATTAGTTGTGATTTAGTGTCTTTCTGTAAATTGTGCTTGTGATAGTGCCCCAATTCAATGGATTTTACCATAAAATTGAAGCAAAGTAAAGGTATTTACATTTATTACTACTTTAGGTATTATTATAATAAATTATTTCATAGTATTGTATATCGTAGATAAATAAATAGTTATTTATGGTACAAGTGTGTTATATTATAAATAAGTTAAGCGAGAAAAATATTAGTCCACGAGGCCGTCAGGCCGAGGGGAATAATTTTCTGAAGTGACTTATTTGTAATAACACTCGAGTGGCATACGAAATTTTATCCAACAACTACAATTAAGACATTAAAATATAAATTTTGACACAATTGTCTACATTTCAAATAATATTCTAGTTAGCCATACTTTCTTGTTTTGTTGTCTAGGTTACTCAAAAAGTCTAGAAGTTCCTATGAAAAAGAATTTCATATGTTTGAAGACTGGATGACAACTAGAAACGTCAAAGGTATGAATGAAAGTGTTTTTCATAGGAACTTCTAGACTTTTTGGTAAAATATCAACAACCACTTTTTCCGCTTCCTTAATGATTATTTCGGGAATAAAATTCTCGTCTTCCATTTCGAATACTACAGCTGCAACCTTTTTTCAACTTTGTTATATTTAAACTCAACAGTGAGTTACAAGTCATAATTTATGCGTGACTTATGACTTATAACTCACGTGTGACTTATAAGCCACTTTACTAATCTAAAATGACAACAATAATGACTTTATAAGTAGTGGGTGTTAGATAAATAAATATATCATCTCGCCTTTTACCCATTACTGGATGTGGCACTTTATCTTAGCAGATCTCGGTAAGTGATATATTTTTCGCGTGAAGTGCGGTTACCAGCCGTCAAATCACGGCCCTCAAAGATATTAGTGGAGAGGGAGCCACAGGGGTAGATTTAAATTGGTGAAAGATGTTAGGTTATACTTGAAAACGTCAAATATCATAATAAAAACTGATGTTTATTTGATATTTAAACAATTCAAAATTTTGTTAATTTATTTATTGTAAGTAGAAATACTAATTAATGCGTAATTTATATTATATTATTATAGACTCTGGAGCCCAGTCTATAAAAGCGTTTATTGAGTAACAAGCAAAACGTTGTGCTTTCAAATCTTACTAAATTCAACTGAAAAAAAATTATACTATCGTAACCCTTAAAGTTCAATCTAAAAATATAGAAACACCCTGTAGAACTTGACTATGATTTCTTCAAAAATGTAGGTGTCATTTTGTATGTCAAATATTCGAAAATAATAATTATAAAAACAACAAAGACAAAATTAATTGTCGGCTCACTTGGTGAAACTAGGTTTAATAAAATATAAAAATATTTTAAAAACACTTGTCTAAGTCTCACAAAATTTCAGCCTCCAAGTCGACTTATCAGGTCTTTGTCAGAGGCTGGCCAGCACAGTTAGTAACCATAGACGCGTTTCGCTCTTATTAGAGCTCATCAGTAATGCCCGGATATTTAGGCTCTTAAAAACACCCAAATAAGCAGGCATATAGGCCGGTAATTACTCTAAAATAGGCGGGATTTTAGGCAGCCTAAATGTAAATAATTTGTTTTAAAAAAAATAAACGAATCCTTTTTCTAATATTGGTACTCGTATCTACTTTTCGTTAGAAAAAATAATCATTTTAAACAAAAATTAACGCAATCTGAAAAATAATAACGTAGGGTTCTCATTTTATTAACTATTATGCAAATTCAAATTATTTAGTATACTTTAATTCACAAAATATTACGAGCAATTGCTCTATGAAATTTTCGGAAAGGGACTGTCTTCGGTCTGTCAGAATTTGCTGAAAACTTCGTTCGACATCACAAAATGTGACAGAGGCGTTCTTATATTTAGCCATATCGTCTAAAGTTACCTCAGCTCCATTGATTAATGGCAAAGACACAATTGAATTTCCACGTAAAATTTTGACTAAAAAACATTTTAAATTCACACACAAAAACTTGATTAAAGACAAAGTAAGTACTTTAAATATTATAGGTTAGGTTGAAATACTTTGTCGAGTGCTGAATTAGTCAACGAAGTAGAGAGTCTGCTCAATAAAAGTTAGAATAGGCAACAAAAATAGGCAAAATAGGCTGTATAAGGTAAAATAGGCACAATAACCAAAATATATAAAAAATAGGCTCTAAGGCACGAAAAAAAAAAACCTTCCATTACACGTAAACATATTACCTATGTATAGAAAAACGAAATTGCCTGAAGTATATTAAAATTTGAATCTAGGCAATTGCCTAAAAATCCGGGCGTTACTCAGCAGTATGGAAATTTTGTGAGACTTAGACAAGCGTTTTTTAAATATTTTTATATTTTAATAATAATTAGCCGATCGAAAAATAACGTCTTACACGGCTGTATCAAAACCAAACTATAATTTCTATTCTCCTCAACCACTTTCATCAAACCACAATCACCAATATCAAACCCTTACAACCATTCACACCACGAACTGTCTCCACGTTTGTACCCTTCACTCTTCATCTCATTCTCACTTTCTTTTCTTTGCCAGCATCCCTCCGTCTGTCCTTGTCGCGTTTCTGCTGCAACAGGAGAATGCAATTATATCGGTAAGCCTGGAGCTCAGTGCGGAATTGACTCGCAGGCGACGTGAAACGCAGGAGAAGTAGGAGAATAGCAGAACGCAGGAGTGAAGTAGAGCCGCCTGCAAATACAGCAGGAAATTGTTTTTATTATGAATTCGCGATGGTGCGGAGGCTTTCGCAGCCACTTTACACTGTGAAAGAGCATTTTATGATGTGATTTTGAAGTGTGTAGTCTGGATGAGGTTTGTTGTTTTTTGGGATGATTGTGGGTTTGTTCATTCAGACAACGAAAATAACATTTGAAAAGCGTCAAAAAGTATTTGCAAATGGACAGGACAAATAATTATTTGCACAACCTTTATGGAAAGCAGACTTTTTACACTTATATTTCATGTATGAAAAGTAGTTATTTGTCGCTTGTTGATGTGGAAAGAGAGTTTTTCTGATCTAGTAAATCCATGGATACATGAAATCTGTTTTCAAGGGAATTTCAAAACGGAAAAATTGTTTATAATTTTTATGCGCGAACGGCAAAATAGACTACTTTCTGATCTATGTATTCAATTAACTATTGTATCGGGTGATTAAAAAAAATGTCATCAAATTGTGCCTTGAAATAAAAGTGTGTCTGAAATTAATTAAGTAATTATCTATCATAATTGATAATGAAAAATGTTATGAAATGTTGTTCAGTTTAGAAGAATTTTTTGTAATGAAATAAATATAATTGGTTCAAATATTATTATTTTGGTGGTCAGTGAAAACTATACCGTTACAATAATAAATAAGATTAAAAATCATACATTTGAAATTAATTATTTGTCATAATTGACAACGAAAAATATCACCTATTGTAGTCAGCTCAGACATAGCCATTATTTCTATCTTTGTTTTTCATGACGCAATTTGATGTCTATATTTTCTAATCACCCTATATATCAAGGGAAGAAAGTGACATATTTTTCCTGAAAGTGTCATTTTATTTCCTGGGTCGATGATCAGAGACAGTTTAACAGTTTCTTCACATGGACAAACAAAATAAATAGAAAATGTAAATCGATCATTTCTCAAATATATACAGGGTGAGTCTGAGAAGACGAACCCTCCCTTAAATTTTAGAAAAATTTTATAAAGTCAGGTTTACATGATACGACTATCAACTTTTATTTTTCAAATGGGAACCTAGAATTATTTTATTAAAATAAAAACCGCTATTTTTTTCTCCTTTCAACGATGTATTACTTGTTATAAATGTATATGAAAAAAAATCGAGATAAATAAGATAATTGGGAAATATCAGATATTATTTTTATTCAACTATTCTAGGTGGCTATGCGTCATTAAACAAAATGTAACAAGGTAAAATTAATGACAACAATGCAGATATTTATTTATGAGTTGTTTCACGTGTTTTGTCATTAATTTTACCTTGTTACATTTTATTTATTTTTATTTATCTTCCCTTTAAAAAATCCTAACACATTTATAACGTATTCTTCAACTCTTAAAAAAATCCTGAATCATTTAGTCAGTTATCTTCTCTTAAAAAATTTCTAATCCGCATTCAGCATCTTTTAAAATTAATTTTATATTATATTTAACGCTATTTATATATATATATATATATATATATATATATATATATATATATATATATATATATTTATATATATAACTTGTATTACACCCGAAAAGCCAAATTTTCAGAAATAAATTTCAAATTTAGATAAGATTTATTATGCTATTAACACATGTCAACTGAATGTCACTAATATCAATTTTTCCAGTCACAAATAATTGACATTCTTTCCTAGCGATGCAAAGTACCAATTTCTTCTCTTAATGAGGGAGAGAAAATATTATTTTATGAAAAAACATAATTTTTACCAAATTTAAACGATCCCTATGGTCTCCCTCCACAAACATCTTTGGGGCTGTGATTTGACATCTGTTAACCGCACTTCACGCGAAGAAATATATCACTTACGGAGATCTGCTCCGGCAGAGTGCCACACTCAGTAATGGATAAAAGGCGTAATCATATATTTTTTTACTAATGCATTCATCATGCTTCTTGATATAACATATATAAATAACTGTCAAATTATTTGCAACGGCCGTGCAGTGAGGAGCAGTAAATTTGTACGTGGTGTCTTATTCTTTCTTTTAATTCACAACCATTATTTAAATGGTCTCTTCAATTTTACGACTGTCGCCCGAAAATTCAAATCAAATTCCTTTTCCCACATTCTCACGCATCTAAACATCATTTTCAAACCGAAAAGTCCCAAAATGCGAAATAATTCCCCCAAATCACATTACAACTAACTGCACATGTTCCCTAATATCACCATTATTCCTCTGTCTCTTGTATATGTTTATTCACAGTTTTTCCCGTTCCACCAACCCCTATAACAGTATTATTATTGTTATTCCGGAGCGTCGTCGGTCGCTATTTCAACGAAAACGTGCCACGACTTTCAATCCGACGCACTGTGTTGTATCTCTGTCGCACGTATGTGAGTGCACGTTGCGCTGTCTTTGTCAGGAGGGGTTGAGGGTAACCTCGAATGGCACTCACTCACGCTGTATCAAATGATTTTCCTGTTCAGGGCGAAAGAAGCCGGTTCGAGAGCTGCTGGGTCTTCATTTTGTGGGGAATGTACCCCAAATGGGGGGCGAATAGACTTGGTTATGGAAAGTGGTAGACAACGGGGAAAATGGGAAAATGCCATTACTTTCGTGTTTTGTTTTATTTTGCTTTTGGCACAATGCACGTAATAATTCATTTTTACTGGAAAACTAACAATTGTTAGAATCAAATATTTGTTCCTAATTCATAGCAACTCCCCGTCATCAATATTACATACAATAAATCATACAGGGTGAGTTTTTTAAAGCAGCAACCAATTAGTTTTGGTGGCTAACTAATATCTTTAGAAAAAATCTGATGTGGACACCACATAACTTTCTTGTCAAAAAATATATAATATTTAAATTTAGATATCTCGTTTATGCAAAAAAGTAATTAAAAAATTCTTAATGTGCTAGACGCAGAATTTAATTCTCTAAAACTTTTATTTGCAGCATTTATTTCTAAAATTAAAATAATACCATTTTTTTCAAGGAAATCTGTTAACAGCTTCATGTAATGTGTCACTTCCGGTTAGTCTATTTTAACTAAAATCTATTATGTTATTTCCATTGATATAGTAGTCTTATATACCAAATTTGGAAAGTTTTAAATTATATTTGAACATAGTTTTTCATGAAAATCTATTATAGGCTTCAAGTAAAGTACCACTTACGGTAGTTGTATAATGACCAAAAATGGAGGTGCACAACTAGATGTTATAACAGTCCTAAATATAATGTTTCAATTTTCTACGACTTACCGTTTTTGAGTTATGCGAGATACGTACGTACAGACGGCATGACGAAATTAGTCAAAATGGATTGAGGGAGGGCCAAAATACCTATTTCCGTTGAAATCTGAGAACCGAAAATTTTCGCGATTACAATACTTCCTTTATTTCGTACAAGGAAGTAAAAATAAATACACAGGCTCAGTGGTATCGAGTCGGCAGGTGAATCTTGAGAACCCTGGTTCGATCCCCACAGCCGACAAATAATTTTCACCAAATTAAAAAATCTACCCTTGTGGCTTCCCCTCCACCACCATCTTTGGGGGTCGTGATTTGACGACTGATAACCGCACTTCACGCGAAGACATATCCCTTACCGAAATCTGCTTCGGCAGAGTGCCACATCCAGTAATGGGTAAAGGGCGTAACTTGTCAGTAAGTTGTGTTGAACCGTGGACAATTTTAGATGAAATTTGTAGTGTTTCTGTAAGTTGTGCTTGTGATAGTGCCCCAGTTCAATAGTTTTTTTCATAAAATAGGAGCAAAATAAAGGTATTTACATTTATTACTTGTTTAGCCATTACTATGATATGTTATTTAAAGTTATCAAGTCGGTTGGATTTGAAAACCCGGGTTCGATTCACACAGCCGAAAAACAATTTTCACCACAATAAAACAGCCACTGTGGTAACTCCTCGACTAACATCTTTAGTGGCCGTGATTTGACGGTTGATAACCGCACTTAACACGAAGAAATCTATCTGCTACGACAGAGTGCCACATCCAGTGATTGGTAAAAGGCGTAATGATATATTTAGTAGAGATGGGCGAATATCAAATTTCTCGAATTGGAATATCGAATACTCCTAAAAGTTAATTTATTATTATAAATAATTATTTAATTATGTCCTTTTCATTATTTGAATGAAATTGCTGAGATAAAATAAAATTAAAACAAAAAGTACAAACAAAAAAGAAAAAGACGAAAACTTCAAATTTAAGGTGAAACGTACGGGCTGATGTTGGCGAAAAACAAATTTGAAATATGGTACGTCTTCATGGTTTTGAAACAAAATATTTTTGTTAATAATAACTTCAAAGTATTGTAATAGCTTTAAGTTTATGTACAAATGATAAAGGAAAACATAGTCAAAAATTGAAGTCAACATATGGCGCGATATTCGAGGTATTCGAATGTTCGCTATACTGACGTTAATATTCGAAAATTTCGAATATCGAATAATGTCAATATTCGCGACATTCGACTATTCGCGGATGATATTCGTCCATCTCTAATATTTAGTAATTTTTATTTTTTTATTAATTCATGTTGTTGTAAATGTAAATGTTAGCTTAAACTTGAAAACGTCAAATATCATAACGAATACTGTTGTCCATTAATATATTTGATATTTAACCAATTAATAACTTAGTGAATTAATTTATTATAGATAAAGGAACTAGCTAATACCATGCCCAACTTCAATAAATTGTGCTAACGCTTATTATGGCCGTTTCATTCCATCGTTTTGCCATATACAAATTTGTTTTGAGTTTTATACAAATTTGGTACGTTAAATAATGTCACCTAGAGATTTTTATTTCAATTAAATGAAAGTAGCCACGCTGTCAAATTACAAAAACAACCACAAAATATGTAAAAATCAGAGTAAAACAACTTTAACATATTTTAAAATACAAGTTAATATGTTAAAATGAAATACATTTAATGGAATTGTGTTTTTTTATTTATACATTCAATATTATTAGGTTAGAATAAAATAAATAAATAAATATATCATCACGCCTTTTACCCATCACTGGGTGTGGCACTCTGCCTAAGCAGATTTCGGTAAGTGATATATTTTTTCGCGTGAAGTGCGGTTACCAGCCGTCAAATTACGGCCTCCAAAGATATAAGTGGAGGAGGAGCCACAGGGGTAGATTTTTTAAATTGGTGAAAATTGTTTGTCGGCTGTGGGGATTGAACCAGGGTTCTCAAGATCCACAGGCCGACTCGATACCACTGAGCCACCTGAAATACATTTAATGGAATTGTGTTTTTTATTTATACATTCAATATTATTAGGTTAGGCTAGATTATATTTGTTATGACGTAACTCGTAACTCTAAATTTGAAACTAGGAATTTGAATGACATATAATAAGCATAGCACAAATAAATAAAGTTGGCCATGCTAATACTTATGTATCCCACAATACATGACTGCTAGTTAGGTTGCTCATCGAGTTTAAAAGTTTCAACTTTTTACAAACTCTTTATAATGCTTGTCTATACCATCAAACTTTACTTTTTTACTAGTACCGGTATGTCAGACATTTATTTATTTATTTATTTATGCTATCTCTGTACAACAAGAACTTAATCTCAATTAAAGTACTGAGCCCGGACTCTCCGAGTCGCATAATTTTAACTTAAATGGGATTCAAATTAGGGATTTTCAAATTTGAATACCATAACACTAACCACACCACCGTACTGCTGAACATAAATAAATAAAAGAAAAAGGCAATTTTTATTTATTTATTTATGTATTTATGTTATGTTATACAACAGGAACTTAATCCCAATAACAGTACAGAATACACCACCATAGCATGCACCCTCACTCCAGAAATAATTCTATCCAGACCTCGTCATCTCAACACCTCATTGAATATTCGTAAATTCATCGCGTCATAACGTCATTTATCCCGTGGATGTGATAACCACATCGCGACGCTCTTTGTACCAACCCTTCCTCCCCCTCCCGGTTGCCCGCGCGTCGCTAGACACAAAAGACGCAGCCCGGTCACAATAAATCCTCCAATATTTGACAGCGAAGTCGGCTGTAAGAAGAGATATCGCCAACCTACAAAAGAATCGCCGCGAATTATTATCACTGTTTTATATAGGAATGCAAATATGCTTCGTAGGATATTAAACGCTTTTTTTTGCTTTATTTGTTAAGTGGGGTTAGGTTATATTTATGACGCCATTAGAGGAATTATTAAAGAGTTGCGTATTTAAAACTTTCATATTTTATATCATCTACTAACTAAATCATCTGATTCAAAAACCGATATTAAAAAGGATAATATTAGTGGTATGAAATAGGTGGCTCAGTGGTATCGAGTCAACCTGAGGATTAAAGAATCCGGGTTCGATTTCCACAGCCGACAAATAATTTTCATCAAATTAAATCTACTCCTGTAGCTATCCCGCCACTAACATCTTTGAGGGTTATTATTATTATTATTATTATTAATACATTACCCAACAGGCAAACGCCCAATTCTAGGGTAAGGAAGAAACTCAGAATTAGAAAGAAGTAATTGATTTCTTTATATCATTAATGTTGTTATGAAAAATATCAATTTCATCCTCAATGACATTGTGAGAATTGATCATTTGATGAATTGGTGACTTCGATAGCATAAGAGTTCTTGCCGCGTGCAAGTAGAAAACGTTCTTATATCTGGATGACACTCTGGAAACTTGAAATAGAATTCTACTCATGATGAATATGCAATCAATTGTATTGTGAATAATCTTGTGTAAAAATGTTACAGCAACAATATGTCGCCTCTGCTCGAGTGAATTTAATCGAAATGTATCCAGTAGTAAGGATTGCGATATCCCTCTAGGAGGATAATATCCTTACAGGATGAAAGTCGCAAATTTCAGAAACTTCCTCTGTACATACTCTAATGACTCAATTTGATTACTATACAGCGGATTCCATATTAAAGAGCAATACTCCAGATGAGGACGAACCAAAGTCACAAATAATAGACGTAATGTATTTGCTGCGAGAAACGAATCAGAATTACGAATCAAAAAACCAAGGCACCTCAGGGCAGTTGATACTTTTAATTCAATGTGCTTAGAAAAAGATAATTTAGAATCAAACATAACTCCTAAGTCTACTATCGTATCAGGCCTGCCTAAAACAGAATTGTTTATAGAGTAATCAAAAAGATTCGGATTTAATTTTTTCGAGAGTCATACAATGGCATTTAGAGATATTCAGGTAAAGTTTGTTGCTACAGCACCATCTGAAAATTAAATCTAAATTTCTTTGCATCTTTAGACAATCTTCCAAAGAAGAAATGACACATAACAGTTTTAGATCATCTGCATATAGTAAGTGCTCAACGTCAATGTTAGCCGTAATATTATTAATGAAAATGTTAAAAAATAGGGGCCCTAAAACTGATCCTTGGGGTACACCAGATTTTTGTAGAAAATAGTCAGACTGAAATCCCTGTATATTAACAAATTGATATCTGTTGCGGAAATATGATGAGACAAGCTGTAAAAGAGTTGTGATTTTACGGCTGAAATCGCCTTCACGTGAAGAAATATATCACTTATCGAGATCTACTACGGCAGAGTGTCACACCCAGTAATGGATGAAATGTGTGATGATATATTTATTTATTTATAAAACGAGAATTTCTTTTACTGCAATTTATCATAAAAAATAGGAATTCAAAATTATTTTTTCTTCTGACAATTTTGTTATATTTCCAAGGCTATAAACATTTTTAATTTAATTTCTGTCGTTATAAAGCATGCAAAATTAATTCTGTTTAGTGAATTTAATGTAGAATTTTATACTCTACAACATTTATTCCAGCTTTTTTCTATAAATAATAAGGGAAGCAAGAAATTATAAAAATATAATTTTACATGTTCAAGTCATAAGTTCCGGTGTCGCTGTCGCTATTAAAATATTTATTAATCTTATTTTTATCTTCACGAAAGATATTATTTTAGTAATTTGACGTTTTATGCATGATTTAAAAATTAATAACATAATTCTAATTCTTGTTATCTGGTAGATATAATATATTTGACAAATTCGATAAGTATAGTACGTTCAAAATTAATTAAAAAAGATATCTCCAAATTTCAGCACTTTTTAAGTAGATAGTTATTTGTAATTTTTTGAACATACTATGACAGACTTTTAGTGTTATATAATGCGCTCAAAATTGGTGGTAAAATTAGTTGTCTAATTTTATATTTATAATTAATTTGAAACATGATGGCTTTTAGATAAAATATTTAAAATAATTTTTCAAATATGATATTTGACACAGTTTAAAATTTATTGGTGTTATACTGTGTGCGGTCTAGTAAAAAATTGCTTAAAAAAAATTGAAAAATGTAGCGTCACTTATGAAAAATAATGCTCCTCAGTCATTTGTCTGCATTGCTGTGTGCATGAAGAGTCAAAATTTCTAAAGTTGTGAAAAATTACAGGTATAAATAGGCATAAACCGCCTTCTTCCGCAATGATGTATTCCGAACGCCTAGTACACAAGTTCAAGTTCATCTACCGACCGCTTGACGTCTCTACCGTCGTCGGCGTTTAGAGGCGGGATTCGAACGTCGACTGTCTGCTCCAAAACAAAACACTGCAGTACACCGCGTGCCGGGGCCGGTATTGGTAACGGTTCCGTTGCGAGGCAACCGCACGTGTTACGTAAACAAACAAACGACAGTGCAAATGTCAAATCCTGACCTAACCTACAAAATTACGGACAAACGGGGAAAATTTGTGCGCGAACTTTTTGAATAAAATGTGAAGTGTTTTTTTTTCGTTTTTATAAACAATAAATGGATTTCGAGTGTTTGTTTTGAAGTGGATTAGTGTTTGTTTATGTGTTTGTTGTGACAATTGACAACGATGTGTCCCAGGGGTGTCTTCAGAATTGTTGCGCTACTTTTATTGATTCTAAGGTGCATTGGCTCGGTGAAGATTAGACATTCTGGCGGCCGGCATGGTAAGTCTGCACAGAAATAATCCATTTTGCATGCCGTATTTTTAGATTTTAAGAGCGGAAATACCCTTTTTGACTTTATTTTTACATTCCTTCTCCATTTCTCGGCAAGCTACGATATATTTCTTTATATTTATAAATTTGGCGATAATTTTGTTAGGTTATCATAGTATTTGTTTACAACATATAAACATGTGCTTATTACGAAAATAAATATTTCGCAACTTTATTCAACATACATTTTGCGCATAAAAAGTAACTTAAACGACCAGTTGTGAAAAACAAATGTTAAATAACTAAATTAGCATTTCATTAATTATGCTTTCTTTGACAATATTTACACGCTACCTACATAACATTGTTAATTATTCTATTATTCATAAATATTGAACAATTTAATTGTCAATATTTATATTTTTCTCCACTGAAAAATAAATATAACATTTCATTTTGAAACACATTGGTTTTATCGTTAAAATTTATGACATATTTTTAAATTCACAAGCTTTGTTGGCAAAAACACATTAATATAAATTTCACGAAACTATAAAAATAGACTTAATGATTTATGTAATGAACACCTAAAAATTTTCGAAATTAAATGCAATACCTTATCTTATTCGATATTGTATTAATTTATGTTTAAACTTTTTTTTGAGAATATTATTTAGCTTCATTTGATTCATCCAAAAACAAGATTAGCTAAATTTCATTTTAGAATTTGACTGAAAATAATTTTAAAACAAATTGGGCTTAAGCCTTCTTCCAAAAAATTTAAAGGGGACGTTTTAAAAAAAAAAAGTGGCCTCATCGAATTTTAACTTATATTAATCATTAAAATTACCGCCGGGGCTCCTCCTGCACTAACATTTTTTAGGGGCGTGATTTGACGGCTGGTGCACCGCACTTCACACGAGAAAATATATCACTTACTGCGATCTGCTACGGGAGAGTGCTACTCTCAGTAATAGATAAAAGGTCTGATGATATATAAATTGATTATTTCTTTAATAATAAGCCAATCAGAACGCTTGATTTGCACTAACTAATAGTAATCAGGGTCGAATGTAGGCCCTAAACTTTTTGAGATATAAGTTCCTTTATAATTCTATGTCAGAGCCAAATATGCAATTTTCTCACTTGGACAATTTTTTTGGGGGCCCCAAAATGTGGGGGCCCTAAGCTAGAGCTTGTGCAGCTTATACGTAAATACTGCACTGAGAGGCATGAATTTGTTTGAAAATGAACCAATGAAATGAAATCTATTTTTACAATTTTCCACTAGTGAAATTAATAAGTGATAATTTTTCACTGCAATTAAATCTGCAATAAAATAAATGCGATTTTCAACCAAGTGTGGAAATGAGAAGTAGTTGATTAGGAAATAAACATTCAAAGGATAATTTTGTTACAAAGTTTTATTTACGCTATTCTATTATTATTGACGTTTTCTGTGGAACAATCGAAAAATATCTTTGACGTGCGTCTCCAATAGCAATGCGCGAAAAAGGTAATAAATGCGCGCTTATTTCAATAGTTACCAGGGATACAAACAAAACAGAAACTTGTCATTTTGACAGTTGACAGAACGAAGTTATTTTTAGCATGCATACGTTTGTTAATAGTTTTAAGATGCAATCGTAGAAAAAATTATGTGTGTATCACGAGCTTAAAGTGTTTTTGTTCCTCTTACACTCGCCTTCGACTCGCGCTGCAATTACCGTGCTCGAGTAACAAAGAATAACTTTGCGCTCTTAATACACAATTAACTATTATATACAAGTATACCGTGTTTTAAATACAAACAAAAAACATACCGATAAATTCTTAGCTCGCTATGACAAAATATTTTAAACCCTTCCTAAAATAAAATCTTTCCGAGACCCATTCTCCCTTCATACAATCTGACACATCTTAATTCAAGCTTATACAAAATCGTAGTTTAAAATTCATTTTTATGTCGCTACCGCAAACAAATAAACCAGGAAAACATTATCAAGTATAAAAATCTCAGTATGTATAAAACTGTGTATAATAACATGCAAATCACAGCGTCATAACATGAATATCTTTATCCCGTGCTGCATCTCGTCAGCGTTTACCTCCATCGCGACAGAATGTAAATTGTAAATATCTCACTGCGGGTTCCAAAAGCCGCGGGTAACAACGCCTCACGCGCAAACACGTCGATAAGTAAATGTTCACTTTATTTTACAACGCCATCCGTCGCTTTCATGTTTGTATTATCGTGGATTCAAATTATACGCGATGCGAAAAATAATTATTCAATGTTGAAATTTATGCTCATGTAGGTTTTATGATTAATTTTGTGATTGTATAGTTTGTATATTGATTTTTATTGGCTTTAAATATGGAGAGGCTTTAAGGAATGATGTTTATCTGCAATATTTATTTATGGGGTAGGTGGCTTAGAGGATCTTGAAAACCATGGTTCGATCTCCACAGCCGACAAACAATTTTCACCAAATCTACCCTTGTGGCTCCCCCTCCACTAACATCTTTGTTTGTTTGATTTGATGCCTTGTAACCGACTTCACGCGAAGAAATATATCACTTACCGAGATATGCTACGGCGGAGTGCCACACCCAGTAATAGGTAAAAGGCGTGATAATATATTTATTTATTGGTTTTATATACAATAGTACATTAAAGTACCACATTAATACTACCCCTGTGGCTCCCCCTCCACAAACATCTTTGAAGGCCGTAATTTGACGGCTAGTAAAGCGCATACATTTATATAACTTACTAAGATCTGCTACGGGAGAGTGCTAAATAATATATTACTTCGCATGCGATTTCCAACTGTCAAATAACGCCCCTCAAAGATGTTAGTGGAGGCTAATTTAGAATCTGAATTTAGTGTTTTAAATATTCATTTGAATATGACAAATGGTGCAGCCTGTATATAAATACATATTTGAAGCGACATTTTTAATTTTAGTTTTCCGAAAATATTCATAGTTTAATTATTAATAAATTATTTTAATGTACATTAAAATAATAATATTAAAGTCATTTATGTGGAAAATCGCACAATATTTTAATATTATTTATAGTATTTTTGACTATCTGAATATGCATTACATAAAATTTATTATTAGTAGGTGTTTTGTAACATAAAATTTTATCTAATTATATTATTTAATTCAATATAATTTTGAAACCATCTGGATTTGAAATTACTTGAAATTTTATTTACAAAAATTGTTTATAAGTTAACTGAAACACAAGAAAATCTGAGTCGTTGACCGCATTTTTATATCTTGTTTAGTTTTTGAGATATAGTCTTGAAAAAATGAATAATTCCAATTTCTAGAGTGTATATCTTAAAATCTAAACAAAATATGACTATGCGATAAACGGCATTGAATTCCCCGTATTCAAATTGACTTGTAAACAAATTTTTAGCGATTTTTATTTTTTGAAATTTTGTTAAGGGGTACCCCTTGGTGTTTTTTCGATTTTAGGCCAATTTCAGACTGTTTGCTCTAAAATTCTTTCTCGAACGAATATTGTAACGAAAATTTACTTACTTATGTATTTTGACCTTCTGAATCCAATGGTAAAGTCTCCAAGTGCATTTGTCTTTTAGTATTTTAGATATTGTCGAAAAACTGAACTATGAGAAAATTTTGAAGAAAAATTTTCAAAAAATAAAAGTTGCTGAAAATATACTTATAAGGTATTTGAAGCACGAGAAAATCAATGGCGTTGATCGCAATTTCGTATCTGGTTTAGTTTTTGAGATGTAACCTTGGGAAAGTGAAAAATTCGATAAGGAAAAATTTGAAGCAAAATCCGCTTTTCTAGAGTCTATATCTTAAAATATAAACAAAATATGACTATGCGATAAACGCCATTGAATTCCCTGTGCTCGAATTGACTTATAAACAAATTTTTAGCGATTTTTATTTTTTGAAATTTTCTTAAGGGGTACCCCTTGGTGTTTTTTCGATTTTAGGCCAATTTCAGACTGTTTTCTCTAAAATTCTTTCTCGAACGAATATTTTAACGAAAATTTACTTACTTATGTATTTTGACCTGCTGAATCCAATGGTAAAGTCCCTAAGTGCATATGTCTTTTAGTTTTTTTAGATATTGTTGAAACACTGATTTATGAGAAAATTTTGAAGTAAAATTTTCAAAAAATAAAAATTGCTGAAAATATACTTATAAGGTAATTGAAGCACGAGAAAATCAATGGCGTTGATCGCAATTTCGTATCTGGTTTAGTTTTTTAGATATAACTTTGGGAAAGTGAAAAATCCGATAACGAAAAATTTGGAGAAAAATACAATTTTTCTATAGTCTATATCTTAAAAACCAAACAAAATATGAACATGCGATAAACGCCATTGAATTCCCTGTATTCGAATTGCCTTATATGCAAATTTTTATTGAAATTTTCTTTGTATTTTCTGTTATTTTGAATTGATTAACTTCTTTTGCATCTCATATTAATTTCTTTTATTTGATCTTTGACAAGAATGTTAACTGCAATTGTATGGAATTTTCTTTTTTAAATCAAGCACTGGATTAATTAATTTTAATTATATCTAATAAATTAATATTATCTTTGTTATTAAAATATATAAAATTCTGCTAATAATTGAAGCAGTAGCTGTCCAGAGTTCCAAGTAAAAGCTAGAAATATTTGATCAATGTGAAGCTTCATTGCAGAGTATAGTTAGTCATTTAAATGTCTATTTAGCATTCTTGGCTAAGTACTAAGTTTCAACTGTAGTGTTTAATAAAAGGCTACTCATCGTCCAATTAAAGTGCATATTAAAAAGGCTCACCGCCAGCTGGAAAATCTGACTTCATTTCAAAGCATTTTAAGTATTTCGCATGTCGTTGTCATTGCAGCAATATTTCATTTGTTGCGGCAATTAAATCATACTTAAAGTAATTATCCAAGTAGCAATTGTAGCAGAATTTTAATTTTAATTAATTCATTTGCTTCTAACGAGATTTTATGGATGAGTACTCAGTTTAATCCTATGTTTTTTCAATAATTTTTCATCGAACTCGAACGTAATCTCGTTATAACCATCGTGTCGAAATCAATCTTGTTTGAATTTTACACTTTTAGCGTTTTCGAGTTTGATTTTTCTCTTTTGAATTGAATTGAATTGAAGCTTCTGAATAACGAATTAGCTATTTATATTCATTAATAGTTTTTGCCATATAAATAAATAAATATATCATCACGCCTTTTACCCATTACTGGGTGTGGCACTCTGCCTAAACAGATCTCGGTAAGTGATATATTTTTTCGCGTGAAGTGCGGTTACCAGCCGTTAAATCACGGCCTCCAAAGAGATTAGTGGAGGGAGAGCCACAGGGGTAGATTTAAATTGGTGAAAATTGTTTGTCGGCTGTGGGGATCGAACCAGGGTTCTCAAGATCCACAGGCCGACTCGATACCACTGAGCCACCTACCCCAACTTTATTATATTTTATATTTAAATTTCTTTTCCGACTGTCCAAAATGGGTGGTTTATCATTTGTTCATTTCTAATTTATGTAATGCAGTTGAAAAAGTAAAGTTTACACTGAACAAAAAGTAGAAGTAACCTCTAGGTCTTGAAAGGTCCTCCGTTCGCTGTTCGGCAAGTAGCGGTAATATCGTTGACGAGCCCGGAAAGTATCTGCCAATCCCACCGCTAGCCGGAGCCGCGGGTAATTCACCGGAGTTTGTTTCTTCGCTCCGGAACTTGTGTGATTAGTAATTTACTTACAAACTCTGCTCCTTTGTAATTGTTGCTTGTGCTTGTGTAACCTTTGAAGTTCAGTCTGATTTATATCATTAGGGTGGTAGCGAGGGTGGTAGTGTTGGTGGAAATCCAAAACGTGTGCTGGATCGTGTTCATTTAATTAGGAATTCGACGGAATTCAACTGAGAACCAAAAACGACATTTGCACTTTGCTGGCTGTTAATAATGGATCATAATATGCATCGTCGGCGTTTATTACATTACACTATTTGTCTCGTTATAGTGCAAGAGTCTTTGCATTGATTTTCTATGAGCACTTATGTCCAATATTACACAGACAGTTTCAATTCAATCTATACTTATACCGGGTGTTTCACAACTTATACCACTTATTTTAACCTCATATAGTACTCAACGTACTGATTATGAAACAAAAAGTTTTTTCAAAATCTCAAAATTTATAAAAAATATTAAATAAAACTCTAGGCAAAGTCTCACAAAATTCAGCCTCCGAATCACCTTACGAGGGCATCGTCAGAGGCCGGCCAGCACAGTTAGTAACCATGGACTCGGAGGCTGAATTTTGTGAGACTTTGCCTAGAGTTTTATTTAATATTTTTTATTATACCTATTTTCACCAAGTGCATGAATGACAATTAATTTTGTCTTTGTTGTTATTTTCTCAAAATTTATTTTATTATTATTTCTAAACAAATAGTTTTTTCTACGATTGCTATGAAAAGTTGACAATTACGCTCTTATTTGTCATCGTAAAGTTGACATTATTTGCAACGCGCGAAAAAGATAGTAAATGCGTGCTTATTTTAATAGTTACCAGGGATACAAACAAAACAGGAACTTGTCATATTGCCAAATGACAGAACGAATTTATTTTTAGTACTCATACTTTTTTTAATAATTTTAAGATCGTATAAAAAATTATGTATGTATCACGAGCGTAAAGTGATTCTTTGTTACTATAGCACGGTAATTGCAGCGCTTTACTCGTGTAAAATTGGCTACTCGTTAAAATAGAGCTCATTACGGCCTAGGAACGTAATGTACCTATTATGTATTAGTTCTCAGTGATTAGTATTACTGTCGTTATCAAATAATAATTTTTCTAATTTGATTCTTTATGTAATCTTATCACTAATTTCTTTGTTCACTCATTATGTCTATGACAACAGCAAACAACAGAACGCAGTTGTCAAAATATTTTTTTATTTGCTTGGTAATATTACTAAATTTACAGACTCCAATTAAAATTAAAGTAATTCACTTCCCTAGATCAATCGAGCTTAATCGATCAATAAGTTATTTGTATTATAAACAATAATTACCGAATTATGGGTAAAACTTGTGATATTAATAATACATTCTGTACATTTGACAAATGAACAAATCCTATTGTAAAGTACAAAATTTTCCCACCAGGTGTCATATTACAATTTGTTAAAAGCGAATATAATTCTTGGTACAAGAAATTCAATAAACATCTTTTATACAATACCTACAAAAGAAATTGTGAATATGAAATGTGTAAAAGTTATAATCCCATCTTTTATAATCCTGGAGATAACTCGTAACTTTTGTGAAAACTGAAACTCAGTCCTTTAGAGATAAAAATATGTGAAAACATCTTCACCTGGGAAGAAATTCAAGTGTAGTAAAACTCTCTTCAAAAGCGCTAAGACCTTTTTGTGTGATACCTTTAAGCTAACCGTACACTGTACTTTACCTGGAAAATTATATTCGCAGGTAGAATGGTAGGTACTGGTTATTCCAGAAATTAATTCTATTTTAAGATTAATTAAATCTACTAAAGGCAAGTTGTTAATGTCAATTCCATGTTTCATGTTTTAATATCGTGTGAAATACGAGTTGCTTCGAATAATTATAATTTTCCTTATATAGAATAGACATGAGTATCGACAGAGTGACCGTGATACCGGAACATAGGACTCTTTAACATGTAAAATTACATTTTTATAAGATCCTGCTTCCGTTTTTATTTTAAAGAAAAAAAGGTTCAAATTAATATTGTAGAACATAAAATTCTACAATAAAATATAAACTAAACACTTGGCTAAGTCTCACAAAATTCAGTCTCCAAGTCACCTTATGAGGGCATCGTCAGAGGCTGGCCAGCACAGTTAGTAACCATAGACGCGTTTCGCTCTTATTAGAGCTCATCAGTATGGTATAACACACTCCTTCACCTAGAACAAAGTTCACGTGAAGAAGCTGTGTGACGAATGGTTACTAACTGTGCTGGTCAGCCTCTGGCGTTGCCCTCATAAGGTGATTTGGAGGCTGAATTTCGTGAGACTTAAATAAGTATTTAATTTATATTTTATTAAACCTAGTTTTACCAAGGGTATGGATGACAATAAATTTTGTCTTTGTTGTTATATAAAATTCTACATTAAAATTAATAAATATAATTTATTTTGCATGCTTTATAACGACAGAAATTAAATTGAAAATGTTGAAAATTAGCTTAAAAATAGGGATAGCCTTGTAAACTTTAATATATAAATAAATAAATAAATATATATTCATGCCTTTTACCCATTACTGGGTGTAGCACTCTGCTGCAAGCAGATCTCGGTAAGTGATATATTTTTTCCTGTGAAGTGCGGTTACCAGCCGTATATAATATAATTTGAAGTATTGTTTATAGAACAAACAGTTTTTTTTTAATTTTACAAAAATAAGTACCCTTTATTTGAAGTGTACATTTTTAGGTTTGGTGGCACATTTAATTATTTATTAATTATATTAATAATTAAAATGTATTAGAATTAAAATTATATACATTTCGCAATATTAGATAGTTACCTAATTATTGTCACCCCATTAAAATTATACCTATGGCTTTTATTCCACTAATGTATTTGGGGACCGTAATTTGACGGCTGGTTTCCGCACACAAATATATCACTTATCGAGATCTACTACTGCAGAATGCCATAACTTAATAAGGGATTATTTATAAAGTTTATAATTTTATTTATATGTTAACACATCTGCGTGCATAAATCAATTCTATGAATAATAATTTGTGTCTCCGTGTTGAAAATTTGAAGTAACGCCACTGGGAAAAAGTTTCAGGTTGTAGTATTGCATCCCCGAGCAATTGCGCATAGTGTAACAACATTTTAATAAAGTGACAAGACAGGTTAACGTACTGATGCATCGTAGACATGTGTGGCATAATTCTTGAGCGAAACGAGTAGAGTGACATTTTTCTAAGAACCAGACTTCATGACACTTGATGCACACACTACGTAAGGAGAATAATTTTTGTGGTTATGTAGAAAAAGATCTGTTTTCTTGAATGTCTTTTATCACGAAGCATTTCAATTGTACAGCGTTTTTTATTTTCTGCTGTCTCTTCATTTTAATTCAAAACTTATTCTACAATAAAATGAAGATATGACCAATAATTATAATGGATCTCATGTCTCAACTTTTAGTCATCAGAGAATTTGATTTGAGAACCCGGGTTCGATTCACACAAATAATTTTCACCACAATAAAACTTCCCCACCACTAACTTCTTTGGAAGGCGTGTTTTGACTTTACGCGACGAAATATATCACTTACCAAAATTTGCTACGGCCAATGGTCTTGATTCACTTTGTTTCCCTAGGGAATATTTGTTTTTTTATTTTCCTCGTGGCAATGGCATTAAATCTCTTTATTTCCCTGCGGGGAAATGTCGTTTTTATTTCCTTCGGTAAATAATGAACCACATTAAGTAATGATTTTGATAAGAATAAAGTTAACATTATTAAACGGTTGTATTTAAACTATTTCAAAACAATGTTGGGTATCGTAGCTTTATTATTATCTTATTTTAAATTATTATTACTTAAACTTCGTGCTTTTGTATTAAATATGTAATAAACCATCAAATATGTTCTAAAACTTACATACATCTTTGGAAGGCGTGTTTTGACGCGACGAAATATATCACTTACCGAAAATTGCTACGGCCAATGGTCTTGATTCACTTTGTTTCCCTAGGGAATATTTGTTATTTTATTTCCCTCGTGGCAATGGCATTAAATCACTTTATTTCCCTGGGGAGTACATGTCGTTTTTATTTCCTTCGATAAATAATGAACCACATTAAGTAATGATTTTGATAAGAATAAAGTTAACATTATTAAACGGTTGTATATAAACTATTTCAAAACAATGTTGGGTATCGTAGCTTTATTATTATCTTATGTTAAATTATTATTACATAAACTTCGTGCTTTTGTATTAAATATGTAATAAACCATCAAATATGTTATAAAACTTACATACCTATCTAGATTATATAAATATATATTGTACACAAAATCAAATGTGAATATACTATCTAATTATTATGTTGTCTCCCATCTTTTGTACAAAGATGTATTTTTTCTCTTTGCACATTAAATGTATTATTATTATTAAAGCCCGGATATTTAGGCTCTTAAAAACACCCAAATAAGCAGGCATATAGGCCGCTAATTACTCTAAAATAGGCGGGATTTTAGGCAGCCTAAATGTAAATAATTTGTTTTAAAAAAAATAAACGAATCCTTTTCTAATATTGATACTCGTATCTACTTTTCGTTAAAAATAAATAATTTTAAACAAAAATTAACGTAATCTGAAAAATAATAATGTAGGGTTCTCATTTTATTAACTATTATGCAAATTCAAATTATGTAGTATACTTTAATTCACAAAATATTACGAGCAATTGCTCTATGAAATTTTCGGAAAGGGACTGTCTTCGGTCTGTCAGAACTTGCTTGTAAGTTGAAAACTTCCTTCCGACATCACAAAATGTGACAGGAGCATTCTTATATTTAGCCATATCGTCTAAAGTTACCTCAGCTCCATTGATTAATGGCAAAGACAATTGAATTACCACGTAAAATTTTGACTAAAAAACGTTTTTTTCTTTCGGGATTTTAAATTCAAACACAAAAACTTGATTAAAGTAAATACTTTAAATATTATAGGATAGGTTGAAACACTTTGTCGAGTGCTGAATTAGTCAACGAAGTAGATGATAAACCTTGTCTGCTCAATAAAAGTTAGAATAGGCAACAAAAATAGGCAAAATAGGCTGTATAAGATAAAATAGGCACAATAACCAAAATATAGAAAAAATAGGCTCTAAGGCACGAAAAAAAAAAACTTCCATTACACGTAAACATATTACCTATGTATAGAAAAACGAAATTGCCTGAAGTATATTAAACTTTGAATCTAGGCAATTGCCTAAAAATCCGGGCTTTAATTATTATTATTTTAAATTATTGGTAATATTATTTCTGGACTAAATTTTCATTTCTAGATAATTGGCAACAATTTTAAAAGATTTATAAATAATCTGCGATATGAAAAAAATGAAAAAAGTTATATTTTGATTAGATTAAATTCACAATTCACGCAATATTATAAAAATGACGCGAGTTTTTACAACACGAAGCAATTTCTTTCTCCGAAGGTGACATCGTGACACCAGATGGCTTTTCAATTATTAAAATTGTTTAAGTGTGCAACGTGCTACAAAAAAAGAAAAATCTGGGTCATCCTACACAAAACTTATCTTTGTTCTCCAATAATTGACATTGCTGCCATCTTTTATCTTTCTGTTTAAATAAAAAGTTCAAGTGATATCAATGCTCAATTTATTTTTAATTTCAAATTTAACTAGCAGAACTAACGCCCGGTTCAATATCGTATTTCAATTTTATTCTCGTTTTGACGATTTTATACTACAAATGTCAAAAAATGTTCACATTTTTTTCACTAATACCAATACCCGAAGTACTTAATTTTTTCTTCTGTTTTGCACCCTAGTGCGTAAAATGAGTATTAATTTTTTTCACGTTCCATTTGTTATAGTACCAAATTCATATTATTTTTGATTGTTTTCCTTCAATTTACTTGAATATATAAATCATTATTATATTATTCTTTTTTGATAGTTGTATTTCGAGGGCAAAATTCTTGTTTTTTGGCGCATTCGAATGTCTTTTTTGTCTCGATTAAAAGTGACATTATCACGCGCAACAAAAAGCACTCATACAAAAATAACTAGAAGTATATATCATTCGTTACATTTTTAAAACTGTTTTAATTGAACAAAGTATAAGAGAAACTTTCAACAAAAAGCCCAAATAGGTATTTTAGTAGTTTTCGGGTGTATCTTTTATTGTATTCTCGAAAGGTTCGGTAAATTTGTGAATGTTTTAAATGAGCCGTGGCTAATTTCCGAGCATTTACCTGGCGGCGAAGTGAAGAGTGAAGTGCATCTGCTATAAAATGTGAGTTTTATGGTGACGTTTGTGGCGCCTCTAGTGCCTTTTGTGTTTTAGCCGCTTCGTTCTCTTCCCTGTGTGAGGTTGAACTGACTGCTTGTTTACAAATGCAATTAAAATGTTGTTTTTAAAATATAAATTATTAAATGATTGTTTTCGTCTGGATTGTTATTCGTGGTTGAGGTTCGTAAGGATAAGATATAAAATTATTAATTTATGCTCATTTTCTTCATATGTCGGTACTAGTACAACCAAAATCTATTGAGGCATATTTTTTTACTTATTATATAGAAATTTAAGGTTTGGCTAAAAAAGAAATTAATATTAATCAGAGGCGATCTGTTTTTTAACCCTTTCCGGGCAGAATTAAGGGTAAAATCTTGCATATCTAAACAATATTAAATTCGTTTTTACGGATATAGAGCCACAAAACCCAACAAATTATTTTTTTCTCAATAGATAGCGACACTATATACTAACTAAAATGTGGTAACTACAATATACCATCAAGCCGCAACAGAATTGAAGTTTGAACATGTGGTATAGCTGTTATACCAGTAAGCTTGAAATGGTTAAAACTAGAATTTTTAATGACATTTATTGAAGGGTCAGTTGACTTAATGGTATCGAGTCAACCTTTGAATTTTAGAATCCACGTTCGATTTTCATAGCCGACAAACAATTTTCACAACATTAAAACTACCCCTGTAGCTCCTCCTCCACTAACATCTTTGGAGGTCGTAATTTGACATCTGGTAACCGCACTACACACGCCTAAATATATTACTTACCGAGATCTGTTACGGCAGAGTTCTACATTCAGTAATAGGTAAAAAATGGGATGATATATTTATCTTATTTTTCAAATTTGTATTGAAAGAGAAAAACAAAAAATCGATTGTTTTTTAAGTTGTTTTTACATGAGTCTAAAAATTTGCAAGTCCATAATGTATATTTACACCTCCTTGAGCCTGTACTGTATGTCTCTTCCGTACCGTTTACAATTATTATTATGAGTTCACTTCTTATATCTTTTCGTTCACAATTTAAAAGTAAGTAACCTCTGAAGTAATCAGCTTCAGCCCGGCATTAGAGTAACATTGACGCGGATAACACATAGGTAGAGCATGATGAAGGCTTGTTGAGCCTCCCTTAGCATGCCATTCTCACGGTTGTTAACTTATCAGAGAGAGACTGAGGATGGAGGCTCTTGAAGTTTAACGAGAATGCGTTTGCTGTGCGATGGCTGAACGCTGGGATACGCATATCATGCTCCAGAACCACAAGCAGACCTGGTATTATTTACAATACGCTTCAGACTGTTCAAGTTCAAACGTTACAGAAACCAATTATTTGTGGAATACTTCAGATGAGTTGGTTTCAACTGTTTTGTACATTCTATCAATTCAATCATAAGTAATCGCAAGTGATAGGTATTTTAATTTATAATACCTTTTTACTAGAGATGGGCGAATATCATCCGCGAATAGTCTAATGCCGCGAATATTGACATTATTCGATATTCGAAATTTTCGAATATTAACGTCAGTATAGCGAACATTCGAATACCTCGAATATCGCGTCATATGTTGACCTCAATTTTTGACTATGTTTTTCTTTATCATTTGTACATAAACTTAAAGTTATTACAATACTTTGAAGTTATTAATAACAAAGATATTTTGTTTCAAAACCATGAAGACGTACCATATTTCAAATTTGTTTTTCGCCAATATCAGCCCGTACGTTTCATCTTAAATTTGAAGTTTTCGTCTTTTTCTTTTTTGTTTGTACTTTTTGTTTTAATTTTATTTTATCTTAACCATTTCATTCAAATAATGAAAAGGACATAATTAAATAATTATTAATAATAAATAAATTAACTTTTAGGAGTATTCGAATATTCGAGATCTGATTAATATTCGCATTAGATATTCGAATTCGAGAAATTTCATATTCGCCCATCTCTACTTTTAACAAATTATTAAAAATAATTTGGACATGAAAAATTAAATATCTTGTTTAGTTTTGAAGTTACGAATTCTGAAGTAGTTGATTTTTTCACAAATCTCACAAACTATACAAAATATGAAGATACGCGACATTGAATTTATCGTGGTTAAATTAACTTTTAAACAAATTGCCAGTCATTTTTCTTTTTCTTAAAATCTTTGCCAAACTTTTCTCAAATTAGTGTAACTACAAATATTTATTCGTGTAAAGTGTAATTAATTTTGCGAATTTTGAAACAATTCTTCCGGTTTCACAATGGGTTAAAGTTGTGAACTAGTTTGTATATACAGGATGTTTCTCAACTTAGAACAAAAAATTAAAGAATATATTCTGTACGACGTGCTGATCATGAAACAAAAAGAATTTTTTTAAATTCGAAAAATTAAGGGTTGTTAACCTAAAACATTTTTTGTAGTACTGTATTGGATTCGCTTTCCTATTAAACACAAACAATGAAGTAAGTATCAACTACGAAAGAATAATTACACAATTCAATTATTAGCAGTTATTTATAATATAATTTTATTTAATTAATAACTTTAACATAATCATCCACCCAATGACAGTGGCAACAAAAAATTTTGGACTGGGAAACATGGAAAATAGTTTTGCGATTTAAAAAAAAATTCTTTTTGTTTCATGATCAGAAAGTGAATGCCATATTTATTCATTAATCTTAGAACCTAAGAAAAGCCAATGGGTTAATTATCTAAGATAAAATATAAGTAGAAGTCTAAGTTAAAATAAAATTGCTTGTTAGTCTGTAAGACTAGTTGTAATAATATTTAATAAATAAAATTAAAAATAAAAAAAATAATGATCAGCACGTCGTACAGAATATACCCTTTAATTTTTTTCTCTAAGTTGTGAAACACTGTATAAAAGTAAGCAAAATGTGTCAATGGACTTGCATTTGTAGTGTGAAGAAATGATGTGATATCAATGCACTTGAGATATAGCTAAGCTAGCATCACATTCGGATCCATCTTCTTGTATCTGCATACAGTTAAAGAACTCCTCCTACCTTGTACAATATCAGTAATACTCCTGCATCTTGTACCAATTATTTCTAATCTATAGTTGTGTGGCTATAAACCATCATCCAACATCTCGTACAATTCGAACTCTACGAGCAACTAGTCAGTATAGTCAGTCACTCTGCATGTGGTGTTCCTGCTTCAGCACCCTCCCCAACCCTCTCCCACCCCTGCATCTAGAGTAGCGTGGCGTTTTGATCCATTAATCTTACGGACAAAACCGTACGGCATCGCGTAATATTACATCGGTAATCCGCTATGAACATGCAATACAGTCCGCGGGCCATAACTCATCGTCCATTCATAACGCCACCCCCACCGAGGAATTCTTATCGGGAGATGCGGCAACACCGCGTGTTTTGACCTAAGAGAACGTTGGAGAACGTTGCTTGTTCGATGGGCGACTTAGACATAAATCTGTCATCGGTTTCTAGGCAGGTACGTTGGTTTCACAATAGGCGCCACTTTCTTGTTTCTTGTTTCGGTTTTTTGGAAGTTGTTGATTTTTGTTACTGTGGAATTTGGAGATCAACAACCCCTTCGAACAGGTAAATAGCGGGAATGTGTGTCATGGCCAGGCCCGCATTTCAGAGAATTTTCAATATACTTTTTATAGCAGAAATTAGGGCGGTTTTCTGATTATTCATTTACTCTTACAATATACAATTTGTCGGTCAGTACGGTGGTGTGGATAGCGATATGGAATTCGAATCCGGAGATTCCGAGTTCGAATCGCACTCAAGCTAAAATATATATGAACTATCATACTGCGGCTTGGTGAGTGCGGACCCTGTACTGTAATTGGGATTAAGTTCCTGTTGTACAGTATAGCATAAATACATAAATAAATAAATATTCGAGTATCTAGAGAATAAGTAATAACAATAAGAATTATTTCATGGCCCTATCAAAAAGTAACAATCTCTTCCCTCAATTGGGAGAAGAAAGTAATACTATTCATTCTGAAGGCAGAAGCTAGAATGTTCTTCTTTCTTTCTATTAGAAAATAATCTTTTCAGAAATAAACCGAAAATTTTTATATAATTTCATATTTATTAACCAGTGCGCAAAGTGAGTATTTCCCACATACTCCCAAATTATTATCTTTTCATATTCCATTCGTTGCAAAACATCAATAGTTCCAAATTCATATTATTTTTTATTGTTTTCCTTCAATTATTATTGTATTCTTCTTTTTTGACAGTTGTAGAAAAAATGTTGTTTGTATTCCGTGGGCGAAATGCA
Source organism: Pterostichus niger (assembly GCA_947425015.1). Lineage (NCBI taxonomy): Eukaryota > Metazoa > Arthropoda > Insecta > Coleoptera > Carabidae > Pterostichus > Pterostichus niger. The sequence continues at coordinate 5,414,598 of OX380339.1, forward strand.
TGTTGAACTAAAAGTTCAAGTTTCTATTGAATGGTCGTGTAAACAAATAGTATTTAACTTGTATACTTTGGTAATTATTTATCTTCCCTAGGGATGAAAAGTATCACTATGTGCTCTCATTTTGAGGTAAAACAAAATTTACTCTCTGACAGGGTCATAAAAAAGATATTCTTCAAATTAATTATATTAAAAAAAGTGTTGAATTTAAAATTTTGACTTGTGCTTAATTCAGTTTTGTTGGAGTAACGAAGCCTATGATGTTAAGTATTTATAGCATAATGCATAATGAATATAATATACTTTTACACAAAAAGTAAAGATTTATCATTTCTCAATAAGTGGCTTTAACAACATTTATCATGTATGCAAAATATGACGCTTGTCTAATTACGAGATGCTGTATCGATCAAGTGAACTTGTTACGCAGTAATAGGCAATTGTTTTTAATAGCTTCATTTATCAAAAGAACTTGCGCCACACTACAAAACAAAATAGATGAGCAGGACTTAAAACAGACAGGTACCTTCAAAACTTATCTAGATCAATAAGGCAAAGATGCATTGAGGAGAAACAGGATGTGACAATAGACACAGATTTTATATAAACGATCTTCTAACACTAGACAATAACGAGAAGTACTGGAGCAATTGAATTTTAAAAATTAAATATTCATTTCGATAATTTTTTTCTATGAATAATAGCTGTTATTTACGTAAACAGTCAGGAAAGCGTTTAATTACAGGATGAATAGATAGTTGAAAAATCTTACGAATCCTGTACGATGCTTCACTGACGTGTTACGTATAACATTTTACCTGAAACTTATAAACAAATAATACATATTTTAAATTAATTTAAATTAAACGAAATATTTGACTTATATATTCAGTCAGTATTTTATGTTGCTAAGTAACTAGACACTCATGTTTGTTTCATTACCTGCCTAGGCAGGCAATGTTATTTTCCTGAGAATTCACCACACGTCACTGTCAACCAATAGGATCACGAATTTGTTTGAAAATGAACCAATGAAATGTACATTTCGTCGGAAATTCATCACTAGTGAAATTGATATCGGAAATACCACTGTTAATAATATCCTTGGTTACGAATAAAATAAATGATATTTTCAATATTTTCATAAACGTCAATTCTACATTTGTTCAGTGTACATTTAATATTCAAAATTTTCATCACTGTAATACCTAATTAATAATGTGCAAATAAATACCTAACTATTCTTGTTAATTAACTCTTGTTTGGTAAATTCTCAAGCCGAATACAACTCGTAGTATGAAAATTGACAGATAATATTTTGACATAAATGTACATTCGTTGTTACGGAAATAGGAAACACAACTCGTGCTTCGCACGCGGTATGTTTCCATTTCCATAACAACTCATAATTTATGTTAAAATATTTTCAGCAATTTTCATACTACTTGTTATATTATATATGACTATTCATGCAAAGCAAAGCTTTCCTGAGTATTAAAGGTCAGGCAAATGTTTATTTTCCTGTCAGTTTCAGGTAAAATTAGTTGAACCAAAATATATCAAATAATTTGTACAGGTTGATTTAGATTGCTCCTAACAAATGACTTAATAATTTTCATTGATCATTGAATCAAAGTTATCCTTGAAACATTAGTAAACAAAGCTATTACATATTGATAACACACAACAAACAGTTAATAAATATCAATTTATTAAACACAGAATCTTTCTTCTATAAACATCTACATTAGAGCAGAGAGTATTTATCAGGCCCGTAATTACATAAATCATGTGCACGAAACATAAATAACAAACAAAGACACATAAATAACATAAGGATCTCTGTACACATATTGAAAACTGGATTCTGTAAGATTCAGTGTAGGGTTAGCGATAGCGATATTGTTTTATAATAAAGGATGAATGAAGAAATTGATTTTAAAGAATCATGTCACCGTCGTCTTGCCGCACCTCGTTTGTCATTGATGGATAAAGTCGGTGATCGCCAAAGCCTGGAGGTGTTGTTTCAATGCCCAATTAGCTACAGAGTTGAAAATTTAATTTGTATTATGTCATGCATATTTCAAACTGGTTATTTGCTTCCCATTACCTCTAATTACTACAAATATTACAGTAATTTATTAATTATTATGCGACTAGATATATTTTACAACAAGTTTATCGATATGTTCATTGCAATTTTCTTATATTTCAAGATTACTTTATAGATCAACAGAATTTCAGTATTTTTTAATTAGATTGATTTATCCTCGTATTTTTATGTTATTTTCATAACCTTTTCATACTCATACAGGATGTTTCAAAATTATTTCAAAATAATTGAAGGGTATATACTCGTATTATTTGACGTACTGATTACTGATAAGTTTTTTTATTTTTTCAACTGAAGGTTTCTGCGGATTCATTTGTCATTAAATGACGTTTTATTAAAGGGAGTAGAAAAATGTTAATTAACGTACTGGATTCCATAACGCTAAATAATATCTTAATTACATGTTACCAAGTTGTGGTAGGAACGTTTTAGTCCCAGCTTGAAATATTAAGCTCAGGGTGAAGTTAGCTTTCTGAAACTATCATTATAATTTCACCTTACTTTTTAAATAATTCATAAAAATTTTATATTTTGTTATTGTCTTAATTTACAATCGTAAAAATAAATAAAATAAAATAAATATATCATCACGCCTTTTACTCATTACTGGGTGTAGCACTCTGCCTAAGCAGATCTCGGTAAGTGATATATTTTCTCGCGTGAAGTGCGGTGACCAGCCGTCAAATCACAGTCCCCAAAGATATTAGTGGAGAGGGAGCCTCAGGGGTAGATTTACAATCGTACAAAAAGTATATTACGTGACTCTTTAGATACTCGTTTTTTATACATAAGTAAAGAGACTTTTATGAAACTTGTTACATAATATACTATTTTCTACTCCCGTTATTAAAATGTCATTTAACGTACTGGTTTCCATGGCGCTACATAACATTCTAATCACATGTTAACAAGCCGTGGCTTCGAACGTATTAGACACAGCTTAATATATTAAGCACGGGTTGAAGTTAGCTTCAGGCATCTGTCATTGTAACTTTACCTTCATTTTAAATAATTTATTATACTTTAAATTTCTTCTCGTTGACTTAATTGACGATCGTAAAAAAGTATATTATTATAAACTCTTTAGATACTTTTTTTACACTCGTAACTAGAGAGACGTTTATAAAACTTGTTACATAATATACTATTATTCAATATATCATGTATCATGAACAAATACGGGTACAATTCCAGATCACCTTTTCTTCTTTGGTTTCTTCATTCATAAACTCTTCTTTCCGGAAATTCTCTCGACCATAATCAATTATCACCTTTGTAAGAGAGCTTTGTCCATGATCTCGTCGGCATATAGAGAACATAAACACGCTCTCGATTCGATCTCGGCTTCAGTCAGTGTCGGTGTCCGTGAGTACATGCGCCTGTATCGGCGGGCGGAGGTTAAGGCCGAAGCAAATTATCGGTCATCTTGATGCGTCATCATAGCATTGGCTGCGGCTGCGGCTGCGGCTGCGGCTGCGGCTGCACTCGGACAAGAACCAGAGCGGACTTAAAGGAGAAAGAGAGTGTTTCTTGGTTACATGATGATGAATAAGAGTTGTTTTGTTTAGGTGTAGGTGGATTACTTTTGGTTGTAGTTTACTTGGAATTTGGATCACACGGTCGTGAATTGTGAAATGGAAATTAATTATTTCAAAAGCTGAAGATTAATAAAAAAAAATCTGATGTGGACACCACATGACTTCCTTGTACGCGTATTAAACTATAGATATTTTTTACATTGCACATATTTGACATTAAATCTTTTATTTTTTGTTCTAATCCATAGCAAACTTAATTTTTTTTTTAAATCTAAAAATATATAATATTTAAATTTAGACATCTCGTTTATGCAAAAAGCTAATTTAAAAATTCTTAATGTGATAGACGCAGAATTTAATTCTCTAAAACTTTTATTTGCAGCATTAATTTCTATAATTAAAGTAATACCATTTTTATCAAGGAAAACTGTTAGCAGCTTCATGTAATGTGCCACTTCCGGTTAGTCTATTTTAACCAAAATCTATTATGTTATTTCCATTGATATAGTAGTCTTATATACCAAATTTGGAAAGTTATAAATTATATTTGAATATAGTTTTTCATGAAAATCTATTATAGGCTTCAAGTAAAGTACCACTTCCGGTAGTTGTATAATGACCAAAAAGGGAGGTGCACAACTAGATGTTATAACAGTCCTAAATATAAAGTTTCAATTTTCTACGGCTTACCGTTTTTGAGTTATACGAGATACATACGTACGTGCGTACAGACGGTACGACGAAATTAGTCAAAATGGATTCAGGGAGGGCCAAAATACCTATTTCCGTTGAAATCTGAGAACCGAAAATTTTCGCGATTACAATACTTCCTTTACTTCGTACAAGGAAGTAACAACAAATTATTTTCAGAATGTAACATTTTTTCGTAACAAAGGCACAAGAAACACATTCCTATTCCTTAATTTTAGAGAGAGAAACACTGCTTTTCTCCCCTAGGGAGAGAAACATTATATGTTTCTATCTCTAGGTAAGATGTTTCTCTCCCTAGAGATTACGATCATTGGCTGTTTGCGGCAATTCCTAGGTAACTAGTTACGCAACCCATATGTTTTTACATTTGTCCCGATAAGACAGTAATTTTTGTACACTTGTTACGAAAAGTATTATATGCTTCACGGGAGGGCGCGATTATACCTTGTGTGAAGTTGGCAAAATTCAGCTCGAGCCTTCGGCCTTCGCTTACGTCTCGGTTTGCCAACTTCACACGCGGGAATAATCGCTTGTTTCCCTCCTTTGATGCATAACATACTATATTCTCTCAATTGACAGAAACCCTAGGGGAAAAATAAGTTTTTCTTCCTAGGGACGGAAAGTAAAGCTATATCCATGTCAACTAAAGAACAACGATATGATTTGACATTAGTGATATTCAGGTGATTTCAAATTAATTTATGAGTAGTAAAAAATATACCGGGTGTAAAATAAGTAAAGAATATTTATATATCTCCTAAAATAATAATTTAATCTAAATAATTAACAACTTGTTTGGAGGGTAGAAAAAATGTTTGTATTTCTTGAGCGACAATTGACTCTTTTGTGTCGACTTAAAGTGAAATTCTTTCTCAATACAAAAATAACTATTTCCAGATTTTAACCGGAAATGGATTTAGCGATAAAAGAAACAAAAATCGTTATTAAAATGTCATGGCAAAAATGACAGCCGTCTTTATGATTTTTGTTTATGTTATCACTAGTACAAAACATAAGTAGAAGATTAAGTTAAAATAAAATTGCTTGTTAGTCTATAAGACTAGTTGTAATAATATTTAATAAATAAAATTTAAAAAAACTAGTTCTAAAATCGATTTCCGGTAAAAATCTTTAAAATATGATTTATAAGTATAATCTACCTTTTGTTATACATTTCAATCTATAACTTGCAGGTTTGTTATTAAAACACAAAAATAAATGTATATTTCATTGTAAAATGAAGAATAAGAATGTCTGAAGATAAATGTAAAATGATTTCTGAATGCGGGCCTGAATGACATGCCTATTACTCCGCGAAACAATCTGTTAATACAACTAATTTCATCTAAACGTTGTTAAACATCCGTGATTAATGGTCGCTATTAAAACAATTACAAAATTTGTTTGAAATTCGCTCGTAAAGTGTAGAACAATGCTGAGACAGCGGAAGATCTTCAGATCGTTTGTCAATGTGGACAAATGTAGGAAAACTGTCGTAAAGATCAAGACAAAAGAGCAGACATGAAAAATAAATAATGGCGTTGTAAAAACGAACGAAATCATATCGCTCTGCCAAGGGCTTTCTTCTGCTCTGTTTCTTGGAAAAAGTAACTACGGGACGATAAAATGAATCCTAAACCATTATTTTTCAACATCTGTGGATACAAAGTTCATTTTAGTGCCTTACCACACTTTTATTGTAAGCAAAGATAACCAAAACAATTACCTATTTTTATTTTCTTTAATTGTTTCAAATTCTACAATCAATAAAAATATCCCTATGGTATTATGTGTCTTAGGCAATCACTCTTTTCATTACAGTTTTTGATATTTTTCGAAGGAATGGTCCCACTGGTGGTAAATCACAAATAAATGAGGTCCTCAATTCATAAATTTGTCATTTATGTTAAGACTAGGTCCAAAAACATTGTACTAAAGACAGTTTCAAAAATTATATTGGTTTTTAAGATATTTAAACTTTTAATTTCATTAAATCAGAGATCAGAACAATACGAACTTTCTGCAACTATTTCGTACATCTAGTCTATTCTGAACTCATTCTTCTATTCATATCTTCCATCTTCGTCTAACTGACAGTTAATTTTGAAGTTATTGCTATGTTTACAGAATTGATAACCATATTTTAAATACAAATTTAATATATATTATAACTAATTAATACGTTATTTATATAAAATTGTTATTAGTACAGCCTAGTTCTAAATTTCGGTTAGGTTTACATAAATCAGTGAAGGGGAAGTCAAACTGAATAGTGTAGATAAAAAAATCGTACCAGTAGTAATCAAACCTTTGATTTAGATTTATTTTCTAAAATAACTGATAGTAATGAATATTTTTAATTATTTACCACGAAAGTTTTTTATATATTTTTCTAAAGGATAAAGTAGATCATATATGTGACTACAATTATGTCAGTTCCGCTGTTTGAGATTCACATTTTCTTAAGTCTAACGTCACAAAATTTTAAAAAACTATGCCTGAATGGAAATCAATTAAGACTTTCTAGAATAGTACAATTAAATAAAAATAAATAGTGGATGGCTCTATTCTTTCGGGAGCCCTTTACTTTTGTGTAATCAAAATTGAAGATTGTAAGACGCTGATTTAATACTGGGCGTTACGAAAAGTGAACCATGATTTCAGAAACTAGTAAAGGCAAAACTTATCATTAAGAAATTTGATACAGGTTGTTCATAGAATCAAATAATTTACGTTGTAAATACAATGGCTGGTAGCAAAAGCTCTGTTTTTGGGTGTTCTAAGAGCACGGTTTTAACATGTTAGAGATAGCTTAAGCACCCAAAAACACTGCTCTTAAAACAGGCAAAAACAGTGCTTGTGCTACCAGCCTATGTCACCAAAAACAATGAAATGTATTAATATGTTTATGTGATGCAGTTATTATTTTTCAAAGCAGTACTAATCAATAGCCAATATATTTGAACTCCCATCCCCCGACAACCATTGTACCTAGAATGGAGATTTCTAAAAGTAACTTAAAATGATATTTTGAAAGATGGATTTAGTATTTTGATGTGTAAAATTCCTACAGAAAACATAACAAGTAATCAACTGCTTTCCTTTGACAAATTACTCATTCCTGCTATAATTCAATAAAAGCAAAGCAATGATCATGTAGAACTGTAAAGTGCGGATTTATGAGTAGTTTGTCGGGTCATAAATCACAATGAATTCACGTGCAGCTGACGTGACGTGTCATGACGTCACGTGACGCCACTTGACGCGCGGAAGTGTTGTTAAGGGTAGCAGGGTCCGCGGGGGTGGTTCGATAATTAATTCGTTGATTGTTCTCGTGCGAACGACGAGTAAATCAGCCGACAATCAAATTGTAATTCGCTTAACAGCGAAATGGATTATTGTTTAGCACAATTAGCACTGATGAGAATGCTAGAGTAACTCACTGTCCGAATCCAATAACGCCGTACCAACCTAACCGATGTGAATATAAACGTCAGAGTGTTTTTCAAGTGACCTGTTATTGGATAAATTGAAGTGAAGTTGAAAATATTCAACAGATTTTGCCCGATTCATCATACTCGAATACGTAGTAGCTTTTTAAAATACCAGTTGTTTCAAAATTATTGCAAAAAGATTAAAGATATATATATTATTTAACTCAAAATGACTTTTCAGAAATTCGCCAAAAATATTGCACAATACTTGAAGCAAACATTTTTCTTTCCACTGAACTGATAGGTTACAGTAATGAATAAATATTATGAAACATTAAAAATTTATTTAATATAATCACATACTAAAATGAAACATTATTAAACATATTATTGTGTGTGAAATGTTACATTAAATAAATCGTGTGCAAAATACTAAATCGTGCATAAAAAACAATGTAAATTAAATGGTAGTTTTATTATTAAACGATTTTTGTTAACAAATATCCTAGCAACGACAAATAATAAACAAAATACCTTGCAACCAAATACAACAAGCAAAAGTCAAACTGAGTGATTTTGTCATGCATAAAAACTATTTTTCGTAACACATACACAAGAAACACTTTATTATTCCCTAATTTTAGAGAGTGAAGCACTGCTTTTCTCCCGTAGGGAGATAAACATTATGTTTCCATAGGCACCATGTATCTCTCCCTAGAGCGATGTTTTTCTCCCTAGAGAGATTAGCTGTTTGCGGTGATTGCTAGGTAACTAGTTACGCAACCCATATTTGACATTTGTCCTGATAAGACAGTAATTTTTGTGCACTTGTTACGAAAAGTATAATATGCTTCACGGGAGTGCCCGATTATCCCTCGTTTCCCTCCCTTGATGCATAACATACTATTCTACAACTGTCAAAAAATATTCATTTATTTTCACTTATATTAGTTCGCGAAGTACATGAGCACACTTTGTGCGCAAATTTTTCATTTCGCACACGCTTTACGTCACATACTTGTATTATAAATAACTATTATTTGATTGAAGTTGTGTAACAATGTTCAATATAATAATTTATGAATGTGTAATAGCTATTACACAATAATACAGGGTGAGTCTGGGAAGACGCCCCCCCCCACCCCCCGTATAACTTTTTTATTATGAGTAATAGAAAAAAATGGTTCATATGAAAGTTTTATTATTTTAAATATACTATTTGATGGCAGATGTAGATATTTTTTATAAAGTCAGGTTTACAAGATACGACTATCAACTTTTATTTTTAAATAGCAACCTATAATTATTTTACTAAAATAAAAACCGCCATTTTTTTTCTCTTTTCAACGGTGTATTAGTTTTTATTGTATGTATGTATCTGAAAAAATTCGAGAAAAATAAGAAAATTGAGAAATACTAGAAATAATTTTTATACAAATATTATAGGTGGCTATGTGAAAATAATTTGTTTTAAGTTGTTTTTGTTACTGAATTTGTTGCTTTAGTTTGTTAAGTTGTATAACACTGTTACATTTTGTTTATTTTCACATAGCCACCTATAATATTTGTATAAAAATTATTTCTAGTATTTCTCAATTTTCTTATTTTTATCGATTTTTTTCAGATACATTAATAAAAACTAATACACCGTTGAAAAGAGAAAAAAATGGCGGTTTTTATTTTAGTAAAATAATTATAGGTAGCTATTTAAAAATAAAAGTTGATAGTCGTATCTTGTAAACCTGACTTTATAAAAAATATCTACATCTGCCATCAAATAGTATATTTAAAATAATAAAACTTTTATATGAACCATTTTTTTCTATTACTCATAATAAAAAAGTTAAAGGGGGGGGCGTCTTCCCAGACTCACCCTGTATATATTTTGTAGGACAATTGGAAATTACACTTTTAAATCTAAATAATAAATTTGATGAAAATAGTAATTATTAGAAGTTATATGATGTAAATATCAAATTTTCTTCTTCATAACACGGTCGTTGAATAATATACTGTTATATCGGCAGTTTTGTACAAGAGAAAAAATGCATAAAAGTAAAGTATAAAATAACAGAATAAATTATTTTAGTCACATAATTCGGAAATGGTACTAAACAATAGAGTAATCGTGAAATATGTGGTAGGTGGCTCAGTGGTATCGAGTCGGCCTGTGGATCTTGAGAACCCTGGTCCGATCCCCACAGCCGACAAACAATTTTCACCAATTTAAAAAATCTACCCCTGTGGCTCCTCCTCCACTAATATCTTTGGAGGCCGTGATTTGACGGCTGGTAACCGCACTTCACGCGAAAAAATATATCACTTACCGAGATCTGCTTAGGCAGAGTGCCACACCCAGTGATGGGTAAAAGGCGTGATGATATATTTTTATTTATTTATTTATTTAGTAATCGTGTAATATAAGAGTTGTCATAAATTTATCGATCTTTAACAGATAATGATCAGAATGGGACAGGAGCAAGATGAGATAAACAGTTATCATCTCCTGTGGCAGTAATGCTATCAGCTATAATCAGATGTAAGTGGTAACAAACGAAGACAACTTGAGTTAGTTGCAGCGCAAGTCTGTTGTTTTTTAGCTGTTGTGTCTAAGTTCTATTTGAGGCTACGGACGCGGACCGGACAGTCTGAGACTTCGTGCAGTTATTATTGTGACTGACGGTGTCAAAAACATCTGTTATGATAGATTAACACCGTCGTAAAGTACGACGCACTGGCGTCCACTACTTATATCGAGATCTTCCACAGAAAATGAGTCCCTCAGTTTTATCTTATAGCGGACTCCGACTGCTTGTAAAATATAAATGAGAAACTATAAATTTCATTCTCTTCCAAATCAAACAAATCCTTATTCTCTTTGTCAACAATGATGACATTGTTTGTCTTCGATCTCCGATCAAACACCATGACACAGATTTCCTGAAACAAAACTTTCATTCTCTTCTTGACCTGTCAACGTCAGCCATCAACATGATCCGATTGCACTAAAATCGTAGATCTCTGCACATCTGCAGCAAGTCATCGACCTTGCGTTGTGTCCGCGTCTATCGTGGCTTCGTGGACACTGTCAGTCACTGCTGCAATAAATGTGCAGGTGCCGTACGAACTATGATGATTTACCGGCGAGGTCAAGGACCTTCGAAGGGTGCAAGATGATGCCAGTGTCCGATTTATCTATCTATAGGGTGTTGAAAAATTATTGCAAAGAAATTTAAGGGTATATATTATTTGATAACGCAAACAGATTACTTGTGAAAATTACATTTTCCTCACTCAATTTAGTTGTGATAATAACCATTTCCCTCAATAGTGAAGAAAGTAAATATTTTTGTCACTATTACTATCACAACGAAAATGATGACTAGTGATCAGGGTTCGAAGATATATATCGATCGATATATATATCATGATATTTATTTTGATATATATCGTCATATTTTTGCAATGATATATATCCATTATATAAAAATATCAAATAGTTTTTAAGATATAACCTCCGGAAAAGTGAAATTATTATTTATTTTTCTATTTTCCACCAAAAAAATCGCAAAAGCGGTTTTTTAACATTTTCTCGAAAACCAGAAGTCATATGCATTTGTAGATTGTACCACTGGATTCAGTGGGTCAAAATACATATGTATGTAAATTTTCGTTTTAATAATCCTACGATTAAGAATTTTTGGGAAAATTGAATTAAAATCTGAAAAAACCAAAGGGGTACCCCTTAGGAAATAATTAAAAATATTAAATTGCATAAAATTGTATGAAAATTTGCTTATAAGTCAATTCGGACACGGGGAATTCAACGCCGTTGAGCGCATTTCCATATCTTGTTTAGTTTTTGAGATATAGCCTCCGGAAAAGTGAAATTTTTCGAATTTTTCAGTTTTTCTACTTTTCCGAGGCTATATCTCGAAAACTAAATGTGATATGAAAACGCGCTCAACGGCATTAATTTTCTCGTGCTTCAGTTAACTTATAAACAGGGTTCGAAGACATATATCCATTATATAAAAATATCAAATAGTCTATAATAAATACAGTATACCTCACATTATTACTTTAATTAATTCTGTTAAAATTATATTCTAAAGATAATTCTTACTTTACTAGCTTTTGACTAACTTCACATCAACGACATAAATCCAAATTGTGTGCCATTTGTGATGTCATTAACGGCAAAGTCGGAACCATTTCCAAAATTTTTATTTGGTACTCATTTTAGAAATACAAATCCTTTAATATGGTGGAAAAGTGTAACTATCAATGAGTCAGAGTGGCCAAATAAAAGTACATTTATTGAACTATGTGAACAGTTACACACTGCTGTAACAGCCACAGCAGGGCTGGAACGATATTTCTCCACTTTTGGCATTGTCCAATCTCAATTACGTAATCGTCTCGGTAACGACAATGCCGGTAAATTAGTTTTTATGTTTAAATATTTAAACCAAAAAAAAACTAATTTAGATTGGATTTTGCCAAGTGAGTCTATCTGCAACGCTATGTTCAGGAAGTTCATCAGAAGATGATGATTTGCCCCTATTTAGGATATAGGATTATTTAAATATTCTTACTATTCTTAGTACTATATAATATTTGTGTATCCATTCAATGTATATTTACTTTTTTTCATTACCTATGTTAATTTTTTATTTAGGAGTAATAATTTATTTTGCATTTCCTATTGTGATAATAAATGTGTACAAAAACTAAAATTAAAAAATAAATATCCAAAAAGTGATATTTATCTGATATATATCCTATATATCAGATATTTTGATATTTATTATAAATATCATGATATTTACGAACCCTGCTAGTGATGAAAGTAAACTTTCCTCACTAGTGAGGGAAATGATTACTATCACAATTAAATTAAGTGAGGGAAATGTCATTTGACATGGTGACCAAGGAAACGTGATGTGCATTTGATTTATATAAAATAATGATAAAATTTCTTGTATCGCAAACGTAAAAATGTAATTTTCATGTTCAATTTTGAAAAAAAATAGTATGTAACACACGAGAGAAAGGGCCATTGCAAAACTCGTACTCGTATTGTAATTAAATCTTTTCCTGATTAGTATTACAATATACTATTTTTCTAAAACTATCAAAAAATGCTCTTTTTTCCCTAATATCAATACGCGAAGTACGTGATTATTTTTGCCATTTACATTATTATGACTACGCGTATTTCGCGCACAGTTTTGCAGCTTAGTGCGAAAACTGAGTATTACGCGCACACTTTCAAATTATTAGTTTATTACATTCCATAGGTTACAATATATCAATAGTATCCAAATTCATAGTATTTTTTATTGTTTTCCTTTAATTTACTTGAATAAATCTATAACTATATATTATTATTTTTTGACAGTTGTAGAAAAAATGTTGTTTGTATTTCATGGGCGAAAGTCTTGTTTTTTGGCGCATTCGAATGACCAAAAGTCACATTCTCACGCGCAACAAACTCCCTCTAATTTTGCGCACTTAATAGAAAAATAACTATTTTAGAAATTTACAAAAATAATTACACATTGTTTGAAACAAACATTTTTCATGCCACTGCACTGATAGGTTACAGTAATTATAATTATAATAATAATTGTTTCTTTTTTTAAATTTTTTAATAACTCAAAATGAGTTTTATTATAATCTGCTCCCCATTAGAAATATCGGTCAGTTGAATGCGATCCTACACTCCGACACTCAAACATAATGATTGCAATTTCACAGTTGATTTTTTTCTTTGATTGTACACACACATAACTGACTGTACATTGCTGCTAGTTATCGTTCCGTGCACCGGTGGTGTTGCGAAGAGTTACAACATTACGTGACCTTCACAGGTGTAAAATAAGCGCAGTTGCCGTGGAATTATCAGATCAAGATCACTGATCGAACGCGAGATCGCGAGGTGATTGCAAGGAACATCCGGTGCTATGCGGTTGAAGTGTACTCTGAATAGCAAAAATATTGCCGAGAGGAATTCTTATAGTACATTCTGTTACCAAAATCATAAATAAAAATAAAATAAATATATCATCACGCCTTTTACCCATTACTGGGTGTGGCACTCTGCCTAAGCAGATCTCGGTAAGTGATATATTTTTTCGCGTGAAGTGCGGTTACCAGCCATCAAATCACGGCCCTCAAAGATATTAGTGGAGAGGGAGCCACAGGGGTAGATTTAAATTGGTGAAAATTGTTTGTCGGCTGTGGGGATCGAACCAGGGTACTCAAGGTCCACAGGCCGACTCGATACCACTGAGCCACCTACCCCATCAAAATCATATACTCTGTTATTTTCATTTAACTTGTATGTATTATGGAGTAGGTAGGTTAAACTACCCCTGTGGCTCGCTGTCCACTAACATCTTTGAGGGCCGTGATTTGACGACTAGTAACTACACTTTACGTGAAGAAATATATCACTTACCGAGATCTGCTACGGTTGAGTGCCTTTCAATCGATTTGGACGTAATTACAAAATATGAAAAGTTGTCATTTATATATCGATGTTTAACAATAATGCTCGAATTGTAAAATAAGAGTTTAAATTAATAATGTCTACTGTCTTCAATTCCTGGAAGTCCTGGAAATAGCCTGGAATTTAAATACCCGAATTTAAATCTTTTAAAAATTTTGAATTTGTGTTGCAAGTCCTGGAAACAATTATTTACAGTCAAAAAATTATTTTAAAAATCTATTTCTACCAATTTTCCTCCCGGCTTTTATAATAATTAACCATATAAATTTAAACATATTTGGATACAGAATATTAATATTTACAAATTTAAATTTAAAATAATTTTGTCGAATTTAAAAATGCAAAGACCAACTTGCTACGAAACTGTTTATTTTTTATAATATATACTTTGAAATCCTTAAATCTTCTGAATTTTTATATTTTGAAACTGGTAAATACTAGAGATGGGCGAATATCAAATTTCTCGAATACTCGAGGTACTCGAATATTCGAATACTCCTAAAAGTTAATTTATTTATTATTAATAATTATTTAATTATGTCCTTTTCATTATTTGAATGAAATTGTTAAGATAAAATAAAATTAAAACAAAAAGTACAAACAAAAAAGAAAAGACGAAAATTTAAGGTGAAACGTACGGGCTGATGTTGTCGAAAACAAATTTGAAATATGGTACGTCTTCATGGTTTTGATACAAAATATCTTTGTTATTAAAAACTTCAAAGTATTGTAATAGCTTTAAGTTTATGTACAAATGATAAAGAAAAACATAGTCAAGAATTGAGATCAACATATGACGCGATATTCGAGGTATTCGAATGTTCGCTATACTGACGTTAATATTCGAAAATCTCGAATATCGAATTATGTCAATATTCGCGGCATTCGACTATTCGCGGATGATATTCGCCCATCTCTAGTAAATACCATGAAAATTGTTCTTAAAATGAAACATATTCGCTGGTAGCACAAGCTCTGTTTTTGTCTGTTTTAAGAGCAGTGTTTTTGGGGGTTTTAGCCATCTCTAACAGGTTTAAACCGTGCTCTTAAAACATCTAAAAACAAAGCTTGTGCTACCAGCCAATATGTATTATATATATTCTAGATGTCAAAGATTGAAAATATTCTAATAAATCTGAAAACATTAAATTTAAATTGAATAATAGTACATCCTGATTTGTGTTGAAAAACAGAGAAGTATCAGAGTTCTGTGAAACAAAAATAACTTTTCATGTAAAGACATAAATTTAGTAGATAGTGCCATTTATATTTGTCAATTAACTGCGCGTCTAGTAATATTTTACTTCATTTAAACAGAGATGACATAAAGCTAGACAAATGAGATTAATATCATTTTTACACATTCTTTCAAAAATAAAACGAAACTATGAATATATAATTATACTACAAAATGGTTATGAATATTTAAATATTTTCATTTCGGCTTGTTCCATTTTAATACTACTAAAAAAAATTATCATGTAGGTATGGTTAATCGAAATTGTAAAAGAAAGAAAAATGAAAACACTAAATTAAGAGTTACACGATGTGTTTGTAAATTATAAATTAATAACAGTTGCCGTATTGTTGTTGTATCCGTGATGTAATTGACTATAATCCGTGAGTAATAGATAGAAATTCACGACATTAAGTAATTAACTTATTTATCAAGTAAAGCACTTATAATTTATTTATTCATTCGAACAGGCAATCGCCCAAAAATACAATATGTGCGTATAAGTAGTACGACTTTACATATTTCATTTCACATGTAACGTAGGATACAGGTCATTTCTCAGGAGAAATCATTTAATAGCATATTTTTGGTTAAGTCTATAAATCTGGTTAACGAGGTTGAAATCAAATCGCTGTTTACATCATTAATATTAAAATTTAAACTATTAAAGCGCCGACATATTCTCCATAAAGGAGCATGAAACCAGTAGTTTGCGGTACAATGAGGAATACAAAATATAGATTGAGCATTTCTCAGATTCCGTGACGGAATCTGCCAAGACAGTTTAGATAATAAAAACGGACAGTCAATGTTGTTATTAATTAATTTAAATAAAAATAATGTATCATTGTAATTGATATAAGACGCTAGTGAGCTTAATAATGAATGCATTATTTAATGGTAATATTTTTTTTATGTACAAATATTTTCATTATATATCTTACTCAAAATATATAAAGCTACCTTTATTATACTAGTCTGAAATCTATTTCCAACCAATAGTAATTAAGCATTTTCTTATGTTTCAAACAAGTGGTTATTATTTGCTAATCCTTGTTAGATCAAAATAAGGTTTTATTCTATTATTTTTATTTCGTTTACTTAAATGATTATAGATAAAGTATAGTATTTGACTTGCATATAATGTTTTTATTACATGCTCATTATAAAATTTACTTCACTGCTTAAAATTATACAGAGATATTGTTAAAAATTGAATGTAAAATAAAAACTATAAATTATATTACTCGTATAAATATGTATTTGAGAAGAATTCAATATAAATATTAATATAAATTATATTCAAATATTTCTAAGAAAAATAATATGTTAGGTCTGATAACCGCACTTCACGCAAAGAAATATATTATTTACCGAGATCTGCTACGATACAGTGGCACACTCAGTAATAGGTAAAATATTTGACGCTCGAGATTTTTTCAAATGTTTTCCTTAGTACAACGTTCTCGTTAATAAAAATATGTCCGATGAAACCTAAACCTTTCATGGAATATAAATAAATATATCATCACGCCTTTTACCCATTACTGGGTGTGGCACTCTGCCCTAACAGATCTAGTGTGGTGATGTACTTCTTCGCGTGAGTGCGTTTACCGGCCGTCAAATCACGGCTGCCAAAGATGTTAGAGGAAAGGATAGGGGTAGATTTAATTTGGTGAAAATTATTTGTCGGCTGTTGAGATTGAACCAGGGTTCTCAAGATCCACTGAGCCACCTACCCCATGGAATAATTGCGAATAATCTATCCAAAATAGGAATGGCAGAAATATAGTTCTGCCCTATTGATAACCACTAGTTTTTTCATGAAAAAAGCACAATGGGTTCTGCGAACACACAAATCACATTGCGATGCCAGTGAACGTATCGATGCACGAGCTAACATATCGCATCTAGCTCCGCCCCCTGCATATGTGCGCGCACGCATGCACAGCTAATTGCAACCCTCACAGTTGCCACATTCACAACCGTAGACATTCATCTTCTGTTTGAAGCGAAACGCGGATAACGAAGTACAGCAATTGCCAGATACGAAGAAATGCAATATGATTGTTGGTTTGATAACTGCGTGCTTGTTTATCGGTTTGCACAGATTCCAAATTGTGTTTCTTCTATTTTATACTTTCAATTTATGATATATGACTCATCATGCCTTTTACACATTTTTAGATGTGTATACGAATTATTGCAGTTGCAATATTTTTATTTTGGCTTTTATTGTTTGCAGCAGTTGCATGCAAGTTATCCATTTATAATTTCTTTCTTTTCTTTAACCCAATACCCGCCGCAATTCAATGATCAATAAAAGAATACCTTTTCAGTAAAAATATCTTTATTTGAGTTCTAAAAAACAAGTTTTTGATAATAAAAGTTATACATACTTAAGTGTTAAAATATATCTGACCTTGAAATATAATTGTTAAAAACACCGAAATTAAGTAACTTTAAATATTTTTAAAATTATTGGTTTTGCAAATATTTGAAAATTGGCTGTGACTGGCTGTCATAACATAACTAATTAATATATTCATTAAAAAAAATATACATTTTAAATGTAAAAAAAATGATTACAGCCAAATATTTAAGCGTCCCAAAAATGGGACGTTGGCGGTTAATGGGTTAATAATATTTGTATGTTTCAAGAAAAAAGATATTCTATCCAAATAGATTGGAAATATTTTCATGTGAACATATATTGTATGCATTATTTTAGTAATTAAAAATTACAAAGGGTATTAGACATTCAGTGCAAAGGCTCTCAGCTTCGCGGCATTCTGGAAGAATTTGGCGATGTCAATCATTGGTGAGGTACTTACATTTGAGAGGAGACTTTGAACGAGGTTTTCTGAAACAGATATCCATTTATAATTAATAACAAGTAATAACGATTATCTGTTAGCGGAAGGGATATAAGAATTACGATCCAAATTTCAAAGAAGTCCTCCAATATTTTTAATTTTAATTTTTTTTATGAAACCACATCTAAATTGAAAACAATGTACAGTTCTAGAAAGTCTTAATTGATATTCATTAAGTCGTAATATTGAATATTTATTTAAATATAATAATACATGGTTATTATTAATTTCGGTTAAACAATTTATTTAATGAATTTGTCAAATTAAAGTTATAATTTTTTTATGAAAGTTATTTTTCGTTTGCATAATGGGGTAGATGGCTCAGTGGTATCGAGTCGGCCTGTGGGTCTTGAGAATCCTGGTTCGATCCCCACAGCCGACAATCAATTTTCACCAATTTAAATTTACCCCTGTGGCTCCCTCTCCACTAATATCTTTGAGGGCCGTGATTTGACGGCTGGTAACCGCATTTCACGCGACAAAATATATCACTTACCGAGATCTGCTTAGGCAGAGTGCCACACCCAGTAATGGGTAAAAGGCGTGATGATATATTTATTTTATTTATTTATAATCAACAATTGAGCAACAAGTAGATATTCATTAAATGTAGTTTTTAATGCTTAACATTTTTTTTTGTAAAAAACAAAAAACAAAAAACAACAAAGACAAAATTAATTGTCTATAAATGCTCACTTGGTGAAACTAGGTTTAATAATAAAATATCAAAATAAACACTTGTCTAAGTCTCACAAAATTCAGCCTCCAAGTCACCTTATGAGGGCATCGTCAGAGGCTGGCCAGCACAGTTGGTAACCATAGACGCGTTTCGCTCTTATTAGAGCTCATCAGTATGGTATAACCTAGTTCTTCACCTAGAACAAAGTTCACGTGAAGAAGCTGGTGACGAAGGACTGTGCCAGCAGAGAATAAGATCTCTAAAGAACGGTAAGATGACATGAGAAGTTCTATCGAACCAGTAATGCCATCTACTGAAAAAAGCAAAAACTACGAAATAGCAATTTAAATAAAAAACAACAAAGACAAAATTAATTGTCTTTAAATGCTCACTTGGTGAAACTAGGTTTAATAATAAAATATCAAAATAAACACTTGTCTAAGTCTCACAAAATTCAGTCTCCAAGTCACCTTATGAGGGCATCGTCAGAGGCTGGCCAGCACAGTTGGTAACCATAGACGCGTTTCGCTCTTATTAGAGCTCATCAGTATGGTATAACCTAGTTCTTCACCTAGAACAAAGTTCACGTGAAGAAGCTGGTGACGAAGGACTGTGCCAGCAGAGAATAAGATCTCTAAAGAACGGTAAGATGACATGAGAAGTTCTATCGAACCAGTAATGCCATCTACTGAAAAAAGCAAAAACTACGAAATAGCAATTTAAATAAAAAACAACAAAGACAAAATTAATTGTCTTTAAATGCTCACTTGGTGAAACTAGGTTTAATAATAAAATATCAAAATAAACACTTGTCTAAGTCTCACAAAATTCAGTCTCCAAGTTACCTTATGAGGGCATCATCAGAGGCTGGCCAGCACAGTTGGTAACCATAGACGCGTTTCGCTCTTATTAGAGCTCATCAGTATGGTATAACCTACTTCTTCACCTAGAACAAAGTTCACGTGAAGAAGCTGGTGACGAAGGACTGTGCCAGCAGAGAATAAGATCTCTAAAGAACGGTAAGATGACATGAGAAGTTCTATCGAACCAGTAATGCCATTTACCGAAAAAAGCAAAAGCTACGAAATAGCAATTTAAATTTTTTGGTCTAATTTAATTAGGGAAGCAACAATCATCATGTTAAATAAATAGCATTGTATTTCGTATGTTACATAGTTCAAATCTACACCCGGTATATGTATGTACAAATTTTATAATTTGTTTCTTTAAATTCAACCCGTTTACATGTCATTATTGTTGCAAGCAA
This sequence comes from Pterostichus niger, assembly GCA_947425015.1. Lineage (NCBI taxonomy): Eukaryota > Metazoa > Arthropoda > Insecta > Coleoptera > Carabidae > Pterostichus > Pterostichus niger. The sequence continues at coordinate 5,434,967 of OX380339.1, forward strand.
CAATTGCTTGGAATTATTGCATGATGTAAACCAGACTCAACAGAGAAATATTTGACTTTGTGTTGCAAAATATTTGCTGTAATGTTTATGTAGACACGTCCTTTGTAGGTCCAAGCCGGAAATAATTTCGGAAGAGCGTGTTTCGCTGAAGGGTTAAATATATAATTGAGGCCGTTCAGAATAAATAAACAAAAGGAAAGAGCAACATAATGGAGTGTGGTTTTGTTGCCTTTGCAAAATTTACAGCATACAAAGGAACGAAAATATACGAGCGCTTTTTGAATTTATTATTATACAGCGTCGTTGGCTTGAAAAATAACACGGGCTTGCCGCCGGCTCAATGCTTAACCATTTTCTCATTCCTCATTCTTCATTCGCCATCTATTCGTTTCTATCTTGCTACTCTTGTTACAGATAAAAGTATGACACACGGCTTTACCAGGTTTATGAAACTCTTGCGCCGCTGCTCAGCGGTTTCATGTCTCATACTGCCAAGTAATTTTTATATATATGCTTCTTGACTTCTTGTCAATATTCCACAGATCATATCCACATACCACGTTTTACGGTATTACGGTATATTTGCTGAAATGTAAAATTGTGTCCATGAAAGTCTTAACAAGCTCGAGAATTTTTCACCACATTAGAATTTTACAAAATGTACGAGGGCTGATTTGATTAAAATGTTCCAAGATCGAATGGTTAAAAAAAACGCAACTTCCTTTAGGAAACTATATATTTTTCCTTAAATGTCCTCAATGACCAGGTGGATTTGTTTCTTTCAGATACTCTTAAGATCTTTGTAAATGAACTTTACCGTTAATCACTGTACTATATAAACTGTGTGTAGTTTATATTTTATTCAGTCAACGTTCTGAAGATGGCCTAATAAGCCGAAATCGATCAACTTATTGTTAATAAATATTTTTTTTGTGAAACTACACCAAGTGTTTACTTTCATTATTCTTATTCATAATGTTTCACCAAGTGCCAACGGCTCATACTTTTGATATTAATATATTTTTCCCATCGCCGTTTTCACATCTTCTGAAATACTGTACAGCTCCTGCACAGATTTTTCTTTAATTTCGTTATTGGAGTCAAAACACTGCCTTTTCAAGTGTCTCTTGAATTTAGGAAACTGGAAAAGCTCAACTTTGAAAGCCCATAACTCAAAAACTAAAAGAGATATTGAAATGAGGTTTGAACGAGTGTATTTCTCGTGCGCTACTTAACTTGTACAGGTATTTTGAAAATTTTGAAAATTTTTCAATTTGTTTCGAAATTTTCTTTTGTCGATATTTCAAAAAGTTGAAGAGATAATGTAAATATGAAAACACCAGTGAATTCCTCGCGTGAAAATACATAGGTATGCAAATTTTCAGAAGAAAATTCGAACGGATACATTTTTTATTACAAAAAATCGAAAATGGCTGTTTTTTGAAGATTTCTTAAGGGGTACCCCTTGGTGTTTTTACGGATTTTGGCCACTTTCCGTTTTTTTGTAATAAAAAATATATCCGTGCGAATTTTGATGTAAAAATTTGCATACCTATGTATTTTTACGAGAGAAATTCACTGGTGTTTTCAGATTTTCATTATCTTTTCAAGTTTTTGAAATATTGAGGAAGAAAAATTTTGAAAAAAATTAAAAAATTTTCAAAATTTTCAAAATACTTGTACAAGTTAAGTAGCGTACGAGAAATACACTCGTTCAAACCGCATTTCAATATCTCTTTTAGTTTTTGAGTTATGGGCATTCAAAGTTGAGCTTAAAAAAATTCCAAAATCACTGTAACTCAAAAACCAAAAAAGATATGCAGATGCGCTTTGCGCCATTCGATTTCTCGTGGTCTGAATTATATAGAACCACATTTTAATAATTTTCGATTTTTGAACTGGTTCAACCCAAAATTCTCATTATTTGTATGTACGAGCTCTTAAACGAAGAATTTGCGTACAAACCTCTACACAAAAGAACTTTTGGATTGTTTTGAGGTTCTAAATTTATACCTAACGTTTAGTTAATGTAATTTAAAGTCATTCAAATTCATTTAATTTGTTTAAACTTAAAATGTTTCTTTTAGACTATAGACTATTACACTTCAATGCATTGCTGAAAATATTATTTTCCCTATGTTTACTTTTAAAATAAACGCTCTAATGTATTGCTGTCAAACTTTTTAACTGTAACTATGGTAATGATATATCCCTATGTTTACTGATAAGAAAAACTCCTGGTATGGTATGAACATATGGAACGTTTGTCGAATGAAAAATTGATGAAATATATGAATAATAAAATATAAAACTAAACACTTGTCAAAGTCTCACGAAATTCAGTCTCCAAGTCACCTTGGGGGCATCGTCAGAGGCTGACCAGCACAGTTATTATTTTATTATTAAAGCTAGTTTCACCAAATGAGCATCAAAGACAATTAATTTTGTCTTTGTTGTTTTATGAAATAGATGAAGGTGAGAGATATGAGAAACAAACGAGCTTGTAAGAAAGGAATTATAAATATAAAGGACGCAAAATTAGTAGGTCAGAATAGAAATGTTAGGCGCATTTTAATGTGGTGAAAATTTTCTGTCCATTGTGAGAATCGAACCCAGATTCTTAAATTTACAAATTGACTCGATGCTATTAAGCCACTTATCCCATTATTTCAAACGCACAATAGTTTTGAAGTGTCGGTCCGATTCGTGACATTTTATATTTCGAGCCCTAGCGCAACCCCATTTTATGGGATATTATGTGATGTTATGTAAAATAAATAAAATAAATATAAATATATCATCACGCCTTTTACCCATCACTGGGTGTGGCACTCTGCCTGAGCAGATTTCGGTAAGTGATATATTTTTTTCGCGTGAAGTGCGGTTACCAGCCGTCAAATCACGGCCTCCAAAGATATTAGTGGTGGAGGAGCCACAGGGGTAGATTTTCCAAATTGGTGAAAATTGTTTGTCGGCTGTGGGGATCGAACCAGGGTTCTGAAGATAGTTTAAATAAATAACAAATCGTATAGAATAACTGACATTCGACATTGCTTCTATTTGTATAAAATAAAATTAAATTAAAATACATATTGTAAAATAAACTTCACATTATTTGAAACTAACCTAGTGTTTTTTAATTTAATTTTATTATAAAATGTTTCAACGAGAACCGACAGTTAAATCTATCGAATTTGTATAAAATAAGTTTAAAATTTAACTTGTAACGATGCAACAAACCAAAAATGTTTATAGAAAAAAATGAAGTAAGCTTCCATCAGTTTCCGAATGTATAGAAAGTAAGAATAAATGTCCCTGTTTTATAAACATGAAAGCTGTCAATAAGTAACCGCCGTGTCATATTTCTCTGCAAGCATGCACTGCAAACCAATCCAACAGCAACACCGACGAATCCAAGAATCCAACGATTCCATGTAATCGGTTGATTCCATCTCCGTGGAATAAATCAGTGTGTAAGCATTGAGTGCAGTACACGCGGACGGACGCAATAGTCTCAAGATTCTTCATCGATTTTCTGTTTACTGCGTCTACGACGATGACGGTGAATTGTACGACTATGAGTGCGTTACATATGTAGTGCTCCTTGAGTCGGAACGAAAGATGCAATGTCGGAAGGTAGGATTAACATCCGTTTGAAGATGTTTTGAGAAATGGATAGGATTCTTCTGGAAATATTTCACATTAAAATTTGTATTATATAGAAATTGTAAAAGAAATTCATATTGTTTTTTTGTTTGAAATAAATGGAAGTGCCGAAGGATCCTACAGTTTCTACGGTTCCTGTACTAAGTTTTAATAGGATCGTGTTTGAATAACTTTTGGAAAAACAAGTACAAATCGTTTAAATTTTATTTATGTGGTTTTCTTTCTAAGTTCTTATATTAAGGTGGTTTTGTGTACTCATCTAAAATTATCTAAGAAAGTGATTCTTAATCAGGGGTCCGCGAAAGTTATCTGAAGATTTAATTGTAACTCTGTCTACTAGTATTTTTGTCAGCAATTATTATTTTTTTATATTTAATATTTCATTAGAATGTGATTTAGTAGCAGATGACTTTATTTCAACATTTCCTAGTAAACTATTTATTTATTTATGGTACTCTGTACAACAGGAATTTAATCCCAATTACAGTACAGGGTCCGCACGCACCGAGCCGCAGTGTGCTAGTTTATATAATTTTTAGCTTGAGTGAGATTCGAACTCGGGATCTCCGGATTCGAATTCCATATTGCTATCCACACCACCGTACTGACGGACAAATTGTATATTGTAAGAGTAAGTTTTTTTTTGTATCATTTTATGGTTATATAATAAAAATTATATAGTCGTTTTCAAAGTTAGAAATTTCAAATATTACAAGAAGCGTATTTTACCATTATCGCAACTTTTCATTATCTCCCTATAAAATAGAGAAAAATTTTCCCTTTATTTTTGTTATTTTCTAATCCTGGCGGTAACCCAATTTATCCTTTATAATTGAAATTAATTAATATTAATTAAGTATGTACTGTAAAAAGTACTAATTAAATAAAGTATATAGTAATAAGCAAAAATAAATCTTTCAACAAGTTTTAAAATAATAGTAATTTATATATTAAGGGAAAAAAGTTCGTGAGGGCGTAGCCCGAGGGATGCAATCGCATGAAGAAAATATGTTATATACGATATTTTCTATACAAACGGAAAATTCTTTTATTTAACAAAAGAGACGTGACACTGCCAATGACCTAAAATCACTTTATTGCCCTTTGGAGTACTTGTCATTTTTATTTCCCTTATACCAATGGCTTTGAGTCACTTTATTTCCCTAGGGAGTACTTGTCATTTTTATTTTTCCTCAGTAAATATGATATAATATATTAAGTAATGATTTTGATAAGAATAAAGGTAACATTATTTACCGGTTGTATATAGAATAAGATAGGTGACTCAGTGGTATCGATTTTCACCACGTTAAAACTACCCCTGTGGCTAGTTCACCACTAACATCTTTGGGGCCGTGATTTGACGACTTGTAACCGCAACTTTATGCTTATAAATATATCACTTACCGTGATCTGCTACAGGAAAGTACTACATCCAATAATGAGTAAAAGGCGTGATGATATATATATATTTATTTTTGTATGCAAAAAGTATTATTTGCAATTTGCAACCTGTTTAAATAGAATACTAGAACTCATTCAAATATTACCTGATCCTACATATTCACCATCTCTAATTATATTTAAATTATAGTCCAAACACACGTACTTGCACCCTCATTGGGATTGGACACGAGATACTAGGCTCATCAGTGTAATCTGCGCTGTACCATGAATAGAAGAGATTAAATCTTATATCGTCCTGCAGTTTCGGACATATTAAAATGGAAATATTCATGTGTACTAACGCGGTCGCGCAAATGAAACTGTTCTCTGCTGAGCCGAGCTCGGCTGCGGACAACGAGAACTGGGATTAGAGTAAAGTGCTCGTACTACGTCGAATAGATCTAAATTGATTTTGTAATTATTTGGATTGTTGGAATGAGACTGTTTTCGGATTGTTCAGTGAGTGTGTTTTTGTGGTTGCTCATTTCATTTAGCTTCAAGCTAAATTTGTTTTTTTAACAATAGAAAATTTTGTTTTGTAATTATTATATTTAATTGGACAATATTGGTAATAAATGAATTTTATAAAATCAAGAGATTTTAGTTCTTTCTACTTCCTTGTACGAAGTAAAGGAAGTATTGTAATCGCGAAAATTTTCGGTTCTCAGATTTCAACGGAAATAGGTGTTTTGGCCCTCTCTGAATCCATTTTGACTAATTTCGTCGTGACGTCTGTACGTACGTATGTATCTCGCATAACTCAAAAACGGTAAGCCGTAGAAAATTGAAACTTTATATTTAGGATTGTTATAACATCTAGTTGTGCACCTCCCTTTTTGGTCATTATACTGCTACCGGAAGTGGTACTTTACTTGAAGCCTATAATAGATTTTCATGAAAAACTATATTCAAATATAATTTAAAACTTTCCAAATTTGGTATATAAGACTACTATATCAATGGAAATAACATAATAGATTTTGGTTAAAATAGACTAACCGGAAATGGCACATTACATGAAGCTGCTAACAGTTTTCCTTGAAAAAAATGGTATTTTAATTTTAGAAATAAATGCTGCAAATAAAAGTTTTAGAGAATTAAATTCTGCGTCTAGCACATTAAGAATTTTTAAATTAGCTTTCTGCATAAACGATATATATAAATTTAAATATTATATATTTTATTTGGGCCATTTTCAAGCAATAGTGTAAAATAACAATTAAATACAATTTAATCCATTAACTTTTTTTTACTTCAATTATGTTAATTTAATTGTAATTTCACAATATTGCTTGAAAATTGCCCAAATTTTAGCCGAAACGTCGCCTTATTAAATTTAATTAATAAAAAAATATATAATTAATTTATAACTTTATTATTATCATGGAAAGTTTGAAATCCAACTAATATAAAAATTAAAAAATATTAGTAATATTCGAGCTCTTATTTTTAATTTAATATATAAATATATACTGGGTGTGCTCCTGATAATGTCAAATCATACAATACTAAATCGAGTCGAACTGTGAATTTGAGAATCTAGGTTTGATTCCCGCTGCCGACAACCAATTGTCATCACATTAAAATTATTCCTATAAAATATTCCGGGGGTGTAATTTGACCACAGGTACCCGCACTTCACACGCATAAATATATCACTTAGCGAGATCTGCTACAGCAATTTGCCACATTTATTTATTCTACAGTTTAGTTAACATATTTTCCGGGCATCATTTAATATTTCGTGTTGCGTGAATTTTGTAGCACTCTGTAAAAGCATAGATGAAAACTGCTACTGTAAAGAAATTAAAAATTAAGTTCAATGACATTAATGTTTGCGTTTGAGATTAAACGTAGAGTTTCTATAAATAAATCATTAATAGATAGTTGTTTAAATATGTTATTTGCACTTAAATAGTGAGTAACGGATTTTAAGAATAACATGTTGACAATAGCGAGTTTCACCCGAGTGTTTCTGTAGAGTTGTAAATATTTCATGTAGGAAATTGTTTGTGAAATGAAAACGGGACTCGCGAATCGATTTTTGCAACAATTCTTTTCATGGAGGTTTTTGTTACTTGGCTTAAGAGGATAACTTTAAGCTAAAAGAATTTCGGATGAATATTTTAATAGATTCTTGCGAGTATGGAAAGGGGTGTGTGGTGTGTGGTATAGTCAAAAGAGAAATTACATTTTATCAAAGCAGGTAGATTCTTAGTTTCTTATTTATATTTTAAATTGAAAATATTTAACAATTTATTACATATTTTATAAATAATTAATGGTGGAGCTAATGATGATATATTTATATTTCTCCTGAATTTTACTTTTTACCTTTAAAATATTACAAAATAAAACTGCGGAAAATTTGCTATAAATTTACTTATAAGTAAATTATTATTACATATGCACTTGGAGATTCAATGCTATTGAGCGTATTTTCATATCTCGTTTAGTTTTTAAGATATAACATCTGAAAAACTTAAATTTCCGGAGGGTGCATCTCAAAAACTAAATAAGTTATTAAGATGCGCTCAACGGCGTTCAGCAATTTTTATTTTTCAATAAATTTTCAGCAAATAACTTGTTTGAAAAAAACTAGTGCTCAGATGTCAACTTCTGACCCAATTAGGCGGAAGACAATCTTTTATTTAATTTAATTGGCATAAAATAATAAGCAACTATATTTAAAATTACGCTATTTAGACCCATCTTGTATTTCTCATATAAAATTACCATAATAATAGTAATAACAATAATGTAATTCATTAATTTTTAAACCGTGAATTTTATTTACTTTTCTTTGCGCATGCAATATTTGCATTATAGGAAAAAGTTTATACTCCAACAAAGAAGAATGATGTTTCTATTAAAATCAGGGTTCGAAGATATATATCGATCGATATATATCATGATATTTATTTTGATATATATCGTCATATTTTTGCAATGATATATATCCATTATATAAAAATATCAAATAGTTTTTGAGATATAACCTCCGGAGAAGTGAAGTTTTTCGAATTTTTCAGTTTTTCTACTTTTCCGAGGCTATATCTCGAAAACTAAATGTGATATGAAAACGCGGTCAACGGCATTAATTTTCTCGTGCTTCAGTTAACTTATAAACATAGTTTCAGAGATTTTTATTTTTTTTCAATTTTCCGCCAAAAAAATCGCAAAAAGCGGTTTTTTAACATTTTCTCGAAAACCAGAAGTCATATGCATTTGAAGATTGCACCACTGGATTCAGTGGGTCAAAATACATATGTATGTAAATTTTCGTTTTAATAATCCTACGATTAAGGATTTTTGGTAAAATTGAAATAAAATCTGAAAAAACCAAAGGGGTACCCCTTAGGAAATAATTAAAAATATTAAATTGCATAAAATTGTATGAAAATTTGCTTATAAGTCAATTCGGACACGGGGAATTCAACGCCGTTGAGCGCATTTCCATATCTTGTTTAGTTTTTGAGATATAGCCTCCGGAGAAGTGAAATTTTTCGAATTTTTCAGTTTTTCTACTTTACCGAGGCTATATCTCGAAAACTAAATGTGATATGAAAACGCGGTCAACGGCATTAATTTTCTCGTGCTTCAGTTAACTTATAAACATAGTTTCAGCGATTTTTATTTTTTTCAATTTTCCGCCAAAAAAATCGCAAAAAGCGGTTTTTTAACATTTTCTCGAAAACCAGAAGTCATATGCATTTGAAAATTACACCACTGGATTCAGTGGGTCAAAATACATATGTATGTAAATTTTCGTTTTAATAATCCTATGATTAAGGATTTTTTGGAAAATTGAATTAAAATCTGAAAAAAACAAAGGGGTATACCTTAGGAAATAATTAAAAATATTAAATTGCTTAAAATTGTATGAAAATTTGCTTATAAGTCAATTCGGACACGGGGAATTCAACGCCGTTGAGCGCATTTGCATATCTTGTTTAGTTTTTGAGATATAGCCTCCGGAAAAGTGAAATTTTTCGAATTTTTCAGTTTTTCTACTATTCCGAGGCTATATCTCAAAAACTAAATGTGATATGAAAACGCGCTCAACGGCATTAATTTTCTCGTGCTTCAGTTAACTTATAGACAGGGTTCGAAGATATATATCCATTATATAAAAATATCAAATAGTCTATAATAAATACAGTATACCTCTCATTATTACTTTCATAAATTCTGTTAAAATTATATTCTAAAGAAAATTCTTACTTTACTAGCTTTTGACTAACTTCACATCAACGACATAAATCCAAATTGTGTGTCATTTGTGATGTCATTAATGGCAAAGTCTGAACCATTTCCAAAATTTTTATTTGGTACTCATTTTAGAAATACAAATCCTTTAATATGGTGGAAAAGTGTAACTATCAATGAGTCAGAGTGGCCAAATAAAAGTACATTTATTGAACTATGTGAACAGTTCTTCTTCTGATGGCACTACAGCCCAAATCGGGCTTGGGCCTACCGGACACACCGAGCCGCAGTTTTTACACTGCCGTACTGCCGGTTTTCGTAGTCAAATGTATTTAAGGCGAATAAGTGACTAATTTATAGCGCCCGAGTGTGATAAATACATGTAACTGTATTTTTTATATTTTACGACAAATTACACATTGAACAGTTACACACTGCTGTAACAGCCACAGCAGGGCTGGAACGATATTTCTCCACTTACGTAATTGTCTCGGTAACGACAAAGATTAGATTTTATGTTTAAATATTTAAACCAAAAAGAAACTACAAAAAAAAAACTAATTTAGATTGGATTTGGCCAAATGAGTCTGTATCTGCAACGCTATGTTCAGGAAGTTCATCAGAAGATGATGATTTGCCCCTATTTAGGATATAGAATTATTTAAATATTCTTACTATTCTTAATACTATATAATATTTGTGTATCCATTCAATGTATATTTACTTTTTTTCATTACCTATGTTAATTTTTTATTTAGGAGTAATAATTTATTTTGTATTTCCTATTGTGATAATAAATGATAATAAATGTGTACAAAAACTAAAATTAAAAAATAAATATCCAAAAAGTGATATTTATCTGATATATATCCTATATATCAGATATTTTGATATTTATTATAAATATCATGATATTTACGAACCCTGATTAAAATACATAAAATGTTATTGTCATTCAAACAAAGAATTTCGTTTATTATTTATTTAACTTTTTTACATTTATTTACTTTAATACCATTAGAAATACATTTTATTTGTCCATAAAATGATAAATATTGAGTCACAGAATTACGTCTCGTACTTTACATTTTTTATTAATATTGTTTCTTTGACTGCTCTACATATCGAGTGTATCTATTTTTTTTGTGACCACCCCTAAATTCGTCCTTTCTGATCACGTTTTAAAATGAAAAATAACTTAACCTTACTTTTTAAATTAAATAATTTTTAAAACTTTACATTTTGTTGTTGTCTCAATTTGCGATAAACTCTTAAATACTCGTTTTTTATACATTTGTAATTAAAGAGACTTTTATAAAACTTGTTACATAATATACTATTAACAATTTAAAACAATACAATAATATATAATGAAATTTGTAGAATAAATACAGTCGTAACTTTGGATATACGATAGAAATCCAATGACAAATGATAGAAAACTTGTCATGAATTCATAATTGCGTTAGTTTGGATAACACGGAATATGTTCACGTATTCATCTGAGTATGAAGTGAAGTTTGCAGACAAACTGCCGCTGGTGCCGCTGGTGCCAGTGGTGCCAATGGTGCTGATGCAGAACTGAGATGCAACAGTTTAAATTCCAGCGAACAAAAACTGGAGTCACTTTGTCGAATATTCGCAACGGTACAATTCAACATCAACACATTCACGACCCGAGAGCTTCCAGAGCGAATTGTACTTTGACGATCAAAAGTTTTCACAAACATTTTACATTTTCAACTTGTGGAATTATTTAACAGGAAATTGAAACTTGTGTTTGGTATATCTGATATTGTTAAATTTTAATTATTAAAAACGTAAAAAATATCATCGAATAATAATGTCTATTAAACTATTTAAAAAATAAATCTATGTCCAGATAATAATAATAATAATTGTAGTTTAAGAAAATATATAAAATATTGCAGATACTACAAGTAATAACTTTTAATTAGTTTATATTAATTTTTTTTATGAGCCTTGTAAAATTTTACAGGACTATGTGCTATAATTATACCATTACTTAGTTAACACAAATACCTATAATGTGTCATTTACATAGATATTAAATGCACGCTTATTTCAGTAGTTACCAGGGATACAAACAAAACAGAAACTTGTTATTTTGACAGTTAACAGAACAAATTTATTTTTAGTACGTATACGTTTTTTAATAATTTTAAGATGCAATCATAGAAAAAATGATGTATGCATTACGAGCGTAAAGTGTCTTTGTTCCTCTTACCATGCTTGAGTAACAAAGAATAACTTTACGCTGTTAATACACAAATAACTATTTAATTTGTAGAATTGTAGAATGACAACGTGCCAAAAAGATATTAAATGCGCGCTTATTTCAATAGTTACCAAGGAAACAAATAAAACAGAAACTTGTCATATTGACAGAACGAATTTATTTTCAGTACTTATGTATACGTTTTTTAATAATTTAAAATGCAATCGTAGAAAAAAATTATGTATGTACTAGGACCATAAAGTGTCTTTGTTCCTATAAGAATAAAGAACGTAGACACTTGATGTAGTTTCACAAAAATTTTTCTTCTTTGTTCCTTTTGGACTATTGGAGCTCTCGCCTTTGGCCCGCGCGCGCGTTGTACAAAATCATTTTACGCTCTTAATACACAAATAACTATTATAAATTAACACAAGTTTTGAAGCAAAATTCACTGATTAACTTAAACTCGTCATCACATAAAAACTAGTAAAAATTCAGAGAACATCAAACGAGAGTTTTCATCATTCATCTTAACTCATAAGTTCTAAGTCTACCTCACATATTCTTGATTACTTTTCTTCAAATTCCCCGTTTCATTTCACGTTGGCCATGCGTTGATATTCTCTCTCAGTGACGGCGAGTGGAGCGGGGCCCGAGAGGCACTCGACCTCGAGAGCTAGTGACAGACGTCGCGACGCGACATCCGGTCCCCGTATCCCCCCTAGCTTGGAGCGACGTCGCCGCTGACTGCACCTGTCTCGTGTTCTGGATTAGTGTTGTTGCATGTGATATTTTTAAACGTCCTAGTTATTTAGTCTAATTGTTGGATTTTGAATTTCTGTTTTTGGAATTGGGGATGAGTCATAAGACGTTGGGTAATAATAAACAAAAAACTATGTTTATGTATATACTGAGAAAAATTTATTGCTTTTTTAACGATCTGCCAAGTGCCCAGTTGCTAATAGCAATGGTCGGAAAAGAGCGTTGGTCCACAATTGTTTTCTTTTCGTTATTAAATGACATTCGAAAAGCCTTATTTTTACTTCCTTGTACGAAGTAAAGGAAGTATTGTAATCGCGAAAATTTTCGGTTCTCAGATTTCAACGGAAATAGGTATTTTGGTCCTCCCTGAATCCATTTTGACTAATTTCGTCGTGCCGTCTGTACGTACGTATGCACGTACGTACGTACGTACGTACGTATCTCGCATAACTCAATAACGGTAAATCGTAGAAAATTTAAACTTTATATTTAGGACTGTTATAACATCTAGTTGTGCACCTCCCTTTTTGGTCATTATACAACTACCGGAAGTGGTACTTTACTTGAAGCCTATAATAGATTTTCATGAAAAACTATATTCAAATATAATTTAAAACTTTCCAAATTTGGTATATAAGACTACTATATCAATGGAAATAACATAATAGATTTTGGTTAAAATAGACTAACCGGAAGTGGCACATTACATGAAGCTGCTAACAGTTTTCCTTGAAAAAAATGGTATTATTTTAATTTTAGAAATAAATGCTGAAAAAAATGGTATTATTTTAATTTTAGAAATGAATGCTGCAAATAAAAGTTTTAGAGAATTAAATTCTGCGTCTAACACAATAAGAATTTTTAAATTAGCTTTTTGCATAAGCGAGATATCTAAATTTAAATATGATATATTTTCTGATTTAAAAAAAAATAAGTTTGCTATGGATTAGAACAAAAAATAAAAGATTTAATGTCAAATATGTGCAATTAAAAAATATCTATAGTTTAATACGCGTACAAGGAAGTCGTGTGGTGTCCACATCAGATTTTTTAACTAAACAGAAGAAACTGTAGTAATATGCCTCAAATATATATACAAAAATTAGATTAAATTAATAAATAAAATAAATAAATATATCATTACGTCTTTTACCTATTACTGGGTGTGGCACTCTGCCTAAGCAGATCTCGATAAGTAAAATATTTCTAATATATTAATAAGAATGATTTAAAATCAAATAAAGTCTATTCCATCACATATCAATCAACAAAATATTAAATGTCAAAATTTATTGATTGAGTTTTACAAATTTGTAAGTATTAAATAGCACTTTATGGAGTACATACTTGCAAATTAGTGAAATTGGGTCGATATGTGAATTTGAGAAGCAGGGTTCAATTCCCGCAGCTGACCAATTAAAATTACCCTTATGGCTCCCTCACCACTAATATCTTCGAGGGACGTAAATTGACAGTTTTCGTGCTACTATACAGATAGGTTAAAGTAATGAATATAAATGAAGAAACATTAAACATTGAAATAACTGTTACACAACTTCAATTAAATAAAATAAATTTTAATATTTTCTAATTTTTAATCATGACTGTAACCTAGCAAGTAATATCCAATTATTTCTGCGAATTTCAAAATAATTATTTTTGCGTTGTAATTAGTACATTAAATATTATATATCCTTAATGTTTTTGCAATAATTTTGACACACCCTATGTATCACATACCCTGATCTGCTATGGTAGAGTACCACATCCAATAATGGGTAAAAGACGTGATGATATATTTATTTTATTTTAATTAGCACTTTCTGTGGTTTGATAGAAAATTTAAAATGCATATAAGTCCATTATAATTTATATATTTTCAAGTACAAGAATCTCAATCTGTCTGCTTATTAACCATATAAGAATAAGAATAAAAGAATGAAGATATCTTCAAACATTTAGCAAGTTCATTATGTCTTCAACCGTATTTATTTTCCCGCCAAGTTAATGTCTGATTTTATCCAGAGCGGTGTACAGTAATTTGAATCAAATTAGAGAAATTCAAACCGAGAGGATGAGAACCACCACGCAATTTGTAACTACAACACAGTGAGGTGGAGGCAGCGGCGGCAGTAGCGACGCAACCAAGACGCAGACAACATCAGCGCGGCTGTGTCCGACCGTGTAAACTTTTCCCGAACCTGAATCCTGAATCTTAATGAACTAATTAGCGTTCGGAGTGTGTACTTCTTCCTGCTGGAGTTAATATTGCTGATTGCAGCAACTTAAACACTTTTCTTTTATGTTTTTGGATGAAAAGAATTTTTAGAATGATGCTTGGAATAAGAGTGCTACGTTTTAAATTGAGAGATTAACAATTTAGATGTAATTCTCTCAACCATTTGAGAGCAAATAAATATTTTCTACCATTTTTCACTAATCAAATCAATTCGTTTTGACCTACGGACTCCAAAATAATACGTTTCGTGCAACGCAATATATTTGATAATTTTGAACACACGTGTTTGTATTTTATATGAAAATATAGTTATTTGTGTATTAAGAGCGTAAAGTGATTGTTTGTTACTCGAATACGGCTGCAATAGTGCAAGAGGAACAAAGACACTTTACGCTCGTGATACACACATAATTTTTTCTACAATTGCATCTTAAAATTATTTAAAAACGTATATGTATTGAAAATAAATTCATTCTGACAACTGTCAATATGACAAGTTTCTGTTTTGTTTGTACCCTTGGTAACTATTGAAATAAGCGCGCATTTATAATCTTTTTCGCGCGTTGCCATTGGAGTCGCGCAAAAAAGATATTTTTCGATTGTTCCACAGACAATGTCAACTTTACGATGACAAATGAGAGCGTAATTGTCTACTTTTCATAGTAATCGTAGAAAAAAGCTTTTGTGGTTACTTCCGATAATATGTTTTATATTACCATGGATACTTCATCGCCTTTTTGTCTTACATGGTGATAAATAACATTCTTTAAATAGCTTTCGTTTCCTATAAAAAAAGTTGAAATAATAGTGGGTGTAAACAACAAATCTTCTTCTTCTGATGGCGCTATAGCCCAAATCGGGCCTGGGCCTACCGGACACACCGAGCGCAGTTTTTACGTTTTTACACTGCCGTACTGCCGGTTTTCGTAGTCAAATGCTACATTATTTGAGGCGTATAAGTGACTAGCTTATAGCTCCCGAGTGCGATAAATACATGTAGCTGTATTTTTTTTATATTTTACGACAAATCACACATTGTCGACAGGCGGATTCGAACTGACGAACCTTGGTTCAGGTGACGTCACAGTATGTTAAGAGATGTGCCTTAACACGCTCGGCCACCGCGCCTGCCTAAACAACAAATATTGAAGTAAAATTGAACTTGAAATTTTACTTCCTGTCGTGGCATCTCAATTTATTCTATTTGTTCAAGTTTATTTAATATTTCAACAAAACGTAGTAAACCTCAAGATTGGTGTACGTAAAAACAACCAAAAGTTGAAATATTCCATTGCTTGTAATTGTTCGCTGTCCATCTGAAACTTTTTCTCGGGGAGTAAAAAGAGGCGAGTAACTTCACCGCAGTGTTCGCTCTCCAGCTCCACTAGCATCACAACTCGCGAACGGTTTTCATCAAACGTTGTTTTTTCTCTTTTATGGTGAAATAGGCAGCATCCAATTTAAACGCTCAGTTGGCCGTTGAGTAATGATTCCGTTGGCGATGGTGAGATCCACTGAAGAGTGAAATCCAAGATATGCTCGGCTAAATATGTCACGGTGAAAATAACTTCATCGGTGCGACCGCGAAGAGCAGTCTCATGACGTGACAGCTCCTAATTTAAAGGGTTTTATTTATACGCGGCGACCGAGCAGCACCTGAGCTCTTTATTGACACTTGCGGTAAAAATTTGTCGCTTGAGAAGATGTGCTGCAGCTGGCTGGATTCAAGGACGGTACGAACATGATGACTCATGGAAATTGGTTGAAAGCTTGAATCACTAATATAAATAAATATTATCTAGTTTTTTTGACGCTACGCCTCTGTATTTGTATAGCTTCGTGGGTGATATACAGGTGTATTTTACGTAAGAAATTATGCTATTAACTACTGAAGTAATTATTTTTAATAAGGAAAATAATAATATTATATGAATAACAAAAATATTATAGATTTAGATATTAAGTCAAGACGCACATCAAACTACATAATCAAAATATACTATTTCTGGTGTAACCGGAAATAGTCACAACTTTCTCATTTTAAATAGAACACTTCTATATTTTTCAAAATTTGGGTTCGACATTTATTTATTTATTTATTTATGTTACGGTGTACAACAGGAATTTAATCCCAATTACAATACAGTAGAGCCGCAGTGTGGTAGTTTATAGAATTTTTTAGTTTTAGTGAGAATCGAGCTCGGGATCTCCGGATTCGAATTCCATATTGCTATCCACACCACCGTACTAACGGACATCCTAAATTCAATCATGTATAACATGTGCATTATTCATTATAAATTAGTGTAAAAAATAACTAAATTAATTAAATTACTCATTATTCATATATCTAAGTTGCTTCTAAAAACAATGCATAAAATAATAGTATATTTTGTCCACGGACAATGCCAATAACAGCGTCTGTTAAAACAATTTTTTTCACGACCTAGTACAAAAGTTGGATTCTATGGCATTAAATTCGTGATAAAAATAATACATTTTAACCCGCTGTGACATTTCTAAAAGCGATGTTACTAAAATGAGCATTTTCTCCCGTTGCTAATAAGTATAGTAGAAAAAGTGTATTTTAATGTCATTGTTAAAATAAAATATTTTAGTTCTGTAGTCAAAATAAAACAAAATTTCAATTTGTCAATATATTTATTTAGAATTTTTATATTATTCATAAGAAAAGTATTGGTTTTAATTTTTTTATCGTGGATAATACTATATTATGTAACAAATTTATAAACGTCTTTTTACTTATGAGTTTTTTTTAAGGGTTCATAAAACTAGTTTACTTTTTTTTTAAGATTGTAAATAACGACCACGCAAAGTTTAAAGTTTTATGAATTAGTATTTTAAAGTTAAATTTTATTATGATAGAAAAATTCGGATGACACTTGAAAGAATTATTTGAAAAATAAGGCTACGTTAGACACTATGACAGAAGAATTCGGTTGATGCCATACGTCGGACACAGGTGACGTGGTGTAGCGGTTAGCATCTCTGCCCGGCAAGCGGAGGGTCCCTGGTTCGAATCCAGGCGTCATCCGAATTTTTCTGTCATAAAAATTTAACTTTAAGATTAAGTTACAATGAACTTCACCCCGTGTTTAATATCTTCAACCGTTTCTAAAACTTTTGAAGCCACGGCTTAAATATGGCAATTCTTCTATAGTTGATTTGACCAATAGTAATTTTTGCATGAAGTATTAAACAAACAATTCTAACCCTAATTACTTAACACCTGAAAAATGTTCCAATTTCCAATACCACCCTGCAACTCTGTTCGAGTAAATTAGTGAATTTCAGCAACATTCGCCCGAAGTCTAGATTCATTCCGTGATTCCCAAACTTCCGCCATCGTCATCCAAACTTCGGTTTGTAGGAATTTGATTTCACCCTCGCTTCGGATAATTACTATCAGCGTCCCCGCCGCCCAACCCCTCACGTTCCTATGTCGCGACTGAGTGTGATAAGACAAGTCGGCGCCTTGAGAAGGTAAGGTGATAAGTTGAACGGTCATATTTTAGTCTAGAATGTGACAGCACTTTGAAATATTTCTACGGACTTTAGATCTGGAATTGCACTGTAATGGCTGTTATGTTTAGATGAGTTATTATAAGTTTTAATTTTCTTTTAGATTTTAAGCAGCTATAAATTTTACCTAAATATTCTATTATTTGAAACGAATTTAATTATAGTTATTTTTGTGTGCGCAAATTGAGTGTTTTTATGTTGCGCGTAAGAATGTTACTTTTAGTCATTCGAACGCGCAAAAAACAAGAATTTTGGCCACTTAAGACAAACAACATTTTTTCTACAACTGTAAATAAAGAATAATACAATAATTATTGATTTATTTAAGTAAATTGAAGAAAAACAATCAACAAAAATATTAATTTGATACTATTGATGTGTTGAAACCTGACAACAAATAATTTGGGAGCGTGCGTGAGATACTTATTTTGCGCACTAGAATACAAAACAGTGCGCAAAATACTCATAATAATACGCAAAATACGCGTTGTCATGGTAATGTAAAAGATGAAAAAATCAAGTACTTCGCGTATTGATATTAGTGAAAAAAATTAACATTTTTGACAGTTGTAGATAAATTAATTTTTACTCTCATTTCACGCACTTAATACAAAAATTATTATTTAATATATTTACTTGAAAGCATTAAATTTTTACTTTTACCAAAATCAAACAAGCAAACTATCTTTAAGTAAAATCTCCCATCGTAAAGATTGCTTCTTCTTCTTCTTCTGATGGCACTACAGCCCAAATCAGGCCTAGGCCTACCGGACACACCGAGCCCCAGTTTTTACACTGCCGTACTACGGGTTTTCGTAGTCTAAGTGACTAGATTATAGCGCAAAAACAAATTATGCAAAATAAAAAAGTATCTATAAAATCAGAAGATCTAGTATGTCCTTATACTTGGAAACCAAATTTGTAGATAAATATATAAAACTATGGGGTAGATGGCTCAGTGGTATCGAGTCGACTTGTGGATCTTGAGAACTCTGGTTCGATCCCCACAGCCGACAAACAATTTTCACCAATTTAAATGTACCCCTGTGCCTCTCTCCACTAATATCTTTGAGGGCCGTGATTTGACGGCTGGTAACCGCATTTCATGTACAAAATCTATCAATAACCGAGATCTGCTTAGGCAGAGTGCCACACCCAGTAATGGGTAAAAGACTTGATGATATATTTTTTATATTTTATGTACCTATACAGGGTGGTGAATCGAATTGCGCACCATAGCGTTTTCAATGCTATTTTTCAAATGTTCAATTATTGGCTTCCCTAATTATTTTATGCAAAAAAGCATCAAATAAAAGTTTTAGGGCATAAATTTCTGTATCTAAATCAATAAACATAATTTTTATTATATGCTGTGTAACGACAGAAATTAAATATTAAAATGTGAAAAGTTGTGTTGAAAATATAGACAGCCATGGAATTGAACAATAAAATAAATTATTGCTTGGCGTTTTAACGTCAACGATTGACAAATAAAATGTCCAACATTGTCGTTTTGACAGATAAAACGCGAAGCATTTATTTATTTTTTGTTCAATTCCATGGCTCTGTATTTTCAACACAACTTTCGACATTTTAATATTTAATTTCTGTCGTTACAAAGCATGTAATAGAAATTATGTTTATTGATTTAGATGCAGAAATGTATGCCCTAAAACTTTTATTTGAAGCTTTTTTGCATAAAATAATTAGGGAAGCAAATAATTGAACATTTGAAAAATAGCATTGAAAACGCTATGGTGCGCAATTCGATTCACCACCCTGTATAGAAAACTATAGACTGATGACTTTCCATGTTTGTATGCAGTAGATTCCATAAATTTTAATTCAGTCAAAGTCGTTTAATAAGCAAACGAGTCAAACACTCAAATAGTCCAAGAGTAACATAATCCTAGAGTTTGCTAGAGCAACTAACGAATGTTCAATTACCGCAGCAGCACGCGTTGCGTGATAGAATGTGCATGCCGATGCCACAGCAGTTGCGAACTGCAGACTCAAGCCATGCAATTCGAACATTTAATGAAATAAATTTATGTTTACATAAATAGTGTAATCGGTATACAACGAAGAGTTATTTGCCATCATGACGCTTCTGCCGTTTCGATGAACATTTCTTCTCACTTTTCATGCTAATTGCATTTATGCAACTAATATACCTATGTAAGGATAAACGAGCAGAAAATAGGGGTTTCATTAAATGATGATTTTCACCAATTTAAATCTACCCCTGTAATAGCTTTGACGTCTGGTAACCACACTTCACGCGAAAAAATATATCACTTATCGAGATCTTCTTAGGCAGAGTGCCACACCTAGTAATGAGTAAAAGGCGTGATGATATATTTATTTTATTTATTTATGATTGATTTTTGTGTTTTATTTGAAAAATGAACAAATCTAACAAAACCTTAACGTTCGTCCGAATTCAATTAAACTTCTTCTTCTTTATGAAAGAAAGTAATCTTTTCTTCTATAAGGAAGAATCATTTCTCGTTGTTTGCGTTGTAACTTACGAGTAAACGGAAATAGTATATTGTAATACTAGTGAGGAAAGGATTTAATTGCAAAATGAGTACGAAAGTTGAAGTACGAGCGATAGCGAGGTTTCCAATAGTACGAGTTTTGCAATGGCCCTTTCCCACGTGTGTTACAAACTATTTTTTTCAACATTAAATATAAAAATGACATTTTTACGTTTGCGATACAACAAATTTAATAAATAAATAATTAAATAAATATATCATCACGCCTTTAACCCATTATTGGTTGTGGCACTCTGTCTAAGCAGATCTCGGTATATATTTTTTCGCGTGAAATGCGGTTACCAGCCGTTAAATCACGGGCCCCAAAGATATTTGTGCTGGAGGAGCCACAGGGGTAAATTTAAATTGGTGAAAATTGTTTGTCGGCTGTGGGAATCGAACTAGGGTTCTCAAGATCCACAGGCCGACTCGATACCACTGA
This sequence comes from Pterostichus niger, assembly GCA_947425015.1. Lineage (NCBI taxonomy): Eukaryota > Metazoa > Arthropoda > Insecta > Coleoptera > Carabidae > Pterostichus > Pterostichus niger. The sequence goes on from OX380339.1 coordinate 5,456,053, forward strand.
GCTATCTACTCCATAAATTTAATAAGTATTTTATATAAATCAAAGGAGTTACATACATACATACATACATAACATCACGCTATATCCCATTAAATGGGGTAGTACGAACCCGTCAACATTCTCATCCTGACACACGATACTTGATTCGACCACATTAACACTTCCTCCATACAAACTCTTTCTTTTCTCACAACCAAAATCCATCAACACACAACAAACATTCATCCATTCGCTCCTGTACACTGCGCTTGTTTCTGAAGATGGTCTCCACACAATTGCAGGTAAACACTCAAAGGAGTTGTAATACACAAACGTAAAAATGTAATTTTTACGTTTGCGATACAAAAAATTTAATAATTATTTTATATAAATCAAAAAAGTTGTATTTGCAAATGCACATCACGTTTCCTTGGCCACCATGTCAAATAACATTTTCCTCACTTCATTTATTTGTGTTAGTAACAGTTTTCCTCACTAGTGAGAAAAGTTATTTACTTTCATCACTAGTGAGGGAAACGGTTACTACCATAAATAAATTATGAGAAAAATGTCATTTTTAAAAGTCATGTTGAAGAAATGAAATTTTCTGTCTCAAACGTGAACTACGCGTGTGTCGATTATTACATAAAAGTAACGAGTTGTATTTTGGTTGGCAGAGCACAAATATGCAATTAACTTGTCAATCGTACAGTTAGATCAATAGATCCTTGATCGTTTATTTGTCCAGCTGAAACATGAGTTAAAACCACAAATAACAGTATCTAGAGCGCGGCGTTACTGAAATAAACATTCGCGAATCTCCGAGGTATCTTCTGCTTAGTTTCGCAAATGCCCCGGTACGTTTTTTTCCCCGCGGTGGATTCTTTATGCGACGTACGTACATGCAATTAATTTAATAAAATACTTATTTCTCTTTCGTCAGTTGAACACCATTAAGAACTGTGTAAGACGCGTTCCTTCTTTAATTCCTTTTCTTTTCCCAATTAGACCGGTATTTTTATGCGCGGGACGTTCATTCTACACTGACTGCAACGAAAATAAATTATATGTACGTCTTCCAGTTTTCACTCCCTTTTCGCTCATTACCACGACGCGTTCAACGGCACTTTTGGGAAATGAATAACTTTGGGGACTTGTCTTAAGTTTGGGTGATATCTCAGTGACGTCCCGATGGGCAGGAAAAAGGGCAGACTTCCTCTTGCACACTAAACACGCCTTTTCAAACTAATGATACATCTCCTAACGCTCTATTTTACTTTCACAAAAAGAGGATTTTCACATTTCTGTTCTAATTTTATCAGAGGGTCGTAATTTATACTTGCACTTCATTGGCGCACGTGGCTTTAGTTAATTATAGAAATGCATATAATGCATTCAACTATAAATATATTAATATAAAATAACTTAACATGATATAATGCTTTGGCCATGAAGTAAAAACAAAACTAATATATAATCATTTCTTTATTTTATTCATTTTTTAGTATCATAGTTTTCTATATTTACAAATAATTTAATTTCATAATTATTGACTTGATAATTTAGAAGACATGTGAATGCTCTTTTACATATATTTTATGGTGCAGTCTTTGAATGCTATTGAGACATAAAACTAAAATGGGCCTATATTTGATTAATACTTACAATAAGATACAAATAAAAACAATCACACATTTAAATAATAAAATATCAAAATAAACACTTGTCTAAGCCTCCAAGTCACCTTATGAGGGCATCGTCAGAGGCTGGCCAGCACAGTTTGATATTTTATTATTAAACCTAGTTTCACCAAGTGAGCATTTAAAGACAATTACTTTTGTCTTTGTTGTTTTTTATACACATTTAAATATCTAATTTAACACAATGATATATTTATGTGGTAAAAATTGATTGTCGATTGGGGGTTCTTAAATCAACAGTCCGGCCCAATACCTCTGTTATTATTATTATTAAGACTAATAATAAACGATTTAATTAATTTTAATGTACATTTAAAATTTAATTTTTAGCAAGCAGGAAATAAAATCGTACTTGAAATAAATATTTATTTTTTTCAAACAAATTATTTAAAAAGTCAATTTACTTTCTTTGTGACAATTTACTTTCTTTGCAAATAGTGCCCTGGAATAAACGTATGCCTGGATTTAATTAGGTATTTATAATTGACGACAAAAAATGTCACCGATTATTTAATTTGGAAGGACTTTTCAAAATGAAATATATGTAATTGGTTCAAATATAACGATTTTGGCGGACGGTGAAAGCCATACCGTTTAAATGTTACACTATCAATAAGATTCAAAATCATAAATTTGGAATTAATTATCTGTCATAATTAACAACGACAAGATTCACTGATTGTGATAAGCTCAGACATGCCCATTTATCTATCTTCGTTTTTCATGCCACGATTTGATGCCATTTCTAAAATCAAAAACCATTTGAATGTTACCGATTATCAATAAGATTTAAAATCACAAATTTGAAATTAATTATCTGTTATAATTGACACAGACAAATGTCACAAGATTGTAGTAAGCTTAGACATATCCATTATGCCTAATCTTGTTTTTCATGACACGATTTTTTTAATCACCCTATATACAAATCATTATGTTATAATTATCCGTAAGATTAAAAATCATAAATTTGAAATTAATTGTCTGTCATAATTGATGCATTTTTTTAAATTAGTCTATACGACTATATGGGCACTTGAATAGTAAGTGTGAAACGTGTAAAAATGTGTGGCACGCCACTGTACTCCCTAGTTATAACTTATGGTCATAATTTCCACTTTTCAAGTGATTCATCTTGACTATTTCCAGCCTTATTTCATGACACATGCAGAAAATATATTTGCGCATTTTAATTGGAATTTGTTTTTCCTGTTATAATTTTTAAGCTTGATAAGCTAATGCTAGTAAAGTAAAATCCTTTTTCATTTAATTAAATACTTGATTATTTACGAGTATAATATCATATATTTCCCTTGTATATTTTACTGCAACATTAAATAAATATGTTACATGGTTTTTGTTTTAAAATAAAATCTAATCTAACATGACATATATTTTTGTTATTTATTCTAGTTTTGAAACACTTGTTTCACTTTATTACTATTCAGGGTAAATAAAACATTAAATATGTATAAATATATAACGGTTATTTGCAATCTGAACCCGGAAACTATGTTTTTAAACTATTACACAAATAACTACCTGTAATAAATCTCATTGCCTCATGTTATCCTCACTATTTGATTGAAATTGAAATTGGAATTATTCTTATCAATAAAACGGACATCTGCTCTTTAGTTTTTAGTAGAGTTTGTACAAGGTGTTCCACAAAAAATGTGCCATAGGCGAATAAGAAGAAAAATACATTTTTTGCTACCTATCATTCCTGCCCTAATTGATTTATATGAAAAAGTTTTAAATACATGTTGTAGAGAATTAAATTTAGCTTCTAATACAGTTAAAATTTTACTTATTTAGTTATTATTATAATAAAGAATTTTGTAAACAGTTAAACAAAGTGATCCAAAATGATTGACCCTCATCTGATTTGACAAAGTTTGCATTATTACCAAAACTATCTTTCACGAAATAAAATGATTGTTAATTGCCCTGAAAACGCAGGAATATTTACATAATTAATGACATTTGGGTAAATCAATAGCGTTGTCGTAGTTTTTGTCATAGAAATTAAATATAGAACTGAATTATGAAATAGTATTTAAAACTTATTTATTGAAATTGTTAGATTCACAGAAAGCATATTTTCGTATTGGGATGCATAATAGAATTACTCTCTAGAGCAATGTCGCGAACAATTTCTGCAGAATTTTGTTAATTTCTGGGACATTGATTACAAAATTTTTACACTTCATATTTGTAGAGTAATTGAACGTTCTTGTAACTCTGGAAATATATGTAAAGGCAAATCAACTGGGAGACACACTGTTCTTATATAGGTAAGTTACTTTAGATTATTTACGGGATCGTTTAGAAACAAGTCCAAATAAATCATTCAGATCAAAAACATTGTTTTGTTATTTTTGAACTGATGATTTTAAGAAAAGTAACAATAAACATTTCCATCATTTTTCCGGTTTCAGGTACAGGAAAATTATAAAAATGAATGTTAAAAAATGCAAAAAAAAATCCCCTGCAATAAACTATTTAACTTTTTTGATGTAGCCAATAAAATATTCAGATCAAAAACATTGTTTTATTATTTTGGAATTGATGATTTTAAGAAAAGTGCCAATAAACATTTCCATCATTTTTCCGGTTTCAGGTACAGGAATATTATAAAAATGAATGCAAAATAATTATCTACAATAAAGTATTTAACTTTATCGATGCAGCTAATAAAATAGCATTGAAAATTCTATGGCGCATCATTCTGTTCATCACCTGTATAATTTCTTCCAATTAAAATAACACTAATATTCTTTCAATTATCTTCTTCTTCCTACAATTTTTTCAACCCTTTCCCCACAAGTATAATGTTACAATCAGCAATAAATTAGTAACTAAGTCACTTCCATCCCCGTCGAGTTCGTCTTTTGTTCCGCTGAAATGTTGGAACAAACGGTCGATCTCAGCCGAGATATGTTTACCCTGTTTGACTTTCCAGAATGCAATTGTTACGGGGTGAGACACGTGTCTTTATCTGACATCTCACGTGCCTTGGCGTGCATGCTCTTCAAATGTTTTGTTATTTCTTTGTTCTTTTTTTTTGTTTTAGGATACCTGTGTGTGTTATAACTGGCAACAGGTATCCTTAAGTATGAACGATAAAAGACAGAAAAGTTTTGGTGCGCAAACAGATAATATGAAGATTGAATTTTATTTTTTTTAATAGTTGGATTTCAGGCTTTAATTAATAGTAAAAAAGGTACAATAAATATTTATTTCAAATCCTTTTTTTATTTAACTTTGAAGGCAAAGTTTCGCCCATTATTTAGGCCATTTTAAAGCAATTTTTAGTATGAATTAACAAAGTAACAATTTAACTTTTACAATAAAAAATAACATAATTGAAAGCAAAGACAAAATAATATAAAGATAATTTTATATATACAGGCTGGTGAATATAAGGACGCACCATAGCATTTTCAATGCTATTTTTGAAATGTTCAATTATTGGCTTCTATAATTATTTTACATAAAAAAAATTAAATAGAAAAATTTCTGCATTTTTTGAAACTAATATTTATAATTTTACTCTACTACCTGTAACCGGAAAAATGACGAAAATGTTTATTAGTAATTTACTTAAAATCATCAGTGTCCTGAAATATCAAAACAAATGTAATATTAATTAAGCGTTTATTTTATTTAATACATAAAAAAGTTATTTATTATAATGACAAATTAAAATAGTAACTTTTAATTTAAAATGTAAATCTCCAATTTAAAGTTCAAACTATATTAGAGTTATACTAGCAAAAAACAGTTACCGGAACATTTTTTTTTTCAAATAATAATAAATTTTGTAATAAGTGAGTGAAATAGGTTATTAAACGCGAGTGTAATAATTTGAACGAGATCTTTTGTTTCTCTTTACAACAGTTTTATTTATTATAGTTCTAATATAATCAATACAGAAACTATTCATATTTTTATTAATATAATCACACATACAAAGTATGCAAAAATTCACCAAGAATAAATTAATTAATTCGTCTTTTGTAAAATTTATTTTTACATAAACAAACTATATAAAATATAAGAAAGAAAAATTTATAAACTAAGTGAGAGACGCAAGTAATATTTATTAAAGATTTGATAATAACTAGTCTAATTGTTTAAACAAATTAATTCATGGCATATTTTCTGTGTGTGATAATTTACTAATAAAAATATTAATAAATTTTGTATTGATCATTTTATGACTATAATGAATAAAAACTGTTTAAAGAGAAACAAAATATCTATAAAACCTTGCAAAAAATATATAGGCTGTTCCATTTAAAAATATAAAGTAGAAAACTATGTGGTCATTTTAATTAAAAATAAATTTTGTTTAATAAATTGTCGGTAATATTTAAAATAATATATATATATATATATATATATATATATATATATATATATATATATATATATATATATATATATTATATCATCACGCCTTTTACCCATCACTGGGTGTGGCACTCTGCCTAAGCAGATCTCGGTAAGTGATATATTTTTTCGCGTGAAGTGCGGTTACCAGTCGTCAAATCACGGCCTCCAAAGATATTAGTGGAGGAGGAGCCACAGGGGTAGATTTTTTAAATTGGTGAAAATTGTTTGTCGGCTGTGGGGATCGAACCAGGGTTCTCAACATCCACAGGCCGACTCGATACCACTGAGCCACCTACCCCATAAAATAATCGAGTAAAATAAAAATACAGACCAATGGACCACTCTGTATAGTATACTATATGTACATAAAAGTGTAGTTACCACTCTCAAAACTAATGATAATTTAAATTACATTTTGTAAGAATGTAATATTACTTTTATAATTTGTAGGTACTCATTTATTCTGAATAACCATCTTCTCTTCCTCTCTCTGCTCGCATTAGCTCCATCATCACAGGTGCAGAGAAATTAAAAACCCAAACACGTGTCCTAGTGAGTTTAGTGGGTTGAAGTTGGCGGCACTTGATATTTTCGCATTTTGCTCTGTACATTTATGAACATCGCGTTGGTGTCGAGCAATTAACGCATTCAATTAAAGCGAGGTGTGCTACATAAATAAACCGCTCATGTTTAACAAATCACTAAGTTGAAAAATGTGAACAGCATCGTATTTTAGCAGTGGATGATTCAAGGTATCCAAGTTGGCGAATGGCGAGCGATTTAAGTTTGTTTCGCAGCTTGCTAGATGGCTATGCATTATTCATTCACTTGTCGCGAAATCGCGCTCAGCATCAGCCTGTCATCTCGTTTTATGGTTTCATACTTGTATCTTTGTACACTCCATGAGAAAAGTTACAAGAGTCTTTTTATCTTACGACCACCATGTAATACATTCATTATACACTACTTAAAATTGTCCAAAGATATTTTAAAAATTCAACTTTTAATTAAATAAAAAATGGTTTCTTAAAATCATATTTATAAAATTAAAACTATAAATTATATTCAAATATTTTTAGAAAAATAATACCTTAGGGTATTCTTACAAATATTTGAATATAATTTATAGTTTCCATTTAAATTTTTTGAAAATATTTATTTGGAAAATAATTCGACTTATTTTGGTTACAATTTTTAACGAATGTAATTACACATCATGTTCAAAAATGTATCATTTACTTAGATTTGCTACAGTAGAGTGGGCAATATTTATTTTATTTGAGAAATGATTGCATTTACATTTATGTCTGATAAGGTTAAATAGTTTTTAAATGAACCAAGTAATAGTTATTTACGTAGTTATAAAAGAAACAATAACCAAGGAAAAAATATTAATGTTAATGTTTTTCAGCACCAATTAGAAAATATTCCACACCTCATAAAATATAATTACATACAACAACTAAAACAATCCATTTACCATGGCAATACTGTAACAAAACACAACGCCGTAAAAACTAAACAATTGACATACGATACACATAATGACATTAGCTGCTGTTATCAAGCAACCATTGACATAAACCAGTGTTTCTCAAACCAGAATTTTTTTAATATAATAGCACGTTGTCCTAGCCGAAGCTACACGACTCAAAGTTCTACAGGAATATTTTTAAAATATAAACTAAATATTTGTAAGAATACCTAAGGTATTATTTTTCTTAGAAATATTTAAATACAATTTATATTAAATCCTTTTTAAATACATACGGGTATTTATAATATAATTTATAGTTTTAATTTTACATTAAATTTTTAAAATATCCCTAAACAATTTTTTGCAGTGTATTTATGTATCAAGTACATAATATAAAACTTTATTAGACTAGACCTACTTGATGAAAAAAAGGGGCGGAAAAAATTATTTATAATGTCTCAAAGCGTAGAAGAATTCCAAAAAATTTTAAAAAAATGCATTTGATGTAAAAGATTTAATTACTTTGACTTTTATTTTTGATATTGACAGTAGTACTGTTTTGCTATTATCGTACTAGTCCAATTAAGTGTTATTTTATGGACTGTAAACTGTGTCGAATATAAACATTTAAAAAAATATATGTATCATCACGCCTTTTACCCCTAACTGGGGTCTGGCATTCTTCCATGGAAGATTTAAATAAGTGATATATTTGTGTATGTGAAATGCGGTTACCAGCCGTCAAATTATACCTTTCCTAAATATGTCAGTGGAGGGGAAGTTTAATGCAGTTGCAGAAAAATATTGCGTTCCCTTCATCCGTGCAATGTGTATGGCGTGCTTAGAATATCGTCTACCTCAGCCTTCATTGTTCGATTCGTGATTTCCCGGTCTGTAAATAAATTTATAACATTTTATGTGCACATAATAATAATAATAAAATGAAATAATAAAAAAGGAAACTAATAAGTTGAATAGTCTTTCGACCCACTTTTGGGTCGCGTCCCATAGGTTGAGAAACACTGAGATAAACATAAAGCGAACGTGAAGGTGAACAATATCGCACCATGCACTCAGTGCCTCTCTGCATTGAACGGCTGGTGGGCTGGTGGGTTGGTGGGCTAGTGCAATGTTGTTAACGTTGGGCATTTGGAAAGTTCGCACAAGACGATTTCAGCAACAGGTGCAATTAGCTCGGTGCACTGTTGCTCCAGAGCGGCAAACACACAGATTTAAAGTGGATATTATCTACAAAGCGGCACGCGGAAATTAGCACCTGTTATACTACTGCAAAAAGAGTTTTGAGAGTTAGAAAGAAGAACATTTTCTTTCGTCAATTGAACAAGAAAGAAATTCTTTTCGTACTTAGCTAAGATGGTATTTTTTCCCTGAGGAAGGAAAGTTAAATTATATTAATTGCAATTGAAAACCAGCAATATGATTTGACATTAGCATGACAAACTTTATTGAATTGCGCTACGCTTATTATGGCCATTTCATATGTCATTAAAATTCCTAATTTAAGTTTACAGAGCGATCTAGATACGTTCTTAACTAGCATAACTTAACCTTATAATATTGAATGTTTAAATAACATACTCAATTTCAATAAACAATTTTCACCAATTTAAATCTACCCCTGTGGCCCCCTTCCACTAATATCTTTGGGAGCCGTGATTTGACGGCTGATAATCGAAGAAATATATCACTTACCGATATCTGCTTAGGCCGAGTGCCACACCTAGTAATGGGTAAAAGGCGTGATGATATATTTATTTATTTTATTTCAATAAATGTATTTCATTTTATCACATAAATTCAATTTTCATAATATTTGAAGCTAATCAATAAGTGTCAAAATAAATAAATCTTGATATTTTATTATTTTAATATATTTTTTTTAAATAAAAGTTAATAAATAAGATACAGGAAATAAAGTACGAAAAACATGTATTACAATGACCAATTATAATACTTATTTTTTAATATACCATTATTAAAAATATTTAGCAAAATATTCTCGTAAATAATGATTAATTTGTATAAATCATTTTATTTCTTTTTAATTTGCCAAAGCGCAGCAGAAAAATGCGTAGAAAATGTCAAAGACAATCGACAAAATTATTAAATTTATTAAAATCTTCTCATTAAGCTTGTCATCTTGAGAACCTGAATTTTGCTTATTAAAAATAATTGAAAGCTCTCATTAATTACAAATTTGATTAAAATAACTTCAAAGCAATTTTATAATATTCATTTTCATTTGAGTGCATTTACTTATTCCAAGTCTTGCCTTAGTAAGTAATGTTTCATGTTAATTAATGTGATAATTAATACTGCATTCAATTTATGAAATGAACAGAATTGCTTGCAGCATATATAAAGATAACTGTTATCTTTTGCCACGTAATGGACTCTGCTTGTCTGGATCAAATTTACATTTTAGGATTTTAGTAATTTAATAATCACTCAAGCTTTTTGAAATGATTAAAATCAACGAGGCGCATTTTCTTTGCGGTTTTTATTTGTTGAGAAGTTTCTTTTTATGAAGATTTTATTCAAAAATACTTTTATTTTAATTATTTTGCCTTAAAGTTCTACCGGGTGTCAACTTTCTTTATGGAAATTCAATAGTGGTAATATCTGCTTTATTAATTTTACAATAAAGTATAAATTAAAAAAATGTTTAGAATGAAAAGCTACGTCAAATAATTTATAATTTACTAATTATATACGAACATAATGAAAAATACAATATAGAGCCAATTAAAAAATAAAACAAATATTAAATTTGTCTCTAGAAACAATGTAAAATATGCAATAAATTAAATACAAAATGGCGGACATTTTTGACAATTTAGTTTTAAGCTTGTATTTAATTAAATTTCTTTTCAGAATCTAATGAATTTAGTTTCCTTTTTACACCGATTTATAATGAAAATGCACTTATTAAATTAAATAAATAAATAAATATATCAGAGCGCCTTTTACCCATTACTGGGTGTGGCACTTTACCAGAATAGATTTCGATAAGTGTTATATTTTTTCGCGTGAACTACAGTTACCAGTCGTCAAATCACTACCCTCAAAGATGTAAGGGGAGGGAAAGCCACAGGGGTAGTTTTAATTTGGTGTTTGTTGCTTGTGAGAATCGAACCTGAGTTATTAAATCCATAGGCCGGCTCGATACCACTGCGCCACCTACCCCATACTAGTTGTTATACATGATTGAATTTAGAATGTCATGTCATTTAAAAAATAAGAAATTTAGAGTTACTTCCGGTTAAACCGGAAATGTAATATTTTCACATTTCATGTAATTTGACGCGCTTCTTAATGTAGTTTCTAAATCTGTAATTTGAATATAATTGCTTTAACAATAACTCTTTTCGGGTAAGCCTATTTTAGGAGACATTTGGTAGATTATTATAATAACTTTTTCCCAATTAATTTTGATATACTTGCATATAAATTTCAATTTAATGGGATAGGTGGCTCAGTGGTATCGAGTCGGCCTGTGGATCTTGAGAACCCTGGTTCGATCCCCACAACCGACAAACAATTTTCACCAATTTAAAAAAATCTACCCCTGTGGCTCCTCCACCACTAATATCTTTGGAGGCCGTGATTTGACGGCTGGTAACCGCACTTTACGCGAAAAAATATATCACTTACCGAGATCTGCTTAGGCAGAGTGCCACACTCAGTAATAGGTAAAAGGCGTGATGATATATTTATTTATTTTATTTATAAATTTCAATTTTCTTAATGATTAATTTTAAAATTATATTACACTGTTACTAAATGAAACAGAATAACATTTCTGAGAATAAATAAATTCCATGAAGACAGGCGAGCCAATCCTTCGCCATAAAAAATAAAATTTATGTTCAATCCATAATCTCCCGTTTATTACCAAAAAATCAATAATAAATTCTCGTAGTCTGTAGACGGGTAAGGTTTCATAATGCGCATCCTGGGTGTGCATGGGCAACGCGTTTGGCGTTCCGGGTCGGTTCTCTTGTTTATCTCTATGCGAGCCGCGTGCCCGCGCTTTGATATCATATAATTTGCATTAATTTTGTGGTGTTGTCATAATAAAAACGCCGTAAAAATGAAATGAGCAGCTTTGCAGCACAGCTCCAAATCTGACTTGATATTTTATGTTTTGTTTTTATCATACTTATTATTTTTCGGAGGTTTATTTCACAGTTATATTTTTGTAACATGTTGCACTGTAAATTTTACCAAATTGTTTATTTTTCTACGCTACTTTCTAGTTTATGTTCGCTGAAAATTCAATTGCAAAATTAACTATTATTACTAGAGATGGGCGAATATCATCCGCGAATAGTCGAATGCCGCGAATATTGACATTATTCGATATTCGAGATTTTCGAATATTAACGTCAGTATAGCGAACATTCGAATACCTCGAATATCGCGCCATATGTTGACCTTAATTTTTGACTATGTTTTCCTTTATCATTTGTACATAAACTTAAAGCTATTACAATACTTTGAAGTTATTAATAACAAAGACATTTTATTTCAAAACCATGAAGACGTACCATATTTCAAATTTGTTTTTCGCCAACATCAGCCTGTACGTTTCACCTTATATTTGAAGTTTTCATCTTTTTCTTTTTTGTTTGTACTTTTTGTTTTAATTTTATTTTATCTTAACAATGTCATTCAAATAATAAAAAGGACATAATTAAATAATTATTAAGAATAAATATATTAACTTTTAGGAGTATTCGAATATTCGAGTAGGTACCTCGAATATTCGAGATCTGATTAATATTCGTATTCGATATTCGAATTCGAGAAATTTGATATTCGCCCATCTCTAATTATTACTTACATTATTATTTGCTATACCTGTACAAGATATTGAAGTTAAGTAATATCACATGTAATTTACCGAGAGCCTAGAATTTATCAATAATATTACAAATAGTTGTTGCGTAGAAACAGATAATCCTGTGTCAAAAATGACATAATTAGATCCCGACAGCGTAGCTGGTGGGATGTAAGTGTCATTTTTGATACGAGTTGTCGTTTCTACGCAGGAATTGTGAGGAATTTTACCAAATTAATTCATGGCTGGAGTTATATTCGATTGATTATTACCTAAATTCACGTTTTAAATTATTGTTCAAATATTAAAATTTTTAAATTGATAAGGCAGAAAGTCATTTTGAATATTTACAAACTCATTTATGGGGTAAGTCTAAACAAGTCGCTGGAAGAAATAGTGAGAGAGGGAAGAGACATGGGGCTAGAAATAAATAAGGAAAAAAACAAATACATGAGATTCGGTAAGCGTTCCCAATCTAAGAAAGAAAAAATAGGAGAATATGAATTTGATGAAGTTGAAACATTTAAGTAACTTGGTATAATAATAACAAACACAGGAGAGAGAGAGGAGCAGAAATCGCAGAAAAAGTATTAACAGCAAATAAAGCCAGCATTCAAACAAATACCTACTGAAAAATAAGGAACTGTCAAAAGCAACAAAAATTAAAATATATAAGACATTGATAAGACCCATCCTACTATACGATGCTGAGACACAAACAATGACACAAAGAGAGGAAGAACAAATCAGAATAGCAGAAAGGAAAATTATAAGATCAATCCTACGAAGAATTAAAATAGGAGATAATGAGTACAGATCAACAATGAATACAGAAATACTGGAAGAACTAGAAGAACCAGGAAAATTAAACAACAAAGAGGGAGATGGTTAGGGCATGTAATGAGAGCTGATGCAGAAACAACAATCTCTACAACACTAAAATGGGACCCAGGATATAGAAGAAGAGGGAGGCCACCGTCATCCTGGATTAAGGAAGTAGAAGAAGATCTGCACAAATTAGGAATTTATAAATGGAAGAACAGGAAAAAATGGAGTGAAATTTGCAAGTTTAAGGAAAAGTAAAAAACAACAAAGACAAAATTAATTGTCTTTAAATGCTCACTTGGTGAAACTAGGTTTAATAATAAAATAACAAACTAAACACTTGTCTAAGTCTCACAAAATTCAGCCTCCAAGTCACCTTATGAGGGCATCGTCAGAGGCTGGCCAGCACAGTTGGTAACCATAGACGCGTTTCGCTCTTATTAGAGCTCATCAGTATGGTATAACCTACTTCTTCACAAACAAAGTTCACGTGAAGAAGCTGGTGAAGAAGCTGGTGAAGAAGTAGGTTATACCATACTGATGAGCTCTAATAAGAGCGAAACGCGTCTATGGTTACCAACTGTGCTGGCCAGCCTCTGACGATGCCCTCATAAGGTGACTTGGAGGCTGAATTTTGTGAGACTTAGACAAGTGTTTAGTTTGTTATTTTATTTTTTAAGGAAAAGGGCTGATCCCCCTATAATGTGGATCTAGAGAGCTTCTAAGAAGGGCGCAACCCCTGCACGGGGTGTTAAGCCACCATATATATATTTATGGGGTAAGTGGCTCAGTGGTATCGATTCGGCCTGTGGATCTTGAGAACTCTAGTTCGATCTCCACTGTCGACAAACAATTTTCACCAATTTAAATCTACCCCAGTGGCTCCTTTTCCACTAATATTTTTGTGGGCTGTGACTTGACGGCTGGTAACGCAAAAAATATATCACTTACCGAGATCTGCTTAGGCATAGTGCCACACCCAGTAATGGGTAAACGGCGTGATTATTTATTTATTGATAAACTCATTCCAATTTAGTTATGCTACTTTATATAACAGGCCCTTAATTCTAATTGTAGTACAGGCTCTCGATTCACCGTGCTGCATTGTAGTGGGATTCAAACTCGAGATCTCCGGATTCGAATACCTTTGTACACCACCGTAATAAATTGTTATTAATTATAACTTATTTTTCTTCGCTGTATTATTATTTCAAAATAAGATATTAATTCGATAAATAACTACAATTGCTATTGTTTTAGTTAATTATTTCATTTTGAAGCACAGTCATAACTCACTATTGTTGTTTTAATTAAAGCATAGTTACAGTGCCCGCCATTTTACTTTTTAATAATATATTATTCTGAATTCGAATCCGGAGATCGCAAGATCGATCAAGCTACCGCACCGCGGCTCGGTGAGTCCTGACCGTATACTACTCGTGTAATTGTTATTCAGTTCCTGTTGTACACAGTAGCATAAATAAATATGAAATAAATAACAAAAGGCCATCTACCTACATCTGCAATTGTTAAGCTACGCATAAATACTAGAAATGCGTAACGATCTTTTGTTAAGATTTACTTCATTAGTTTTTTAGATTTCTTGGGAAATAATTTAGCTGAAACAAAACGAGACAAATTAAAAATTAAATTAAAATATCTTAGAGCATAAATAAATTAACAAAAGTAAAGCAATTAGTAGTTGCAACAACAAAAAGTTGCATTAATTTTACATGTTGTAAAATTCCTTTCATGGAACAGCTCGTTAAGAGGAAGCAGAGTATTTAACCATAGTTAAGTTAATAACATTATTTATAGCGAAACAAAATCTATTTCATTTACTCTCTGTATCTCTGGTGATAATGCAAGCATTCTGTAATTATCCCGCACATTTCAACAAGTTAATAACTAAGATAAATCTCCGCGCTAAAATAACTCGAGTAAATAAGAAAATAAAAATCAAAGACAGCGTTCGACCCAATTTACAAAAGCAAAACGGATTTCCTTTGCCCATTCTTTGTTCCCGCCCCTCATACATCACTCATTCTCTTTCTACGTAGCTCTGTCTTCGTCCCGAGCACGCGTGAGGGAAGGAAACAAGTGAGTACAGCTGCAGAAGGGCTATTTCCGAACCTCGATGGAAGTTTTTGACAGTTGAGAGTCGCGGTATTGTGATTTATCCTAATTAAAGGATCGTAGGTGCATGTGACATGACGTGTGCTTGTTCTGCGCTCGAATCCAGGGTATTTTTAGATGTGCACGTGGCTGCACTGTTCACTATTTGCAGACTGTAATATGACGACGACGTATGTATGTGGTTTATGTACTGTGGTTATTCAGCAAACCTATAGATCTTAATAGGTTCTCTAAGTTTTGCTATACATAATTAATTCTTAGCTTCGGCGGAGGTAAATCTTATTTTAATGGACCCTTATAGATCCAAGTTCAACTTCAGCATATGCCAGCACTATGATGTAGATAGCGTTACGGAATTCGAATCCGCAGATCATAGGGTAGGTGGCTCAATGGTATCTTGAGAATCCTGGTTCGATCCACACAGCCGACAAACAATTTTCACCAATTTAAATCTATCCTTGTGGCTCCCCCACCACTAACATATTTGGGGGCCGTGATTTGACGGCTGATAACTCAGTAATGGGTAAAAGACTTAAAAATATATTTATTTTATTTATTTAGATCATGAGTTTGAAATCTCACCCAAGCTAAAAATTATATGAACTAACTAATTGCGGCTTGGTGAGTCCGAACCCTATACTGTAATTGGGATTAAAGGCTGTTTAACACGATACATTATTTAGTTCAAAATTATGTACATTATTTTGTTTCAAAATCATGAACAAAAATAGTTATTTGTGTATTAAGAGTTTTCAGCTTGCGCTGCAATAGTATTTTTCGCTCGTGATATACACGATTGCATCTTAAATTAATAAAAAAACCTATACGTACTTAAAATAATTTCGTTCTGTTTTGTTTCCCTGGTAACTATTGATGCAATCGCGCATTTATTATCTTTTTCATGCGTTTCCATTGGAATGTTCAGAAAAATGTACAAAACAGAATAGAACTGGTTCTAAATTCAAGCAAAATTTATTTCAGAATATGCGCAAGTGTAGATGTGCATGGGGTAGGTGGCTCAGTGGTATCGAGTCGGCCTATGGATCTTGAGAACCCTGGTTCGATCCCCACAGACGACAAACAATTTTCACCAATTTAAATCTACCCCCGTGGCTCCCCCTCCACTAATATCTTTGGGGGCCGTAACTGCACTTCACGCGAAAAGTATATCACTTACCGAGATCTGTTTAGGCAGAGTGCCACACCCATTAATAGGTAAAAGGCGTGATGATATATATATATATATATATATTTATTTATTTATTTAGATGTGCATTGATTTCCTTAATTTCTTTTGTCATATATTATCTTTGAGTTTTCTTTTCCCAGTCATATACTCGTAAATTATTAGAAAATATTCTGGTCCTGTGATGAAGTTACACTTCTAATTGAAAAATATCAACAATACCCATGTTTATGGAAGGTAAAATCTGCTGAGTACAAATACAAACATGCTAGGTTACAGGCTTTGAAACAAATTGATTGAAAATGTAAAGCATTTAGTAAATTGAAGACTCCTTTGCTTTATTTTTACCGTTTTAGCTAATCCCTACACTATATTTTCTATCTAACAATTCTTATTTTGTTATGCAAAGCTGTAATTTTGCATTTGAATGTTTAACGACCTGCCATTTTAACCACTAGATCAGTGGTTTCCAAACTGTGGGGCGCCCTCCTAAGGGGGCGCGAAATTGTTTCAAGGGGGCGCGCTATATAAAAATATAATTGAGGCTTATGAACACATTCTCAATTCATATCATAACACACACGTGTTTCTAACTCGCGCTCGCAGTAAAATATCCCTAGTTTAACAAACAAAGCCTTAGAAATTTTGTTACTTTTCGTAACAACTTATTTGTGTGAAACAGGCTTTTCCGCTGTAGCTGTTTAAAGACAAAATATCAAACTCGATTATTCGTTGAAAAAGAATTGCGAGTGGCGATATCTTCAATGATTCCCCGGTTCTAGAAACTGAAAAACAAGCGTCCATTCAGCACACTAAAAAATTATGATTATATTGTATTAATTATGCCTATTTAAATTAAATATTATTTCCAATCTTATTACAATTTTATGTTTATAAATGTTTATAAATTTTAGGTTAAGAAACAGATTTGTTATAACAAATATCTTATATAATAACAATATTTATTTATAGTACTTTTTTTTGTATTCTATAAAATAAATTATTTATGATTTTTGAAGTTAGGCTGTTATAAAAAATGAGGGGGGGCGCGACAATTTTTTACGGAAAAAAGGGGCCGCTCAGAGAGAAAGTTTGGAAACCACTGCACTAGAGGCACCATTATTAATTCGATTGTTTCTGCAGAGTTCTATATTAGCTACCATCAACCACCGACATAATGATAAACATATTTATTTATAATTTAATGTCTTACGCCACATTTAAGTTCGTTTATACAGTATTGTGCGAATTAATGTGAACACAGATAGTTTTTCCTAAAATATAGTTTATTCAAAAGATAAATGTATTGAAGCGTTATTACAAAGTAGATTAATTTTTATTTAATATGAAATATGTCCTCCTTTGACTGTTATGACAGCCTGAACTCGTCTTGGCATGAAATCAATTAAATTTTTGCTGATTTTCTTGATCTTCTCATCCCGAAACCACACCAGAATCACAGCTTCGATCATTTTAGTTTTTGTCGTACAGTCCATCTTATTTAATCTGACCTTGCATATGGACCACAGGTTCTCTATCGGATTAAGATCTGGTGAGTTTCCAGGCCAGTCCAGAAGGGTAACCTTTTTGTGTTTGAAATATTTCAACATTGCCTGGGAGACATGACATGGAGCTGAGTCTTGTTGAAAGATCGCTTCACCGACTGCTTGAACTTTTTCCAGTTCTGCGACCAAGCATGTTTCTAACATTGTTTTATATTTGTCGCTGTTCATCATACCTACAATTGGGATATACTATCCAGTTCCCATATATGAGAAGCAGCCCCAAAACATCTGTTTTACTGGATGTTTCCCTGTCTTGACCAGGTGAGCTACAGTCAGCTTTTCGTCGGTAAACTTTCGTACGAACTTTGATCGGTTCCCTTGCACTAAAGAGTGTGTTTCATCGGAAAACAAAACATTCCTCCAGTCTTCTTCAGTCCAATGAGCATACTTTTTGGCCCAAACCAACCTTTTCTTCGTCATAGAATCCATGAGGAGTTGTTTCCTCTGCGGTCTTATGGCTTTTCTTCCACACTCTAAGAGTCGTCTACGAACTGTAGAGTCGTGAATTTTCACTCCAGCCTTTTCTAAGTCTTGCTGAAGATCATAACTCGTTTTTCTTGGGTTCAGTTTGATATTTCGTATTAGAAAAGATTCATCCCGAGGAATTGTCATCCTTTTTCTTCCACAACTTCCTTTTCGTTTTGTTTCCACTGAACCAGTATCTTTTTTTTGCATTATTATCTTGTTTACAGCTCCCAAGCTCACAAAACACTCTCGAGCAATGTCTCGTTGCGTCATCGATGTATATTCACTAAGTGTGATGATTCTTTCCCTTTTCCTCGGTGTGATATCCATAACGTCAGAAAACCACGAAAAACTAATAAATAATAATATTTAGTCTCAAGACGACAAAATATTCCGTACTACAACTAAAATAGCGCTGATGCAATGCTGAATTAGAGGTTCTGTGATATTCGTGGATTTAACTATCAGACATGACACAATAGTGTAGCCATCATAAGAAATATACAAAATTTTATGTGTTCACATTAATTCGCACAATACTGTATAAAAGTAAATCTCTGTCCCGTTGACAGCTTTATTCGAAGTATAAGCTCGATCATATATTCAGATATATCAACACAGTTGATACGCGGACGATAATATTTATGAAGACACCGGCATTCAGACATAAATTTCATCGCAGGTGAACAGTGAACCGTGCTGTTTAATTGAAAATCTCAATAAAGCCAGTAGTGAAAGACAAAAACGAGTGGTGAAATGAAACCATCAATATATCAAAGTGAGCAGCTCTGATCGTATGGAGAGGCTTCAGGCCGCACATTAATAATCACAGGCAGTTATGTAAAAGAGTGCAACAGGTCTGTTAAGATTAACTATCGGATCACGATTTAGAACACACATACGTCGATGACTCACGCTACATCAAGTTTACCAAGTTTTTCTGCAATCATCTCATCGCAAATTCTTTTAACGATTACTATTATTTGCCACGTTAGTTACTTTGTTACTTCAACGTAAAAGGAAATAATATTGACTGTAGTTTTATGGAAATTTTGACATGAAAAGATTCTTCTAAGTTATTTGTTTATTAAGGGTAGATGTTGAGACATTTCTTCGCGCTGGTACCATTTTATTTCCCGAACTTTGGTTTGGAAAAATTACAATTCCATTAATATTTTTTTTATAAAAATGCGATATAAGAAAAATAAGATGAAACATATATGTAACAATGATCAATTGTAACATTTATTTTTCAACATATTATTTAAGTTATTTAAAAAGATATTTAATGTAATACGTGTGTAAAAATACCTTCCTAGAGTAACCAGTTATCACTATTAAATTATAATTTTATAAATTCTCATATTTAAGTTTTGTCATCACAAAACATAGGACATGAAATTAGTTTATTCCTTTAGATTCAGAATTTGAAGTTCTACATCTTTTAGTTAAAGCATTTTTGTCTAAAATAATTTGGGAAGCAATGTTCACGGAAAAACTGTTGTAAACATAGGGATATGCCATTACCATAGTTACAGTTACAAAGTTTGACAGCAATGCATTAGAGCGTTTATTTTAAAAGTAAACATAGGGAAAATAACATTGCTGTCATCTATCGTTGTCAAAGTAATAAAACTGTCCTCTTTGAAAATCAGACCGGGTTAATAGGGGATCAAATAGTGGGGCGTTTTTATATAAATGGAAATTTAAATGGGGAAAATTATTTAGAGTTGTTACAAGAGAGAGTAATATTGAGTAAATATTGAGCGATTTTTGACTTTTTTTAAAGCTCAACTTTGAAAGCCCATAACTCAAAAACTAAAAGAGATATTGAAATGCGGTTTAAACGAGTGTATTTCTCGTGCGTTACTTAACTTGTACCGGTATTTTGAAAATTTTGAACATTTTTAAATTTTTTTCGAATTTTTTTTTGTCGATATTTCAAAAAGTTGAAGAGATAATGTAAATATGAAAACACCAGTGAATTCCTCGCATGAAAATACATAGGTATGCAAATTTTCAGAAGAAAATTCGAACGGATAAATTTTTTATTAAAAAAAATCGAAAATGGTCGTTTTTTGAAGATTTCTTACGGATTTTTGCCATTTTTCGTTTTTTTGTAATAAAAAATGTATCCGTGCGAATTTTGTTGTGAAAATTTGCATACTTATGTATTTTTACGCCAGAAATTCACTGGTGTTTTCAGATTTGCATTATTTTTTCAAGTTTTTGAAATATTGAGGAAGAAAAATTTTGAAAAAAATTAAAAAAATTTCAAAATTTTCAAAATACAAATTAAGTAGCGCACGAGAAATACACTCGTTGAAACCGCATTTCAATATCTCTTTTAGTTTTTTAGTTTCAAAGTTGAGATTAAAAAAAAGTCAAAAATCGCTGTAACTCAAAAACTAAAAAAGATATGAAGATGCGCCTTGCGTCATTCGATTTCTCGTGGTCTGAATTATATAGAACCACATTTTAATAATTTTCGATTTTTGAACTGGTTCAACCCAAAATTCTCATTATTTGTATGTACGAGCTCTTCAACAAACCTCTACACAAAAGAACTTTTGGATTGTTTTGAGGTTCTAAATTTATACCTAACGTTTAGTTAATGTAATTTAAAGTAATTCAAATTCATTTAATTTGTTTAAACTTAAAATGTTTCTTTTAGACTATAGACTATTACACTTCAATGCATTGCTGAAAATATTATTTTCCCTATGTTTACTTTTAAAATAAACGCTCTAATGTATTGCTGTTAAACTTTTTAACTGTAACTATGGTAATGATATATCCCTATGTTTACTGATAAGAAACATTCCCGGTATATATATATATATATATATATATATATATATATATATATATAAATCAACTGGAATATTTGAAGCGCATTGTTCGAATGAATGTTGATAGCTCTTTGTTCATACATTATGTGCAAAATGAACAATTATAAGAAAATCTCTAATAACTAATATTACGAAACATTATAACAGCTGTAAAAGCAATAAAAGATATATTTTCACATCTCAAATACCAGTTCTTAGAAATCACATTTTCTGTTTCCTGCGCTTACTATATTGCCCATTACTCTTTATCATTGATAGAATTTGACATATTTTGTAGCGATGCTATTCTATCGTATAAAACAGGAACATAATCCCAATTATAGTACAAGGTCCGAACTCATCGAGCCATAATACAGAGGGTAAAATCGGTAAGGAATAATGATTTAATTTAAATAATTAAAAAACCGTTTCAAGGATTTATGATTACGGATATATTGACATCAGATATTTTTATCGATAGTCATTTTTTTACAGTAAAGGGGCCGACATTTTTCTTAAATGGCATGCTATAATTTTGTTGTATCTCATTCGAAAGTATTTTTTTCTCTATACAAACATGAAAAAATAATAATAGTTTATTTGAAAACTCGTTTAAAAAAATGTAATTTTACAGATTTTAACAGGAAATTTTAGTGATAAAATAAACAAAAATCATAATTAAAATGTCATGCAACTGTTTTTATGATTTTTGTTTGCAAAAATCTGTAAAACTGCATTTATTAAACACGATTTTTCTCAATTTGTTTTCAAATAAAGTATTATTTTTTTATATGTTTGTACACTTTCGAATGCAATCAAAAAATCATAACATGGTATTTAAATATCGATAATAAAAATGTTGCCAAAATAACCGCAATCATAAACCGTCGAAACTTTTTTTTTCTTATTATTCAGATTAAAATATTATATCAGAAGATAATATAAATATTCCTTACTTATTTTACACCCTGTATATATTTAGATTAAATGCGATTCGAACTCGAGATCTCCGGATTTTTGTTGTCAACATCTTGCACTCGTAATATTTCGAATTTCTCGATTTGAAGCCTAGCTGTTATTTCGAAAACAAAGGCACAACAATTATGTTCCTTGTGAAATGAGAAAGTATAATGTCTGGTATTTTTAGCGTGCGATCGGAGATATTTTTCTGTCGATATGACCACACAAGTCGAGCATGTTCCTATTAAGGCATTTGTCATCGAGATGTCAAATTATGACAACGTATTACCAAGAGTGCAGACTACGTCAAACCGGAACGTGCGTATCATGCTTAATGACTCCTGCACGCTAGATACTTTTATTTTATTTTCCAGACATTTTAATAAATAAACGAAAATTATAACAAATTAGTATTTAAGGCTGCCTACTATTAGTCTTTCAAATACCAAAAAGTATGTTACTATGACGTCTAATTCGTAACAATAATAATATAGTTTGAATACGGTTAACGGCTTCTATATCAGTAAAATTTCGGTTTCGTTTATCGGTAACGGTTTTTTGAAAATATTATTTTTCCTTCACTCAATTTAGTTGTGATAGTAACCGTTTCCCTCATTAGTAAGGAATAGTATATTACATAATAAGTCAGGAAAGTGATGCTTTACTTGACGAAGCTGTTGTTTGAAGTACGAGGCCGTTAGGCCGAGTATTTTAATTCGCTGAGTCAAGTAAAACACTTTCGTGACGTATTATGTATACTATTTTTTCTGAAATCGTTCATATTTATATTTTATCAATATAATTAATAATAAATATTTCAAAATGTTTAATTTTTTGGAAAGAATCATATTGGCAGCAAACTACATATCCAAGGTGATAACAAAAGTTGTTGAAAACAATATCATATGTGAAAAATCTATTGAACATATTTCTGTCAAAAGTAATATTGTTGACAGAGAAGATTTCTTTATCATGTTGGAAAATATAGATGAAAATGAGTATGAGGCGGTATTTTCAAGTACTCCTCCTAAAATCTTAAATCAAGCAATTGCGGCTGTTGAAAATTTATTACCGAGCAAGTCCAAAGACCGATATGATAAAGAGTATGAAATTTTCATGGATTGGAAAAAGCAAAATAATTTGTCAGCAAATGTGCTACTTTAGCTTCAAATTCGCCAGTGTCATACATAAATTTTAGTAATTTAAGCAAATGTATATTTAGTATTAATATTATTGATAAAAATAAATAAAAATCTTATTAATTTTTTTAGTTATTTAGTTGAGTCAGGTAAACACTTACTTTCCATACTAAAATGCGTCAGGAAAGTAGGCATTTTCTTGACGATTTCAGAAAAAGTTATTTACTTTCAATATTATTTGACATGGTGACCAAGGAAACGTGATGTGCATTTGTAAGTACAACTCATTTGATTTATATAAAATAAATATTAAATTTCTAGTATCGTAAATGTAAAAATGTCATTTTCACATTTAATGTTAAAAATATAACACACGTGGGAAAGGGCCATTTCAAAACACATACTATTGGTACACTCGCTATCACTTGGATTCCAACTTTTCTACTTATTTAGCAATTAAATCCTTTCCTCACTAGTATCACAATAAGGGATAGGTAACTCAGTGTTATCGAGTTGGTCTGTGGATTTGAGAGTTCGGGTTCGATTTCTACAACCGACAAACAATTTTCATCACATTAAAACTACTTGTATTGCTCCCTCTCTACTAACATCTTTGGGGACCGTGATTTGTCGGTTGGTAACCGCATTTTACGTGAAGATATATATCACTTACAAAGATATGCTACGGCAGAGTGTTACATCCGGTAATAGGTAAAAGGCGTAATAAACTATTTATTTATTTATCACAATATACTATTTCATAATATTTTTGCTTTTTAAACAAACATACATTAAATGGGGTAGCACGAACCCGTCAACATTCTCATCCTGACACACGATACTCGTTTCAACCATATTAACTAGAGATGGGTGAATATCAAATTTCTCGAATTCGAATATAGAATACGAATATTAATCAGATGTCGAATATTCGAAGTACTTGAATATTCGAATACTCCTAAATTTATTAATAATTATTTAATTGTGTCCTTTTCATTATTTGAATGAAATTGTTAAGATAAAATAGAATTAAAACAAAAAGTACAAACAAAAAAGAAAAAGACGAAAACTTCAAATTTAAGGTGAAACGTACGGGCAGATGTTATCGAAAAACAAATTTGAAATATGGTACGTCTTCATGGTTTTGAAATAAAATATCTTTGTTATTAATAACTTCAAAGTATTGTAATAGCTTTAAGTTTATGTACAAATTATAAAGAAAAACATAGTCAACATATGGCGCGATATTCGAGGTATTCGAATGTTCGCTATACTGACGTTAATATTCGAAAATCTCGAATATCGAATAATGTCAATATTCGCGGCATTCGACTATTCGCGGATGATATTCGCCCGTCTCTAATATCAACACTGCCTCCATACGAGCTCTTTCCTTCCTCACAACCAAAATCCATCATCACGCAACAAACCTTCATTCACATCCATCCATTCGCTCCTGTACACCTGTTTCATACATCTTCACTTACGCCCACTTCTCTAACAATGAATCTATAAAGAAATGAAAGCAGCATCGCATGCTCTTGTTTAAACTAGTAAGTTAAAAATGTTTTTTATTAATTTAAAATTGACACTTAACATTTAACCTAATTGAAATGGGTTCAGAACCACTTGCCTTAGAAGATTTGAGATTACTATACAAACATCTAAACGTATTTTTCACTTATAATAAATGATGGTAAGGTAGCTCAGTGGTATCGAGTTGGACTGTGGATCTTGAGAATCCTGGTTCGATCCCACAGCCGACAAACAATTTTATAATAATGGGTAATAGGCGTGATGATATATTTATTTATTTATTTATGGAAACCGTTAATAAATTCGTGATATTAACGAGACTTTCTTGCATGTGTTTTCTCTAGAAATTATGAAGCAGATTTCCGCAATATAGTATCATATATTTTACGATGAAAATCTAATAACCATTAAATAAAGTTTAATTTCGCATATCATAAATATTACAAGTTATGGATAAAACAAGAGGTCAAAATCTGCACAATAATTAATGAAGCATAGATGAGCCTTAGTAGATTCGAATCTCATGTTGACTGCACGTACTTCTCTCTCCACACGTACAGAAGTAAATTTAGGAGTCGCAGCGTACGAGGTACGAACGAGGATTATGTTTCATTCCTCAAACTTTTTACGCTACGGATCATAACGTACTGTTAACGTATCGTAACGCATCTGTCGTCTATAAATTCTTATACATTGGCTTTAAATTCTTATACAAAAAGTAAAATTAGATACTTTCAAAGTCAAGGGAAGTTGGAAAGAATTTAAATACATAAATAAATAAATACTTCACATTAAGTTATATTGAGAACTTTATAATATACTGCCTATGACGCACAGAAGAAATAAAAATAAATATATCATAACGTCTTTTACCCATTACTGGGTGTGGTACTCTGCTTAACTGATATATTTCATCGGTAAAATGCGGTTACCAGACGTAAAATCACGGCTACGTGAGGAAGAGCCACAGGGATAGTTTTTTGTTTGTCGGCTGTGGGAATCGAACCAGGGTTCTCAAATCGTGCCACCTATTCATTCAAAAATAGAAAAATTAGAATAAAATCTTATTGGAGGCACCGGCGACCGTAGCTTCATTGGTTTAAAGCATATGACCGCAGTTCTCTTTAAATTTAATTTTTCTACGATTGCTATTAAAAGTTGACAATTACGTTCTCATTTGTCATCGTAAAGTTGACATTTTCTGTGGAACAATCGAAAAATATCTTTTTTGCGCGTCTCCAATGACAACGCGCGAAAAAGACGTTAAATGTGCGCGTTTCCATTGACAACGCGCGAAAAAGATATTAAATGCGCGCTTATTTCAATAGTTACCAGGGATACAAACAATATAGACACTTGTCATATTGACAGATGACAAAATGAATTTATTTTCAGTACGTATACGTTTTTAAATAATTTGAAGATGCAATCGTAGAAAAAATGATGTGGGATAACAAATAACTATTGATTCACATTAATTAAGTATTTACTTACAAAATACTAAATAAATACATGTTATGATTCCTATCTAATAAAACTTTTTCAAAATGTCCTTCAACAAGCAATATCTCTTCCTTACGTGACTTACTCATTTTCTCTTTTGTTTTCTTATCGCTGCCAATAATGTTTTTATTCTAAAGTTATATCGTTTGAAAAACACAGTATCATAAAAAAGTAGTTCACTAATTAAAATTATTTGTTTAAAATTTCAAGTTCATCAGAGCAATGAAATGAATGTTTTGTGTCGACGATAAATACAGTAAATCTTTCGGGATAAAAATATTTTATATTTATTAACCAGATGTTTTACTAACGGTTAAAGTAAATGAATAATAATATACATTCATTTATAAAGTAAATTACTTCACAGGTTGTGTAAATATCAAGCTTAATTTATATTATTTGCTATCGCAATCAGTTGTTTTAGTTTATTCAACTTGAAAAGCATTTACGACCATTTATTGCAAAATTAACTCTTGTTATTATGTTATTTTATTTTTAGTAATATGCTATATTACTTTACGATAAATTTGAGTAAATGTGTATAATAGTACAACCTATTATGACTTATTATTCGGCAGTATGATGGTGCAGTTACAGTATGGCATTCGAAGATCCTGAGTTTGAAATCTACTCAAATTGTTTGATCAGTACTGATTCTGTACTGTAATTGGGTTTGGGAAAATCTATTATCGTTTTATTTTTATATAAATTTGTAATGGTTTAAAAGGACTATGAAATATTAATTAAATAAGAAAATGTAGTTTTAAATGAAGTTACTTTTCTTTTTAGTTTAGTGAGGAATGTTGAAACTTTCTTTTACTTTATCTACCTTTGTGTTGTAGTGTTCTTTTTCTTATTTTTCTTAGCATTTTCTAGCTATCTGTTAATTAGACAGTAAAAAGCATTAATTAATATTTTGTATCGCGCCGTAAGTTCCAGTTCAAAAATTAATTTCCTTAAGCAACACTAAAAAACAACTAAAAACAAAATACTACTACAAGCAAACAAAAAAAAAATAACAAAAGACAAAGTAAAAAGAAAGAAGACATAGACTTAATTAACTTCTCGACAATATCGGCTTCTGATTTCTAGAAACTTAAAACAAAAGAGCACTTGAAAACAATATCTAGACGGCTGTGGTTCTAGTTACACGAGCCCACTCGACGAGTCGACTGCTCGACACCCGACGGTAGACTGAGAGGGTGTAGGGTGTACGGAGAATTAGTCGAGGGCTCTTGAGGGCTCCATCACCCCCTGGGAAACGTACGCTCTTGACGGAAGGCCTTTGAACGTTTGAACCTCGGGAACAATGCGATGCGCGGCTGGACGTTACTGCACCCGTGCCAGAGATGTATTCAGGAGGGGTTGGAATATTTTTTAAATTCTCCTGAAGGTTTTACATGCCTTACGTCTTATCACAAATAATTTTGGCTGGCAAATTCTTTCCGGGATATTTTTTTGGTGCATCCTGCAACGTATTAATTTGCACTCGTGTTCCACACGTGCATTTTCAATCACATCCATCTATTCATTCCTATACATATGTTTCATTATCTGTCAGTTATGCTCTCTCCTCTAATAACAAATCTAAAAAGATAAGAAAGAAAGAGAGCGTTATTTTTGAAAGTAAATTCCATACAATTGCAGTTAGACACTCTATGGTTAGAACTGAAGATGAATCAATATGATAAGAAAGGAGGGTATCGGCCTGCGCTTAAAATAAATAAATTAGAAATTTAGATGTCTTCATCAAATCATACCGTACCATTGTTTTACAGTTATTATGGATATGGCTTTACTTTTCTTCTTTAGTGAAGGAAAAATCACTTTCTTGAGGGGACGTGCAAAACTGTTACTTATTTAACTAGTTCTATAACTCAAAACTTGCAAATAATGACTTTGCTATTAACAGAAATACTATTTTAAATTATCTCTAAAGGAAAATTATAATATGAAGTAGGTGGCTCAGTGGTATCGAATCGGCCTGTAGATCTTGAGAACTCTGGTTCAAACCCCACAGCCGACAAACATTTTTTACCAAATTAAATCTACCCCTGTGGCTCCCTCTCCACTAACATCTTTGGGGGCCGCACTTCACGCGAAGAAATATATCACTTACCAAAATCTGCCTCGACAGAAAGCCACACCCAGTAATGGATAAAAGGCATGATGATATATTTATTTATTTTATTTAATTTAAAAATAAAATTCATAAGTGCAACATCTAACAAATTTATACAAAAACCAGAGAAAGTTTGAATACTTCAAAATATTCTTTATTACAATTTCAGCCAAATTAATTTAATTCTACAGTGCACATTAGTAAATGCAGCTCTTAAAACTGAATGAAACAACAGTACTGAAATGAATAACTTTGGTCTAAAGCTCCGGAACAGAAAATAAAACGGCATGTTTACATTAAGCAGCGACTGCGAATATTTCTGTAATTTTTATTATGTAAATGTCAAGTTGCAAGTTATTATATGTGGCACGTTCCTGCACTCTTAGGAATTTTATTGCTAGTAGGGTTACAACACTGCTTGTCCACGTCATTTACATTATAATAATAATGTTCTTCATTAGTCGTTAATTAATTACTTCAGTAACAAAGCATAGGTTTTTATGATTATACAAGGAGAAAGGTCATTGGAAATTATTATATTCATTAGGAGTATTGTTTGTTTTAATTAGTGAAAGATTATGTAAGGTATAATAACTTCCTGCATTTTGACACCAGAGTACTTTGATCTTAAATTGCCTCGTAAATTACAATTTTTAATGAGAAATAAGAAGAAATCAATTAGTATTAGTTCCGTACATGAAATATTGTTATAATAACAATAATAGTAATAGCCACGTAAATATGCATGCAAATGCAGATAAACCAGCAGGAAATAAATCTTCGGACGCTTTGATGGAATGCAAATTGTTTTTTGTTTGTACTTTATTTACAAAATTAATAAATCTAAGAAAGTAATATATAATTTAGTATTTATTGGTTTATATAAATAAAAGTGAAATAGACAGTACGGTGGTGTGGTTGTGTTACAGCATTTAAACTTTTAGTTCGAATCTCACTCAAGCTGAAACTATACTATGTTCAAAGATACTCCGTTATGGCCCTCTCAGCGGGCCTATTGTTAGGGATTTAAGCTTGATTTATAGGGGTGCAAAGGACAGGTATGTATTCAGTATTTCCCAATTTAATTTTATATATATATATTATAATAATGAAACAGAGAATTTTGTACAAATATTATTATTGATAATGAAGCAAAAAAAAAATGTTACATGAAAGTATCATTGTATAACAATTCGTCATTTAGTTAAATAATGCAAATAAACAATAGTGTCATACATAACAATAAATACAAAATATTACACTGCTATACATATGTAATTATTCGACAATATCATTGTCACTATCACAATCCATTTCACTATCGTCATTTGAGTCTTGAATATTTATAATAAAGTCTTTAGTAATGTTATTAATATCAATATATTGATTTTCTAAATCAATCACATGACGCACACTGTTAACCCAATTTTCTGGTGTTATATTGTTCATTTCTCTTATTATTAATTCGATAACATCGTCACTTACAGTCGGTGATGTATTGTTCCGTCTTATATTGCATTTTAATTGCCCCCAAATTAATTCAATTGGATTGAAAATACAATAATTTTACGTATTTCAAGTAAATCTGAAATACGTAATCCGCACAGAGATTAGAGATTTCCGAATTTAAATATTTTGCAATCCTACCCTGAGCGCCAAACGGTAGAATCTCTTACTGTGTGCGGTTCAACACAGGCTTAGTAAGTTAAGCCATAACGGAGTATCTTTGAACATACTATACCACACTGCAGCTAGGTAAGGCTAGACCCTGTGCTGTAATTGAGATTAAGGTCCTGTTGTACAGGGTACTATACATATAATAAATAAATAAATTTATATTTCGGTTTGCTTTATCAAGTTTAAAGTTTTACTTTTCAAATTAAAATTTGATCAGTGCGGAACCCCACCTCAATATTATTGTGCAACTAAAGAAATCAAGATGCTTAAGAGAATGATATATTCTTATAAATAAATTTATTTTCAAGTAAACTAATACTATTAAAAAAAACAACAAATAAATACCAGATTCCGGAAAAAATAAAAAATATTATCACGCCTTATACCCATTAGTGAGTGTGGCACTCTGCCGTAGCAGATTTCGGTAAATAATATATTTTCGCGTAAAGTCAAATCACGGAAAGATGTTAAGTGTAGGAGGAGTGAAAAAGAACAATATTACGACCCGGAACAATTTTTAGAATAATTTATCGAACCGGAATAAAGTTCCGGTACATTTTGAGCCCTGGTCCACTTATTTAATTCTGAGTGCGGTCCTGTATGGCATCTGAAAATATTTCACTATTTATGCAGTCAAGTATTTGTTTCCCGTGACTCTTCACTTATATTTACACCTCTCTTTTACGGGTTGTGTTACCTGCATTTGTCGTCGTTGGAAAACTCTGAATAGCCAGTTTTAAACTTTTCAATTCCTCATTTGTTTTTATAATGCATAAATCTCTGAGCAGTCTTTTGTTATGGAAATAAACAAAACAACAAACTGTACATTACTTAACTTAATTTTAAAATTATAATTTTATTTCTTTTTACTATGTAGTGGAATTACTTTTTTATAGTAGTTTTAAAATATGAGTATAATATGAATAATGCAGAAACGTAACTATGAAAATAAACCGTAAAAATAATCCGGAGAGACAATAATTCTGGTTCTTTCCCACATATTCGTACAGCGTTGGTGTAGCGAAATGTGTACATTTGAGTTTATTATACTATTATGTATTTATGTGTAATCACAGGCCCCCACACTTATTTTTGTAATAAAATATAAGTGGGCGTTTCTACTTCTTTGGCGCCAGATTAAATTCAATGACAAATGCAAATATAGGTTACGTACACATTTCTTGTAGGTGCAAAATATTCCTAGAAAATTAATCAATAAATCAAGAACTATTATAAATCATCGTCAAACTTTCCTGTAAACATAATAATTTAAACTTGTTAATTTAATATACACGGAGTTTAGAGTTCAATACAAAAATATAGTTATTTTTTCTATGAATCGTGCAAAATGAGTGTGTTTTTTTGTTTTGCGTAAGAATATCGAAACAAAAAAGTAATTCGAACGCGCCAAAAAAAAAACAAGCATAACATCAAAGACAAAATTAATTGTCATTCACTTGGTGAAACTAGGTTTAATAAAAAATATTAAATAAACACTAGGCAAAGTCTCACAAAATTCAGCCTCCGAGTTACCTTATGAGGGCATCGTCAGAGGCTGGCCAGCACAGTTGGTAACCATAGACGCGTTTCGCTCTTATTAAAGCTCATCAGTATGGTATAACCTACTTCTTCACCTAGAACAAAGTTCACGTGAAGAAGCTGGTGACGAAGAACTGTGCCAGCAGAGAATAAGATCTCTAACAAACGGTAAGATGACATGAGAAGTTCTGTCGAACCAGTAATGCCATCTTTTTCTTCGGTAGATGGCATTACTGGTTCGACAGAACTTCTCATGTCATCTTACCGTTTGTTAGAGATCTTATTCTCTGCTGGCATAGTTCTTCGTCACCAGCTTCTTCACGTGAACTTTGTTCTTGGTGAAGAAGTGAGTTATACCATACTGATGAGCTCTAATAAGAGCTAAACGCGTCTATGGTTACTAACTGTGCTGGCCAGCCTCTGACGATGCCCTCATAAGGTGACTCGGAGGCTGAATTTTGTGAGACTTTGCCTAGTGTTTATTTAATATTTTTTAAAAAACAAGCATATTGTCCACGAAATACAACCAACATTTTAATAATTTAATTTAATAATTATTTTATGTAAATCAATGGAGATGAATTTGCAAATGTACATCACAATTTCTTGGTCACCATGTCAAATGACATTTCCCTCACTGAATTTAGTTATGATAGTAACAGTTTCCCTCGCTAATCAGGAAAGTAATTTACTTTCATCACTAATTAGGGAAACAATTACTAAGTTGAGTGAGGAAAAAATGTAATGTTGAAAAAAGTATTGTTAAGAAAATTATCTGTTATTTGCAGCATCCACGAAAATCTGCAATTGAATAGCTTGCAGAGCTGTTAGAACTATTAGTTATTTATATAATGTTTTTAAAAATAATTTTACTTATTTAATGTATCGTGGCAAATGATGAAATCTTGTATTTTATTTTTAAAAATACCTCGAAATAAAATTGTAAAGAAGATTTAAAACTGGTATTTCGATGTGCATTTCTTTTTTGTTTAAAGATAAATTTATAAAAAAAGTAATAATTTATTTAATATGATTTTATTATGACGTGCTCGTTAGATATTAATCGAAACAAAACACAATTAATTTTTTTGTTCTGGATAACAAATGGCAAAATTATGTAAAAATAAAACTTGGCGCTCTGTAAATAATTGCTCTTTATCAACTCCATGCAGCGGACACGAAACTGTTTTGACAATGGCCCAATTAAAATGATGAATCGCGCACATTACTATAACAAAACGTTGCGAACTACTTCATATGAAGATACTTTAATGTCCTCCATCTTCGTAAAAACAAAACGTTTCTTTGCTTCAAGAATATAATGCTTCCCATTTCAGATAAACGCATTCTTTAGTTTTAAGATATCATCAGGCTTGATTTTTAATCAAGATTTATAGGTTTGTAGATTAAAATTGTATCAAATTACATTCATGTCATTAAGAATAATAACTTAGTGTGCTGATAAAACAATGGCTCGATATGTCAAAGGTCGCGGATTCAATCTCAGGGCAAGTGATTTTTATCACATTAAAATTGGTCGTGCGAATTATTATTATTTAGTATCGAAAAAAACAACTTGTCAGCTGAGGCAGACAATATTCTCAAGACGTTAAACACATTTCACGGACGAGGTGTACTCAATATTTCTTTGTATGACCTTGCCAGAAAGTTATTGTTGTTGCTACTTGTTTTGTTATAGTTTGATGTATTTTTTCTACTTCTGTTAGGAAATAGACGTTTTATTTCACTTATTTGAGTTAGGTAATGAACTGTATTATTTAACTAGTGAAATGGACGAATTCTGATGTGTTATTCTTTTATTTTTTGAATTTATAACTGTCATTAATATGTTAAAATTTTATAATTTCAAAAACGCTCTTTCGTATATATTAGAACGGAAGTAGAAAAAATATTGTATGAAACTAGTAAGGAAATAGGTTATTACCTTACTTATGTGTTTACATAACTCGGCTACGCCTCGTTCTGCAAATTTCACATGCGTAAGGTAATAACCTTCATTTCCTTACTAGTTTCATAAATAGCTATTATATCTAAGTTTGATGTATTATTTTTTTATTATTTGTTAAATAATCTATAATCTATAAATTGATTGTTATGATTTGACATTAGTGACATCTAATTTCTAATTTTTTTCTGATAATTGTACTTTCCGGTAGAATAATAAAAATATATACAGGGTGGTGAATCGAAAGACGCACCATAGCATTTTCAAAACTAGTTTTGAAATGTTCAATTACTGACATTCTTAATTATTTTACATCAAAAAAGTTAAATGAAGATAATGTTATTCTTTTCTTAGGTCTTTTATATTCTCACCTTCAGTTCGAGTCATGAAACGGCACCTTCGGGAAGAAATGAATCACTTTCTTCCCTTGATATACAAATAACTATTATGCAACTACATCATGTGCATAGTAAACTACAAAATTGTTTTCCATCATTATTTCGTATTGTAACAATATTTGCGGATAGTATTTTGCTGATTGACATAAAAATTGTTAGTTTATTGATAAATGATAGTTTATAAAGCACTACTTTTTTAGCCTGCAAGATGCAGCAGTAAATCTTTAAAAAATGTGATTAACTTTCTGGCATAAAACAAGTATTAAAAAGCAGTTAAAACGAATGAAGAAATCTTCAACAAATATTAAAAATCCATTTGAAAACGAGTTACAAGACTGTAAGGTGTAAATACAGAGCTAACAATCCAATAGCCTTTTTAAAACTAAATTCTAGTTATAATACTTCTATTAACGTCAAGTTATAATTTATCGAGTTTCCTTATTAAAATAGTAGACGCGGCGTGTTCTTATTCCCAGTTATGGTTGTTTGATACGTACTTAAATAGTAAGAAGCCCGCGTTATGGTGTTATCTGGTTCTACATAAATAAAATGTTCCATTGGAGGAGAATAAATTCCGTAGAAACCGCGCCGGGAGACAGCACCGCTCTTTAATCTCAATTTAATAACTCTTATTCATAATCCACTGTAATCACACCAGCCGCCTTCGATTTCATTTAAGTAAGGACTATTGGCTTGATACGTTTACATTTGCTCCCCTATATAAAAAAAACTTAATTGATTTCTGCAAATTGACATATTTTCATTTTAACAAAAATATTGAAAGAATTTAAAATGAAAAAATACTAATGGGAGTAGGTGTCTCAATGTTACCAAGTTAGACTGTGGATTAGAGAAACCCGGGTTCGATTCCTATAGCCGACAAACTGGCTCTCCCTTCACCAATATTCGTGCAAAATTAGGCGAATGTAAAGTCAGTTGAGTAGTTCAGTATTGTACATGCGTTGCTAAGCTAAGAATAGCATCAAAGGATAAGTATTTGACTGAGTAACTATGGTCGCACCAGGCCCCATAAACTCTATCTGTATTTGAATAGTTTTCAAGCAATCTTCATCTTTCCTAGATATATTTTGTAATAATATGGAAACAGGTTTAATCTAGATTTCAGTCAATATTATTTTTTATTTTTCTATTTAGTCAACGTTTCGGCTGACTCTTCAGCCTTCTTCAGGACTCTATTAAAATACAATAGATTAACAATAATAAATAATAATTACAAAATATAAAATACTTACAAATAAAATTAGGTAAATAATTACATTTGTTGAAAAATATAAAAATTTATATCCTTTGATATATTTTGTAATCTACGTATAGCATACATTTGCCTAAAAACAAACATTTTTAACAGTAACATCGATTATTGGGATATAAAAGTTATTTTACAATATAATATAAAAATATATCACTTACCGAGATCTGCTTAGGCAGAGTGCCACATCCAGTGATGGGTAAAAGGCGTGATGATATATTTATTTATTTAAAAGTTATTTTTCCAAATGATTGCCGGTTGTGAAGAAAGTGTCATTCTTACGTTTAGGTCTTCGTCTCGAGAAACGAAACGGCACTTTAGGAAGAAATGTTTCACTTTCTTCCCTTGATATACAAACAATTATGTTTGTTTTAATAATCGTAAATATGTAATTATTTTTAGTAGAAATATTAGACTAGTAGTAATCCACATTAAAAATCGTTTGATATAAACGTGGTAAGTCATCATCTCCTCCACGTTACAATTTACCTGTTGTCGAAAACACGCACAGATCTGACGCAGGTCAAGAACTAAGTAGGCTACGAACACAGCGCCTCAAAACAGTTGAAGGTCTGCGGGAAGTCAAAAGGGCCGCCATGTCCGAATGATCCTGATTAATGGTTTTAATGAACGGTAATATCAGCCACACTGACTTAAATATCGCATCAAGTACTCCATGGCAGATTGATCACGCACCAGAAGTAACAACATCATAATTAACTTTTATAGCGATCGGTCACAGCATCGTGCATCGCACATCGCACATCTTACATCGACGAGAAACAGAAAGAAACAAGTCGAGTGATTATAAGCGGTAACGGTTATTTTTATTACCGGAAAGATTATCGTATTATGAGGAGAAAGGTGTAATGATTACTTCGGGCTATGAGATGTCGAGATTTTTGTAAAATGAAGCTTTTTAAATTTCCGAGCTAACAAAAATATTGTTCTTTTAACCTACAAAGCTTATCATGAAGTTTAAAGATAAAGAATTATATCTTATGAAAGTTAACGTTCCAATTGCTTTTAAATAGCAATTAAATTTATAGGTTCACCGTTATTTATAACAAATTCTGATACAAGAACACAAATTTTCATTCACAAAAAGAGAATAGAAATAATTGAACAAATAATTTTGATTACCGAGTGCCGAAATGTTATTATTATTTATATGTAGATTGTTATTTTCCTTTAACCAGTTTTAAACCAATCATAATACAAAACATTTGAAAATCAAACCAATAAGCATAGTTTAATACTGACCAGCCATGCAGTATCAATTTAATAAAATTCTGGATATACGGCCCTAAATTAATGTCACATTTTATATAAAAGCAATTACCATAAAATATTTAAATATAGCCAAGTTAAAATTAGCAACAGTCGGAATCTATTTGTAACTGAGGATAGGTGATCCTAGGTCAACAAACTAATTCGTTTTCCACACATTAACATGAACGAGAAACGCACCAAGCGTTAGCTACATCTCGTCGTATTGCATTCCTTCCCTTTCATTCACAACCACTAAATTACACCGCAGCCTCGTAATTTTCAATAATTATTGTTATTAAATGTCAGCTTTGAAACTTGCTGTTTAGATCTTTGATATTTTTAATGACGCGAGGCATAGCGTGAGCAACTTAATTTAATAAAATGTCTTACATTTTTTTCGGAGAAATTACTTAATACTTCAAATTGTTTCGAACTGTTTTAATTTTATATTTAGTGCCGACAGCAAATTTGACTACGTCTTTGACAAGAAGATTTTCTTGGACTTCAATTTAAATAAACATTTCAACAGCACAAATCAAGTTGAAAAAATTACAAAATTAATGAAAAATTGGTATTGAATTCTTAATTTAATAATGAACTGTTTAAGATTAGTTCATTGATTATCATCAGATTTGGTTTTCACTAATTAACAAATAG
Source organism: Pterostichus niger (assembly GCA_947425015.1). Taxonomy (NCBI): domain Eukaryota; kingdom Metazoa; phylum Arthropoda; class Insecta; order Coleoptera; family Carabidae; genus Pterostichus; species Pterostichus niger. The sequence goes on from OX380339.1 coordinate 5,493,521, forward strand.
GAAAATAGTATATTAAAGTTAAATATAACGATAAATGGAAGAAAACATTAGAAAACATATCAACTAGAGATGGGCGAATATCAAATTTCTCGAATTCGAATATCGAATACGAATATTAATCAGATCTCGAATATTCGAATACTCCTAAATTTATTAATAATTATTTAATTATGTCCTTTTCATTATTTGAATGAAATTGTTAAGATAAAATAGAATTAAAACAAAAAGTACAAACAAAAAAGAAAAAGACGAAAACTTCAAATTTAAGGTGAAACGTACGGGCAGATGTTATCGAAAAACAAATTTGAAATATGGTACGTCTTCATGGTTTTGAAATAAAATATATTTTGTTATTAATAACTTCAAAGTATTGTAATAGCTTTAAGTTTATGTACAAATGATAAAGAAAAACATAGTCAACATATGGCGCGATATTCGAGGTATTCGTATGTTCGCTATACTGACGTTAATATTCGAAAATGTCGAATATCGAATAATGTCAATATTCGCGGCATTCGACTATTCGCGGATGATATTCGCCCGTCTCTAATATTAACACTGCCTCCATACGAGCTCTTTCATTCCTCACAACCAAAATCCATCATTACGCAACAAACCTTCATTCACATCCATCCATTCGCTCCTGTACACCTGTTTCATACATCTTCACTTACGCCCACTTCTCTAACATTGAATCTATAAAGAAATGAAAGCAGCATCGTCTGCTCTTGTTTAAACTAGTAAGTTAAAAATGTTTTTTATTAATTTAAAATTGACACTTAACATTTAACCTAATTGAAAAGGATTCAGAACCACTTGCCTTAGAAGATTTCAGATTACTATACAAACGTCTAAACGTATTTTTTCACTTATAATAAATGTTGCAAACCGTTAATAAATTCGCGATATTAACGAGACTTTCTTGCATGTGTTTTCTCTAGAAATAATGACGCAGATTTCCGCAATATAGTATCATATATTTTACGATGAAAATCTAATAACCATCAAGTTTAATTTCGCATATCATAAATATTACAAGTTATGGATAAAACAAGAGGTCAAAATCTGCACAATAATTAATGAACAAATTTGAAATATGGTACGTCTTCATGGTTTTGAAATAAAATATCTTTGTTATTAATAACTTCAAAGTATTGTAATAGCTTTAAGTTTATGTACAAATGATAAAAAAAAACATAGTCAAAATATGGCGCGATATTCGAGGTATTCGAATGTTCGCTATACTGACGTTAATATTCGAAAATCTCGAATATCGTATAATGTCAATATTCGCGGCATTCGACTATTCGCGGATGATATTTGCCCGTCTCTAATATCAACGAAAACAAAATATGGCTGGCAACCTTAACAAATAATTGTTTTGAATCACCTACCGGTGCCCTATGTTCCCTTGGAGTAAAAAGGGGATGATAATAATAATAATAATATTAAAGAACAAGTCTTATAAGACATATTTATTTCGAACGCCTCCAAGTTTAGAAAACAAATCGCAGGCTAGTTATTTAAAGGACAAATACTATAAAAGTTTAATCACATGTGTTATTAATTTTTTTTATTTTTCGTCTTTTATAAATTAGAATTTAAAAAATTCTGTAATAATTTAAACCCAGTCAATTTAATGAAATTTGTATATAAAATGTTTTGGTTGGTAACTATTATTGACATTTATGTAATTGTTCAGATTTTGATGTTATATTGAAATTTTGACATTCTCTGTTCTCAGCTTGACAGTTTTGGAATGTCATGCGCTACTAAAACAAAATGTTGCGTATCGCAATGAACGCTCTTTTGATACGCAACTGAGTTTCGTAATGACTTCCTTATGAACGCAAAATTGAAAAAATATTTTTTGCAGTTAGTTTGTATTAATATTTATATGGGGTCAGTGGTATTGGATCGGCCTACGGATTTGAGAACTCGGGTTCGATTCCCACAGCCGACAAACAATTTTCACCACATTAAAATTAGCCTGTGGCTGGTAACTACACGTGAAGAAATATATAATAATAATAATAATCATAAACTTGATTGATTCGGAATCAATGACGAGGTTCAGTCTAAGACTGATCTTGCATCTAATCAAGTTACATATAAAGATTAATTATATTACAATACAAATAAAAGAAAAACATAAAATATAAAATAATGCTAAACACCCTAAACTAAATTTAATTTGTACAAATTCTTTATAATCAATTTTAAAGATTTAATGGACAGAGATTTTAATTCGTTGGGTATGTTATTGTAATGCGCAGGAGCCAAATAAGAAAATGAGCTTTTGAATTTGTTTTTATGAAATGGGGATACAAAATATAAATCCTTGTCACGTAGTTTGTAAATATGTTTCCTAAATATTAATTTATCGTGTAAATAAGATGGACAACCAGTTAGTTTTATTTTGTGCGTAAGAGAAAAAAAAATACAATTTAGATTTGCAAGAGTACGGTAACTAGTACGGTATCATGTACCCAGATGCAACACTCAGTAATGGGTAAATGGCGTGATAATATATTTTACTTATTTTGTTTTAACATGCTTTCATTGATATTCTTCTATTTCTTGCAGCTCTTCTCCGGTTTCACGGCCACGGCTATACCTACGCGGCCTCTTCCTTATCCTCACCTCCCGTTGGTCTGTGGCCATCCGTGTTCAACGTGGCCACGAAGGCCACAATCTCCGCGAACGCTACTTGCGGTTTATCTGGCCGTGAGGAGTTTTGCCGCTTGGGCACCGGTGACACGGGTCGGGAACCTGGTGGTCGTGCCGGAAGGTGCGGTGTTTGTGACGCGAGTAATCCGGACCCTGCGAAGAGACATCCGGTGGAGAATGCGATTGATGGGACGAATCGCTGGTGGCAGAGCCCGAGTCTTTATGAAGGGATGGGGTATGAGCAGGTCGCCATTACGCTGGATTTGAAACAGGTTAGTGCAAATTTTATTTAGAGTGTACTGTATTGGCAATGAGTCTCGTTAGACTTAGTTAACCTATAAACAAACCTTATGATCATCATTAATTTCTATCAGGTGTCAAATTAAGACTTGACCCCATTTTTCCGCTTTCTTATTTTCCTGTGTCTTCTCTTTTAACTTTACGTATTCGCAGGGATGTGCGTGTAGTCTGCAAGTAATCTACGCCATTCTCTACGTGTAAACAATCATGTAGTCTACGTCTTCATTTTTCTTGTAAACAATGTAGACTATGTAGACAATGAAAAACCTGTGTTCACTGTCGGATTAGAAATTTTATCCCTAGAACTAGGGAATTTTAAATGTTGTTAGAGATTTTTATTTTTATTCTAGGGATTACATGAAAAAACTAATTTTTTCCATGTATTTTCATAATAAATCAATATGTTTTTTGTACTCCATTGGGCTAATGGGCAAAAATAGGATTCGCTATTTTAAAAATTTGACAGCTTGCCCAAGATCCAAGACAAACATAAGTCTAGTAATGTACTAGCACTTGCTTTATTAGTTTTATTATATTCAGACCGATAATGACCAGAGTTCACGAATACGAATACATGTAATAGTTACAAAGGAATAAATTTAGGTTATGTTGAATTTTACAACTGTCAAATACATTATCTACATTGTTTACAATGTCTACGCCGCTAGAATTGTCGACGTATTGTCTACGTGTAGATGTAGACAATTAAAGATTACACGTAGATGCACATCTCTGCTTATTCGTGACCGAGCGCTAGTTCGGTTTTGAGGTCCGTGAAACTATGTAGAAAGTATGTTTATATCGCAGCCAGGCTCACGACGCTTGCAACGTCGACGTCTCGGCGTCTGACGTAGTTGGGTCTCCCAGTAGCAGCGGCGGCGACGCTTGTGGCTATTATTATTTTAAAAGTCGTTGGCCGTCAGCTGAGTCACCCGACGACGTATTTTTAGACTGTGACTTGATGGGAGTTAGTCAGATGATTAGGAAAATGAAAAAGAGGGGTTTGAAAATTTTATCCTAAGAGAGTAGTTCGAGAGATTCAATAGCTTGAGGCAAATAATAACACTTTACTCACAAAAAAGACTTGGCACTGCCAATCAGTTTATTTTTCTATGCAGTACTCGTCATTTTTATTTCCCTTAACATAAAATGAAGCACATTAAATAAGGCTAAGTTAACGTTATTCATAACTCACCTTTCAAACAAATACACTAAAATAAATCGCAACAACTTTCGCGTGTCTAAAAATGACCTAATTTGAACGAAATATACAATTTTGATTAAACGATTCGAACAAATAGAGTGTTACACAGAAAAGATATATTATCAATTTGTCAGGTCATATTTTATTTCTCAAATTTCAATGTGAAAAGAATCGTGGGCGAAGAAAGGAGCAATTATGAGTAAACTGTAGGGTGGCGTTGAAATCAAAGCTAAATTTGTCACAGTCGTATTTTTAAAACAGCGGGAAAGGTCAAACAACAAACTCTTTCACACTTAAAACGACACACTGATTGTAGTTTGTGTAGTAAGTGCGTGACTCCATAATTTGGAATGTCCGATTTAAATGTTAGATTAGCCGACAATGTTAATTTCGGAGGTTATCAAAACGCACCGACGAATGGAAACCACTGCCAAGCTTTCAAAAGGTAAACATATAAAATAGCTCTACTTAATTCAAATGTATCTATGTATTTTCACGCGAGGAATTCACTGGTGTTTTAAGATTTCCATTATCTGTTCAAGTTATTGAAATATTGAGGAAGAAAAATTTTGAAGTTATGGGCTTTCAAAGTTGAGCTTTAAAAAAAGTCAAAAATCGCTGTAACTCAAAAACTAAAAAAGATATGAAGTTGCGCTTTGCGCCATTCGATTTCTCGTGTTCTGAATTATACAGAACCACATTTTAATAATTTTCGATTTTTGAACTGGTTCAACCAAAATTCTCATTATTTGTATGTACGAGCTCTTAAACGAAGAATTTGCGAACAAACCTCTACACAAAAGAACTTTTGGATTGTTTTGAGGTTCTAAATTTATACCTAACGTTTAGTTAATGTAATTTAAAGCAGGGTTCGAAGATATATATCATGATATTTATTTTGATATATATCGTCATATTTTTGCAATGATATATATCCATTATATAAAAATATGAAATAGTTTTTGAGATATAGCCTCCGAGAAGTGAAATTTTTCGAAATTTTCAGTTTTTCTACTTTTCCGAGGCTATATCTCAAAAACTAAATGTGATATGAAAACGCGCTCAACGGCATTAATTTTCTCGTGCTTCAGTTAACTTATAAACATAGTTTCAGCGATTTTTATTTTTTTTCAATTTTCCACTAAAAAATCGCAAAAAGCGGGTTTTTAACATTTTCTTGAAAACTAGAAGTCATATGCATTTGAAGATTGCACCACTGGATGCAGTGGGTCAAAATACATATGTATGTAAATTTTCGTTTTAATAATCCTACGATTAAGGATTTTTGGGAAAATTGAATTAAAATCTGAAAAAACCAAAGGGGTACCCCTTAGGAAATAATTAAAAATATTAAATTGCATAAAATTGTATGAAAATTTGCTTATAAGTCAATTCGGACACGGGGAATTCAACGCCGTTGAGCGCATTTCCATATCTTGTTTAGTTTTTGAGATATAGCCTCCGGAGAAGTGAAATTTTTCGAATTTTTCAGTTTTTCTACTTTACCGAGGCTATATCTCGAAAACTAAATGTGATATGAAAACGCACTCAACGGCATTAATTTTCTCGTGCTTCAGTTAACTTATAAACATAGTTTCAGCGATTTTTATTTTTTTTCAATTTTCCGCTAAAAAATTGCAAAAAGCGGTTTTTTAACATTTTCTTGAAAACCAGAAGACATATGCATTTGAAGATTGCACCACTGAATTCAGTGGGTCAAAATACATGTGTATGTAAATTTTCGTTTTAATAATCCTACGATTAAGGATTTTTGGGAAAATTGAATTAAAATCTGAAAAAACCAAAGGGGTACCCCTTAGGAAATAATTAAAAATATTAAATTGCATAAAATTGTATGAAAATTTGCTTATAAGTCAATTCGAACACGGGGAATTCAACGCCGTTGAGCGCATTTCCATATCTTGTTTAGTTTTTAAGATATAGCCTCCGGAAAAGTGAAATTTTTAGAATTTTTCAGTTTTTCTAAATGTGTACAAAAACTAAAATTAAAAATAAATATCCAAAAAGTGATATTTATCTGATATATATCCTATATATCAGATATTTTGATATTTATTATAAATATCATGATATTTACGAACCCTGATTTAAAGTAATTCAAATTCATTTAATTTGTTTAAACTTAAAATGTTTCTTTTAGGCTGAAAATATGATTTTCCCTATGTTTACTTTTAAAATAAACGCTCTAATGTATTGCTGTCAAACTTTTTAACTGTAACGTTGGTAATGATATATCCCTATGTTTACTGATAAGAAAAACTCCCGGTATGTATATTTAATTCATTTACATGTTTCCTAGTTTATTTCACAATATTAAGAAACTTGCAAATATACAGCAATATTTTTTTTTCATTATTAGATAATTTGTGTACATTTTCTTTTAGAAGTTTTAATTATAATTTTAATGTGGCGAAAAATTTAATTTTGTATTCGATTTTATTTACCGGTAACACATTTTTTAATAGCTATTTATGAAACTAGTAAGGTAATAACCAAGTTTTCTTACGTGTTGCATACAATATTTTTTCTAATTCCGTTCTAATAAATAGAAAGAGCGTTTTTGAACTTATGAAGTTTTGACATATTAATGACAGTTATAAATTCAAAAAATAAAAGAATAACACATCAGAATTCGTCTACCAAGATATCTGAATTTTTTGTGTTGCTATGTTACCTCATTATTTCACTAGTTAAATAATGCAGTTCATTACTTAACTCAAATAATTGAAATAAAACGACTATTTCCTAACGTAAGTAGAAAAAATATTTTATTGGTTTTCAATTAATTCAAATGATAACTTTCGGGGTTTCACGACGGTTTCGGTACTTTGCCGTTACGATTTTAATAAAATTTATATTGGTTTGGTAGTGTTTATATTATATTCTTTTTCATCGTCTTCCTATTTTCGATTTAAATTGAAGGTTTTAGAATCGAAATAATATGAGTTCGATTATAGAATCAATTAAATTACCGTATCTGTTTGCAGTTTCCATATTTTAAGATAAAAAAATATAAGTTGTTTTTCGGTTACGGTAACAATAAAACATGTAATTATCGGTGTGTCAACGGCCATGGCTCAACTCGTTGGAACTGATCTATGCGATAACGCGAGTTAAGAAACCCGCGTTGCTGTTGACTCTAAGATCTAAAACGCAGGATCAGGGCGTAATAGCGGCATATGACCTTAGCAGTTGGTCCGCCAGGAAGCCAGAATAATAAAAAAAAAATTATCGGTGTAGTTTCTTAATTTCTCTTTCTGATTCAACCGCTAAATTTCGATGTTCATTTATTTCTCTTGACCTCGTCAAGAAGTTACTGAGTTAAAAGAGCGTCTACGTGGCCAGCAAAGCAGCACTGGAGATTATGTCTCTCCTGGAACAATTTCAAGCTTCAGCGGTTATTATTAAGTCTTCATTTGAGGATTCATCGCTCTCTTTGACCTGGCAGACCGCAGACTGACCCTATAGGGCTCACTTCACCTGGTGTTTCATCATCCGCTCACAGCGGAGATGCTATCGTAGAGAAGTCATAAATAAATAGAACTGGGATTTTTGAAGGGTGGTATAAAGTTAATGTGGGATTATTGTGAAATATGTTTCATTTTTGGTGAGAAGTTTTGTTCGTTTTAAGCTGAGTTTGTGTACTGGTAATTTTATTCTTCTTTTGTTTGATTTAATCTGAATGTTAAAGGGGTTAAGGTGGTTGGGTAATCAGCTTGAATCGCGGGGTGGCAAGAAAGTTGAACCAAAACTACACTCCCATTCTTACAAATATATTTAAAATAAAAACTCCCGGATAGCCAATATTGCAACATCATACATAAATGTGCACTAGTTTGCTCTGTACTTCTGTAACTGAGTGTACATGGGCGGAACCCAGTACGACTAAATCGCGCAGCTTGTAGTATTTGTCTTAAACATGAGCTTAGTTTTCCTATTACCATTATAATAATAATACGATTATTGTTAACAGTTAGTCTGATCGTTATTCTTTTGTCTAGTAACAAGATTTATATTTATATTTATATATATATATATATGTGCTAGATTTTACTTATATTTTATACAAGCTAGGAAAATTTAAGGCAATGATTTTGGTGAATTTTGGGACGCAAACACCAACTTTGCTATGAAACCATCTACAATTTTTTATAATACATATCTTCTTTAAATCTCCTGAAATTTCTTACTTTGAAACTAGTAATAAATAAATAAATATATCACCACGCTTTTTACCCATTACTCGGTGTGACACTCTGCCGTAGCAGATCTCGGTAAGTGATATATTTCTTCGCATGAAGTGCCGTCAAATCACGACCCCAAAAGATGTTAGTGGAGTGGGAGCCACAGGGGTAGATTTAATTTGGTGAAAATAGTTTGTCGGCTGTGAGAATCAAATCAGGGTTCTCAAGATCCACAAGTCGATTCGATACCACTGAGCCATCTACCCCATGAAACTAGTAGATATCATGAAACTAGTCAGTTCGAATCCGCCTGTCGACAATGTGTGATTTGTCGTAAAATATAAAATACAGTTACATGTATTTATCACATCGGGCGCTATAAGCTAGTCACTTATACGCCTTAAATAATGTAGCATTTGACTACGAAAACCGGCAGTACGACAGTGTAAAAACTGCGGCTCGGTGTGTCCGGTAGGCCCAGGCCCGATTTGGGCTGTAGCGCTACAGATGATGAGTAGATATGATAAAGAAAGCCCCTGTTTAGATAATTTCATCATCGAGTATTCTAACCTTTTTTCACTTTCCTTGAAGTACAATTCAGTAATGTAAGTCGTGAGGTGACGATGTTAGCCACGTCAGTTTTGTTGTTGTGACCAAACCACCGTTCCCACCCTTTAAGTTGTAGTCACGTCTGACGTGTTCTCCGCAATTACACACACTTAGAGTGGGTCGAATGCGAGTGGTTTGTCTCGACACTCGGCACTAGTCCGTACCACCGAGCACGCACGCATTTAATAGACCCGTTACGCTCTGACATTTGAATTGAAACTAATCAAACACTGGCTTGGTGCAGGATTCGCTATTCATGTCTAATTGCTTGTGTGGCTCTGGAGATGTGCTAGTCTTCAACCAGAAGTTGAAGGTAAACCTACAATCATTTGTTGTTGACCAGGCGAAAAGATTGTAGATGTGTAAAATAATTAATTTAGATGTATAAAGCTTCACTTTATTTAAATAATAATAATAACATTGAATTTAGAAATAAAATAGAAACATATAATATGGAAGATGTTTACACTTTGAAGTTTGGAAGAAGAATAAAAATAAATAAATAGTTGACAGAAAAGTAAACATAAACAATAGAGTAATAATAAGAAGTCACTTGGAGACGAAATAATGTAACGTCGCCAAACTACTTGATAGCGACGCTACAGATGCTTTATTATTTTCTTCTATTTATTTAGTGAGGACAGGGTTTAATTGCAAAATGAGTACAAAAGTTGAAATAGTTTTTCAATAGTACAAGTTTTACAATGGCCCTTTCCCATATGTGTTACATACTATTTTTTCAACATTAAACATGCAAATTATATTTTTACGTTTGCGATACAAGAAATTTAATAATTTATATAAATCAAAGGAGTTATATTTACAAATGCACATCACGTTTCCTTGATCACCATATCAAAAGACATTTCTCTCACTCAATTTAGTTGTGATAGTAACCGTTTCCCTCACTAGTGAGGAAAGTTATTTACTTTCATCACTAATGAGGGAAACGGTTACTAAGTTACATACATACATACATACATAACATCACGCTATATCCCATTAAATGGGATAGCACGAACCCGTCAACATTCTTATCCTGACACACGATACTCGTTTCGACCACATTAACACTTCCTCCATACGAACTCTTTCTTTTCTCACAACCAAAATCCATCATCACGCAACAAACATTCATCCATTCGCTCCTGAACACCTGTTTGGTAAATCTTCACTTACTAAGTTCAGTGAAGAAAATATCATTTTCACAAGTAATGTTGAAAAAATGATATTTGTAGTCTGTAAAAAGCTCCGTTGCCAATAACAACGGTCTGCAAAGAGTCTTGTTCTGCAATTGTTCACTTTCTATCATAAAATGATGTTCCAAAAGCCTACTTTTTATCGATCACAGAAAAAATAAATTTTGTTCAAATTTCCTAATGTCACAGTAACAAAGAACGAATGGTATCAAACGTTGACATTATATTTTTATTTTTCTAACCCAACATTAATTAATTTATTCATTCGAGCAGGCAATCGCCCAAAAATACAATATGTGCGTATAAGTAGTACGACTTTACATATTTCATTTCACATGTAACATAGGATACAGGTCATTTCTCAGGAGAAATCATTTAATAGCATATTTTGGGTTAAGTCTATAAATCTGGTTAACGTGGTTGAAATCAAGTCGCTGTTTATATCATTAATATTAAAATTTAAACTATTAAAGCTCCGATATATTCTCCATAAAGGAGCATGAAACCAGTAGTTTGCGGTACAATGAGGAATACAAAATATAGGTTGAGCATTTCTCAGATTCCGTGACGGAATCTGCCAAGACAGTTTAGATAATAAAAACGGACAGTCGATGTTGTTATTAATTAATTTAAATAAAAATAATGTATGATTGTAATTGATATAAGACGCTAGTGAGCTTAACTTCGTTAAATTAGCAATAGTAAAATAATCATGCGTTATTCTGGGGGACTCCATGTGAAGTCGCCATGATATATGTTGGAAAAATTTGTGCTGAATAGATTCGATCTTTTTAATGTGTACGCTATAGTAGGGAGCCCAAACTGGAGTAGCATATAATAATATAGACCTTACAAGTGATGTGTAAAGATTTCGAATATACCCTTGTTATTTTGTTATTTCCAATTTCTCATTTACAACAAGTACCTTTACCCCTTCCATTGTTCTTGTGCTACAGTATCAGCCCTGCACTCTCCTGTCACCTTCCCGGGTGATTCATTCTTGGCGGCACACGGCGCTGTGTTCTGACAGCGACATGCACTAAATTACGAAACGGTTCAACCTTCCTTCCTATACCATTGGTATAGCGCTGACGAAAATATTGTCCACCGACTTTTGGAACGACTTCTCAGCATGCCAAAAAAGCAAAAAAAAATTGTGTTATGAAAGTAAATAACAATGGATTCACTTGCATACGGTTGTCCTTGTTTATCCGATAGCAAGTGACAAAAGTGACGTTTTCTATGCGGATATTATTACATGAATTAAATATTTTAATAAAAATAAAATTATAAAATAAAATAAATAAATATATCATCACGCCATTTACCCATTACTGGGTGTGGCACTCTGCCTAAGCAGATCTCGGTAAGTGATATATTTTTTCGCGTGAAGTGCGGTAAATAAAAATTAAATTATATATATAAAAAATAATAATAATAATAAATAAAATTATATATATATATATCATCATGTCTATTTGTCTATAAAAAATAAGTGTTTTTTTTAATAAATTAATTTTAAGAATTAAATCGTGTAAACCTGAATTTATAAAAAAAAAACATTTATTTCTGTCATCAAATAGTATATTTAAAATGGTTGGCACAGTCATTGTCAGTATATTAAAAAAAAATCATCATTAACAACAATGATATTAATTAGTAAAATTGCCCCGCGTGTTGGCCGCGCGGGTTGAGGGCCTGACTCACGACCGTAAGGTCATGGGTTCAGGTCCTGCCCGTGGCGGCCATACAAAGTAGTTGGTCCGATATATAAATTAAAAAAAAATAATTTGTAAAATAATTGTGGGGTAGATGGCTTAGTGGTCACCATATTAAAACTACCCCTATGACTCTTTCTGCAATAACATCCTTGGAGGCCGTATTTTGCCGATTGGTTAACCGTTTTTCACGCGTATAAATATATCACTTATCAAGATCTGCTACAGATAAGTCCCGCACCCAGTAATATGTAAAAAAGACGTGATGTTAATAATCTTTCAAAACTCATTTTAGAATAATAATAATAAACTTATTATAAAGACATAATTTTCTACTTAATAATATTTAAAATGTACCTAAATATAACCTAAAATACAGATAGTATTATGTAACATTTCGCAATAACCGAGTCTGGTCAGTGCACAATATCTCCGTAACTACTACATCTAGACGTCTTCACGCTGTTTTCTTCTTCGAAGCCAAAGTAGCTGAGCCTTCCTTCGTTCGTTCGTTTCTTTCAAGACGCTGAGTATGCAGGGAAGCAAGTTTGTTTGGTCCCACACCCCTCTCAGAGGGTAGAGTCTGGGAAAATGAATTTGAATGTGAATGAAAACAGTGGGCGTAGGAAAAATAAATTATTTATGTTTCGGACTGGATTGTTGAAATAATGAATGTCAAAATATTTTTTGTCATCGTGAGTTGAATAGAATTAGTTATTGTTGGTTTATTCATAAATTTTACTTAAATTAACAATATTGTGAGAACGTGGTTGCTTGGTAACAACTGATGAGAGCCATTGACATATAAAATCGCAACACCGAATATGAAGCAACCAAGTGAAGGAAATATAAACTAAATCTTAAATTGTATTTATTGAGATATCACAACGAATGAAGTATTTAATAAAAAATATAAAGTAAACACTTGGCTATGTTTCACAAAATTCAGCTTTCAAGTCACCTTATGAGGGCATCGTCAGAGGCTGGCCAACACAGTTAGTAACCATAGACGCGTTTCGCTCTTATTAGAGCTCATCAGTATGGTATAACTCATTTCTTCACTTAGAACAAAGTTCATGTGAAGAAGCTGGTGACGAAGAACTGTGCCAGCAGAGAATAAGATGTCTAACAAACTGGTAAGATGACATGAGAAGTTCTGTGGAACTGGTCATGCCATCTACCGAAAAAAAGGGAAAGCTACACAATAGCAATTTAAATAATAACAAAGACAAAATTAATTGTCATCCAACACTTGGTGAAACAAGGTTTAATGAAAAATATAAAGTAAACACTTGGCTATGTTTCACAAAATTCAGCCTCCAAGTCACGTTATGAGGGCATCGTCAGAGGCTGGCCAGCACAGTTAGTAACCATAGACGCGTTTCGCTCTTATTAGAGCTCATCAGTATGGTATAACTCACTTCTTCACCTAGAACAAAGCTCATGTGAAGAAGCTGCTGACGAAGAACTGTGCCAGCAGAGAATAAGATCTCTAACAAACTGGTAAGATGACATGAGAAGTTCTGTGGAACTGGTCATGCCATCTACCGAACTGTGCTGGCCAACCTCTGACGATGCCCTCATAAGGTGACTTGGAGGCTGAATTTTGTTAAACATAGCCAAGTGTTTACTTTATATTTCTTATTAAACCTTGTTTCACCAAGTGTTGGATGACAATTAATTTTGTCTTTGTTGTTAAATGAAGTATTTTATTAAAATTATAATTTTATGTTTGTCGTTTCCAAAAGGTAAATAATAATTTATACATTTGTCATTTGGCTTATTCGATGCAAAATAACAAAAGTGACATTTTTTATATATATAGATTTTATACACGAGTTGAATTATCATTTATAATTTGATTCGATATTTTTTTATTGCAGTAATTTATGTGATTGATGCAACCGACCATCACTGATTTTAATTCAGATTAGATAAAAAAGTTTTTATAGTGTTAGATTCCTGTACTGTCATCAAGAATGTTAATTACTTTAATTAAAATTCTAATTATTGATCATCGATGTAAACATTTTACATAAATGAGTTTTTACGAAATACCTACATAAATTTATATAATTACTTCCCGATGCCCAGATGAGCTTGCATGAGAATATTTTCAAAATTCACTGAATGATAAAAAATAAATAAATAAATAAAAATATATCATCACGCCTTTTACCCATTACTGGGTGTGGCACTCTGCCGAAACAGATCTCGGTAAGTGATATATTTCTTCGCGTGAAGTGCGGTTACCAGCCGTCATTGAATGATAGTCCTTATAATTTGAAAAATAATTATACAGCAATAATAACTATAAATTCAACCTTTTATTTTTGACATTTGATAAAGAATGGCGACTTTTGGCAAACATGGCGTTAATTTATCAACCTTGGTATTGGTTTATAATAGTACTTTACTTCCTTGATATATAAAGTTCGTCATTATTTGTCGAGAGCGAAGATTTAATTCTAAGGGCGTAGTCCGCGGGATGCAATCGCTTCAGGTAAATAATGACACTTTACTCACGTGTTATATACGATATTTTAGGTAATCCTTGTCATTTTTATTTCCCTCGGTAAATAATAAAGCACATTAAGTAATGATTTTGATAAGAATAAAGTTAACATTATTTACCGGTTGTATATAAATAATATTTTGCACATAAAATCATTTGTCCGTCAGTACGGTAATGTGGATAGCAATATGGAATTCGAATCTGGAGATCCCAAGTTCGAATCTCACTCAAGCTAAAAATTATATGAACTACTACACTGCGGCTCGGTGAGTGCGGACCCTATACTGTAATTCCTGTTGTACAGAGTAACATAAATAATAAATAAATAAAATCACAAAATTCAAGAAATTGTTTAAACAGTTTCATATTATATAAACTGCGAAACTGTTAAATGAAAAAGATAAATAGAAAAACTTCAGATTGGCTTGTAAATTACTTGTCTGTGATTTTAACCAATCAGAGAAAAAAGTTAAAATTTCTCCACATAGAATTCTTTAAGAAAATGAACTCAAGAAGTTTAATTTCAAACTTTGGGAACCTCTATTCCGTTGATTTCCCACTGAAGGTAATTTGAAATAATCGCCTATATTCCCATTATATACGATGATACGGACAATTAAATAAGCTAATGGATTGTTTTTTGTTTCAACACAATATTTAACCTCATTCAACTTAACTTTAAAGTGAGTGTACATGCATCTTTTCATAACTACTGCGATGAGCACGCGCTTACAGAAGCTGTAAACAAAACAAATCAGTCATCATTTGCTGCCTCTTTTTCTGTTTTCTGTTTTCTATGTTTCCTGTTGGCTTCTACACGCTTGAAACTATTTTTAATTTGACAGGAAATGTTCCCGAAAGATGTAAACCATTTGCTGTTTTATTTAAACGACTATATAGACTCTTAAATTGTTTGAAACGTCGACAAGGTGATATAAATCAAGATTAATGAATTTAAACTCTTTCAAAAATTGTTTCAATGTTGCCTTTTTACATATTACGCAAGGCATTATAATTCTTTTATATTTGTTTACAATTTTTGTGGAAATTTTGTTCGGATATTTCAGAGATCTGAATGAAAAATTAATGAGAAACTTAATATTGAATGCATTTGAAAGTGAATTTTTAAAATTCCTAAACCCGCTCTGAACTGCCTGTCTCGTACATTTACATATTAAGTTGTTAAATTATAGTAGTTTTATAGAAAAATTTACATTTTAAATTCAATCGTGTCACATAAAATGAATGTAATAGCTGTAGCGTGTATTACTATGCCTACAAAAGTCTAAAAGACATTCACTTAATTTTGAACGAGAAATATCGGATACGAACTAGTTAATTTTATGCCCAAAATCAGGTAAATGATTTCCAAAAAAGGTATTGAAATTTGGAAATGAAGTTAATTTTAATAAAACGTTACGTTCACTTGCGTATTTTCATTCAACATTCAAATTAAATCTGAGTTATTGATTAGGTACTTTCTACGTAGGCTAGTGTTTAATTCAAATTTATTGAACTCGACAGGACCGGCTTGACAATTTTTTTTATATAAATACAAAATTAAAATCACGCTTAAATATATCACTTACCAAGATCTTCTTAGACAGATTGTCATATTCAGTTATGGGTAAACGGACTGATTATAATCGTATATTTAGATATTTTAATTTGAAAATATTAAATAATATTAAAAGTTCATATAATTGAATTATTTATGAAGCCTTTTGGTTTTTAAAATGTTAGTTAATAATGCACTTAAAAATGACACAACCCATAGTCCCGAGACGTCGTCAATTTTAATGGTTTTTTTTTTCAACATTATTTGTGAAATAGCTACTTAAGAAACTAGTAAGGAAATGAAGGTTATTACCTTACGCATGTGAAATTTGCAGAACGAGGCATAGCCGAATTATGTAAACACATAAGTAAGATAATAACCTATTTCCTTACTAGTTTCATACAATATTTTTTCTACTTCCGTTCTAATAAATACGAAAGAGCGTTTTTGAAATTATGAAATTTTGACATATTAATGACAGTTATAAATTCAAAAAATAAAAGAATAACACATCAGAATTCGTCTACCAAGATATCTGTTGCTATGTTACCTCATTATTTCATTAGTTAAATAATGCAGTTCATTACCTAACTCAAATAAGTGAAATAAAACGTCTATTTCCTAACGGAAGTAGAAAAATGATATTTTCCCAATCAATTTAGTTGCGATAGTAACTGTTTCCCTTACTAGTGAAGAAAGTAAATCACTTTCCTTAGTAGTAAGGAAAATGGTTACTATCGTAACTAAATTGTGTCATTTGACATAGTAACCAAGGAAATGTGATGTGCATTTGCAAATACAACTCCTTTGATTTATATAAAAAAATTATTAATTTTTTTATATCCCAAACATAAAAATGTAATTTTCACGTTTAATATGGGACAGGACCATTTCAAAACTCGTACTATTGGAATACTTACTTATATAAAATATAAAATTGGTTTTATTTTTTACCACCATTTTTACCGTTTTTAGTAAGTTTACTGTTTTTTATTATTCATTATTTAGCAAAACTTTTTAATTATTTGTAGTTCAAGATATCTTTAAACAAAGTCAAAATATAAACCATTAAAATTTTACTCGTTTTGTTCTTCTTTAATATATTAAATATTATTGCTCGAAAATAGTAAAAAATGTACCCAATCGTCGCGTAATTATATTAAGAAATTTTAATTTTTAAATATTTTAAATATGGGGTAGGTGGCTCAGTGGTATCGAGTCGGCCTGTGGATTTTGAGAACCCTGGTTCGATCCCCACAGCCGACCAATAATTTTCACCAATTTAAATCTACCCCTATGGCTCCCTCTCCACTAATATCTTTGAGGGCCGTGATTTGACGGTTGGTAACCGCACTTTACGCGAAAAAATATATCACTTACCGAGGTCTGCTTAGGCAGAGTGCCACACCCAGTAATGGGTAAATGGCGTGATGATATATTTATTTATTTTATTTAAATATTTTAAATAGATTTAAATTCTGCAATCAATTGAATCATTCCAAAACTAGATCTTTTGGGTTAAATCAACTTTTAAATTATTAGAGCTAATATTATTAAGTTGTGTGATTATTAAAGATAATCATACCTGTAGTTTTTGACTAAAGTTAATTTATATTATGACAGAAACATTCTGATGACGCCTGGATTCGAACCAGGGACCCTCCGCGTAGCATCTCTGCCCGGTAAGCGGAGGGTCCCTGGTCCGAATCCAGGCGTAATCAGGATTTTTCTGTCATAATATTTTTAAATTATTATTTCTTATGTATAAAGTTTCAATTTGCTAGGATTAAAAAATTGTGATTTGATACGGTCCTGGATGTATTTGACTATTGAACTAAATCCAAATTATCACCGTGGGTGGAATTAATTGATTCTAAAGCTTTATATCTCAAAATTGATCCCACTCATATTTCTACGTGGGCTGTCATATGACTCTAGTCACGACTATTAAATTAATTTCAAACCGAATTTTAATATCATGTTAGTTTTTATTAGCGTAGCATGTTCGTCCGATATCATCTTAACGCATTCTTCACACGTAATGCATCTTAACTGTTTGACAAGCAAGAAGTGGTTAACTTGAATCAGCCTTTACTTTACGTTCTGTTTCCTTGTACGTTGATGCTTCAAGTTCCACATGTCTTTGATGTTGAGAAACTCCAGGCATTTATAAACATTTAGTGTATCGGTATTTCGTTAGTCGGGAACTTGAGTCGAATTTACAAAAACGGAAGCAAAACATGTCGTTTATCTTCAAGGTTGGATCGAGATGTGCTGACTTGAAATACGTCAGATTGTTCAGTCCGTAAAAGCGCAGGCTATTTATAAATGAACCAACGACAAAAACGCAGACGTTCGGAAAAAATACCGAAATATAACTAATTATCGAATGCGATACTGTTTCTTTCAATTTCCACGCACTTTTAACTATGATTCCCATCGACGCCTAACTGTCTCTACTTAACGAAAAATCTCCCCTCAAGTTTTTTTATTTTTCTACACAAAAAAGAGATGGCATATTTCCGAGAAGAATTTCTAACATTTCCAAATCAACGAATTATATGAATTTCTCTAGATCAGGTATTTTTTTATCATTGCACTCAAGCTAAAAATATGTGGTTTGGTGAATTCTATTGGCAATTTTTTTCTGAATGTTTAAGCTTGGAAACAATTAACGAAAACAAGTGACACGAAAAAATCTCGAAAATTTAAATCAGGCTTAAGAAAAACTAAACTTGTTTATTGAGATAATAGTATATTATTCAATGAGTAAGTAATATAAGCTATTACTCAAGAGAATGAAGTTTGCAACACGAGCCGAAGGTGAGTGTTGTAAATCATTCGAGTGAGTAATAGCTATTACTTGCGAAAAGAATACTATACTTTATCTACGACTATGTTATTATGTAATAAGATTTTACAATTATTTTTTTGTTACATTATGAATAAGTCAGATTGCTTAAATTTTTTGTTTTTAATTTTTATTTAATAAATATTAACGCTACTTAACATGGAATAAGTAGCCCATAATGACGATGATTTATATTTATCAGAAAGTTCGCCAAAATATACTATAAGAACATTTTCCGAAAAGGAATTTACATTTTTGCGTATTCGCCAATTCATAAAAGCTTGATAAACTTGTTCATACTTTTTTTTTTGATTTTTCGGGCAGTAAATTTAAGAAACGTACGTGTGCGGCTGCTACAATATCTGGTGGAGTACAAATTTCACTTTGTTCGCTTTCAGAATCCATAACTCACATGCATAATCACACAAATTACAGTATTATTGTAAACAAAAACGTTTTAAACTAATTTTGACAGATAATTAACAATAGCGCGCTTCACTGTTTCATAGCATACTTAACGCGCGGCAATTATCGTTATTTTTTGATTGGCTATTAAAGTGTTAAGTAATGAAAATTTAGACGTGTGATTGGTCGTGAAGTGTTGAGTAATGAATTATTACTTAACACTATCAATAATGATTAGTATTACTTATCATAAATTTCATAAGTAATGAATACATTATTTAATAAGAGTAGATAAAATAAATAAATTTACGTCTTTTAACCATTACTGCGTGTGACTCGTTGGCAACTCGTTAAAATAGAGCTCGTTCCGGCCTAGGAACGTAATGTACTATTCTTTCCTATAAATGCAAAGTATCACTTATTTTTCTTAATTGACTATTTGTATATCAAGGGAAGAAAGTCAAGCATTTCAATTGAGGAAAGAAAATACAACATTCTGGCAAGGCCGTAAAATCAGTTATTCCCTTTGCACATAGTTGTTTGCTGTTTATCCGATGTCAAACTGACAAAAGTAACGTTTCTATATGAGGATATTATCCACGAGATGAATGATTTGCTTTGCCTTCAGGAATCATACTTTTTCAATAAATCATTTTAAGTATACTTAACAGTACCTGCACCTACCTACTATTACGACGAATATTATTGTCTAGTAAACATACATTAAAATTCCATAAATATTAACTAATCACCATAAATTATGAATAGTGATAGATGAATGGGCGTTAAAGGAAAATTGAATTAAACCTTGTAAAAAACGTTTTATTTGAATATTTAAAACAAATTGGCTAACTGACTTAAATTTTCTGGTACATAAATTATTTTTTTTAAATTTGTAATTGAATTCAATGAATACTAAGTTCCCTCATATTACAAAAAATTGAGAAAAATGCATATTATGGAACCAAACAAATGTACAAATCATAATATTTTTGTAGGTTTGATTAATTATTAAATATGCGACTGTTTTCGTTATTTGGTGAAGAATTAAATCAATATTACGTATATAGTAGAAACTATGGTTGGTAGCACAAGCTCTGTTTTACCTGTTTTAAGAGCAGTGTATTTGGGTGTTTTAGCTATCTCTAACATGTTAAAACCGTGCTCTTAAAACACTCAAATACAGAGCTTGTGCTACCAGCCTATGTTCTTGCTATAATTGACCTCGTTATAAAGAAGTTGAACGTAATACTACCTTGAAAAATTGTGAAACATTGCTTTCTTAATCATAATATTTTGATTCATAAAGCCATGGAAATCGTGGTCTTGAACTTAGTCCAAACTCCAAATAGTTGAATAAAACTAAGCACCTGTGATTCACAATCTATTTTTAACTGGAACAAAAAATGTTACGGTTTGTTTAACATAAAGTGCATTCAACCAAGCACTAGAATAGTTTCTTCAAACCAACATATACTTTATTTATTTATATAAATCTTTCCCCTATATTTGTTCTAATTCTTAATTTCTTTTTTCTCCTTTGCCAGTTTTATCTGCGACCCATAATTAATTTTCTGTTAGTAAGAGCTCAGTTCTAACTTGGTTTTATACTGAAAAGGATGGACTGATATATATATATATATATATATATATATATATATATATATATATATATATACAGGGTGTAGAATTGAAATGTAGCGTATAGGGATTTCAATGTTATTTTTTAAATATTGCTGTATCTGTTTACCTATTCACTTTAGAGCAAAAGAGTAAATACAAAAATTGTTCAGAAATTAAAAACGCTTCCTATAAAGTAAATTTCATTACATAAATGTGAATAGATCACGAGATATTAATTAAATGAAATACAAAATTTATTCAAATTTTTTGTAGATTGCGTTGGAAATTTAAACAAATGAACTGAATATTTGACATATTGTAAAAGAGTTTGACATTTGTTTGTTACAGTGTTGTAATATTTGTTGAACAAGTTTTTGAAGAATAGTGTTCTTACTCTAAATATATACCTGTGCAGACTACTATATATTTAGAGTAAGAACACTCTTTGTTGTCATTCTGAAGATGGTGTAACAACCGAAATGTACATCAATATCAATCATTAAATTATTTTGAAACAAAATAACCGAGAGTTATTACTACTATTTATTTTGAATATGTTTCAACGAGAGCCAACACACACGTCCATAGAGATTTTTTAATAATAAAACTAGCATGTGATGGTAGAAAAAGGAATGATCGTTTTTTTGTTTATAAATATTTATGTAAATGTGAAACATTTATATAAATGTGTATATTTTTTATTTCCAAAATATGTGTAGTTTACGAGGAAGTAATTTAGTAGAATTTGTTTAAAAACCAGTTGAAAAATGATAAAAATTAATAACTCCTCGCATGTTAGAAGTAAATTTTGTGAAAAAAATAAATATTCAACCAAATGGTATATTAGCATAATCCTAAGAAAAATTGTGTAATATTTTTAAATTCGCATAAATTAGCTGTGAACACAGTAAACGTAAACGAATGTTCATGTTTCCTTCAGCTGTGGCTCGTGCAACACAGACCATAAAATTTATTGGTTATTAATCATGAAAAGAAAGCAGGAGAGGTGAATTCACCGTAATAAAAGATTCAATTTTACTTTAACAAAGGGAGAATTTAATTGATATCGGCTGAGCACCGCTTCTTTCTTCTTGCCTTGGGTATTCATCAGCCAAGGGCAAGACTTATACCAATAAGCAGCAACAACCATAATATTAATATCATCTCTGTGGCGCTACAGCCCAAATCGGGCCTGGGCCTACCGGACACACCGAGCCGCAGTTTTTACACTACCGTACTGCCGGTTTTCGTAGTCGAATGCTACATTATTTAAGGCGTATAAGTGACTAGCTTATAGCGCCCGAGTGTGATAAATACATGTAGCTGTATTTTTTATATTTTACGACAAATCACACATTGTCGACAGGCGGATTCGAACTGACGAACCTTGGCTCGGGTGACGTCACAGTATGTTAAGAGATGGGCCTTAACACGCTCGGCCACCGCGCCTGTTATAATATTAATATACAGGGATGTTTATTATATTCCGGGCAAAAAATTATAACACAAAAAAATATCTTCCAAATTCGCAAAATTTAGGGTGTAAGTGAATATTTTTAGTGCCAATAGTTTTATAGTAGTTTCTAATAAATTAATAATAATGAAATTATAATTACCCAGTAATGGGTATAAGGCGTGATGATATATTTATTTTATTTATTTGAAATTATAATTGTAAACACTACAAATGTTGTTTAATGTGTATTAAAGATATTTTATGGGGCAGGTGGCTCAGTGGTATCGAGTCGGCCTGTGGATCTTAAGAACCATGGTTCGAGCCCTATAGCCGACAAACAATTTTCAGCAATTTAAATCTACCCCTGTGGCTCCCCTTCCACTAATATCTTTGGGAGCCTTGATTTGACGGCAGAGTGCCACACCCAGTAATAGGTAAAAGACGTGATGATGATATATTTAAAGATATTGTATCGAGTCGACCTGTAGATTAGAGAACCCGGGATCGATTCGTTTAAACTACTCCTGTGGATCCTATTCCACTAACATCTTTGGGGGCCATGATTTGACGGCTGTTAAATGAATTTCACGCGAAGAAATATATCACTTATCAAGGTCTACTACTGATATTTTGTACCTGGGTGACTTAGTTTAGTGATTCGAATCCAGACGTCGTCCGAATTTTTCTCATTAATTTATCATCGTTAAAACACACAAGCATAAACGCCTTTTATCTATTGCTGGGTGTGGCCCTGCCGTAGCAGATCTCGGTATGTGATATATTTCTTCTTATGAGGTGAGGTTGCCAGCCGTCAAATTACGGTATTAGTGGAGGAGGAACCGGAGGTTTAGTTTTAATGTGGTGTAAATTGTTTGTCGGCTGTGGGAATCGAACGCGGGTTCTGAAATTCACAAGCCTATTCGATACCTCTGAGCCAACAACCCCATAAATTAATATTAATTTTTAAAAGGAAATTTACTTCCTGAACTATATTCATTTGTAATTTTATTTCAATTTCAAATTTATATCAATTGTTTCACAAAATCCATTGTGTATTTAAATTAAATTTGTTTTACGAGTACAAGATTTCGTATATAAAAACCTATTTTCTTAAGAACCCCTGTGGCAATAATTCGTTTTAAAATCTAATTCCAAAATTCTATTATCTTTACAAAAACAATCGCACTTTCCCGGTAAATAAGACCGTATACCTTCAAGAATTCAGAGCATTGAAACGCAACATAATTGAAATATTTTGGCGGAGAAATCACAAGGAAAATTAATTTCAGTGCAGACATTTAAAATCGACAATAAACCACAAGAGAACGAGCAACAGTAGCCTGCAAGCGAACAGGACAAAGGATCGCGCCATTTAAGGCTCGGTTGACGCAGCAACGCTGTGAATGCTGCTCACGCCGGCCGCACTTGCCCTGCAGCTTCCATTTTATAACTACGCTAAATATGGTTGCAATAATGCTTACAACGATCTGTAATGTATGAACTTCAACGTGCAAACTATGAACACATCAACTTGTGCCCTGGAAAAACAATGCCGCGCGATAAAACAACCAGAGTGTTTATTGTTGATGAATATTTCACCAGTTTTTGCACTTTACTTCAATTCATTTCATTTTATTTTTTTAATCTACGCAACAGCAACTTAATCTGAATTACAATAACTTATAATGGAATTCGATTCACTCAAACACAATCGCATATTTTTGATATACCGGGTGTCTATTTTTTTTTCCGAGGCAATGCAATGTTAAAATTTTGATTTAGCGATATCTCTTTACCTATTAATTTTAGAACAAAATTGTTCTGAAGAAAAATGTTCAGCATGAAAAACTGCATTCATAGAGTATAAGTTTGTTGTTCAATAGTTTTTTATGTCCGAGTTAGAAGCAAAAGAAAATACACGCTTTAAAGCAATTATCAGAGTGCCATGAGAAATAAAACAAATTAGATAACTTAATAATAGGTATTTATTTGTCCAGATTCTGTAGAAAAAGGAAAATAATAGTTGCTATAATTAATTTTATTATTAAATTAAATGCTCGAATAAATAAATAAATAAATTAGAGTAAGCTTTCAATTCTGGTCCAATATGTCAAATAATGTCAGACACATCAAACAAATTATTGTTTTATTTCTCATGGCACTCTGATAATTGCTTTAAAGCGTGTATTTTCTTTTACTTCTAACTCGGACATAAAAAACAATTGAACAACAAACTTATACTCTATGGATGCTCATTCTGAACATTTTTCTTCAGAACAATTTTGTTCTAAAATTAATAGGTAAAGAGATATCGCTAAATCAAAATTATAACATTGAATTTCCTATGTTCGGAAAAAAATTAGACACCCGGTATATTACCGGTAAAATGTAAAATGCAGTATTAAATTAGTTATATTTTCTAAATGATTATTTCATAATATCAATATTCCTTACTTATTTTACACTCTGTATAATCTTTTGATCCTAAAAATTGGTCTCATTATCTGGATTTTATATTCTATAGGTAACAGAACGCAAGTTTTAATCTCTATTTCTATCCATTAAGAAAATGATAGCTCTAATAAAAACAATTTAATATTCAGTTGATTACAGTAATAAATAATAAAATTAAATATTTAATGACAAAAATATAAATCAAAATCATATTTAGAAGTAACTTAAATACCAGTATAATTAAATTATGCTCACGGTCCGATTAAAATGAATTAATTATAATGTTTGTATTTTCTCCGAACACACGCGGCGAAGCCTTGAACGCACGCATGTAAGCGTGTACGCGTGCACGGAAGCTCAGCAACAAGCGGTGGTGAACAGACCAAACATAAATCAGACTATTAATTAAATAGAATGTCATATAGAAAATTTGATTATATATTCATTACGTCTTGAACTCGGAACGTGTTTCTAGAGCTGATTAAACAGATTTATTATTTATGAGTGAAGAAATTTTAATATTAGAACTATGATTTGAATATAAATATTTTAATGATTGAAGACATATTAACGGAAGAGACAAAAAAAATGAATTTTTACCTACTGAATGGTACAGATTCGTTCCACAATAATCATCCGAGAATGTATCACTTTTCCCACTAGTTACACAATGTAAGTACTATGATTTCATATAGTATTATATTTTTACGTTTACAGTAGTGTGACTTCAGTGCGGAAAATGAGACTTTATAGTACTACTACTGTAATAAATATTATGGTACTGTTATCGTACTAGGTAATAAATTAGTCACTTTTAAGGTTAGCATATGAAAATAATGTTTAATAATTAAATACGACACAGTGTGAAATAAAATAACGTCCGCTAATAACTTTTATATTTTATGTAAATGACATTTATAGGTGGCTCAGTGGTATCGAGTCAGCCTGTGGATCTTGAGAACCCTGGTTCGATCCCCACTATCGACAAACAATTTTTACTAATTTAAATCTACCCCTGTGGCTCTTCCTCCACTAATATCTTTGGGGGCCGTGATTTGACGCACTTTACGCGAAAAAATATTTCACTTACCGAGATCTGTTTAGGCAGAGTACCACACCCAGTAATTGGTAAAAGGCGTGATGATATATTTATTTTTTATGACAACTAAGTAAATGAATAATTACAGCGCCTCCGCCAAAATTTTACAGGCTCATAGAAGAGAGCTGTAAAATTTTACAAGGTTCAATTAATAATTATGACTTGCAGCATCTGCAATATTTTATATATTTTCTTGAACTGCAATAAAATACCCTTCGAATCTTCATCGGGTATTAAAACCACAATTTCAAATTATATATTTCTAGAATTCACGAAACTGTTGACACTGACAGAAGTTGTTCGATCACATCGCCATGACAACATCTAGCTATAAATTGTCCTATCATCAACAACCTTTAATTACAAAATGTAGTGTATCTTTTTTACTTCCTTGTACGAAGTACAGGAAGTATTGTAATCGCGAAAATTTTCGGTTCTCAGATTTCAACGGAAATAGGTGTTTTGGCCCTCCCTGAATCCATTTTGACTAATTTCGTCATGCCGTCTGTACGTACGTACGTACGTACGTACATACGTACGTATCTCGCATAACTCAAAAACGGTAAGCCGTAGAAAATTGAAACTTTATATTTAGGACTGTTATAACATCTAGTTGTGCACCTCCCTTTTTGGTCATTATGCAACTACCGAAAGTGGTACTTTACTTGAAGCCTATAATAGATTTTCATGAAAAACTATATTCAAATATAATTTAAAACTTTCCAAATTTGGTATATAAGACTACTATATCAATGGAAATAACATAATAGATTTTGGTTAAAATAGACTAACCGGAAGTGGCACATTACATGAAGCTGCTAACAGTTTTCCTTGAAAAAAATGGTATTATTTTAATTTTAGAAAGGAATGCTGGAAATAAAAGTTTTAGAGAATTAAATTCTGCGTCTAGCACATTAAGAATTTTCAAATTAGCTTTCTGCATAAACGAGATATCTAAATTTAAATATTATATATTTTTTGATTTTTTTAAAAATTAAGTTTGCTATGGATTAGAACAAAAAATAAAAGATTTAATGTCAAATATGTGCAATTAAAAAAATATCTATAGTTTAATACGTGTACAAGGAAGTCATGTGGTGTCCACATCAGATATTTTTAAACTAATAAAATAAATTAACTTTTTTTAAAACTCTGTGGAAAACTTTGTACTCGACACGCGAGTAATTATTCTCTACTGGGCTCACTGAATTATGGAGGCTTGCTCCTTCGTCGGTCACCCACCCGTAAAAATTTATTTACTACGCTTGCCACGAAAATAACTATTACAGTACGACTAAGAAGTTACTTTGCTAGGCAATGAAGAAGACGAATCTGGAATGTTTAAAAGAATATTTACCAGTCTTATAACTATTATTTATATTTGTTGTTGCAATGTTTGTTTTTAACCCCGTACCCTACCCCAGTTAGGGCTATTACAATCACCCTTAGAAATATGAGAAGGTGTTACATTTTACACAACATTTCAAAGAGAATCGTGCTTCTCAAAATAAATAAATTGGAAGCTATTACTCTTTGTTGTATCTTTTTTGTTCATTATTGAAATGTGTACAAAGTCTTCCACGGAGCTTGTTCGAATTCTAAGAAATGTAGCTCGCGCGGCAAGTAGAGAGCATAGAACTAAAGAGTGATTCAAAATGAGTACATGAAACATAACACTCGGCGTTAGTTGTTCGTTAAGTCGTGACTGTGAAATTACACTACAAACGAGGCAAGAATAATTCGATCCATTAGTAGTTTCATTATTCAAAGTCCTGTGGTTTCTTTTTCTGGCGTCTTCATTACTCAGGCTTTCAGTGTGGTGTGGTGTGGTATACCGCACACCAGCACGCTGAGGTTAGGGGTCTCTAAACGCTTAAGCGAGATGTTACGATGCTAGAAGAAGAAAGAAAGAAACAAGTAATAAGTAATTAAACACATGTCAAGAAAAACTTTTTCTTATTGTTTTGGTACATACGTTATAATCATAATATCATTTTTCTACTCCCGTTATTAAAATGTCATTTAACGTACTGGTTTCCATGGCGCTAAATAACATCTTAATTACATATTGATGTGTGGCTTCTTTGTGTTTTGGTCACGGCTTGAGATATTAAGCACGGGGTGAAGTTTGCTTCCTGCATCTGCAACTTAATCTTACTTTGTAAATAATTTATAAAACTTTAATAGTTATTTGTGTATTAAGAGCGTAAAGTGAACACGGTAATTGTAATGCAAGCCGAAGGCGAGAGCTGCAATAGTGTAAGAGGAACAAAGACACTTTACGCTCCTGTTACACACATATTTTTTTCTACGATTGCATCTTAAATTATTAAAAAACGTATACGTACTGAAAATAAATTCATTCTGTCAACTGTCAATATGACAAGTTTCTGTTTTGTTTGTATCCCTGGTAACTATTAAAATAATCTCGCATTTAACACCTTTTTCGGGCGTTGCCATTGGAAACGCGCGAAAAAGATATTTTTCGATTGTTCCACAGAAAACATCAACTTTACGATGACAAATGAGAGCGTAATTGTCAACTTTTTATAGCAATCGTAGAAAAATTGTTGTTTTAATCTGCAAATTTATGGGTCTATGAACAGAATTTTACCATAATTTTGACATGTAATAAAAAAATCAAATTATGTTAATTGATTAAGATTTAATTCTCTACTTATTTGAAACATTTTCCTGCAAAGTAATCAGGATAGCAAGGGTAGTGGAAAATTTCCCAATAGCACATGGCTCAATTTTCGTAGGACTTGTAAATATCATAACAAATAAGACAGTTAGTTTGCTTCAAATATTAGATTTGCTTTTAATTATATGAATCATCATCATCATCTGTAGCGCTACAGCCCAAATCGAGCCTGGGCCTACCGGACACACCGAGCCGCAATGTTTACACTGCCGTACTGCCGGTTTTCGTAGTCGAATGCTACATTATTTAAGGCGTATAAGTGACTAGCTTATAGCGCCCGAGTGTGATAAATACATGTAACTGTATTTTATATTTTACGACAAATCACACATTGTCGACAGGCGGATTCGAACTGACGAATCTTGGCTCGGGTGACGTCACAGTATGTTAAGAGATGTGCCTTAACACGCTTGGCTACCGCGCCTGTAATTATATGAATATTTAAACAAAATATACAATTTAATTTACTTAAAACTAATCATACATAAGAAACTGCTCTAATATTTAAATCGTATTTTCAAAATCGAGAATTCATCAGTCGGCCGACTTTTTAACAGAGTTGTAATAAATAAATAATATATACTATTGTAACAACTACGTTTGCCGCCTCTGAATTTAAAATACAAGTTCCATAACTAAATATTTATCAGTAACCAAATTAAGTAATGAACGATGTTCAGACTTGCGCGCATACAACGAGAGCTGGAGCTTGTCAGTCAGTTGCAGTAGAATTGGACCGGGGACAATTGTACATTTCTAAGTTTTTCTGTAAATTGTGCTTGTATAGTGCCCCAATTCAATGTGTTTTCGATAAATTAGCTGCAAAGTAAAGGTATTTACATTTATGTTATTTGTTTAGTTATTATTGAGGTTATTATGCCTCATTTCATATTTCATAATTTGTACATACATTTCGTTTTTCTATACATAGGTAATATGTTGACATGTAATTGAAGGTTTTTTTTTCGTGCCTTAGAGCCTGTTTTTTCTTTATTTTGGTTATTATGCCTATTTTACCTTATACAGCCTATTTTGCCTATTCTAACTTTTATTGAGCAGACAAGGTTTATCATCTACTTCGTTGACTAATTCAGCACTCGACAAAGTGTTTCAACCTAACCTATAATATTTAAAGTACTTACTTTAATCAAGTTTTTGTGTGTGAATTTAAAATGCCGAAAGAAAAAACGTTTTTTAGTCAAAATTTTACGTGGCAATTCAATTGTGTTTATCAATGAAGCTGATGTAACTTTAGACGATATATAAGAACGTCCCGGTCACATTTTGTGATGTCGAACGAAGTTTTCAACTTACAAGCAAGTTCTGACAGACCGAAGACAGTCCCTTTCCGAAAATTTCATAGAGCAATTGCTCGTAATATTTTGTGAATTAAAGTATACTACATAATTTGAATTTGCATAATAGTTAATAAAATGAGAACCCTACATTATTATTTTTCAGATTGCGTTAATTTTTGTTTAAAATGATTATTTTTTCTAAGTGTAGATATGAGTACCAATATTAGAAAAAGGATTCGTTTATTTTTTTTAAAACAAATTATTTACATTTAGGTTGCCTAAACTCCCGCCTATTTTAGAGTAATTACCGGCCTATATGCCTGCTTATTTGGGTGTTTTTAAGAGCCTAAATATCCGGGCTTTACTTATAAACCTCAATATTATAACTAATACTGATATACAGGATGTAGAATTGAAATGTGGCGTATATAAGGATTTCACTGTTATTTTTTAAATATTGCTGTATCTCTTTACCTATTAACTTTAGAGCAAAAGCGTAAATACAAAAATTGTTCAGAAATTAAAAACGCTTCCTATAAAGTAAATTTCATTACATAAATGTGAATAGTTCACGAGATATTAATTAAATGAAATTCAAAATGTATTCAAATTTTTTGTAGATTGCGTTGGAAATTTAAACAAATGAACTGAATATTTGACATATTGTAAAAGATTTTGACATTTGTTTGTTACAGTGTTGTAATATTAAAATCCCTATACGCCACATTTCAATTCTACACCCTGTATATTAGTCTATGTGATATTTGAGATTAAGTTCTTGTTGCGCAGAATAAATAAAAAACTAATAAAATACTAATAACTTTTAAGCACTAGCCAATACATATTTTATCGATTTGAGTTGGATCTTGTATAGAATTTTGATAAATACAGCACGTGTGTTCAAATTTATCGAATATATTGTACAAAATAATATGTTGAGTAGATTAATATAATATATTCTGATAATTTGAAACACCCGTGTTGTATTCGTTATGATTATATAACGAATAAAAAAATTAACAGAAATCGTTTCATTACGAAATAATATCTAAATTACAATTGAAATATTTGGCATTAACAATAACAATTTTGTTGAATAAAAAACGTAATTACGACAATGATTTTGGGTGTATTTGTGCATGCAAGATTAAATATTTTTTCGTTACTTCTTCCATTCTAGATCTTAATTTTACATTATTTAACCAGATAAATATACAAATGGGGTAGGTGGCTCAGTGGTATCGAGTTGGCCTGTGGATCTTGAGAACTCTGGTTCGATCCCCACAGCCGACAAACATTTTCACCAATTTAAAATATCTGCCCCTGTGGCTCCTCCTCCACTAATATCTTTGGAGGCCGTGATTTGATGGCTGGTAACCGCACTTCAAGCGAAAAAAATATATCACTTACCGAGATCTGCTTAGGTAGAGTGCCACACGCAGTGATGGGTAAAAGGCATGATGATATATTTATTTATTTATTTTTTATAAATATACAAAAATAATTATACCATGTCATCAAAATTCTAAAGAATAATTGGTTGTTTTTATTAGGAGTTATATAATTGTAATCATTAAAAATGTGTATATATTTCGAGCTATTAATTGTTCTACAAGCCTCTTAGATTAATTATCTGTTTTTGAATGCAACTAGTAACTGAAATCTAATATAGGTAATATTTTGATTAAACATGAAAGGAAAACGAAACAAAAAGTAGAAGATATTTTCTCTGTAGGGAACAGATTCTATGTTTTCGTTTTAGTTCACCGAGTTACTGATTTAATATATTGCACATTGCGGTGCCATTTTCAACGGGATAAATTGAAAGTTATTTAACGATTTTATTAAATTTAAAAGTCGTATTCCATATGAGAATATCGGAACGGACATTACCGATTATAGTTTATGATACTGAGTTTTTATTTTGCACTCAGAAATATTTACTTTGAAGTCGAGTATAAAATGCAGTGAAAGAAATATTATTCTATAGGCAATACAGTTCATAATTATTTCTCTTTTGATTTGATTTTTACTTTAGTTTGATATATACTGTAGATATAAATCAACGTGAATTTTGATAAGACACGTAATATTATTTATCTATCAAATAAATTGTATTGTAAGGAATATTTTAAATATATAAATAGCTTTAGTTGTATAATACAAATCTGTATAGTACAATAGAAAATAATAAATTCTACTTAAGTCTACACAATATACTTGGACAATCAGATATTATTTCTGAAGAATAATAGAAGAAATATCGAATATAAGAGTACAAAATAAATTATTTTTCTTTTCAAATTATCTTAGTCGTACTCCAAGATAACTTCAAAAAATAAATACAATCTTAAACATAAAATTCAACTAGTTTTGATTATTTTTTCACTTAAGTATGGTGTACTCGATGGGCAGTAAAACCAGGAAAATTTGTAAAGTAAAGTGTAATTTCGTTTGAATCTTTACAAAATATGTCATATTTGACCATTGATTGTAAGTAACTTAGGTAGCTTAGGAAACAATAAAATGTTGATATTTCCTTTTTATGAACTGAAATTTGAATTGTAAAAACATATCTTCAGAATTTATATAAAATGATTCAATGCTTCGAAACAATTTTGTTTTTATATTTCAAATGGGGAACACATTTTTAGTGCTGCAAGATTCAATAGTAACATAAAGCCTTTTTTAAATTCTAATATAATAATGGTAAAATGAAACTAGTATTCTACAATTTTTCTAAAAATAGTTATTTGTGTAGTCCATTTTTGATCGTAATGCCCATAATATTTTTTTCTACTATCATTTAGAAATGCTTGAAAAATAATTTAAAATAATTTTGGACAAGTTTTCTGTTTTGAAATAAAATAAATAAATATATCATCACGCATTTTACCTATTACTGGCTGTGGCACTTTGCCGTGGCAGATCTCGGTAAGTGATATTCTTCTTTGCATGAAGCGGTTAGCCACAGGGGTAGATTTTAAATTGGTGAAAATTGTTTGTCGACTGTTTGATATTTGTTTTTATGGTTACGATGATATACTATTATTTTACCGCTCAGCGAGCTGTAATCATCTACTTTCTGCACTCAACTGACAGTTGGAAACATCTATTTTCTACTCGGTCATACATATTTTTTAATGCGATTCAATATATTTTGTAGTATCAGCCATTTCGATTTTTTCTTCAATTTGATTAAAGCACTACAGACGAAATTTGAGATATCACGTTCACTTAACAAAAAAAAACGCACTGCTTCGTTGCGTTGTCCTCATAAAGACTTTCGAGTAAGTGCAAATAGTAGTTAAAGTGGAGACAAATGAACGCAATTAATATAACGTTTTTTCTTTACGTTTTGGCCGCGGCAATTATAGTTGTACCAATTATAACCTCACGGTAAATTTCGATTCATTACTGTCGTTTACCTATTCGGTGCATGTGGTGAACAAATGCACTGAACTGCACTGTGTATACGGTTCTCTCTCTTGCAGGCTGTTAATTATAAAGTCGGAGATACATCTAACTGTATTTCCTTATTTAATTCTCGCATAGTGGTTCCCAATTAGCAGAACGGATATTTATAAATTTACTAATCAACGCAGATATGGTATAATATTAATAGATATTAATTATTTTCCTTTTAATTATATACCTAGATCTACAATTCTAGATATTGAACAAGTATATAAATAAGTAAATATAGGCAGGTGTTTTGATTAGATGTTTACTAACTTTTGTTTGAAAGAATAAAATAACAACTGCATAGACTGTAAATACATTTTACATAACGTAAAACAGCATCAATATTTTTTTCATATATAATGATCTGTGGCGCTACAGCCCAAATCGAGCCTGGGCCTACCGGACACACCGAGCCGCAGTTTTTACACTGCCGTACTGCCGGTTTTCGTAGTCGAATGCTACATTATTTAAGGCGTATAAGTGACTAGCTTATAGCGCCCGAGTGTGATAAATACATGTAGCTGTATTTTATATTTTACGACAAATCACATATTGTCGACAGGCGGATTCGAACTGACGAACCTTGGTTCGGGTGACGTCACAGTATGTTAAGAGATGTGCCTTAACATGCTCGGCCACCGCGCCTGGTTTCATATATACCGGGTGTCTACTTTTTTTCCGAACATAGAAAATTCAATGTTAAAATTTGGATTTAGCGATATCTCTTTACCTATTAATTTTAGAACAAAATTGTACTGAAGAAAAATGTTCAGAATCGAAAACTGCATCCATGGATTATAAGTTTGTTGTTCAATTGTTTCGTACGTCCGAGTTTGAAGCAAAAGAAAATACACGCTTTAAAGCAATTATCAGAGTGCCATGAGAAATTAAACAATTATTTGTTTGTTGTGTCTGACATTATTTGACATATTGGACCAGAATTGGAAGCTTACTCTAATTTATTTATTTATTTATTTATTCGAGCATTTCATTTAATAATGAAATTAATTGTTATATATATATATATATATATATATATATATATATATATATATATATATATATATATATTCTTGCTGAAATAAGTACCCAACTATTTTGTACAATATCCAACAATTTCTCTCCTTCTTCCCTTTTCCCCTCTATCTCGCTCTTTACTTGCACAAACCTTAGATTATTTTGATAACTATATAGCCATCTTATACTCGTTTGTACCAACAAAATTTAAATTTTATGTCTGATAAATAAAAGCAAATCTAAATAATATATCATATGATGATATTTACATGGCTGTCAAACATTAAAATTTAAGAGCATAAAGAATACATAAAAGTTTTGATATTTTCAAGGTAATGGACAAACCTAAGTCAAATACAATTCGCATTCAAAAATATGAATAAAGACGAATTCCAAATAAGTATTTAAATTCGGTATAGTTCTAAATCTAATTTGATTGTACGGTACAATATGAAAAGAGTGTTAGTTGCTATAAAAAATATGTGTTTCGAAGCAGACATTTATGATTAGATCCTTACAAAGTTCAATTACCCGTCTGTAGTACAAGTTGAGCGTCAGACATTTGAGGAGAGGTTTGCGGTTCTCTTCTAACCTCACTTGATAACCTGAAGTTGGTGCAGTCGTGCTCGATTATAAGTGCTAACCACGACCACCGCTAGATGATATTTTTAACACGGTTAACCGAACAGATGTATCGTTTTGGAATAATATGCTGACAACTCCATAAAACGTCATAAACACTGTTGCAATCTCTTTATATCTCGTACATCTATCAAAATGTTCATAGAAAAAACTTAACTTTAAAAATTATCTTCATTACTGTACGTTCAGTCGAAGTCATATGTTAAAAAAAATCCTGTTTCATAATCAATCAGTTTTTCCTATAACAGTACGAAAAGTACTTTTCGTAACACATGCACAAGAAACACGTTCTTATTCCCCAATTTTAGAGAGAGAAACACTACTTTTCTCCTCTAGGGAGAGAAACATTGTTTCTCTCCCTAGGTAGGATGTTTCTCTCCCTAGGTAGGATGTTTCTCTCCCTAGGTAGCATGTTTGTCTCCCTAGAGAGATGTTTCTCGCCCTACAGACTACGATTATTAGCTGTTTGCGGCGTTTCCTAGGTAACTAGTTACGCAATCCATATTTGACATTTGCCCCTATAAGACAGTAATTTTTGTGCACTTGTTACGAAAAGTATAATATGCTTCACGGAAGGGCGCGATTATCCCTTGTGTGAAGATGGCAAACCGAGACGTAAGTGAGGGCCGAAGGCTCGCGGGAATAATCGCTTGTTTCCCTCCCTTGATGCATAACATACTATACTTTGTGCAAATATACAAAAGTTATTCTTTTTACCTAACATTATTATAATTATTATTACATTTGTTTTGTTATTTCCTGGCACTAATACTTTTAAGAAAATTACCAGTAATAATTTCCGTCCTTTTTCCGGTTCCAGCTAGAGTAAAGTTATAAATAATAGTTTCTAAAAATGCAACATTTTTCCGCTACAATAAATGATTTAACTTTTGATGTCAAATAATTAGAGAAACCAATAATTGAACATTTCAAAAATTGCATTGAAAACGCTATAGTGCGTCCTTTGATTCACCTCACCTGTATAATATTTTTTCCATCACTCCAAAATATAAAGTAATTATTCTTAAAAACATTAGAAATAATTACTTCAAAATATAATATTGTCGTTGTCATTGGTTTGTTTCTTTTTTTGTAAAAAAACTACAAGAAGATAATAATCATTTCTCTAACACTTTATTAGCAACGATAAATACCAGCATGGCGAGTTGAAATTGTTTATTTCTACCATGATTTTTGGGTCATAAAAACCAAATTTCTATTTCGGTTGTGAACAAATGCATTTTCTACAAGTGTCAAAAAAGTTCACTTTTTTCACTAATATCAATACTCAAAATACGGTATTTTTTTATCATTTTCATTACCGTGACAACGCGTATTTTGTGCACTGTTTTGCACCCCCTAATGCACAATATGAGTAATTACGCACGTTGTCAATTATATTTTTTTCACTTTCTATTTGTTACAACACATCAATAGTACCAAATTCATATTATTTTTGATTGATTTATTCATTTTTAACAGTTTAGAAAAAATGTTGTTTGTATTTGTAACAGATAAAGTTTTGTAAATCATATTTTATATATTGTATGCATACCTATATGTAATTGTTCTCTGACTTGCCTTATACCAAATGTATTGGTTGCTGTAGTTAAATAAAGTATTATTATTATTATTATTTCATGGGTGAAATACTTTTTTTTTGCACGTTCGAATGACTATAAGTAACATTCTCACGCGTAACAAAAAAACACTCATTTTGCACACTTAATACAAAAATAACTATTATTTATTGTAAACATTTGAACTAACAGAAAAATTAGGAACGTAAAAAATAATTCTGTCCGTAGTTCGGTCCTGTAACAAAGATCGCTGCTATCAAAGAAAAAAAACATTTCCAAAAACCGTTAGTTAGCTATTATCTCAAAGCCATTCTTATAATCTGTTCAAGAATAGAACACCACTTCGACAAAATATACTACGCTCTGATATTTTATAACCTCTTCTCGAAATGTCCAACACTAAGTTCTTTTTAATTAAAATTCCATGTAGAACAAATACTGTTGTTTTAAATAATTAGAGTGACGATACTGCTGCATAGCTAGCTACTACACGCGCTATACTAGTGTTTGAAGAGGACCAACTAAATGTTTAACTAAATTACCACCATATTCGGTGCATTTCTAATGACGTATTTACTTTAGCCGTCGCTGTTTCTCTTGCGATTCTGTTCCGTAACGAATTTATCGGTACATGATGTGATCCCGATTTAATTATGTACCAATAATTTATCATGTTATGGTTTGGTCCCATGGGATTCTTACATAGGGAATATACTTACAAGACAGGGATATACAATATTGGATATTAACTTACCGTGCTGCTACAAGGAATTTCACAATATCGTGCTAGTTGCTGCATATTAAATGGATATTTGTCAAGTTTCTGGTTTTCATTTTTTATATGCGAGATATTATGTTGCAATATTTTATACTGCTTTTTATTATTATAGTTGCAATTTTTAATTATTAAAATATGTAGTTTATTTATTAGTAATACAAATAAATCTGCTACAAGGCATGATTGTAAATAAGTTTGAAATATTTTCAATTTGAATAGATTAAAACGAAAATCGTACGACACTAATTAACAGCCAATAGAAACATTGTATTAAGAATGGTTACCAAAATTAATAAGTAAAATTTTTCAAGTCAAAAATGTCAGCTTGACGTTTAATAAAAAATATATTGAATTGTCATTACATCAAAATAAATGTTTTATAATTAATAAATAGTAATAATCTTTATCATTTTTGTGTTTCATATTAAACTATCAGTCATTTAATAAGTCCATCAATTTCTTTCTTGAAGTTCAACTTGTCAATTTTTTCTCGACAAAATGTTAAAAACTAGCCCCGCATACACCAGATTTACTTCTTATTCTATATTGCTGGACTTTACTTTCTTCTGCTTTATCTATATTTTCTAACGAAGTTAGAATAGAATAACTTGATTATTTTAAACAAAATTGAAAACCTAAATTACTTTTATTTTTTGTGTTATGTCGTAACGATTTTCGTACTTAATCTGCCCTCGAGCATTGATTCATATCAGGGAAACTTTTTTATCGTACATTCCAACAAAGTACTCTGACTCGTGTTCCACTCATGTAGATTAATTCTTATTTTGACACACCATTCTCGCTTCAACTACGTTCATACGAGTAATTTCCTTCATACAACAGGGTGGCGACTAACCTGGAAAACCGGGAAAACCGGGAAAAGTCAGGAAATTTTATATTTCTGGAAAAGTCAGGGAAAAGTCAGGGAATTTTATTCCATGTCAGGGAAAGAAGTTATTTGTTCTTGAAATTTTTTAATTTAATTTTTTTTTAATAACTACAAACTTTTATTTCAAAATGTATTTAGTTATTTTTAGATTTTATTGGCAGAATACCCTTTATTAGATAGATAGTATACCTTTATTGGCAACAAATACCCTTTATTGCTTCTTAAGAGTGAGAACCACCATCTATGAAAATATAATCGAAGGATGTTTACTAATTGAAAACTGTTTTGTTTTGTCTAACGTTTCTACCGCGCTATGTTTTTTCTGTATGCAATATTTAAGGTTGTGTCTTTGCCTGTTTAGAAACACAAATTGATTTTGCTTTTACTATAAATTTAATAAAAAAAAAACAATTATATTACAATATATGATATAATATATGAAATGTAACCATAAATTCATAAATAAGTGAATATTCTAGAAGTCAGGGAATTTTTTTACTTAATCAGGGAAAAGTCAGGGAATTTATTAATGTTACTTGAATCGCCACCCTGTATAAGCACTTTTATTCATTACACTCGGAATCATTTATAATACAAAAAACCTTCAATCACAATCAACCATTCGGTCGTAACTCGTGTCAAGTTGGCAACTCGTTAAAATAAAGGTCGTTCCGGCCTAGGAATATAATGTATTATTATTCCCTAGGTATGAAAAGAAAAATAAACACTTGTCTAAGTCTAATAAAAATTCAGCCTCCAAGTCGACTTATGAGGTCATCGTCAGAGGCTGGCCAGCACAGTTAGTAACCATAGATGCGTTTCGCTTTTATTAGAGCTCATCAGTATGGTATAACCCACTCCTTCACCTAGAACAAAGTTCACGTGAAGGAGCTGTGTGACGAAGAAAAGTATCACTTTGTATCTCAAGAAAAAAAATATAACTTTTTGGCAGATTGTGAAGAAAACAATTTTGAAATTTAAAATAATAAAAATTGCAGTTCGTGAAATTTGTTTGGCGTTCTTAAAATGTTGTTGAATAATTTATAATTTAGATTATTTAAATTTATTATAAAATAATATGTATATTTGAATTTGCACAACTAATTGTAATTAAAAAAAAATTATTGTTCAAACCAATTAAATATTGTTATTACAACATTTTGATTTGTAAAATAATAATATGGATTATAGAAAATATCCAAGTAATATATATTCTGTTAAGTGTCTGGTAACAAACAGTCCCGAAATGAACCAGCACATAGATTTGTCGGTAGTTGTCGACACACCCCACATATACGTGTTATCAAGTAGTGCAAGAGAGTGAAAGATAGAGAGAGAATGAGAGGAAGACAGTCCAGTATAGTGGTCAATGTTGTTGATGTCTGGGACCACCTAATTGCTTTACAGAAGTAGCTCTTAGAGCGGCGTGGCTCTGGCGGTTCTGGAGCTACCTACGCGTTCAAATCTTTCTTTGCGTTCACACCGACAAGAGGTATAAGTACCCTTGTGTTTTAATCTAAAAATGTTTAATCGGGACGTTACACAGGGTCGTACTCCACCACTCATTTACTTCATTAAATATTATAACAGAATTTTAGTTGCATTTGATAAACGCAATTTTTCCTTATTTTTTGTTCTTTACTTGTAGTTGAATTAAAAACAGTTGACTAATTGATTTACATGGTATAAAAACATATTATGTGACCATTATCAAGATTGGGAGTATACACGTAACAATATATTGGAAGGAAATAGAAAATAAACCAACAGGAAGTAAAATCTCTGGCGCTTTGATCGAATTGTTTATATATTTTATTTGTAAAATAAACAAATCTAAGAAATCCTTTAAAATATATCATGATTATGAGCTAGTATATATTTTTTTCTGAAATCGTCAAGAAAATGCCTACTTTCCTGACGCATTTTAGTATGGAAAGTAAGTGTTTACCAAAACATTTGCAAAACAGTCAGGTAAATAAACTAAATAACTAAAAAGTTTAATAAGATTTTTATTTATTTTTATCAATAACGTTATTACTAAATATACAATTGCTTAAGTTACTAAAATTTATGCATGACACTTCCGAATTTGTAGCTAAATTATTTGTTGCAATCGATAAATTACTTGGAGATTCAGTGAATAAAATAAGCAAGAAGCTCATTCACAAATTATTTACTTTATTTTGCTTTTTCCAATCCATGAAAATTTCATACTCTTTATCATATCGGTCTTTGGACTTGCTCGGTAATAAATTTTCAACAGCCGCAGTTGCTTGATTTAAGATTTCAGGAGGAGTACTTGAAAATACCGCCTCATACTCATTTTCATCTATATTTTCCAACATTATAAAGAAATCTTCTCTGTCAACAATATTACTTTTGACACAAATCTATTTAACAGATTTTTCACATAAGATGTTGTTTTCAACAACTTTTGTTATCACCTTGGATATGTAGTTTGCTGCCAATATGATTCTTACCAAAATATTAAACATTTTGAAATATTAATTATTAATTATATTGATAAAATATAAAAATGAACGATTTCAGAAAAAATGGTATACATAATACGTCACGAAAGTGTTTTACTTGACTCAGCGAATTAAAATACTCGGCCTAACGGCCTCGTACTCCAAACAACCGCTTTGTCAAGTAAAGCATCACTTTCCTGACTTATTATGTAATATACTATTTTCTACGATCTTAATCCTTATTTGTGGTTGTTTCAAAGCAACCGTCAGCACAGTCTTAACTATTCAAATATTTTAAGAATTTTGTAATTTTCATTTAATTTACATGAACGAATGGTCATAGATAAAAATGCTTGTATAATGTATACCTCTGGAGTAATGAGTCATTTTTTGCCTTGATTGATTAATTATTAAACTTCATCCGCGGAAAGAAATAATACAGTTTCCATTCACGTTTTTATAAATAGATATTTTTCACAGCCCTTTCAGAAAATACTGGGGTAGGTGGCTCAGTGGTATCTGTGGAATTGAGAACTCTGGTTCGATTTCCACAGACTACAAACAATTTTCACCAAGTTAAAACTACCCCTGTGGCTCCTCCTCGACTATCATATTTGAGGACCGTGATTTGACGGCAGGTAACTGCACTTCACTCGAAGAAATATTTACCGGAATCTGTTAAGTCAGAGTGGCACACCCAGTAATGGATAAAAAGATATAGTTATTTATTGTTAGAAAGTAACATTTTTCTTTCCTCAGTTGACAGAAAAAAGTGATATGTTTCTTTCCCTAGGGAAGAAAAGTAAAACCAAATCCGTATCAATTGATAAACAACAGTATGAACTGACATCCAGTTGATATCTGTCAGGAGAATAATAAATATTATCTACATTTCTAATTTACTTATAAAAAAATACTTTTTCGTAATACATGCACAAGAAACACGTTCTTATTCCATAATTTTAGAGAGAGAAACACTGCTTTTTTCCCTTAGGGAGAGAAACATAATGGTTTCTCTCTCTAGGTAGGATGTTTCTCTCCCTAGAGACTACGATTATTAGCTGTTTGCGTTTCCTAGATAACTAGTTACGCAACCCATATTTGACATTTGTTCCGATAAGACAGTAATTTTTGTGCACTTGTTATGAAAAGTATAATATGCTTCACTGGAGGGCGCGATTATCCCTTGTTTCCCTCCCTTGATGCATAACATACTATTTGATGGGTGCACAGGTGCCTTCGACTCGAGAAATGAAACAGAATCTTCGGGAAGAATGTCGCACTTTCCTCCCTTCATATACAAATTACTATAGTAAAAGATATGTTTTCACAATTAAAATGTCAACTCTTAAAAACAAAATATGTCAACATTTTGATGTTTTCAATGTTACC
Organism: Pterostichus niger; assembly: GCA_947425015.1. Classification (NCBI taxonomy): domain Eukaryota; kingdom Metazoa; phylum Arthropoda; class Insecta; order Coleoptera; family Carabidae; genus Pterostichus; species Pterostichus niger. The sequence goes on from OX380339.1 coordinate 5,535,623, forward strand.
TAGGATAATATCTTTACTTTTGTAGCTATTCAAATGATATTACACTTTATTGCCTGTATTTTCATACATACATACATACATAACATCACGCTATATCCCATTAAATGGGGTAGCACGAACCCGTCAACATTCTCATCCTGACACACGATACTCGATTCGGCCACATTAACACTTCCTCCATACAAACTCTTTCTTTTCTCACAACCAAAATCCATCAACACACAACAAACATTCATCCATCGCTAGTGTACACTGCGCATGTTTCTGAAGATGGTCTCCACACAATTGCAGGTAAATACTCGAAACATCTAACCAATTAATCTAAAATCAAGAATCATACGCTTGTCTTCATTCATCATATTTATCCCGAAATTAATTTTCTCCAAACATTCCTATCCTGACACACCACTTTTGCTTCAACCACATTCATAATTCTTTTCATACAAGCTCGTTTATTCTTCACGCTCAGAATCTTCCGCTCACGTAACAACCCTTCAATCATATTCATCTCCACTTGTTCCTAGGCCGTCCACGCAAACTTTCACCCTCAATTTCACCAACATACACCTGTTTCATCAATCTGTCATTCGACATACGTTCTACATGACCAAACCATCTCAACTGACTTATTTTCCGGACTGTAATTCACATTTTGCCTGCGGATCAATTCATTATTAATGCATAAAGTTTGTCCGTTGGCCTAATAATCCAATTAATTGATTTGCAAGTAATGAATGCATTAGCAAAGGTGAAACAAGTTACTAATGACGTATTATTAAATAGTTGCAGAGGTATTTTCAAAATACATTAGTAATTATTGAGGTTGTCATTATTAGTGCAAAATGTTACACGTCAAATGTCAATTAAATGTCATTTGTATGCGAACATAGTAAAGTTCTTGTTCGTTTTAAAGTACCAATTAAGTTTTAACTATACGCTGACTCGTTGAATTTGTTGTGTAGTAATTTTAATAATATCTTAATTGCATTATTGTATAGTACTTAACTTTTTTCAATTATGAGAAATGCGTAACTTTCTCGAAAGGTAAATTAATTATTACTTACTTCTTCTACAAGAATAACGAAACGAAGAAGTCAGTCGTTTATCATTTGTTTGAATATACTCGTAAATTCCTATTTTACTAAAGTTTTCGTTATACTATAGTAATTTCGCAAAACCAAATAAAGAAACCCAAGCAATTTTAAAACAACTTGAGTTCTAGCAAAGCGTATAGAATTTATAGCACAACTTTTCTACAGAAGTCTTGGAACAAATTGCAACAGATAGTTATCAACAAAACGGTTAATTAAAAATTTGCAACCGATTACTCGAGTCGAAAGGCCGTTCATAAACTATGATTTAAGCCTGAGCAATGATTAGTTGGTAATAAAGTTGTGGTCAAAAGCATGTTCAAGTGTTTTTTTGCGAAGCATGCGCAGTAGCGATTGTTGGCAGATTCGCGAACGTGCTGTTAACAAGCGTTAAGTGTCGGCACTTGAAACGAATTTAATTTCACGTGGAACCGAACCTTGCATCCGTGATACACCTGGCAATTTGCTGCGAGATCAAACGATTGCGGCCGATTTTATCCGACTACATTCTTATAAATCAAAATTGGTATTTTCAGATGACAAATAACTAGCCTCTCGTATTACATTGCCAAAGAGCAGGTGATTTTTTGATTACTGCTTATAAGTACACTCAGTGCGAAAAGTGCGAACTACTCTGCTGGACGAAATTATCGCACCACTTTATATTTGTGCTTTTATTTATGAGTAACCAGTCAATTATTATTTTTTTTTTGGACATTTGATATATAGGATGTTTCTATACCTCTGCACGAAACTTTAATGACATATATAATTTGATATACTGATTATAGAACAAAAATATATATTTTTTTAAATTCGCAAATACAGGGTGAGTCTGGGAAGACTCCCCCCCTTTAACCTTTTTATTATGAGTAATAGAAAAAAATGGTTCATATGAAAGTTTTATTATTTTAAATATACTATTTGATGGCAGATGTAGATATTTTTTATAAAGTCAGGTTTACAAGATACGACTATCAACTTTTATTTTTTAAATAGCAACCTATAATTATTTTACTAAAATAAGAACCGCCATTTTTTTCTCTTTTCAACGGTGTATTAGTTTTTATTAATGTATCTGAAAAAATTCGAGAAAAATAAGAAAATTGAGAAATACTAGAAATAATTTTTATACACTAATATCTTTGAGGGCCGTGATTTGACGGCTGGTAACCGCATTTCACGCGACAAAATATATCACTTACCGAGATCTGCTTAGGCAGAGTGCCACACTCAGTAATGGGTAAAAGGCGTGATGATATATTTATTTATTTATTATTTATAATTTTTATACAAATATTATAGGTGGCTATGTGAAAATAAACAAAATGTAACAGTGTTATACAACTTAACAAACTAAAGCAACAAATTCAGTAACAAAAACAACTTAAAACAAATTATTTTCACATAGCCACCTATAATATTTGTATAAAAATTATTTCTAGTATTTCTCAATTTTCTTATTTTTCTCGAATTCTTTCAGATACATTAATAAAAACTAATACACCGTTGAAAAGAGAAAAAAATGGCGGTTTTTATTTTAGTAAAATAATTATAGGTTGCTATTTAAAAAATAAAAGTTGATAGTCGTATCTTGTAAACCTGACTTTATAAAAAATATCTACATCTGCCATCAAATAGTATATTTAAAATAATAAAACTTTCATATGAACCATTTTTTTCTATTACTCATAATAAAAAAGTTAAAGGGGGGGGGGGCGTCTTCCCAGACTCACCCTGTATTAGCGAACATTTACAGTGTCACGGGGTAATTCGGAATTTTGCGCCGCTTCTCCATACACTAACAGCATATCCACTAATTCACTGTTGCTATACATTTTTCTCAAATTTCTTCCACAACAACTTACCCTTTCAATACTGTATACGAAATCAGACTAAAATAAATAAATAAATAAATATATCACGTCTTTTATCCATTACTGGGTGTGGCACTCTGCCTAAGCAGATGATATATTTTTTCGCGTGAAGTGCGGTTACCAGCCGTCAAATCACGGCTCCCAAAGATATTAGTGGAGGGGGAGCCACAGGGGTAGATTTAAATTGGTGAAAATTGTTTGTCGACTGTGGGGATCGAACCAGGGTTCTCAAAATCAGACTAGGTACTCAAATAAAAATAAGGAATTACACTAGGTACCTATGTACATAATAACTAATGAAAATATCTGATGTGGACACCATATGACTTCCTTGTACACGTATTAAACTATAGATATTTTTTAATTACACATATTTGACATTAAATCTTTTATTTTTTGTTCTAATCCATAGCAAACTTAATTTACAAAAAAATCAAAAAATATATAATATTTAAATTTAGATATCTCGTTTATGCAAAAAGCTAATTTAAAAATTCTTAATGTGCTAGACGCAAAATTTAATTCTCTAAAACTTTTATTTGCAGCATTCCTTTCTAAAATTAAAATAATACCATTTTTTTCAAGGAAAACTGTTAGCAGCTTCATGTAATGTGCCACTTCCGGTTAGTCTATTTTAACCAAAATCTATTATGTTATTTCCATTGATATAGTAGTCTTATATACCAAATTTGGAAAGTTTTAAATTATATTTGAATATAGTTTTTCATGAAAATCTATTATAGGCTTCAAGTAAAGTACCACTTTCGGTAGTTGTATAATGACCAAAAAGGGAGGTGCACAACTAGATGTTATAACAGTCCTAAATATAAAGTTTCAATTTTCTACGGTTTACCGTTTTTGAGTTATGCGAGATACGTACGTACGTACATACGTACGTACAGACGACATGACGAAATTAGTCAAAATGGATTCAGGGAGGGCCAAAACACCTATTTCCGTTGAAATCTGAGAACCGAAAATTTTCGCGATTACAATACTTCCTTTACTTCGTACAAGGAAGTAAAAATGATTATTTGTAGGCAATGTTTGTACTTTTATTTCATTAGTAACATAATTATAAATAATGAAATGTTTGCTAGGAATAAACTATCCTAATTTTAGCGAATTTCAAAAAAAATAATTTTGTTCTATAATCAGTATATCAAATTATATGTCATTAAAGTTTCGTGCAGAGATATAGAAACACCCTGTATAGGTTAAAGAAGTAAAAATACAAGTGTGGCTGAGTGGTTCGAAATTGACTATCAGCTACTGTACTGTATTTGAGATCCTATTCCTGTTGTGCACATAAATAAATAATTATACTTATGCGAGAATAATACCTGTCTTGTCGTTAAGCCCCTTGATCTACATTTCGGAACAGAAAATCCTAATGTCTTTTTATTAATAATTAATACACATCAGAACAATACATCAAACAAAAACATTTTATTTGACCTGTCATCAATTTTGTATTAATCACTATAAAATAGAAATAATTCAATACAATCAAACAATAGAATTATCCTGTCAGGAAACCATGACACAAATCGTATTATTTGTTGACATACTGAGCAGACAGTTCATGATCACCAAAGATGAATTATACCGTACATCAATTCTATGGCCAATGAGCAATCCTTTATTGGAGTCTTCTCACTTCGGACATTCCCAACTCGACCTCGTGCAATATTTGTTACTAGTTGATACTATTACGATTTTAGGCCCTACATGACATATAACCAAAGACCTTTTAATATAAAAAAATTTAATAAACTATAATTCAAGAAGTAATTAACTTTAATCTGAATTTTTACTATCAGGTTTAGAGTCTAACGAATTTAAATTAAATAAAAAACAACCAAGACAATATTAATTGTCTTTTAATGCTCACTTGGTGAAACTAAGTTTAATGTTAAAATATACAACTAAATACTTGTCTCACAAAATTCAGCCTCCAAGTCAACTTATGAGGTCATCGTCAGAGGCTGGCCAGCACAGTTAGACAAGGGTTTAGTTTAAATTAATAATAAGTGGAAGGGTAAATTCAACACTCCCAGTATATTGATTTTCAATTGTTCTAAGATATTCCAGACAATTATTTAACAGCAGGCAGCACTAGTTCAAAGTAGAGATAACCAATCTAATTTTCACTTAAAAATTTAATGCTTCTTACATCAATTGAATGTAAAATATAAGTAAAAAACAACAAAGACAAAATTTATTGTTTTTAAATACTCACTTGGTGAAACTAGGTTTAATAATAAAATATCAAAATAAACACTTGTCTAAGTCTCACAAAATTCAGCCTCCAAGTCACCTTATGAGGGCATCGTCAGAGGCTGGCCAGCACAGTTGGTAACCATAGACGCGTTTCGCTCTTATTAGAGCTCATCAGGCTGAATTTTGTGAAACTTAGACAAGCGTTTATTTTGATATTTTATTAGTAAAATATAAGAATGTGAGTCAACATATCTACAAAAGAATTAACTTATACGTTAATACAGTCCTGTAACTTATGCAAAATTAGGCGAATATATAATCAGTTGAGCAGTTCAGTATTGTACATACGTTGCTAAGCCAAGAATAGTATTTTACTGAGTAACAAGGGTCGCGCCAGGCCCCATAAACTCAATCTGTAATTGAATAGTTTTCAAGCAATTTTCATCTTTTCTAGATATATTTTGTAATCTATATAGAGCATACATTTGCCTAAAAACAAACATTTTTAACAGTAACATCGATTAGTGAGAATGGAGGTATTTAAAAGTCATTTTTGCAAATGTCCGCGGGACATAAATAAATAGTACAATTAATATCGGTATGCATATCTCGATAAGTGATATATTTCTTCGCGTGAAGTGCGGTTACCAGCCGTTACCGAGATCTGCTTCTGCAGAGTGCCACACCCAGTTATGGGTAAAAGGCGTGATGATATATTTATTTATTTATTTTATTTTATATCAGTTAGCATTTGTTTAAGAATCCTGTAGAGGATACGTTTGGTTAAAATTTATTCATCTTCTTGTTTGACTGTTTAATAATTATTTATTTATTCATTCGAACAGGCAATCGCCCAAAAATACAATATGTGCGTATAAGTAGTACGACTTTACATATTTCATTTCACATGTAACATAGGATACAGGTCATTTCTCAGGAGAAATCATTTAATAGCATATTTTTGGTAAAGTCGATAAATCGGGTTAACGTGGTTGAAATCAAGTCGCTGTTTACATCATTAATATTAAAATTTAAACTATTAAAGCGCCGACATATTCTCCATAAAGGAGCATGAAACCAGTAGTTTGCGGTACAATGAGGAATACAAAATATAGATTGAGCATTTCTCAGATTCCTTGACGGAATCTGCCAAGACAGTTTAGATAATAAAAACGGACAGTCGATGTTGTTATTAATTAATTTAAATAAAAATAATGTATCATTGTAATTGATATAAGACGCTAGTGAGCTTAACTTCGTATATAATTATATGTATATAATTATATGTAAGATATTTGGAATAGTTTTCTGTAGATATGGTAGATAGGCTGGCATCGAGATGCACTAGAACATTCCACCTTCCTACTGCACACTCAAATGTTCTGAAGCGCTCACCAATTCACATAATGTGTTCAAATGCTAATTTGTTGATTGAAGATATTTTTCTTTAATTTATGTGTTGTTCCTTAACTATTTAATTTGATTTAATTTTATTTTGTATATTTGCTTTAAGATATTTATTGTATTATTATTTACCCTATAACTGGTTTCCTGTTGGGTAATAAAGTCATTATTATTATTATTATTATATGGTAATGTACTCCATTTTGTTATTTTGTATTGAAAACCTCTTTTAAAAGCTTTACGATAGTTGATAACGAGATGTCAAGTTTATCAAGACATGTCAGCCACCATTTCCTGCTAAATGTCAAAGATAAACTTGATAATTTGTCACTGTAAATTAGTCGACTAGTCACAGAATTATTATTTTATTTTTAAGGAAGAAAATTTATTTTGTCATGTTAGTGGTTGAAATAGAATGAAATCTTGTTAACAGGCGAAATGAGAATGTCCAAAATTGGCACTTGCTTTTGATTCGAGGAGGCGATGCAAAGAGCACCGCCTACGTGATAGTTGCAAAAAAAGAAACTTGAACATTGCTATTTCATTGACATCTTTAATTGGATAACTACATTACTATTCGCACGTTTAGTTAGAGTGACGGGAAAGCAAATTTACATAATTAAATAATAACGTGTAGACGTCATGTTCAAGAACGTTTTTCATTTGTTAAATTGTTATTAGGCGGCTTGACTATAGATGAAATTTAAACTGACAGTACTTGTGATTGATTTTATTTTTATTAATTTATGCATTTGTTTAAGGTTGGCAAGTAAAATGATGTTCTTTTTTTGTTTTGACGTTTATGATTGATATAAATTGTGAGTCTATAAAATTGCTTGTTACATAACTGTAACCAGAAAAAATTGACGTGGTACAAATCTTCGACTCCCAGAGAGTATTATAAATTATAGTGTAATTTATTATATACGCCGGATGGTAATTTATCGTACTATTGCGAGTTATTTATAACGATTTTTCAATTTTTCAGTGTGTATTATCCGCAGCAGAACTGTTGATAATTATCCCATTTAGTTTAGCGGGAATCTACGTTATTTCTTTATTCATTTAAATATGCAATTTTAATTTAGTACTAGCAATTATTGCCATTATATGAAAAAAATATCTATCTTACAAATCTGAAAATGTTGAAGCTTATTATAAACAAACTCATTTCTATACGACACTGTCAACATTTTTTCTTCTTTTTATTTCTTTGTACGAAGTAAAGGAAGTATTGTAATCGCGAAAATTTTCGGTTCTCATATTTCAACGGAAATAGGTAATTTGGCCCTCCCTGAATCCATTTTGACTAATTTTGTCGTGCCGTCTGTACGTACGTATCTCGCATAACTCAAAAACGGTAAGCCGTAGAAAATTGAAACTTTATATTTAGAACTGTTATAATATCTACTTGTGCACCTCCTTTTTTGGTCATTATACAACTACCGGAAGTGGTACTTTACTTGAAGCCTATACCTAATAGATTTTCTTGAAAAACTATATTCAAATATAATTTAAAACTTTTCCAAATTTGGTATATAAGACTACTATATCAATGGAAATAACAATAGATTTTGGTTAAAATAGACTAACCGGAAGTGGCACATTACATGAAGCTGCTAACAGTTTTCCTTAAAAAAAATGGTATTAATTTAATTTTAGAAATAAATGCTGCAAATAAAAGTTTTAGAGAATTAAATTCTGCGTCTAGCACATTAAGAATTTTTAAATTAGCTTTTTGCATAAACGAGATATCTAAATTTAAATAGTATATATTTTTTGATTTAAAAAAAAATTAAGTTTGCTATGGATCAGAACAAGAAATAAAAGATTTAATGTCAAATATGTGCAAATAAAAAAATATCTATAGTTTAACACGTTGACTGCCACGGCAATTTTCAGAATTTTGGTCTAAAAAGCCAATTTCTGTTCATGTAGCCAGCATTGATTTTTTGTTCTCTTCCCAGAAGCCATCTATCCATAGTAGCACTGATATGTTACGAGTTTAATCGTAGCTGCGCGAAAATGGTAAGTAAACACAGTACGAAATAACTCTTAGTCAAAGTAGCAAAGAACGCAATCTACGAGTTATCTCGTAGTTGGCAGTCAACGTGTTAATACGCGTACAAGGAAGTCATGTGGTGTCCACATCAGATTTCTTCTCTTAATTGAGAGCAGAAAGTGACAATTTTCATCCCTTGTGAAAAATAGTTATTTGTGTACCTACCTAGAGTAGTAAGTAGTCTATTACTGCTAAGGCATAAACCATGCAAGAGCGGCAAAAACATTTTTTGCTCCTGGTACAGTTGCTTCAATAAGAATTTAAAATTTCTGTTTGACATTTTTCTGTTTTGAAATTCATTTGAAAATATTGATAGTTTGCAAGTATCCATGGATACGATAATCTATTTAATCAGAAAAACTCAGTTTCTGCACGCATATGAAACATAGTACTTTCTACAGGAGTAAGTGAAAAATGTTCACTTTCTATATATGAAGTAAATGCAAAATAGCCTACTTCCTGTCATGGTCGTAAATAAATTTGCATTTGCAAATGCACATTACATTTCCTTAGTCACCATATCAAATGACGTTTCCGCAGTCAATTTAGTTTTGATAGTAACCGTTTCTCTCAATAATAAGGAAAGATATTTTCGGATACTATTACAACTACATTGAGTGACGGATTGTAATTTTCACAAATAATGTTGAAATAAACATGTAGATCTAAAAAGTATCAATTATGTTCCTTTATTTATTTACGTTATTATTATTGTTTTTAATGCTAGAACACGTCAGTAGTTTTATTAAAAGTTCCATTCAACCGAATTCGAAGTTCTTATATTTCCCAACAGTAAAACAAAATAAAGTAACTCTCGTTCTATTTCCATTCAACCTTAAATCAACAAATTCTCTCTTCCATATTTGCTCATAGCTTCAGCTTGCTTCCAGCAGCCTCCTTCTGAATCAGTGTAGCTCACGATGTATTAGCATACGAGATGCGCGCTTGTCTCCAGAACAATTGACGTCGGACTCTGAGAGCAGCGGAGAGCAAACGCATGCTGTAAATCCACTCCTAACATGGACAGATGCAGCCGAACAAAAACAAAAGCACTTGCGACCTGATCACTTTGATCTTTCCGTGATCACTCACTGTGGGCAAGTGGACTCCTTGCTACTTCATTGGGGATTGGGACAATGTCAACGAGGTTTTCAATGGGTTTCAGTGCTCTGATTATACAGGCACGTATTCTTAGCAAATTCTCAGTTAATTTTCAAACAACTTATTGTTATTTCCCGCCATTTGCATTATAATATGTCCAAGTTAAATCTCTTGCATATACAGGGTGTTTCAGGACTAGTGTAACAAACTTTAACAGCTTATTCCTGAGGTCATTTTGAGCCAAAAATGTCATATGAACATAGGTACTATTCCTTCTAGTTACCAAAATATAAGAGGTTGAAGTTCTATAAATAACACGAAATTTTCAAATTTTTGTAATCAAGATACTTTTGGAAAACAAAAATGCGCGCAAATAGGGGATGGGAAAGTTGGCTTCTATTTGGATATCTGTCTTGGTATTCTCTGGACGTATAACGGGCATTACCATTACATAATCCATAAATAAAAATCATATCTGCATATTCAGCAGTACTATAACCATCCATTATGAAACAATAATACAATCAAAAGTACAACAATTTTTAATTAAAACAAATAAGGTATGACTTTTCAATATAATTCTTGTTTTCCGAAAGTATCTTCATTACAAAAATTTGAAAATGTCGTGTTAGTTATTCCAACCTCTTGTATTTTGGTAACTAGAAGGAATAGGACCTATGTTTATATGACATTTTTTGCTCAAAATAACCTCAGGAATAAGCTGTTAAAGTTTGTTACATTAGTCCTGAAACACCCTGTATTTCAAAAATCACCTGTAGTAGTAGGTATTATACTAGTGAAAGAAACGGTTAGTATCACAACTAAATTAAATGTGGGTAATGTCATTGGACACGTAATGTGAATTTGCAAATACAACTCGTTTGATCTATATAAAATAATTATTAAATTTCTTGTATCGCAAATATTAAAATATAATTTTCACGTTTAATGTTAAAAATAATAGTTTGTAACACATGTGGGAAAGGCTCATTGCAAAACTCGTACTATTGGAATCCATATATTTGAGTTATTTATTAAGCCTTTTGGTTTTTAAAATGTTAGTTAATAATACACTTAAAAATTAAACAAACCAAAGTCCCGAGACCTCGACAATTTTAATGGTTCAATTTTTTTTTTCAACATTACTTGTAAAAATTACATTTTCCTCAATAAATTTAGTTGCGATAGTAACCGTTTCCCTTACTAGTGAGGAAAGTAAGTGTGTCATTTGACATTTTGTCCAAGGATATGTGATGTGCATTTGCAAATACAACTTCTTTAATTTATACAAAATAATTATTAAATTTTTTGTATCGCAAGCGTAAAAAAGTAATTTTCACGTTTAATGTTAAGAATAATAGTTTGTAACACACGTCGGAAAGGTCCATTGCAAAACTCGTACTCATTTTGCAAATAAACTCGTTCCTCACTAATATTACTACATACTACGAGTATTAATTCGTATATCAAATCATGATTAATTTGTCATTGACGGTCGTCCAAAAATATTATATGTAACACACCCTAAAAGTGTAGGTGAAAGTGTCATTTTCAGGTCTTATTACGTAAATAACTATTTCGATGTTGGTAGAAAAAGTATATGTTTTAGGACTGTTAAAAGTTTATTTGAAATGATTCGTTGCGTCTCGTGTTCCAAATAAAACCTTCAATCTTAACAGATGACTTACCGTTCTTGGTACATAAATAACAATTCTGTAACGCAGTGGTTTCCAAACTGTGGGGCGCGCTCCCCTAAGGGGCGCGAGATTGTTTCAAGGGGGGCGCGCTATATAAAAATATAATTGAGCCTTATGAACACATTCTCAATTCATATCATAACACACACGTGTTTCTAACTCGCGCTCGCAGTAAAATATTCCTATTTAACAAACAAAGCCTTAGAAATTTTGTTACTTTTCGTAACATCTTACTTGTGTGAAACAGGCTTTTCCGCTGTAGCTGTTTTAAAGACAAAATATCGAACTCGATTATTCGTTGAATAAGAATTTCGAGTGGCGATATCTTCAATGATACCCCGGTTCTAGAACCTGAAAACCAGCGTCTATTCAGCACTCAAAAATTATGATTATATTGTGTTAAATATGCCTAATTTAAATTAAATAGTATTTCCAATCTTATTACAATTTTATGTTTATAAATGTTGTTACATTATTTTGTTCTATTATTATGTTTATAGTACTTATTTTTTTTGTATTCTATAATAGTAGTTTATGTAACAAGTACATAATTTAGGTCTTTATTAGACGAGCCGAATTTTATGGCAGAGCGAGCGCTGCGAGCGAGGCTAATAAACAAGGCGAGTCTATAAAGTCCGATTATGTACGAGTTGCATACAACGTTTTATGTTCGACTGCATGGAGAATATTTTCTCTTAAAATATGATTGTCAATACCTATATTTAAAACATTTCATTGCATCTCAAAGTGTGCGTCGTTGTTATGCATTTGTTGCTTTATTTATCAAATTGTCAAAGTGAAAAAAGTGTTGAGATGGATGAAGACATTGAAGACATTCCAAAAGAAATAAAAGATCTTGCATGTAATAAAAGAGAATATCTAACAATTGTATGAAGACACATATAATACATACAGAAAATGGTGTTTAAATATTTCTTTTGAATTTTGTTTTAATGTGACATTGACTGCAGTCCAATTTTGCATTTTTATCGTACTAGTCCAATAAAGTACTCGATTATGGACAGTAAACAGTGTCGTAAAACAAGGTAATATGATGCAGTCGAACATAAAATAAATTATTTACGATTTTTGAAGTTAGGCTGTTATAAAAAATGAGGGAGGCGCGACAATTTTTTCCGGAAAAAAGGGGCCGCTGAGAGAAAAAGTTTGGAAACCACTGCTGTAACGTCTCCAAAATTGTCACTTTCTAAATTTCTACCACATGTTTCTTATCTCAAACAACACAGAAAAATTCCCCGCTAAGTACATTGACAACTTCACATCTCTATTAAGTTAATCTACAACATTTCCATTCCTTCGTCCATCAATTCACCATTTAAATTCCATCACTAATTACTCTAATTCCACCCTTAGAAACTTTTCCCTTTCGCAGCACGTTCCTTGCGTGGGATTTTTTCCCGTGCCTCGTGTTCGACCCGTGCGTAGCGTAAGAGACCTGTTCGCTCGTAAATTACTCCGAACACGGGGACTCGAGTACTCGAGCCAGGCAGAGAGCCCCGAACAGCGGACACGGCGTCGGCTAAAGCCAAGTAATGAATATTTAATAGTGGGAACGGTGTACAGCGTGCGACAAACTGACTTCTTGAAGGAGGTGATGTCGGTGAGGCTGGGAGGTTGTTTCATGGGATATCAGTTTGGATGGTTTAGAGTAGGGGAAAGAGGGCTGGATATTCGTTTGAGGATAAAAAGTTACAGAAAAAGTTTGGAGTTATTTATGATGCCACAACTTAAAAAATGTAAACTAATACAATTGAATTACTCGTACATTTTTAATATCACCTACGATTACTTGTATATCGACTTATAACATCATTGATTAACAATTATTAAAATATACAGGGTGTTTCAGGACTAGTGTAACAAACTTTAACAGCTTATTCCTGAAGTCATTTTGGGCCAAAAATGTCATATGAACATAGGTCTTATTCCTTCTAGTTACCAAAATACAAGAGGTTGAAGTTCTATAAATAAAACGAAATTTTCAAATTTTTGTAATCAAGATACTTTCGGAAAACAAGAGTTTTATTGAAAAGTTATACCTTTTGTCTTAATTAATTTTATTTATTAATAATAACATGCATACGAGTTCAAGGCGCTCATTTTGAACACTTGCTGTAATTTTTTTAAAATTTGTTATTTTATTTCATATTATGTTAACCTATTCCATGTTTGGTTATGTTGTTCTGTGTCTATTTAATTGTCATTTTATGTTTTGTTCTCTAAATCGTATTCGTTATTATTAATAAATAAAATTAATTAAGACAAATAAGGTATAACTTTTCAATAAAACTCTTGTTTTCCGAAAGTATCTTGATTACAAAAATTTGAAAATTTCGTTTTATTTATAAAACTTCAACCTCTTGTATTTTGGTAACTAGAAGGAATAGGACCTATGTTCATATGACATTTTTGGCCCAAAATGACCTCAGGAATAAGCTGTTAAAGTTTGTTACACTAGTCCTGAAACACCCTGTATATCATCACGTCTTTTACCCTTTACTGGGTGTGGCACTCTGCCGTAGCAGGTCTCGGTAAGTGATATATTTCTTCGCGTGAAGTGCGGTTACCAGCCGTCAAATCACGGCCCCCAAAGATGTCAGTGGTGGGGAAACAACAGGGGTAGATTTAAATTGGTGAAAATTGTTTGTTGGCTATTTAGATCGAACCAGGTTTCTCAAGATGCACATGCCGACTCGATACCACTGAGCCACCTACCCCATTGCATTACATTACATTGTTTTACTAACTAAATAAAAAAAATATAGTCGTCAAGTATACTGAATAACCTAAAATAGTAAATTAATATTTCCAATTTTATTATAAATATACAAATACCGATTAATCATATTAATTTCAGCTTCAAATAAAATACTGTTAATCCAAGGAACACAGCATGATGATATATTTATTTAAGTAGTTTGTCTTTACGGGTAAGTTTGCTTGAGTGTTCATATCGAAGTACACATTGTTGATTTTTAATTTAAAATTCGATAACTCCGCCTCTGAAGTGTTCGGATAAATGAATCAAAAACAAATGTTGTTATTCATCCGCGCACGTCTGTTTTCAATGTTAATTTCTAACACGGTACCTTCGTGTTACAAAACACATTTCCTTCCCCGTACCCCTCAAACCCTCTCCCGTGACATCATGATTTATCGTCGGCGCATTTGGCCGAAAGAACATTTTTATTATATTCTGTAATATTCATGCCTCATTATTCTATTAAAATACCTTAATCATTTTAATGTTTTTTGTGTTTAAGTCCAAATAGATTACAAAGGTGTGCGTTTGACGTTATAAAAAGTTTCGTTAATAACAGGGCGAAGATAAACACTTTCTCCAATTATTTCAATTAAGTTTGAAATTTGCCGCAGGTACATTGTTACCATTGTAATTCACTTAACTACCAGTAGTGATGATATATTTTCTGCCTTTTTAATTAAAATGATTATTAGAATTAAGTTTGTGGAAAGAAATCTACAAAAAGATTAAAATCACTACAATATCTTTTTCTACGATTGCTATGGAAAGTTGACAATTACGCTCTCATTTGTCATCGTAAAGTTGACGTTTTCTGTTTAACAATCGAAAAATATCTTTTTTGCGCGTCTCCAATGGCAATGCGCGAAAACTATGCAAAATTCTCGCGTTTCCAATGGCAACGCGTTAAAAAGATATTGATGCGCTCTTAGTTCAATAGTTACCAGGGATACAAACAAAACAGAAACTTGTCATATTGATAGTTGACAGAATGATTTTATTTTCATTACCTATACGTTTTTTTAATAATTTTAAGATGCAATCGTAGAAAAAAATATGTGTGTATCACGAGCGTAAAGTGTCTTTATTCCTCTTACACTATTGCAGCTCTCGTCTTCGGCTCGCGCTGCAACTACCGTGTTCGAGTAACAAAGAATCACTTTACGCTCTTAATACACAAATAACAATTTTATAACGTATATAATCTAGGGATTTAAGTGCATTATTTCTAATGAGGTGTAATTAATACTGAGGGAAAAATAATATTCTCTCTCGAGATGTGCTAGTATATACTATTTTCTAGAGATGGGCGAATATCATCCGCGAATAGTCGAATGCCGCAAATATTGACATTATTCGATATTCGAGATTTTCGAATATTAACGTCAGTATAGCGAACATTCGAATACCTATAATATCGCGCTATATGTTGACCTCAATTTTTGACTGTTTTCCTTTATCATTTGTACATAAACTTAAAGCTATTACAATACTTTGAAGTTATTAATAACGTATATTTTATCTCAAAACCATGAAGACGTACCATATTTCAAATTTGTTTTTCGCCAACATCAGCCCGTACGTTTCACCTTAAATTTGAAGTTTTCGTCTTTTTCTTTTTTGTTTGTACTTTTTGTTTTAATTTTATTTTATCTTAACAATTTCATTCAAATAATGAAAAGGACGTAATTAAATAATTATTAATAATATATAAATTATCTTGTAGGAGTATTCGAATATTCCAGTACCTCGAATATTCGAGACCTGATTAATATTCGTATTCGATATTCGAATTCGAGAAATTTGATATTCGCCCATCTCTACTATTTTCTTACGACCTAAGTAAGATTAAAAATGAAAAACGGAATTATAAAATATAATTTATCCACTTTTATTAATTTTAAAATTACTAATAGCAAATGTCTGTTACCAAAAATATACTTACTGTGCTAATGGTAGAAAAAGTACTTCGATAAATATCTACTTATATCACAACGTCTTTACAGCCGATTTACTACTACAGTGCGATCGGTAAGAGAATTTATGAACCATTTAAATATTTATAAAAATGTGGTATAATAAATTTGCAATTCTATTTTTAGTTAGGAATATATTTGTTTAGTTAGAACCGAGCGCTGAATTTGACTCGGTCATTAAACCATGAAAGTGTTAGAAAAACGCGCAAAAACTCTGTGGAGAATGATAATAAAATATTAATAGTAGTAAAATAATTTAGATAAGCAATTTTATTTTATTTTTAGTAGCGTTACAAATGCTGATATTAAAATATTTGCACGTTCAAATTCAAACACAACAAAACAAAAACAATTCAAAGCAAATTTATAAACAACGTACCACAAACATTATTTTCACAATTTCATAAATGTTCAAAGATATCACTGTTCTGAAATCTTTATATTTCCCTTACGTCAACTGGAATATGCATCCATAATTTGATATCATTTTTATTCATATCAATGAGCAACCTTGAATCGTATTCTGCGTAGATTTTTAATAGTTCTTTCATTTAAACTAGATCATGTATATCCAGATAGGGGAATTCTCTTCTTAAACGTCACTTGATGGCCTCTCTAGCTACAAGAAGAGATATATCCTGCTCTAGGTTCCTGAGGATGTTGCTTCACAACAAGATGGATCTCCATGTTCCCAGATTAGCGTCCAGACATCCAAGGACTTTTTTCTACCATTATCCAGTACTGATGTCTTGTTGCGTTCTCCCATATTTACTATGTGCTTAATTGCAGATAATCTGTATGGTGATATATTTTTGTACTTTATTTATTTTTATTTGTATTTTTAATTGTGAACTTACGTAGGAGTATATATTTATTAATTAGTTTTGTTTATTTATGTTGGCTTAATATTTATTTTATATATTTTTTTTTGTATTTTGCCCTTGTAAATATATTATTATTATTATATATAAATTATAAAGGGAAAATAAAAAAGAATTGTAAACAATAAGACATCATCATCAAGGTAGATTGATTCTATCTTATGATAATGTAAAGTCTTTAGAAAACCGAAAGTCTTCTAAAAATATTTAAAAATAAAGTAAACATCTCACTAAATAAACCTAATCCATGTCCTCAACATACAACGAAAGACATCGTCAACTTCCACCAGGACCGGACCAAATTAAATTTACATTTCTAATAAATTATATGCTTACTTCATTGTAAATAAATAAATAAATCATCACGCTTTTTACCCATTACCGGATGTGGCACTCACCTGTAGCAGATCTCGGTAAGTGATATATTGTTGTTACCAGCTGTCAAATCTCGGCTCTCAAAGACGTTAGTAGAGGGGGAACAACAGGGGTAGATTTAATTAACAACAAAGACAAAATTAATTGTCATCCAACACTTGGTGAAACAAGGTTTAATAAAAAATATAAAGTAAACACTTGGCTATGTTTCACAAAATTCAGTCTCCAAGTCACCTTATGAGGGCATCGTCAGAGGCTGGCCAGCACAGTTAGTAACCATATACTTTATATTTTTTATTAAACCTTGTTTCACCAAGTGTTGGATGACAATTAATTTTGTCTTTGTTATTTAAATTGCTATTGCGTAGCTTTCCCTTTTTTCGGTAGATGGCATGACCAGTTCCACAGAACTTCTCATGTAATCTTACCAGTTTGTTAGAGATCTTATTCTCTGCTGACACAGTTCTTCGTCACCAGCTTCTTCACATGAACTTTGGTCTAGGTGAAGAGGTGAGTTATACCATACTGATGCGCTCTATAAGAGCGAAACGCGTCTATGGTTACTAACTGTGCTGGCCAGTCTCTGACGATGCCCTCATAAGGTGACTTGGAGACTGAATTTTGTGAACATAGCCAAGTGTTTACTTTATATTTTTTAGTAGATTTAATTGTTTATTGGCTGTGAAAATCGAACACGGGTTTTCAAATCCACAGGTCGACTCAAAACCACTGAGATAATATTTAAAAGTTTTATAAAATAAATTTATAGAGCGTTTTGGAGCATGTAATCAGATTGTACGACATGTTTGTTTGGAATACAATAGTGCTGTCACTGTCTTCATTTTTCCGGTTTCGTCAGTCAATCATAATCAAATAGGATTTATTCAACCACACTGTATAACGTAACAAGCAAAATTTTTAATATTGGCTGCTCCATTTAGGAGCAAAAAGCTTTAAAGTTAAATAGTACTAATAGAATAAATGTTTAGTTACAGAATAAAATTATGATATATGTAGGTACTCTAGGTAAAGGTTTTAAAATAAAAGAAATAAATATATCATCACGCCTTTTACTCATTACTGGGTGTGACACTCTGCCTATATATTTATATATTTATTCGCGTGAAGTGCGGTTACCAGCCGTCAAATCCCAGCCTCCAAAGATATTAATTAAGATATGAATAAAGATGCGCTATTTTTAGAAACATACGTGTTCAAAATTAGTTTCAATTTCAATATTTTATTTTGATGTTTAACCTTTGCTACGAGATTTTCCTAAAATTCATCCATTTTAAGTAAATATTATATTGTGTATTAGTAAAAATAACGTCCATGTTAGAAGGGTGACATTTTAAGTGTATTTCATTTCAATATTGTCTTGAATCCGAGCCTGAGTTGAACTTCATCGTCTAGCGATGGTTCTTAAACACGACTAACCGAAGTAAAACAACAATACGAGGGCGGGGGGGGGGGGGGCAACTGACCAGTCTCCAGTCCGTCCCTACGCCCTGTGTGGTCCACTGGAATGCCCATTGCCCTTACAGCTTACACCGTAACCATGGTAATCGTTTAGTCCACCACTAAACCAAACCAGAATGCGTCTTCTTGATATCTAGACGAGAAATTGATGCGTGACTTTATCTACACTTATTAACTAATATTTAGATTAGATTTAATCAAGTTTTCTAGACTCCAAGCATTTATTTGTAATGGACAATCATTTATTTATAGTCCTGAACTTTAGACTTGATCTGTAAGTTCATTATTTTAGTTTTTCATTACATTTTAACAAATGAAAAGAATGTGGGATAAAAGATTGATATAATAGGTGTGTTAGTAAAATTGATATAAGAATATAATTGAAAGGTTGTTGTGTGAACGAAAGATGAGACGAGCTTGTATTATTGGAATTATGAATGTGGATGAAGTGAAAGTAGTATGGCAGAATAGGATTATTGCAGGATGAATCTGATGAATAAATGTTCATTGAATGTTTCAAGTGTTCGTACTATTCCATTTGATAGGATATCGCATGATTTTATGTAATTTGATATTTATATACAATTATGAAATTAAACTAAAAAGTTTAAAATAGATAACTTCTTTTGAAAATCGCTTAAAAACGTTAACAGTTTTATGTATTCATGAATACAATGATCTACTCGATTAAAAAAAACTTTCCGCACCTGTGGGAAAAGTAGTATAACATGAGTAGGCGGCAAGTGTCTACTTTCCATACATGAAATAAATGCAGTAAAGCCTACTTTCCGTCATATTTACTTTCTTTCCAAGGAATGAAACATATCATTTTTACGTTCAATTAAGAAAAGTAAATTTTAATTTCTGATAGAGCCGTAAACATAACCAATTGTTTTGTAATTTTTTAGTTTAACCCTTTTCACTCCAGCCTAAATACTTATAGAGGATACCAATAACTCCAACACTATATTAGTTACATACATACATAGTATACAAGTACATGCATGTAATGTAAAAATGTCGCAATTACGGCGACAACGGAGTGCAAAGGGTTAATACTTGAAGAGTAGAAAATTTTACTTTCTGGTAGGGCTTTAAAGAAACTTAATTGTTTCTAAGTTTTTAATTTAATACTTGAATTTTGTAATGTCTTAATTTATTTAAAAAAATGTGTATGTCTTCCAGTTAATATAGTTCAAAAACAGTTGTTCTGTACGGTGGTAGAATTTCTATAAACGCTTCCGAGCATAAATAGTTCGTGCACATATTAAACACCGGGTTAAAACCTCGCGTTAACCTGAAAGCAAATTAAATTGCCATATAATGGCGTGGTCGCATATCGCTTGATCGCAAGATGATCGACACACAATGGCTCCATCAGATCGCTTCTTTAAGATTGAACCGATCTGAACTAGAGTGCCTTCTTGGCAGGTTATCTGACGCCTGCGTGGGTTGCACTCTTTCAGTTTAAAGAGGTCTCATATAATTATTGATGATAGATTACTGATTTTTATATTTATTTTATTTATTTGCTACTATGCACAACAGGAACTTAATATTAATTACAGTAGTACGATTTGAACCATTCAGTCATTATTTTTTCCTTGTAGCTGCAAGAAATGAGAAGGTAAAAGAGGCAGCAGCAGGAGGAGGAGGAAGATGGTAGATGACCTGATAGAAGAAAGAAGTTATGTGAAAATCAAAAAGCTGGCTATGAGTAGAAGAAGTTGCAGAAGGTATATAATACTATTGGCGATGAGCTGCTATGACTTGTCTGTTCCTTCAAATAGAATCATAGGATTTTGTCAGTTTTTGAAATTGAAGATTTAACGACAAGTAGATACTTATACTATCAAAGTTAAAATGGCAATATTAGATCTGTAAACCGTTTTTGATTTGCAAAGAACTTATTTCGCATAAAATAAAATAACTATATCATAACGCCTTTTATCCATTACTGGATATGGCACTCTGCCATAAGCAGATCTCGGTAAGTGATTTTTTGTGCGGTTACCAGCCGTAAAATTACGGTCCCCAAAGATATTAGTGAAGGGGGAGCCACATGGGTAGATTTAAATTGGTGAAAATTGTTTGCCGGTTGTGGGGTTCGAGCCAGGGTTCTCAAGATCTACAGGCCGACTCGATACCACTGAGCCACCTATCCCATTTATTTGAGAGACACAATATACTCGTTTAGAAATAAGAGCGATTTGGTGAGTGATTGCAATGTTTCGGTGAAAAATGTGAGATTGAGTCAAGCGAATGAATTTGTTTACTTGGGTAGTATGCTATCGAGGAATAACGTTATAATCGAGAGAGTGAATGTATCCAGAGATTGAGTGTTCTTAATGGTATGTTAGTGTCTACGGTGATGTATGGTAGTGAATGTTGGGTGTGGATGTGGAAACATGAACGGCGTATAATTGCTGTGGAAATGAGGTTATTGTATGGAATACGTTGGTGTATAATGACAATGAGTGTGAGATTAAAAGCAAATGTTGTTAGAAGAGTGGGTATTAGTCATGTGAAACATGTGTGTTTTTTTAAATTGAGGGTAAAATATTTTGTGGACAACCTAGGAATAAATAGATAAATATGGCTGAAGGATTGTTGTGTGAACGAAAGTTTTCGAATGTGAAAAACAAACGAGCTTGTATAAAAGAAATTATGAATGTGATTGAATCGTAGATGGTGAATCTGATGAATAAGGACAATAGCAGGATTCTTGATTTTAGATTCATTACGTAGTTAGAGTGTTTACCAATAATTATGTGAATTATACTTTAAAAAAAAATCTGATGTGGACACCACATGACTTCCTTGTACGCGTATTAAACTATAGATATTTTTTAATTGCACATAATTGACATAAAAATTTGTATTTTTTATTTTTTGTTCTAATCCATAGCAAACTTAATTAAAAAAAAAATATATATATAATATTTAAATTTAGATATCTCGCTTATGCAAAAGGCTAATTTAAAAATGTGCTAGACGCAGAATTTAATTCTCTAAAACTTTTATTTGCAGCATTTATTTCTAAAATTAAAATAATACCATTTTTTTCAAGGAAAACTGTTAGTAGCTTCATGTAATGTGCCACTTCCGGTTAGTCTATTTTAAACAAAATCTATTATGTTATTTCCATTGATATAGTAGTCTTATATACCAAATTTGGAAAGTTTTAAATTATATTTGAATATAGGTTTTCATGAAAATCTATTATAGGCTTCAAGTAAAGTACCACTTCCGGTAGTTGTATAATGACCAAAAAGGGAGATGCACAACTAGATGTTATAACTGTCCAAAATATAAAGTTTAAATTTTCTACGGCTTACCGTTTTTGAGTTATGCGAGATACATACGTACGTACAGACGGCACGACGAAATTAGTCAAAATGGATTCAGGGAGGGCCAAAATACCTAGAACCGAAAATTTTCGCGATTACAATACTTCCTTTACTTCGTACAAGGAAGTAATAAACGCAAGACGGCACTTCTATCGTTTAAGATTTATTGTTACAGTAAATTTGAGTGAACAGATGTATAGCAGCAAATGAATGGATGTGATTGAACATTAGTTACATGATGAAAGATACTGAGTGTGAGGAATAATTGAGCTTATATGGGGGGAACTATGACTGTGGTTGAAGCAAGGATGTTGTGTAAGAATGAGAATGTAGGACGAAGAGTGAATGTTTCAGGGATTCATGCTACATCATATAATGGGATCTAGCGTCGGGGTCACTAATGTAAAGCAATTAATTTAGTTGTATACTGGGTGTCCCATTTTTCATTTCATTTATTTTGATTCTTCTTCCAAATTTCATACTGTAAACATTCTCCGTATTATTTGTATTTTATTTCTAAATTAAGTATTATTATTGTCGTATATCTAAATAAAGTGAAGCCTTATACTGCGTGTCCCATTTTACATTATCTTCTTGAATATCTCGAAATGAAAGCATTTTACCGAAAAGTATACCGAATCATAATCGTCATGGTTTTGAGGGGGACATTGGATTTTGAGAAAATGACCCCTTAGCCCCCAAAGGAGGCCGGGAGAGAGGTCAACTTAAAAATTTTAAATGGGAACCCCTATTTTTTACTGCAGATTCTGAAAGAGCGTTAAAAAGTATGTAGGTTTTATCCGGATACTTTTTTCAATTTCCAACACGAAATAACCCTATTAAAACACTTAATTTACAATTAAATTAATCTCCAATCAGTAAACTTAACATGAAAATTCTTGATAAAATCAAATCATTCATAATTAGTTTATTTAATGTCCTGTTTTCGTCCCCCCCCCCCCAGTGTTAGGGATTGATATTTTCAGAAATTTAGGTAATGATTGAAACACCTAATGTTATTATTTATAAAGTTATTGACACAATATTAATTCACGAATATTTTGCACGAAAATCGTACTTTCACGATTACAGCGCCACCTGTTGGATAAAACCTACATATTTTTTTTAACGCTCTTTCAGAATCTGCAATAAAAAATAGGGGTTCCCATTTAAAATTTTTAAGTCGACCTCCCTCCCGGCCCTCCTTGGGGGGCTAAGGGGGCCATTTTGTCAAAATCCGATGTCCCCCTCAAAATTATGACGATTATGATTCGGCATACTTTTCGATAAAATGCTTTCATTTCGAGATATTCAAGAAGATAATGTAAAATGGGACACGCAGTATAAGGCTTCACTTTATTTAGATATATGACAATAATAATATTTAATTTAGAAATAAAATACAAATAATACGGAGAATGTTTACAGTATGAAATTTGGAAGAAGAATCAAAATAAATAAATAGTTGACAGAAAAGTAAACATAAACAATAGAGCAATAATCAGAAGTTACTTGGAGACGAAATAATGTAACGTCGCCAAACTACTTGATAGCGACGCTACATATGTATGAATTATGAATGTATTAAAAGTCAAGGTTTGAAAATAGATTAGAAACTTTATTTTAGGAAATTGTATAATTTCATCTTCAGCTCAAAATTCATAAATTACTTCTATTTAGCTGAAGATTAACTTAAATACTTTCCAGTTATAAAACATTAATAATTCATCCATCGAACTATTTATATTTTAATTTTCGTTTAAATAATTCAAATTCTCTATGTTATTACCAATTGATAAATATATCATCACGCCATTTACCCATTACTGGGTGTGGCACTCTGTCGTAGCTGATCTCCGGAAGTGATATATGAATGCTCGTGAAGTGGTTTAAACATATTTGTGAAGGGGAAGGTACAAGGGTAATTTTAAAATTGCATTTAAATATTGTAAAGCAACATTTTATATGTTAACTATACAATAATTGAATGCAATTAAATATTTGATGAATATAATTTGAGATTGTGTCTAATGATTTTGTTGTATTTGTTTTTTTGTTTAGTGTCGCAGTTGCAGAAGCAGCGAAGAACTTTCTTACCTTCTACCAAATGGTTTGTCGGGAGTTTCCTTTTGGTGATGACAGCGAATGTTAGGAAGATGGAATCAGCAGCTTGCCCCCAAACATCAACCAGGTCACTGATGCAGGCGTTATACCTAGTTCAAATAAACATTGTATTCACAAATAAATCAAATAATTGTGTTCATAAATAAATATTATTATTGTAATTAATATGTTTTAAATAGATATTTCACAATAAGTGTTTAAAATATAATTATTCTTTACGAATAAATATGTTTTGAAGAGAATTAAATAAATCCATTTAAAACATAGTTTTAATTGTTTAAAATGAATATATTGTACTTGTAAGAATAATACATCTTATTATAATATGTTTTACCCTTCAAGAATAAACAGAGTTATTGTAAATTATCAATTTAAATCATAGTTTATGTTGTACAAGATAAATAAATAAATAAAATGATTGTAATGTAACACATTAAAAACAATAATAAATATGTTATAAACAGATATTTTACAATAACTCTGTTTAAAATATATTTATTCTTTAGTACTTAAAAATATTTTAATTAAATACATACATCTTATTATAATATATCTTATACTACAAGAATACATATTATGTGTCAATTAATCAATGTAAAACATAGTTTTTATTGTTTAATATAAATAAATATGTTTTAAACAGGTAAATTACAACAACTCTATTTAAAACATATTTATTATTTTTAGAATAAGAAATATTATATTATAAAGTTGTTTGCAAAAACATACACATATATCTTATTCTGTAAGAATAAATATATTTTAAACAGATTTATTATAAATTAATCAATTTAAAACAGTTCTTTTATTGTTGCAAATACATAAATTGTATTTGTAATAATAATTGTAAAATAAAATGTTATTAATACATGTATACAACTTTGAAATGATAATAAATATTTTTATATTTATACATACCTTGTTGTCAGCTGTAATTTATAACTTATTCTTCATCCCTTAAAAAATTCTTGAATCATTTCCAATTAATTATCTTCCCTTAAAAGATTCCTAACCCATTTATAACTTATTCTTCATCCCTTAAAAATTTCCTGAATCATTTCCAGTTAGTTATCTTTTGTTAAAAAAATTCCTAACACTCATTTAGCATCTTTTAAAATTAATTTTATATTATATATAACGCTATTTTGTTCGTAATTATTGTTAATTGAGATGTAATACTTTGTCTTTATGTCTCCCCAAATATAAAATAATATTTACTATGTATTGTATTAAATTGTACTTGTAATATAAATGTTTTTTTTGTACACTATGAAAATGCCAATAAATGAATTTAAAATAAATTATAGTCTTTTATTTCGTGTATACAAGTTAAATAAAAAATAAATGTAAGATGGTCTGATGTGCTGTTCAAAATATGACTGCTATTTTGCAACGTAAATTCAGCATTAAATTCCCGCCAAAAAGTATCAGGCGATTGAGCTCCTCAACATTCTGCTGCCCTGATACAAAACGGCATATTCCGGCGTCGAGTTTGTCTATGTTTGGTGTGTCTGTGAATGTCTATATATTGGTGTCTTGAACTGCGATTTTTAGGAAAGAAACACTTTGTATCAGGGGAAAACTATAATTAGTCCTACGTCCTTGTGACTTTACTAGGAGGTAAAGAAGGGACGGTTACAGATGTAGATCCTAGGGGGGCGAAATTTCATTATTTTTGAACTATTTCTTACGGTTTTCGAGATATTTCACTTTAAAGTTTTCCAAATATTTTAAGGGTAAAAGTACTTTAATTTTTGTAATTTCCCATTGTTTACTATATATTATTGTTTATTTACTTAATATACGGTCAATTATGATTCAAATTAATTAAATACTACATCCTAATATGAAAAACCTATGATAGTGTATATACTTAGGCTAAATAGTGGACCTACGCCATTGAGACTTCGCCATGTGATAGGGAAGGGTCGTTTTTTCAAGGGTTCTATAAAAGGACGGCGGGGTTTCGTTACTTTTGTTCTATTTTTCACGATTTTCGAGATATTTCACTTTAAAATTTGTGGAATGCTACTTTAGCGCTACTTTAGTTTCGATGGAAATTGCTAATATTTTAACGTTATTGTTAGTTCAAAATTTCGACACAAACTGAAATCACACAACAAAAATCGCAGAATAGTAATTTCAGTGGCGTCACCACTTCGTGTGGCACAAAACTGAACTAAAAATCACATTCATAATTTAGCGATTTACGCCAAAGCTAGACGTTATACAAAGAAATCTTTCAAATAAGAATTATTTCTTGTATTTTCCTCTACATCTTTTGATTGAAACTTTTTTCTATACAACCCTTAATTTCAGAGATACAAAAAAACCACACTTAAAATAAATTATCTTTTATACTAATGAAAATTTAGGAGATTTTCATAAAATATACATTTAACCTGAGGTCCTAAAAGCTTAATAAAAAATTTCAGCAAAATCGAAGGGTTATTAATAATAAAAAATAATAAAAATTGAGATAACAATGTTATCTCCCTAATTCGATATCGTCGATTTCGAAAATTCTACTGAAAAAATTAATTAAGCCATAGTTTTTGCGTAAATTTCTAATTAATATTTTATTAATCACAATAGGATGAATGTCAAACTAAAGTGGACCCTAAATACATGTAACATTAGATAAAAAATCGAATACAATTCAGAAACAGAGCTTCATAATAAAGCAATAGTTTTTTGAATTTTTTTCAAAACTATGAGGTTTTTTAATGAAATGTTTCAAATAAAAGTAGCTTATTATTTTATTCTCTACAGCTTTTGGTTGAAACTTTTTTCTCTACAACCCTTAACTTCGGAGATACAGAAAACCACCCTTAAAGTGAAATATCTACCCTACTAATGAATATTTTGGCCTCGTTCCCGGTTCCGCATCGAATATAAAGCCCTAGAACATGCATGCAAAATTTCAGCGCGATCGGAGATACTTTAATTAAAGAAGGAAATAAGATGGTAAGGCTATAGTCCATGGATTTTAAACACCTAATTTGTACCGATATATGCTATTTCGCTGAAATTTTGCATGCATGTTCTACGGCGTCATATTCGATGCGAAATCCGCGGACGACCCCAAATTTTGCATTAGTAGGGTAGATATTTCACTTTAAGGGTGGTTTCTCGTATCTCCGAAGTTAAGGGTTGTAGAGAAAAATGTTTCAACCAAAAGCTGTAGAGAATAAAAAAAGAAACAACTTTTATTTGAAAGATTTTATCAAATACTTTCTAGATTTTGAAAAAAACTGAAAAAACTATCATGTTTTTTTGCAGTTGTGTTACGGTTTTGTATGCGATATTAAGTCTTAAATTATATTTACTTAAGGTTCATATTAGTTTGACATGCATCCTATAAGAATTTTTAAAACATTAATTAGTAATTTACCCAAAAACTAAGGCCCAAATAATTTTTAACTAGAATTTTCTAATTCAACGATATCGAATTAGGGAGATAACATTGTTATCTCAATTTTTATTATTTTTTACATAAAATAAAGCTTCGATTTCACTGAAAATTTTTATTAAGCTTTTAGGACCTCAGGCTAAATGTATATTTAATGAAAATCTCCTAAATTTTCATTAGTATAAAAGATAATTAACTCTAAGGGTGTTTTTTTATATCTCCGAAGTTAAGGATTGTAGGGAAAAAAGTTTCAACCAAAAGCTGTAGAGAATAAAAAAGGAAACTACTTTTATTTGAAAGAATCTTTCAAATAAAGTCTAGTTTCGATGGAAATTGCTAATATTTTAACGTTATTGTTAGTTCCAATTATCGACACATAAAGTGGTGACGCCACCGAAATCACACAACAATAGTAATTTCAGTGGCGTCACCACTTTGTGTGACACAAAGCTGAACTAAAAATCACATTCATAATTTAGCGATTTATGCCAAAACTAGACGTTATTTGAAGAAATTTTTCAAATAAGAATGGTTTCTTGCATTTTTCTCTACATCTTTTGGTTGAAACTATTTTCTATTCAAGTCTTAATTTCGGAGATGCAAAAAACTACCCTTAAAGTGAATTATCTTTTATACTAATAAAAATTTAGGAGATTTTCATAAAATATACATTTAACCTGAGGTCCTAAAAGCTTAATAAAAAATTTCAGCAAAATCGAAGGGTTATTAATAATAAAAAATAATAAAAATTGAGATAACAATGTTATCTCCCTAATTCGATATCGTCGATTTCGAAAATTCTACTGAAAAAATTAATTAAGCCATAGTTTTTGCGTAAATTTCTAATTAATATTTTATTAATCACAATAGGATGAATGTCAAACTAAAGTGGACTCTAAATACATGTAACATTAGATAAAAAATCGAATACAATTCAGAAACAGAGCTTCATAATAAAGCAATAGTTTTTTGAATTTTTTTCAAAACTATGAGGTTTTTTAATGAAATGTTTCAAATAAAAGTAGCTTATTATTTTATTCTCTACAGCTTTTGGTTGAAACTTTTTTCTCTACAACCCTTAACTTCGGAGATACAGAAAACCACCCTTAAAGTGAAATATCTACCCTACTAATGAATATTTTGGCCTCGTTCCCGGTTCCGCATCGAATATAAAGCCCTAGAACATGCATGCAAAATTTCAGCGCGATCGGAGATACTTTAATTAAAGAAGGAAATAAGATGGTAAGGCTATAGTCCATGGATTTTAAACACCTAATTTGTACCGATATATGCTATTTCGCTAAAATTTTGCATGCATGTTCTACGGCGTCATATTCGATGCGAAATCCGCGGACGACCCCAAATTTTGCATTAGTAGGGTAGATATTTCACTTTAAGGGTGGTTTCTCGTATCTCCGAAGTTAAGGGTTGTAGAGAAAAATGTTTCAACCAAAAGCTGTAGAGAATTAATTAATATTTAACTTTTATTTGAAAGATTTTATGAAATACTTTCTAGATTTTGAAAAAAACTGAAAAAACTTTCATGTTTTTTGCAGTTGTGTTACGGTTTTGTATGCGATATTAAGTCTTAAATTATATTTACTTAAGGTTCATATTAGTTTGACATGCATCCTATAAGAATTTTTAAAACATTAATTAGTAATTTACCCAAAAACTAAGGCCCAAATAATTTTTAACTAGAATTTTCTAATTCAACGATATCGAATTAGGGAGATAACATTGTTATCTCAATTTTTATTATTTTTTACATATAATAAAGCTTCGATTTCGCTGAAAATTTTTATTAAGCTTTTAGGACCTCAGGCTAAATGTATATTTAATGAAAATCTCCTAAATTTTCATTAGTATAAAAGATAATTAACTCTAAGGGTGTTTTTTTATATCTCCGAAGTTAAGGATTGTAGGGAAAAAAGTTTCAACCAAAAGCTGTAGAGAATAAAAAAGGAAACAACTTTTATTTGAAAGAATCTTTCAAATAAAGTCTAGTTTCGATGGAAATTGCTAATATTTTAACGTTATTGTTAGTTCCAATTATCGACACATAAAGTGGTGACGCCACCGAAATCACACAACAATAGTAATTTCAGTGGCGTCACCACTTTGTGTGACACAAAGCTGAACTAAAAATCACATTCATAATTTAGCGATTTATGCCAAAACTAGACGTTATTTGAAGAAATTTTTCAAATAAGAATGGTTTCTTGCATTTTTCTCTACATCTTTTGGTTGAAACTATTTTCTATTCAAGTCTTAATTTCGGAGATGCAAAAAACTACCCTTAAAGTGAATTATCTTTTATACTAATAAAAATTTAGGAGATTTTCATAAAATATACATTTAACCTGAGGTCCTAAAAGCTTAATAAAAAATTTCAGCAAAATCGAAGGGTTATTAATAATAAAAAATAATAAAAATTGAGATAACAATGTTATCTCCCTAATTCGATATCGTCGATTTCGAAAATTCTACTGAAAAAATTAATTAAGCCATAGTTTTTGCGTAAATTTCTAATTAATATTTTATTAATCACAATAGGATGAATGTCAAACTAAAGTGGACCCTAAATACATGTAACATTAGATAAAAAATCGAATACAATTCAGAAACAGAGCTTCATAATAAAGCAATAGTTTTTTGAATTTTTTTCAAAACTATGAGGTTTTTTAATGAAATGTTTCAAATAAAAGTAGCTTATTATTTTATTCTCTACAGCTTTTGGTTGAAACTTTTTTCTCTACAACCCTTAACTTCGGAGATACAGAAAACCACCCTTAAAGTGAAATATCTACCCTACTAATGAATATTTTGGCCTCGTTCCCGGTTCCGCATCGAATATAAAGCCCTAGAACATGCATGCAAAATTTCAGCGCGATCGGAGATACTTTAATTAAAGAAGGAAATAAGATGGTAAGGCTATAGTCCATGGATTTTAAACACCTAATTTGTACCGATATATGCTATTTCGCTAAAATTTTGCATGCATGTTCTACGGCGTCATATTCGATGCGAAATCCGCGGACGACCCCAAATTTTGCATTAGTAGGGTAGATATTTCACTTTAAGGGTGGTTTCTCGTATCTCCGAAGTTAAGGGTTGTAGAGAAAAATGTTTCAACCAAAAGCTGTAGAGAATTAATTAATATTTATCTTTTATTTGAAAGATTTTATCAAATACTTTCTAGATTTTGAAAAAAACTGAAAAAACTATCATGTTTTTTTGCAGTTGTGTTACGGTTTTGTATGCGATATTAAGTCTTAAATTATATTTACTTAAGGTTCATATTAGTTTGACATGCATCCTATAAGAATTTTTAAAACATTAATTAGTAATTTACCCAAAAACTAAGGCCCAAATAATTTTTAACTAGAATTTTCTAATTCAACGATATCGAATTAGGGAGATAACATTGTTATCTCAATTTTTATTATTTTTTACATAAAATAAAGCTTCGATTTCACTGAAAATTTTTATTAAGCTTTTAGGACCTCAGGCTAAATGTATATTTAATGAAAATCTCCTAAATTTTCATTAGTATAAAAGATAATTAACTCTAAGGGTGTTTTTTTATATCTCCGAAGTTAAGGATTGTAGGGAAAAAAGTTTCAACCAAAAGCTGTAGAGAATAAAAAAGGAAACTACTTTTATTTGAAAGAATCTTTCAAATAAAGTCTAGTTTCGATGGAAATTGCTAATATTTTAACGTTATTGTTAGTTCCAATTATCGACACATAAAGTGGTGACGCCACCGAAATCACACAACAATAGTAATTTCAGTGGCGTCACCACTTTGTGTGACACAAAGCTGAACTAAAAATCACATTCATAATTTAGCGATTTATGCCAAAACTAGACGTTATTTGAAGAAATTTTTCAAATAAGAATGGTTTCTTGCATTTTTCTCTACATCTTTTGGTTGAAACTATTTTCTATTCAAGTCTTAATTTCGGAGATGCAAAAAACTACCCTTAAAGTGAATTATCTTTTATACTAATAAAAATTTAGGAGATTTTCATAAAATATACATTTAACCTGAGGTCCTAAAAGCCTAATAAAAAAATTCAGCAAAATCGAAGCTTTATTAATAATAAAAAGTAATAAAAATTGAGCTAACAACGTTATCTCCCTAAATAGATATCGTCGATTTCGAAAATTCTACTGAAAAAATTAATTAAGCCATAGTTTTTGCGTAAATTTCTAATTAATATTTTATTAATCACAATAGGATGAATGTCAAACTAAAGTGGACCCTAAATACATGTAACATTAGATAAAAAATCGAATACAATTCAGAAACAGAGCTTCATAATAAAGCAATAGTTTTTTGAATTTTTTTCAAAACTATGAGGTTTTTTAATGAAATGTTTCAAATAAAAGTAGCTTATTATTTTATTCTCTACAGCTTTTGGTTGAAACTTTTTTCTCTACAACCCTTAACTTCGGAGATACAGAAAACCACCCTTAAAGTGAAATATCTACCCTACTAATGAATATTTTGGCCTCGTTCCCGGTTCCGCATCGAATATAAAGCCCTAGAACATGCATGCAAAATTTCAGCGCGATCGGAGATACTTTAATTAAAGAAGGAAATAAGATGGTAAGGCTATAGTCCATGGATTTTAAACACCTAATTTGTACCGATATATGCTATTTCGCTGAAATTTTGCATGCATGTTCTACGGCGTCATATTCGATGCGAAATCCGCGGACGACCCCAAATTTTGCATTAGTAGGGTAGATATTTCACTTTAAGGGTGGTTTCTCGTATCTCCGAAGTTAAGGGTTGTAGAGAAAAATGTTTCAACCAAAAGCTGTAGAGAATTAATTAATATTTATCTTTTATTTGAAAGATTTTATCAAATACTTTCTAGATTTTGAAAAAAACTGAAAAAACTATCATGTTTTTTTGCAGTTGTGTTACGGTTTTGTATGCGATATTAAGTCTTAAATTATATTTACTTAAGGTTCATATTAGTTTGACATGCATCCTATAAGAATTTTTAAAACATTAATTAGTAATTTACCCAAAAACTAAGGCCCAAATAATTTTTAACTAGAATTTTCTAATTCAACGATATCGAATTAGGGAGATAACATTGTTATCTCAATTTTTATTATTTTTTACATATAATAAAGCTTCGATTTCGCTGAAAATTTTTATT
Source organism: Pterostichus niger (assembly GCA_947425015.1). Classification (NCBI taxonomy): domain Eukaryota; kingdom Metazoa; phylum Arthropoda; class Insecta; order Coleoptera; family Carabidae; genus Pterostichus; species Pterostichus niger. The sequence continues at coordinate 5,568,637 of OX380339.1, forward strand.
AAGCTTTTAGGACCTCAGGCTAAATGTATATTTAATGAAAATCTCCTAAATTTTCATTAGTATAAAAGATAATTAACTCTAAGGGTGTTTTTTTATATCTCCGAAGTTAAGGATTGTAGGGAAAAAAGTTTCAACCAAAAGCTGTAGAGAATAAAAAAGGAAACAACTTTTATTTGAAAGAATCTTTCAAATAAAGTCTAGTTTCTATGGAAATTGCTAATATTTTAACGTTATTGTTAGTTCCAATTATCGACACATAAAGTGGTGACGCCACCGAAATCACACAACAATAGTAATTTCAGTGGCGTCACCACTTTGTGTGACACAAAGCTGAACTAAAAATCACATTCATAATTTAGCGATTTATGCCAAAACTAGACGTTATTTGAAGAAATTTTTCAAATAAGAATGGTTTCTTGCATTTTTCTCTACATCTTTTGGTTGAAACTATTTTCTATTCAAGTCTTAATTTCGGAGATGCAAAAAACTACCCTTAAAGTGAATTATCTTTTATACTAATAAAAATTTAGGAGATTTTCATAAAATATACATTTAACCTGAGGTCCTAAAAGCTTAATAAAAAATTTCAGCAATATCGAAGGGTTATTAATAATAAAAAATAATAAAAATTGAGATAACAATGTTATCTCCCTAATTCGATATCGTCGATTTCGAAAATTCTACTGAAAAAATTAATTAAGCCATAGTTTTTGCGTAAATTTCTAATTAATATTTTATTAATCACAATAGGATGAATGTCAAACTAAAGTGGACCCTAAATACATGTAACATTAGATAAAAAATCGAATACAATTCAGAAACAGAGCTTCATAATAAAGCAATAGTTTTTTGAATTTTTTTCAAAACTATGAGGTTTTTTAATGAAATGTTTCAAATAAAAGTAGCTTATTATTTTATTCTCTACAGCTTTTGGTTGAAACTTTTTTCTCTACAACCCTTAACTTCGGAGATACAGAAAACCACCCTTAAAGTGAAATATCTACCCTACTAATGAATATTTTGGCCTCGTTCCCGGTTCCGCATCGAATATAAAGCCCTAGAACATGCATGCAAAATTTCAGCGCGATCGGAGATACTTTAATTAAAGAAGGAAATAAGATGGTAAGGCTATAGTCCATGGATTTTAAACACCTAATTTGTACCGATATATGCTATTTCGCTGAAATTTTGCATGCATGTTCTACGGCGTCATATTCGATGCGAAATCCGCGGACGACCCCAAATTTTGCATTAGTAGGGTAGATATTTCACTTTAAGGGTGGTTTCTCGTATCTCCGAAGTTAAAGGTTGTAGAGAAAAATGTTTCAACCAAAAGCTGTAGAGAATTAATTAATATTTATCTTTTATTTGAAAGATTTTATCAAATACTTTCTAGATTTTGAAAAAAACTGAAAAAACTATAATGTTTTTTTGCAGTTGTGTTACGGTTTTGTATGCGATATTAAGTCTTAAATTATATTTACTTAAGGTTCATATTAGTTTGACATGCATCCTATAAGAATTTTTAAAACATTAATTAGTAATTTACCCAAAAACTAAGGCCCAAATAATTTTTAACTAGAATTTTCTAATTCAACGATATCGAATTAGGGAGATAACATTGTTATCTCAATTTTTATTATTTTTTACATATAATAAAGCTTCGATTTCGCTGAAAATTTTTATTAAGCTTTTAGGACCTCAGGCTAAATGTATATTTAATGAAAATCTCCTAAATTTTCATTAGTATAAAAGATAATTAACTCTAAGGGTGTTTTTTTATATCTCCGAAGTTAAGGATTGTAGGGAAAAAAGTTTCAACCAAAAGCTGTAGAGAATAAAAAAGGAAACAACTTTTATTTGAAAGAATCTTTCAAATAAAGTCTAGTTTCGATGGAAATTGCTAATATTTTAACGTTATTGTTAGTTCCAATTATCGACACATAAAGTGGTGACGCCACCGAAATCACACAACAATAGTAATTTCAGTGGCGTCACCACTTTGTGTGACACAAAGCTGAACTAAAAATCACATTCATAATTTAGCGATTTATGCCAAAACTAGACGTTATTTGAAGAAATTTTTCAAATAAGAATGGTTTCTTGCATTTTTCTCTACATCTTTTGGTTGAAACTATTTTCTATTCAAGTCTTAATTTCGGAGATGCAAAAAACTACCCTTAAAGTGAATTATCTTTTATACTAATAAAAATTTAGGAGATTTTCATAAAATATACATTTAACCTGAGGTCCTAAAAGCTTAATAAAAAATTTCAGCAAAATCGAAGGGTTATTAATAATAAAAAATAATAAAAATTGAGATAACAATGTTATCTCCCTAATTCGATATCGTCGATTTCGAAAATTCTACTGAAAAAATTAATTAAGCCATAGTTTTTGCGTAAATTTCTAATTAATATTTTATTAATCACAATAGGATGAATGTCAAACTAAAGTGGACCCTAAATACATGTAACATTAGATAAAAAATCGAATACAATTCAGAAACAGAGCTTCATAATAAAGCAATAGTTTTTTGAATTTTTTTCAAAACTATGAGGTTTTTTAATGAAATGTTTCAAATAAAAGTAGCTTATTATTTTATTCTCTACAGCTTTTGGTTGAAACTTTTTTCTCTACAACCCTTAACTTCGGAGATACAGAAAACCACCCTTAAAGTGAAATATCTACCCTACTAATGAATATTTTGGCCTCGTTCCCGGTTCCGCATCGAATATAAAGCCCTAGAACATGCATGCAAAATTTCTGCGCGATCGGAGATACTTTAATTAAAGAAGGAAATAAGATGGTAAGGCTATAGTCCATGGATTTTAAACACCTAATTTGTACCGATATATGCTATTTCGCTAAAATTTTGCATGCATGTTCTACGGCGTCATATTCGATGCGAAATCCGCGGACGACCCCAAATTTTGCATTAGTAGGGTAGATATTTCACTTTAAGGGTGGTTTCTCGTATCTCCGAAGTTAAGGGTTGTAGAGAAAAATGTTTCAACCAAAAGCTGTAGAGAATTAATTAATATTTATCTTTTATTTGAAAGATTTTATCAAATACTTTCTAGATTTTGAAAAAAACTGAAAAAACTATCATGTTTTTTTGCAGTTGTGTTACGGTTTTGTATGCGATATTAAGTCTTAAATTATATTTACTTAAGGTTCATATTAGTTTGACATGCATCCTATAAGAATTTTTAAAACATTAATTAGTAATTTACCCAAAAACTAAGGCCCAAATAATTTTTAACTAGAATTTTCTAATTCAACGATATCGAATTAGGGAGATAACATTGTTATCTCAATTTTTATTATTTTTTACATATAATAAAGCTTCGATTTCGCTGAAAATTTTTATTAAGCTTTTAGGACCTCAGGCTAAATGTATATTTAATGAAAATCTCCTAAATTTTCATTAGTATAAAAGATAATTAACTCTAAGGGTGTTTTTTTATATCTCCGAAGTTAAGGATTGTAGGGAAAAAAGTTTCAACCAAAAGCTGTAGAGAATAAAAAAGGAAACAACTTTTATTTGAAAGAATCTTTCAAATAAAGTCTAGTTTCGATGGAAATTGCTAATATTTTAACGTTATTGTTAGTTCCAATTATCGACACATAAAGTGGTGACTCCACCGAAATCACACAACAATAGTAATTTCAGTGGCGTCACCACTTTGTGTGACACAAAGCTGAACTAAAAATCACATTCATAATTTAGCGATTTATGCCAAAACTAGACGTTATTTGAAGAAATTTTTCAAATAAGAATGGTTTCTTGCATTTTTCTCTACATCTTTTGGTTGAAACTATTTTCTATTCAAGTCTTAATTTCGGAGATGCAAAAAACTACCCTTAAAGTGAATTATCTTTTATACTAATAAAAATTTAGGAGATTTTCATAAAATATACATTTAACCTGAGGTCCTAAAAGCTTAATAAAAAATTTCAGCAATATCGAAGGGTTATTAATAATAAAAAATAATAAAAATTGAGATAACAATGTTATCTCCCTAATTCGATATCGTCGATTTCGAAAATTCTACTGAAAAAATTAATTAAGCCATAGTTTTTGCGTAAATTTCTAATTAATATTTTATTAATCACAATAGGATGAATGTCAAACTAAAGTGGACCCTAAATACATGTAACATTAGATAAAAAATCGAATACAATTCAGAAACAGAGCTTCATAATAAAGCAATAGTTTTTTGAATTTTTTTCAAAACTATGAGGTTTTTTAATGAAATGTTTCAAATAAAAGTAGCTTATTATTTTATTCTCTACAGCTTTTGGTTGAAACTTTTTTCTCTACAACCCTTAACTTCGGAGATACAGAAAACCACCCTTAAAGTGAAATATCTACCCTACTAATGAATATTTTGGCCTCGTTCCCGGTTCCGCATCGAATATAAAGCCCTAGAACATGCATGCAAAATTTCAGCGCGATCGGAGATACTTTAATTAAAGAAGGAAATAAGATGGTAATCCAGAGAAAAACCCGCGTTGCTGTTGACAAAAAGACCTAAAAAACGCGGATCAGGGCGTAATGGCGGCATATGACCTAAGTAGTTGGCCCGCCAAGAAGCCACAAAAAAAAAAAAAAAAAAAAAAAAAAAAAAAAAAAAAAAAAAAAGATGGTAAGGCTATAGTCCATGGATTTTAAACACCTAATTTGTACCGATATATGCTATTTCGCTGAAATTTTGCATGCATGTTCTACGGCGTCATATTCGATGCGAAATCCGCGGACGACCCCAAATTTTGCATTAGTAGGGTAGATATTTCACTTTAAGGGTGGTTTCTCGTATCTCCGAAGTTAAGGGTTGTAGAGAAAAATGTTTCAACCAAAAGCTGTAGAGAATAAAAAAAGAAACAACTTTTATTTGAAAGATTTTATCAAATACTTTCTAGATTTTGAAAAAAACTGAAAAAACTATCATGTTTTTTTGCAGTTGTGTTACGGTTTTGTATGCGATATTAAGTCTTAAATTATATTTACTTAAGGTTCATATTAGTTTGACATGCATCCTATAAGAATTTTTAAAACATTAATTAGTAATTTACCCAAAAACTAAGGCCCAAATAATTTTTAACTAGAATTTTCTAATTCAACGATATCGAATTAGGGAGATAACATTGTTATCTCAATTTTTATTATTTTTTACATATAATAAAGCTTCGATTTCGCTGAAAATTTTTATTAAGCTTTTAGGACCTCAGGCTAAATGTATATTTAATGAAAATCTCCTAAATTTTCATTAGTATAAAAGATAATTAACTCTAAGGGTGTTTTTTTATATCTCCGAAGTTAAGGATTGTAGGGAAAAAAGTTTCAACCAAAAGCTGTAGAGAATAAAAAAGGAAACAACTTTTATTTGAAAGAATCTTTCAAATAAAGTCTAGTTTCGATGGAAATTGCTAATATTTTAACGTTATTGTTAGTTCCAATTATCGACACATAAAGTGGTGACGCCACCGAAATCACACAACAATAGTAATTTCAGTGGCGTCACCACTTTGTGTGACACAAAGCTGAACTAAAAATCACATTCATAATTTAGCGATTTATGCCAAAACTAGACGTTATTTGAAGAAATTTTTCAAATAAGAATGGTTTCTTGCATTTTTCTCTACATCTTTTGGTTGAAACTATTTTCTATTCAAGTCTTAATTTCGGAGATGCAAAAAACTACCCTTAAAGTGAATTATCTTTTATACTAATAAAAATTTAGGAGATTTTCATAAAATATACATTTAACCTGAGGTCCTAAAAGCTTAATAAAAAATTTCAGCAAAATCGAAGGGTTATTAATAATAAAAAATAATAAAAATTGAGATAACAATGTTATCTCCCTAATTCGATATCGTCGATTTCGAAAATTCTACTGAAAAAATTAATTAAGCCATAGTTTTTGCGTAAATTTCTAATTAATATTTTATTAATCACAATAGGATGAATGTCAAACTAAAGTGGACCCTAAATACATGTAACATTAGATAAAAAATCGAATACAATTCAGAAACAGAGCTTCATAATAAAGCAATAGTTTTTTGAATTTTTTTCAAAACTATGAGGTTTTTTAATGAAATGTTTCAAATAAAAGTAGCTTATTATTTTATTCTCTACAGCTTTTGGTTGAAACTTTTTTCTCTACAACCCTTAACTTCGGAGATACAGAAAACCACCCTTAAAGTGAAATATCTACCCTACTAATGAATATTTTGGCCTCGTTCCCGGTTCCGCATCGAATATAAAGCCCTAGAACATGCATGCAAAATTTCAGCGCGATCGGAGATACTTTAATTAAAGAAGGAAATAAGATGGTAAGGCTATAGTCCATGGATTTTAAACACCTAATTTGTACCGATATATGCTATTTCGCTGAAATTTTGCATGCATGTTCTACGGCGTCATATTCGATGCGAAATCCGCGGACGACCCCAAATTTTGCATTAGTAGGGTAGATATTTCACTTTAAGGGTGGTTTCTCGTATCTCCGAAGTTAAGGGTTGTAGAGAAAAATGTTTCAACCAAAAGCTGTAGAGAATTAATTAATATTTATCTTTTATTTGAAAGATTTTATCAAATACTTTCTAGATTTTGAAAAAAACTGAAAAAACTATCATGTTTTTTTGCAGTTGTGTTACGGTTTTGTATGCGATATTAAGTCTTAAATTATATTTACTTAAGGTTCATATTAGTTTGACATGCATCCTATAAGAATTTTTAAAACATTAATTAGTAATTTACCCAAAAACTAAGGCCCAAATAATTTTTAACTAGAATTTTCTAATTCAACGATATCGAATTAGGGAGATAACATTGTTATCTCAATTTTTATTATTTTTTACATATAATAAAGCTTCGATTTCGCTGAAAATTTTTATTAAGCTTTTAGGACCTCAGGCTAAATGTATATTTAATGAAAATCTCCTAAATTTTCATTAGTATAAAAGATAATTAACTCTAAGGGTGTTTTTTTATATCTCCGAAGTTAAGGATTGTAGGGAAAAAAGTTTCAACCAAAAGCTGTAGAGAATAAAAAAGGAAACAACTTTTATTTGAAAGAATCTTTCAAATAAAGTCTAGTTTCGATGGAAATTGCTAATATTTTAACGTTATTGTTAGTTCCAATTATCGACACATAAAGTGGTGACGCCACCGAAATCACACAACAATAGTAATTTCAGTGGCGTCACCACTTTGTGTGACACAAAGCTGAACTAAAAATCACATTCATAATTTAGCGATTTATGCCAAAACTAGACGTTATTTGAAGAAATTTTTCAAATAAGAATGGTTTCTTGCATTTTTCTCTACATCTTTTGGTTGAAACTATTTTCTATTCAAGTCTTAATTTCGGAGATGCAAAAAACTACCCTTAAAGTGAATTATCTTTTATACTAATAAAAATTTAGGAGATTTTCATAAAATATACATTTAACCTGAGGTCCTAAAAGCTTAATAAAAAATTTCAGCAAAATCGAAGGGTTATTAATAATAAAAAATAATAAAAATTGAGATAACAATGTTATCTCCCTAATTCGATATCGTCGATTTCGAAAATTCTACTGAAAAAATTAATTAAGCCATAGTTTTTGCGTAAATTTCTAATTAATATTTTATTAATCACAATAGGATGAATGTCAAACTAAAGTGGACCCTAAATACATGTAACATTAGATAAAAAATCGAATACAATTCAGAAACAGAGCTTCATAATAAAGCAATAGTTTTTTGAATTTTTTGCAAAACTATGAGGTTTTTTAATGAAATGTTTCAAATAAAAGTAGCTTATTATTTTATTCTCTACAGCTTTTGGTTGAAACTTTTTTCTCTACAACCCTTAACTTCGGAGATACAGAAAACCACCCTTAAAGTGAAATATCTACCCTACTAATGAATATTTTGGCCTCGTTCCCGGTTCCGCATCGAATATAAAGCCCTAGAACATGCATGCAAAATTTCAGCGCGATCGGAGATACTTTAATTAAAGAAGGAAATAAGATGGTAAGGCTATAGTCCATGGATTTTAAACACCTAATTTGTACCGATATATGCTATTTCGCTGAAATTTTGCATGCATGTTCTACGGCGTCATATTCGATGCGAAATCCGCGGACGACCCCAAATTTTGCATTAGTAGGGTAGATATTTCACTTTAAGGGTGGTTTCTCGTATCTCCGAAGTTAAGGGTTGTAGAGAAAAATGTTTCAACCAAAAGCTGTAGAGAATTAATTAATATTTATCTTTTATTTGAAAGATTTTATCAAATACTTTCTAGATTTTGAAAAAAACTGAAAAAACTATCATGTTTTTTTGCAGTTGTGTTACGGTTTTGTATGCGATATTAAGTCTTAAATTATATTTACTTAAGGTTCATATTAGTTTGACATGCATCCTATAAGAATTTTTAAAACATTAATTAGTAATTTACCCAAAAACTAAGGCCCAAATAATTTTTAACTAGAATTTTCTAATTCAACGATATCGAATTAGGGAGATAACATTGTTATCTCAATTTTTATTATTTTTTACATATAATAAAGCTTCGATTTCGCTGAAAATTTTTATTAAGCTTTTAGGACCTCAGGCTAAATGTATATTTAATGAAAATCTCCTAAATTTTCATTAGTATAAAAGATAATTAACTCTAAGGGTGTTTTTTTATATCTCCGAAGTTAAGGATTGTAGGGAAAAAAGTTTCAACCAAAAGCTGTAGAGAATAAAAAAGGAAACAACTTTTATTTGAAAGAATCTTTCAAATAAAGTCTAGTTTCGATGGAAATTGCTAATATTTTAACGTTATTGTTAGTTCCAATTATCGACACATAAAGTGGTGACGCCACCGAAATCACACAACAATAGTAATTTCAGTGGCGTCACCACTTTGTGTGACACAAAGCTGAACTAAAAATCACATTCATAATTTAGCGATTTATGCCAAAACTAGACGTTATTTGAAGAAATTTTTCAAATAAGAATGGTTTCTTGCATTTTTCTCTACATCTTTTGGTTGAAACTATTTTCTATTCAAGTCTTAATTTCGGAGATGCAAAAAACTACCCTTAAAGTGAATTATCTTTTATACTAATAAAAATTTAGGAGATTTTCATAAAATATACATTTAACCTGAGGTCCTAAAAGCTTAATAAAAAATTTCAGCAAAATCGAAGGGTTATTAATAATAAAAAATAATAAAAATTGAGATAACAATGTTATCTCCCTAATTCGATATCGTCGATTTCGAAAATTCTACTGAAAAAATTAATTAAGCCATAGTTTTTGCGTAAATTTCTAATTAATATTTTATTAATCACAATAGGATGAATGTCAAACTAAAGTGGACTCTAAATACATGTAACATTAGATAAAAAATCGAATACAATTCAGAAACAGAGCTTCATAATAAAGCAATAGTTTTTTGAATTTTTTTCAAAACTATGAGGTTTTTTAATGAAATGTTTCAAATAAAAGTAGCTTATTATTTTATTCTCTACAGCTTTTGGTTGAAACTTTTTTCTCTACAACCCTTAACTTCGGAGATACAGAAAACCACCCTTAAAGTGAAATATCTACCCTACTAATGAATATTTTGGCCTCGTTCCCGGTTCCGCATCGAATATAAAGCCCTAGAACATGCATGCAAAATTTCAGCGCGATCGGAGATACTTTAATTAAAGAAGGAAATAAGATGGTAAGGCTATAGTCCATGGATTTTAAACACCTAATTTGTACCGATATATGCTATTTCGCTGAAATTTTGCATGCATGTTCTACGGCGTCATATTCGATGCGAAATCCGCGGACGACCCCAAATTTTGCATTAGTAGGGTAGATATTTCACTTTAAGGGTGGTTTCTCGTATCTCCGAAGTTAAGGGTTGTAGAGAAAAATGTTTCAACCAAAAGCTGTAGAGAATTAATTAATATTTATCTTTTATTTGAAAGATTTTATCAAATACTTTCTAGATTTTGAAAAAAACTGAAAAAACTATCATGTTTTTTTGCAGTTGTGTTACGGTTTTGTATGCGATATTAAGTCTTAAATTATATTTACTTAAGGTTCATATTAGTTTGACATGCATCCTATAAGAATTTTTAAAACATTAATTAGTAATTTACCCAAAAACTAAGGCCCAAATAATTTTTAACTAGAATTTTCTAATTCAACGATATCGAATTAGGGAGATAACATTGTTATCTCAATTTTTATTATTTTTTACATATAATAAAGCTTCGATTTCGCTGAAAATTTTTATTAAGCTTTTAGGACCTCAGGCTAAATGTATATTTAATGAAAATCTCCTAAATTTTCATTAGTATAAAAGATAATTAACTCTAAGGGTGTTTTTTTATATCTCCGAAGTTAAGGATTGTAGGGAAAAAAGTTTCAACCAAAAGCTGTAGAGAATAAAAAAGGAAACAACTTTTATTTGAAAGAATCTTTCAAATAAAGTCTAGTTTCGATGGAAATTGCTAATATTTTAACGTTATTGTTAGTTCCAATTATCGACACATAAAGTGGTGACGCCACCGAAATCACACAACAATAGTAATTTCAGTGGCGTCACCACTTTGTGTGACACAAAGCTGAACTAAAAATCACATTCATAATTTAGCGATTTATGCCAAAACTAGACGTTATTTGAAGAAATTTTTCAAATAAGAATGGTTTCTTGCATTTTTCTCTACATCTTTTGGTTGAAACTATTTTCTATTCAAGTCTTAATTTCGGAGATGCAAAAAACTACCCTTAAAGTGAATTATCTTTTATACTAATAAAAATTTAGGAGATTTTCATAAAATATACATTTAACCTGAGGTCCTAAAAGCTTAATAAAAAATTTCAGCAAAATCGAAGGGTTATTAATAATAAAAAATAATAAAAATTGAGATAACAATGTTATCTCCCTAATTCGATATCGTCGATTTCGAAAATTCTACTGAAAAAATTAATTAAGCCATAGTTTTTGCGTAAATTTCTAATTAATATTTTATTAATCACAATAGGATGAATGTCAAACTAAAGTGGACCCTAAATACATGTAACATTAGATAAAAAATCGAATACAATTCAGAAACAGAGCTTCATAATAAAGCAATAGTTTTTTGAATTTTTTTCAAAACTATGAGGTTTTTTAATGAAATGTTTCAAATAAAAGTAGCTTATTATTTTATTCTCTACAGCTTTTGGTTGAAACTTTTTTCTCTACAACCCTTAACTTCGGAGATACAGAAAACCACCCTTAAAGTGAAATATCTACCCTACTAATGAATATTTTGGCCTCGTTCCCGGTTCCGCATCGAATATAAAGCCCTAGAACATGCATGCAAAATTTCAGCGCGATCGGAGATACTTTAATTAAAGAAGGAAATAAGATGGTAAGGCTATAGTCCATGGATTTTAAACACCTAATTTGTACCGATATATGCTATTTCGCTGAAATTTTGCATGCATGTTCTACGGCGTCATATTCGATGCGAAATCCGCGGACGACCCCAAATTTTGCATTAGTAGGGTAGATATTTCACTTTAAGGGTGGTTTCTCGTATCTCCGAAGTTAAGGGTTGTAGAGAAAAATGTTTCAACCAAAAGCTGTAGAGAATTAATTAATATTTATCTTTTATTTGAAAGATTTTATCAAATACTTTCTAGATTTTGAAAAAAACTGAAAAAACTATCATGTTTTTTTGCAGTTGTGTTACGGTTTTGTATGCGATATTAAGTCTTAAATTATATTTACTTAAGGTTCATATTAGTTTGACATGCATCCTATAAGAATTTTTAAAACATTAATTAGTAATTTACCCAAAAACTAAGGCCCAAATAATTTTTAACTAGAATTTTCTAATTCAACGATATCGAATTAGGGAGATAACATTGTTATCTCAATTTTTATTATTTTTTACATATAATAAAGCTTCGATTTCGCTGAAAATTTTTATTAAGCTTTTAGGACCTCAGGCTAAATGTATATTTAATGAAAATCTCCTAAATTTTCATTAGTATAAAAGATAATTAACTCTAAGGGTGTTTTTTTATATCTCCGAAGTTAAGGATTGTAGGGAAAAAAGTTTCAACCAAAAGCTGTAGAGAATAAAAAAGGAAACAACTTTTATTTGAAAGAATCTTTCAAATAAAGTCTAGTTTCGATGGAAATTGCTAATATTTTAACGTTATTGTTAGTTCCAATTATCGACACATAAAGTGGTGACGCCACCGAAATCACACAACAATAGTAATTTCAGTGGCGTCACCACTTTGTGTGACACAAAGCTGAACTAAAAATCACATTCATAATTTAGCGATTTATGCCAAAACTAGACGTTATTTGAAGAAATTTTTCAAATAAGAATGGTTTCTTGCATTTTTCTCTACATCTTTTGGTTGAAACTATTTTCTATTCAAGTCTTAATTTCGGAGATGCAAAAAACTACCCTTAAAGTGAATTATCTTTTATACTAATAAAAATTTAGGAGATTTTCATAAAATATACATTTAACCTGAGGTCCTAAAAGCTTAATAAAAAATTTCAGCAAAATCGAAGGGTTATTAATAATAAAAAATAATAAAAATTGAGATAACAATGTTATCTCCCTAATTCGATATCGTCGATTTCGAAAATTCTACTGAAAAAATTAATTAAGCCATAGTTTTTGCGTAAATTTCTAATTAATATTTTATTAATCACAATAGGATGAATGTCAAACTAAAGTGGACTCTAAATACATGTAACATTAGATAAAAAATCGAATACAATTCAGAAACAGAGCTTCATAATAAAGCAATAGTTTTTTGAATTTTTTTCAAAACTATGAGGTTTTTTAATGAAATGTTTCAAATAAAAGTAGCTTATTATTTTATTCTCTACAGCTTTTGGTTGAAACTTTTTTCTCTACAACCCTTAACTTCGGAGATACAGAAAACCACCCTTAAAGTGAAATATCTACCCTACTAATGAATATTTTGGCCTCGTTCCCGGTTCCGCATCGAATATAAAGCCCTAGAACATGCATGCAAAATTTCTGCGCGATCGGAGATACTTTAATTAAAGAAGGAAATAAGATGGTAAGGCTATAGTCCATGGATTTTAAACACCTAATTTGTACCGATATATGCTATTTCGCTGAAATTTTGCATGCATGTTCTACGGCGTCATATTCGATGCGAAATCCGCGGACGACCCCAAATTTTGCATTAGTAGGGTAGATATTTCACTTTAAGGGTGGTTTCTCGTATCTCCGAAGTTAAGGGTTGTAGAGAAAAATGTTTCAACCAAAAGCTGTAGAGAATTAATTAATATTTATCTTTTATTTGAAAGATTTTATCAAATACTTTCTAGATTTTGAAAAAAACTGAAAAAACTATCATGTTTTTTTGCAGTTGTGTTACGGTTTTGTATGCGATATTAAGTCTTAAATTATATTTACTTAAGGTTCATATTAGTTTGACATGCATCCTATAAGAATTTTTAAAACATTAATTAGTAATTTACCCAAAAACTAAGGCCCAAATAATTTTTAACTAGAATTTTCTAATTCAACGATATCGAATTAGGGAGATAACATTGTTATCTCAATTTTTATTATTTTTTACATATAATAAAGCTTCGATTTCGCTGAAAATTTTTATTAAGCTTTTAGGACCTCAGGCTAAATGTATATTTAATGAAAATCTCCTAAATTTTCATTAGTATAAAAGATAATTAACTCTAAGGGTGTTTTTTTATATCTCCGAAGTTAAGGATTGTAGGGAAAAAAGTTTCAACCAAAAGCTGTAGAGAATAAAAAAGGAAACAACTTTTATTTGAAAGAATCTTTCAAATAAAGTCTAGTTTCGATGGAAATTGCTAATATTTTAACGTTATTGTTAGTTCCAATTATCGACACATAAAGTGGTGACGCCACCGAAATCACACAACAATAGTAATTTCAGTGGCGTCACCACTTTGTGTGACACAAAGCTGAACTAAAAATCACATTCATAATTTAGCGATTTATGCCAAAACTAGACGTTATTTGAAGAAATTTTTCAAATAAGAATGGTTTCTTGCATTTTTCTCTACATCTTTTGGTTGAAACTATTTTCTATTCAAGTCTTAATTTCGGAGATGCAAAAAACTACCCTTAAAGTGAATTATCTTTTATACTAATAAAAATTTAGGAGATTTTCATAAAATATACATTTAACCTGAGGTCCTAAAAGCTTAATAAAAAATTTCAGCAAAATCGAAGGGTTATTAATAATAAAAAATAATAAAAATTGAGATAACAATGTTATCTCCCTAATTCGATATCGTCGATTTCGAAAATTCTACTGAAAAAATTAATTAAGCCATAGTTTTTGCGTAAATTTCTAATTAATATTTTATTAATCACAATAGGATGAATGTCAAACTAAAGTGGACCCTAAATACATGTAACATTAGATAAAAAATCGAATACAATTCAGAAACAGAGCTTCATAATAAAGCAATAGTTTTTTGAATTTTTTTCAAAACTATGAGGTTTTTTAATGAAATGTTTCAAATAAAAGTAGCTTATTATTTTATTCTCTACAGCTTTTGGTTGAAACTTTTTTCTCTACAACCCTTAACTTCGGAGATACAGAAAACCACCCTTAAAGTGAAATATCTACCCTACTAATGAATATTTTGGCCTCGTTCCCGGTTCCGCATCGAATATAAAGCCCTAGAACATGCATGCAAAATTTCAGCGCGATCGGAGATACTTTAATTAAAGAAGGAAATAAGATGGTAAGGCTATAGTCCATGGATTTTAAACACCTAATTTGTACCGATATATGCTATTTCGCTGAAATTTTGCATGCATGTTCTACGGCGTCATATTCGATGCGAAATCCGCGGACGACCCCAAATTTTGCATTAGTAGGGTAGATATTTCACTTTAAGGGTGGTTTCTCGTATCTCCGAAGTTAAGGGTTGTAGAGAAAAATGTTTCAACCAAAAGCTGTAGAGAATTAATTAATATTTATCTTTTATTTGAAAGATTTTATCAAATACTTTCTAGATTTTGAAAAAAACTGAAAAAACTATCATGTTTTTTTGCAGTTGTGTTACGGTTTTGTATGCGATATTAAGTCTTAAATTATATTTACTTAAGGTTCATATTAGTTTGACATGCATCCTATAAGAATTTTTAAAACATTAATTAGTAATTTACCCAAAAACTAAGGCCCAAATAATTTTTAACTAGAATTTTCTAATTCAACGATATCGAATTAGGGAGATAACATTGTTATCTCAATTTTTATTATTTTTTACATATAATAAAGCTTCGATTTCGCTGAAAATTTTTATTAAGCTTTTAGGACCTCAGGCTAAATGTATATTTAATGAAAATCTCCTAAATTTTCATTAGTATAAAAGATAATTAACTCTAAGGGTGTTTTTTTTATATCTCCGAAGTTAAGGATTGTAGGGAAAAAAGTTTCAACCAAAAGCTGTAGAGAATAAAAAAGGAAACAACTTTTATTTGAAAGAATCTTTCAAATAAAGTCTAGTTTCGATGGAAATTGCTAATATTTTAACGTTATTGTTAGTTCCAATTATCGACACATAAAGTGGTGACGCCACCGAAATCACACAACAATAGTAATTTCAGTGGCGTCACCACTTTGTGTGACACAAAGCTGAACTAAAAATCACATTCATAATTTAGCGATTTATGCCAAAACTAGACGTTATTTGAAGAAATTTTTCAAATAAGAATGGTTTCTTGCATTTTTCTCTACATCTTTTGGTTGAAACTATTTTCTATTCAAGTCTTAATTTCGGAGATGCAAAAAACTACCCTTAAAGTGAATTATCTTTTATACTAATAAAAATTTAGGAGATTTTCATAAAATATACATTTAACCTGAGGTCCTAAAAGCTTAATAAAAAATTTCAGCAAAATCGAAGGGTTATTAATAATAAAAAATAATAAAAATTGAGATAACAATGTTATCTCCCTAATTCGATATCGTCGATTTCGAAAATTCTACTGAAAAAATTAATTAAGCCATAGTTTTTGCGTAAATTTCTAATTAATATTTTATTAATCACAATAGGATGAATGTCAAACTAAAGTGGACCCTAAATACATGTAACATTAGATAAAAAATCGAATACAATTCAGAAACAGAGCTTCATAATAAAGCAATAGTTTTTTGAATTTTTTTCAAAACTATGAGGTTTTTTAATGAAATGTTTCAAATAAAAGTAGCTTATTATTTTATTCTCTACAGCTTTTGGTTGAAACTTTTTTCTCTACAACCCTTAACTTCGGAGATACAGAAAACCACCCTTAAAGTGAAATATCTACCCTACTAATGAATATTTTGGCCTCGTTCCCGGTTCCGCATCGAATATAAAGCCCTAGAACATGCATGCAAAATTTCAGCGCGATCGGAGATACTTTAATTAAAGAAGGAAATAAGATGGTAAGGCTATAGTCCATGGATTTTAAACACCTAATTTGTACCGATATATGCTATTTCGCTAAAATTTTGCATGCATGTTCTACGGCGTCATATTCGATGCGAAATCCGCGGACGACCCCAAATTTTGCATTAGTAGGGTAGATATTTCACTTTAAGGGTGGTTTCTCGTATCTCCGAAGTTAAGGGTTGTAGAGAAAAATGTTTCAACCAAAAGCTGTAGAGAATTAATTAATATTTATCTTTTATTTGAAAGATTTTATCAAATACTTTCTAGATTTTGAAAAAAACTGAAAAAACTATCATGTTTTTTTGCAGTTGTGTTACGGTTTTGTATGCGATATTAAGTCTTAAATTATATTTACTTAAGGTTCATATTAGTTTGACATGCATCCTATAAGAATTTTTAAAACATTAATTAGTAATTTACCCAAAAACTAAGGCCCAAATAATTTTTAACTAGAATTTTCTAATTCAACGATATCGAATTAGGGAGATAACATTGTTATCTCAATTTTTATTATTTTTTACATATAATAAAGCTTCGATTTCGCTGAAAATTTTTATTAAGCTTTTAGGACCTCAGGCTAAATGTATATTTAATGAAAATCTCCTAAATTTTCATTAGTATAAAAGATAATTAACTCTAAGGGTGTTTTTTTTATATCTCCGAAGTTAAGGATTGTAGGGAAAAAAGTTTCAACCAAAAGCTGTAGAGAATAAAAAAGGAAACAACTTTTATTTGAAAGAATCTTTCAAATAAAGTCTAGTTTCGATGGAAATTGCTAATATTTTAACGTTATTGTTAGTTCCAATTATCGACACATAAAGTGGTGACGCCACCGAAATCACACAACAATAGTAATTTCAGTGGCGTCACCACTTTGTGTGACACAAAGCTGAACTAAAAATCACATTCATAATTTAGCGATTTATGCCAAAACTAGACGTTATTTGAAGAAATTTTTCAAATAAGAATGGTTTCTTGCATTTTTCTCTACATCTTTTGGTTGAAACTATTTTCTATTCAAGTCTTAATTTCGGAGATGCAAAAAACTACCCTTAAAGTGAATTATCTTTTATACTAATAAAAATTTAGGAGATTTTCATAAAATATACATTTAACCTGAGGTCCTAAAAGCTTAATAAAAAATTTCAGCAAAATCGAAGGGTTATTAATAATAAAAAATAATAAAAATTGAGATAACAATGTTATCTCCCTAATTCGATATCGTCGATTTCGAAAATTCTACTGAAAAAATTAATTAAGCCATAGTTTTTGCGTAAATTTCTAATTAATATTTTATTAATCACAATAGGATGAATGTCAAACTAAAGTGGACCCTAAATACATGTAACATTAGATAAAAAATCGAATACAATTCAGAAACAGAGCTTCATAATAAAGCAATAGTTTTTTGAATTTTTTTCAAAACTATGAGGTTTTTTAATGAAATGTTTCAAATAAAAGTAGCTTATTATTTTATTCTCTACAGCTTTTGGTTGAAACTTTTTTCTCTACAACCCTTAACTTCGGAGATACAGAAAACCACCCTTAAAGTGAAATATCTACCCTACTAATGAATATTTTGGCCTCGTTCCCGGTTCCGCATCGAATATAAAGCCCTAGAACATGCATGCAAAATTTCAGCGCGATCGGAGATACTTTAATTAAAGAAGGAAATAAGATGGTAAGGCTATAGTCCATGGATTTTAAACACCTAATTTGTACCGATATATGCTATTTCGCTGAAATTTTGCATGCATGTTCTACGGCGTCATATTCGATGCGAAATCCGCGGACGACCCCAAATTTTGCATTAGTAGGGTAGATATTTCACTTTAAGGGTGGTTTCTCGTATCTCCGAAGTTAAGGGTTGTAGAGAAAAATGTTTCAACCAAAAGCTGTAGAGAATTAATTAATATTTATCTTTTATTTGAAAGATTTTATCAAATACTTTCTAGATTTTGAAAAAAACTGAAAAAACTATCATGTTTTTTTGCAGTTGTGTTACGGTTTTGTATGCGATATTAAGTCTTAAATTATATTTACTTAAGGTTCATATTAGTTTGACATGCATCCTATAAGAATTTTTAAAACATTAATTAGTAATTTACCCAAAAACTAAGGCCCAAATAATTTTTAACTAGAATTTTCTAATTCAACGATATCGAATTAGGGAGATAACATTGTTATCTCAATTTTTATTATTTTTTACATATAATAAAGCTTCGATTTCGCTGAAAATTTTTATTAAGCTTTTAGGACCTCAGGCTAAATGTATATTTAATGAAAATCTCCTAAATTTTCATTAGTATAAAAGATAATTAACTCTAAGGGTGTTTTTTTTATATCTCCGAAGTTAAGGATTGTAGGGAAAAAAGTTTCAACCAAAAGCTGTAGAGAATAAAAAAGGAAACAACTTTTATTTGAAAGAATCTTTCAAATAAAGTCTAGTTTCGATGGAAATTGCTAATATTTTAACGTTATTGTTAGTTCCAATTATCGACACATAAAGTGGTGACGCCACCGAAATCACACAACAATAGTAATTTCAGTGGCGTCACCACTTTGTGTGACACAAAGCTGAACTAAAAATCACATTCATAATTTAGCGATTTATGCCAAAACTAGACGTTATTTGAAGAAATTTTTCAAATAAGAATGGTTTCTTGCATTTTTCTCTACATCTTTTGGTTGAAACTATTTTCTATTCAAGTCTTAATTTCGGAGATGCAAAAAACTACCCTTAAAGTGAATTATCTTTTATACTAATAAAAATTTAGGAGATTTTCATAAAATATACATTTAACCTGAGGTCCTAAAAGCTTAATAAAAAATTTCAGCAAAATCGAAGGGTTATTAATAATAAAAAATAATAAAAATTGAGATAACAATGTTATCTCCCTAATTCGATATCGTCGATTTCGAAAATTCTACTGAAAAAATTAATTAAGCCATAGTTTTTGCGTAAATTTCTAATTAATATTTTATTAATCACAATAGGATGAATGTCAAACTAAAGTGGACCCTAAATACATGTAACATTAGATAAAAAATCGAATACAATTCAGAAACAGAGCTTCATAATAAAGCAATAGTTTTTTGAATTTTTTTCAAAACTATGAGGTTTTTTAATGAAATGTTTCAAATAAAAGTAGCTTATTATTTTATTCTCTACAGCTTTTGGTTGAAACTTTTTTCTCTACAACCCTTAACTTCGGAGATACAGAAAACCACCCTTAAAGTGAAATATCTACCCTACTAATGAATATTTTGGCCTCGTTCCCGGTTCCGCATCGAATATAAAGCCCTAGAACATGCATGCAAAATTTCAGCGCGATCGGAGATACTTTAATTAAAGAAGGAAATAAGATGGTAAGGCTATAGTCCATGGATTTTAAACACCTAATTTGTACCGATATATGCTATTTCGCTAAAATTTTGCATGCATGTTCTACGGCGTCATATTCGATGCGAAATCCGCGGACGACCCCAAATTTTGCATTAGTAGGGTAGATATTTCACTTTAAGGGTGGTTTCTCGTATCTCCGAAGTTAAGGGTTGTAGAGAAAAATGTTTCAACCAAAAGCTGTAGAGAATTAATTAATATTTATCTTTTATTTGAAAGATTTTATCAAATACTTTCTAGATTTTGAAAAAAACTGAAAAAACTATCATGTTTTTTTGCAGTTGTGTTACGGTTTTGTATGCGATATTAAGTCTTAAATTATATTTACTTAAGGTTCATATTAGTTTGACATGCATCCTATAAGAATTTTTAAAACATTAATTAGTAATTTACCCAAAAACTAAGGCCCAAATAATTTTTAACTAGAATTTTCTAATTCAACGATATCGAATTAGGGAGATAACATTGTTATCTCAATTTTTATTATTTTTTACATATAATAAAGCTTCGATTTCGCTGAAAATTTTTATTAAGCTTTTAGGACCTCAGGCTAAATGTATATTTAATGAAAATCTCCTAAATTTTCATTAGTATAAAAGATAATTAACTCTAAGGGTGTTTTTTTTATATCTCCGAAGTTAAGGATTGTAGGGAAAAAAGTTTCAACCAAAAGCTGTAGAGAATAAAAAAGGAAACAACTTTTATTTGAAAGAATCTTTCAAATAAAGTCTAGTTTCGATGGAAATTGCTAATATTTTAACGTTATTGTTAGTTCCAATTATCGACACATAAAGTGGTGACGCCACCGAAATCACACAACAATAGTAATTTCAGTGGCGTCACCACTTTGTGTGACACAAAGCTGAACTAAAAATCACATTCATAATTTAGCGATTTATGCCAAAACTAGACGTTATTTGAAGAAATTTTTCAAATAAGAATGGTTTCTTGCATTTTTCTCTACATCTTTTGGTTGAAACTATTTTCTATTCAAGTCTTAATTTCGGAGATGCAAAAAACTACCCTTAAAGTGAATTATCTTTTATACTAATAAAAATTTAGGAGATTTTCATAAAATATACATTTAACCTGAGGTCCTAAAAGCTTAATAAAAAATTTCAGCAAAATCGAAGGGTTATTAATAATAAAAAATAATAAAAATTGAGATAACAATGTTATCTCCCTAATTCGATATCGTCGATTTCGAAAATTCTACTGAAAAAATTAATTAAGCCATAGTTTTTGCGTAAATTTCTAATTAATATTTTATTAATCACAATAGGATGAATGTCAAACTAAAGTGGACCCTAAATACATGTAACATTAGATAAAAAATCGAATACAATTCAGAAACAGAGCTTCATAATAAAGCAATAGTTTTTTGAATTTTTTTCAAAACTATGAGGTTTTTTAATGAAATGTTTCAAATAAAAGTAGCTTATTATTTTATTCTCTACAGCTTTTGGTTGAAACTTTTTTCTCTACAACCCTTAACTTCGGAGATACAGAAAACCACCCTTAAAGTGAAATATCTACCCTACTAATGAATATTTTGGCCTCGTTCCCGGTTCCGCATCGAATATAAAGCCCTAGAACATGCATGCAAAATTTCAGCGCGATCGGAGATACTTTAATTAAAGAAGGAAATAAGATGGTAAGGCTATAGTCCATGGATTTTAAACACCTAATTTGTACCGATAT
The DNA here is from genome assembly GCA_947425015.1 of Pterostichus niger. Lineage (NCBI taxonomy): Eukaryota > Metazoa > Arthropoda > Insecta > Coleoptera > Carabidae > Pterostichus > Pterostichus niger. The sequence continues at coordinate 5,590,210 of OX380339.1, forward strand.
ATGCTATTTCGCTGAAATTTTGCATGCATGTTCTACGGCGTCATATTCGATGCGAAATCCGCGGACGACCCCAAATTTTGCATTAGTAGGGTAGATATTTCACTTTAAGGGTGGTTTCTCGTATCTACGAAGTTAAGGGTTGTAGAGAAAAATGTTTCAACCAAAAGCTGTAGAGAATTAATTAATATTTATCTTTTATTTGAAAGATTTTATCAAATACTTTCTAGATTTTGAAAAAAACTGAAAAAACTATCATGTTTTTTTGCAGTTGTGTTACGGTTTTGTATGCGATATTAAGTCTTAAATTATATTTACTTAAGGTTCATATTAGTTTGACATGCATCCTATAAGAATTTTTAAAACATTAATTAGTAATTTACCCTAAAACTAAGGCCCAAATAATTTTTAACTAGAATTTTCTAATTCAACGATATCGAATTAGGGAGATAACATTGTTATCTCAATTTTTATTATTTTTTACATATAATAAAGCTTCGATTTCGCTGAAAATTTTTATTAAGCTTTTAGGACCTCAGGCTAAATGTATATTTAATGAAAATCTCCTAAATTTTCATTAGTATAAAAGATAATTAACTCTAAGGGTGTTTTTTTATATCTCCGAAGTTAAGGATTGTAGGGAAAAAAGTTTCAACCAAAAGCTGTAGAGAATAAAAAAGGAAACAACTTTTATTTGAAAGAATCTTTCAAATAAAGTCTAGTTTCGATGGAAATTGCTAATATTTTAACGTTATTGTTAGTTCCAATTATCGACACATAAAGTGGTGACGCCACCGAAATCACACAACAATAGTAATTTCAGTGGCGTCACCACTTTGTGTGACACAAAGCTGAACTAAAAATCACATTCATAATTTAGCGATTTATGCCAAAACTAGACGTTATTTGAAGAAATTTTTCAAATAAGAATGGTTTCTTGCATTTTTCTCTACATCTTTTGGTTGAAACTATTTTCTATTCAAGTCTTAATTTCGGAGATGCAAAAAACTACCCTTAAAGTGAATTATCTTTTATACTAATAAAAATTTAGGAGATTTTCATAAAATATACATTTAACCTGAGGTCCTAAAAGCTTAATAAAAAATTTCAGCAAAATCGAAGGGTTATTAATAATAAAAAATAATAAAAATTGAGATAACAATGTTATCTCCCTAATTCGATATCGTCGATTTCGAAAATTCTACTGAAAAAATTAATTAAGCCATAGTTTTTGCGTAAATTTCTAATTAATATTTTATTAATCACAATAGGATGAATGTCAAACTAAAGTGGACCCTAAATACATGTAACATTAGATAAAAAATCGAATACAATTCAGAAACAGAGCTTCATAATAAAGCAATAGTTTTTTGAATTTTTTTCAAAACTATGAGGTTTTTTAATGAAATGTTTCAAATAAAAGTAGCTTATTATTTTATTCTCTACAGCTTTTGGTTGAAACTTTTTTCTCTACAACCCTTAACTTCGGAGATACAGAAAACCACCCTTAAAGTGAAATATCTACCCTACTAATGAATATTTTGGCCTCGTTCCCGGTTCCGCATCGAATATAAAGCCCTAGAACATGCATGCAAAATTTCAGCGCGATCGGAGATACTTTAATTAAAGAAGGAAATAAGATGGTAAGGCTATAGTCCATGGATTTTAAACACCTAATTTGTACCGATATATGCTATATCGCTGAAATTTTGCATGCATGTTCTACGGCGTCATATTCGATGCGAAATCCGCGGACGACCCCAAATTTTGCATTAGTAGGGTAGATATTTCACTTTAAGGGTGGTTTCTCGTATCTACGAAGTTAAGGGTTGTAGAGAAAAATGTTTCAACCAAAAGCTGTAGAGAATTAATTAATATTTATCTTTTATTTGAAAGATTTTATCAAATACTTTCTAGATTTTGAAAAAAACTGAAAAAACTATCATGTTTTTTTGCAGTTGTGTTACGGTTTTGTATGCGATATTAAGTCTTAAATTATATTTACTTAAGGTTCATATTAGTTTGACATGCATCCTATAAGAATTTTTAAAACATTAATTAGTAATTTACCCAAAAACTAAGGCCTAAATAATTTTTAACTAGAATTTTCTAATTCAACGATATCGAATTAGGGAGATAACATTGTTATCTCAATTTTTATTATTTTTTACATATAATAAAGCTTCGATTTCGCTGAAAATTTTTATTAAGCTTTTAGGACCTCAGGCTAAATGTATATTTAATGAAAATCTCCTAAATTTTCATTAGTATAAAAGATAATTAACTCTAAGGGTGTTTTTTTATATCTCCGAAGTTAAGGATTGTAGGGAAAAAAGTTTCAACCAAAAGCTGTAGAGAATAAAAAAGGAAACAACTTTTATTTGAAAGAATCTTTCAAATAAAGTCTAGTTTCGATGGAAATTGCTAATATTTTAACGTTATTGTTAGTTCCAATTATCGACACATAAAGTGGTGACGCCACCGAAATCACACAACAATAGTAATTTCAGTGGCGTCACCACTTTGTGTGACACAAAGCTGAACTAAAAATCACATTCATAATTTAGCGATTTATGCCAAAACTAGACGTTATTTGAAGAAATTTTTCAAATAAGAATGGTTTCTTGCATTTTTCTCTACATCTTTTGGTTGAAACTATTTTCTATTCAAGTCTTAATTTCGGAGATGCAAAAAACTACCCTTAAAGTGAATTATCTTTTATACTAATAAAAATTTAGGAGATTTTCATAAAATATACATTTAACCTGAGGTCCTAAAAGCTTAATAAAAAATTTCAGCAAAATCGAAGGGTTATTAATAATAAAAAATAATAAAAATTGAGATAACAATGTTATCTCCCTAATTCGATATCGTCGATTTCGAAAATTCTACTGAAAAAATTAATTAAGCCATAGTTTTTGCGTAAATTTCTAATTAATATTTTATTAATCACAATAGGATGAATGTCAAACTAAAGTGGACCCTAAATACATGTAACATTAGATAAAAAATCGAATACAATTCAGAAACAGAGCTTCATAATAAAGCAATAGTTTTTTGAATTTTTTGCAAAACTATGAGGTTTTTTAATGAAATGTTTCAAATAAAAGTAGCTTATTATTTTATTCTCTACAGCTTTTGGTTGAAACTTTTTTCTCTACAACCCTTAACTTCGGAGATACAGAAAACCACCCTTAAAGTGAAATATCTACCCTACTAATGAATATTTTGGCCTCGTTCCCGGTTCCGCATCGAATATAAAGCCCTAGAACATGCATGCAAAATTTCAGCGCGATCGGAGATACTTTAATTAAAGAAGGAAATAAGATGGTAAGGCTATAGTCCATGGATTTTAAACACCTAATTTGTACCGATATATGCTATTTCGCTGAAATTTTGCATGCATGTTCTACGGCGTCATATTCGATGCGAAATCCGCGGACGACCCCAAATTTTGCATTAGTAGGGTAGATATTTCACTTTAAGGGTGGTTTCTCGTATCTCCGAAGTTAAGGGTTGTAGAGAAAAATGTTTCAACCAAAAGCTGTAGAGAATTAATTAATATTTATCTTTTATTTGAAAGATTTTATCAAATACTTTCTAGATTTTGAAAAAAACTGAAAAAACTATCATGTTTTTTTGCAGTTGTGTTACGGTTTTGTATGCGATATTAAGTCTTAAATTATATTTACTTAAGGTTCATATTAGTTTGACATGCATCCTATAAGAATTTTTAAAACATTAATTAGTAATTTACCCAAAAACTAAGGCCCAAATAATTTTTAACTAGAATTTTCTAATTCAACGATATCGAATTAGGGAGATAACATTGTTATCTCAATTTTTATTATTTTTTACATATAATAAAGCTTCGATTTCGCTGAAAATTTTTATTAAGCTTTTAGGACCTCAGGCTAAATGTATATTTAATGAAAATCTCCTAAATTTTCATTAGTATAAAAGATAATTAACTCTAAGGGTGTTTTTTTATATCTCCGAAGTTAAGGATTGTAGGGAAAAAAGTTTCAACCAAAAGCTGTAGAGAATAAAAAAGGAAACAACTTTTATTTGAAAGAATCTTTCAAATAAAGTCTAGTTTCGATGGAAATTGCTAATATTTTAACGTTATTGTTAGTTCCAATTATCGACACATAAAGTGGTGACGCCACCGAAATCACACAACAATAGTAATTTCAGTGGCGTCACCACTTTGTGTGACACAAAGCTGAACTAAAAATCACATTCATAATTTAGCGATTTATGCCAAAACTAGACGTTATTTGAAGAAATTTTTCAAATAAGAATGGTTTCTTGCATTTTTCTCTACATCTTTTGGTTGAAACTATTTTCTATTCAAGTCTTAATTTCGGAGATGCAAAAAACTACCCTTAAAGTGAATTATCTTTTATACTAATAAAAATTTAGGAGATTTTCATAAAATATACATTTAACCTGAGGTCCTAAAAGCTTAATAAAAAATTTCAGCAAAATCGAAGGGTTATTAATAATAAAAAATAATAAAAATTGAGATAACAATGTTATCTCCCTAATTCGATATCGTCGATTTCGAAAATTCTACTGAAAAAATTAATTAAGCCATAGTTTTTGCGTAAATTTCTAATTAATATTTTATTAATCACAATAGGATGAATGTCAAACTAAAGTGGACCCTAAATACATGTAACATTAGATAAAAAATCGAATACAATTCAGAAACAGAGCTTCATAATAAAGCAATAGTTTTTTGAATTTTTTTCAAAACTATGAGGTTTTTTAATGAAATGTTTCAAATAAAAGTAGCTTATTATTTTATTCTCTACAGCTTTTGGTTGAAACTTTTTTCTCTACAACCCTTAACTTCGGAGATACAGAAAACCACCCTTAAAGTGAAATATCTACCCTACTAATGAATATTTTGGCCTCGTTCCCGGTTCCGCATCGAATATAAAGCCCTAGAACATGCATGCAAAATTTCAGCGCGATCGGAGATACTTTAATTAAAGAAGGAAATAAGATGGTAAGGCTATAGTCCATGGATTTTAAACACCTAATTTGTACCGATATATGCTATTTCGCTGAAATTTTGCATGCATGTTCTACGGCGTCATATTCGATGCGAAATCCGCGGACGACCCCAAATTTTGCATTAGTAGGGTAGATATTTCACTTTAAGGGTGGTTTCTCGTATCTCCGAAGTTAAGGGTTGTAGAGAAAAATGTTTCAACCAAAAGCTGTAGAGAATTAATTAATATTTATCTTTTATTTGAAAGATTTTATCAAATACTTTCTAGATTTTGAAAAAAACTGAAAAAACTATCATGTTTTTTTGCAGTTGTGTTACGGTTTTGTATGCGATATTAAGTCTTAAATTATATTTACTTAAGGTTCATATTAGTTTGACATGCATCCTATAAGAATTTTTAAAACATTAATTAGTAATTTACCCAAAAACTAAGGCCCAAATAATTTTTAACTAGAATTTTCTAATTCAACGATATCGAATTAGGGAGATAACATTGTTATCTCAATTTTTATTATTTTTTACATATAATAAAGCTTCGATTTCGCTGAAAATTTTTATTAAGCTTTTAGGACCTCAGGCTAAATGTATATTTAATGAAAATCTCCTAAATTTTCATTAGTATAAAAGATAATTAACTCTAAGGGTGTTTTTTTATATCTCCGAAGTTAAGGATTGTAGGGAAAAAAGTTTCAACCAAAAGCTGTAGAGAATAAAAAAGGAAACAACTTTTATTTGAAAGAATCTTTCAAATAAAGTCTAGTTTCGATGGAAATTGCTAATATTTTAACGTTATTGTTAGTTCCAATTATCGACACATAAAGTGGTGACTCCACCGAAATCACACAACAATAGTAATTTCAGTGGCGTCACCACTTTGTGTGACACAAAGCTGAACTAAAAATCACATTCATAATTTAGCGATTTATGCCAAAACTAGACGTTATTTGAAGAAATTTTTCAAATAAGAATGGTTTCTTGCATTTTTCTCTACATCTTTTGGTTGAAACTATTTTCTATTCAAGTCTTAATTTCGGAGATGCAAAAAACTACCCTTAAAGTGAATTATCTTTTATACTAATAAAAATTTAGGAGATTTTCATAAAATATACATTTAACCTGAGGTCCTAAAAGCTTAATAAAAAATTTCAGCAATATCGAAGGGTTATTAATAATAAAAAATAATAAAAATTGAGATAACAATGTTATCTCCCTAATTCGATATCGTCGATTTCGAAAATTCTACTGAAAAAATTAATTAAGCCATAGTTTTTGCGTAAATTTCTAATTAATATTTTATTAATCACAATAGGATGAATGTCAAACTAAAGTGGACCCTAAATACATGTAACATTAGATAAAAAATCGAATACAATTCAGAAACAGAGCTTCATAATAAAGCAATAGTTTTTTGAATTTTTTTCAAAACTATGAGGTTTTTTAATGAAATGTTTCAAATAAAAGTAGCTTATTATTTTATTCTCTACAGCTTTTGGTTGAAACTTTTTTCTCTACAACCCTTAACTTCGGAGATACAGAAAACCACCCTTAAAGTGAAATATCTACCCTACTAATGAATATTTTGGCCTCGTTCCCGGTTCCGCATCGAATATAAAGCCCTAGAACATGCATGCAAAATTTCAGCGCGATCGGAGATACTTTAATTAAAGAAGGAAATAAGATGGTAAGGCTATAGTCCATGGATTTTAAACACCTAATTTGTACCGATATATGCTATTTCGCTGAAATTTTGCATGCATGTTCTACGGCGTCATATTCGATGCGAAATCCGCGGACGACCCCAAATTTTGCATTAGTAGGGTAGATATTTCACTTTAAGGGTGGTTTCTCGTATCTCCGAAGTTAAGGGTTGTAGAGAAAAATGTTTCAACCAAAAGCTGTAGAGAATAAAAAAAGAAACAACTTTTATTTGAAAGATTTTATCAAATACTTTCTAGATTTTGAAAAAAACTGAAAAAACTATCATGTTTTTTTGCAGTTGTGTTACGGTTTTGTATGCGATATTAAGTCTTAAATTATATTTACTTAAGGTTCATATTAGTTTGACATGCATCCTATAAGAATTTTTAAAACATTAATTAGTAATTTACCCAAAAACTAAGGCCCAAATAATTTTTAACTAGAATTTTCTAATTCAACGATATCGAATTAGGGAGATAACATTGTTATCTCAATTTTTATTATTTTTTACATATAATAAAGCTTCGATTTCGCTGAAAATTTTTATTAAGCTTTTAGGACCTCAGGCTAAATGTATATTTAATGAAAATCTCCTAAATTTTCATTAGTATAAAAGATAATTAACTCTAAGGGTGTTTTTTTATATCTCCGAAGTTAAGGATTGTAGGGAAAAAAGTTTCAACCAAAAGCTGTAGAGAATAAAAAAGGAAACAACTTTTATTTGAAAGAATCTTTCAAATAAAGTCTAGTTTCGATGGAAATTGCTAATATTTTAACGTTATTGTTAGTTCCAATTATCGACACATAAAGTGGTGACGCCACCGAAATCACACAACAATAGTAATTTCAGTGGCGTCACCACTTTGTGTGACACAAAGCTGAACTAAAAATCACATTCATAATTTAGCGATTTATGCCAAAACTAGACGTTATTTGAAGAAATTTTTCAAATAAGAATGGTTTCTTGCATTTTTCTCTACATCTTTTGGTTGAAACTATTTTCTATTCAAGTCTTAATTTCGGAGATGCAAAAAACTACCCTTAAAGTGAATTATCTTTTATACTAATAAAAATTTAGGAGATTTTCATAAAATATACATTTAACCTGAGGTCCTAAAAGCTTAATAAAAAATTTCAGCAAAATCGAAGGGTTATTAATAATAAAAAATAATAAAAATTGAGATAACAATGTTATCTCCCTAATTCGATATCGTCGATTTCGAAAATTCTACTGAAAAAATTAATTAAGCCATAGTTTTTGCGTAAATTTCTAATTAATATTTTATTAATCACAATAGGATGAATGTCAAACTAAAGTGGACCCTAAATACATGTAACATTAGATAAAAAATCGAATACAATTCAGAAACAGAGCTTCATAATAAAGCAATAGTTTTTTGAATTTTTTTCAAAACTATGAGGTTTTTTAATGAAATGTTTCAAATAAAAGTAGCTTATTATTTTATTCTCTACAGCTTTTGGTTGAAACTTTTTTCTCTACAACCCTTAACTTCGGAGATACAGAAAACCACCCTTAAAGTGAAATATCTACCCTACTAATGAATATTTTGGCCTCGTTCCCGGTTCCGCATCGAATATAAAGCCCTAGAACATGCATGCAAAATTTCAGCGCGATCGGAGATACTTTAATTAAAGAAGGAAATAAGATGGTAAGGCTATAGTCCATGGATTTTAAACACCTAATTTGTACCGATATATGCTATTTCGCTGAAATTTTGCATGCATGTTCTACGGCGTCATATTCGATGCGAAATCCGCGGACGACCCCAAATTTTGCATTAGTAGGGTAGATATTTCACTTTAAGGGTGGTTTCTCGTATCTCCGAAGTTAAGGGTTGTAGAGAAAAATGTTTCAACCAAAAGCTGTAGAGAATTAATTAATATTTATCTTTTATTTGAAAGATTTTATCAAATACTTTCTAGATTTTGAAAAAAACTGAAAAAACTATCATGTTTTTTTGCAGTTGTGTTATGGTTTTGTATGCGATATTAAGTCTTAAATTATATTTACTTAAGGTTCATATTAGTTTGACATGCATCCTATAAGAATTTTTAAAACATTAATTAGTAATTTACCCAAAAACTAAGGCCCAAATAATTTTTAACTAGAATTTTCTAATTCAACGATATCGAATTAGGGAGATAACATTGTTATCTCAATTTTTATTATTTTTTACATATAATAAAGCTTCGATTTCGCTGAAAATTTTTATTAAGCTTTTAGGACCTCAGGCTAAATGTATATTTAATGAAAATCTCCTAAATTTTCATTAGTATAAAAGATAATTAACTCTAAGGGTGTTTTTTTATATCTCCGAAGTTAAGGATTGTAGGGAAAAAAGTTTCAACCAAAAGCTGTAGAGAATAAAAAAGGAAACAACTTTTATTTGAAAGAATCTTTCAAATAAAGTCTAGTTTCGATGGAAATTGCTAATATTTTAACGTTATTGTTAGTTCCAATTATCGACACATAAAGTGGTGACGCCACTGAAATCACACAACAATAGTAATTTCAGTGGCGTCACCACTTTGTGTGACACAAAGCTGAACTAAAAATCACATTCATAATTTAGCGATTTATGCCAAAACTAGACGTTATTTGAAGAAATTTTTCAAATAAGAATGGTTTCTTGCATTTTTCTCTACATCTTTTGGTTGAAACTATTTTCTATTCAAGTCTTAATTTCGGAGATGCAAAAAACTACCCTTAAAGTGAATTATCTTTTATACTAATAAAAATTTAGGAGATTTTCATAAAATATACATTTAACCTGAGGTCCTAAAAGCTTAATAAAAAATTTCAGCAAAATCGAAGGGTTATTAATAATAAAAAATAATAAAAATTGAGATAACAATGTTATCTCCCTAATTCGATATCGTCGATTTCGAAAATTCTACTGAAAAAATTAATTAAGCCATAGTTTTTGCGTAAATTTCTAATTAATATTTTATTAATCACAATAGGATGAATGTCAAACTAAAGTGGACCCTAAATACATGTAACATTAGATAAAAAATCGAATACAATTCAGAAACAGAGCTTCATAATAAAGCAATAGTTTTTTGAATTTTTTTCAAAACTATGAGGTTTTTTAATGAAATGTTTCAAATAAAAGTAGCTTATTATTTTATTCTCTACAGCTTTTGGTTGAAACTTTTTTCTCTACAACCCTTAACTTCGGAGATACAGAAAACCACCCTTAAAGTGAAATATCTACCCTACTAATGAATATTTTGGCCTCGTTCCCGGTTCCGCATCGAATATAAAGCCCTAGAACATGCATGCAAAATTTCAGCGCGATCGGAGATACTTTAATTAAAGAAGGAAATAAGATGGTAAGGCTATAGTCCATGGATTTTAAACACCTAATTTGTACCGATATATGCTATTTCGCTGAAATTTTGTATGCATGTTCTACGGCGTCATATTCGATGCGAAATCCGCGGACGACCCCAAATTTTGCATTAGTAGGGTAGATATTTCACTTTAAGGGTGGTTTCTCGTATCTCCGAAGTTAAGGGTTGTAGAGAAAAATGTTTCAACCAAAAGCTGTAGAGAATTAATTAATATTTATCTTTTATTTGAAAGATTTTATGAAATACTTTCTAGATTTTGAAAAAAACTGAAAAAACTTTCATGTTTTTTTGCAGTTGTGTTACGGTTTTGTATGCGATATTAAGTCTTAAATTATATTTACTTAAGGTTCATATTAGTTTGACATGCATCCTATAAGAATTTTTAAAACATTAATTAGTAATTTACCCAAAAACTAAGGCCCAAATAATTTTTAACTAGAATTTTCTAATTCAACGATATCGAATTAGGGAGATAACATTGTTATCTCAATTTTTATTATTTTTTACATATAATAAAGCTTCGATTTCGCTGAAAATTTTTATTAAGCTTTTAGGACCTCAGGCTAAATGTATATTTAATGAAAATCTCCTAAATTTTCATTAGTATAAAAGATAATTAACTCTAAGGGTGTTTTTTTATATCTCCGAAGTTAAGGATTGTAGGGAAAAAAGTTTCAACCAAAAGCTGTAGAGAATAAAAAAGGAAACAACTTTTATTTGAAAGAATCTTTCAAATAAAGTCTAGTTTCGATGGAAATTGCTAATATTTTAACGTTATTGTTAGTTCCAATTATCGACACATAAAGTGGTGACGCCACCGAAATCACACAACAATAGTAATTTCAGTGGCGTCACCACTTTGTGTGACACAAAGCTGAACTAAAAATCACATTCATAATTTAGCGATTTATGCCAAAACTAGACGTTATTTGAAGAAATTTTTCAAATAAGAATGGTTTCTTGCATTTTTCTCTACATCTTTTGGTTGAAACTATTTTCTATTCAAGTCTTAATTTCGGAGATGCAAAAAACTACCCTTAAAGTGAATTATCTTTTATACTAATAAAAATTTAGGAGATTTTCATAAAATATACATTTAACCTGAGGTCCTAAAAGCTTAATAAAAAATTTCAGCAAAATCGAAGGGTTATTAATAATAAAAAATAATAAAAATTGAGATAACAATGTTATCTCCCTAATTCGATATCGTCGATTTCGAAAATTCTACTGAAAAAATTAATTAAGCCATAGTTTTTGCGTAAATTTCTAATTAATATTTTATTAATCACAATAGGATGAATGTCAAACTAAAGTGGACCCTAAATACATGTAACATTAGATAAAAAATCGAATACAATTCAGAAACAGAGCTTCATAATAAAGCAATAGTTTTTTGAATTTTTTTCAAAACTATGAGGTTTTTTAATGAAATGTTTCAAATAAAAGTAGCTTATTATTTTATTCTCTACAGCTTTTGGTTGAAACTTTTTTCTCTACAACCCTTAACTTCGGAGATACAGAAAACCACCCTTAAAGTGAAATATCTACCCTACTAATGAATATTTTGGCCTCGTTCCCGGTTCCGCATCGAATATAAAGCCCTAGAACATGCATGCAAAATTTCAGCGCGATCGGAGATACTTTAATTAAAGAAGGAAATAAGATGGTAAGGCTATAGTCCATGGATTTTAAACACCTAATTTGTACCGATATATGCTATTTCGCTGAAATTTTGCATGCATGTTCTACGGCGTCATATTCGATGCGAAATCCGCGGACGACCCCAAATTTTGCATTAGTAGGGTAGATATTTCACTTTAAGGGTGGTTTCTCGTATCTCCGAAGTTAAGGGTTGTAGAGAAAAATGTTTCAACCAAAAGCTGTAGAGAATTAATTAATATTTATCTTTTATTTGAAAGATTTTATCAAATACTTTCTAGATTTTGAAAAAAACTGAAAAAACTATCATGTTTTTTTGCAGTTGTGTTACGGTTTTGTATGCGATATTAAGTCTTAAATTATATTTACTTAAGGTTCATATTAGTTTGACATGCATCCTATAAGAATTTTTAAAACATTAATTAGTAATTTACCCAAAAACTAAGGCCCAAATAATTTTTAACTAGAATTTTCTAATTCAACGATATCGAATTAGGGAGATAACATTGTTATCTCAATTTTTATTATTTTTTACATATAATAAAGCTTCGATTTTGCTGAAAATTTTTATTAAGCTTTTAGGACCTCAGGCTAAATGTATATTTAATGAAAATCTCCTAAATTTTCATTAGTATAAAAGATAATTAACTCTAAGGGTGTTTTTTTATATCTCCGAAGTTAAGGATTGTAGGGAAAAAAGTTTCAACCAAAAGCTGTAGAGAATTAAATAATATTTATCTTTTATTTGAAACATTTTATCAAATACTTTCTAGATTTTGAGAAAAACTTAAAAAACTATCATGTTTTTTAGTTGTAATACGGTTTTGAATGCGATATTAAATCTTAAATTACATTGTTATCTCAAGTTTGATTATTTTTTATTATTAATAAAGCTTCGATTTTGCTGAATTTTTTTATTAAGCTTTTAGGACCTCAGGTTTAATGAAAATAATACAAATTAATGGCGTTTTACCCTTAATTACTGTTGGAAATCTTTAATTATTTGGTTTTTCGTATTCGGACGTTGTAATTAATAATTTTAAAGCTTATTTAACAATATATCAAGTAAAGAAACAATAATATACAGTAAACAATGAAAATAATACAATTTAATGGCGTTTTACCCCTAATTATTGTTGGAAATCTTTAAAGTGAAATATCTCGAAAACGGTGAGAGATAGAGTAAAAATAACGAAATTCCGCCCCCCTAGGATTTATCCTTGTAACCGAGCCTTCTCTATCACCTAGCAAAGTGTCAAGGGCGTAGGATCAACTTTAGTCCTTCACGTATAAATTCGGAACGCGCATCAAGCAGCTTCGATTTTTGTTCAAACAATTTTACAGATGGCGCCACAGTATTGGGTTGGCATCTTTATTCAAATGCATACATATGAACAATATCTATATTTTAATTAATTAAATGAACTAAATTTTCATTTTTTTTTGTGAATTTCGGTCGTTTTTGGGGGTGACATTCGGTGCAAAGCAAAATGGCAGCCAATTAAGCCAATTCAGTAAAATTTGCCGAGTGCGGAATAGCTGAAAAATGACGTTATCGTTCTCACAGTTTAATGTCCGAAAAACGAAGTAGTCACAATAAATTTACACGATGTAGAAGAGCAGTCATATTTTGAACAGCACATCAGGCCATCTTAGATTTATTTTTTATTTAACTTGTATACACTAAATAAAAGAATATAATTTATTTTCAATTCATTTATTGGCATTTTAATAGTGTACAAAACAAATATTTATATTACAAGTAAAATTTAATACAATACATAGTAAATATTATTTTATTTTTGGGGAGGTTTTCTAGTTGATGTGACTGACAGCTGGTGTCTGCTCCGGGGGACGGTGCTGGCTCTGAGGGACTCTGCTGGGTTGCTCTATAAACATAAAGACAAAGTATTACATCACAATTAACAATAATTATGAACAAAATAGCGTTATATTTAATATAAAATTAATTTTAGAAGATGCTGAATGAGTGTTAGAAGATAACTGACTGGAATGTTTTAAGGGATAAAGAATAAGTTATAAATGTGTTAGGAATTTTACAATTATTATTACAAATACAATTTATTTATTTTAAACAATAAAAGAAATAAATATAAAATAAATATATCATCACGCCTTTTACCCATTTCTGGGTGTAGCACTCTGCCTAAGCAGATCTCGGTAAGTGATATATTTTTTCGCGTGAAGTGCGGTTACCAGCCGTCAAATCACGGCCCCCAAAGGTATTAGTGGAGGGGGAGCCACAGGGGTAGATTTAAATTGGTGAAAATTGTTTGTCGGCTGTGGGGATCGAACCAGGGTTCTCAAGATCCACAGGCCGACTCGATACCACTGAGCCATCTACCCCATAAACAATAAAAGAATTATGTATAATTATTTACAATAACTTTGTTTAAGTATAAAATATATTTGTAATAAGATGTATGTTTTGGCAAACAACTTATTACAATATTTCATATATTGTTTAAGAATAAATATATTTTAAACAGAGTTATTGTAAATTATCTATTTAAAACATATTTATAATTATTTTAAACATATTAATTACAATGATTTTATCAATTTACTTTATACAATAGAACCTTATGGTACAATTTAATTAATTTATATTAACACATATATTGATTCTTAAAGAATAATAAATATTGAAATTTGTGGTCGCAAACAGTTTATTACAATATTTCTTATTATTAAAGATTAAATATGTTTTAATTAGAGTTATTGTAAATTATCTATTTAAAACATCTGTATTATTGTTTTTAACATTTTAAATTAAAATCTCTTATTTATTTATTTTATAGAATAGAAACTATGATTTAAATTGATAATTTACAATAACTCTTTATTATTAAAGAATAAATATATTTTTTCTGAAATCGTCAAGAAAATGCCTACTTTCCTGACGCATTTTAGTATGGAAAGTAAGTGTTTACCTGACTCAAATAAATATACTAAATAACTAAAAAATTTAATAAGATTTTTATTTATTTTTATCAATAATATTAATACTAAATATACAATTGCTTAAATTACTAAAATTTATGTATGACACTGGCGAATTTGAAGCTAAATTTATTGGAGATTCAGTAAATAAAATAAGCAAGTAGCACATTTGCTGACAAATTATTTTGCTTTTTCCAATCCATGAAAATTTCATAATCTTTATCATATCGGTCTTTGGACTTGCTCGGTAATAAATTTTCAACAGCCGCAGTTGCTTGATTTAAGATTTCATGAGGAGTACTTGAAAATACCGCCTCATACTCATTTTCATCTATATTTTCCAACATTATAAAGAAATCTTCTCTGTCAACAATATTACTTTTGACACAAATATATTCAATAGATTTTTCACATAAGATATTGTTTTCAACAACTTTTATTATCACCTTGGATATGTATAAAGCCTGGATCATGTTTGGAAGCAAACCGCTGATTATACATTTCCAGCATTCGCTGTCATCACCAAAAGGAAACTCTGGACAAACATTCTGGTAAGAGACTGGCTTGCTTCGCTGCCGCAACTGTGACTGTAACCAAACAAAACAAAACATAATTAGAAACTATTACAAATGATATTTCAAAAATAATTTAATTTGATTTCCTTGAACTACGAGCGCATTTATAAAGTTTCCTTAGAGGGTGAATTTGTACCGGATAGTAAGGCATAAATAGGTGGTTAACAGAAAAAAACAGTTTTTCCATGAGCATTTATTATTATTTTAGAGGATATTGTTTCAAATAAAAGTTTGAGAACATAAATATATCTATTTAAACCAATACACAATATTAATTGAATGGGGTAGGTGGCTCAGTGGTGGATCTTGAGAACCCTGATTCGATCCCCACAGCCGACAAACAATTTTCACCAAATTAAATCTACTCCTGTGACTCCCCCTCCTCTAATATCTTTGAGGGCCTTGATTTGACGACTGATAACCGCAGTTCACGAGAAAAAATATAACACTTACGGCAGAGTGCCACACCCAGTAATGGGAAAAGGCGTGATGGTATATTTATTTTTATTTATTTATTAATGTTTCATAACTACCGAAATTAATTTGAAAATTTACAAAATTAGGTACCCGTACATTGTCCAGAATGGCGGTAGATCCGATGCCAGCTGCTTCGAAATGATGCTGAGGCCGCAGAAGACGCTTCCAGATTATGTGATGTTCCCATAAACATAAAAAGAATGTATTAGTAACATATAATAGTATTTTGTAGTATAACTAAGAAATTAAACTCACGATAAGATATCGATCTATAGTTGTGAAGGCTTCTAAAAAGGCAGAAATTCACTAAAATTAAAATACGTAGCCATTTTGACACTACGACGTTTGTTTGGCAAGTGAAAGAGCTAGAGCTCATTGTTTGATTGTCTAGCACCGACACAACTTACGTTCAAAACCCACCCCGATAATAATTAATTAATTATTATTGTTATTGTTATATTTGTATTTATAAACGAGTAAAATAATTGTAATAAATGTATCATTTGATTTTTAATAAATTTTTAATAAAACGTTTAAATTATAACTTTTCTATAAATAGTATTTATTTTTAAAACGTTAAATAAACATTTATCACATCAGAAAAGTATTTCAGTGCCCGACAAAATTATTCAGGCCAATTATAGGAAATTTAATAAATGGCTTTTCTGTAAGACACAGATGTACGCAAAGTATGCCATTTTCATGGACTACATACTTTTTAAACTAATAAAAATATAAATAAATGATACTATTGCGTGAGCGAAAGAGCTTGTATGAAAAGAATTATGAATGTGGTTAAAGCAAAAGTGGTGTGTCAGGATAGGAATGTTTGGAGAAAATTAATTACGGGATAAATATGATGAATGAAGACAAGCGTATGATTCTTGATTTTAGATTAATTGGTTAGATGTTTCGAGTGTTTACCTGCAATTGTGTGGAGACCATCTTCAGAAACAAGCGCAGTGTACACTAGCGAATGGATGAATGTTTGTTGTGTGTTGATGGATTTTGGTTGTGAGAAAAGAAAGAGTTTGTATGGAGGAAGTGTTAATGTGGTCGAATCGAGTATCGTGTGTCAGGATGAGAATGTTGACGGGTTCGTGCTACCCCATTTAATGGGATATAGCATGATGTTATGTATGTATGTATGTATGTACTATCACTTATCTTTTTTACCTGAACTGTGTGAAGTGAAGCAGTGGACAGCGTACTCGAGAAGTAACAAGGAGTTGTGGATAGCGAAGTCGTCGCCGAAGAAAGCATAGGCCGGTCTAGACACTACTTAGCCATAGGGTCAACAGTCGGCTCGATTCTCGGGACTGAATACCGTATTCAGTTCATTTGCGAAAACTGCAACAAATCAGGGAATAATAACCTTCATTTCCTTACTAGTTTCATACAATATATTTTCTACTGCCGTTCTAATAAATACGAAAGAGCGTTTTTGAAATTATGAAATTTTGACATATTAATGACAGTTATAAATTCAAAAAATAAAAGAATAACACATCAGAATTCGTCTACCAAGATATCTGTTGCTATGTTACCTCATTATTTCACTAGTTAAATAATGCAGTTCATTACCTAACTCAAATAAGTGAAATAAAACGTCTATTTCCTAACGGAAGTGGAAAAAGTTATTAACAGTATTTCATATATTTGAATTATTTATTAAGCCTTTTGGTTTTTAAAATGTTAGTTAATAATACACTTAAAAATGACACAATCCATAGTCCCGAGACGTCGTCAATTTTAATGGTTTTTTTTTCAACATTACTTGTGAAATAGCTAGTAATGAATCTAGTAAGGAAATGAAGGTTATTACTTTACGCATGTGAAATTTGCAGAACGAGGCGTGGCCGAATTATGTAAACACATAAGTAAGATAATAACCTATTTCCTTACTAGTTTCATACAATATATTTTCTACTGCCGTTCTAATAAATACGAAAGAGCGTTTTTGAAATTATGAAATTTTAACATATTAATGACAATTATAAATTCAAAAAATAAAAGAATAACACATCAGAATTCGTGTACCAAGATATCTGTTGCTACGTTACCTCATTATTTCACTAGTTAAATAATGCAGTTCATTACCTAACTCAAATAAGTGAAATAAAACGTCTATTTCCTAACGGAAGTGGAAAAAGTGATTAACAGTATTTGTAGCTCAAGTAGTAGAGCAGTCACCTATCGTATGAAAGGTTTTGGGTTCGAATAATGTACCTGACTCCGAGTTGACATTCGTCATATTGAAACTGACATCTGTCACCATGGAAATCTGGTACACAGTAACATACTGACGTACTGTCTTCCATTAAACAAATAGCGTCATTTTCGCAAGGATAAGTGAAATAAAACGTCTGTTTCCTAACGGAAGTAGAAACTTCAAGTTCGGTATGAGATCAATTCTCCTCGTCTATGCTTTCACCTACTTGGAAATGTTATTAGCGGCAATCCCTTTATAGCAGATGCACGCTTGATACGCATGTAAATGTCTGTAATTTAGTTTACATTTGCCAGCGACCAGAGCAAATTACCATGTTCAATTTAATGCTTTGTAATGATGACTAATTAATATTAACTTTCAAACTCGTCTGCTCTTCGTTCTGTTCTCATGTCAGATTTATTAGAATTTTAATGCGCTACTAAATAACTACTGATTGAAATTTTAATGCTGTGCTCCAAATTATTTAATTAATTTCTCAAATCTCGCATACAATCTTGTCTATTAATTACCGCATAGATTTATTTATTCCATTACTTTCATACTTTATTTGGCGTTATCATTATTTTACAATATTTTACTTCAAAATAAGTAATATGGCTCGTCTCCTACTAATACAGGATGTTTCAATCTAAATTTATGCGAGATATACTATGTTCAAAGATACTCCGTTATGGCCCTCTCAGAGGGTCTATTGTTAGGGATTTAAGCTTGATTTATAGGGGTGCAAGGACAGGTATGTATTCAGTATTTCCCAATTTAATTTTATTTATATATATATATATATATATATATATATATATATTACAATAATGAAACAGAGAATTTTGTACAAATATTATTATTTTTAAGAATGTTTTATTCGACTATTCGTCAGATCATATAGATCAATTTGTTTGAAATACGCATTGTTGTGGTTGTTGATTTGTAACGAATTGAACGTGCTTAACTTCACTTTACAAATTCTTAACAACTAAATTTAATGCACGGAAAATCATGAGTATTCACCGGGTATTCGTAGCTCAATTGGTAGAGCTGTCACCTAGCGAGTGGAAGGTTCTGGGTTCGAATCCCGGCGAATGCTCATGATTTTTCATATTTCAAATATTATTATTGACAATGAAGCAAAAAAAAAATGTTACATGAAAGTATCATTGTATAACAATTCGTCATTTAGTTAAATAATGCAAATAAACAATAGTGTCATACATAACAATAAATACAAAATATTACACTGCTATACATATGTAATTATTCGACAATATCATTGTCACTATCACAATCCATTTCCCTATCGTCACTTGAGTCTTGAATATTTATAATAAAGTCTTTATAAATACTCAGTAAGTATGCCTTTGTTATCTTAATTTCCCTAATATGTAATAATACCGGTTTAATTTTGCGAATTCATTATTATTTCAAGTAAATCTGAAATACGTAATCCGCACAGAGATTACAGATTTCCGAGCCATAACGGAATATCTTTGAACATTCTATACTAGATCAAAAAGGTATATTGTACAAATTTGCTAAACTATTTGATACCGGATTCAACTCAATTCAACAAACAATTTTCATCACATTAAAATTACCCCTGTGGCTTCATCTTTGAGGGCCTTGATATGACGACTGGTACTTCACGTGCATAAATATATCACTTACTGAGATCTGCTGTGACAGAGTTCCACATTTAGTAATGTGTACAAGGTGATAACAATCAAATGTATTGTAGTAATAAAATCATATAATTAATACCAACCTAATCAATATTTCTTTAGCTCAACTATATCTTTCATTACCATCCATTCTATTTATTTATGGGGTAGGTGGCTCAGTAGTATCGAGTCGGCCTGTGGATCTTGAGAACCCTGGTTCGATCCCCACAGGCGACAAACAATTTTCACCAAAATTAAATCTACCTCTGTAGCTCCCCCTCAACTAACATCTTTGGGGGCCGCGATTTGACGGCTGGAAACCGCACTTCACGCGAAGAAATATATAACTTACCGAGATCTGCTACGGCAGAGTGCCACATCCAGTATTGGGTAAAAGACGTGATGATACTCGTATATTTATTTATTTATAGTTTGTATAGTCAAATTAATTTGATTCTACTTCAATCTGTTCTGAAAATGACATTTCCCTCACTCAATTTAGTTATAATAGTAACCGTACCCCTTACTAATGATGCACTTTCCTCACTTGTTATTATTATTATTTGACATATAATAAACAGTGATTATTAGTTGTAATTACTAATTGGATAAGCTATTAACACATCTTGAGGATGTAAGGTAAAAAAATTTGAATTCTAAAAGTAGTTTGCTATGACATTGATCGTAGAAATTTCGCGTTCAACCCACGAAAGAGCTCAGGAACCGTTTTTAAAATTAACTTCGTTTATTTGAAAACCGTGACGTACATATTTCATAGTTTCAAACAATACAATTAAATTATGAAGTGTATCGCATTGTAAGAAGACAATATGTAACAAATTTACTAACAATTTCATTTCTTATTCGTTTAGCTATGATATATTTATTTATTTATTCTATTTAAGATTCTTATTAGAAAGATTTACTTTTCACTTACAAGAAACAATCAATTGGCAATTCCTCGAGCAGGTCATGTAATTTGTGCTTGATTTAATGGTATTTGTTTTGGTCGTTGTTCGATAGAATCTCGTTTGTTTTTAACACAATGAAATGGAAGGGTCCGCGTTCTAGCCCAGCGCACGATGGAACAATAGCGTTGTGTTGTTTGTTTAGATACACGGAACACGCTGCACATGATAGATCACTGTTGTATATACAACCGTAACAACTTAGGATTATCACTAAATCAAAATTAAAATTAAGAGTTGGGAATATAACTCTACTTATTTTATAAAAGGAAAACAATTTTAAGATACATTGAATTTGTTTGTTGATGAATATTAAAGTAAGTTAAGAATGTAAAATTAAATTAAATACTCAAAAAACATGTTAGGGCATATATTATTTTCTCTACAGTTGTGTACGTAAAATAGTTATTTGTGTATTAAGAGCGTAAAGTGATTCTATGTTACTCGAGCACGGTAATTGCAGCGCGAGCCGAAGGAGAGAGCTGCAATTGTGCAAGAGGAACAAAGACATTTTACGCTCAAGATACACACATAATTTTTTCTACGATTGCATCTTAAAATTATTTAAAAACGTATACGTATTAAAAATAAATTCATTTTGTCGACTGTCAATATGACAAGTTTCAGTTTTGTTTGTATCCCTGGTAACTATTGAATTAAGCGCGCATTTAATAACTTTTTCGCGTGTTTTTAACATCTTTTTCGCGCATTGCCATTGGAGACGCGCGACAAAGATGTTTTTAGATTGTTCCACAGAAAACGTCAACTTTACGATGACAATGAGAGCGTAATTGTCATCGTAAAGTTGATGTTTTCTGTGGAGCAATCGAAAAATAATTTTGTCGCACTTGTAATTGTTAAATTAAATATAATACAAACAACAGAAACTTGTCTTCAATATGTATACATTTTTTAATAATTTAAGTTGCAATCGTAGAATAAATTGTGTGTATTAAGAGCGTAAAATATTTTTTTCCTCTTGCACTATTACAGCTCTCACCTTCTCCTCGCGGTAAAATTACCAACAAAATATCAACATCTTTATTTTCAGGTTTATAATTACATAATATGCTATTCTGACACAAATGAGATAAACTGCAATTGTGTTAAATGTATTTTTAAACAAGCGCAGGCGATGCTGCCTTCATTTCTTATAGATTCGTTGTTAGAGAAGTGGACGTAAGTGAAAATTTACGAAACTGGTGTACAGGAGCGAATGGATGAATGTTTGTTGCGTGTTGATGGATTTTGGTTGTGAGAAAAGAAAGAGTTTGTATGGAGGAAGTGTTAATATGGTCGAATCGAGTATCGTGTGTCAGGATGAGAATGTTGACGGGTTCGTGCTACCCCATTTAATGGGATATATCGTGATGTTATGTATGTATGTATGTATGTGAGATAAACACAAAAGTATGAAAATGTTTTACAAATTTCAAATATATTCTTTTAAATTTATAGTTAAGAAACGTTAAAAATGTTTTCGACAGCGTTACACCATGTTACATATATCCCTCGAATGTAGTTTGATCTTTTTTGCAATTGAAATTGTTAAATGTATTTAAGAAATCTGTTAATTGTATACTACAAAATAGTTATTTGTGTATTAAGAGCGTAAAGTGATTCTTTGTTACTCGAGCACGGTAATTGCAGCGCGAGCCGAAGGCGAGAGCTGCAATAGTGCAAGAGGAACAAAGACACTTTACGCTCGTTATACACACATAATTTTTTCTACGATTGCATCTTAAAGTTTTTAACAAACGTAGGTATACGTCTAAAACTAAATTCGTCTTGTTAACTGTCAATATGACAAGTTTCTGTTTTGTTTGTATCCCTGGTAACTATTGAAATAATCTTTTTCGCGCGTTGCCATCGGAAACGCGCGAATTTAACGTCTTTTTCGCGCGTTGCCATTGGAGACGCGCAAAAAAGATATTTTTCGATTGTTCCACAGAAAACGTCAACTTTACGATGACAAATGAGAGCGTAATTGTCATCTTTTCATAGCAATCGTAGAAAAACATTGTTTCTATAATATAAAAGAATATGTAGATTGCGTTGAATTATAATCTTAAAAACTATGTACAATTTTATCTATTACGTTTTTTTTGTTTGTTATTGTTGACTTGGTGATGCATTTTGTAATGTCTTAAACTTGAGAATAAATTATTATTATTATTATAGATTTTGATTAAATAAATGACGCAAATTAAAAAAAATAGTATATTATACTACGTATTGTTTTTATAACAGTCGTATAATAATATACTATTATTTAATTGCAGTTCTATCAATGTGTAACGTTTACTAATTTTGTAAATCAAATTGATAAATAAGCAAGATATTTGCCCTAAATCTCTTAAAATATAACACTCTGTATATGAAAATCAAAACTTGGTCGCAGACACCATTGTATTGTAATTGTAATGATTAATTAAGTAATTAGTGTTCAACAGTTACCAAACCTAAGTATTCAAATAGAATTGACATATTTATGAAACCCCATTTGATTTGAACAATAGTTTTCAGATGTAACATTGTACGCTTTCTAAAAACATCAGATCCTCGGCTCCCGTTTAAAACAATAGCATTCCAAGTGAGGACATCTCCATGCCCCCAAGCCCCACCTCGTGCGCCTATGTCACGACTCGTTGACATATTACACGAACGAATTCCGCCCTTTATGGTAACTCGCTCAGCCATGGGAAATTCTTTACTTGCGTATTTACTTTTAAGGTTCGATTGCATCTGAATGTCGTTTAGGTTCATTTATTTCTGGCCAGTTGTTGGTTTTTATTTTTGTTTGTTTTGTCGATGTGCGCGAATAGTACACGATGTCTTAATATAGGATGGTAATTAAAGTTTTTAATCAACCTGGTTTAGTGTAATGTCACGCTAAATTTGGCGTGGATAAGATATGTTTATTGGCTTTTGGAGACACGATACATAAGAACAAATGGTAATAACTGTTATAAATATGGTACGACAAAGCAAACTTGATCTTAAAGCCAATCTAATTTTAGATTCTGAAAATTATAATTTTGTTGCAAAATTTTACACCTGTTATTATTTTGCCAAACAAATTAACTATAATAATAACTAAAGTACAAATCATGTTTCTATATTTGATATTTAGCAGAAAGCTTTACATGCTATAATTATTATTATTTATGTATGATAATGTATAAAAATTGACTATTACTTAGCTGTTTAAAGATTACATTAGTTACAAAATAAAAAATTAAGTTTAAAGTTATTTGAAAATAGATACTTTATAGTAATAGCCATGGAATAGAAATAAACATATAATAGCTATTTATGAAACTAGTAAGGAAATAAAGGTTATTACCTTACGCATATGAAATTTGTAAAACG
The DNA here is from genome assembly GCA_947425015.1 of Pterostichus niger. NCBI lineage: Eukaryota > Metazoa > Arthropoda > Insecta > Coleoptera > Carabidae > Pterostichus > Pterostichus niger. The sequence continues at coordinate 5,614,206 of OX380339.1, forward strand.
AGGCGTAGCCGAGTTATGTAAACACATCAGTAAGGTAATAACCTATTTCCTTACTAGTTTCATACAATATTTTTTCTACTTCCGTTCTAATAAATACGAAAGAATGTTTTTGAAATTATGATATTTTGATATATTAATGACAGTTATAAATTCAAAAAATAAAAGAATAACACATCAGAATTCGTCTACCAAGATATCTGTTGCTATGTTACCTCATTATTTCACTAGTTAAATAATGCAGTTCATTACCTAACTCAAAAAAGTGAAATAAACCGCCTATTTCCTAACGGAAGTAGAAAAATAATTTTATGACATTATGCGTAAAGCGATATTAACTACGTTGTTATATAATCTTCAGCTAATAAAACGATTCTACTTTGGACCAAATACGTCAGCAACGAGTGGTGAAATAGTACATTATGTTATAAGTGAGTGAAATAAGTGCGACAATTCTATTATTTTACAATAGCGGTTTTTTTATAATCAAATTAGAAAAAGGTTCAAATTAAATTGAATGAAGATGCTGTTAAATAAGTGAAATATCACTAGTGTCAAGCTGTTGCATAAAATATGTCAAATGTGAATAACTGATGATTTTAGTCACTAAAAATAATTGTTTGATGTACTTTAAAAACCACTACTGTAAGATAAGATAACTATTATGTAACATATGTGTAAAGTGTTACATTTTTAAGCAAGTTGAAACTATGTAAAAACCCTTTTTACGCATTAATTGCATATAATATTTTATCCAAAACTGAGAAAAGTCAACAGAAATATCCAAATTATTGACATAAATATAACTCGTCTTCTTTGAATACTGAAATACTTGATGTAAGAAATAAATATTAACCATGGCTTTCCCAAATGTATCTGTAAGATTCTATAGAAGCTTGAAAAGTTTTCGATAACAGACTATTACATTGTTGAAACGGTAAAATCCTTATTCACAAAAATAAAAGAATGCCAGCATCCTCGAGCTTTCGTTCGTATTTGTAGAGCGTTCCCACAATTGTTATTACCCATATCAAGTGATAGCACTGAGCTCTGAATAGATTTGAATAGTATGGAAATGCCCCTAATATCCGATTCCAAAAAAGTATTCCTCAATCCACACATTGGAACATCTCCATTCCACCATTTTCGAATCTCTCAACGGGGGAAATACGATTTACGTCGGAAACGGAAAGTGAGAAAACATTTTCGTCTAGTTACGGACGGTCACGTCTCATTGTTTGCAAAGGCCAAACAACAGAACTCTCGAGAGGCGATCAAGCGATTTTGGACTCTTTGGTCAAGGGGATAAGGGTGTGGAATAGGGTTACAGATCCTCTGACTCGGAGTAGAGTAGTTAGGCTTACTTGAGAACACTTCTACATTTTGGGATACTTGACACCTTGACAGCCATCTAGGATTTTGTTTGGAGAGTATAGTCATTTGTTTTGATGAATTTCACGTTTTACATTTACACGAAGCTAATTATAGTATATTGCTTCGGGATGTAATATGCCGTTAGATTCTCGTAGGACGCAACATATATTTTTGCATTATTTAAAAAATCTGATGTGGACACCACATGACTTCCTTGTACGCATATTAAACTATAGATATTTTTTTAATTGCACATATTTGACATTAATTCTTTTATTTTTTGTTCTAATCCATAGCAAACTTTTTTTTTTAAATCAAAAAATATTTAATATTTAAATTTAGATATCTCGTTTATGCAAAAAGCTAATTTAAAAATTCTTAATGTGCTAGACGCAGAATTTAATTCTCTAAAACTTTTATTTGCAGCATTTATTTCTAAAATTAAAATAATACCATTTTTTTCAAGGACAACTGTTAGCAGCTTCATATAATGTGCCACTTCCGGTTAGTCTATTTGAAACAAAATCTATTATGTTATTTCCATTGATATAGTAGTCTTATATACCAAATTTGGAAAGTTTTAAATTATATTTGAATATAGTTTTTCATGAAAATCTATTCTACGCTTCAAGTACAGTACCACTTCAATTTTCTACGGCTTACCGTTTTTGAGTTATGCGAGATACATACGTACGTAAAGACGGCACGACGAAATTAGTCAAAATGGATTCAGGGAGGGCCAAAATACCTATTTCCGTTGAAATCTGAGAACCGAAAATTTTCGCGATTACAATACTTCCTTTACTTCGTACAAGGAAGTAAAAAGGATGAGTACTGTTTGCAAGTGAAGAAAATTTTATTTATCTTCATTACTTTGTAAACGGCGAATATGAATTTTATAATTTTAATAAAATACTTCAATCGTATCCGGTTTGACAAAGGACAGAATAGATTTCAATGTCAGTTTGCTCGAGTAATTTTGTTGCAAGTAAAAAAGTTGAGCACTTGAAAACAAAAATGTATCTACAGAAAATCTAAGAAATCTCGATTTGTCAGCATAAAACTGTGATTATTGGTTGAATTTTCAAATGATTCTTATTATGATTGAATGTATAAATATATCATTTACTGAGATCTGCTTCGACAGATTGCAATACCCAATAATGGGTAAGAAGCGTGATGATATATTTATTTATTTATATTGAAAACTGGTCAAGGGAAATTGTCAACATAAAACTGGGTTTATTGGTTGAATTTTTAAATAATTCTTATTATGATTGAATGTATAAATATATCATTTACTGAGATCTGCTTCGACAGATTGCAATACCCAATAATGGGTAAGAAGCGTGATGATATATTTATTTATTTATATTGAAAACTGGTCAAGGGAAATTGTCAACATAAAACTGGGTTTATTGGTTGAATTTTTAAATAATTCTTATTATGATTGAATGTATAAATATATCATTTACTGAGATCTGCTTCGACAGATTGCAATACCCAATAATGGGTAAGAAGCGTGATGATATATTTATTTATTTATTTTATATTGAAAACAGGTCAAGGGAAATTGTCAGCATAAAACTGTGTTTATTGGTGGAATTTTTAAATAATTCTTATTATGATTGAATGTAAATAGGTTAAAGAAAATTATATTAATAAATACTACTCGCTGTTTAGTTTTTCTCAGACGACATTTGTATTTTCTTCACTCAAGTTTGGTTGCTTTGAAGTAAAACGATTGGAGCAATTATTCTTTCCACTTTCAGCGTTGCGATGTTTTCATGTCAATAGCTTTCATCAGTTGTAACCAAGTAACAACATTCTAGTAAATAAATATTTGTCCGATAAAAAGTAAACCTCTTGAGATATACAGACAGATAAATATCGGAATATTCGGCTAATCGAATATTAATAAGCAATTTCATAAACACGACAACAGTTTGATGGATAGTGATACATATTTAATAGAACAGTAATTTTCTCTTTATAAATAACTGTAATGAAAGTTTTATATAGGTATTGATTTGATGTTCCTCAATATCTAGGTTAATACAATTTTATGGATAGAATACAATCAAACGTAAATATAATATTCATTTAGTAATTATTTCTGTGTGATTTATTTGTGTTTATCAAAACTTGTTTTTCATTGTAGCAGATGCTTTTAATATTTCATGGATACGAAAACAGAATTCATAACTAGAATATGTTTAATAGTTTATGCAACTGGAAAATAAATAAATTTAGTCACGAATTTAATGGTCAAATAAAAATACTACTATTTGTACCGACCGCGCACATTTTATTTTTAAACATTTCTGTAAATAAAAATCGTTGACCAGTGGATGAAACTGAGGCAAAACTTGCGTTTCAACATAGAGGTTGTGCTGACTTCAATCTACGAGTATACTATGTTCAAAGATACTCCGTTATGGCCCTCTCAGCAGGTCTATTGTTAGAGATTTAAGCTTGATTTATAGGGGTGCAAGGACAGGTATGTATTCAGTATTTTTTTCTTTTAAATAGTTATACACATTTGAAACTATTTCTTTCGCTTCTTGTGGCAAAAATGTCCGTTTAATTTTATCACAATTTTCAACTGGTAAAACATCAGTATTGTCTTCTTCAAATGGTCGCCACATATTAAATACGTATATTGTTGACCTCAGTACGAAAGTTAGTATTACTACTGATTTTAAATTTTTGAAAACTCATTTATATACCTACTCAGTAAGTATGCCTTTGTTATCTTATTTTCCCTATTATGTAATAATACCGGTTTAATTTTGCGAATTCATTATTATTTCAAGTAAATCTGAAATACGTAATCCGCACAGAGATTAGAGATTTCCGAATTTAAATATTTTGCAATCCTACCCTGAGCGCCAACAGGTAGAATCTCTTACTGTGTGCGGTTCAACACAGGCTTAGTAAGTTAAAGCCATAACGGAATATCTTTGAACATACTATATATATATACAGGGTGTAACAGCGAAACCAACCACCGTCTATATTTTCTTTATTATTATAGTTACAAAAAAATATTATAAAGCAAAGTTGTAGAAGAACAAGGGGGACATCTGCTTAAAGAATATAATAATTTTTTAAACCAGTGATTATCAAGTTACAACACAAAGTTATATTTTTTCAAATGGGATTATACATATTTTTTAGATCTATTCGATAGAGTATTTTTACTGAATTCAACGATGTAATCATTCTACATCTATACATAATAAAAATATTGAGAAAATTCAATTGAAATTTAAATAATTTTTTTATTTTTAATATTAATGTGCAGTAACCTATGGATTCGGATTTTACTTTACTCTACTATTAATTAGGATCAAGTTCATTTTAAGCAAGGTAACAAATAAATAAAAATGACAAGATTATTTGTTTTACCATCTTGTCAGAAAGTAAAATTTTCTTGCCTCAATTTCGAAAAGAAAATTATACTTTTCATCCCTAGCAATTAGGAAAGGAAAATCAAGTTATACCCATGGCAATTGAACAATTAACATGTACAATTATAAAAATGTTTTAATTATGTGTTTGTATTCTACAGAAGGATAAGTTATTTTTATTTAAATATTTGCAAGATACAAAACTGATGAAGACACAACTTGAATTTTGATTCTACATTTTCTTAATTTCATTTTTGTTACTTGTTTTCCGTTTTCGAAACACATTTTTGTGTTCACTAATTTGTTTATTATTTTTAGTAACTTATTAAATTTAGTACTTTTTGCCAATCTAAAATTCTCAAAGATTATAAATATACCTTACTTCAAGTTCTTTTTAAACCTCGCCTTCGACTCAAGAAATGAAATGGCACTTTCGGGAAGAAATGTCCTACTTTCTTCACTTAATATAGAATAGTTATTTGTGTATTTAGAGCAGAAAGTAGTCTAATTCCGTTCGCGGCAAAGTTACACACATTATTTTTTCAAACTTTACCGATCTTTAAATTGCAAAATTAATTCATGAATAATTTAACATTGATATAAATAAATAAATATATCATCACGCCTTTAACCCATTACTGGGTGTGGCACTCTGAATAAACAAATCTCGGTAAGTGATATATTTTTTCGCATGAAGTGCGGTTTACCAGCCATCAAATCACGGCCCCCAAAGATATTAGTGGAGGAGGAGCCACAGGGGTAGATTTAAATTGGTGAAAATTGTTTGCGGCTGTGGGGATCGAACCAGGATTCTCAAGATCCATAGGCCGACTCGATACCACTGAGCCACCTACCCCATTTTTTAACATTGATGGTCGCAAAAAATATTGTACGTAACACATCCTGAAAGTGACTTTAATTCTGGAATAAGCTTGCTCATCCCGTAAAGTATATCTTTCTATTAAAAATCATTTTTGGCTGTTTTGTTTTGAAATTCCCAAAAAAATATTGACATAGATTATATGTACGTCAATACCCATGTACGGAAAATGATACTTTCTACACAGTTAAACAATAAATGTCTACTTTCTATACATGCAAAATATATGCAAAAAAAAAACAACTTTCTTTCACAGTCGTATAAAAACAACTATTCTCCTTATGTTCCTTCCTTATTACCGAATGACATTTCTCTAACATCTCCCCAATTTCACGGTCTCAATGCATCGACATTTACTTACTGCAGTAACAGAGGCCAAACCGCAGATTCCCACAACACCGCGGTGGAGAACCGATGCAAGTGACGCCGTGCCGTTTAAGCTATCTGATGTTAACAATTGTATGCCCTCAAATGGAATGTCGGTTGCGCGTTGAATTTCTAATGCTCCCGCAACGTTGAGCTGGGTAACGTGCCGAGAACAAGATGCTAGCTGGATCGGCTTGGTCGTGGAATTGTAGAATGTTTCTAATAGTGCAATGAGAACGTTTGATGAGAACTGGCGATAGAGGAATCTTCTGGGATTGCTGTCCACTCCATATAGCTTACTTCCTCAATACAAATTATTAAGTTTTTTCTACTAAAGCAAATATTAAAAATCTGATGTGGACACCACATGACTTCCTTGTACGCGTATTAAATTATAGATATTTTTTAATTGCACATATTTGACATTAAATCTTTTATTTTTTGTTGTAATCCATAGCAAACTTAATTTAAAAAAAAATCAAAAAATATATAATATTTAAATTTATATATCTCGTTTATGCAAAAAGCTAATTTAAAATTTTTTAATGTGCTGGATGCAGAATTTCATTCTATAAAACTTTTATTTGCAGCATTCATTTCTAAAATTAAAATAATACCATATTTTCAAGGAAAACTGTTAGCAGCTTCATGTAATGTGCCACTTCCGGTTAGTCTATTTTAACAAAAATCTATTATGTTATTTCCATTGATATAGTAGTCTTATATACCAAATTTGGAAAGTTTTATATTATATTTGAATATAGTTTTTCATAAAAATCTATTATAGGCTTCAAGTAAAGTACCACTTCCGGTAATTGTATAATGACCAAAAAGGGAGGTGCACAACTAGATGTTATAACAGTCCTAAATATAAAGTTTCAATTTTCTACGGCTTACCGTTTTTGAGTTATGCGAGATACATAGTACGTACAGACGGCATGACGAAATTAGTCAAAATGGATTCAGGGAGGGCCAAAATACCTATTTCCGTTGAAATCTAAGAACCGAAAATTTTCGCGATTACAATACTTCCTTTACTTCGTACAAGGAAGTAAAAATCAAAACTAAGAATATGTAAACTAACATGTAATCTCTTCCAAATATATCAAATTAGATACTTGTCCGTCAGTACGGTGGTGTGGATAGAAATATGGAATTCGAATCTCACTCAAGCTAAAAATTATATAAACTAGCACACTGCGGCTCGGTGAGTGCGGACCCTATACTGTAATTGGAATTAAGTTCCTGTTGTACAGAGTAACATAAATAAATAAATAATGGACAATTTAGACCGGGTTTGAATCATTTACTGAGATCTGCTTCAACAGAATGCCACGCCCAATAATGGATAAGAGGCGTGATGATATATTTATTTATTTATTTTATATTGAAAACAGGTAAAGTAAAATTGTCAATATAAAACTGGGTTTATTGGTTGAATTTTTAAATCATTCTTATTATGATTGAATGTATAAATATATCATTTACTGAGATCTGCTTCGACAGATTGTAATACTCAATAATGGGTAAGAAGCGTGATGATATATTTATTTATTTATATTGAAAACAGGTCAAAGGAAATTGGCAGCATAAAACTGTGTTTATTGGTTGAATTTTTAAATCATTCTTATTATGATTGAATGTATAAATATATCATTTACTGAGATCTGCTTCAACAGATTGCAATACCCAATAATGGGTAAGAAGCGTGATGATATATTTATTTATTTATATTGAAAACAGGTCAAAGGAAATTGGCAGCATAAAACTGTGTTTATTGGTTGAATTTTTAAATAATTATAACTAGCACACTGCGGCTCGGTGAGTGCGGACCATATACTGTAATTGGGATTAAGTTCCTGTTGTACAAAGTAACATAAATAAATAAATAATGGACAATTTAGACAGGGTTGGAAACAGGAAATTATTAATAGATTTATGTCATTTGAATTCGTGAAGAAATGTCTGCATTTCTTTTTCACGGCCCTGTCAGAAATTAATATTATTTTGCCTTAATTGAAAATAAATTTTTCATTCCTGGGAAAGAATAATAGATTATGTTCCTAGGCCGGAACGAGTTAAAATAGACGTTCTGACCTTAGTAAGTACAGGAGTATTTGTCACAAGTGCACCTCTTATCAATGTCATTTTATTTGTTGAATAAATTTTCGCGGAACAAAAAGAAACACGTCGCGTGCTTCATGAAACTACACTCAAGAAGTTAGTCACTATGGTCCCACGTTCATTTGTCTTATATTATGACGTAATTATCAATACCACCCAGTTTTAGAGCTATAAAATTTTTACGGTCCAGTTTTAGTGTTATAAATTTTTACCAGTCACAAATCAACAACGAAACAACCTAAAAGAGCTATTTTCATTCCAGAAATACGCATTGAAAATGGGCCATTTCAGTGCACGTGTGACAAAAAGTAATTTTTCTTCCCTAGGTAAAGAAACTAAAACTATATCCAAGGCAACTGAAAAACAACAATATCATTTGTAATTACTGGTATACAGGAGAAGAAAGTCGTTTTTCTAATAACAATAAGTATTAATAATAAAATATCAAACTAAACACTTGTCTAAGTCTCACAAAATTCAGCCTCCAAGTCACCTTATGAGGGCATCGTCAGAGGCTGGCCAGCACAGTTGGTAACCATAGACGCGTTTCGCTCTTATTAGAGCTCATCAGTATGGTATAACCTACTTCTTCACCTAGAACAAAGTTCACGTGAAGAAGCTGGTGACGAAGGACTGTGCCAGCAGAGAATAAGATCTCTAAAAAACGGTAAGATGACATGAGAAGTTCTGTCGAAGTAATGCCATCTACCGAAAAAAGCAAAAGCTAGTTTCACCAAGTGAGCATTTGAAGACAATTAATTTTGTCTTTGTTGTTTTTTACAATAAGTATTCGTTTTAAATAATGAGGGTCGGTATATAATATATCAATTATCAATCCAGCAGAAAGTATCATTTTCTTAGGTGTTTTAAATCCATTACCATTGGCTCGGAAATTGAAACACAACTTTTGAAAAGAAATGTCTCAAATTCTTCCCTTGATATACAAATAACTATTATGTATTACAAATAGAAAATTAAGTACTAAATCATATATTATTTTATTTCTTAATATTAGATATAAATATTTTAACGTTTTTGGTGGTTCCCCCTCCACCGTGATTTGACGGCAGGTAACTGCACTTCACTCGAAGAAATATTTACCGAGATTTGTTAAGTCAGAGTACCACACCCAGTAATAGGTAAAAGGCGTGATGATATATTTATTTATTTATTAGATTTATTTATTTTGCAGTATAAACAAAAAACAATCTGCATTCAATCAAAGCATCTAAAGATTTACTTTCCGTCAATTTATTCATACCCTTATCAATAATCAGCCAACGTATGATAGAAGAAAGTATAATGAATGCAGAAGAATATGTAATTCACGTGTTATAATCATAGTGGGTCGTGTTAATGTATGTGTTTAAAGGTACTTTAAATAGCTGTCAAGAAATCAGCCGCAAATTCTCCATGTTCGTTTTGTAATGTAAAACGGCGACGCAGGACTAAATATAGCGATTTCTTTTTCGTCACTTGATTATGTACACATTTATTCCTTTATTTGTTTTCTTTTACATGTTTATTTAACGACTGAAAGATAATTACTTTGATAATTAAGTAATTTAACCGAAGATAAATTGGTGTGCATTTTTGTGGTTTACCACATCAAAGGACTTTCTTCGCTATTAATATTAATAACTACATTATCTCGATTATGATATAATTGTCAACTTTCAAAATATGTACTACCGTACTCCGTCAGTACGGTGGTGTGGATAGTGATACGGAATTCGAATTGGGAGATCCCGAGTTCGAATTGCACTCAAGCTAAAAATTATATAAACTACTACACTGCGGCTCGGTGAGTGCGGACCCTGTACTGTAATTGGGATTAAATTAAATTCCTGTTATACATAAATAAATAAATGCAATATGCATGTAAATATATTTGAAAAGTATTATTTATTAATTTGTGATTATATGTTTCTGTTTGTTAAAACTGCTTTATAATAAATTTATTTTTAAATGAACATTTCAATTTGCTCGTTTTAAAAAAATATTCGCCTATAAGTTGAACACCAACTTTACTTAGATGCTTAGTAGAAAACCATAGCTACAGTTAACTGATATACAAAATGTTTCACAAAAACTGGGAAATAAGTTTTCCATTATTATAACTTCCCTGATATCTTTACAGGAAAATGTTTCAAGTAGAAGTTGTAAAGAATTAAATTCTGCATTTAAATCTAATAACACAATTCATTTTACTTATTTCATTACTGGTAAGATTAATTTTAAAACTTGTCAAAAATTGATATTGATATACAGGGTGTTAAAGAAAGGGTAACAAAATTTCAAAGTATATATATTTCGATATGCTGATTCACAATCAAAAACAATTTTATCAAAGAGTACATTTCTAGTGCCACTGGTCGACACATAATTTTTAATAAAAATAATTCATTTGTTATTCAACATCAGTTACATGGTTACAAAAGAGATTATTATTTTTATTAAAAATTACTTGTCAACCAGTGGCACTAAAAATGTACTCTTCTAGAAGCACTAACATCTTTAGGGGCCGTGATTTGACGGCTGGTAACCGCACTTCACGCGAATATGTCCATAATTTTGCGAATTTTGAAAAAATTCTTTTTGTTTGTAAATCAGCGCATTGAAATGAGAATTCACCACACGTCACTGTCAACCAATAGGATCACGAATTTGTTTGAAAATGAACCAATGAAATGTACATTTCGTCGGAAATTCATCACTAGTGAAATTGATATCGGAAATACCACTGTTATTAATATCCTTGGTTACGAATAAAATAAATGATATTTTCAATATTTTCATAAACGTCAATTCTACATTTGTTCAGTGTATATTTAATATTCAAAATTTTCATCACTGTAATACCTAATTAATAATGTGCAAATAAATACCTAACTATTCTTGTTAATTAACTCTTGTTTGGTAAATTCTCAAGCCGAATACAACTCGTAGTATGAAAATTGACAGATAATATTTTGACATAAATATACATTCGTTGTTACGGAAATAGGAAACAACTCGTGCTTCGCACTCGTTATGTTTCCATTTCCATAACAACTCATAATTTATGTCAAAATATTTTCAGCAATTTTCATACTACTTGTTATATTCATCATCTGTGGCGCTACAGCCCAAATCGGGCCTGGGCCTACCGGACACACCGACCGCAGTTTTTACACTGTCGTACTGCCGGTTTTCGTAGTCGAATGGTACATTATTTAAGGCGTATAAGTGACTAGCTAATAGCGCCCGATTGTGATAAATACATGTAGCTGTATTTTATATTTTACGACAAATCACACATTGTCGACAGGCGGATTCGAACTGACGAACCTTGGTTCGGGTGACGTCACAGTATGTTAAGAGATGTGCCTTAACACGCTCGGCCACCGCGCCTGTAATTATATGAATATTTAAACAAAATATACTTGTTATATTATATATGAATATATCTTGAATTTTTTTACCATTTTTTTAGTGTCAGTGAGATTTAAACGCACGACCTCTTATTTGAGACACAACATTTTCTTGTATATACATTGATGAATCTTTTGTCACTCCCTATATAAATATACTGTATTACGAATGAACATAATTACAAGTACATCTGTAAAGTCGGATTACAATTACTCAAAACTTTATAAATTTCCCAACCGCATCACAATTTCCCGACCGCACTAATTCATCAGCATGTAATTCTATTCCAGCGTGATTATAAATGGTGCTAGAACGTATTGTTTTCGAATAAAACGCTGCGACGTGCTCTGCTAGTCTAGCAGGCTACACTAGAGAGCTGCTAGTTGCAGAAGTTTTCCATGCAAATAGTGCCTTCAACAGCGTTATTTATTATGTAATAATATTTACATTTTGTTAAGCTTGGGTGGTGAATTTATGCGCGCGGTTAATCTGCGCTCGTTGTAAAATAAGCAGCAACGAGAGAAAACCGTGTAAACTGTTACATTCTGTAATTCATGCTTGTGCACTTGTGTTGTTGATAGTGGCTGGAATTATTTTATTTTTTGTGATGAAAAGCGTTAACATCATTTTATTGCATTTAAATTTAAATTTATTTTTTCTCGGCACTAAAACTGTATAGTTTGAGTGATTAAGAGGGAGGCTCAAATGGTTAACTCCCACATATTTTATTCAAAAATCCTTTATTCAAATTTGACCCAATTAAAAAGTAACATTTTCCCTCATTTGGTTGAAAAAGGGATAGTTATCAATTTAGGGATCGACCGATATGATTTTTTGTGGCCGATACCGATATACTCATAGCCGATATCGGCCGATACCGATATATCGGCCATAAAATTTTGTCGGAAATTTTTTGCTGTATAAATGAGGTAAAAGTTAATTATAATGATATACTGGAATACTTTTGATGAACTTACTGGTATGACGACACGTAAATCAGTGTCATATAAGAAAAGTAATGATGATATGATGAATAAAATTGATGATGCGATTGAATTGTGTAAGAAATTAGAAAAAAATATCAAAAAATGAAGATCCTTTGACTTGTGGGCGCAAAAAAAGAACATTTTTTCATTGATGTACAAAGTTGCAATATTATATTTAGCACCGCCGCCAAGTAGTGTTGCTAGTGAACAGCTATTTTCTTCAGCTGGAAATGTCTATGAAAGCGCAAGAATCGTCTACTCCGGAAAGAGCAGAAAGCTTAATTTTGTTACATTACAACTTGCCAAAACTTAACTTTAAATATTAATTTGTTTAACTTAGTGTGTAACTTTACTTCTACATTTTTAATGACTTTTTTGCTAAATTTTGAATAAGAATAAACTTGATTTGTTATTTATTTAGTATTTCTGTTTTAATTTCCTTAAAAAATCTTAACAACTTAAACAATTTATATTTTATAGGCCGATACCGATATGGCCGATATACCGATATCGATATCGGTATCGGTCGATCCCTACATCATCCTTATAAAAGAATAGCTATTTGTATAATGTGGGAGAAAAGTATATTAGTTCCAGATACTTTACTCTAAAGGTATACATATGATTTTTTACGATCATTCTTTTATGTCATTTAAAAACAAAATTAAAACTTTTTACGATATATGAATAAATGAATATCTAATATTGTACCTGACGGTTGTTTTAAAACTAACCAATAACTAAGGTAGGAAAACAGTTACTTTTCTCAATAGGGAGTAAAATTCTATTTCCTCTCACTCTAAGAGAATTGCCTTTTTTTAACCTGCATAATATGAGAGAAGAAAAACCTACTTTCGGTTAAAGTAATAGAAAAATGTACTTTCTTCCCCAATTGAGGGCAGAAAATTTTACTTTCTAGTAAGGTCGTGAGAATAGTTATTTGTGTGCCATTATTTAGAAACGTTTTTAATCGAATTTATAAATTATTATTCACAATTTTCAATTTTGAAATTCGCTTGAAAACAGTTTTCATGTAACCATGGATACGATGACCTACTTGCTCATAAAAACTTACTTTCCGCTCGTGTAAAGAAAATAGTACTTTCCATGTGACTAGAAGGCTAATACCTATTTTCCATACTTGAAATAAATGCAGTAAGGTAAAAACAAACATATTTTTATATGTGCGCGAAATGGATGTTTCCATATTGCATATGGAAATGTCACTTTTAGTCGAGATAAAAAAGATATTCTAACGCGCCAAAAAAACAAGAATTTCGCCCACGGAATACAAACAATATTTTTTCTACGATTGCTATGAAAAGATGACAATTACGCTCTCATTTGTCATCGTAAAGTTGACGTTTTCTGTGGAACAATCGAAAAATATCTTTTTTGCGCGTCTCCAATGGCAACGCGCGAAAAAGATGATTTCAATAGTTACCAGGGATACAAACAAAACAGAAACTTGTCATATTGACAGTTAACAAAACGAATTTAGTTTTAGACGTATACCTATGTTTTTTAATAACTTTAAAATGCAATCGTAGAAAAAATTATGTGTGTATCACGAGCGTAAAGTGTCTTTGTTCCTCTTGCACTATTGCAGCTCTCGCCTTCGGCTCGCGCTGCAATTACCGTGCTCGAGTAACAAAGAACCACTTTACGCTCTTAATACACAAATAACTATTTTCTACAGTTGTCAAAAAAAGAATAATATAATAGTAAATTGAAGGAAAACAATTAAATAACATATAGTATGAATTTGATACTATTGATGTTGTTCGGTACTTACCGCCATTTATTTAGATACACCCCCTACCATCATTTTCACCACCCCCACTATGTTAAGGATTCAGTTTTAGTTAATAAGAAAAAATATCTCTCTGTAACCAACTGACGTACAGTAAACATCACCTATTTCATCCATGTAAACTCAGATCATTTATGTGTATGTAAATAAAGTGGTTAACATACAGACATCAAAATCATTTCCGTGTGATCACACACGGTGGTCCTTCGAAGTCCTCAACATATTTGTTGTAACTAATGGAACGAGAAAAAATAATTTGGAAGCATGCGCGAAATATTTATTTTGAGCGCTAGGGTGCAAAACAGTGCAGGAAATACGTGTTGTCATGGTAATGTAAACGATGAAAAAATTACGTACTTCGCGTATTGATATTAGTGAATTTTTTCTTTATTCTTATTCTTAAAAATAACTTTTATTATTATACCTGTATGTAGGCGATTTGATACTCAAGTAAATTTGTCGCACAAAAATCCGTTTAGTTGACATTGAGAATGAGACAGGTCGGTAATTTGATTCATGAACTCTTCGCAGGACTAACCGGCGTTTCGTGTACCAGCACGTGTATAATGTTGTCGGTTATTATCATAAAACGTTGTAGTATTTTGTTATCAAGTGCGCGGCCATATTTCACCGGCGGCGGGCGACAGGATGAAATTCCTGCGCCTGGGCAGAGGCAAGAGACGCAGGACATAAATCTCGACCCATTGACTCGCTGCGAATAATTTGCGGTCGCCACAAAAACGCAATTGTGTCCTGTAGCCCGGAGGCCTGAAACCCACAGCCAACCCGGACTCGAACGAATGTATCTATGTAATGTTATTCTGTGTTTGTGTTTTATACAACGACGATGAGACTTTATTTCTCTCGTGTTTTATTTATTATGAATTTGCTGACAATCTTTCAGATATTTATTGCTTTTATATCAGGCCTTCTCAACGGGTTTCACAAAAATCATAAAAGGTACAGAGAAAATTAATTAAGATGGATTTATAATCAAGTAACGTAAGAGATAACGCAGTAAAAAAGCGAACCCAAGTTATTGCTATTAACCAATCAAATATGATCAAATTTCTACATTTTGCGTTTAATTTCGGCACTAATCTGTAAATTAGATTTTGGTCCTCACCTAAATTAAATGGTAGAATCAAACCAGGGGCGGATCCAGCGGGGGGTCATGGGGGTCACGACCCCCCCTAAGCATGGACTATTTTTTAAATGTTGGCCCTAATACATAATAAAGATGTCATTATTTACGATAACTCAATTTGTTAAACAAATTAAATAGATTATAATTAAAAACTATTGTTTAATTTATAATTCTAATTAATAGCCAAAAACCAATATTTTTTGGGGATATTATTTCGACCCGCAGATGGGAGAGGTATTCTATTTAAGACCTAGTCAAGTATGTGACTACCGACATTTGCACTTAGAAAATCAACTTCTAATTCAATAATTTATTTATTCTATCGAAGAACCGTTTTTTATATTTAGAAGGTGGGCAATAACACCTCCCCCCCCCCGTGACAAAATTCACTCCATGACCCCCCCTCCTAATTCGAAGTCTGGATCCGCCCCTGAATCAAACTTTAACTAAACGTAATGTTTGTACCTAAAGTAAAGTTAAAAAACAACAAAGACAAAATTAATTGTCATTCATGCACTTGGTGAGACTAGGTATAATAAAAAATATTAAATAAAACTCTAGGCTAAGTCTCACAAAATTCAGCCTCCGAGTCACCTTATGAGGGCATCGTCGGAGGCCGGCCAGCACAGTTAGTAACCATGGACGCGTTTCGCTCTTGTTAGAGCTCATCAGCATGGTATAACTCACTTCTTCACCTAGAACAAAGTTCATGTGAAGAAGCTGGTGACGAAGAACTGTGCCAGCAGAGAATAAGATCTCTAACAAAAGGTAAGATGACATGAGAAGTTCTGTCGAACCATTAATGCCATCTACCGAAAAAAAAATGAAAAGCAAAGCAATAGCAATTTAAATAACAACAAAGACAAAATTGTATAATAAAAAATATTAAATAAAACTCTAGGCTAAGTCTCACAAAATTCAGCCTCCGAGTCACCATCGTCGTTAAAAAGTTTAAACAATTTTAAAATATCACTATATTTAGGCCAGTAAACGAAAAATGTTCGTTTCAGACTCTAATAACGCAGAAATCGTGTTTCAAGTTGAAATACGACTTGGGATCATATACACAGTTCTGACATATTTTCTTAATAAAACCATATTTTCATGTGACAAAACTATTTTTACTTTCTTAAATAAAAGCATTCTGGATCTGCTCCGACAAGTCTCGTAATATTTATAATTTTTTGAGAAAAGGGAATTATATTTTAAAAAAATAATAAACATAACTATTATAACAACAAAGACAAAATTAATTGTCATCCAACACTTGGTGAAACAAGGTTTAATAAAAATATAAAGTAAACACTTGGCTATGTTTCACAAAATTCACCAGCTTCTTCACATGAACTTTGTTCTAGGTGAAGAAGTGAGTTATACCATACTGATGAGCTCTAATAAGAGCGAAACGCGTCTATGGTTACTAACTGTGCTGGCCAGCCTCTGACGATGCCCTCATAAGGTGACTTGGAGGCTGAATTTTGTGAAACATAGCCAAGTGTTTACTTTATATTTTTATAACTATTATACATAATTTACAAAGCTGGATTTAGAATGAAATAACGTAAGAAGTAACGCGAATGGCATCAGTAACGTAAAAAGTTGAGCAAGTACTACAATTAGTAATGATTTATAATAATGTAAGTAGCAAGGTAAAAGACGTAAAGTAAGTGATAACCAGCTTTCTGCTCTGGCCAATCAGAAGTTAGCATTTTTTGGGAAATAGTCATTCTAGTAATCGGTGATCAATATTATAAATTATTGGCCCAGTTGCATAAAACGGTATCAACTAATCACGCTGTTAACTACTCGAAAATGTTGAATTGGACGAAAAAAAGCGTTTAAAAAATATCAACATTTTTTACAGTTCAATATTTTAAAGCAATTTAATATCCTAATTTTTTTTTCTATTTTACGTTCATAAGGAAGTCATTACAAAACATAGTTGCGTATCGAAGGAGCGTTCATTACGATACACAATATTTTGTTTTAAACAGTTGGTAGTAGCGGATGACATACTGAACCTATCAAGCTGAGAACATCCTAATTTCAATATAATTTCAAAATCTGAACAATTACATAAATGTCAATAACTGTTGCCAACCACAACATTTCACATAAAATGTCCCTAAATTGACTGGGTTTAAAATATCACAGATTGTTTTTTTAAATTTATTTAGACGCAAAATATAAAAATAGTATAAATAACTAATTTTATAAGACTTTTATCGCACTTTTCATTTTGAAATAAACGTGTATTATAAAACTCGTTCTTTAATATACTATATCCCAGTGGTTTCCAAACTGTGGGGCGTACCCCCTTAAGGAGGCGCGAGATTGTTTCGAGGGGAACGCGCTATATAAAAATATAATTGAGGCTTATGAACACATTCTCCATTTACATCATAGCACACACGTGTTTCTAACTTTAATTTAACAAACAAAGCCTTAGAAATTTTATTACCTTTCGTAACATCTTATTTGTGTGAAACAAGCTTTTCCGCTGTAGCTGTTTTAAAGACAAAATATCGAACTCGATTATTCGTTGAAAAAGAATTGCGAGTGGCGAAAAACAAGCG
This sequence comes from Pterostichus niger, assembly GCA_947425015.1. Classification (NCBI taxonomy): domain Eukaryota; kingdom Metazoa; phylum Arthropoda; class Insecta; order Coleoptera; family Carabidae; genus Pterostichus; species Pterostichus niger. Next base: position 5,632,296 of record OX380339.1, read on the forward strand.
CCCATTCAGCACACTCAAAAAATAAGATTATATTGTATTAAATATGCCTAATTTAAATTAAATATAATTACCAATCTTATTACAATTTTATGTTTATAAATGTTGTTACATAATTTTGTTCTATTATTATGTTGTAATAAACATAATTTTAGGTTAATAAAAATATTTGTTATAACAAATATCTTATATAATAACAATATTTGTTTATAGTACTCATTTTTTTGTATTCTATAAAATAAATTATTTACGATTTTTGAAGTAATAAAAAATGAGGGGGGCGCGAAAATTTTATACGGAAAAAATGGGCCGCTGAGAGAAAAAGTTTGGAAACCACTGCTATATCCGTCTAGCAAACGAAAAATATCTTATCAAAAAAAGGACAGTTTTTAAATTATATTTATGAGAACTGAATTTAAACTTAGTTTTTTTTTTTGAGAATATATTGTAATTAAAATTTTTAACTACTATTATGGCAATAAATTTTGAAATATAGTTTAATAATTCCTTGAAAATAATAATAATAACATTCCAAGAAAAGATTTCCACGTTTCATATAATTTACGACAAAAATAGTAAATAAAATTTTAGTTTTACTTCAAATAAATAATTAATGTGTCTTCTTTAATGTCCTTATAAATAATAAACGAGATATTTCGATATGTCGAAATGGTGTACATAAAAATAATTATAGCAATAATAAATTATGTGATATAGCTACGAAAAAATTATCATCATTAGCATAGTAATTAAAAACTTGAACAAGGAAGAGAAAAACTGTAGCAACTTAACTAGAACTTTACTCACAAATCAAAAAGAAATTGTTTTTGACAGCTTCCTGCCATCCGCAACTACAAATCTTCCAAACTTTAATTATTATTTTTTCTATTAAAAAACATTTTACTAATCGTATTAAAAGACAAACGAAATTCAGTTTGAGAAACTATTAAGAAAGTGAAGGATTGCTCAACGTATCTACGGTGGTGATTATACGTGTTGTAATGTGTCCACTTCTAAGTATCCGAGATAGCAATTTGTTACAAATATTGTACACGAAGGACCATTTAACAAATAATAAAGGGACCCTTGCGATCATGATATTGACAAGTAATATGGCCGTACGTTGTAACTCTGTTACGGGATTCTGTAAATGCACTCAGATGAATTACTACCCTATTCAACTGTTGTTAAAACGATATATTTTAGACCCATAGGTGTGAAGTTTGATTCTTTTTAAAGAATAGTATTCTCAATTTTGTTGTATAGAACCTATTTGATCTTGAGTCTAATTGGCTGCCGAAAATATTAAAACAAAGTAAAAAAAAAATGTGAGCCGTCATGGGACGCCTGGCAGATGTGAAACATCGTGTGTGTACAAGTAATATGCATAAAAGATAATATTATATAAATATTATATAAAATATATATATATATATATATATATATATATATATATATATATATATATATATATATATATGTATACCTCAGTATAGCGTGGCGACCCGTCGCCACACCGTACACTCTACTACACATAAAATATATATATGTATACCTTAGTATAGCGCCACGGTAAGCGTCGCCACGCCAACAATTCGGTTTACAAGTGAGCCTATAGATGTTTCACATCAATAAAATAAATAAATATATCATCACGCCTTTTACCCATTACAGGGTGGCACTCTGCCATAAGCAGATCTCGGTAAGTGATTTTTTTGTGCGATTACCAGCCGTCAAATCACGGCCCCCAAAGATGTTATTGGCCACGGGGGTAGATTTAAATTGGTGAAAATCGTTTGTCGACTGTGGGGATCGAACCAGGGTTCTCAAGATCCACAGGCCGACTCGATACCACTGAGCCATCTACCCCATAAAACAAAATCATGTTTATATAGCATAAATAAATTGCGACAGTGACCAATTTTATTATAATAAAAAGTAACTATTACTCACCATTACTTTATTTCTATTTGCAGGTGTATCAAGTAGTAGACGTCATCGTCAAAGCCGGCAATGCCCCACGTCCTGGTTCCTGGATACTGGAACGTTCGTTGGATGGAATAATCTACCAATCGTGGCAGTATTACGTCATCAACGACGACGAGTGTCTCCAGGTGCATGGGATTCCTGCAACACCAGGAAAACCAAAATATGTCACTGATACTGATGTTATCTGCACGTCTTATTATTCGAAGCTTCATCCACTTGAGAATGGCGAGGTAAGAGTATCATATATTTTCTTCTACTACTATTGGGATATCTACTCATTGTACACTTGTCATTACTATAGAAATATAGGACATTTCTCTTCTTCTTCTTCTTCTTCTTCTGATGGCACTACAGCCCAAATCGGGCCTGGGCCTACCGGACACACCGAGTCGCAGTTTTTACACTGCCGTACTGCCGGTTTTCGTAGTCAAATGCTACATTATTTAAGGCCAGGCCCGCCGAGTGGGGAGGGTAGGTGGGGTAAAATACCCAGGGCCCGTGGAATTCAAAGGGCCCGGATGTGATGCTATTTTATAAATTGCTTTTAATTTTCTACTATTTCACCAATTTTTTATATTCTTTACTAAAACATGTATAACGAAATGTCTGATACACGTTTTCTACAATTTATTACATTGTATAAAGTACTAAATGACGAAATGCTTGATGAATGGCCGGCCCCAGTTGCAAATTTTAAATAAATTTATACACTATTCAAAAGTACATGATTACATTGTTGCATTTTTGTTTCTTATATTACTACATTGTATACAATACACATAGGCAAAGGCTCTATACATTTGTGCGTAGTGCTGTTTTGGTATCCCCTGCATTTATCGAATATGCAACTAGATATTAGATAGTCATACAGTGAGTATACAATACACATCGCTGCACCAATTAACTCAGAATTTTGTATTTAATTTTATTTATATTGTTATAACTTTATTTAGATATTAATAATTCTTATTGTTGTCATACATATATTTATAAATATATTTTTTTTGGTATCTTATATTTAATTAATAAATATTCAAAGTTAAAGGAGGCCCGAATTTGTTTTTTCCCGGGGCCCGCTTTTTCTCTCGGCGTCCCTGTTTAAGGCATATAAGTGACTAGTTTATATCGCCCGAGTGTGATAAATACATGTAGCTGTATTTTATATTTTACGACAAATCACACATTGTCGACAGGCGGATTCGAACTGACGAACCTTGGCTCGGGTGACGTCACAGTAAGGACATTTCTCACACATGCTTATTAGGGTGGTCCTTATTTTTGGAAAGTTCGAATTTTGTCGGTCTCCATCCGAAATCTGGTTTAAAATCACAAAAAAGTAATAAATGAATTTTTTGAGATTTTTAAAGTAAGTTTAACCCGTGCCTCTAGGCCACTTTCACTTTTGCCTTCAGTTCTCAAATCACTATTCAAAATGCAATAATTTGTTTGTTTTTCAATATTTTGACACAATTCCAAGCGGGCATTAAACTAGATGAGATAACGAATCGCTCGATTACAATAATCAATAATTTTATATGATTGTTTATTGCTAAACGGATTGGTAAAAACTAACGAAAATTGAGTTTTTTTAAATACGCAAAAAGTGATTCACAGTACTGATTCTTTTCCAACAATTTTGTTTTATAAACTAGTTTTGATTATTTTAGACTGTTTTTGAATAATATTCATATTGATTATAACATTTTTATTTTATTTTATCATATTTTTAGCCATATATATTTTATCATTTGTAGTGTTTATTTGTAAATGTGTATAAGTGAAAGTGGCCTAGAGGCACGGGTTAAACTTATTTTAAAAATCTCAAAAAATAAATTTATTTCTTTTTTGTGATTTTAAACCAGATTTCGGGTGGAGACCGACAAAATTCGAACTTATCCAAAATAAGGGCCACCCTAATGCTTATATATGATAGTTACTATACAGTGTGTAACTGCAATTGTGTTAAATGTATTTTTAAACAAGCACAGGCGATGCTACCTTCATTTCTTATAGATTCGTTGTTAGAGAAGTGGGCGTAAGTGAAGATTTACGAAACAGGTGCACAGGAGCGAATGGATAGATTTTGGTTGTGAGGAAAGAAAGAGTTCGTATGGAGGAAGTGTTAATGTGGTCGAAACGAGTATCGTGTGTCAGGATGAGAATGTTGACGGGTTCGTGCTACCCCATTTAATGGGATATAGCTTGATGTTATGTATGTATGTATGTACTATACGTGAGATATGAATGTCAGTCATTTATCTGCCATTCAAATAAAAAATATCGCATCGAAATTATAGTTCCAATAACGAAAATAATATTAACTGCCATTTTTTGATGAGTTACTTTTTATTTGTGAGTTATAAATAAAATAAATATATCATCACGCCTTTTACACATTACTGGATGTGGCACTCTGTCTAAGCAGATCTCGGTAAGTGGTATATTTTTTCGCGTGAAGTGCGGTTACCAGCCATCAAATCACGGCCCTCAAAGATATTAGTGGAGGGGAAGCCACAGGGGTAGATTTAAATTAGTGAAAGGGTTTTCAAGATCCACAGGCCGACTCGATACCACTGAGCCACCTACCCCATTTGTGGGATGAATAAACTTATTAGATATTTGTTGGGAAATTAAAATATCGGGTATACTATGTTCAAAGATACTCCGTTATGGCCCTCTCAGCGGGTCTATTGTTAGGGATTTAAGCTTGATTTATAGGGGTGCAAGGACAGGTATGTATTCAGTATTTCCCAATTTAATTTTATTTTTATATATATTATATTGATGAAACAGAGAATTTTGTACAAATATTATTATTGATAATGAAGCAAAAAAAAAATGTTACATGAAAGTATCATTGTATAACAATTCGTCATTTAGTTAAATAATAATTTAAATATTTTGCAATCCTACCCTGAGCGCCAACAGGTAGAATCTCTTACTGTGTGCGGTTCAACACAGGCTTAATAAGTAAAGCCATAACGGAATATCTTTGAACATAGTATATATTATAAGTTTTCTTAAAAATATGAAATGGTCATGTATTCGCGAATGCATCAAAATCTCAAGAAGGCTTAATGTCTCTTACAAATAGCATATAACGAGAGCATTTTTCTTCTGCTTATTTTCAATTTCTCCATTGTTTACGGTCGTCAACTGTTCATGTTGCAATTTCCACTTCCATTTAGAAACTACAATACCCGAGTTCGAGCCGTCTTCTTAATACAATGATCCTTATCACATCTGTCAAACGTCAAGTTGCAACCGTCTCGCAAGACCTTTATCGAAACGAGGTCACTTGAGACTCTCTTTACTTGTTCACTTGTTCTCTCCTCTCTCGGTCCTAGGCCGCCTACTGAGACGGTTTAATCTTGGAGACGGCATCTTTATTTGTAATTGCTTACAAAGGATTTTTAGTGCGATCATCGTAAAGTTAGATCTAATCAAGAGGCTTGCGTATGGTTAGCAGGTTTAGTTCAAGGAACTGAGGAAAACATAGAAATGCTCTAGGAAATATGCTACTATTGATGAGTAAAGAATACTTCATACTCAGAATTAGTAATTATAATTTTAACTGGGTATGCCACTTACCCGTAGCAGATCTCGGTAAGTTATATATTTATTTACGTGAAGTGCGGTTACCAACCGTCAAATCATGGTCTTCAATGATGTTAGTAGACTGGAAGCCACAAGGCTAGTTTTAATATGATGAAAATTGTTTGGCGGCTGTGGGAATCGAACCCAGGTTCTCAATTCCAATGTCGACTGGATACCACTGAGCCACCTATCCCATATTGTATTAAAATGGAAAAGATAAATCAGTTTTCAATTCTCATGCTTCAATTGTTTCCATTTGTTCCAGTTTCATAACAAACTATGTAAATAATATCATTTTCTACCAACTTTTAAAATTAAGTTTAACAGTAATGAAATAAGTAAAATGAAATATATTAATTGATTTAAATACAGAATTTAATTCTTTGCAGTTTTTATTTGAAACCTTTTCCTGTTAGTAATCAGAAAAGGAATATAAAAATATATCATCAAGTTGTGTACCCATTATTGGATGTGCAGGTCTATTTTGCACGTGAAATGCGGTTACCAGCCGTCAAATCACAAGCCACAAATATGTTAGTGGAGAAAAACTGAGTCCTATTTTAATCAGCCATGGCGCAGTTTCCGTAGAACATTCTGAATATCCATTTATCTTTTAGTTTTCTAGTAAAATGTTATTTGGAGAAGATGGTCGCGATATTGAAATGATTTGTAGGTTAAAATAAAAAAGCAACAATCGTTTTCATTTAGCAGATTTTTTGCAATGCATGTCCCCGGAATTGAATCGTGTACCCTCGATAATGTTTGTGGATATTAGCTAGTGTAATTTATAATAGCAGGTTACGTTTAGCCGGACCGATAAAAATGATTTAAGTTCTGGAGTAATTGCGCATTTTAACGTATTTTAAATCTCTTTATACTGGTAGATTACTTTTTATACGTTTTTTACAATGCGTTCATTTCGATGGGAACGTTGCCTAAACCATGTGCTTGCTTGTTTTTTTCAAAGCGCACTTTGTTTTACAGATAGATAAGGAAACATCTAGTCTGCAACTGCAAGTAATTAGGGCTTTAATGCGAAACGTCACGAGCTAAAATGTTAAATAGTTCGTGATTCCATCCAACACAATACTACAATATTATCGCGGAACCATCTTCTAGTTACCAGGAATTTTAATACTACAGGGAGGTTTCACGATAACATGAAATTTACATATAAAAATGTTCACTTTTTTCAGTAACATCATTTACATTACGATGACAATTCATATTTCGCACACTGTTTTACATCCTACATTTTGTGCACTGTTTCGCAACCTAGTGTGCAAAATGAGTATTTTGCCCACGCTTGCTAATTTATTTTTTTCTACGGTTGCTATGAATTACGCTCTCATTTGTCATCGTAAAATTGAAGTGAATTTCGTCGCGTGTGTCCAATGCGAAAAAGAATTATAAATGCACATTTCCAATGGCAACGCGAAAAAAAAAATAAATTTGCGCTTATTTTAATAGTTACAAACAAAACAGAAACTTGTCATATTGACAGTTAACAGTACGAATTTATTTTTACTACATATACGTTTTTTAATCATTTAAGATGCAATCGTAGAAAAAGTTATGTATGTATCACGAGCGTAAAGTGTTTTTGTTCCTGTTACGCTATTGCAGCTCTCGGCTTCGATTCGCACTGCAATTACCGTGTTCGAATAACAAAGAATCATTTTACGCTTTTAATACACAAATAACTATTTCACCTTACAACCCATCCCTGTTACCAAATTCATATTGTTTTTATTTGTTTTCCTTAAATTTACTTCAATAAATTAGCACTAATTGTATTATTATTTTTTGACAGTTATAGAAAAAATTTTGTTTGTATTTCGTGAGCGAAATTCTTGTTTTTTTACGCGATCGAATGACTTTTTTGTCTCGACCTACAGTCTCGTCTATGGCGCGATTTTTATGGGATAGCCTGTATATACATAATAACTTGTGTACAAAGATACAATAAATAAGTCATTAGGTTAATAAATCCTAAGTATACTGAGAGGGGCCCGACTAACATAATTTTAATTTATACTTTATTGAATAATCATATTAAGGTCAATTTAAATTAAGCAAATATCTTTTTTATTAAGACAAATGACTCAGTATATTGCTAGATATAAAATATTTCCTTGGTCATAAATAAATAAACATCATCACGCTTTTTACCCATTACTGGGTGTGGCCCTCTGCCCTAACAAGTCTTTGTAAGTGATATAACTTCTTAAATGTGATGAAAATCAATCCACAAATATATATATATATATATATATATATATATATATATATATATATATATCACTTATTGAGATCTGCTACGGTAAATGCCTCATCCAGTAATAAGTAAAAGGCGAAATAATGTATGTATTTATTTAATTTAAATATAATACAATTTAAAATTCAATTCTGTTAATATTTTTTAAAACAATAACCTCATATTTATTTTTCATCATTTTCTCTCCACAGATTCTCAATGGTATCGAGTCGGCCTGTGGATCTTGAGAATCTTGGTTCGATCCCCACAGCCGACAAACAAATTTCACCAATTTAAAAAATCTACCCCTGTGGCTCCCCCTCCACTAATATCTTTGAGGGCCGCGATTTGACGGCTGGTAACCGCACTTCACGCGAAAAAATATATCACTTACCGAGATCTGCGTAGGCAGAGTGCCACACCCAGTAATGGATAAAAGGCGTGATGATATATTTATTTATTTTTTCTCCACAGATTCACACCTCCCTAGTACACGGTCGTCCCGGCGCGAACGACTCCAGCCCAGAGCTGCTGGCGTTCACCCGCGCTCGCTACGTCCGGCTGCGCTTCCTGCGGCATCGAGCAGCCGCCGCCGTCGCCGCTGCCCACCACGGAGGGCTGGGGGCTCAAGCTTTAGCCAAAAGGATCTACTACGCTGTGAGAGACATTACCATCGGAGGACAGTGTGTATGTAATGGACATGCTAGGAGTTGTAGGCATAATGTTCAGTCAGGGGTGAGTCAAAACGTTTAAGGTATTTCAAAGGTTTCAAAAGAATTTATCCTGTTTACATACCATGACAGAAAGTAAGCTTTTCTACAGTTTAAATAACAACAAAGACAAAATTAATTGTCATACATACACTTGGTGAAACTAGGTTTAATAAAATATAAACTAAACACTTGGCTAAGTCTCGCAAAATTCAGCCTCCAAGTCACCTTATGAGGGCCAGGTGACTTGGAGGCTGAATTTTGTGAGACTTAGTTTATATTTTATTTTCTACAGTTATTTCATGAATGTAAAGTAGACTTTTGCCGTCTATTCAGGTAGAAAGTATTACAAAAATGAGTTTTTCTATTTTTTCTGATCGTGTAGCTGTAGCTACATGCAAACTATCAACGTTTTCAAATGAATTTCAAAAATAGAAAATTTTAAATTATTTTTATGTGTTTGATCGAATAAAAAGTAGTATGTGTAACATATACATGAAAATTTAACTTTTCGTACTCCTATAGTTATCAACACCTTACGGGAATATTTCACTTTTCCTACTAGTTACATAATATACTTTTTCTACTTCCGTTAGGAAATAGACGTTTTATTTCACTTATTTGCGTTAGGTAATAAACTGCATTATTTAACTAGTGAAATAATGAGGTAACATAGCAACAGGTATATTGGTAGACAAATTTTGATGTGTTATTCTTTTATTTTTTGAATTTATAACTGTCATTAATATGTCAAAATTTCATAAATTCAAAAACACTCTTTCGTATTTATTAGAACGGAAGTAGAAAAAATATTGTATGAAACTAGTAAGGAAATAAGGTTATTACCTTACTTATGCGGCTACACCTCGTTCTGCAAATGCGTAAGGTAATAACCTTCATTTCCTTACTAGTTACATAATATACTTTGCGATATTTGAATTCGAATCGCACTCAAGCTAAAAATATATGAATTACCAAACTGCGGCTCGTTGAGTCCTGACCCTGTACTGTAATTGAAATTAAGTTCCTGTTGTACAGAGTAACATAAATAAATAAATTTATCGTCCAAGTCAGCAATACTCCACTTACACCATGATATATTAACTAATTTCCAAGACAATAAATCTTTTCAGTAACTTTCCCTCAATTCTTCGTTAATAAGATCATAAACAACACCAATAAATAAATAAATAAAAAAATCCCGAGTGTAATTAATCCAACTGGGTGTAATTAAATCGTCAGAGATTTCTCTCGATCTCAGAGATCCCGCGCCTGACTGCATCTAGCTGCGCTGCGATCTCGGCGACCGTGTAGTTCTGTTTCCGCGCTCTCTGAATGTGATAAATGTGCAGTCATCAATATTGTGGAGAGCGCAGAGCAGTAATGATTGCGGCTGCACAAGAAACGGTAACACTTTTTATAAGAAGAATAGCGTTTGTATTTTTATCCAAGAGGAGAGATGATGAGGTGATGAGAATTCCTCATTTCTCGTTGTTTTATTCCAATTATGGTACAGACAGAGAAGTTGATTTCTTTTGAATATTTCTAATAATTGTGGACACCATTTTTACTTCCTTGTACGAAATAAAGGAAGTATTGTAATCGCGAAAATTTTCGGTTCTCAGATTTCAACGGAAATAGGTATTTTGGCCCTCCCTGAATTCATTTTGACTAATTTCGTCGTGCCGCCTGTACGTACGTATGTACGTACGTATCTCGCATAACTAAAAAACGGTAAGCCGTAGAAAATTGAAACTTTATATTTAGGACTGTTATAACATCTAGTTGTGCACCTCCATTTTTGGTCATTATACAACTACCGGAAGTGGTACTTTACTTGAAGCCTATAATAGATTTTCATGAAAAACTATATTTAAATATAATTTAAAACTTTCCAAATTTGGTATATAAGACTACTAGATCAATGGAAATAACATAATAGATTTTGGTTAAAATAGACTAACCGGAAGTGGCACATTACATGAAGCTGTTAACAGTTTTCCATAAAAAAATGGTATTATTTTAATTTTAGAAATAAATGCTGCAAATAAAAGTTTTAGAGAATTAAATTCTGCGTCTAGCACATTAAGAATTTTTAAATTAGCTTTTTGCATAAACGAGATATCTAAATTTAAATATTATATATTCTTAGATTTAAAAAAAAAAATAAGATTTTTATAAATAAATAAAGGCATAGAATATGCGTTTAACAAGACATATACATGCTTTCCTGATATTCATACATTATCGCAACCAAAAGGTCATGCATTCAAATTTAGCTTACTTCCATTTTTATGCAAAATATATAATTATATTTGAATGGTTTGGTTCTGCAATTTAGAAAAGGAATATATGGCTTTAGTATCTTTGAATACTTTTATTTTTTTATTGGACGTTTCGATGGTTAACCCATCATCTTCAGCATTTATTAACACAAAATTATTTTCCAATCCTAATACATATCTGTTTTTTACATTGTCAATTTTTAAAATTATCATCCATGAAGCTAATTTCAACTATATTTTTAAAAATTGACAGTATAAAAAACAGATATTTATTAGGATTGGAAAATAATTTTGTGTTAATAAATGCTGAAGATGATGGGTTAACCATTGAAACGTCCAATAAATAAATAAAAGTATTCGAGGATCCTAAAGCCACATATTTCTTTCCAAAATTGAAACTCAGGATCAACATATTCCAAGCAAAAGTTCTGCAATTTAAATTAAATTTTTGTTGTGCAGACTAACAAATAAATAAACACAGGGTGCTTCAAAATGATTGCAATAAACATATAAAGTATATCGCTCATGAAACTCATAAAAACAAAAATTTTCAGGCCGAACAAGAAACAGATATGTTAAAACAGCAACCATACACGCCATACAGACTCGCGACTTCTTTTTCTGCCAGATTTAGTTTGGCACAGAACTTCAGTGAATTGCACTAACGCTTATTATGGCCGTTTCATTCCATCGTATCGCCATATACAAATTTGTCATAAGTTTTTTACAGATTTGGTACATCGAGTAATGCCATCTAGTGATTATTATTTCAATTAAATGGAAGGGGCCAAGACAAGTAGAATTATTTCAAGCTTAAAATTTACTAAAAGAATAGTATATATTACATAATAAGTCAGGAAAGTGATGCTTTACTTGACGAAGCGGTTGTTTGAAGTACGAAGCCGTCAGGCCGAGTATTTTAATTCGCTGAGTCAAGTAAAACACTTTCGTGACGTATTATGTATACTATTTTTTCTGAAATCGTTCATATTTATATTTTATCAATATAATTAATAATAAATATTTCAAAATGTTTAATTTTTTGGTAAGAATCATATTGGCAGCAAACTACATATCCAAGGTGATAACAAAAGATGTTGAAAACAATATCTTATGTGAAAAATCTATTGAATATATTTGTGTCAAAAGTAATATTGTTGACAGAGAAGATTTCTTTATAATGTTGGAAAATATAGATGAAAATGAGTATGAGGCGGTATTTTCAAGTACTGCTCCTGAAATCTTAAATCAAGCAACTGCGGCTGTTGAAAATTTATTACCGAGCAAGTCCAAAGACCGATATTTATTTATTTAATTTACAACCACTCTACAGGATACAAACTATCCCAATAACAGAGGGTCGGAGATACAAAATATTAAATTTACAAGTAGAACAATTATAAGACAGGGTTTTACAGAACTGTGTATAAAAAAAATACATTTTGAAAACAAAAGCATCAACAGAAATTTAAATAGTTAAAAAAAATCTATATAGAACAAATTTAAGTTGATTATATGACTGACTAAAAATATCAAGATCTATTTCACATTCGCAGTTATTAAAGATGAGACATAATCGTCTAATAGGGGCTCAAAGTTCATAGTTGGTTTTCATAAAAGTGCTATTAAAAGTAACATTATGTTTACAAGATCTGGAGGGTCTAGGAACATTAATTAATATGATAAAGAGTATGAAATTTTCATGGATTGGAAAAAGCAAAATAATTTGTCAGCAAATGTGCTACTTGCTTATTTTATATACTGAATCTCCAATAAATTTAGCTTCAAATTCGCCAGTGTCATACATACATTTTAATAATTTAAGCAATTGTCTATTTAGTATTAATATTATTGATAAAAATAAATAAAAATCTTATTAAATTTTTTAGTTATTTAGTTTATTTATATGAGTCAGGTAAAGTACTTTCCTGGCGAGTCAGGAAATGCGTCAGGAAAGTAGGCATTTTCTTGACGATTTCAGAAAAACTATATTAATTAACCATTTATAACACAAGTGATTCTGCGTTATAGATATGAAAATGTTTGCTAAATTGAAACGTAACTGATTCAGGAGTCAAAGGCAAATTAATCTTTATCTAGAGCTAGAGAAGGCTACCTTTCCGTTCCCTGATCCAAACAGAGAATAGAGAATGAAATCCTGAAGTTAGCATCAGAACTAAATCGTGGAATAGAGATTAATGATGAAAGAGTAGAGCACGGTCATTTATAGTAATATCTTCATATGAATCCGTAATGAAATTGTTATTATAACGACTAATTGAAATGCTTTCAGTTTGATTAAATATTTCCTAAGTTGGCCTGGCTGACGGAATATCCTGTATCGTTGTCAGAGAGTTTAATTTTCTTGTTTTCTTTTAATCCGTCTTCTTTTATGCGACATCTAGCCATGTAATTTCTGATTCTGCCTTGTTACTTCAAGTAATTAGCTGTCATCCTGATACATTATTTCCTTTCTAGTATTTTAGTTTTTCTTTTGCAAAACCATTTATCACTCTACATCTGGACTTACGACGTATTATTGCTCCTTCCTTTGAATGATAAATATTTCAACCTGTTTCAAACGACCGGAGGAATTACATTTTATATCAAACGAGCTTTTACGGTATATTATTTTTCTGTATTTCATTTATTAAATTACGTATTCAAAGATGCTTTGCAAATCGATAATATAAAGCGGCGTATCTTCACAGCACTCCTGTCAGATTTTAAAAATATTTTTACTGTAAAATTATTAAATTGCAATCGCAATAACTTGTATAATGTGGGAGAAAAATGTATTATTTACTCCCGCAAGTAAAGTGTAGCTGAGGGCAGTAAACACACATAAGGCTGGAAATAACACTTTACTCCATAGGTACACATATGATTTTTTAATACTATTCTTTCATGTCATTTAAATAAAAATATAAAAAAATAACTTCAATACATAAATAAATATTTAAGGTTGAGCCGATAGTTACTATGAAATCAATCACAAGTAAGGGAGGAAAACAGTTATTTTCTTCCTTTGAGATGAAAATTGGTACCTTCCTTCTTAAGGAGAGAATAGTCAATTTTCGACCCGCACATGAGGGAAGTAAAACATACTTTCCAGTAGTCGTAGAAAAAATTGTTATTTGTATATTGAATGAAATAAATTAAACATTTCTTCCCGAAAGTACTGTTTCATTTCACTACTCTATCAGATAATAAAATTTTCATAAATAAATTAAAAATTTAGATAAGATTTAATATTATTTTAACAGATGTCAGTTGGACGTCATTTAAGTCAAATCATACTATTATTTTCGAGTTGCCATGAATATAGGGAAGAAAATAGGATATTGTAATACTAGTGAGGAAAGAAGTTAATTGCAAAACGAGTACGAAAGTTGCAGCAAAATTGATAATTATTTTATATAAATTAAAGGAGTTTTATTTGCAAGTGCACATCACGTTTCCTCGGTCACCATGTCAAATGATATTTCCCTCACTTAATTTAGTTGTGATAATAACCGTTTCCCTCGCCAGTGAGGAAAGTTATTTATTTTCATCACTAGTGAGGGGAACGGCTAATATCAAAACTAAATTGAGTGAAAGAAATGTCATTTTCACAAGTAATTTTGAAACACTGTTATTATCCTTCCTAAGTATGAAAAGTATCACTTTCATCTCTTAATTAAAGGAAGAAAATTTTACTTTCTCATAGGGTCATAAAAATAATTTTGCACATATTTTTTATTTTAAAGATTAAAAGTCTGTACTGCTTCTACATAGGTAGGAAAAATAAAACATTCACTTCCTAAATTTTTGTCATAATCATTCGGTAATTTTAACTAATTTATTTTAGAAAATTTGCCGCGAAATATGAAATTGAGACAAAACCATTCTTGGTAAAACAGAATAAGAATTCTTTTCCAGGATATTTAATCATAACAAAATAGAAAACCTTTAGAATTAAGAAAAAAAAAAGTATCCGTCATAAAGATTCCCAACAAATTTGATAATTTTAATGAGCAATCCCACGATTTACCACTCACTAACAAACCCAAATTTCATTGTTAACGATTCATATCCACATGACAACAATCTAAAGCATCTGAAAACACATTCTTACCTACATTACGTACAGATACAAGATAGTAAAATTTTAATTATTTACTATGCACGACTCTCGTAATTCAGAACGTTTCATTGCTAATTAGCGATGACGTGCGCAATGAACGATAGAGCGACTGGGAATCGGGCTAGGACCACTAAGTGGCTGCTAATTAGTAGCGGGTAATCAGCAGAGGAACTCTGCGATCTAACATTGTAAAAAATCTGATGTGGACACCACATGACTTCCTTGTACGCGTATTAAACTATAGATATTTTTTAATTGCACATATTTGACATTAAATCTTTTATTTTTTGTTCTAATCCATAGCAAACTTAATTTTTTTTTTAAATAAAAAAATATATAATATTTAAATTTAGATATCTCGTTTATGCAAAAAACTAATTTAAAAATTCTTAATGAGCTAGACGCAGAATTTAATTCTCTAAAACTTTTATTTGCAGCATTTATTTCTAAAATTAAAATAATACCATTTTCTTCCAGGAAAACTGATAGCAGCTTCATGTAATGTACCACTTCCGGTTAGTCTATTTGAACCAAAATCTATTATGTTATTTCTATTGATATAGTAGTCTTATACAGGGTGTTTCAGGACTAGTGTAACAAACTTTAACAGCTTATTCCTGAGGTTATTTTCAGCAAAAAATGTCATATAAACATAGGTCCTATTCCTTCTAGTTACCAAAATACAAGAGGTTGAAGTTCTATAAATAACACGACATTTTCAAATTTTTTTAATCAATATACTTTCGGAAAACAAGAGTTTTATTGAAAAGTCATACCTTATTTGTCTTAATTAAAAATTGTTGTACTTTTGATTGTATTATTGTTTCATAATGGATGGTTATAGTACTGCTGAATAAGCAGATATGATTTTTATTTATGGATTATGTAATGGTAATGCCCGTTATGCGTCCAGAGAATACCAAGACAGATATCCAAATAGAAGCCAACTTTCCCATCCCCTATTTGCTCGCATTTTTGTTTTCCGAAAGTATCTTGATTACAAAAATTTGAAAATTTCGTGTTATTTATAGAACTTCCAACCTCTTGTATTTTGGTAACTAGAAGGAACAGGACCTATGTTCATATGACATTTTTGGCTCAAAATGACCTCAGGAATAAGCTGTTAAAGTTTGTTACACTAGTCCTGAAACACCCTGTATACCAAATTTGGAAAGTTTTAAATTATATTTGAGTATAGTTTTTCATGAAAATCTATTATAGGCTTCAAGTAAAGTACCACTTCCGGTAGTTGTATAATTATTATTATTATTATTATTATTATTACAATACACTGTCCAGACAGGCGAACCCAATTAATTTATTTTTTTTACATACGTACGTACAGACGGTATGACGAAATTAGTCAAAATGGATTCAGGGAGGGCCAAAATACCTATTTCCCTTGAAATCTGAGAACCGAAAATTTTCGCGATTACAATACTTCCTTTACTTCGTACAATGAAGTAAAAAAGTATCATCGTTCCCTTCTGCTCAAGAAATGAAATGGTATCTTTTGGAAGAAATATGAAATAACTATTAAGTAATTATATAAAATATATCATCACGCCTTTTACCCATTGCTGCGGTTACCAATCGTCAAATCACGACCCCGAAGATGTTAGTGGAGGGGAAGTCACAGGGGTAGATTTAAATTGGTGAAAATTGTTTGTCGCCTGTGGGGATCGATATAAGCAGGGCCGTCTTAAGCATCTCCTGGGCCCTAGGCAATATAATATTTAGGGCCCCAAAACATATCGGAGTGTCAGTGTCACATTATAATTATTGTATTATTTTGCATTTGTGTTACCAGCTGCCATCACTCAATAGAATTCATATCAAATGTAGTTATTATTAAAAATATTTTGGTCAGAAAATGACTTAAAACTTAAAATGTGTATATATTTTTTCTAATAATAAAATATCAAAATAAACACTTGTCTAAGTCTCACAAAATTCAGCCTCCAAGTCACCTTATGAGGGCATCGTCAGAGGCTGGCCAGCACAGTTGGGAACCATAGACGCGCTTCGCTCTTATTAGAGCTCATCAGTATGGTATAACCTACTTCTTCACCTAGAACAAAGTTCACGTGAAGAAGCTGGTGACGAAGGACTGTGCCAGCAGAGAATAAGATCTCTAAAGAACGGTAAGATGACATGAGAAGTTCTATCGAACCAGTAATGCCATCTACCGAAAAAAGCAACAGCTACGAAACAGCAATTTAAATAAAAAACAACAAAGACAAAATTAATTTATAGACAATTAATTTTGCCTTTGTTGTTTTTTATTTATATTTTTTCTATTTTTATCATTTTAGTAGAACGATTCCGGCAAACCCCCCCCCCCCCCCCCCCCGAGTAACGAGCCCCCAGCACTTGCCTAGTTTGCCTAGGCGAATGGATATAAGATATAAGTTTTCTTTATTTTGTGTATATTAAAGAAAAAATAATGATGCATATAATATTTACGACTTACAGACAAAATAAATAAGTGTAGAATAAAGTGTAAAATATGATGAGTAAAAAAGCATCGCAGCAATCAGACGTAATTACAATTCTATCAGTTGGTAATGTGGAGGAATCCACGCTTACATGAATTTAACTGAAAATAATTACAGTGGAATACAAGCCGATGAACAGTAAAAACGCATTTTATGTTTTAATTCACTGCAATGATTGCAACTCGTAAAAATATTTAAACACAAATTGTGCGCGAACAAAACAGCATGAAAATTTTAATAGCCTCGGAATTTTTGTCAATTAACCAACCGGAACAATCTCATCGCAGTTTTATTTATTTTTAAAATGTCTTGCGCTTGGTTCTTGCATCGGAGATGATTGCGTGTGGAATGTGAATTTGTGCGACATAGAAAACTATTTATTTGCGATCTTGACATTCTTAGAAAATCACTCTGTTTCGCTCCCGTTATTCAACTTGTTTCGTATTTTTGCCGCCTGGAATTGAATTCGAGGAATTCAAGAGAAAAGAATAATATTCTCCTTGTTTATTTTACTTTTTTCCTGTACTTCCAATCAAATCATATTAAATGTTATTACTTTTAAAATCATTTCAATTTTCTACCTCTCTTACGCTTCTGAGTTTCTTTCTATTTCACTCTAAATTAAATTATTTTCTTTATATTATTCCCTTTGATATTTGCCCGGAGTTAATATCATCAATTACTATTATATTTAAATATCTTAGATAGTAATATTGTAGTTACGATTAAAATATAGTCTATAATAAAAAAAAAATGTGAGTGGAGGAAGAGTCACAGAAGTAGTTTTAATGTGATGAAAAGTGTTTGTCGTTTGTGGAAATTGAACCAGGATTCTCAAATCCACAGGCCGATTTGATACCACTGAACTACCCTGTTCTGTAAATGTTGATTTTATTTCAATTTTCGATTAGAATTTCTATATAAAATTATTGTTTTCAAATTTATTAAAAAAACTATTAACTTAAAAAAAATATAAAATATTTATTTATTTATCAAGGGAAGAAAACGAAGATGTCGTTTCATTTTCCGAGTCGAATTTGTTCTCTTGATAGATGTCTCTAACGTCAAATCATGCCATAGCCAACTTCAATTGCGCTAACGCTTATTATGGCCGTTTCATTCCATCGTTTTGTCATACAAAAATTGTTACAAACATAACCTTAAAATGTTTGAAAATTAAAGTAAAACAACCTTAAAATATTAAAAGTTTTTGTGATTGGGTATACATTCAATATTATTAAGGCGCTAGTTGTCGTGTCTGTTCTATAACTTTAATGATATATGAAACGGCCATAATAAGCGTAGCACAATACAATAGAGTTGTCAATAATCATACAATTGTTTTTCAGTTGCCATGAATATAACTTTACTTTACTTTCCTAGTAAGAAAAATTCACTTTTTCCTTAGTAATGAAAAATATTACTTTATTCTCTGTATTGAAGACAGAAAATATTACTTTCTGACAAGGTTTTAAATACATACATACATAACATCACGCTATATCCCATTAAATGGGGTAGCACGAACCCGTCAACATTCTCATCCTGACACACGATACTCGATTCGACCATATTAACTAGAGATGGGCGAATATCATCCGCGAATAGTCGAATGCCGCGAATATTGACATAATTCGATATTCGAGATTTTCGAATATTAACGTCAGTATAGCGAACATTCGAATACCTCGAATATCGCGCCATATGTTGATCTCAATTTTTGACTATTTTTTCCTTTATCATTTGTACATAAACTTAAAGCTATTACAATACTTTGAAGTTATTAATAACAAAGATATTTTGTTTCAAAACCATGAAGACGTACCATATTTCAAATTTGTTTTCAACAACATCAGCCCGTACGTTTCACCTTAAATTTTCGTCTTTTCTTTTTTGTTTTAATTTTATTTTATCTTAACAATTTCATTCAAATAATGAAAAGGACATAATTAAATAATTATTATTAATGAATAAATTAACTTTTAGGAGTATTCGAATATTCGAGTACTTCGAATATTCGAGATCTAATTAATATTCGTATTCGATATTCGAATTCGAGATATTTGATATTCGCCCATCTCTAATATTAACACTTCCTCCATAGAAACTCTTTCTTTTCTCACAACCCAAATCCATCAACACGCAACAAACATTCATCCATTCGCTCCTGTACACCAGTTTCGTAAATCTTCACTTACGCTTTTAAATACACAAACATAAAATCTTGAATCAAAATGTCTACCATAAACTTCACTTTCTAAACTGTTATCATCCAGCTGTATCTAAATATAAAAGTCATAAGTAGTAAATTTCGTGACCGCCTTTCTGGACTTATTTATTCTTCCTTCTAGCACCCGGAGTGTGACTGTCAGCATGGCACCTGTGGGCCCCACTGCGAGCGATGCTGTCCGCTGATGAACCAACAAGCTTGGGGTGCAGGCAGTGCACGCGACGCCCGTGTCTGCGAGCCCTGCCAGTGCCATGGACACGCTACTGCTTGCGTCTACGACGAGCAGGTCGAAACCAAAGGGTTGAGTCTTGATACGCAGGGGCAACGCAGAGGTGGGGGCGTTTGTGTTAATTGCACGGTAAGTACGAACAAATTTGTATTTGTTAGTAAAAGCTGGTATTTAAATCTCCTAACATACTCTAAAACAGGGTTCGAAGATATATATCGATCGATATATATCATGATATTTATTTTGATATATATCGTCATATTTTTGCAATGATATATATCCATTATATAAAAATATCAAATAGTTTTTGAGATATAGCCTCAAATTTGCTTATAAGTCAATTCGGACTCGGGGAATTTAACACCGTTGAGCGCATTTCCATATCATGTTTAGTTTTTGTGATATAGCCTCCGGAAAATTGAAATTTTTCGAATTTTTCAGTTTTTCTACTTTTACGAGGCTATATCTCGAAAACTAAATGTGATATGAAAACGCGGTCAACGGCATTAATTTTCTCGTGCTTCAGTTAACTTATAAACATAGTTTCAGCGATTTTTATTTTTTTTCAATTTTCCGCCAAAAAAATCGCAAAAAGCGGTTTTTTAACATTTTCTCGAAAACCAGAAGTCATATGCATTTGAAGATTGCACCACTGGATTCAGTGGGTCAAAATACATAAGTATGTAAATTTTCGTTTTAATAATCCTACGATTAAGGATTTTTGGGAAAATTGAATTAAAATCTGAAAAAACCAAAGGGGTACCCCTTAGGAAATAATTAAAAATATTAAATTGCTTAAAATTGTATGAAAATTTGCTTATAAGTCAATTCGGATACGGGGAATTCAACGCCGTTGAGCGCATTTCCATATCTTGTTTAGTTTTTGAGATATAGCCTCCAGAAAATTGAAATTTTTCGAATTTTTCAGTTTTTCTACTTTTACGAGGCTATATCTCGAAAACTAAATGTGATATGAAAACGCGGTCAACGGCATTAATTGTCTCGTGCTTCAGTTAACTTATAAACATAGTTTCAGCGATTTTTATTTTTTTTTAATTTTCCGCCAAAAAATCGCAAAAAGCGGTTTTTTAACATTTTCTCGAAAACCAGAAGTCATTTGCATTTGAAGATTGCACCACTGGATTCAGTGGGTCAAAATACATATGTATGTAAATTTTCGTTTTAATAATCCTACGATTAAGGATTTTTGGGAAAATTGAATTAAAATCTGAAAAAACCAAAGGGGTCCCTTAGGAAATAATTAAAAATATTAAATTGCTTAAAATTGTATGAAAAACTCATTGATAGTTACACTTTTCCACCATATTAAAGGATTTGTATTTCTAAAATGAGTACCAAATAAAAATTTTGGAAATGGTTCAGACTTTGCCGTTAATGACATCACAAATGACACACAATTTGGATTTATGTCGTTGATGTGAAGTTAGTCAAAAGCTAGTAAAGTATGAATTATCTTTAGAATATAATTTTAACAGAATTAATGAAAGTAATAATGGGAGGTATACTGTATTTATTATAGACTATTTGATATTTTTATATAATGGATATATATATATATATATATCTTCGAACCCTGTTTATAAGTTAACTGAAGCACGAGAAAATTAATGCCGTTGAGCGCGTTTTCATATCACATTTAGTTTTTGAGATATAGCCTCCGGAAAAGTGAAATTTTTCGAATTTTTCAGTTTTTCTACTTTTCCGAGGCTATATCTCAAAAACTAAATGTGATATGAAAACGCGCTCAACGGCATTAATTTTCTCGTGCTTCAGTTAACTTATAAACAGGGTTCGAAGATATATATATATATATATCCATTATATAAAAATATCAAATAGTCTATAATAAATACAGTATACCTCCCATTATTACTTTCATTAATTCTGTTAAAATTATATTCTAAAGATAATTCATACTTTACTAGCTTTTGACTAACTTCACATCAACGACATAAATCCAAATTGTGTGTCATTTGTGATGTCATTAACGGCAAAGTCTGAACCATTTCCAAAATTTTTATTTGGTACTCATTTTAGAAATACAAATCCTTTAATATGGTGGAAAAGTGTAACTATCAATGAGTCAGAGTGGCCAAATAAAAGTACATTTATTGAACTATGTGAACACTGCTGTAGCAGCCACAGCAGGGCTGGAACGATATTTCTCCACTTTTGGCATTGTCCAATCTCAATTACGTAATCGTCTCGGTAACGCCAAAGCCGGTAAATTAGTTTTTATGTTTAAATATTTAAACCAAAAAGAAACTACAAAAAAAAACTAATTTAGATTGGATTTGGCCAAGTGAGTCTCTATCTGCAACGCTATGTTCAGGAAGTTCATCAGAAGATGATGATTTGCCCCTATCTAGGATATAGGATTATTTAAATATTCTTACTATTCTTAGTACTATATAATATTTGTGTATCCATTCAACGTATATTTACTTTTTTTCATTACCTATGTTAATTTTTTATTTAGGAGTAATAATTTATTTTGTATTTCCTATTATGATAATAAATGTGTACAAAAACTAAAATTAAAAAATAAATATCCAAAAAGTGATATTTATCTGATATATATCCTATACTATATCAGATATTTTGATATTTATTATAAATATCATGATATTTACGAACCCTGCTCTAAAATAATAATTTGTCAAACAAATAAAATTTCGCATCAAAATCATTTATTATTATTTTTTATATACTATTCTTTGTTTATTAGAAAATTTGTGAAAAGAAAATATGAGTTGTTTAATTTAACGGCTCTAAAAATGGACTGTAACAAGGTTTCAAAAAAGGGTAAGAAACATTGAGTATGTATGCATTTTAATGTTCTGATTTTTATTTAAAAAAAGTCCACAAAATTAAGAGCATAGTTCTTGAAGTGTACATTTTTAGTGCCACTGACCGAAACGATTTTTAATAAAAATAATATTAAAAAATATATATACTCGCTTCCTACCCATTACTGGGTGAACCATACATTTGACAGGAGTTCAAAGATTCTAGGTTCATATCCTGGAGGTATCCCAATTCTTTCTCTATATATAATGGGGTATGTGGTTCAGTGGTATCGAGTCGGCCTGTGGATCTGAGAACCCGTATTTGATTCCCACAGCCGACAAACAATTTTCACCAAATTAAATCTACCTCTTTGGTTCTCTCTCCATTAACGTTTTTGGGGGCCGTGATATGACGGCCTGTAACTGCACTTCACGTGAAGAAATATATTACTTACTGAGATCTGCTACGGCAGAGTGCCACTAACCAGGCCCGACGAGAGAGGGGGGTAAAATACCCAGGGCCCGTGGAATTCAAAGATCCCGGATGTGATGCTATTTTATAAATTGCTTTTAATTTTCTACTATTTCACCAATTTTTTATATTCTTTACTAAAACATGTATAACGAAATGTCTGATACACGTTTTCAACAATTTATTACATTGTATAAAGTACTAAATGACGAAATGCTTGATCAAGGGCCCCAGTTGCAAATTTTAAATAAATTTATACACTATTCAAAAGTACATTATTACATTGTTGCATTTTAGTTTGTTATATGACTACATTGTATACAACACACATAGGCAAAGGCTCTATACATTTGTGCGTAGTGCTGTTTTGGTATCCCCTGC
This sequence comes from Pterostichus niger, assembly GCA_947425015.1. Classification (NCBI taxonomy): domain Eukaryota; kingdom Metazoa; phylum Arthropoda; class Insecta; order Coleoptera; family Carabidae; genus Pterostichus; species Pterostichus niger. The sequence continues at coordinate 5,655,877 of OX380339.1, forward strand.
ATTTATCGAATATGCAACTAGATATTAGATAGTCATACAGTGAGTATACAATACACATCGCTGCACCAATTAACTCAGAATTTTGTATTTAATTTTATTTATATTGTTATAACTTTATTTAGATATTAATAATTCTTATTGTTGCCATACATATACAGGGTGTTTCAGGACTAGTGTAACAAAGTTTAACAGCATATTCCTAAGGTCATTTTGAGCCAAAAATGTCATATGAACATAGGTCCTATTCCTTCTAGTTACCAAAATACAAGAGGTTGCAGTTGAAGACGAAATTTTCAAATTTTTGTAATCAAGATACTTTCGAAAACAAGAGTTTTATTGAAAAGTCATATCCTATTTGTCTTAATTAATTTTATTTATTAATATTAACGAATACGATTTAGAGAACAAAACATAAAATGACACAATTAAATAGACACAGAACAACACAACCAAACATGGAATAGGTTAACACAATATGAAATAAGATAACAAATTTAAAAAAAATTACAGCAAGTGTACAAAATGAGCGCCTTGAATTCGTATGCATGTTAATATTAATAAATAAAATTAATGAAGACAAATAAGGTATGACTTTTCAATAAAACTCTTGTTTTCCGAAAGTATATTGATTAAAAAAAATTGAAAATGTCGTGTTTTTTATAGAAATTCAACCTCTTGTATTTTGGTAACTAGAAGGAATAGGACCTATGTTCATATGACATTTTTGGCTCAAAATGACCTCAGGAATAAGCTGTTAAAGTTTGTTACACTAGCCCTGAAACACCCTGTATTTATAAATATATTTTTTTTTGTATCTTATATTTAATTAATAAATATTCAAAGTTAAAGGGGACCCGAATTTTTTTCCCGGGGCCCGCTTTTCCTCTCGGCGCCCCTGCCACTAACAAGACAAGGCGTGAAGATATATTTATGTATTATATTTGTTGCTATCTAATTGTGTATTTTCCAGCACTTTACAACAGGCATCAACTGTGATCGCTGCGCCGCCGGTTACTACCGCCCAGCCGACACTCCCCCAGAAGCTGCAGAACCTTGTCTACCCTGCAGCTGCGATGCTCAGGGTTCGATTGAGTGCCGAGAGGACGGCAGCTGTGTTTGTAAAGCCGGGTTCGCGGGCCTACGTTGTGACCGCTGTGCTCCAGGATATGCGGGTTTTCCGTCTTGTACTGCGTGTCAGTGTGATCAACGCGGAACGATATTAGTCGGAGATTGCGAAAAGGATTGTTTGTGCAAAGTACGAAAGAAAGACATTACATTTATTTGTTACTGTAGTTAGTTAAAGTAGGACATTTCTTTCTGTGTTCCTTCGTTATAAAACAGCTGATGGAGGAATAGCACTTTCTTATTTTAGTCCAATTTTTAAAAGTTAATCCAAAAACCAAATGGTCACAAGTTTGTTTTAACGTTTTTGAGACTATAGCTTGGCTAAATTTGATTAAACAAAAATTCAGGAATAGCTACAATTCCTTTTGAGAATTTTGTTGAGAATTCACCACACGTCACTGTCAACCAATAGGATCATGAATTTGTTTGAAAATGAACCAATGAAATGTACATTTCGTCGGAAATTCATCACTAGTGAAATTGATATCGGAAATACCACTGGTAATAATATCCTTGGTTACGAATGAAATAAATGATATTTTCAATATTTTCATAAACGTCAATTCTACATTTGTTCAGTGTACATTTCATATTCAAAATTTTCATCACTGTAATACCTAATTAATAATGTGCAAATAAATACCTAACTATTCTTGTTAATTAACTCTTGTTTGGTAAATTCTCAAGCCGAATACAACTCGTAGTATGAAAATTGACAGATAATATTTTGACATAAATATACATTCGTTGTTATGGAAATGGAAACATAACGAGTGCGAAGCACGAGTTGTGTTTCCTATTTCTACTCTATCAGAAAGTACAATTTTCAAAAATAAATTGAAAATTTAGATAATAGTAGTTTATAATATATTAAGGAAGTAAAGTTCGTCATTATTTGCCCAGGACAAAGATTGAGTCCTGAGGTTTAATTCCTGCCAGTTTATTAGTATTTATATTTCATTTATCAAATTTGTAAAATTATATTTCTACCACTTTATAATATAATATGCAACTAGTAATAATTTAATATTGATTTATTCATTGAAAATTTATAAATCCATTATTAATTTTAAAGATTTGATTACCCACTATTTATAATAAATATTAAATGATGAAACGAAACACTTTATCGGATAATAATAGCTACTAAACGCGAGTAATTATTGCCGTCAATTTTTCATGAATCAAATAACGTTGCAGCCCTTACAGGTAAATATTTTAACACGCAATTTAATACATTTAACAAACACAAACGTGTTTTTAAATAGCGCATATCAGTTCAAACAATTCGGCAAACAAATGAATAAAACACCAATTTACAAAACTGTTTGCTCTTCGCACATACACGTAGTGCAATAATTACAACTGAAATGAAATGTTAACGTAGGTATACGTATGTAGCAATGGTCGGATCGGAATATGTTGAAACTAGTGGGTTTATGGATTTATTTTCAATTTATTGCAAGCCTACAGCTATCACCAGTGACTGTAGTTGCAAGATATATCAGTGTTGTATTTGCCACAATTAGTTGCATTGTTATACAAATAAATAAGTTGCAGTGCGTATTGCTCTTATACGCCACGAAGAGAAACAAGAAACTATAATAATCCTTCATATTCTGTAATCCAATCATTATTTATGGGGTAGGTCGCTTAGTGGTATCTTGAGAACCCTGGTTCGATCCCACAGGCGACAAACAATTTTCACCAATTTAAATCTACCCCTGTGGCTCTCCCTTCACTAATATCTTTGGGGGGCGTGATTTGAAGGCTGGTAACCGCACTTCACGCGAAGAAATATATTACTTACGAAATCTGTTTCGGCAGAGTGCCACACCCAGTAATGGGTAAAAGGCGTGATGATATATTTATTTATTTGTTACTCATTAATAACAACCCTTATTTTTCACGGTTTCGCTATAGATTATCACCGTTTCAGCAAATGAATTTATTATGTTATTTCTATTTTATTTTATTTATTCAATGATTAACAAATAAAATTAGCAATAATTCTGAAAGTTTTTGATGAAGTTGCAATAGTTATTTATGTATTAAGAGCGTAAACTGATTCTTTGTTACTCCAGCACAGTAATAACAGAGCGAGCCGAAGGCGAGAGCTGCAATAGTGCAAGAAGAACAAAGACACTTTACGCTCGTGGTACATACATAATTTTTTCTACGATTGCATCTTAAAATTATTAAAAAACTTATATGTACTGAAAATAAATTTGTTCTGTTACCTGTCAATATGTCAAGTTTCTGTTTTGTTTGTATCCCTAGTAACTATTAAAATAAGCGCGCGTTTAATATCTTTTTCGCGTGTTGCCATTGGAAACGCACGCATTTAACATCGCGCAAAATAGTTATTTGTGTATTAAGAGCGTAAAGTGATTCTTTGTTACTCGAACACGGTTCGGCTCGCGCTGCAATAGTGTAAGAGGAATAAAGACACTTTATGCTCGTGATACACACATAATTTTTTCTACGATTGCATTTTAAAATTATTAAAAAACGTATACGTATACGTCAATATGACAAGTTTCTGTTTTGTTTGTATTCCTGGTAACGCGCATTTTTAATCTTTTTCGCGCGTTGCCATTGGAAACGCGCGTATTTAACGTCTTTTTCGCGCGTTGCCATTGGAGACGCGCAAAAAAGATATTTATCGATTGTTCAACAGAAAACGTCAACTTTTCATAGCAATCGTAGAAAAAATAGTTATTTGTATATCAAGGGAAGAAAATGAGACATTTCTTCTCCAAAAATACCGGTTTATTTCCCGAGCTGAAGGATGGAAGAATGACACTTTCTTCACGGGGTACATATTCTATGAGTTTATTTTAATCATTGAATTGCGCCAATATTTATTATGACCATCTTATTTTATCGCTTTGCCATATATAATTTTATTTAACATATTAGCAAAGTTTAAAGCTTTGATTTCTAGTTGAGAAATTAGTGGTGAACTATCCGATGCGTATAAGAAAGTGTGATGAAGTTTTCCTGCTGCATAAATAGCTCTGATTGCGCTGTTTGTGGGCGCAGAGCCGCAAAACTTACAATAATATAAAATAATGACGCCAAACATACAAAACAGAATTTTGTTTCTTGTTTAGGCAAACGTAGAAGGAGAACGCTGTGACATATGCAAAGAAGGACATTTTGCACTTCGCGCTGACAACATAGAAGGCTGCTCAACTTGCTACTGTTCAGGGGCTACCAATGTTTGTGAACCTGCCTTCATTATCCGCGAAATGGTAAAACACAATAATTACTTTATTTTTACATTACATTCATAATTACTTGTAGAACTAGTAACATATTTTCATTAATTTGAAAATTGATGCATTATGGTGAAGGTGGAATTATCACTCAAATAAGTGGAAAAAAATGCGGAAATTGGTCATTTTCTGCAATTAAATGTCAACAGAATGACATTATTATTTTCGGTTATAATTAGAGATGGGCGAATATCATCCGCGAATAATCGAATGCCACGAATATTGACATTATTCGATATTCGAGATTTTCGAATATTAACGTCAGTATAGCGAACATTCGAATACCTCGAATATCGCGCCATATGTTGACTATGTTTTTCTTTATCATTTGTACATAAACTTAAAGCTATTATAATACTTTGAAGTTATTAATAACAAAGATATTTTGTTTCAAAACCATGAAGACGTACCATAATTTCAAATTTGTTTTCGACAACATCAGCCCGTACGTTTCACCTTAAATTTTCGTCTTTTCTTTTTTGTTTGTTTCATTCAAATAATGAAAAGGACATAATTAAATAATTATTATTAATAAATAAATTAACTTTTAGGAGTATTCGAATATTCGAGTCCCTTGAATATTCGAGATCTGATTAATATTCGTATTCGATATTCGAATTCGAGAAATTTGATGTTCGCCCATCTCTAGTTATAATAGATGCAAAAAATGACAGTGAGATAATCTACAACAACCTTTGATATTATTTGAGAAAGTAAAAAGATCTAAAAATTTATTATTTTTTTCAACATTACTTGTGAAAATTACATTTTCCTCACTCAACTTAGTAACCGTTTCCGTCACTAGTGAGGGAAACAGTTACTCTCACAACTAAATTAAGTGAGGGAAATGTCATTTGACATGTGACTAAAGAAACGTAATGTGCATTTGCAAATATAACGCCTTTGATTTATATAAAATAATTATTAAATTTCTTGTATCGCAAACGTAAAATAGTTATTTGTGTATTAAAAGCGTAAAGTGGTAATTGCAGCGCGAGCCGAAGGCGAGAGCTGCAATAGTGCAAGAGGAACAAAGACACTTTACGCTCGTGATGCACACATATTTTTTTCTACGATTGCATCTTTAAATTATTGAAAAACGTATACGTACTGAAAATGAATAACTATTGAAATAATCTTTTTCGCATTTAACGTCTTTTTCGCGCGTTGCCATTAGAGACGCACAAAAAAGATATTTTTCGATTGTTCCACAGAAAGCGTCAACTTTACGATGACAAATGAGAGCGTAATTGTCAACTTTTCATAGCAATCGTAGAAAAATGTAATTTTCATGTTTAATGTTGAAAAAAAATAGTATGTAACACACGTGGGAAAGGGCCATTGCAAAACTCCTACTATTGAAACACTCGCTATTTCTCATGCTCCAACTTTCGTACTAGTTTTGCAATTAAACCCTTTCCTCACTAGTATTACAATATACTATTTTTGTAGTGTAAAATGCTAAATTATCATAGGAAGAAAAATATGTAATAAACGTGTTGAAAGGCAATTGGAAAACTTGTGCAACATGAGCGCAATGATACCCTTTCAACACTTGTATTACAATATACTATTGCATATTAATATTAAATTGATTTTACGGTGATATAAATTCGAAAACCACAAGTTAAATAATATAGGATTTATTAGCCCATTATTCCTAATTCTAAAATCATTAGTTCGCCCAAAAAAGTCTGGTTGTTTTAATGGAAACACCATGTATAAATAAAAATAGTGAAAAAAGTACAATTAAACAAACAAAAAAATGCAGCATTTACTTTTTTCACAATTTGTAAAATAATAAAAAATGTGTTTTTCGTTAAAAAAAGATGACTTTTGATAACAATATACTAAACAATCAATTTCATTGTATAAATTATTTAAAAAAATATATCACTTACCAAGATCTGCTTAGGCAGAGTGCCACACCCAGTAATGGATAAAAGGCGTGATGATATATTTATTTATTTATTTATAAATTATTTTTACTCTATTATATATTCCTAATTTATGTTTCAGGTTGAAACTCTTCAGGAGTGGTTAGTGAGCGATATTACCGGTTCGCAAACGGTAAAACCAACCCTGGACACCGACACAAACTGGTTATCAATTGGTAACTACGAATTACCTGGCATCGAAGCTTACTACTGGTTAGCACCAAAACCATATACTGGAAACCAACTTCAAAGCTATGGTTCCATGATGGTTTTCCACATACACTGGGTGGTTATGCGTGGTGACACCAGCGGCAAACCAACAACCGGACCAAACCTAATTCTAGTCGGCAAAAATGGATTACGCATCGCATACGATGACACTACATACACCGTAACTAACACTACAGTTAAAATAGCGTTAAAAGAGGATAAATGGTATCATATTCCATTTGGGGTAAGAGACATAGTAACCAGGTTACGTAGAACAGAGTACCGGGGTGACCCGGTTACCAGGTTCCAGTTCATGAGCATTTTAACCGATGTGGAGCATGTTCTGCTGCGGGCGAAGTTTCATACCGATCAAATCGAGGGGAGTTTGCAACAGGCGGTGATTGTTGGAGACGGGGTGGGGACGGAGGTGGAGAAGTGTGCCTGCCCCACAGGGTACACGGGGTTGTCTTGTGAAACTTGTGATTATGGATATGTGCAAGTTATGATGAATACCACTGCGCATGTTGAACAAGGGGTGCGTATATTTTGTTATTGTTTTATTTATTGTTGTGGCTATTACATATTTAGTTTCAATTATGATTGTAATGCAGAAAAATTATACCTTTGAACGATTTTAATTAATAAAGTTATTTTGCAGAGAAGCATTCGGATAACACAGGAATTTGAAACCAATACTTTTTGAGTTCTGTTTCAGTATTTCTCTGTGTATCCCTCCTAAATTTGCAATTTTACCAAATACCTTATTCAAATAATAATAAAATATTATTTATTTTACAAAAATATAGAAATTTAATTTAAATAATTTATAATCAATACGAGGAGTGTAATTTGATTCATGATGCAAAGTAGAAAATTAAAACGTACCTATCCTCAGAGCTACGCGTACCCCACTTTCAGAAACACTGGTTTATACGATTGAAACAACAAAATAGAAAGTACAAATTTTAATTTTACCGAACTTCAATTAAGAAAACAGGAAATTTCTGCAATAAAGCTTTTAATCAGCATTTAAAAGTTCCCGGGTACAAATCCCAATTTGAACCAAATTGGGATTTGTACCCGGGAACTTAATAATTAGATTATATGGTTTGTTTTTAATTTATCCATAACCGTGAATCGACTATAAGTAAGATGTGTTATTTTGAAGCTTCTAAAATTTGAGCGGGTCTTAAGGGGTAAGGCCACTCTAGACAAGGAAAAAAAGGGTCATTTTCTAGATTTTTTTTAACGAAATCTAAACGTGCTGCTTAAGAACTGTTTTTGGATCTTCATTTAGTGCTCTTTAAACTTTATTTTAAAATTTTTTTTAAAGAAAATATTCAAAATTGTCGTCAGAAATTTAAAAAAATGGCGACTCCTCTCGCCGCGTAGGGCAAATCGGGCGAAAACATTCCGGGAACAGCAATGGACCTGGATCAAAAAGAGATATGTTTTCTTAATCTCTGATGTATACTCTAAAAAACTACAGGCTGGATTTTGAAAATTTTTATTTTTAACAAAATGGCGCACGTTTGAAAAAAAGTTCATTATTCGGGACTAAATTTCTGTATAACAACTACCATAAAAAACGAATGAAGCACTTTAAAAAAAAGCCTCCGTAGTTTTTGAGTATTTTATATCTAGAATAAGAAATAAAAAGATTCAGCACGATTCATCAATTAGTATTTCAGATTTCTTTTCGCCCGATTTTGAAAATATGATTTCGAGAAAAACGCGTTTAAAGTTTCGAGTCATATATATACATATATATACTAGTACTAATAGATATATGCTTTTTTTCCTCTGAAATACTTCCGCGCGGTATTTAAATTAATTGTCCCTTATTCCTAAGGGTTTAAACTATAATTTAAGCAAATAAACAAATATGCATTTTTTTTTAAATTTTAGAGTGGCCTTACCCCTTAAGCGATCCTGCACTACACAAAAGCTGTATTCCATTTGTCACTTGGTTCACTTAAATTAGACAACATGACAAGTGAATTAAACAAACGAACACACTACTTTAAGCTAATACCAAATCATCATCATCATCATCTGTGGCGCTACAGCCCAAATCGGGCCTGGGCCTACCGGACACACCGAGCCGCAGTTTTTACACTGCTGTACTGCCGGTTTTCCTAGTCGAATGCTACATTATTTAAGACGTATAAGTGACTAGCTTATAGCGCCCGAGTGTGATAAATACATGTAGCTGTATTTTATATTTTACGACAAATCACACATTGTCGACAGGCGGATTCGAACTGACAAACCTTGGCTCGGGTGACGTCACAGTATGTTAAGAAATGTGCCTTAACACGCTCGGCCACCGCGCCTGTAATTCCAAATTAACAAATGGAATTCCTCAAATGTAATCTTATCCGTTAATTTATATTACATCAGTATAAATTTCTTTCCAGATCTGCATCAAATGTCCATGCAACAACCACTCCCCCAGCTGTACAGCGTTCACATCGAACACGTGCACATGTGAGCACAACACCGTGGGTGAAATGTGCGAGCGCTGTGCACCAGGTTACTACGGGAACCCGCTAGCTGGGACGTCCAGCGATTGTCGTCCGTGCGCCTGTCCTCTCCTCGAGGAGTCGAACAACTTTAGTCCGAGCTGTCAGTTGGATAGTTCCGAGAACGGGGAAGCTTATGTTTGCACTCAGTGCCCGGTTGGGTACACTGGCGATCATTGCGAAATGTAAGTTAAAAATTATGACAAACAGGAAAAACCTAGTTTTATACAACTATGGTAAGAAGTAGGCTTTTCTGCATTTATTTCATTTAAGGAAAGTTGACATTTGCCTCATAGTATTACTTTTCCGAACATATTTTCCAGCGAATTTCAAAACAAAATAAAACTGTCAAAAATGATTTAAACTAGAGATGGGCGAATATCATCCGCGAATAGTCGAATGCCGCGAATATTGACATTATTCGATATTCGAGATTTTCGAATATTAACGTCAGTATAGCGAACATTCGAATACATCGAATATCGCGCCATATGTTGACCTCAATTTTTGACTATGTTTTTCTTTATCATTTGTACATAAATTTAAAGCTATTACAATACTTTGAAGTTATTAATAACAAAGATATTTTGATTCAAAACCATGAAGACGTACCATATTTCAAATTTGTTTTTCGCCAACATCAGCCCGTACGTTTCACCTTAAATTTGAAGTTTTCGTCTTTTTCTTTCTTGTTTGTTCTTTTTGCTTTAATTTAATTTTATCTTAACAATTTCATTCAAATAATGAAAAGGACATAATTAAATAATTATTAATAATAAATAAATTAACTTTTAGGAGTATTCGAATATTCGAGTACCTCGAATATTCGAAATCTGATTAATATTCGTATTCGATATTCGAATTCCAGAAATTTGATATTCGCCCATCTCTAATTTAAACATTCTTTTTATAAGACGAGTCTTTTGACATCGAAAAGTTATCGTATCCCGAGCAACAACTGTTTATTTTACGCCCCCGATTGTCTTCAACAGCAACAAGCGGAAAAAAAACATTCCCGCTTGTCCTCAATAGCAATAAAGAGAAATAGTTATTTGTGTATTAAGAGCGTAAAGTGATTCTTTGTTACTCGAACTCGCGCTGCAATAGTGTAAAAGGAACGAAGACACTTTACGCTCGTGATACACACATAATTTTTTCTACGATTGCATCTTAAAATTATTAAAAAACGTATGCGTACTGAAAATAAGTTCGTTCTGTCAACTGTCAATATGACAACTTCCTGTTTCGTTTGTATCCCTGGTAACTATTGAAATAAGCGCACATTTAATATCTCTTTCGCGTGTTGCCATTGGAAACGCGCATTTTACGTCTTTTTCGCTAGTTGCCATTGGAGACGCGCAAAATAGATATTTTTCGATTGTTCCACAGAAAACTTCAACTTTACGATAACAAATGAGAGCGTAATTGTCAACTTTTCATAGCAATCGTAGAAAAAGTAACATTTCCGTTTATTTCAAAATTATTTAAAATTCCTTTTCAAACGCTTTTACATGAATATTAGAGATGGGCGAATATCAAATATCTCGAATACGAATATTAATCAGATCTCGAATATTCGAAGTACTCGAATATTCGAATATTCCTAAAAGTTAATTTATTCATTAATAATAATTATTTAATTATGTCCTTTTCATTATTTGAATGAAATTGTTAAGATAAAATAAAATTAAAACAAAAAGTACAAACAAAAAAGAAAAGACGAAAATTTAAAGGTGAAACGTACGGGCTGATGTTGTCGAAAACAAATTTGAACTATGGTACGTCTTCATGGTTTTGAAACAAAATATCTTTGTTATTAATAACTTCAAAGTATTGTAATAGCTTTAAGTTTATGTACAAATGATAAAGGAAAAAATAGTCAAAAATTGAGATCAACATATGGCGCGATATTCAAGGTATTCGAATGTTCGCTATACTGACGTTAATATTCAAAAATCTCGAATATCGAATAATGTCAATATTCGCGGCATTCGACTATTCGCGGATGATATTCGCCCATCTCTAATAAATATATAAAAATAGTATAAACACCACGAATATTAAAGTGTCTTTCTGCTCTAAGTATACAAATAACTATTGTCAACTATGATTCTGTTTTCAGTTGCGATTATGGTTATTTCGGTTCGCCCACCACCCTCGACTCCACATGCCAGGCATGTTCATGCGGCGGTGGGCCCTGCGACCGACGCACGGGGCAGTGTCTCAGCTGCAGGGGTAACACGGTCGGCTGGCGTTGCGAGCGTTGCAAACCGAGTCACTGGGGTGATGCCGCCAGTGCCAACTGCCAACCGTGTGAGTGTGACCCTCTGGGGGCCCTCACGGCAGACTGTGATGAGAAGACTGGACAGTGTCAGTGCAAGGAGCGGGTGACTGGCAGGACATGCGATCGCTGTGAGGTAAGAATTTAAATCTTCATTTTATCTTAATTTTACAGAGATTGGAAACAATTAATATGAATGAAATAAATATCCTGAGAGGAACATTTCACAAACTAGATTGAAAGGTCAAAATTATTAGTGGTATCGAGTCGGCCTGTGGATCTTGAGAACCCGGGTTCGATCCCCACAGCCGACAAACAATTTTCACCAATTTAAAAATCTACCCCTGTGGCTCCCTCTCCACTAATATCTTTGAGGGCCGTGATTTGACGGCTGGTAACCGCATTTCACGCGACAAAATATATCATTTACCGAGATCTGCTTAGGCAGAGTGCCACACCCAGTAATGGGTAAAAGGCGTGATGATATATTTATTTATTTATTTATATTTAAAAATTTTATTTAAAAAAATACTATATACTGTTTTTTTTTTGATAATTAATATTTGAATGATTTTAGTAATTTTACGAACCGGAACAATTTTTTCCATTATTTCCCTAATTGACTCTACTTATTTTATCCTTCCGTTACCGGTTTCGGCCCCATTTGAGATATCACCAGGAGATGTTTAATCAAAAAAGGTAAAATTTGTGATGAAGGCGCGTTCACAGCTACCCATTTAATAATTACAATTTATAATCACTGTTTGTCAAATGTCAAATAAAACAAGCGTCCACAAAATAAAGGCACTAATGACCAACCTTACCTCGTTCACTTAAAGTTTGAGGATTGCTAAAATAATCTGCAACGACAGATTTTTATTGTAAAATAATATTATATAGAACATTTATATATTTATTTTCGTAACACATGCACAAGAAACACGTACTTATTCCCTAATTTTAGAGAGAGAAACACTGCTTTCTCCCCTAGGGAGAGGAACATTATATTTCTCTCCTTAGGTAACATGTTTATCTCCCTAGGTAGCATGTTTCTCTCCCTAGAGAGATGTTTCTCTCCCTAGAGAGATGTTTCTCTCCCTAGAGAGATGTTTCTCTCCCTAGGTAGCATGTTTCTCTGCCTAGGTAGCATGTTTCTCTCCCTAGGGACTACGATTATTAGCTTTTTGCGGCGTTTCCTAGGTAACTAGTTACGCAACCCATATTTGACATTTGTCCCGATAAGACAGTAATTTTTGTGCACTTGTTACGAAAAGTATAATATGCTTCACGGGAGGACGCGATTATCCCTTGTGTGAAGTTGGCAAACCTCGACTTCATCCCTCGCTTAAGTCTCGGTTTGCTAACTTCACCCGCGGGAATAATCGCTTGTTTCCCTCCCTTGATGAATAACATAAAATTATGTTACTCTGTACAAAATGAACTTAATCTCAATAACAGTACAGTACAGGGTACAGGGCAGTGTTCACAGAAGAAAACGCTGCATTATTTTCACATGTTTTTGTTTCTTTTCAAAGTTCTCCACAAATGTCATTTCTCACTAATTATTCCGTTAATTGTTAATTGATAATCGTAACTTAGTAGTTAGCTTAACAATTTAAAAACAACAGCACCTACTATAACATCCTGTATATTTGTCTTCATCTCTACTACATCCCCTTTAAGTCGATAGATTTCTTTCTAAATTTCGAGAATATCCATAGACAATAAATCAATGTTAAGTACATAATTATAAAAATAAATAGTAACCATAATATTTGGTGGTATGTAAAATTAATTAAATGAAAAAGAGTCCATCGCTCGTGTAATTTGCTATTAAAATGTTAAAGCCACCAGTTTACCGCAGACGCGCACTCAACGTAATTGCATAACACTGCAGGCGTAACAGTTCCAAACAAATAACACAAATTAACGAGTAATTTATTTCAATTGAACATATAAAAATCGAACACAATTTTCAAAATGTTATAAATTAATTATTCGATTCGTTATTTTTGTAGTCGCCGTGGAGTCCATATAATATTATCGCGGAATAAACACTTGTTGCTATAAACTGAAATGAATCCAAGTTATTAAATGAGAAACAGGAATGAAGGATCTGTTTAGTTTACTTACTGTATGAACTAAACTCATGTCAATAGGAAGTATTCCATTTGCAGTAAATCTGAATTTATTGTGAATGAGCTGAATCATATGAAATTTGATCTGAAATATTTGTCAATAGTTATTGCTCGTTTTATTTACTCATATGATATACCTTCGATTTATTATTACTTCTTTGATATAATTCAGACAGAATCATATTAAATTGGTTTGCCTAAAAAAACAAATATATAGTCTGTTCAGAGAGAGATTATAGTGTTGTTTTAAAGGATATCATCAATCAATCAACAATATATCAAAATAGAAGACATGTTTATATAGTACAACAAATTGAGTATTTTGCGCATGTTCTCAAATTATTTTTTTTAGGATTGCTATAAAAATTGACAATTACACTCTCATTTGTCATCGTAAAATTAACGTTTTCTGTGGAACAATCGAAAAATATCTTTTTTGCGCGTCTCCAATGGCAACGCGCGAAAAAGATTTTAAATGCGCGCGTTTCCAATGACAACGCGCGAAAAAGATATTAAACACGCACTTATTTCAATAGTTACCAGGGATACAAACAAAATAGAAACTTGTTATATTGCCAGTTGACAGAACGAATTGATTTTCAGTACGTATACGTTTTTTAATAATTTTAAAATGCAATCGTAGAAAAAATTATGTGTGTACCACGAGCGTAAAGTGTCTTTGTTCCTCTTACACTATTGTTTGAGTAACAAAGAATCACTTTACGCTCTTAATACACAAATAACTATTTTATTGCATTCCATTATATCAATAGTACCAAATTTTATTATTTTTGATTGTTTTACTTGAATAAATCAATACTTATTGTATTATTCTCTTTTGACAATGGTAGAAAAAATGTTTGTATTTCGTGGCTGAAATTCTTGTTTTTTTGCGCGTTCGAATAACTTTTTTGTATTGACTAAAAGTGACACAAAAAACACTCATTTTCCGCACATAATACAAAAATAACTATTTTCGATATTTGGACAATTAATAGTCGAAAATACTTTTCTAAAACATATATTACAAATATATACGAACCTCAACAGTAGTTAGATGATAACAAAAAACCAAAGTGAATAATTCTGATAAATCTAGAATGATCCAAAAACACAAAACAACAACTTGCAGCATCTTAGGATTTTTGTCTTCATGCAGTGTCGCACTCAAGAAAAATATTGAAGAAGTCGTTAAAATAAAAGATAATAAATATCTTTGTAGGAAATTTACACAAAAAAAATCATCAATATATTTTCCAATCTTGCACAAAAATGTGTATAATTTAATATATTTTTCGATTTTTTCCCAAGAGACTTTTTGATGTTTTAATAATTTTAAAGCTTCGTTAACGTATTTAAAACAATATTTTAATTCGCATAAAATAATAATTGTGTAAAACTGCACAGTTATTAAACTACAGAAAATCAAAGATTTAATCATGTAAATAAAAATATATTTTGTATTGTGAGCTGTTTCAAAATAACAATTTAGTGATAAAATTGAACCGTATATAATTACACAAATAATAAATAATTTCATCATAAATTTTTTTGTTTTATCACGATAATTGCAATTTAATTGTTTTAATTGTTTGCGAACAACTGTTAAATTTTTCAAAACATAAAACTTTTTTGCATGTTTGCTCAAATAGGAAAATAAATTTGTTACTAAAATACTCAACGGATATAAATAAATTGTCGATAAGACTGATCGAATAATTATAGTATCATCAAAATCAAAATCTTTTTTAAAAAAGTCATAAATATTCGTCATATAAGAAATAATAAAAAACATGGATATTTGTAATATAGTTAATATTATGTCTCTGGGTAATATTACGAAAGTATTTTCATTTCCAACTAGTTTCACTGTAAATGGTGCAAGTCCTAACACTTTATGTACAATATAAATTGGTTTAATCACGTCAAAAAAGTCAGTGTTTGATGCCATTACTGTATTTATAGCGAAAACCACTTAGCACTTTTGATATTAATTAAAGTCAGCGAGATATGAATGCAGGACCTCTCGTTTCGGATGCAAGCTTCTCTCGGTTTTGCTCTCTGGAATACGATTGCTAAATAAACTAAATTGTAAAATTTGTACTATTTAGGGATCTATGAATTTTCTAATTTTTATAATGGAAGTAGTAATTTACTTTATTATATTTTTCGATATGTATCTGAATTATTATTTGTAATTATCATAAAAAAAGCTTAATTCCATTATAATTTTGAATTAAATAAATTAGTTTTACAAAGGAAGAAATTAATACCAATTCAACCATTTTCATGTATTATTATTGATTTCAAAAAGCTTTGTAAATATTGAATAGTAATTTTCCGTCTAACATTAGTCACTTGAATTTAGTTGATACAATATAATTGTATAGGAAATTATCGTAGCAAAGTACTGAAATTAAAAAATTATAAATTTTAAAATTATTAAATATTTGTATATAAAATTATTGTCTTACAGAATGAAGCAATGTAAAATCTAAAGGTACTATTCCACCTGCAGTTACTTGCAATTTATTATGATGCAGTTTTAATAATTCAGTCGACACCTTAAAATAAATTGTTTTAATAATATAGTTCATATTAAAACATTGACTTACCTCCGAAAAATATGTATTATTCGTTATTCTAGAAAATGTATATTTGGAAACTATAAAACTAGTTTTTTTGGCCTAAAAACAACAATATGCCCTATTGAAAATATAGAATAGAAAATATATTTAAAAAATGATTAAAATAAAAATTATGGAGAATTAATCGTTATTAGTATGTCAAACGGAAAAAGTATCACTTTTCTCTCTCAGTTTTGCAATGGCCCTTTCCCACATCTATTTTTTTAAACATTAAACGTGAAAATTACATTTTTATGTTTGCGATTTAATTTAATAATTATTATATATCAATCAAAGGAGTTGTATTTGCAAATGCACAGCACGTTTCCTTGGTCATCATGTCAAATGACATTTCCCTCACTCAATTTACTTTTGATAATAACCGTTTCCCTCGTTTCCCTAGTGAGGAAAGTTATTTATTTACAGTTACTATCACAACTAAATTGAATACAAAAAATGTCATTTTTATAAGTAATGTTTGTATAAAAAATGATTTTCTAACGTTTTACGATTGTTGTATATACCTCTTCTATGCTGCTATGAATCCAAAATAATATAGTAACGAGTTCAGATGTTTCTTCCACAACCCAAATAATTAATGATACTAAACTCATTATATTAGGTTCGGACTTTTCTTTAAAGACATTTGTTATAAAAAACATTCCAGTTGTTGTTATCATAAATGCAATTGCAATTCTTTGCATGATATTTACAGAGAGAAAATCATCGAAGGCTTTTTCTATATCACATAAGGAACAATGAAGTTTAATATATTTTTTTAATTGTTTCATTTTAATATTTCGATGCATTATCAAGTTTTCTATATTGTCATTTATTGTTTTATATAAATATTTAAATTCATGAAATATTACTATTGCATGAAGAAGTAATGTTACTTTGTTAATATATATTAAAACATGTATAAGAACTTGTAATATGGTAACCGATTCAGTGTGCAATAAAAAACTTAATACCATTACAATGACATAAATAAAACTCCAAATTATTGTAGAAATTCTTAAAAATTGTTTAGTATCATATTTCAAATCTATATTCATATTAATAATTTTAATTTTCACATTAGATAACTCTTGTAAAATATCAAAATATTTTTGTCTATTTATAAAAAAATTTACCATGTTTATTAATATTACAAAATATGGCACAAATAACGAACCCAATATCACAATTTCAACAATTTTAGTTCTTTTAAAATCATAAGTTTTGTGCTTATAAATTGTGCCCCAAACTACATTAGCAAAGTATGCCGTATAAATGACAATATTGACAAGAACAATTAATATGTCTGCTTTAGTTATATGTAATTGTTTTTGTCCTTTATTCACGCGTACACTAAAAGGCGTATAAGAACATAATTTTCCTAAGGTATACACTGTTTTCAGTTCATCGTGAAAGTCATATTTCGTTGCCATGCTGAAATATATTAAATGGATGATAATTTATCATTTTCAAATATACCAATGAAATTACTTCATCATATGTTTATAATTCATATTTTTCATTAGGACGATAATCATTTTTATTACATATTAATGTTATTTTATGAATGTAATTAGGTAATTAGTGTAATGTTCCTAATACAGTTTGTTTGTATTGCATTTTTTATACAGGGTGAGTCTGGGAAGACGCCTCCCCCCCTTTAACTTTTTTATTATGAGTAATAGAAAAAAATGGTTCATATGAAAGTTTTATTATTTTAAATATACTATTTGATGGCAGATGTAGATATTTTTTATAAAGTCAGGTTTACAAGATACGACTATCAACTTTTATATTTTAAATAGCAACCTATAATTATTTTACTAAAATAAAAACCGCCATTTTTTTCTCTTTTCAACGGTGTATTAGTTTTTATTAATGTATCTGAAAAAATTCGAGAAAAATAAGAAAATTGAGAAATACTAGAAATAATTTTTATACAAATATTATAGGTGGCTATGTGAAAATAATTTGTTTTAAGTTGTTTTTGTTACTGAATTTGTTGCTTTAGTTTGTTAAGTTGTATAACACTGTTACATTTTGTTTATTTTCACATAGCCACCTATAATATTTGTATAAAAATTATTTCTAGTATTTCTCAATTTTCTTATTTTAGTAATTTTTTTATTTTAGTAAAATAATTATAGGTTGCTATTTAAAAAATAAAAGTTGATAGTCGTATCTTGTAAACCTGACTTTATAAAAAATATCTACATCTGCCATCAAATAGTATATTTAAAATAATAAAACTTTCATATGAACCATTTTTTTCTATTACTCATAATAAAAAAGTTAAAGGGGGGGGGGCGTCTTCCCAGACTCACCCTGTATATTATATATTTTCTTTCGCTCATTTACCGTCATTAGGAAAGGTATTTTGTCACACGTGCACTGAAATGACCTTTTATTAATGCGTATTTCTGGAACGAAAATATCCTTTTTCGAAAACTGTCATATAAAGTTAAAATTTACATGACAACTATCAACACGCGAAATGAGTGTTTTTTGTCTACAGAACGCAAAAGACTTTTGCATGCAAAATGCAAAACTTTTTTGCATCCTGCAATTTGTTTATAGAAGAAAGGCAATTTAATAAAATTCGTCACTTGATTTTTTTGCTTAAAAACAATACTTCTATTCTTTAACAAAATTTATATTTAATGTACCAATTGAGCAATTATTCATATTTATCCCGCTTGAGGAAGCTAACTGGTGTACTGGAATAGTTTCTTGAGAAATGCAATGCGAATTCTAATAAATCGCAGAAAAAAATTAGAACGTTTGTTTGGTTTCTATTGCCAACCAGCTGTCAATTGCTGGTCAGAGAATACCAGATTTGATAGCAATTATATATTACAAACATTGTTGTCATGGAGACATTAGATGTCACATGAATTAATCCTAAACGTCAAAATTTTCTCATTACATTATTACTAATTTTGGGACATAGTTTTCGAAAAAACGTTGTTTGATACTCGATTGCGAAATGCTTTTGCATTCTCGAATGCAAAAGTAACATTTCGCAATCTAGAATCAAAAATAACTATTTTCTGGTGGTTTCAATGTCGTTCCGTTTCTGGTCGGTACAAATTTTATAGTCCTAAAACTAAATAAATAAAATATATCATGACGCCTTTTACCCATTACTGGGTGTGGAACTCTGCCTAAGCAGATCTCGGTAAGTGATATTTTTTCGCGTGAAGTGCGGTTACCGGCCCGCAAAGATATTAGTGGAGGGGGAGCCACAGGGGTAGATTTAATTTGGTGAATATTGTGGGGATCGAACCATGGTTCTCAAGATCCACAGGCCGACTCGATACCACTGAGCTACCTACTGGTCGGTTAAAATTTACTGTATCCATGGCAACTGGAAAACAACGGTATGGCATTTTAAATTTCTAATTTCGCATTAAAAAGGGTTCATTTCAGTACATTTGTGACAATAAAACCTGTACGTTCCTAGGCCGGAACAACTATTTTAATTCGTGTAGAGTTTGTAATATCACCCGTCAGTACGGTGGTGTGGATAACGATACGAAAATTGAATCCGGAGATCCCGAGTTCGAATCGCACTCAAGCTAAAAATTATATGAACTAGTACACTGCGGCTCGGTGAGTGCGGTCCTTGTACTGTAATTGGGATTAAATTCCTGTTGTACAGCGCAACATAAATAAATAAAAATAGAAAATATTAAACATATTTCATATTTGTAAATTTTTCAAATAAAATATAAGCAAAATATCTGATGTGGACACCACATGACTTCCTTGTACACGTATTAAACTATAGATATTTTTTTAATTGCACATATTTGACATTAAATCTTTTATTTTTTGTTTTAAATAAAAAAATATATAACATTTAAATTTAGATATATCGTTTATGCAAAAAGCTAATTTAAAAATTCTTAATGTGCTAGACGCAGAATTAAATTCTCTAAAACTTTTATTTGCAGCATTTATTTCTAAAATTAAAATAATACCATTTTTTTCAAGGAAAACTGTTAGCAGCTTCATGTGATGTGCCACTTTTGGTTAATCTATTTTAACCAAAATCTATTATGTTATTTCCATTGATATAGTAGTCTTATATACCAAATTTGGAAAGTTTTAAATTATATTTGAATATAGTTTTTCATGAAAATCTATTATAGGCTTCAAGTAAAGTACCACTTCCGGTAGTTGTATAATGACCAAAAAGGGAGGTGCACAACTAGATGTTATAACAGTCCTAAATATAAAGTTTCAATTTTCTACGGCTTACCGTTTTTGAGTTATGCGAGATACGTACGTACGTACAGACGGCATGACGAAATTAGTCAAAATGGATTCAGGGAGGGCCAAAACACCTATTTCCGTTGAATCTGAGAACCGAAAATTTTTGCTATTACAATACTTCCTTTACTTCGTACAAGGAAGTAAAAACAATCTCCATTCGATCACATCTCCCGATATAATACATCTGTAATAATTTGAATTTTTTTTTTTTCGCAGGCCAGACATGGAAATATGACAGCAGAGTGTCCTCCATGTTCCTGCCATTCTGTGGGCGCAGTATCCAACATCTGCGACCCAGTGAGCGGTGTCTGCGAGTGCAAACCCGGTGTAGAGGGTTTCCGTTGTGATGCTTGTCAACATCTGCACTACGGGTTCTCTGAAGATGGTTGTCAAGGTAAGAGAACACTCATCGCTATTTTATTTCTTACGTTACGTCAATAACTATTAATAACATACTGATACATTCTTAGAAATATTTTGTGATTTTGTTTGTTTTGAATTCGTACGTGATATTGGTGTTAGAATAGCGTTTTATGAATGTGTGTTCCATGAAATGAGCGCTTTAAAATCACTAGAATTGTAATATAAACTGCAGCTGTCAAAATATTAGCTGATAGCCTGTTGATCAATTGTGTAAATTTGCAAATATTTGGTCGATTGTTTTCAGCAGTCAATTGTTATGTGAAATATTGGTCAATGGTTTAAAATTATGCGAAAATTTGCTTTAGTCATACGTGATATATTTATGCGTTCTCTCAATGTGACAATGTACATTGTTTTGTAAATTTATTTCTCTACAACTGCAATAATTCAACTAGACAAACATACTATAACATATTTAGTTTTATCGAACACAGTTTTATTTACGAAACCGTAGTAGATAATAACTGATGATATTTCAAAACAACCAAGTTTGATGAAGAAAATCAGGTAAATAAAAGTTTGTTAACTTCCTATTTATACGTTATTAAATTAACGCGAGTTTTCGCGGACAACTAAAGAATAAATGAACGAAAAACTCAGCAGAAATAAATAAGTTTGTATAAATGTAGATGAAACTAATAGTTATTTATTGTATAAGTGTTTTAGGTGACGTTTTATCCACGAAAGATTGTTTAAATGCGAGAACGAAGTTCGAGCATTTAATTATCTTGAGTGGATAATGCGCAACTAAAACACGAATACAATATGTTGTTCCTTCATTCTCCAAATCTAAATTCAAATGTTCATTTTCTTATCTAGCACCAACTCTGTATAACACTATTCCAGATAAATTAAAGTCTCTGTCGTTAAGTTCATTTAAATATCATATTAAGAAGTTATTTATTTAATATGCACTTTTTGTCTAACTTATTTTATTTGTTTAATACAATTTTTTGAAATGATGAAATTTATTTAAATGTATTCTGTTGTATTATATTTTATTTGTTTATTTTTTTCTATTTTGTACTCTGTACTCATTATATTCATTAGGTACATTTTCATTATAATTTTTGTAATCTTATGTACGTGGTTGGGTGGAAGAACAGCCTTTGGCTGAACCCCGCCTTTGACATGTGTCAATAAAGTCATTATTATTATTATTATTATTATATAACGTTTTATCCACAATCAAAACTTTTATTCAAAATTAATTCATTTTACAAAATGTCATTTTTTAATTTATCAAATTCTAGATACGTGCTGTCAAAAAAATGCATTACTGTGGCATTTGTTGCTATGACAGGATGTTTGTTTATCGTTTGTTACATTGAAAAAATTTATAAATTTGATGAAAAATGGAAGAAATTGACTCTATTCCTACAGAAGTTTTTGAAACAACTCAGCGTTTATTGCCAACGAAGTCTAAGGAATTGTATGAAAAAAAGGTTTACTGAATTTAAGAGCTGGAGAGAAAAACGGAGAGTAAGGGTAATAAATGAAGAAGTCATGCTTTCATATTTTTATAATATCAAGAAAAAGTATGCGGTTTCATCAGCGTGGTCTAAGTATTCCATGTTGAAGGCTACTATAAAAGTTAACGAAAATATAGATATTTCAAAATTTAGCAAGCTGACAGCCTATTTGAAGAGTGAATGTAAGGGGTACAAACCGAAAAAAGCAGCCGTTTTGGAAAAAGAACATCAAAAAAGATAAAACAAACAATGATTTAAGTGTAAATGTTAATATTAATAAGTAATTCAAAAAATTTGACTTATTTCTGTGCATTATTCCTTCATTTTTTTAACAGTAGAATAAAATTACTTTATTCCACTAGTGTATAATTGGTCCCTTTATACAGTTGCAATGAGCTCAAATAAATGCATATTATGAGTTGATTGTGGATAAACTAAATTAATTGCTGACAAAAATAATAAATATTCAGTGTCAACCGCCATTTCCTGACACATGTCAGAAATAAAAACATGGATCTATAGCCTGTAAACTAATTTTGATTGACATAATAAAGTCAGCTGTCAGGTTTTGTAACTAAATTGAGAGTTTGTCACTGTAAACCAGAATTCGGAATTCTTTAAAAAATGAACTATGTTTAAAATATAGTCGTATATACAGTTTTAGTCATTAGTGTAATAACAAATTAGCATGTATTTCTTGTGTCTTGTAAGTTTTAATTTACTTATCACTTGTGAGGTTTCTAAATAATTAGCTTTGTTAGAGTAAAGCAAGATAAGTAAGTTGTTAAGTAAGTAAAGTAAAGAAAACATGGCCAAGTACTAGTGTTGTTCACGGCAACTTATAATTAAGTTTATTTATGTTAAAGTTGTGAATATCTACAGATCGTTAACTAACTGTTATAATTTAAAATGTAAAGTCACGTCGGGGAACTCCGTATTAAAATCTCATTTTCCCGCAACTTCAGAATGTTGTAATCATTTTCTTCTTGCGTTTGAATTCGCGAAATATGGCTTATAATTAAAAGCGCATTATATCAAGTTTTTGATGAGAAAACAAAAACCGTAGTGCGAACAACTAATATTACTTGTCGGATTTTTAAATCACTGCTACTGGTGTTCTTTCCACCGCAATAAATTCATCACGCCATTTTCTTTTTCCCTTTTTAATTAATATCGTTATAACTAAAATTGGTAAAAACATTAACAAAGTGTTCAATTCCAAAGAGGAAATAATGTTGTAAGGAAAGAACAGTGTTGGATTTACGATTTTCATTTGGGGCACGGTTTGAAGTTAATCGCTTTTAGCTAACTTGAGTAGATATAAAAAAATATATATATTTAATCCTACCTTCGTTCGTTGTTGGTTGATTGGTTTATCCTTTGATTCAGAATCTGAAACAATAAAACAAATATTAAAGCGATTGTTTATCAATTCAATTTAAATTTTTTTAAGCAAACATATATTATTCACTGGATTAAGATTGCAATCATGCCGCATACAAAATTTTACTTCCCACCATCACGATTTTTAAAATTAATTTACTTATTAGTTTTATAAAAAGAGATATTATATTTTGTAAGAAAGGTTGTTGACGGTAGGACTATTTATAGCTAGACCTTGTCATGGTAATTGTTTTATTAAAAAAACAACTACTGTCAATGTCAATAGTTTCATAAATCCTAGAAATAAATAATTTGAAAATAGTATGTTATGCATCAAGGGAAGGACACAAGAGATAATTGCGCCCTCCCGTGAAGCATATTATACTTTTCGTAACAAGTGCACAAAAATTACCGTCTTATCGGGACAAATGACAAATATGGGTTGCGTAACTAGTTACCTAGGAAAGTCCGCTAACAGCTAATAATCGTAGTCTCTAGGGAAAGAAACATCTTACCTAGGGAGAGAAACATGCTACCTAGGAGAGAAAAGCAGTATTTCTCTCTGTAAAATGAGGGAATAAGAACGTGTTTCTTGTGCATGTGTTACGAAAAATGGATTTAATGTCCGACGAAAACTTCGAAGGCGATTTTCTTTCAGTTCCAGAACTGAAATCTCTAATTTGACGGCTGTGTACTACTTTCAATAATATATCATGTAATATTGACATATTTATTTATTTATGTTACACTATACAACAGAAACTTAATCCCAATTACATTACAGGGTTTGACGATTTTTGACGACTCCTTTATTAAATTTAAATATATTATTTGTTCCTACTTTATATGAAATATATTCTTATATTTTATTATGTTAGATATATTATTTGTTAAAATGTATTATTTTGTATTTTTCTTAATGTTTACTTCATTATCGATTGTTTAATTTCACATAAATAATTATCCTGCATCTGGAATCTAGTATCCTGTAGGATAAATTAATAAATATAGGAACAAGTGGATGAATATGATTGAACGGTTGTTGCGTGAGCGAAAGATTCTGAGCGTGAAGAATAAACGAGCTTGTATGAAAAGAATTATGAATGTGGTTGAAGCAAAAGTGGTGTGTCAGGATAGGAATGTTTGGAGAAAATTAATTGCGGGATAAATATGATGAATGATAATGGATAAATTAGATTCATTGGTCAGGTGTTTCGAGTGTTTACCTGCAATTGTGTGGAGACCATCTTCAGAAACAAGCGCAGTGTACAGGAGCGAATGGATGAATGTTTGTTGTGTGTTGATGGATTTTGGTTGTGAGAAAAGAAAGAGTTTGTATGGAGGAAGTGTTAATGTGGTCGAATCGAGTATCGTGTGTCAGGATGAGAATGTTGACGGGTTCGTGCTACCCCATTTAATGGGATATAGCGTGATGTTATGTATGTATGTATTTTCAAACATGTAACCAAATGGTACACCATATTTATTTGGAGTACAATATCATTGTCACTATCATGCTATATAAAATGTTAATTTTATCGTTTTGGTCATCGAAATTAAAATCAAAATCAACGTATTCAACCACTCGGTAATCTCCCATCGAACGGATTTTAACTAACTCGTAATAAACAAAACAATAATAATATATTTAGCAATTCCAAAGTACAGTACAACATTAATTACAACATAAAATAAACAGAACTAATTACAAATGACTGACAAACCACTGTTAACAGTTTGTGCAGCGCCCGCGAGTCTAGGCACTCCTGATCGCGAGCAGAGCAGACACGCAGTCCTAGTTTCTTCGCTCACACACCCGTGGTCGTGGCCGTGGCGAGTCGATGTCTCGAAGACTGCGTGGTCGCTAACGAGCTCATGTCGCATGTCTAAGCTTTTTAAACCGTCCGACTGGTTCAGCGCAGTTCAACGATGCAAATAGGAAGAGATGTTGCTAGGTGTACATGTACTGTTAGTAATAGTTCGATTAGATGATAAGCTTGGATACCAGGGGCGGATCCAGACTTCGAATTAGGGGGAGGGGGTTATGGAGTGAATTTTGTCTCGGAGGGGGTGGGGGTATTGCCCATCTTCTAAATATAAAAAAAACATTTGTATTTGCTCATATTATATTCCTGCTTTAAATAATTTTTACAATCACATTAAATCACATTAAATCGTCT
The DNA here is from genome assembly GCA_947425015.1 of Pterostichus niger. NCBI lineage: Eukaryota > Metazoa > Arthropoda > Insecta > Coleoptera > Carabidae > Pterostichus > Pterostichus niger. The sequence goes on from OX380339.1 coordinate 5,681,737, forward strand.
TTGGAATCACATTAATTCACATTAAATCATCTTTAGAATATACTTAGATAACAAAATGAATTCGTCGTTTGCTTTTTGCAAATTTAATGATGATTTTATCGACGTCAATCTGGCAATGGGCTCACATTCGCTGAAACACAGTGCTAACGGAATTGGCTGAACTGAAAGGCGGTATCGACTGTCTGCTGTTAACTAACAATATGTTTTAGGTGTAGGAGAATGTGTAGCTTTAAGCAAAATTACTTATCTATAAACAATTATAAACGTGATGAGGAAAAGTGATGTTTTTTTCACCTCAAAAATTTCCCCTAAGAACGCCAACACTTTTTAAATCATAAAGTTTCAATATCTAAACGGTTCTTCGATGGAATACAAAAATTATTGGATTAAAAGTTGATTTTCTACGTGTAAATGTCGGTAGTCACTTACTTGACTAGGTCTTAAATAGAATACCTCTCCCATCTGCGAGTCGAAATAATATCCCCACAAAATATTGGTTTTTGGTTATTTATTAGAATAATAAATCAAACAATAGTTCTTAATTATCTTAGAATTGTACGTTCTTAGATAATATTTTCTATTTAATTTGTTTAACCAATTGAGTTATCGTAAATAATGACATCATTATTATGTATTAGGGCCAATTAACTATTGCTTGGGGGGGGGTCATGACCCCCATGACCCCTCCCCTGGATCCGCCACTGTTGGATACGAACTTGATTTTCAAAAAGGTTTAGTTCATCCTGAATTTTTGTATTTTTTTTTATGGGGTAGGTGGCTCAGTGGTATCGAGTCGGCCTGTGGTTCTTGAGAACCTTGGTTCGATCCCCACAGCCGACAAACAATTTTCACCAATTTTAAAAAATCTACCCCTGTGGCTCCTTCTCCACTAATATCTTTGGAGGCCGTGATTTGACGGCTGGTAACCGCACTTCAAGCGAAAAAATATATAACTTACCGAGATCTGCTTAGGCAGAGTGCCACACCCAGTGATGGGTAAAAGGCGTGATGATATATTTATTTATTTTATTTATTTGAATTTTTGTAACTAAATTTATAACTAAGATAGATGGTTTAATGAAATCGTGTCGGCATGAAGCTTGGTTCCTACAGCCGACAAACTTAAAATTGCCCCCTGTGCTTTCCTCTCTATCTTTGAGGGCCGAAATTCCACGAGATCTCTAATATCTGTTATGGCAAAGAGCTACTCGTACACCCAGTTAATAAATAATGAAATAAATATATCACCACGTCTTTTACCCATGACTGGGTGTGGCATTCTGCCTAAGCAGATCTCGGTAAGTGATATATTTTTTCGCGTGAAGTGCGGTTACCAGTCGTTAAATCACGCCCCCCAAAGATGTTAGTGGAGAGGGAGCCACAGGGGTAGATTTAAATTGGTGAAAATTGTTTGTTCTCAAGATCCACAGGTCGACTCGATACCACTGAGTCCCCTACCCCATAAATTAATTATGTGATTAAATCATTCATTATAATTTTTACTACAGATATCTTGTTGACCAGTGGCAATAAAAATGTTCATAATTTTGCGGATTAAATAAAAATCTTTTTTATTGAGAATCAAGTCGTAATGCTATATACCGAATGTAGAATTAAAATATGTAACATAGGAAATACAATGGTTTTTTTTAATATGATGATTAATTTAATTAAATTAGACTAAAAGTGTAAATACAAAAAATGTTAAGTATTAAAAACTGCATCTAATAAATATCTACTTGTTTAATTGTTTTTTAAGCAAACGAAAATTGGCTTTCATAAAAATTGGAATTGAATGCTGTGGTTAACAACGAAATAAAATATTTTTTATTGTTATTTATTTATTGTTTTGAATAAAATATGACAATACACATTCCAGTATAACTTATTATTAATTTCGGTTCAGCAATTTTATTTATTTATTTAATGTAATTAAAATGTATTTTTTTTTATAATAGCCATATTTCACTTGCTTGTTATTCTTCCATAAAAACAATTGAGCAACAAATAGATATAGTTTTTAATACTTAACATTTTTTGTATCTACACTTTTGATCTAATTTAATTAGGAAAACATATTAAAAAAATATCGTTGTTTTCCTATGTTCCATATTTCAATTCTACACCCGATATATTCTCCAAGTTATAGATCCTTTTTCGAACATCCAGTATATTTAAAATAAAATCCCACTAAAATGTAATGAAACAGCTTGAGTTTGTGGAGCGTGATTTCAATGCTGTTTATTAAAAGTATGAGCAAAGCATACCCACAAAAATTAATTCCATTCAAAATATAAATTCTGAAAAATTCCGTTTTAATTGCACTAGAAAAATTTAATAATTTAATATTTTTCTATCAAAACATTTTTTAGGTTAATCACTTTTTATTATTTATTATTTATGGGGTAGGTGGCTCAGTGGTATCGAGTCGGCCTGTGGATCTTGAGAACCCTGATTCGATCCCCACAGCCGACAAACAATTTTCACTAAATTAAATCTACCCCTGTGGCTCCCTCTCCACTAATATCTTTGAGGGCCGTGATTTGACGGCTGGTAACCGCACTTCACGCGACAAAATATATCACTTACCGAGATCTGCTTAGGCAGAGTGCCACACCCAGTAATGGCTAAATGGCGTGATGATATATTTTTTTTAATACTTTTTGAATTTATTCAATTTTTTCCTTAAAATATATTTTTATAACTATTATCTCTAAACAGTGTTAATAGTAATAATATTGTTGCATACTTTGCGGACAGCTGACAGCTATATCCCTTGGCGTCTGCTATCAAATCAGCCCACTTTGGATTCGTATAAGTCTATTCCACAGCACTACCACTAATATTTTAACATTTCTGTTATACACTACGCACTAATACGCACAATAACACACAATTTAAGCTAATTTACGCATTAAAATATTGTTAAATATTCAATAAAACACTGAAAACACTTCGATCACAACAGGAGCTCGCACTCGACTACCTCAATGCGAATAAACGAAATTCAAGGCTGGACACTAATTGGTAAGATATGCTGTAACTTGTTCGGTAATGTAAAGATAGTTTTATTTATCATTAAATATCAGTGCCAGCACTCGGATTTTGCCGATAATGTACGAACAAATCCGATATTTAAAAATCTGTACACGCCAATATATAAAGTATTATATTTTAAGAGATGCTGCAAATATTTCGCTTGTTTATCAACTTAACAATGTAAACTAATTAATAACGGATGTATATTCACAATATAATTTACTAGAATTTAATATAAATTTTAAAATTTCAAATGGAACATGCTATATTTATATTAAATTTGCTTTACAATCATATAAAATAATCCATATATATATATATATTATATAATGTTATTAGAGAATAAAATGGCTGGCACTTTATTATGCTTTAATTGGACAAAAAATAATGACCGATCGTTTTTCCGCGAAATGAAATAATTAACTAAGACTATGGTAATTATTATTATTTAATGAAATTATAAATATTTAAGATAATAACAACAAAGACAAAATTAATTATCATCCAACACTTGGTGAAACAAGGTTTAATAAAAAATATAAAATAAACACTTGGATATCTGGCCAAGTGTTGGATGACAATTAATTTTGTCTTTGTTGTTATTTAAATTGCTATTGCGTAGCTTTTCCCTTTTTCGGTAGATGGCATGACCTGTTCCACAGAACTTCTCATGTCATCTTACCTGTTTGTTAGAGATCTTATTCTCTGCTGGCACAGTTATTCGTCACCAGCTTCTTCACGTGAACTTTGTTCTAGGTGAAGAAGTGAGTTATATCATACTGATGAGCTCTAATAAGAGCGAAACGCGTCTATGGTTACTAACTATGCTGGCCAGCCTCTGACGATGCCCTCATAACGTGATTTGGAGGCTGAATTTTGTGAAACATAGCCAAGTGTTTATTTTATATTTTTTATTTAAGATAATACACAAAATAAGGACCATTTACTAGCAATTTATTTAAATAATAATAATTTTATAAATATTATAAATTACACTCAGTCTCATCCATAATTTTTTCTGTATCTTAATGTTTTTTATAGCCCCGTTTAATGCCATATATCTCTTCTTCTAAAAACATGTCTTACGTATTTTGCATTTTAACACTGACAACATAGGCAAAAGGCAGATCAAAATTTGTCGCTTATTCAAGCCAATCACAATTGTGGAAATATACGTCCTATTGCATTCTTAGCGAAATCGAAGTATAAACTACACATTTTGTTTTAATAATGACAGCTGTCAAATTGACAGTTTATCATAACTAATATAACAAGTGATATGACAATTGACGATAATATTTTGTCATGAGTCATGAGTTGTTATAGAAATGTAAATATAGTGAGTACACAGCACGAGCTGTATTTTCTATTTCTATAGCAACGAATGTAAATTCATGTCAAAATATTGTCTGACAATTATTATATTACGATTTTATTTTGCGTGAGAATTCACCATACGTCACTGTCAACCAATAGGATCACGAATTTGTTTGAAAATGAACCAATGAAATGTACATTTCGTCGGAAATTCATCACTAGTGAAATTGATATCGGAAATACCACTGTTAATAATATCCTTACGAATAAAATAAATGATATTTTCAATATTTTCATAAATGTCAATTTTAAATATTAAATGTACACTGAAAAAATGGAGAATTTTCATCACTGTAATACCTAATTAATAATGTGCAAATAAATACCTAACTATTCTTGTTGCTGAATACAACTCGTAGTATGAAAATTGACAGATAATATTTTGACATAAATATACATTCGTTGTTACGGAAATAGGAAACACAACTCGTGCTTCGTACTCGTTATGTTTCCATTTCCATAACAACTCATAATTTATGTCAAAATATTTTCAGCAATTTTCATACTACTTGTTATATTATATATGAGAATTCCACTCATAACTTTTCATCCAATCAAATGACAGTATTTTGTTGAATTGAACCAATCACAGTAGTATTTCACTAGTGAAAATTGTCGCAAATCGTTGCTTACATATAACGTTTGTTAACTACTTTGAGTACATGAATATTGTTGAATTTTATTTGACTTTGTTTACTTTGCTTAGTTATGCCAAAAAATAAAACAATGTAAATTGATCACCAAGGTAATAGTAGTAGGTAACATTTTTTTGGAGCAAATAAAATTATTTCGAGGAATTGTCAAGCCGAATACTATACGTGACTATGATTTTCCTTTGGTCATTTTTGCCTAGATCACTCCTGCTTGATGCTTTAAGGAATTCCACACTCGTGCTATCGCACTCGTACAGATTTTCGTATTATATTACGATTTTATTTTGCGTGAGAATTCACCACACGTCACTGTCAACCAATAGGATCACGAATTTGTTTGAAAATGAACCAATGAAATGTACATTTCGTCGGAAATTCATCACTAGTGAAATTGATATCGGAAATACCACTGTTAATAATATCCTTGGTTACGAATAAAATAAATGATATTTTAAATATTTTCATAAACGTCAATTCTACATTTGTTCAGTGTACATTTAATATTCAAAATTTTCATCACTGTAATACCTAATTAATAATGTGCAAATAAATACCTAACTATTCTTGTTAATTAACTCTTGTTTGGTAAATTCTCAAGCCGAATACAACTCGTAGTATGAAAATTGACAGATAATATTTTGACATAAATATACATTCGTTCTTATGGAAATAGGAAACACAACTCGTGCTTCGCACTCGTTATGTTTCCATTTCCATAACAACTCATAATTTATGTCATAATATTTTCAGCAATTTTCATACTACTTGTTATATTATATATGAGAATCTCACAAGTAAAAATTTCTTCTATAGAAGCAATTCCCCATCGAGAAATTACCATTTCGATATTTTTTTTAATTAACGTTTATGAAAATAGCATTTATTTTGTTGGTAAACACTCATTAATTTCACTTGTGGAAAATTATTAAAATAGCTTTCATCATTTCATTGGTTCATTTTGAAACAAATTCGTGCCGACATACAGGGTGTTTCAGGACTAGTGTAACAAACTTTAACAGCTTATTCCTGAGGTCATTTTGAGCCAAAAATGTCAGATGAACATAGGTCCTATTCCTTCTAGTTACCAAAATACAAGTGGTTGAAGTTCTATAAATAACACGAAATTTTCAAATTTTTGTAATCAAGATACTTTCGGAAAACATAAGTTTTATTGAAAAGTCATACCTTATTTATCTTAATTAATTTTATTTATTAATATTAACGAATACGATTTAGAAAACAAAACATAAAATGACACAATTAAATAGACACAGAACAACATAACCAAACATGGAATAGGTTAACAAAATATGAAATAAGATAACAAATTTAAAAAAAATTCCAGTAAGTGTTCAAAATGAGCGCCTTGAACTCGTATGCATGTTAATATTAATAAATAAAATTAATAAAGACAAATAAGGTATGACTTTTCAATAAAACTCTTGTTTTCCGAAAGTAGTATCTTGATTACAAAAATTAGAAAATTTCGTGTTATTTATAGAACTTCAACCTCTTGTATTTTGGTAACTAGAAGGAATAGGACCTATGTTTATATGACATTTTTGGCTCAAAATGACCTCAGGAATAAGCTGTTAAAGTTTGTTACACTAGTCCTGAATCACCCTGTATACGTGGTAAATTCTCAATATAAATCCGGTCGTCTAGTCACAGAATTCTGTAACTATAGCTGCCTGTCTTATAATACCTTGTGGTTCTAAATTGTTTATTGCAAAAATTATTTTATAAAACACGAAATGATAGGTTCAAGAACCTTGTAAGAACGTCCAGCCCAAACGCTTCCTTAAAAATCTAGCTAATCTTGAATCCGAAGCCTCCATCATAATAAATAATGATTTCGCAGATATTTACAATATTTCAATGTTTACATCTGACGATTGAATAGATAAATACGAGTATCCTCCATATCAGTCTAGTACGTGGGAGAAACAAACACATTTACCAAACATACACTCAACTGTTTTTCCTTATCCGTCTCACGCAACTCTTGGCATTTTAATTATGGAAATAATCATGATGACTTAATAGTTAAATTTAGAAGGAATTTCAGCAGACGTCCAAATTGATTCCCTAGCCATGATAGATTACATCTGAGGATTTAATTCAGTGTGGCTTCCGTTTCTGCATTAGCCGTGCGAGGAGTCATTAGTGATTAGTTAGGTAACATTGTAATTATTCTAGTAAAAATGGGCGTGGCTAATTATCAACTGTTTATGATGGATGTCGAACATAACGGGAAAATTACACCGCGAGATGTGTATGAAGCTATTTTGAAATGGAAAAACAGGAATTTTAACTATTGGAATGCCATAAGACCTCCAGGAGAACATAACGCAACAGACACTTAGAAAATGAACTTTTACAGCAAATTATTACATTATTGTTTAGTTAACTGCATTTGTAATTAAGAAACTATAGTCTGTTCGGTCAGAAATTACAGATTGACTGATCAAAACATCAAAATGAAAACATGTTTACACAACTTTTGTAGGTTATGTGGATCCAAAAGAATTCTTGAAAATAGGTAATTAGGCCTTAGTAATCCTTGGATAGTGGAATAAATTAACAATTTTGCAATGGTATTCATGCTGAATATCATTGCAAAGCGTTAAACCCGAATCATAGTGCTCTGACTCAACATTCTGTCGACACTGGACATAAATTCAAAAGTCCTGAAATTTTAGATTCTGAAACATTTTATAATAATAGACTTATAAAAGAAACTTTTTATATAAACTTAGACAAAACAAAAAATTTAAATTCACAAACAGACTATAAAAATAATTTAAAATACATCAATAATTTTATTGATACATATAAACAATTTTGAATTTAGTTCTTAATTTTAATTAATTGGTTCTTGATACATTTTATGTTGGTGTCACTGTTGTTGAACGTTGTTGCTTCCGACGGATGTCGTTGATATCAGAAATGTACCGAACTCCAATGAATGCACTTCACAATCTCTTGTTGAAGTTTTTAAAAAATTATAAACATTTTTTTCGCCTCAGTGATGGTAGTTTAAAATATTTAAACCATTCAACTGTTTTTACATAGCACCTTGTATTACTGGTGAGTGATGTTGTAGACAAATAATTTTATTGTATTTTAACATTGTATACATTTCTACAGCTGATGATGAACGTGTTTTAACGTTCGAAACGTCCAATAAAGTTTAAATGAAACAGAATTGTTAATTTATTCCACTATCCACGGATTACTAAGGCCTAATTACCTATTTTCAATGTTTACACAACAGAACATAAACTGTCTGTCCCCATAGTCAAAATTGAATTTTTGGAGACGACATTTCGTAACCATTTTCAAGTCTAACAACTCAATAAAATGTAATATTTACTCTGGGAAAGTAAAAGTCTCCCAATTTATTTTATCTTTATATATCTTATATATATATATGCTGGCTAAAAACACCCCGGCTGGGGTTGCGCCGCTCAAAGGAGCTCTCTAGATCCCAAACTTTAGGGGGGATCGGTCCCTTGTTCATACTTTATAGTTTCTCACATATTTCTTTCCAAATTTTCCTATTTTGTGTTTTTTCCTTCCATTTCTCTATGTTCGCGTCGCGTAGGTCATTTATCACTTCCTGGAGCCAAGTTGATCTTGGTCTACCTCTTCTCTTATTCCCTGGGTCCCATTCTGTTATTGTGTATATTGTTGCTTCAGTTCCTGCCCTCCATATATGTCCCAGCCATTTTGCTCTTTGTTGCTTTATTTTCCGTACTATGTCTTCTCCTTCCAACTCTTGTAGTATTTCGCTGTTCATTCTCGTTCTAATCACATCATCTTCGATTTTGATGGTTCCTAATATTGTTCTCATTATTTTCCGTTCCGTTACTCTCAGTTGTTCTTCTTCTCTTTTCGTCATGGTTATGGTTTCCGCATCGTATAATAGGATCGGTCTTATTAATGTTTTATATATTTTAATTTTAGTTTTTTTTGAGAGTATTTTGCTTTTTAGGAGCTTTTTATTTGCATAGTATGCCCTATTTGCAGCAAGGATTTTTTCTTTTATTTCTTCTTCTCTTTCTCCTGTGTTTACTATGCTTACGCCTAAGTATTTAAATTGTTCAACTTCTTCAAATTCCTGTTCGCCTATCTTTATCTTGTTTTCTTGTTTTTGTTTGCCCATCCTCATTATCTTTGTTTTGTCCTTATTTATTTCCAAACCTATTTTTTTCCCTTCTTTTATTATTTCTTCTAGCATCATTTCCATTAGCATTCTATTTTTAGCTATTACGACTAAGTCGTCTGCATACGCAATTACTTGGTGTCCGTTATTTCGTATTGTTTTCTTGTTTATTTTGCCTGTTGCTTTTTCTAGGGCCAGGTTGAACAGGGTTGCTGATAGTGTGTCCCCTTGTTTTAGTCCTTTGTTTATTTTTATTTCATTGCTTTCTCCTGTCTTGGTTTTGATGTATATTCTTGAGTTGTTCATAGTCATTTTAATCAGTCTTCTTAATTTTGCCTCTATCTTTAGATCTTCCAGCGCTTTCATCAATTTCTCTCGGTTTATCGAGTCAAACGCTTGTTTAAAATCAATAAAAAGTAGCTCTATATCTATTTTCGCTTTGTGAGCTTTTTCCATTATTTGTTTTATGGCGTGGACTGCATCTATTGTAGATTTTCCTTGCATGAAGCCACATTGATACTGTCCAATTTTGTTTCTTGCTGTTTTGAACAGTCTTTTTTGAATTATTGTCGATAATATTTTATATGACGTGTTAAGCAGGGTTAAACCTCTGTAGTTTACACATTCTTTGGGATCACCTTTCTTATATATGGTTACTATTTGGCCTATTTCCCATTCTTTAGGCATCTTTTCCTCATTCCAAATTTTTTTAATTAATTCATGCATTTGTGTTATTAGCGTTTCACTACCATTTTTTATAAGCTCTATATTTATTCCATCTTTCCCTGGTTGCTTTCCATTTTTACTGTTTTTGATTGCAATTCTCACTTCTTCTTCTGATGGTTCTCCCACTATTTCTTCATCTCCTATTTCGTTTTCGGTTTCGTTCTCTTCTCTTTCCATCGTCGTAGGAGTTTCAGTTTCATTTAGTAATTCTCTGAAATGTTCTTCCCATACTTTCATATATTGTCTCTCATTTTGTGTTATTTTTCCTTGTTTGTCTCGCATATTATTTACACTTATTTTATTGTTATACTTCTGGTTTTTGATTTTTTGGTAGAATTTCTTCGAGTTCTTATTTAAGCTTTCTTTTTCCATGTCTTGTATCATATCTTCTATCCATTTTCTTTTATTTTTCCTTAATATTTTGTTGCTTTCATTTCGAATTTTTCTGTACTCTTCATAATCTTTGCTTTCGTTTGATTTTAACCATTTTGTTCTTGCCGTCTGTTTTTTCTCTATTATTTTTTTACATTCATCATTGTACCATTCTTTTTGTGCTATATTCTCTTGTTTACCGAGTTTTTCATTAGCTGCTGTCTTTATACTCGTTTTTATCTCGTCCCATTCTGTGTCTACATTTTTTATTTGGTTGCTATGCTCTTTGTATTTCCTGATGTTTTCATCTACCGCCTCTGCATATTTTTTTCTGTCTTCTTCTTTGTTTAGTTTTTCCTTATTCCATTTTATTTGTTTATTGTTAGTTGCGTTTTTCCTTTTAATTTTCTGCTTCGTAGTCGCCATGAGCATATAGTGGTCGGAGTCGGCACACGCACCTCTATAGGTTCTTACGTCTCTTATTGTGGTTTGCCATCTTCTTGTTATTAAAATGTGATCTATTTGAGATACCTTAGTTTGATCTGCTGATGTCCAGGTTGCCTTTTGTTGTTTTGGGTGTTCGTATTTTGTGCTGCTTATTATCAAGTTACTTTTAACAGCTAGGTTGCAAAGTCTCTGGCCGTTGTTATTTGTTTTGTTGTGTATTGTGTGTTTGCCTGCCACGTCTGCTATGTAATCTTCTTTCCCAATTTGTGCGTTGAGGTCCCCGAGTACTATTACTATGTCTTCTTTATATATCTTATTATGTTTTAATTTTAATTCGTAAAAATTATGTGGTTTCACTCCAATTTTGTTGAGTTGAGTTGAAAATGGTTACGAACTAGTAGGGAATCGAAACGTCGTCACTAAAAATTCTATTTTAATTTTACTGCATTAAAGCCATGTCATCTTTTTCTTTCCTTTAACATTAAATAATATTTCGGCTTAATAAATTCTTAAAACTTGACATGTAACACGTCAATTCGTTACAACCCTTGTATCCAATGGGTTAATCCTTGCGTAAAATTAGTATAAGAATTTTATTAACTTAATTTTATACTAATTTCACCTGAAGAATAAATTATTTCTATTGTGTATATCTACGATTAGACTTAAATGATATTAACTTATTATCTAGTAAGATTTAAAAAACATTGGTTGGTAGCACAAGCTCTGTTTTTGCCTGTTTTAAGAGCAGTAATTTTGGGTGTTCTAGCTATCTCTAACATGTTAACCCATTAACCGCCAACGTCCCATTTTTGGGACGCTTAAATATTTGGCTGGAATCATTTTTTTTACATTTAAAATGTATATTTTTTTTAATGAATATATTAATTAGTTATGTTATGACAGCCAGTCACAGCCAATTTTCAAATATTTGCAAAACCAATAATTTTAAAATTACTTAATTTCGGTGTTTTTAACAATTATATTTCAAGGTCAGATATATTTTAACACTTAAGTATGTATAACTTTTATTATCAAAAACTTGTTTTTTAGACCTCAAATAAAGATATTTTTACTGAAAAGGTATTCTTTTATTGATCATTGAATTGCGGCGGGTATTGGGTTAAAACCGTGCTCTTAAAAAACCCCAAAATAAAGCTTGTGCTACCAGTCATTGTGTTTCAACGCTAAAAGAGTATCAGTAACATTAGTAATATTCGCATGAAGCCAGTATGAATACATGTTGATTCCTACAACGGATTTATGTGATTACAGTCGATTGTCGGATGTAGGCGGCTATGACCATGTCCCAAGTCACAAGCCACTTGATCCTCCCGAGCACCCAAATACCCAGAACCCTCGTCACACACAAAGCAATGGGATTATCAATAGCAAAAACTTACACCCAGCAAAGCAAGCCTACTAGGACTAGATTGATGAATACGAACGTGGAACTAAAATCATGACAATCATGCTAAGAAAACCTATCTCTGATTCTATGCTCATGTCAGATATACAACTATGAAGCCATGTTTTTAAATCAGTGTCATATATCAGAAATGTGACGATACACATAACATATGGGGTAGGTGGCTCAGTGGTATCGAGTCGGCCTGTGGATCTTGAGAACCCTGGTTCGATCCCCACAGCCGACAAACAATTTTCACCAATTTAAAAAATCTACCCCTGTGGCTCCTCCGCCACTAATATCTTTGGAGGCCGTGATTTGACGGCTGGTAACCGCACTTCACGCGAAAAAATATATCACTTACCGAGATCTGCTTAGGCAGAGTGCCACACCCAGTGATGGGTAAAAGGCGTGATGATATATTTATATTTATTTTATACACATAACATATCACTTACCGAGATCTGCTTAGGCAGAGTGCCACACCCAGTGATGGGTAAAAGGCGTGATGATATATTTATATTTATTTTATACACATAACATATCACTTACCGAGATCTGCTTAGGCAGAGTGCCGCACCCAGTGATGGGTAAAAGGCGTGATGATATATTTATATTTATTTTATACACATAACATATCACTTACCGAGATCTGCTTAGGCAGAGTGCCACACCCAGTGATGGGTAAAAGGCGTGATGATATATTTATATTTATTTTATACACATAACATATCACTTACCGAGATCTGCTTAGGCAGAGTGCCACACCCAGTGATGGGTAAAAGGCGTGATGATGATATATATACACATAACATTACGCTATATCCCTTATAATTGAATAGTACGAACCCTTGAAAGATCCACTCTTTAGATTCATCAAATATTCTCATCCTCGCTTCAAGCTCATTTACTCTTCTTTTATCACGCAACAATCCATCTATTCGCTCCTAATCATAAGCTTCACAAGCTCAAATCATTTCAACTTACTTAGGCCCATTCCTCGAACTAGGAATATACAAAAATAAGAAAGGAAGGGCCCGCTGCCCTACATACTATTTAGTCAAATACTGTAAAGCTCGATTCACAACTCATAACATAGTCACTGTTTGTGTTATTTACCATAACCTTAAAATATGTGACATGGAATAACATCATTTTCAGCTGGAGTAGTCCTTACATAAAAGTTTATAAAGTTTTGTCTAAGTTTTATCGCATTACTTCAAGTTGAATGTGAATCAGTACATCTAAAACTAGAATAGATATGGAGTGAAGTAAATCTATCAAATAAATAAGTGATCTGGGTCAGTACGTTAGATCTGATCTAAATGGTAAATTGAATTCGCAAATTATGCAAATTTTTTAAAGAAAAATGAAGTATTGGGTAGACAGCTCAATGGAATCGCATCAATCTGGGAATTAAAAAACTCCAATTCGATTAAAATTACCCCTGTGGCTCTCCCATCACTAAAGTCGTGATTTGACAACAAAATGTATGTATTTTCATTCTTAATTAGTAATTATAGCTAAGCATAGAATTTTAATTAAATTAAATTTTACTATGATAATAAAATTGAAATGACTATTGAAATGGCTGTACGAAAGTGCAGTTTGCATTCACGCCTCCCGGTCAATCGTGTGGGCCGAAATAATCCAGTGGCCTCCACACTATCCAAGGCAACTTTTGCAAATTATTTATGCACGGATCACGTGACTTCATTCACAAACAGATCCACTCCGCGTGTTGACAGAGCTCGTCTCTCTTCACTGGGGCCTAGTTTCATTAACAACTGCCCCACTACGACGGCACTGGCCGCGTGTGGGTTACTTGATTTACGATATTACCGACGACGCAGCCGTTCATTCTTTTTGCACTGGTTTATTTTTTCACATCTGGCGCGATTTGTTGAGTTATTTGCTTTAAAATGGGATTAGTGGATTACTGACGGCCTGATGTCTATACCCAGACTCAGCAGATTTACAACAAAGGGTTTCATGTGTGTTTACTTTGTTCACGACATAATATCGTGTCTTTATCAGCTCTTAACAGCACAGAACAGCGACAAACAAACTTATAATGTTGTCAAAGATGTACTATAGTTATTTTATCATTGTGGCAAAACTTTTTAAAGCAAAAATAAATACACATGCTTATACAACAAGCAGCGGGACATAATTGTATGAATGATAAAATTAAATATAATCAATTTAAATGGGGTAGGTGGCTCAGTATCAAAAATGAGACAATGGAAACTGCAACAACCTTTCATATTAAAATATGAAAATATTAAAGTAACACTTGTCTAAGTCTCACAAAATTTCAGGCTCCAAGTCGACTTATTAGGTCATCGTCAGAGGCTGGCCAGCACAGTTAGTAACCATAGACGCGTTTCGCTCTTGGATAATGTGATATTAGAATTCAATCATCGTTTTGTGGATATTATTTAATGTGAATATGTTGTCTATTTCATGTATAAATATATTTTTTAATATATATCGTGTCGGCCTGTGGATCTTGAGAACTCTGATTCCATCCCCACAGACGACAAACAATTTTCACGAATTTAAATCTACCCCTTTGGGGGCCGTGATTTGACGGCCGGTAACTGCACTTACCGAGATCTGCTTAGGCAGAGTGCCACACCTAGTAATGGGTAAAAAGCGTGATGATATATTTATTTATTTTTAACAAAGAATAAACTATTTTTAGTTTGTGCCCTAATTTCTTATCTAAATATTTAATTACGAATTAAGCCATAAATGTAGTTTTTATTTATTTTTTTAGATAATGAAAACAATGACTCTTTATTTACAAAAAAATAGTTGAGCCTAAAACACAGTCATAGTACTAATCTAAATATAATGATTGTTCTATTCCGCAAAATATGTGATTTATCATGCTCGTAAAAAGTGTTTTTTTTATTTGATTTTTTCTAAATAAGTTGCAAATGATTTTGCCAAGCCTTCAAATTAGTTGAATGACACAAACATTTTTTATGGATGATTTAAAATCTTTGCATGTAGGTGTTTCGGCGAAAAATACTTGAAACGTATTTGGAATGTAGTTTCCAAGGTTGAAAATATCGAATTAAATTGTAATTAGTTGGTTATGTTTGTTTAAAACCAAATGAATTTCATCTGAATCGAGTAGCATGCGAGAAGCAGACTCCGTTGATGTTAATTTTGTCTGAATTTTTCCAGTAGAATGTTCTTTTTGAATCGCGAATGAATAAAGATGAAGGAATGTGAATTTAAACACATGTTTGGCATTTCATTGTTTAACGAATTTACGTTTCGCTGAATTTTGTTCTCGTTTAACGGATTATTTTTCCGTTTTCGTTTGTGAATTTTGTGTTCAGTAAATTTTTATTCAGGATAAAAATGACATTTACGGATTTTCGTTTTACATTTTTGTATGTGAGTTTTAAAATAAGCTTTCTCGATGCAAGTTCTCTGCTCTGTACCTGACATATTTTCTGTTGATATTCAAAAGGAAATAAAACTACGTATTTTCGCGCAATAGAAAACTTATAAAAAAACTATACTTTTCAAGCTTTATTTTATATTAAGAAATAGTCATCTATTCAATTTAAGCAGGTTTCAAAATACCACTAAGATACCATTTCAAAACATAAACTTTCTCTATTCGTAGATATAGTTATTTGTATATCAAGGGAAGAATGACACTATTTTTACAAAACAAGCACTGCCCACTCAGAAAGTAAAAATTAGACAAATAAATTAGAAATTTAGATAAGATTTATTATTCTCTTGACAGATGGTATTTGGGTGTCACTAATGTCAAATCATATACTTCCTATAATACCATTACTGTATTCTTAGCAAAATCGATCAGTAGGAAGGAAGGGTATAACTTTCTTCTCTCACTTGAGGAAAAACAGTTGACTTTCTGACAATTCAGGAAAAAAATAGTTTTTTTCACCAATACTTGTGAAAATGACATTTCCCTCACTCAAGTTGTGATAGTAACTGTTTCTATCACAACTAAATTGAGTGAGGGAATAGTTATTAACGTATCAAGTGCAGAAAGATAGGTTTTTTTGAATAAGTGGTCCGTTGCTGCATGACCAAGCGAATGCTGCAAGACCGCGAGTTAAAAAAACACCCTTTCTGCACGAGTTGCGTACACTATTTTTTCTACAATCATAAACCATATTTTGATAAAAATAATAAAACAAATTTCAGTAATTGTAACATCTCTGAAATTTTATATTAATTTAGAAACTTTAGAAAGATACCTGGTTTAATGTATCCATGACAACTGACAATGACAAACTAACTCAATTATTTTGTTGATAATGAGGAAAAATTTCTCCAATTTAAAAAATGTTTGAATCGAGTGGCGAACACGTATTAGATTCTATAGACATTATAGAAGAAGCAAATGCTGCAACATTAAATTTGCTTCCATAAATATTAATAGAAAGTATACTGTATAGAGTTTATTTATATTAAATTACTTTTCTGCACTAGTGCAGAAATAATTCACATTTTTGCACTAGTGCAAAAATCTGCTACTTTCATAATAAAAATAAGTTCAAAAACGCCTACTTTTTGGTTTATATAAAATAATGATTAAATTTCTTGTATCGCATAGGTGAAAATGTAATTTTCATGTTTAATGTTGAAAAAATAGTATGTAAAAATCGTACTATTAGAACACTCGCTATCGCTCGTACTCGTTTTGCAATTAAACCCTTTCCTCACTAGTATTACAATATACTATTATATAAGAATATAAAAATCACCAAGTTATGTGCGATATTCAAAGTTTTATTAGTTGTTTTTTTTAGTTAAACACTAGAAAATTTGGAAATTAAAATAGCATATAAGTGAATACATCTAATAAGTGTGCATTAATATTCAAAACAGGAAGCATATTCAGTAGTAATATACGGCGGCTAGCATCAAATAAACTTTAATTTTCATAGCAAGACAGGATTCATTATTTCTGCAAATTACAACAAATTTCTGTAGTACGTGCATAACGTCGTAATATTACACTTACTTTACGATTTGTGCTTAAGCTTATTATCTTGATATTTCATAATTATTACAATTTTCATAATGTAGAAATAAAAATGCCATACACCTCCTTCCTTTTCTTTCTTATCTTTTTCATTCATTTTCAGTTCTTACTATAAAATATCTAACTGCAATTGTGTAGATTTTACTTTCAAAATTACACACACTCTTTACTTATATTTTTGATTCATTTTCCATTTTGAGTATAGAGTGTCTAACTGCAATTGTGTGGAATTTACTTTCAAAACAAGTGCAAGAGACCTTACCTTCTTTTCTCATCATTTCTGAGTCGTTGTTAGAGGAATGCGCGGGAGTGAGTTGAGCATCGAAAAAAAGTAGATGTTTAGGAGCGAATAAATGGATGTGATTGAAAGTTTGTTGCGTGATGATCCAAGTAGAAGAATAGATGATCTTCTATCGAATGAGAATATTTGACAAAGACTGATTCTTATTAATAGAGTACCTAGCGGTAATTATCTTAAGGGGTAAAGGCCACTCTAAATTTTTTTTAAAATGCATTTTTTTTATTTGCTTAAACTATAGTTTAAACCCTTAGGAATAAGGGACAATTAATTTAAATGCCGCGCGGAAGTATTTCAGAGGGAAAAAAGCATATATCTATTAGTACTAGTATTTATATATATATATATATATATATATATATATATATATATATATATATATATATATATATATATATATATTTAACTCGAAACTTTAAACTCGTTTTTCTCGAAATCATATTTTCAAAATCGGGCGAAAAGAAATCTGAAATACTAATTGATGGATCGTGCTGAATCATTTTATTTCTTATTCTAGATATAAAATACTAAAAAACTACGGGGGCTTGTTTGTTTAAAGTGCTTAATTCGTTTTTTATGGTCGTTTTTATACAGACATTTAGTCCCGAATAATGAACTTTTTTTTCAAACGTGCGCCATTTTGTGAAAAATCTAAATTTTCAAAATCCAGCCCGTAGTTTTTTAGAGTATACATCAGAGATTTAGAAAACATATCCCTTTTTGATCCAGGTCTATTGCGCCGAGATGAGGCGCCATTTTTTTTAATTTAAGACGACAATTTTGAATATTTTCTTTTACAAGATTTTTTAAATAAAGTTTCAAGAGCACTAAATAAAGATCCAAAAACAGTTCTTAAGCAGCACGTTTAGATTTCGTTAAAAAAATCTTTAAAATGACCCTTTTTTTCCTTGTCTAGAGTGGCCTTACCCCTTAAATTAAATGAAGATTCTTAGTTGTCTCCTTTATTTGTTTTTTTTTTCCTAAACTGGCTTGCACTTTACATTGTATAATAAATTGGAAACTATGTTAAAAATAGAAACACCATCACTATACAAGTAAAGTAAAGGGCTGGTATGGTTGAGTTGATGCGCACACGCAGATTCGTGTGCCGGTGCGCTTATAATTAAATTGCGTCTTGAGAAGTTTTAATTAAACGGTGCACATGTCGTATATTGCTGGCGTGGCGTATACTGTATAATGGCGGTAATAAATATGTACTTGCGGTTGTAATTACTAAATGTTCGAAATTATGACCTGTTAATGTAATACATACATCTTTTCCCTGTAACCTGACACCCGGATAGGAGATACCGTATTTTACGTAAATTTGGTTATTTACCTTTTTCATTTATTAATTATGCTATAACTTTTATTAAGGATACAGAAATATTATATTTTGTACTCCTTCAAAATGACACTTCCCGCATGCAACACTCAATCTGAAACAAGTGCTTTCCGATCGACTCGACTGTCAAAATTGTAAAAAGCCCTTTGGCACATTCTAAAATAAATCTATCTTGATAGTAATAAAATCTAATACAACTTCCCTGAATTTTCCTTTATTCAAAGTTTGGGAAATAAGATTAATTTTTGCTAAAATTAAACATTATGGAAACCCCAATTATAAATAAATAAATATATTATCACGCCTTTTATCCATTACTGGGTGTGGCACTCTGCCTAAGTAGATCTCAGTAGGGTTGTGCCGTGGTCAATTGACTAAAAATATTTGACAGCCAAATAAAACGGTCAAATAATCTAAATGACATCTGTTGTTCAATAGAAATAGCTACTTACTATTATTACATGAATATATCTAGTTTGGTATTCTGGGTTCTGGAGAATTTGCTTACTTTACTTCAGGGTTCGAAGATATATATCGATCGATATATATCATGATATTTATTTTGATATATATCGTCATATTTTTGCAATGATATATATCCATTATATAAAAATATCAAATAGTTTTTGTGATATAGCCTCCGGAGAAGTGAAATTTTTCGTATTTTTCAGTTTTTCTACTTTTACGAGGCTATATCTCGAAAACTAAATGTGATATGAAAACGCGCTCAACGGCATTAATTTTCTCGTGCTTCAGTTAACTTATAAACATAGTTTCAGCGATTTTTATTTTTTTTAATTTTCCGCCAAAAAAATCGCAAAAAGCGGTGGCCAAATAAAAGTACATTTATTGAACTATGTGAACAGTTACACACTGCTGTAACAGCCACAACAGGACTGGAACGATATTTCTCCACTTTTGGCATTGTCCAATCTCAATTACGTAATCGTCTCGGTAACGACAATGCCGGTAAATTAGTTTTTATGTTTAAATATTTAAACCAAAAAGAAACTACAAAAAAAAACTAATTTAGATTGGATTTGGCCAAGTGAGTCTATCTGCAACGCTGTTCAGGAAGTTCATCAGAAGATGATGATTTAGGATATAGGATTATTTAAATATTCTTACTATTCTTAGTACTATATAATATTTGTGTATCCATTCAACGTATATTTACTTTTTTTCATTACCTATGTTAATTTTTTATTTAGGAGTAATAATTTATTTTGTATTTTCTATTATGATAATAAATGTGTACAAAAACTAAAATTAAAAAATAAATATCCAAAAAGTGATATTTATCTGATATATATCCAATATATCAGATATTTTGATATTTATTATAAATATCATGATATTTACGAACCCTGCTTTACTTTACAAATAAAATAAATACATATTATTTCATTTCATTACGTCTTTTACTTTATTTTCCCCTTTATTTTGAATTTGATGTGGTTTTGTTTATTAGTTGTTGTTGGTTTTTCATTTTCAGTAATATTGGATGTAGTAAACAGTACTATATAAATAAATTACAATTTTAATTGTGATTTCTATTAAATGTTTCTTGGTCAATTGACCGGTCAAATAGTCGGTCAATTGACCGAAAAATATTTGACTGGTCAAATGCACAACCCTAGATCTCAGTAAGTGATATATTTTTTTCGCGTGAAGTGCGGTTACCAGCCTTCAATTCACGGCCCCCAAAGATATTAGTGGAGGGGGAGCCACAGGAGTAGATTTAAATTGGAGTAGATTTAAATTGGTGAAAATTATTCTCAAGATCCACAGGCCGACTCGATACCACTGAGCCACCTACCCCAATTATATGCAGCAGTAATTTCTAACACAACTGATACATACATTCTTTGCTCCATTTGACGACTGATGAATGATTTCTGTTTATTTGATTTGATTCCTCCGTACCATCCACAAATACCCATACATTCTGAACCGTGAAACGTTCAACCAGCAAGCGCGAATCCTGTGCCTCGAGCGACAAAGAAGCTACAACTTATGCAAGACCGCGGCGCAAAAGCGATCGCGACCAGATAGCTCACTGATTGATGGAACTATAAATAAACTGAGAGCCTGCGAGCATAGCAGTACAAAAGTGCGAACTTGGTGTGCCAAGGGTTCAGGCAGGGAAACAGTTGCAAGAGTTTGCAAATTGCACCATCGCGTAACTTCAACGACTTTATTCTATTCTTTTGTTAATTACTCTCTTTCCATTTATTATAATAATATTGAATATTAGAATTAGATTTAAACAAATATATTATTTTTCATATACCGTAACTAGACTAGACTAGATTACTGATCGATAAATTAATGACAACCCTCGGAAAAGATCAAAAACCTCAAATTTAAGACAAATTTAACTTTTCCGGAGGTTATATCTTAAAAACTAAACAAGATATGAATATGCGGTCAACGCCATTGAATTCCTCGTATTCGAATTGACGTATAAGCAAATTTTTATCCAATTTAAAGATATTTAAATTTTTTATTATTTCTTAAGGGGTACCCCTTGGGTTTTTTCGTATTTTAAGCCAATTTGCTCTAAAATTCTTCATCATACGAATATAATAATGAAAATTTACATAAATATATATTTTGACCCACTGAATCCAATGGTGTAATTTCCAAATAAACATGTTTTCCGTTTTTGAGATATTGGGTGTTCTTTTTGAGAAAATTTATGGCGAAAATTTTGAAAAAATTAAAATTGCTGAAAATATGTTTGTAAGTTAACTGAAACATGAGAAAGTCAATGCCGTTGAGCGCATGTTCATATCTCGTTTAGATTTTGAGATATAGCCTTGGGAAATTATAAAATCTGAAGAAAATTAAGAGTTTAACTTTTCCGGAGGCTATATCTTAAAAACTAAACAAGATATGAATATGCGGTCAACGCCATTGAATTCTTCGTGTTCGAATTGACGTATAAGCTAATTTTTATCCAATTTAAAACAATTTAAATTTTTGTATTTTAGGCCAATTTCCCCTAAAATTCTTAATCGTATGAATATTGTAATGAAAATTTACATACATATGTATTTCCAAGTGCAAATATCTTTTTGAGATAATGTTAAAAAAATATTGCGAAAATTAAAAAAATAAAAATTATTGAAACTTTGTTTATAAACTAAATGAAGTACGAGAAACTCAATGCCGTTGAGCGCATCTTCATATCTGGTTTAGTTTTTGAGAGATTGCCTCTGGAAAGTACAAAATGTGATGAGGTAAAATTTGAGAAAAATTAATCTTTTCAGGAAAGGGTTAATATATTTTTCATAATTGGTAGTATAATTTCGATGAGATTTTTGTTTGTTTGTTTCACAGATAAATAAATTAGGAAATTAATATATCGACCCTTAGATTGAAGTTGATATTGCTCAACGAAATATAATGATATTTTAACAAATATTCCTACGTAATTCAAAATGGCTATTTCTTGTTTTATGGTGGTCTTGTAGTAGGGGGTGCATAGTTACAGGAAGTGTAATGTTTTTGCAATGTGAAATGAGCATTGCCATATAAGAGGGCGTTTTAATTATATGTTTTTTCAAACAATGCAGGTACTTGCCTTGTTTATCAACTATCAGTACCTACTTTCAACTATATGGCCCTCTATTTTGTAAACAAATAAATTAATCCTTGTTCTAAACAGGAAACAGAAGCAATCCATTCCCAGCATTTTGCAATTTCTGCCCAAACCTATTACAACGATATGCTATAATGACTTCAGTATATTGAACGTGAGTTCAATGAGCTCACAGCTTCAGTTTTTAAATGCGATGAAAACAAACAATCTACGTTTCTAATAATATAACAGACAATTTTCACTGTTAAATAAACTAGAAAAATTACGTCGAAATCATATCTTAAATTATAGTAATTATGATATTTTTTGTTTTATTTGCTCGACAAATTGAAAGATTTAATAATTATTAATTAAATCTTTTTTCTACGGTTCTGCAAAAAATTACCCATTATGTATTCATGTTCAAAGCAATAAAATATTTTTTTCTGAAATCGTAAAGAAAATGCCTACTTTCCTGACGCATTTTAGTATGGAAAGTTAGTGTTTACCAAAACATTTGCAAAACAGTCAGGTAAAGTACTTTGCCTGACTCAAATAAATAAACTAAATAACTAAAAAATTTAATAAGATTTTTATTTATTTTTATCAATAATATTAATACTAAATATACAATTGCTTAAATTACTAAAATTTATGTATGACACTGGCGAATTTGAAGCTAAATTTATTGGAGATTCAGTAAATAAAATAAGCAAGTAGCACATTTGCTGACAAATTATTTTGCTTTTTCCAATCCATGAAAATTTCATACTCTTTATCATATCGGTCTTTGGACTTGCTCGGTAATAAATTTTCAACAGCCGCAGTTGCTTGATTTAAGATTTCAGGAGGAGTACTTGAAAATACTGCCTCATACTCATTTTCATCTATATTTTCCAACATTATAAAGAAATCTTCTCTGTCAACAATATTACTTTTGACACAAATATATTTAATAGATTTTTCACATAAGATATTGTTTTCAACAACTTTTGTTATCACCTTGGATATGTAGTTTGCTGCCAATATGATTCTTACCAAAAAATTAAACATTTTGAAATATTTATTATTAATTATATTGATAAAATATAAATATGAACGATTTCAGAAAAAATAGTATACATAGTACGTCACGAAAGTGTTTTACTTGACTCAGCGAATTAAAATACTCGGCCTGACGGCCTCGTACTTCAAACAACCGCTTCGTCAAGTAAAGCATCACTTTCCTGACTTATTATGTAATATACTATTTTTCAAGATTACTTGTGAATATGACATTTCCCTTACTCAATTTAATTGTGATAGTAACCGTTTCCCTCACTAGTAATGAAAGTAAATAACTTTCCTCACTAGTAAAGGAAACGGTTATTATCACAACTAAATTGAGTGAGGGAAATGTCATTTTACATGTTGACTGCATTTGCAAATACAACTCCTTTGATTTATATAACATAAATATTAAATTTCTTGTACCGCGCAAACGTAAAAAAGTAAATCTCACGTTTAATAAAATACCACTGAGCCACCTAATGTTGAAAAAATAGTATGTAACACACATAAAAAAGGGCAATTGCAAAACTTGGACTATTGCTTATTTCGGAACTTAAACTCTTTCCTCACTAGTATTACAATATACTAATAATTTATGTTACCATAAATAGAATAGAACAAAACAGAAAACGGCAGTTTTAGTCTTGTGCCTTCTAAGGTGCACTAGATCCTTCGTTCGTTCAAATTTCAGAGACTATCAAAGCCACGACTTCAGTTCTAAAATGGCGTTAACAAATATTATCTAAAATTCTTCCAAGTAACGGTACAAGAATAATAGTAAATGTAAGTATTAACATTGTCCCATAAAGAGTAATTCAACCATATCGAAATATTAATTGGTAATTTTTATCAGATGTTCTCATCTTATTATTCAAGTCTTGGAAGAGTGCGATACCATCTGAAAAATGTTAAATAGTTAAATTAATGTCACCGCAATCAGATTTTAACATCATTTTATGTAAACCCAACAATGTGAGGTTCATATATCTGATATAAATTAAGGTTGGGTGTCTATTGTGAACGAAACTTTAGTAGTCATTAACTCTATGAATAATTCTGATGAGAAATTTTGACGACGTTTTTAAAACATACAAGAAAAGATTTGAATAAAGTATGAAGTCATTGTTAACGAGCGACTATGATTTTGAAAGACTTGTTGTCATTGTTGTTAATTATGAATATTATACTTTGTCATTTTATACGACAACTTTTGGAACATGTAGCAAAACTATTCTCATTTTGGACATTTCTTGATTACCTTCAAACCGGATTTACTTTAAACATTTTCCTGATATTTTAGTTTTTATCATTTTTGTTTTTGTATTTATTTAATTAAAATAAACTGGTCTACAAGATTTTATAGTGAGAATTAGAAAGCAAGGGTGGGCCGTATATTTTGAGGGCAAGCCTACCCATTTAACCCAACTTTGAATTAATTGTAACGACTCATTCGCTGTATCGAAAAATTGTTATTTTTACCCCTCAGTGGTATTGAGTCGGCCTGTGGATTTGAGAACCCGGGTTTAATTCCTACAGTCGACAAACAATTTTCACCATATTAAAATTTATATGCCTCTCCCATCATTAATATCTTTAAGTGCCATAATTTGACGGTTGGTAACCATACATAAATATATCAATTACTAATATTTACTACGGCAAAGTACCACATGCAGTAATCAGTATATAGGCGAGGTGATATATTTTTATAAATTGTCCAAGGGAAAATCTCACTCAAGGTAAAAATATAAGTACCACCAAACTGCGACCCCTGTACTGTAATTGGAATTAAGTTCCTGGTAGCATAAATAATCATCTCATTTGATGGAACGTGTCAACTTTTGAAATAATTTTTTATCTTGCATATTTCACAACTAATTATATATTTAAAAAACAACAAAGACAAAATTAATTGTCTTTAAATGCTCACTTGGTGAAACTAGGTTTAATAATAAAATATCAAAATAAACACTTGTCTAAGTCTCACAAAATTCAGCCTCCAAGTCACCTTGAACTTGGAGGCTGAATTTTGTGAGACTTAGACAAGTGTTTATTTTGATATTTTATAATTATATATTGTTTGAAATCTTCAATCACATATAAATTTCTGGTCTCAATCACAAATAATCAAAAGTAATTTGTATACGATTATAATGAATTAAATCCTGATTATAGAAAATAAAATCAGTTCTTAAGTATTGATTTGCTACGACGAAGCGTCACCCAAGTTGAGGGTCCAGTGACTTCCTTGCACAATGTGCAGATATTATCAGCATAAGCTTTCTGAGGATTAAAAACAAAACTTATTGTAGCTCTTTGCTCTGGTCTGAGGTCTGAAGCTGGCCCATTTCGCAGCAACTGATCGCATCTTTGCGGATTATTCACGCCACGATGGCCACGCTACAGACAGCGAACATCGGACAGGACGTTTTATGTTTAACCCTTTAAATACAACACGATCTGCATTTTGTTCAATGCTACCGAGATAGATGTGCACTTCTTCTGACAGCATTTGCATTGCTATGCAGACAGAAATGTACACTGCGTTTCAGAACTACAAACCAAATTCGTTTCTCCACTATAGGATGTACGAGTATTTTGAAACTGGTTTACTAATTTCTAATGGCCCGTTATAAATATTATCCAATAAAAATATACAAGATGGTTCATCATTGTTTTCAATTGCCATGAATATTGCATAAGGAAGAAAAATTAACTTTTTTACGACCTTAACTGAAAGCAGACTTTTTTTTATATGCGGGTCTAAAGTTGGCTATTCTCTCCCTAGGAAAAAAAGTGACTGTTTTCTTTCCTTCTTTCTAATTGGCTTTAAAGAAATTCACAGCAGAGTCTTAGATATTTATTTATTTACTAATATATCGAAAGTATTTTTAAATGTTTATTTAAATGAAATGAAAGAATGGTCGTAGAAAATAGTGTATTGCAATACTAGTGAGGAAAGGGGTTAATAGTACAAGTTTTGTAATGGCCCTTTCCCACGTGTATTACATACTATTTCTTTTTCAATTTTAAACGTGAAAATTACATTTTTACGTTTGCGATACAAGATATTTTATATTTATTTTATGTAAATTAAAGTTGTATTTGCAAATGCACATCACGTTTCCTTGGTTATCATGTCAAATGATATTTCCCTCACTTAATTTAATTGTGACAGTAACTTTCTTCACTAGTGAAGAAAACTGTTACCAAATTAAGTGAGGGAAATGTCATTTTCACAACCAATGTTGAAAAAATTCATTATTACACCTCTGGAATAAAGTGTCATTTCCTCTCTTACGTCATTACTGCCCGAATGTCACCCAAGGAGGGAAATAATATATTTTATACAAATAGGTATTCTGCTCCCTCAATTGAGGAAAGAAAATATTACTTTTTGACATAGCCGTGGAGAAAATTCAATAAGTTTTATTTGAAACACTTAGTAATTTTTGCTCAAAGAATAAATAATTTCCTATATTAAACGCTTTTTTTTGTTTAAACTACCAGCTAGAATATACAATATAGTTATTTCAATATACCTACATTATTATAATGATTTAACTAACAGTGTTATTAAGAAAAACTTTAAAAACCTTTAAAATTGAAAGTAAAGAATGTGAAATGAAATGAATGTCGCTGCATGTAAAGATTCGTGCATCAGTAGCATGAAATCAGTTTATAATGATCGGTTATTAATATCTCTACTTCTAGCTGTAGTTTGAGCAATCGATACACGATCACGATATTAAAGTCTAGTTTACCAGTTTATTTCGAAATATCCAGACCCACATGAATACCATAATACGAAACACTAAACAAAAACAATAATAAAATAAAACCATTTATAGAATAAAACTGTTTACCATACTTAAGTAAATCCTCTCCGCATGTCAAGTTTTTGCAATCATCAATTAATTAACTTTTAAAAACGTTTTTCATGTACCCTATCTTTTATTACTGCTTATAAAAACAATGCATAAACTTTAATGATTATTAATAGTCAGAGAAAAACAAATTGTCGAAGTTAATACCACTAGAGGTTGAAACAAATTTTATTTACTAGAACGGTAACAAATGACGCGAGAATTTGACACAATTTTTCCGGTACCAGGTAGAGTAAAATTATAAATATTAGTACAGAAATTTTTGCTCTACAATAAACTATTTAACTTTTTTGATGTAAAATAATTAGGGAAACCAATAATTGAACATTTTTAAAATAACATTGAAAACGCTATGGTGCGTCTTTCGATTCACCATCCTCTATATATTTCTTATGAAGTTAAGTTAGTAAGAAGAATATTATTGCTTAAAATTTAATTTAGGGAAATATCTATAAAGAGTTAGCACAAAATTAGGCGAATTCTGTAGCACATCTATTTAATTTTAGCCACGTTAAATAACAATAGACAGCACTGAATAAGAAATAAATATTTCATTTGACACCTATGGTTCATATTTTTAACTAAAATAAATAAAATAAATATAAATATATCATCACGCTTTTTACCCATGCCTCTGCCGTAAGCAGATCTCGGTAAGTGATATATTTCCTCGCGTGAAATGCGGTTACCAGCCGTCAAATCACTGGCTGTTAAAAATGGACGGATCAGTTACAGAATATACCTATTTTATTAAAATATATACAAAGTGGTCCATTTTAAGTTGCGTTTGGAAATATTTCGAAAACTACGCATTGGATAAAAAATGTAAAAAATACGTATCAAATATTTTTGAAGGGGCTATCCACTGACACCAAAGTCGATACTCCGAATGTAATTTCTCGAAAAGACGATAGGTCGCATCGCGAATCGAAAAAAAATTTCGAACAAAACCTCCCTAATTTAAAACGTAGAATCCGAATATGTAATAAAAAATGGGGGTTCCTATTTCAGATTTTAATGTTAAACCCCCGCCGCACCCCCGGGGGTGAGATTGGCGGATCGACTGGAGTGGATAGCCCCTTCAAAAATATTTGATACGTATTTTTTACTTTTTTGATCCGATGCGTAGTTTTCGAAATATTTCCAAACGCAACTTAAAATGGACCACCTTGTATAAAGTAAGAAATTGTGATTCTCGGCCAACAGTTTGGAAAACACTGTACTAGGACATAACTGTTATTATATTTAGTGTAAGATTAATTATTGTCTTTGAGAAACAACGCCAATAAAATTTATGTATGTGTTTATTTACTTAGTTATGGTTATTTTAGTAGTTAGTCTGATGGTTAATTACGTAAATTTTCTTTTTCTAGAATTCTTGTCTAGCTACTGTGAAGTCTAAGTGGTCGTACTGGGTATTAAATTTAGACGTTTCGCTAAAGATACTCAAGAACTTCACGCATGGACGTCTTGCCTTCGCTTGCAGCCATTTTAATTAAAACTATTAAGCGTTATATATAATTCAGAAGAAAATTATCATTGGTGATAAATATTCATGTATGTTAAGTAACATGTTACAAAATAAAGATATTAGGCGAGACAGTACCACTTTACCGGGAATCGTTCAAGAAGTGTTTCTTTGAATGAAGATTCTCACTTTATTTTTACTGGAAAGTGAAGAATACTTATAATGACAACGGACGTGCATTATACCCACATTTACAACAATGATACAAAAAGAAAAAAGCAGTTTTTGTTGAAGCAATAACAATGATGTTGCATGCAAGTAAATGCCACACAAAGACTGGACACTGAAATATTATAGCACAAGTTCATTACCCATAATATGGGGTAGATAGATCAGTGATAGATAGTCTGTACTTGTGGATTTGAGAACTTGAGTTTGATTCCAACCATTCCAATTAAAATTAGTCCTGTTGTTTTTCCACCACTAATATCTTTACTTTGGAGGCCGAACTCGGGATCTCCAGATTCGAATTCCATATCGCTATTCACACCACCGTACTGACGGACAGTGCAAAATATGCGTTGTAATAGTAGTACAATAATTATTAATGTATTTAAGTAAATTGAAGGAAAAAGA
The DNA here is from genome assembly GCA_947425015.1 of Pterostichus niger. Classification (NCBI taxonomy): domain Eukaryota; kingdom Metazoa; phylum Arthropoda; class Insecta; order Coleoptera; family Carabidae; genus Pterostichus; species Pterostichus niger. Next base: position 5,711,244 of record OX380339.1, read on the forward strand.
TCTAAAATAATATGAATTTGGTACTATTGATGTATTGTAACTAGAGATGGGCGAATATCATCCGCGAATAGTCGAATGCTGCGAATATTGACATTATTCGATATTCGAGATTTTCGAATATTAACGTCAGTATAGCGAACATTCGAATACTTCGAATACTTCGAATATCGCGTCATATGTTGACCTCAATATTTGACGTTTTTTTTTATCATTTGTACATAAACTTAAAGCTATTACAATACTTTGAAGTTATTAATAACAAAAGACATTTTGTTTCAAAACCATGAAGACGTACCATATTTCAAATTTGTTTTTCGCCAACATCAACCCGTACGTTTCACCTTAAATTTGAAGTTTTCGTCTTTTTCTTTTTTGTTTGTACTTTTTGTTTTAATTTTATTTTATCTTAACAATTTCATTCAAATAATGCAAAGGACATAATTAAATAATTATTAATAATAAATAAATTAACTTTTAGGAGTATTCGAATATTCGAGTACCTCGAATATTCGAGATCTGATTAATATTCGTATTCGATATTCGAATTCGAGAAATTTGATATTCGCCCATCTCTAATTGTAACCATGAAGAAAAAATAAAAATAAAAACCCCGCGTATGCGTTGCGATGTAAAAAGTACTCTTTTTCAGACCCAAAAGGCACATAATTACAAGTACATCAGAATGGGGCAAAATAATAAATTACTATAATTGGGATTAAATCCTTGATGCATCGAGCAACAATTAAAATAAATAATGGAACGATAATATTTATTTATTTATTTAAATCAGTAAAGCATCAATTAATTTCATGGAAGAGAATTATGAATCGAATATTAATTTCGTTTGAAGCTATTAAAATTTATTTAACTACCATATTCTGTATGAAAACTACATTACTGACAGTGCCCACAAATCCAAGCCGAAAAAAACCAAAATCATTAGAGAATAATTTTCCAAAAAAAAAAATCTATTTCCAATTGAAATGTTCATCCGATAATCCGTTTAAAAAACAATAAAACCAACGGTGCGAAGCGGCCGTTGCATGTATGTTCGTTTACGTTTCACCACTGAATTACCGGTTCGCCCGGTTCGCGTTCGCAGACAATCATTTCAACCATTCCCATCTAAACCATGAATCAAATTTGTTCCGGTTCATTATTTTTTTGTATTAATTTACCCCTGTGACCCTTCCTTCAATAACATCTTTGGGGGCCGTGATTTGACGACTCGTAATCGCATTACACGCGCATAAATTCGTGAGTGCCACACCCAGTAATATGTAAAAGGCGTAAAGATATACTTATACATTTATTTATATACCTAGAGCATCTTCATAAGGACACTTTTTGCTCGAGGTACACAATATTTTTTATATACTCATATACTAAAATTATTGTGTGTAAAGCGTTACATTAAAATATAATTTTCTTCTTTGTTGATATCAGGGACAAACGGGAATGTTATTTTCTCGTTTATTGCTATTGGAAACAATTGGAAAAATAAAATAAACGCTCGTTGCTCAGAAAATGATATTTTTCCGTAGTCAAATGACTACCGAAATAGCATACTTTCCGTCATGGTTGTATAAAATTGTATTTACAGACCTCGACTACTTGCAGCCCTCGCTACGGTCATGCTAATTTCAACCCTTGGTATACTAACTAACAGTAACTATTTAATAAACTTAAGATTTAAATTGATTCATATAATTTAACAGTTTATATGAAACTCACGCGCGCACGCTATTAATTTATAATAATGACAAACATATAATATTTATTACATAATAATATTATATTACTATATGTTTGAAATATAAATAACTAACTATAATTAAGATAGTAATGGAGCTCATAAAGATATTTATTATTCTACCTTGTTAAAATGTATTAATTATTATTCGAAATTTTATGAAACTTTTAAATATCACCTAAAACTAGAGATGGGCGAATATCAAATTTCTCGATTTCGAATATCGAATACGAATATTAATCAGATCTCGAATATTCGAATACTCCTAAAAGTTAATTTATTTATTATTAATAATTATTTACTTATGTCCTTTTCATTATTTGAATAAAATTGTTAAGAAAAAGACGAAAACTTCAAATTTAAGGTGAAACGTACGGGCTGATGTTGACGAAAAACAAAATTGAAATATGGTACGTCTTCATGGTTTTGAAACAAAATATCTTTGATATTAATAACTTCAAAGTATTGTAATAGCTTTAAGTTTATGTACAAATGATAAAGAAAAACATAGTCAAAAATTGAGGTCAACATATGGCGCGATATTCGAGGTATTCGAATGTTCGCTATACTGACGTTAATATTCGAAAATCTCGAATATCGAATAATGTCAATATTCGCGGCATTCGACTATTCGCGGATGATATTCGCCCATCTCTACCTAAAACATATAAAATTTGTTCATTTTGCCGTTTTAATCAACCACGCTTCAATCTCTCATCAAAAAGATTATATTTATTTTATAATTTTGTGTTATTACATTTCGGAATCTGGAATAAAATATATGAACTACTACACTGTCCTCAATGAGTCCGAACTCTGTACCGTAAATGAGATTAAGTTCCTGTTATGAAAATTAATAAAAACCATATTCAGTCGAATTTTATTCTCGTCTCTAACTAAAGAAGTTCTACTAAAAATAATAAAATAAAGAAAGATATATACAACGATAAATTAAGAAGAAAAAAATACAAAATGGTTCCATGGTTATTAGAGATGATATATAAGCTGAAAACAAGTGCTGAATTCAGCTGATTCTCTTCAAGCGAGATGGGAGTGGTCAAAATGATACTTGACATTTTCTACGGTTCGTGAAAGCGCGCTGAACGGTGGATTTCCGTAATTGACGGGATGTCCGAGAATATGGACCTCTTCTTCTGGGGGGACAGGGGAACTGATGCCCGATTTACTCGAATGTCCGCAGAAGAGCTATTGAATGATTTTGTTTCGAAAGCTGGATTTTGTTTTATGTGAATATTTTCAAAACAATTGATTGTAGTAGGCTTTGTTCCGAACGGCAAAATAGTTTTACTGAAATTTAAATTTCTTGCTGCGGAAAACATTTTGTGAGATCATACATATTTTAAGCTGTTTAATTTTTAAAATAGCATATGCAGTCGGCTTGCGGTTCTTGAGGACCCGAGTTCAATTCCCGCAACCGACAAACTGGCTTTCACCAATTTAATATCAACTCCTGTGGCTCCCTCTCCACCAACAACTTTGAGGGCCATGATTTGTCGGCCAGTAACCGCACTTCACACGTAAAAATATATCACCTACCGAGATCTACTATTCCTATTCTACTGTATAGGAACTAATAAATGAGGGGTTTAAAATAGACTGCTCAAATTTGCACAAGGATATTTTAAAAATTGAATGAAATATTTGAATTTGATTTATATTAATTTTTAGTAATTATATGGGGTAGGTGGGTCAGTGGTATCGAGTCGGCCTGTGGATCTTGAGAACTCTGGTTCGATCTCCACAGCCGACAAACAATTTTCACTAAATTAAATCTACCCCTGTGACTCCCCCTCCACTAACATCTTTTACGGCTGGTAACCGCACTTCACGCGAAGAAATATATCACCTACTGAGATCTGATTCGGCAGAGTGCCACACCCAGTAATGGGTAAAAGGCGTGATGATATATTTATTTATTTATATTTATTCTTTTTCATAATTATTATCAAATCCAGCTTTTGTTTCTTCAATGCATCATCGTATCATCATTGTGTGAATCTTCTCTGTGGATGCTGTGTGCTGGACCACCCAGGTGGGCTGCCCCCCGCAGCACGGTGATTAGCGCGGGGGGCGGTGCAGAGTGCAGGGGTGCAGATGTGCACGCGAACAACTGACATCGAACCGCGGACTTGCGCGCTACGGGTTACACGCCGTTGTTTGGTTCCCACAACTCGGTGCAATTATTCTAACCATCAGCGAATTTTTGGTGTACATGATTTTTTAAGTAGAAGAGATTCTGCTTAGATAAGAATAAAACTGTCATTACATTTCGATTAATTTGGACTTAATATACGAGTGAATTTATTTGTTTAAATAAAATAAAATGAATAAATAAATATGTCATCATGTCTTTTACCCATTACTAGATGTGGCACTCTGATATAGCAGATCTCGGTTAATAATATTTTTCTTCGTGGGCAATGCGCGTATCAGCCGTCAAATCACAACCCCTAAAGACGATAGAGGAGGGGAGCCACAGAGATAATTAAATGATAGTTTCATGATTAACCATTAAAAAAACCTTGTAATCAAATACAACAAGCAAACGTCAAACTGAGTGATTTTATGTATAGCTTTAAAAACGGTTTCATGCATCCTTCGATATACCGTGTATAAATTGATGTGTGAACCCACGACCTCTTGCTTGAAACGCAAGTTTGATCTTTACGATTGTAAGTAAAAATGTGTATTGACGCAATAAATGAAGGTGTTATGCAAGTGAAATGTTTATGATAAAACGTTCGTGTTCTTGTAAAGAATAAACAAACGACGTAAATGTCATTTTTCTAACTGCAGGCGTAGTTTCATGTCTGTAATTTATTTTTAACTAAATGGATTTAAGTCTACGCCATGTACACATAAATAAATGAGCCATGTGTTCTTTTTCGTTAAAAAGTATAATATAAACATGTTACGCAAAGTTAATTTGCAATAAAAAATTAACAGGCTTTCAAACTGACGTTCTGAGCTTCCAAACTGTAGAAGCCACTAGCTTACATGAAATAAATCATTTTAAACATTTACTACGTATTTATAGAATAATTTCTACAAATTGTTCGTGTTCTTTTAATCTTCACTTTCACACAACATTTCATTTATTGTATAATTTGTAACTAGCTTTAATAGAACTACTAAAATTTTAGCATAAATGAACAAGAATAACATTGACATTGTTATCAATAAGATGACGTTTATAATTGTTATTTATCATACAAGTGTGTAAAGTAAGGTTTTTACGCATGAGTTGCAAAGTTTCGACATATTATCTTAATCACAATAAGGGCATAAAAGCTCTTTATACACTCGTCTCATACAATGTTTTATCTAGTAACTAAATAGAAAAAGAAAATTATCAAATACAATTTATTACATAACCTTTTTAGTTTTATATTAATTGTTTAATTTGTACTGTTGTTTATGTTATTAATTATAATATTACAATCTATAATTACAATTATTTCTTACCGATAAAACTTAAAATTGCAATTTAACCATAGACAAAATCACTCAGTTTAACATTTGATCGCTGTATTTGATTTTTGTTTATTATTTGTTATTGCTCGGATATCTGTTAAGAGGAATCGTGTAATAATGAAATTCTCATTTAATTTACGTTGATGTTTTATGCACGATTAGATATTTTTGCACACGATTCATTTAATGTAACACTTTAAATTTGTTTAATAATGTGCTCATTTTAGTATGTGAGTATATAAAAAATATTGTATGAACCTGGAACAGAAAGTGTTTTTGTCGCCCGCTTGCTCTAGGTACATAAATTAACATTTTAACCAAAGGTATAAATAATAGTATATTATTCAATGAGTAAGTAATATAAGCTATTACTCAAGAGAATGAAGTTTGCAACACGAGCCTAAGGTACTATAAGAACATTTTCCGAAAAGGAATTTACATTTTTGCGTATTCGCCAATCCAAAAAAGCTTTATAAACTTATTCATACTTTTTTTTTGATTTTTCGGGCAGTAAATTTAAGAAACGTACGTGTGCGGTTACTACAATATCTGGTGGAGTACAAATTTCATTTTCAGAATCCATAACTCACATGTATAATCACACAAATTACAGTATTATTGTAAACAAAAACGTTTTATACAAATTTTGACAGATAATTAACAATAGCGCGCTTCATTGTTTCATAGCATACTTAACGCGCGGCAATTATCGTTATTTTTTGATTGGCTATTAAAGTGTTAAGTAATGAAAATTCAGACGTGTGATTGGTCGTGAAGTGTTGAGTAATGAATTATTACTTAACACTGTCAATAATGATTAGTATTACTTATCATAAATTTCATAAGTAATGAATACATTATTTAATAAGAGTAGATAAACGTCTTTTACCCATTACTGGGTGTGGTACTTTGCCGTAACAGATATATTTATGCGGGTGAAGTCAAATCACTTCCTCCACAGATGTTAAAGGGAAGACACAAAAAATATGCAAAAAAAAACGCCAAACACACAATTTATATGATAAAAATAGTGCTGTTGTATCTGTTTAAATCTTGATTTGTCGCGTCTATGCAGTTGAGTCCTCAAGGAAAAGAAAAATGTAAACATGACAGATTTTAAGTCGGACTAATTCAAAGATTAACTTTAAGTGACAGCCACTTCTGGCTTCTGCTTTAAACTTCTTGTCTTGCTTCTGATGTCACTTGCTTTCTATTTCTTTTTTTTATTATTTGAAACATTGTAATCGCATTATAAGATTGTAATCAATAAATATTTTTATTAATTCAGATACTTTCTGATAATTGTTTTCGGTTTATAATTTTCCAAATATTTATTATCTTATCAATAAAGGCTTAGAGGAATTCTTCTGATTACACTTTCTCTTTATTATTGGCTAATTACGGACTAATAATGATCAATTGTATTCTAATTGATGTTTTCAATGGCTCATAAAATTTCTGTTCTATTTAAAATGGCATTAAAAATATCTAATGAAAAGTTAATAGGTCAAATATGCAGTTTTTCACAAACATCAGATGTTTACCAAATATAGAATATCTACATTAAAACCTGCTCTTTCTTTGTTCAAAGAAAAACAGTTTTCTAAATATTTATAAGTTCCTTATAACGATAGTCATTTATATGAAAGTAACTGTATATTTATTTCTCATTTATCAATTTATCATCGGATACCACAAATACTTCATTAAATATTCACATAAATTATTCAGCAGAAAAATTCGATTTTTCTCTTTTTACAAAAAAGTTACTGCCTTGGGAATCAAAACCTATTAAAGTACATTCACAAATTAATATAAAAAAAGATGTTAAATGCGCAACGCGCGAAAAAGATATTAAATGCGCGCTTATTTCAATAGTTACCAGTACAAACAAAACAGAAACTTGTCATATTGACAGTTGACAGAATGAATTTATTTTCAATATGTATACGTTTTTTATTAATCTAAAATACAATCATAGAAAAAATGATGTGTGTATCACGAGCGTAAAGTGTCTTTGTTCCTTTTACACTATTGCAGCTCTCGCCTTCGGCTTGCGCTGCAATTACCGTGTTCGAGTAACAAAGAATCACTTTACGTTCTTAATACACAAATAACTATTTTAGGTACAATTATATTGGCCAACTTTGTGGCGTCACACTGAACCGTAAAACAAAAGTTTAGACATTGTAAAATGGGGTAGGTGACTGAGTGGTATCGAGTCGGCCTGTGGATCTTGAGAACCCTGGTTCGATCCCCACAGCCGATAAACAATTTTCACCAATTTAAATTTACCTTTGAGGCTCCCCTTTCACTAATATCTTTGGGGGCCGTGATTTGACGGCTGGTAATCGCACTTCACGCGAAAAAATATATCACTTACCGAGATTTGTTTAGGCAGAGTGCCACACTCAGTAATGGGTAAAAGGCGTGATGATATATTTATTTTTTATTTATATACATTGTAATGTTGAACTTTCTGTTTTGAATTTAGCAAACCTAAATCCTGAAATGCGAATAGTGTCATAAGATAACAAGAGGTCAAGGTCAACCATGAACCTAAACTTCCACAATTTCCAATAACTATTTCAGTTCAATGAACCAGAAAAATATTTATCCAAATCGATCACTTCATCAACAAAAAAAAACGCACCTGAACCAATTTTCAAAACAAACATCCAGCATCCACCCACCGTGAGAAACCTCTAGCACCATCTCCAACAACAATGTATTTCTTGTTCTGTTCTCCTCCAGAGCAGAACTACAAACACGCGGCCGGACACACATACTACGTCCCAGTGTGATATGGATTCCTCGGTCTTGGTGTTGATGACACAGTTTCAGATCGCGCGGGCTGGGAAATGGAACATTGGGGCATCGCGGCTTCGGATATTTGACGGATGAAGATAGTGATTGTATAGGGTATATTCGTTTTTATGTCGCTAGATTTGAAATAAAGGGTTATTGAATTGTCAATTGGTACTTGGATATTGTTTTGACATTTTCGGATTAACCTTCCCGTTCTGTAATTTGAGTTTTATCTGTTATCGATCGATAAATTAATGACAACCCTTAGTTTTTATTATTATTTTATAGATTACCGCCATTTTGGCAATCTATAACTAATAGTTATTTGTGTATTAAGAGCGTAAAGTGATTCTTTGTTACTCGAACACGGTAATTGCAGCGCGAGCCGAAGGCGAGAGCTGCAATAGTGTAAGAGGAACAAAGACACTTTACGTTCGTGATACACACATAATTTTTTCTACGATTGCATCTTAAAATTATTAAAAAAACGTATACGTACTGAAAATAAATTCGTTCTATCAACTCTCAATATGACAAGTTTCTGTTCTGTTTGTATCCCTGGTAACTATTGAAATAAGTGCGCATTTAATATCTTTTTCGCGCGTTGCCATTGGAAACGCGCGCATTTAACGTCTTTTTCGCGCGTTGCCATTGGAGACGCGCAAAAAAGATATTTTTCGATTGTTCCACAGAAAACGTCAACTTTACGATGACAAATTAGAGCGTAATTGTTAACTTTTCATAGCAATCGTAGAAAAAGTCATTTTTTCTACAATCTTAAACTAAAGAAGGCCTTTTTCCTCATATACGGATCGAATATCGAAGGGAGGAAAATAACTATTTTCCTTAGTTATTTATGGTTGGTTTTATAACAACCGTTAGCACAGTTTAAAATATTTATTTATTTACATATTCATACAGGAGGGTGACCGTGACACTGAAACATGTAAAATCAAATGTTTATAACTTCCTGCTTTCCTTATTATTTTAGAGTAAAAGGCTTCAAATAAACTTGGTAGAGCATAAAATGCCGTATAACGGTAGAAATTAAATTGAAAATAGGGATAGCCTTGGGCGATTAACCGTTATTCGTGAAAAGAAATCATAGTTACAGTTTCCTATAACTATATGCAGTTGTTTTTCTACGACAGTGCAGAAAGGTATTATTTTCTGCACTTATATGTCAATAGAATGATGACATAGTTGTTTTCTTTTGCCATAAATACACAAAATATCAACGAAACAATGGAATCGGCAATAATCTTTGATATTATTTGAGAAAATATAAAACAATGTATAAAAATTAAATAATTTTTTCTAGTGGAAAAATAATATGTAATACATGTGTTGAAAGACACACAAACTTTCCAATGACACTCTTTCATTATTTATATTTGAATATACTATATGTAACCCCATTTTTGGGGTAGGTAACTCAGTGGTATCGAGTCAGTCTGTGGATTTCAGAATCTGAGTTCGATTTCCGCAGCCGTCAAACTATTTTCCAGACGTTAAAACTACCCCTGTGGCTTTCCCTCTACTAACATCACAGAAATATGTAACTTACTAAGGTCTGCTACGCTGCTACACCCAGTAATGGGTAAAAGGCATGATATATTTTTTAATTTAATTTAAAGACCATTTATCCAGCTTTGCAGATATAACAATATTTATTTTATTTATTATTAATCGATCCAACAGGATACAAGATCCCAATTACAGGACGATTATACAGAATACAAAAAATAAAAGAATGAGTTGTCACAAAAGAAATAGACAGAAATATAAGAAAGTAACTTAAACAGAGAAATAATTAATTAATAAACGCTTAAATCTAGGTAAGGAATCGCCAAATATGTCAATGTCAATGATACATGATATACTATTATATGCTACACAGAGTTGTCTTATAGGGGATTTCAATTCATAATTAGTCCTAGCTCTTTTGCAATGAAATAGTGCTTTATTTCTTGAAGTGACCCGTGGAATATGAAATAATATTAGCTCAAGACTACATGCATCATCAATATTGTTATTAATTAATTTATATAAGTAGAGAGATGATTGTAAAGTTCTTCTGCTACTTAATGACATTAAGTTCACTTCAGGCAATACATTAGAATATTGCTTCATTTTCTGACATATTTCTGTGTTTCTCATCGACTAGTAGCAAATACTGTCTGTTTTAACATTTCGAGTACCTCGTGTGGGCAGCAGTGTCCGCGTGGTACTCCAAGACACAGCCACGAGTCTGTAGACAGTGTACTCTGTCCAGCGTACAGGACCCATCAATCAGTCGTGGTCATAACGCGACCAGATTCTCTTCCTCTCCTCTCTACGCCTCTCGTCCTTGTCCTTGTCCAGTAGAACGACCCACTCTCTCTCACTGGAGTCAAGCCGTCTGTTATGAGGAAGCTGATGGCGAAGAAGTGCTCGTTTCGGACGTGCTCTTTCGAGGTATACTATATTCATTTTAAACTAGAGGGATCGGCATAAAACGATTAAATGCACCGCAATTACGTTTACAAAGGAACTTAAAATATAACCCGTTATTATTGGTGTCACAAGATTCGCACAGGGTTGTACAGCTCCATTTGCCGGTATTTTGTAATGATCAATTATAGGAAAAAATAAGAATAATTTTAGTCTGAATACGACCCTTAAAAATGTACCTGTTGTGACCATCGTTAAGCGATTTGTGGTAGCCGCACTAATAGATTTCATTGTAGTTATATGGGACAGGGACGTTTAATCGTTTTATGCCGATTCCTCCAGTTTAAAATGAAAATACTTATAAATAGATGGTGGGATGAATCAACCATTTGCTGTCTTTTAATATAAGGGTAAACCGATCGGAAGTGTATCCTTTGGAGTTTTGATTGGATGAAGATTGCTTTTTGTTTGTACTTTATGTAACGCGCAAGCCACGCGAAACTCGGCAAATAGTGCAATTTCGCCAGAAAACTTAAAAGCATGTTTGACAAACATCAACTTGTACATATTATATTATTATATCATCAGTCAATTGAAGCACATGTCCGTCAGTACGGTGGTGTGGATAGCAATACGGAATTCAAATCCGGAGATCCCGAGTTCGAATCGCACTCAAGCTAAAAATTATATGAACTACTACACTGCGGCTCGGTGAGTGCGGACCCTGTACTGTAATTGGAATTAAGTTCCTGTTGTACAGCATAACATAATAGTTATTTGTAATAACACACGAGTGGCATACGAAATTTTATCCAACAACTACAATTAAAACATTAAAATATAAATTTTGACACAATTGTCTACATTTCAAATAATATTATAGTTATCCATACTTTCTTGTTTTGTTGGCTAGGTTACTCAAATTTTTTAAATAAACAAAGTTGAAAAAAGTTTGCAGCTGTAGTATTCGAAATGGAAGACGAGAATTTTATTCCCGAAATAATCAGTAAGGAAGCGGAAAAAGTGGTTGTTGATATTTTACCAACAAAGTCTAGAAGTTCCTATGAAAAAGAATTTCATATGTTTGAAGACTGGATGACAACTAGAAATGTCAAAGGTATAAATGAAAGTGTTTTATTTTTCTTATAAAGCTGAAGAGTTGTTCTAATCATTGAATACTTCGTCCATAAGGAAGAAGGAGTCAGTTTCGTTTGTAAGTATGAAAAATAAACAAGTAAAACACTTTCATTTATACCTTTGACGTTTCTAGTTGTCATCCAGTCTTCAAAACATATGAAATTCTTTTTGATAGGAACAAATTCTGCTAAAATGGTTGAGTTGACTTCTTCAAAAGGCCAGATCGAGAATTGCACTGTATCAACATCATCAAATTGTATTTCTTTTTCATTTAATGTAAATGTTAATGTGAATAAAATTTAACTTTCATACATTTTGAAATGTTTAAAAAATTGTATATTTTATTTAAACTCAACAGTGAGTTACAAGTCATAATTTATGCGTGACTTATGACTTATAACTCACGTGTGACTTATAAAGCACTTTACTAATCTAAAATGACAACAATAATGGCTTTATAAGTAGTGGGTGTTGGATAAATAAATAAATGTATCTCCAATGCCTCTGTTCTGTGATTTGCCACTGTTCGCCTCAGTATTTTTCTTGAACGAAGCCACTCTAGCACTCGACTGCTCTCTATCATCGTCTTCGATACGAGATTAGACGTTTAATTAATACCTACGCACGTGTTACAAGTTCGCTAACGACTGACATACGTAAATCATCTGACGCAGCTACCTGCACAATTTCTCTTTAACATAAACATGGATCTTGGTTGAGGATGGTCAATTTTCCAAAGATAAAAAAATGTGTCTAGTTAAAATTAATTAACTATGAACTTCCAAAATTAAAACTGTCTAAGGCAGTGGTTTCCAAACTGTGGTGCGCGCCTCCTTGGGGGGGGGCGCGAGATTGTTTCGAAGGGGGCGCGCTATATAAAAATATAATTGAGGCTTATGAACACATTCTCCATTTACATCATAGCACACACGTGTTTCTAACTCGCGTTCGCAGTAAAATATCACTAGTTTAACAAACAAAGCCTTAGAAATTTTATTACGTTTCGTAACATCTTATTTATGTGAAACAGGCTTTTCCACTGTAGCTGTTTTAAAGACAAAATATCGAACTCGATTATTCGTTGAAAAAGAATTGCGAGTGGCGATATTTTCAATGACTCCCCGGTTCGAGAAACTGAAAAACAAGCGCCCATACAGAATATGCAAAATGATCACGTGACCTATGTCAATTTATTGTAACTTTTAGAAAGAAACGTTTAGTATCCAAATTCATAAGGCTATATGATACTTTATTTTAGTAATTTTATGAAATTCAACAACATAATCTACATTTATAATATATAATTTAAATTATCAAATTAAATATGCAGTACTATACATAAGTGTATGTTTAATTTGAAAACATATTTTCAAGATAAAATCTAGCATCTAATTCCAGACACTAAATATAAACACGGTGTTAATAGAGTAATCTCTTTATCAAAGAAACAGGGAACTGTTTTATCTATTAATATACCTCCACCTAAGTCTAAGAATATTTTTATCTCTTATTTTAAGTAAACTAATCTGCCTTAAAAAAACTGCTAGTTAAACTTCTTTACAGTCGGTTAAATATAAACACATTTACTTACAGAAGAAAATTCTAAGCATCAATTTATAATTAATAATGTAAATGTAATTCAGTGATACGTACCGATATCGCATGCATCATTTTAATATTAATATATTCATCTAACTATATATTATCAATTGATTAATTAGAGGCTAACGTATTTATCGATATTTTTAATGTAAACATATCAGCATTACTAAATTAACTGAATATAATTTTAATTAATTGCGTCATTAAATAAACTAATAGTCTTATAATCCTGCGTAAAATTGGAAAATTAATTATTTTTTTCAACACGACATTAAGGTTGATAAATATGTTTATAAATTATTTCCGAATTCTACAAAATAAAGAAGAATTTTTCGTATATTTACAGTGCAAGTTGTTTTATAATAATTTTTAATTGCTACATTGGTTTTGTTATTTTATAGCACTGATGATTACCAATATATATTTCCGTCAGTTTTCCGGTTCCAGGTAGAATAAAATTATAAATATTAGTTTAAAAAGTCGCCACAATAAATTTATCCATTTTAAGAAATAATTTTACAAGTTTTCAACATTATAAGACATCAAAAATAAAAATTGTTTATTTACTGTCAGTTTAAAATTTAATATTTGTTGATACAACTGGTTCGATTAAAAGTTAAGCAAAATTAATATATCCTTAATATGTTGCAACCCAATTCCTACAAATTTGAATTAACTAATCTTATTCTAATCCGAATTTAAAGTTAAACCAAATCACTTTATGAAGTTCGTCAGTTTGGTGGTATGGATAACGTTATAGAATTTGAATCCGGAGATCTCGAGTTCGAATTGCACTTAAGCTCAAAATTATATGAACTACCACACTGCAGCTGGGTGAGTCCTGACCCTGTACTGTAATTAGGATTAAGTTCCTGTTGTACAGCGTAACATAAATAAATAAATAAATGATAATAAGATCATATTAGAATCTAAAGTTTTTTTAGAATATGATGTAGTTTAATTTGATTAATCCAAAATTCAAGATTATCTACAACATCATCCATTCATAAAAAAAATGAACACCGCGAAAGTGCAAATCAGTCTGCATGCCTCATCACATGAAACACGCAACTGATAAGGCTCCTCGCTGGCCACGCTCATCGGCCGCCTTCACCGGCAGTACACTCCACCACACCAATCCTACTCCCATTCCACTCACACTCACTCACTCACACTCCTCACAATCTCACTAAACTCAGTCTCGTTCAGTCAGCGTTCGAGCGCGCAGCATGCCGCGATGTTGCCGGCAGTGCTGCTCGCACTGCTCGTGTTATCCGACGCCTCGACACCAGCGTCGACGCCGTGTCCGACGCCCGAGCGTCGCGATATGCGCAGCGTGGTGAGTGCAGTGCGCGATAGAATTGTGACAGATAGGAGAGAACACCTTCTGCGCAGAAGGAGGTATATGCGTGGACAGCCCGTGCAGTACCGTTTAACGCCGGTGCAGAATTGTGCGGGGTGGACTTATTATCAACCCTATCCGGTTAATTGTGGAGGGTGTCCTCCTGTGCCGGTTTATGTCAGGCCGCAGACGACATACTCGGGACCTTCCAAAACTTGGCGCGGGCCTAAGTTTGGTAAGTTTATACGATTCTTTTTAAAATACATATTTACCAATTTATCATTGCGCTCAAAATATAACTAAATTTTACTAGAAATAATGAAAAAAAAATAGTATTTTGTAATACTAGTGAGGAAAGAGTTTCATTGCAAAACGAACACGAGCGATAGCGAGTGATCCAATAGTACGAGTTTTGCAATGACCCTTTTCCTACATGTGTTACATTTTTTTAACATTACATTTTTATGTTGTGATACAAGAAATTTAATTATTATTTTATATAAATCAAAGAAGCTGTATTTGCAAATACACAAACCGTTTCCTTGGTCACCATGTCAACTGACATTTCCCTCACACAATTTAGTTGTGATAGTAACTGTTTCCCTCACTAGTGAGGAAAACTGTAACTAATCACAACTAAATTGAGTGAAGGAAGTGTCATTTTCATATGTTGAAATAATATTATTTTATTAATTTTCACTCTCCGTAGAGCATTGATTCTTTCCGGAATTTAATTTTAAAGATTGCTTAAATTGTTTAAACTGAGTACAAATTTATTATGTAAACATAATTGTACACTATATCATTCATTTATTTTTTGATTACGTAAAATAAGTTTTGAATCACTATACTTAAAAATAAAGATTTCTTATTTGTATGCCTTTAAGAAACAAGTGTCAAACGAATTTTGACACTTAAACATCAAAATACAATTAATAATATTCGTAAAAATGATCTCAAATTTTTGTCAGTGAAACTAACAATTTTACTTTGAATTTTCTCACAAAACAACTTAAGAATTATTCTCTTATAAAAATTTGGTACAAAGAAAATAAAATGACATTTTGAGAAACAATAAAACAATGTTTAAAAACACATGAATTAAAATAACTTGGGGCGTTTGTTTCTGATATGCTAGCTCAGTTATAATTTTAATTTGAGCAATGATAGATGATGTTATTTGCTGAATATGTTTATTGGATATTGAACGAGTTTTTTGCACACGAAGTAAGTTTAGTTTTTTTTGTTGATATGTCAGTTCCGACATTGCGAATGAAGATATGACTCAATAGCTTGAAGATCTGAAGAGTTGGACGGTACCGATCAAATGTTTGCTTTTATTTCTCAGTAATTATAGTTTTTATTGACCTAGAGATAAAAAGTAATGTATTAATAGTAGTAGTCGATGAGTCATTACTATTACATACTAAAAATTTACTACTTAAGAACATGCGTTCTTCATATCGCAAGTGTTTTAGGACTAATAAAAATTCATTTAAAAAGACGTATGCAAAACATTGGCCTATTGGGTATTGTTGCTGAATGTCACACTTGTTCTTGGTTGGCAAATTATGTATGATGACGTCACATAGATCAATTTGATAATGAAAACTAGGTTCGTGTCACTAGAGTGAACATAACTTAGGTTCTGTACATTTAATCTACACTTAAAAATAATAATTATATTAATTCAAATATTAATAAATATTATAATTAGGTTGAAAATTGTTTACGTAAAAAGACAGGAAAGCGTTCAATTACAGGATGAGTAGATAGTTGAAACAGCTTACGAATCCTGTACGACACTTTACTGACGTGTTACGTATAACATTTTACCTGAAACTTATAAACAAATATTTTAAATTAATTTAAATTAAAAGAAATATTTGACTTACATATTCAGTCAGTATTTTATGTTGCTATGTAACTAGACACCCACTTTTGTTTCATTACCTGCCTAGGCAGGCAATATGTTGTTTTCCTGCCTAGGCATGCAAAGCAAAACTTTCCTGCTTCTTAAAGATCAGGCAAATGTTTATTTTCCTGTCAGTTTCAGATAAAACTTTTATCAAATGGCAAAAACATTGCCTGCGTGTGACACCAACAATTTATTTTTGTATTCAACTTAAAATCAAGTGCTACTGTAGCAGATTAATAAAATATAAATAAGAAAGTGAATTAAATTTAATCAAAGTAACGAAAACACCCATAAAATATCAGGCCTAAACAAATGGATTTAAAATACGTGTTTACAACATTCTAAGAAAAAAGTTATTGCGTTGTTTAAAGTCACGTTTAAAATTTACGACCTACTAAAATATCTAGGAAAAATATCGTAAATGTGTTTTTAATTGATTCTTATATAAGAGACAAAATATGATTTTCTAATAATCAACTTTCTAACTATAGCAAATCTTGAAAACTAACAATTGAAAAACATATGTTAAAACTCTACTACAAAGAGAGCTTGAAACCTGCAATTTTTGTTTGAATTTTTTTGTCTAATTATCATCTTTTTACATTTTCGTTCATATCGTTTGGAAAAACAAAACATTGCTAGAGTAGCCAACTAAAAAGGCAACTTTTGTGTAATGTAACTGAAAAGAAACACCCTGTACAATAATGTTTTCAGTATTGAATCGATTGTATTCTTTTGCAGGCGATTCAAAAGTTGACTATTACTTAGTTATCAACTTTTCTCGACTAATCAAAAGTAAAAAAGTTTATGCACGAATCGAATCGCACATTTCTTCACATACATACTTAAAGTGTGAAACTACAAAAGAAACAGTTGCAAAGGTAATAAAACTGCATCACCCCTTAATAACTCAGAACTCATTGTTCAAAAACCAAAATGGCTGTCACTAGTCCGCTAATATAACACGCAACATTCCAGTGGTCAAACAAAATCATAACGCGTTATAATCGTCGATAAACATACGTTGATAAACAAGACTCACAAATACCAACATTCGCATTCAATACGTTCATTCATAACCTCACTGTAACCTCGAACGCATTGCCAACCTAGCGAAGATAAATTTCTCATTTCTAGGGAAGTTTTACTGCGTTAATTGCAATATTAAACCACGATTTGCCGCCTGTAACTTATTTACAACGCTTGTATGTCATACCAGGAGAAGGAGATTATTATTCATTGGACTGGTTTAATTTTTCAGAAGTGTAATAATCAAATTAGAAAAACCTACTACGTGACTAATTTATGGCGACTAGTTCGTGAATATTAATTATTTAATGGATTCGACGAGCAACGATCGATAATATTAATTGAAAAGATCCAAGTTGCTACTGATTTTTATATTTTGAAATATGTGGTGTGATCATTTAAATACCTGTCGAAGAATTATTATAATTGCTAGAATTCATTTATATGATGGTTCATTTCTACTTTTTCTTCCGTCGTTTGTAACGGGAGATAAAGTACTAATTTATTGTTTTAAATTCGTTGCCAAGAATATTTTACTGCCGTTACTAAGGAAAAAAACAAATTTCAATTGTTCATTTATTTAATTAAAAATTTGTATATTACTTATTTCTTTTAAATATTGAAGTCGGGTAAAAATAGTAAATACACCTTGCGAGTGAAGTGTATAATATACTATTACTCAATTTATTTTTGTCCTTTGCATTTATTTATTTATTTATTTATGTTACGCTGTACAACAGAAATTTAATTCCAATTACAGTACAGGATCCGCACTCACTACAATTGTTTAGAATGTACTTTCAAAACAAGCGCAGGAGTCGTTTCCTTCCATTCTGATTTTTATAGATTTATATTTAGAGCAGTGTGCGTAAGTGATTTATGAACAGATGTGAGGAATGAATGAGCTTGTAGGGAGGGAAAGGACGAGGACTAATTTTTTTATGAACCTGTTAGTGGATGTTCTATGAATGTTTCAGGGATTCGTGTTACCCTATTTAATGGGATATAAACATATAATATAATTTAAAATTCTTCGGGGATCCATTCCCCCTTAGGCCGGTCCTGGGCATAACTATTTTCCGACATAAAATGAGCTTTAAATTTAGTAGATGGCATTTCCTGAACATTGCTACTTTCCTTATTTAGTAGTATGACTCCAATTACGGCTAAAATATTAGTCTTTCAATTAATTTCAAGAATCCGTATATCCTTTTAAGTTAACTACAAATTGCAGTAGTTATAAAATTAATTTAATTAACAAATTAACACCTACTTTCTCTAACAATTATTATGAACATTTTCAACACATAGCTATTTATAAATTATAGCTATTTATAATTTTGCAGCAATTTTCATGTAATTATTTATTTTCTTATGCAACAGCATGACTATAACAATTTTATTTTAAGGAAACTGAAATTAAATAGAACAAACATTCTGTTAGAGATAATAAACAATTTTTATCAACAAAACTGCAGTATGCGCTGATAACGATAACAAAAACGCATCTAATATTGCTGCAACACAGCAAAATGTGATGTGCAGTCTTCACTACTGTTACAGCGGCAAAATTCCGAAGTAGAAAAACGGCTCGAGTCTAAATTTTATACCCGATAAGGGCCGAGGAACTAGAGAATTTGAAGAAAAAGACGATTGATCGGTCCTGACGAATGCCAAGTTTTTTACAGAATTGTCTTTTCAGACTATATTTGTTGAACACTCTCTATTTGACATATGTCATATTTTTTATGAATAAACATATACAGGGTGATCAAAACGAACTGATTGTCACGTAACCTGTCAAACTTTCAATTTATTTTAACTTCTAGGAAGAAAAGTTTGGTAACCAAGTTCATGAGCTTGTGAATTATTATTTTTGTAATTTTATTATATTCAACAAAATAATCTAAATTAAGAACAACACAAATTAAAATAAATTGACAGTCATAGTTTGACATATCACGTGACTATCAGTTGGAAAGAATGTTTTTTCTACTTCCGTTAGGAAATAGACGTTTTATTTCACTTATTTGAGTTAGGTAATGAACTGCATTATTTAACTAATGAAATAATGAGGTAACATAGCAACAGATATCTTGGTAGACGAATTATGATGTGTTATTCTTTTATTTTTTGAATTTATAACTGTCATTAATATGTCAAAATTTCATAATTTGAAAAACGCCCTTTCGTATTTATTAGAACAGAAGTAGAAAAAATATTGTATGAAACTAGCAAAGAAATAGGTTATTACATTACTTATGTGTTTACATAACTTGGCTACGCCTCGTTCTGCAAATTTCACATGCGTAAGGTAATAACCTTCATTTCCTTACTAGTTTCATAAATAGCTATTTTTTCAAATTTTGCAAAATTAATTGCACTTTACATAAAGTAAACAATTTCAGTACCACTGGTTTGAGAGTTATTTCTAATATATTAATAATTAAATTATAAGCACTACCAACAGTCTATTTATTCATTACATCATGACAAACTTAATTAAATTACGCTGACGCTTATTATGGACGTTTCATTTTATCGTTTGGTCGTATAAAAATTTGTCGCGAGTGTTTTATAAATTTGGTACGTTAAGTGATTTTGATTTGAATTAAATGAAAGAGACGCTGTCAAGTTACAAAAATAACCTTAAAATATTTGAAAATTAAAGTAAAACAACTTTAAAATATTTGAAATTTGAAGTTTATGTGATAAAATGAAATACTTCTTCTTGTTCTTCTGATGGCACTACAGCCCAAATCGGGCCTGGGCCTACCGGACACACCTAGCCGCAGTTTTTACACTGTCGTACTGCCGGTCTTCGTAGTCAAATACTACATTATTTAAGACGTATAAGTCTAGCTTATAGCGCCCGAGTGTGATAAATACATGTAACTGTATTTTTTTATATTTTACGACAAATCACACATTGTCGACAGGCGGATTCGAACTGACGAACCTTGGTTCGGGTGACGTCACACTATGTTAAGAGATGTGCCTTAACACGCTCGGCCACCGCGCCTGTGCAATACATTTAATGAAATTATATATTTTATTTATTCATTTAGGTTAGGTTATATTAGTGTTACAACGGATATCGTCAGAGGCGCTAGTTGACGCTCTGTAAATTTGAAACTAGGAGTTTTAATGACATACGGCCATAACAAGCGTAGCGCAATTCAGCGAAGTTAGCCATGATTACACAACATCAGATGAATGCCTAATAGACTAGAACAAATGCAAACAAATAATAACAATAACTAAAAAATAAAATGAAATGTATGAATTTATTACTAGCAAAAAATCAGGAAATCAATGAATGAAACTTATTTCCCATGTTAACGTTAAAATAGAGTGACACGCTGAGAAACGGTTGTAATGGCGTGTTGGCGTGATAACATTTATATTTATTTATATAATCAACAATTCCGATAATACTTTTTTAATATTTATATAATACAAACTCAACAATATTTTCAATGTGAAAAAGTTATCTATATAAATTTATTTTCGCCAATTTAACCAGCTATGATTAAAACTGGTATACAGGGTGATAAATAGTATTTTCATTGCTATTTTAGACAAGGTTCAATTATGTAATTTTTATTATTATTATTATAAGACAACAGTATATTTAATTGTTTTAAAATTTGATTCTATAAATTCGACTGAAGATTGTAGTTTTCATGACGCGAAAATTTGTTGCAACTTTATTCATATTCAAATAAAATAATAATTAATTTATAGTTGACCTTAAACTCAATCTGTTATAATCAAATTTAAAAATAAACTTGGAACAATAAATAGTTTACTTCCAAAGATTAGGCATGCTCGTTATTTTCTGCATTTACGACGTTTTCTATATTAAATTGATTGAAAAAACTATTAAAAGTTATTAAACGAACACAAGTTTTTACAATTATTTATGTTATTATTTTTCTTTATATAATAAAGTGTGGTTGAAGTCAATGAAAGTTAATTGAAAGTAAATATATTTGAAATACAAGTAATTATTCGTTCCGTGTTCTTCATATTTCGTAAACTAAACGATAACCATCTTTCGATATCCAAATATCCTAACGGAATTCCAAGTACAAAGTAGGCGAATGATAAGTTCGACAGTTAACATTATTTCCAAACCTGTTAATCTTGTCAGGGCCAACTTTCCACAGAAGATATTACATATTAATCAGTAATTGATTAACAGGGTAATCAATCATCAAAATAATCGATTGCTGTATGATCGATCGCAATTAATTATAATCATTTTCAATCGATTTCAATGCAACTTAAATATTAATTGTTGATGATGTGGGATGGTATTTAGCTAAATCGAAACAAATATGCTTAATTTGTTGTTTGAAGATTGTATTCTAAATATGGTAACTATTAATTTTAAACGATGTTTGAAGTGTATAGTTCACGAAAGGTCAGTACTATATATATATATATATATATATATATATATATATATATATATATATACAGGGTGGTGAATCGAATTGCGCACCATAGCGTTTTCAATGCTATTTTTCAAATGTTCAATTATTGACTTCCCTAATTATTTTATGCAAAAAAGCTTCAAATAAAAGTTTCAGGGCATACATTTCTGCATCTAAATCAATAAACATAATTTCTATTACATGCTTTGTAACGGCAGAAATTAAATATTAAAATGTCGAAAGTTGTGTTGAAAATACAGACAGCCATGGAATTGAACTAAAAATAAATAAATAATTGGCGTTTTATCTGTCAAAACGACAACGTTGGACGTTTTATCTGTCAATCGTTGACGTTAAAACGCCAAGCATTTATTTATTTTTTGTTCAATTCCATGGCTGTCTGTATTTTCAATACAACTTTCAACATTTTAATATTTAATTTCTGTCGTTACAAAGCATGTAATAGAAATTATGTTTATTGATTTAGATGCAGATATTTATGCCCTAAAACTTTTATTTGAAGCTTTTTTGCATAAAATAATTAGGGAAGCCAATAATTGAACATTTGAAAAATAGCATTGAAAACGCTATGGTGCGCAATTCGATTCACCACCCTATATATATATATACATACATACATACATAACATCACGCTATATCCCATTTAATGGGGCAGCACGAACCCTTGAAGCTTTCACAGAACATCCACTAACAGATTCATAAACAAATAAATCAGTCCACACATCAATATTCTCATTCTGACACACGATACACGCTCTTTCATTCCTCACACCTGCAATCCATCATCACGCAACAAACGTTCCACATCCATTCATTCCTGTACACCTGTTTCATAAATCTTTCACTTACGCCTACTTCTCTAATTACGAATCAATAAAGAAATGAAGGAAGCACCGTTTGCACTTGTTTGAAATTAATTTTGACACAATTGCAATTAAACACTCTATATTGAAACTGAAAATAAATCAAACAGATAAGAAAGGAAGAGAGTGTCGCTCAACACTGAGTAAACAATGGAAAAATCTAATCAAGAATCATGCGCTTGTCCTTATTCATCACGTTTATCCCGCAATTAATCTTCGCCAAATATTCCTATCCTACTGTATAGGAACTAATAAATGAGGAGTTTAAAATAGACTGCTCAAATTTGCACAGGGATATTTTAAAAATTGAATGAAATATTTGAATTTGATTTATATTAATTTTTAATAATTATATGGGGTAGGTGGTATCAAGTCGGCCTGTGAATCTTGAGAACCCTGGTTTGATCCCCACAGCCGACAAGCAATTTTCACTAAATTAAATTTACTCCTGTGGCTCCATCTCCACTAACATCTTTGACGACTGGTAACCGCACTTCACGCGAAGAAATATATCACTTACCGAGATCTGATTCAGAAGAGTGCCACACCCAGTAATGGATAAAAGACGTGATGATATATTTATTTATTTTAATTTTTATATTGAATCCTTCTTAAATACATATTTATAATATAAGCTTTAATTTTACGTTCAATTTTTAAAATATGTATTTCTTGTAATGACTGTTAATCAAATTGTCATCTCTCCAATTTTTAATTCATGTACCCACATTTAAACACGGTATACCAGAGTGATTGAATCAGCACGGTGCAGCCAATTGACTCTCATCGCACGTGAGTAAACATACGATGTACGATGCGATTGAATGGACATGGTCCACGTATACGTTATGTGGGATTGTTGATTCTGTGGTGGTGGCGATGGCGGCGGCATTGGAGGCGGCAAATGATTCGATTACAGCCGAGAGAACCGAGATTCATTCAGTCACTTCGCACTCGTGCGTATGAGAGTAATCAGTCCCGTGGGTATTGCTCACGAGCAGGAGATGCAGTGGCGTCACTAACATTGTTTTCATAGGGGGGTAGAAGAGAGGAAATAGTATTTTAACAAGTGAAGCAGATAATAAATAAAACCTCCTACTTTTTTTTAGGTTTTATACAGGTGTATCTGTGTAACAAAATTTAAGGGTATATAATAGTATTGAACGCACTGATCATAAATAAATTAAAAAAAATGTCGATGAACTTTTTAGAGTGTGACAGAAATTAATTACAATTTCTTTTCATATATTTCGAATATTTTAAGAATGAACTAAAATATGTATATGTATCACTTACGCAAAGTAGATTTAACGAATTTATTTAGAATTCGAACGAAGTGTAATTTTCCCGCTAAAATACTATAACAAAATGTTCACTTTTTTCACTAATATAATAAGGGAAGTACGTAATTTTTAAAAATGACCATTTTCCGAACGCTCCTACTTTTTTTCACATTCTATTGACTATAACACATCAATTTCTTTCACATTATTTTTTATTGTTTTCCTTCAATTTACTTGAATAAATCAATAATTACTGTTTTTTTTTGCCGGTTATAGAATAAATGCTGTTTGTATTTCGTGGGCAAAATTCTTGTTTTTTGGCCCGTTCGAATAACTTTTTTGTCTCGACTTGCGGTTTTGACTAAAAGTGCAAATAATTTTACAAATTAAACAAAAATCTCTTTTGATCCGGGATTAGTATATAAGATAAAATCTGCTGTTTAACTTTGTTCCTGAAGTATTGAAACACTCTGTATTGTTATACAGGATGTTTCAATACTTCTGGAACAAAGTTTTATGTTTAAAATTTAGGGATGAGAAATTCTTTGTTGTTGACTCGATTGTTCCGCTACTGCACCCCATTCACATTTCACATCAAAATAAAAGGCAGCGCTCCTTGAAATCAAGACTCAAGAATCGCAAATCGTGTGAGTAACATTTATAAAATGATCTCCACCTCTCTACGCCATTATTCTCTCTCTCTTGCTCTTATGACTCCGGTTGATTGCACTATCCATATCTCGAACTTTAAACACGTGGTCTTACCACAATTGTTAAAGATCAAGATTTAATATCCAATTGAAGAAAGGTGTTAAAGTGGAATTGAACATTAGGATTTATGAGAGAAAGTCTCTGACTGCGTACAGGGTGCGACAGAAGTGTGAAGTGATTGAAATTAATAAATGGTTATTTGTTTATGTTGAAATGACAGTTTGGTATAAGTTTGATTAATGAATTTTTTATTTTCACTTGAAATTTATTCATGAAATGGATGAGAGTGTATCAAGAGAGTTTTTGAAATATTGAAAATAAATTCGTTTATTGAGGTAGATGTTTTTGTAGTCCATTTAAAATTTATTCATTAATTTCATGTGTACTTTACGCTACGTATTTTATAAGATAAATGATTTATAGTCAAGATCAATAAGTTTTTTTCTCTATTTTTTTTTTGTTTTTTAAACAAAAATATAAGTAGTAATCTATTTGTAAATATGTCGTAATTTTTCAACATATTATTTTATCAGATAAAAATTTAAATTACCTTATCTGAGATATTTAAAAATATGACATTATTGACAAAATAAAATTTAAACTTTTTGTAAATAAAATATGATAAACCTATAACGATTAAAAAAAAATCATGACTGAAAAAGTGAACATCAAATTTGTGTAAAAATGTATTGCTTTCATTACTAGTTGTACAAATAACCATTTACGACTTTTAAAATAAATGAAAAATATATCATATTTTAAAGATTTTATGTTAAAAAAATTTCTCCTTAAGAGAAGAAAATAGAAATTGAAAATCAACGAATTAACCCTTAACGACGTGGTATAATCATTTTTGTTTCACCTGGTAAAAATGTAAAATTGAGATCTAAAATGAAAAATAAATAAGATATTAAATGCGCGCTTATTTCAATAAATACTCATATATATATATATATATATATATATATATATATATATATATATATATATATATATATATATATATATATATATATATATATATATATCAATTGTAATTTTGGACTCGAGGTATTACCTAAAAACACAACTCCACCTACGATGTCGTTGTTTTTCCTATACAATACATTTTGTCCTCTTAACAGTATATTCGGTTATTTTCGAAGCTCTGAACAATCTTGTAGCAAATGACACAGTTTAACAGTACAATACACCATCTGTTACAAGTTTCAGTATTTTTCAAATAAAACTATCCCAGTTATTCTGCAATAAATCTCTTGTCTTTATTATACAGCAATACAATTTGCGTATCACAATAACAATTTTTCCTCTGTGATAGCTCGAAGCGTAGGTGTGAATGCGTGTGTCCTAGTTGTACGTGTACTTTTTCCGCCAGCGACGAAGGAAACACGTTTAGTTGTGATGATAATGAACACTTGAATGGTAATTATGTCAGGTGTATATGATAGTGTGTCCTCGGGCGAGCTTATAACTGCTTTGGTACCACTATATCACTATTGAGAACTGCAGCAATGATTTGAAATGTCAGATGGAGTATTTATAGGGATATTAATTATTTTGTTGGGAATAAATAATATTGTGGAACTTCAGGCATTTATTAGACATAAATGCGGGAAAAGATTTTCAAATTGCATTTTAATTGAGTAAAAATTATTTTCATAGCATATTAAGATGCGGTGACTTGTGCATTCAGTCTTTATAGATTTTATTTCGATAATAGTTACATTACGTAAGTGCTAGCTACTTTCCACAAATATACAGGGTGTTTCACAACTAGAGGGTAAAAAATAAATACATAATGATGTCACGAATCAAAAACTAATATTTTATGTACTGAATATGACAACATAATGTTTAAAGTAAAATAGAAATAATGGATTATAGTTATTTGTAACTTAAACAGAAAGTAAAAAAAAATGTAAATAAGATTCTTTCGACAGATGTGGATATCACTAATGTCATGGCCAACCCCAAAGAATTACACTACGCTTATTATGGCCGTTTCATTTCATTGTTTTGCCATACAAAAATTTGTCGTCTAGTGATTTTAGCTTAATTCAATGAAGTTGAAAATAAAATAAGTATATCATCACGCCTTTTACCCATTACTGGGTGTGGCACTCTGCCTAAGCAGATCTCGGTAAGTGATTATTTGTGCGGTTACCAGCCGTGAAATCACGGCCCCCAAAGATATTAGTGGAGGGGGAGCCACAAGGGTAGATTTAAATTGGTGAAAATTGTTTGTCGGTTATGGTCAAGATCCACAGGCCGACTCGATACCACTGAAGTTGGTCATGCTAATATAAAAGCATGTCATTGTTTTCCAGTTGCCATGGATATAGTTTTTCTTTTCTTCCCTAGGAAAACCAAAACTTTTTTCTCAGAGATTCTAAAGATGAAAAGTTTTGCAATCTCAATTGAGAAATTTTACTTGCTAACAGAGTTGTGAAAAAATATTATGGTGACAGAATGGTGTATACAGGGTGTTTCAGGACTAGTGTAACAAACTTTAACAGCTTATTCCTGAGGTCATTTTGAGCAAAAAATGTCATATGAACATAAGTCCTATTCCTTCTAGTTACCAAAATACAAGAGGTTGAAGTTCTATAAATAACACGAAATTTTCAAATTTTTGTAATCAAGATACTTTCGGAAAACAAAAATGCGCGCAAATAAGGGATGGGAAAGTTGGCGTCTATTTGGATATTTGTCTTGGTATTCTCTGGACGCATAACGGGCATTACCATTACATAATCC
Source organism: Pterostichus niger (assembly GCA_947425015.1). Classification (NCBI taxonomy): domain Eukaryota; kingdom Metazoa; phylum Arthropoda; class Insecta; order Coleoptera; family Carabidae; genus Pterostichus; species Pterostichus niger. Next base: position 5,738,838 of record OX380339.1, read on the forward strand.
ATAAATAAAAATCATATCTGCATATTCAGCAGTACTATAACCATCCATTATGAAACAATAATACAATCACAAGTACAACAATTTTTAATTAAGACAAATAAGGTATGACTTTTCAATAAAACTCTTGTTTTCCGAAAGTATCTTGATTACAAAAATTTGAAAATGTCGTGTTATTTATAGAACTTCAACCTCTTGTATTTTGGTAATTAGAAGGAATAGGACCTATGTTTATATGACATTTTTTGCTCAAAATAACCTCAGGAATAAGCTGTTAAAGTTTGTTACACTAGTCCTGAAACACCCTGTATAGTAATTATTAAAAATAAAAGTTATCATGAATGTATCACCGGTAATAGTTAATTTTAACTGTTCTAAAATGAACGACATTGTTACGAGTTTAGTCAAGTTGTATACTTCTCGTAGTATCTAGTGTTTCTGACATTTTTTTTTTTAGAGTTCTAGAACAAATGTAGAGTGCAATATAGTCCAAGTTCTTGTTAACACATCGCCTTGAGCACGCGTCCACCAAGTTATAATTAAACCCGCAGATAAATAACAGTAGTTACTTTACAGTGTTTGCTTTTCTGATCAATTTGCATATAAATTTTTCATAATTTGCGATGTTTTGGTGCGCGGCGTTGCGCAGCATTAACGCAGGTATAAATCATTCGGTGTGTGCTGAATGCTGCGCGCGTACTCAAACAGCCGGACGCGAACTGCGGATGGTAGCGAAGCCAAGTCCGCCTGGTTAATTTATTCCAGTCAGGGAGACGCTACTGATGCGAAAAGTTAAAAACACGCCGCTGTTGACATGCCCGGTAATAAATATTAATATTTTCCACGCTCGGACTCGCCCAATACGTCTCTTAACAATACGATTTTACGGTACGTGTCATCATCAACAACTCTCTATAGATTTGCAGATATCACATCGTCCATGTTTTCATTCCACTTGTGCCTATAGCTCCTCCTCCACTAACATCTTTGGCGACCGTGATTTGAATGGTAATCGCAAGTCACGCGAAGAAATATATCCCTTACCGTAATCTGCTATGGCTTAGTGAGACACCCGGGAATGGTTAAAAACCGTGAATATACAGGGTTAAAAGAGAGCTCATTTGAAGCGATCCGGACAGTTTTTTAATTGTAAATTGACATCAAAACCTTAATCTTACGTTTCACGAAAAAAAAAACAAGTTTTAGCGTGTTGCAAAAAATAAAAAAGTTCCCGGATAAAACCAACATAGTTTTTTATGCTCTTTTCGAATCTGCAATAAAAATAGGGGGTTCCATTTAATATTTCAAAGTCACCCCCCTTATCCACCCCCTGGGGGTTGGGGGGTGAAATTTGTTATAGCATCGAACGTCCCCCTCCAAACCATCAAACTTTTATTCGGAAAGTTTTTTTGTCTGATGTACTCGTTGAGAGAAATTCCCTTGGAAAGATTAAAATGGGACACCTTGTATATTTTTTAACATCCCATAAAATGGAGTAGCACGAACCCCTGAATCATTTGCTTATTGAATGCTTGCTAGAAATATCAATTATTCCACATGACATATAACTTCGATATGTTTTTATTAATTTAAATCAGTTTAAAATCTTTTGCTACATACAAATTTAATCCTCTGCATAAAATTAATTGGAATATGATTTGACAGGTAATATGCATTGTTCGTAAAATAGTCTAAAACAGGTACTTACTATTTCAGTAGTAATATAAAACTGAGATATTGTTCCAATTAATTTTTACCATAAACACGAGAAATTTTAAATAGGCACAGAAAACTAATCGTTCGTAAACTCCTACAATTTCACAGTTATATGGTATTAGGTATTTACGTAATTAATTCACAATAAATACTATTTTCACTGTTCTTTTGTTTACCAAAGAAAAGTTTATCGGCGGTATTATCGTATCAGTTGGGTTACCTATAAAACTGACTCAAATTAGTCAGTTAATTTGATTACTATTCTCAAATGTCGACACTCGTTTAAATTACTTCATTATTTATTCGATTTCATTCTCAATCCAAATTAGAAACAATGGTAATGAATATACAGGGTGGTGACTGCGACTCCGGAACATAGGATTTTAACATGTAAAATCATATTTTTATAATTTTCTGCATCCCTTATTTACATAAAAACAAATCCAATACATTTCTTTTACTACAATTTATCATAAAAATTAATAATTCAAATTATTTTTTTCTGACAATTTTTATTCATTTCTAATTTGGAAACTAATTTTCAATTTAATTTCTGGCGTTATAAAGCATGCAAAATTAATTCTGTTTATTGATTTGAATGAAGAATTTTATGGTCTACAAAATTTATTTGAAGCCTTTTTCTCTAAAATAATAAGGGAGGCAGAAAATTATAAAAATATAATTCTACATGTTAAAGTCCTATGTTGAGGTGTCGCGGTGATCACCTATGTTCACATTTGAGATTTAGGAGATCTGTGCAAAGAGATTCAATCTTTCAATCCGGTTTCAAGACAATACCTATCAAAACTGCATATAATTTAGATCCAATTCATCATGTAAACATAGTAATTATATAGTAGACAAACAAAAAAATAAGTGAATAACATAAACACGATTCATTTATATGCATATTCAGTTTAACTAACTGTTGATATTGTTATTTTAATTTCCGTTTGTAAATTAATTTGTTAAACAAAAATTTCAATTTATATAATTTCCATTTACAACTCTATATTAATTAAACTAAACATACACTAATTAAACAAATTTACATTAATTGAACGCTACAGTCCCTGTTTATAATAATTATTTCAAGCACTTTTTAAATATATTTATAGAAATATCACTGAATACGGTCCTATTTTATACGGCCTCTAAGAAACTCATGTCCATAAACTTTGTCTTTAGTCCTTAGTACAACATAAACAAATGACAGATTCATATGCCAATTACAAGGCAATATTTTACGAAATCTAACAAATTTTTATATTTTTATTTTGAAATAAAACTTAGACGAACTTTTATTTATAAAACAAATCATGGGCCTAATTGGATCTGAACTTGATACCTCTCACATTTTTTAAAACAAATTATTATTGTTTTTATAAATAATATATACCGGGAGATTTTTTATCAGTAAACATAGGAATATGTCATTACCATAGTTACAGTTACAAAGTAAAAAATAACATTGCTATCATCTATAGTTGTCAAAGTAATAAAACTGTCCTCTTTCAAAATCAGACCGGGTTAATAGGGGATCAAATAGTGGGGCGTTTTTATATAAATGGAAATTTAAATGGGGAAAATTATTTTTGTTACAAGAGAGAGTAATATTGAGTAAATATTGAGGAAGTGTGGTTCCAACAAAATGTACGAAATTATCTGCACCGGATATTCCCCCAACGATGGCTAGGACGAGGTGCAGAAGTGGAGTGGCCTGCAAGGTTACCAGATCTTGCGCCAAACGATTTTTTTCTTTGGGGCCACTTAAAAAGTAAATTTTATAATGGTGGTAGAATGAATATAGAACAATTAAAACGTAGAATTAGTGTTGCATCGCATGAGATTCCTCCAGAGCAAATAAATATAAATTCATTTTATAATCGTTTAGGCTATTGTTTACAAGTAAATGGGGGTAATTTTAACTTGTACCGGTATTTTAAAAATTTTGAAAATCTTTCAATTTTTTTCAAAATTTTTTTTGTCGATATTTCAAAAAGTTGAAGAGGTAATGTAAATATGAAAACACCAGTGATTTCCTCGCGTGAAAATACATAGGTATGCAAATTTTCAGAATAAAATTCGAACGGATACATTTTTTATTACAAAAAATCGAAAATGGCCTTAAGATTTTTACGATTTTTTGCCATTTTTCGTTTTTTTGTAATAAAAAATGTATCTGTGCGAATTTTATTGTGAAAATTTGCATACTTATGTATTTTCACGCCAGAAATTCACTGGTGTTTCCAGATTTTCATTATCTTTTCAAGTTTTTGAAATAATGAAGAAGAAAAATTTTGAAAAAATTGGAAAAATTTTCAAAATTTTCAAAATACCTGTACATGTTAAGTAGCGCATGAGAAATACACTCGTTCAAACCGCATTTCAATATCTCTTTTAGTTTTTGAGTTATGGGCTTTCAAAGTTGAGCTTAAAAAAAGTCAAAAATCGCTGTAACTTAAAAACTGATAAAGATATGAAGATGCGCCTTGCGTGGTCGGAATTATATAGAACCACATTTTAATAATTTTCGATTTTTGAACTGGTTCAACCCAAATTTCTCATTAAAAGAAGAATTTGCGAACAAATCTCTACACAAAAGAATTTTTGGATTGTTTTGAGGTTCTAAATTTATACCTAACGTTTAGTTAATGTAATTTAAACTAATTCAAATTCATTTAATTTGTTTAAACTACTATAATTTTTATTAAATCGCAGAATTATATTAAATAAATAATAGCTTACACTTGTCGCTGGACCGGCGGTCCAAAAAATCGGAGGTAAAGTAGTACTTTTCTCAATAATTTTGTGGAGCTAAAGTATGATTTCATAAAATTTTTACATTTTCTATGTAATAAAAATTATGTTTTTTGTAACATTTATTTTAACAATTAAAAAAGTAATATAATTTAATTTCAAAAGACAAAGCTTTTAATGGACACGTAAAGTAGATAACAAAAATAATCTTCGTAAAATGTTCAGATATTAGTAAGCATTCAGCCTTCTCATTTCTTCTAATCTGTATAATTACAAAAGCGACCAGTCCTATTTTTATCTAGCAACAAACACGAAAATCAAACATTATTAAAATTAGAATACAACGATATCAGCACGTTTCCCACCTGTCCCCATAGTTGTAGTGTTTGTTGGCGCCGTTTCCTTCATTCTGCGATAATCCGAATTTGTTTAACGCGATAAAAACGCGCTTTCTTCAAACATTCTGTAAACTTACTCCACATCGTCGTTTTATTTTATTACCGACTTTATAACCGCCGGGAAATTCAAAACATAAAAACTACAACGAGATCTTTATATTTTGATTTTATTTTTGGTTTTATGTTTTAGAAATTAGCATTTTTATGGTGCGTTTTGGTCGTGATACACAGATTATTTTGGTATAAACCAGACACAATTTCACACTAGTATAAAAAATAACACTTTTATATCCTAGATTTAAAAGCCATTTTTGTGACGCAATCATTCTGTTTTATATTCCCTTTTGCTTTAATAACACTTTAATAATAAAAATTTATATATTATTTCATATTACTACATATTTTATAGCTACTGCTTTAGATGTAGTTTATGTTTTTTAATCTTGCATCCAGATTTAAATCGTCATTTACACAACCATTTATTTTTATTATTGACCACATCATTAATTTCCGAATCAAGAAATACAGTGCAACCGACGGTAAGTGAACCCCGAAAAATATATGACTTGAAATACAATTTCGCTTGAATCAGTGATTTTATTTTTTTGAGCTGCCATTTGTAATTTATATTGTGACCCAAAAACAATGTACTAGAGATAATCAAAGTTTCAACAATGTTATTGGTGTTAAGATATAATATGAGTTTTAATGCCATTAAGTCTGACGTCACAATATTGCGATCATCTTTGTCGCACATCTAGTCTATTCTGTATTTTTTCTATTATTCATATCTTCTTACTTTGTAATGGGGTAGGTGGCTCAGTGGTATCGAGTCGGCCTGTGGATCTTGAGAACCCTGGTTCGATCCCCACAGTCGACAAACAATTAAATCTACCCCTGTGGCTCCCTCTCCACTAATATCTTTGAGGGCCGTAACCGCATTTTACGCGACAATATATATCACTTACCGAGATCTGCTTAGGCAGAGTGCCACACCCAGTAATGGGTAAAAGGCGTGATGATATATTTATTTATTTTCTTACTTCGTCTAACTTTGAAGTTCTTGATATGTTTACGCCTGCATATGCAGAATTGATAACTATATTTCTAATAAATATTTTATATTTATATATATATATATATATATATATATATATATATATATATATATATATATAATTAATTAATTAATACGTTACTAATAGGTCGGCCATTTTAAAATTATACACGTGCAAAACATCACCGATTTAAATATGTTTTTTCACATGTGGTGTATCTTGTTAAATTCACAAGTTACGTTACTTTTTACGTTTATGACATTTGCTCATCCGTGAAGCTAATTTCAAGTATAATTTAAAAATTGACAATGTAAAAAACAGATATGTATTAGGTTTGGAAAATATTTTTGTACAAATAAATGCTGAAGATGATGGGTTAACCATCGAAATGACCAATAAATAAATAATAGTATTCAAGGATCCTGAAGCCATATATTCCTTCCAAAAGTTATTAAATATTGGTTAGATTTACACAAATCAGTGAAGGGAATGTCAAACAGGAAATCGTACTAGTAGTAATCAAACCTTATAAGCAGGGTTCGTAAATATCATGATATTTATAATAAATATCAAAATATCTGATATATAGGATAAATATCAGATAAATATCACTTTTTGGATATTTATTTTTTAATTTTAGTTTTTGTACACATTTAGAAAAACTGAAAAATTCGAAAAATTTCACTTTTCCGGAGGCTATATCTCAAAAACTAAACAAGATATGGAAATGCGCGCAACGGCGTTGAATTCCCCGTGTCCGAATTGACTTATAAGCAAATTTTCATACAATTTTAAGCAATTTAATATTTTTAATTATTTCCTAAGGGGTACCCCTTTGGTTTTTTCAGATTTTAATTCAATTTTCCCAAAAATCCGTAATCGTAGGATTATTAAAACGAAAATTTACATACATATGTATTTTGACCCACTGAATCCAGTGGTGCAATCTTCAAATGCATATGACTTCTGGTTTTCGAGAAAATGTTAAAAAACCGCTTTTTGCGATTTTTTAGGCGGAAAATTGAAAAAAAATAAAAATCGCTGAAACTATGTTTATAAGTTAACTGAAGCACGAGAAAATTAATGCCGTTGACCGCGTTTTCATATCACATTTAGTTTTCGAGATATAGCCTCGTAAAAGTAGAAAAACTGAAAAATTTTAAGCAATTTAATATTTTTAATTATTTCCTAAGTTTTTTCAGATTTTAATTCAATTTCCGGAGGCTATATCTCAAAAACTATTTGATATTTTTATATAATGGATATATATCATTGCAAAAATATGACGATATATATAAAAATAAATATCATGATATATATCGATCGATATATATCTTCGAACCCTGCTTTTAAGTAATTAAGCCATTTTTTACATTCGGCTATCCGTGTTTCTCGCAACAACAATTAAAAATTGCAAATAAAGTACAAACTAAAATTAGTTTCCATGCGATGAAAGGGCGTTTAAACCGCATGTAAAACTAAAATTACTCTCATTTATGTATAACGGTAAAATATTTGAAATTTGTGTGGTAATACAAAATGTATGTCTTATCATTATCGGATGAAATAGATTACAATTTCTGTGTTGACTGTAGCAATACTTATCAGCCTATCACCTGTCAAATAAATCAGTTCAATCGATATTAGGAAATATCGTCAAATTAATTTCAGATTGGTTGTATTGAACCTTCAATTTAAAAAATTAATTCAGCTATAAATCAGTCTTAAAAAGATTATACATTTATCATCACTCTAACAGCCGTTTGCTGCGATCAGAAATCATTTCTCGTTCACTGATTTTGATGGATTTCATTGAATTCTTTCTTTATGGAAACTAATTTCAAGAAATTCATAAATATCTGAAATAGGAAATGAGTTTTTCCCTATCAATGCTTGCTTGATTACCTAACAAGAACACGTTTCAAATCAAATAAAAGCCGTAGACATTCACACATTTAATTAATTTTAAAAGTTTAATTTAATTGTAGTTCGATCCCCACAGCCGACAAACAATTTTCACCAATTTAAATCTACCCCTGTGGCTCCTCCTCCACTAATATTTTTGGGGGCCGTGATTTGACGGCTGATAACCGCATTTCACGCGAAAAAATATATCACTTACTGAGATTTGCTTAGGCAGAGTACCACACGCAGTAATGGGTAAAAGGCGTGATGATATATTTATTTTTTATTTTATGTCACAACAAGCAGTGATCCACGCGTATTATATTTCAAATACGAGTAGAGTTTATTGAATTGTAAAAAGATAGTTATAGCACAATTTCGAAAGAGATAAACACCTTAATTATCCTACTTAATTACATCTGCGTGTGGCCAAAACATCTAAAAAAAACGAATCTCTTTGTAACCTCAAAGCTACTGTCCGTCTGCATCTACATCCACACAATGTACATTTTAAAATACACACAAAACATGACAGGTACTCCATATATGTTACAAACATATGTTACAAGAGAACCTCCGCATATAAAATTATACGTAATTGTTTAGTAGAAACTCGCTGGGGGCATTGTTACAGATCTGTCAGCACAAACTATGATATGTGACATGCAGCGTGTAGTTTTCACTCAGATGCTGATGCTAGAAGAGAAGAGACGTCTCTTGTTTCTATACAGCGCCATGCTTACTTAGCATTCATATAAATGTCTCTTCTTCTTTTTGGAGTGTACAATAACTTTGTAGTTCAAAGACTTTGTTTGATAATGCTTATTTAGAAACTTTATTTAATGTAGTTTTTTCATTGTACAGAATAGTTATTTTTCTACAACCATTAAAAAAAGTAGGCGTTTTTGAACTAATTTTTATTATGAAACTAGCAGATTTTTGCACTAGTGCAAAAAATATGAATTATTTCTGCGCTAGTGCAGAAAAGTATTTTAATATAAATAAACTCTATACAGTATACTTTCTTGAGTTTGTTTGTCATTGTCAGTTGTCATGGATACATTAAACCAGATATCTTTATAAAGTTTCTAAATTAATACAAAATTTCAGAGATGTTACAATTACTGAAATTTGTTTTATTATTTTTATCAAAATATGGTTTATGGTTGTAGAAAAAATAGTGTACGCAACTTTTTTGAATGAGTGGTCCGTTGCTGCATGAGCGAAGCGAATGCTGCAAGACTGCGAGTTCAAAAAAAACCCTTTCTGCACTTGATACGTAAATAACTATTTTGTGAATGAAGTGCGCAAAATGACTGCTTTTTAGTCGAGACAAAAAAGTCATTCGAACGCGTCAAAAAATAAGAATTTTGCTTATGAAATACAAACACCATTTTATCTACAACTGTCAAAAAAGAATAATACAATAATTATTGATTTATTCAAATAAATTGAAGGGAAACAATCAAAAATAATATAAATTTGGTACTACTGATGTGTTATAATAAATGAAACATGAAAAAAAATAATTTGGAAGCAGGGACGAAATACTCATTTTTCTACTTCCGTTAGGAAATAGACGTTTTATTTCACTTATTTGAGTTAGGTAATGAACTGCATTATTTAACTAGTGAAATAGACGAAGTCTGATGTGTTATTCTTTTATTTTTTTAATTTATAACTGTCATTAATATGTCAAAATTTCATAATTTCAAAAACACTCTTTCGTATTTATTAGAACAGAAGTAGAAAAAATATTGTATGAAACTAGTAAGAAAATAGGTTATTACCTTACTTATATGTTTACATAACTCGGCTACGCCTCATTCTGCAAATTTCACATGCGTAAGGTAATAACCTTCATTTCCTTACTAGTTTCATAAATAGCTATTTGCGTACTAGGGTGCAAAACATTTCGCAAAGTACGCTTTGTCATTGATGAAAAAATCACGTACTGCGCGTATTGACATTAGTGAAAAAATGTAAAGATTTTGACAGCTGTAGAAAAAAAGTATTTTTCTGCAAATAAAATTTCATAAAAAGTAACGAATTTCTTTCCTTAGATGTATAATATATTATTATTTAAAAAAGATACATAGTTTTAGATAGAAGTGCAATAAACTAACCAAAATAAAGATGCAAAGATAACAGAACAACGATTGAGAATTCCAGGTCCTCCAGTACATTCCGACACCTGGGGAATTGAAGAGTTCTAAAGTTCATTATGTAGCGATTCTCGTAACGAATCGGTGATTCTTTTCACTCTGTCCGAGATTCGAGATTTCATTTTGGATTGTGAGAATTGTGTTTGCATCTTAGCTTGTGTTATTTTTTATTTGTAAGTAACTGTAATTATTATGGAGACGTGATACAATTTAAATTGTGTTCCACTTGTAATTTATATTACATTACACTGACTAAATTAAACACGGTGGCGACATATGGACCAGGTTACCATGTTTTTACTAAATTCTACATAGGCGCTACCAGAATTTTCAGTCCATTTCATACGTCACAAATTAATGTAGTTATTTCACTTTTACTTTTACTTTTTTAAATGGTTTGACAGTAAACAGATTCTTTATTAATTATTCTTCAGACGACACCTATGTTTATATACAAGGCCTGGAGAACACTGAGTGCAAAACTTGGCCAGAAGAGGCGCATTTTTGTGACAAAAGGTTTACTTTTTTCACTAAAAATATCGGTACAAGAAGTACATGATTTTTTCATCATTTACATGACCATGACAACGCGTATTTGGCTGAAGCTAACTTCAAACCGTGCTTAATATCTCAAGCCGTGCCGAAAACATTCAAAGCCCACGGCTTGTTAACATGGGATTAAGATGTTATTTAGCGCCATGGAAACCAGTACGTTAAATGACATTTTAATAACGGGAGTAGAAAATAGTATATTATGTAACAAGTTTTATAAACGTCTCTTTAGTTACGAGTGTATAAAAAACGAATATCTAAAGAGTTTATAAATCGAGTCACATACAAAAATATGTAAAGTTTTATGAATGATTTAAAAAGTTGAAATGACAGATGCCTGAAGCTAACTTCACCCCGTGCTTAATATCTTAAGCCGTGACTAAAACGTTCGAAGCCGATTAAGATGTTATTTAGGGCCATGGAAACCAGTACGTTAAATGACATTTTAATAACAGGAGTAGAAAATTAGTTTTATGAATATGTATCCTGCAAATAGTGGTAATTTTTTTTAAAAGTTCGTAAAAATATACGAATTTAAATAGCAGTTTGCAAAATGAAAAACATTCTCCAATATTTCCTCACTAATTACCGCAGTGTTGCATACTGCAATTCCATTTTCACTGCAATATTCTCTCTCGACTATTTATTAGAGTCCTTCCTGCGATTTCACTGAACGCAGCAGGACCACAGGAACCACGCAAGATAAAGGGGAATAAATCGTGTCTGATATATCAAAAGGTTTATGCGCTGCGAACATTTTTCATCATATGGGCGAAAGATGCACTTATAAATAATACCGCGCGGGTATTCTACGACCCCGGAAACGTTTTAAACGTTTTTTACTAAGTTTTTCAAATGTTGCTGCCGAGTGATATATCTACCGACATTTTTTCATGGGATTAGAGTTCGCGGATGGTTTAACCCAGTTTATAAATTAAATATTTAAACAGTGGTCTCTACTCAACGTCTTTTCACATGAATTATTTTACTACTTTTATATTAAATTACTGTTTCCTGTTATTTAGAAAACTATCTAACGCATCGTTAAAATAACGATTCGTTAAAATTTGATGTGTAATTGTTTGTTTCGATAACAATTAAAACTGGATTGAGAACAAAGTAGCGTAAAAGGTGACATATACTAGAATTAGTAACAAATATATAAATAAAATAAAATAAATAAATATATCATCTCGCCTTTTACCCATCACTGGGTGTGGCACTCTGCCTTAGCAGATCTCGGTAAGTGATATATGTTTTCGCGTGAAGTGCGGTTACCAGCCGTCAAATCACGGCCTCCAATGATATTAGTGGAGGAGGAGCCACAAGCGTAGATTTTTTAAATATATCATCACGCCTTTTACCCATTACTGACTGTGGCAATCTTCCGTAGATTTCATAAAGTGATATATTTATGCTTGTGAAGTACGGTTACCAGCCGTCAAACCACAACCCTCAAAGATGTTCGTGGTCGAGGGAGCCACAGGGCTGCTTGATAAGTGATACATTTCTTCGCGTGAAATGCGGTACCAGACGTCAAGTCACGGCCCCCAAAGATGTTAGTAGCGAAGGGAGCCACAAGGGTACTATTAATGTGGTGAAAATTATTTGTCAGTTGTGGGAATCAAACCTGGGTTCTTAAATCCACAATCCGACTCGTTACCACTGAACCACCTACCCTATATAAATAATAATAAAAACTAACTTCAAAATATATTTTTTCTATTTTCCGTTTTGAAACCCAGTTGCGTATTGAAAAAGCATTTTAACATGAGAAAAATTAATCCTCGAGTAGTCAAATTTTTATTTTTTATTTTGTCTTCACTTCAGCCTTCTTCAGAACACTATTTATATAATATAATAAATTAACAATAATAAATAATAATTACAAAATATAAAATACTTATAAATAAAATTAAACAAAATATAACATTCTTTTCAAAATTATATTGAAAAAGATTAATAAAAAAATAAATATATCATCACGCCTTTTACCCATCACTGGGTGTGGCACTCTGCCTAAGCAGATCTCGGTAAGTGATATATTTTTTCGCGTGAAGTGCGGTTACCAGCCATCAAATCACGGCCCTCAAAGATATTAGTGGAGAGGGAGCCACAGGGGTAAATTTAAATTGGTGAAAGTTGTTTGTCGGCTGTGGGGATCGAACCAGGGTTCTCAAGATCCACAGACCGACTCGATACCACTGAGCCATCTACCCCAAAGATAAATAATAAATAATAAAGATTAATAATAATAATAAAGATTAATAATAATAAAAATTAAAATTTGACTGAAATCCGAAAACATCTGGTTTCAAATTTACTTAATAGAACAGTCGAACTAAAATTTATATCCATTTTTATGATATTATAATATTTATGTTTGCCTTTTCCAAAGCAATGAAGAAAAATTAAATTTTATCTACTTGCAAAAAAGCTTTTTCTTGTTTATCTGTTGTCAAACTAACAATGATCAATAGTAATCAATAAAGTGATATTCTGCCTCTTGAGAAACAAAAAATAATTAGAATACAACACTAACGAGTTTTATAAATAAGTAAAATTAATGCGCACGTTAGTAGTCTTTCAACACTTTGATAACAATCGAAAATTGAAAAAAACTTTCGCTGCACGCCTCCATTTCTCAACTAATTATTCGATCTTCAGAGCAATTAATAATATTACCATCAGATTACACAAAATCGTTCACACGTACACCAACCAAACCAAACCAAACCGAATCAACCAGCATCGGCGCTTTAAACTTGATTGACTAATTTTTCAATTAACTGTTAACAATACGAACTTTCAGCTGTGCCGTAAATTGTATTTTTTTACAGATAAATTGATCGGAAATGACGGAATGCCTGGTACCTCTTTCACAACAAATCATTTTTTGGCATTCAATATAAAATTGATTAGTATATTCATCAGTACGGTGGTGTGGATAGCGATATGGACTTCGAATCCGGAAATCCCGAGTTCGAATCTCACTCAAGCTAAAAATTATATGAACTACTATACTGTGGCTCGGAGAGTGCTGACCTTGTACTGTAATTGGGATTAAGTTCCTGTTGTACAGCGGAACATAAATAAATAAATATGAAGTATGCACTGCTATCTGATTATGTAATAATAATAACAAATTGTTGTAGATTTCTCACAGAATAAATTAGCAATAAAACTTACATAAAGACATTAACCAATAGTTATTTGTGTATTAAGAGCGTAAAGTGATTCTTTGTTACTCGAACACGGTAATTACAGCGCGAGCCGAAGGCGAGAGCTGCAATAGTGTAAGAGGAACAAAGACACTTTACGCTCGTGATACAAACATAATTTTTTCTACAATTGCATCTTAAAATTGTTAAAAAACGTAAGCGTACTGAAAATAAATTCGTTCTGTTAACTGTCAATACGACAAGTTTCTGTTTTGTTTGTATCCCTGGTAACTATTGAAATAAGCGCGCATTTAACGTCTTTTTCGCGCGTTGCCATTGGAGACGCGCAAAAAAGATATTTTTCGATTGTTCCACAGAAAACGTCAACTTTACGATGATAACTGAGAGCGTAATTGTCAACTTTTCATAGCAATCGTAGACAAAATTAATTTGAAATGAAGATGATTTTGGGACAAAATCAAAGCCCATCCATGAATTTGAAAGTAGTGATAAAAGTAAAAGAATTCGCTGTTACCCAACAGAATGTCAAGTTCACTCTACTGATGAATAAATTGAAAACCAAACGAGTGCTGAGCACAGAATCATGGTCCATGGACCCGACATTAAGTAGATAATGAAGAAATAAAGCGAGTATTTATGCAAGGCCGCTGGAGCTATGGCGGCGGCGGCGATCTTGAAATATCAAATTACCTTTTGATGTTTGCTGTTCGCGCGACCGAATAATTGAGTTGCCTTTTCATGTTTCTCGTTTCGGTGGCGACGGGGGCGGTCGACTGGTGACCCGGACCCACGAACTTGTGGATGGGCTCGGAATACTCTTAATTATAATTGCAAATTTGTTAATCTCGAACTGAAACGAACAGTAGCAGGTTTGTTCAACGATGTTGGACTCTGCCAATAGAAAACTTACAAGACATTTTCTGTTTACAGCGCCAGCTAACGGATAATGAAGCTCGGAAAATATGTGAACTAAAGTGAATCTCTATAAAATATGTCAAATTTAACCAATGATAATTGCATAGCAAACAGATCAGTGAGACCGGATCCTGTACTGTAATTGGGATTAAGTTCCTGTTGAACAACGAAACGTCAGTACGGTGGTGTGGATAGCAATACGGAATTCGAATCCGGAGATCCCGAGTTCAAATCTCACTCAAGCTAAAAATTATATGAACTACCACACTGCGGCTCGGTGAGTGCGGACCCTGTACTGTAATCGGGATTAAATTCCTGTTGTACAGAGTAACAAATTAATTAATTAATAAAAAATATATCATCACTCCTTTTACCCATTACTGGGTGTGGTACTTTGCTCGATAAGTGATATATTTCTTCGCGGGAAATACGGTACAAGATTTCAAATCATGGCCCCTAAAGATGTTAGTAGAGGACGGAGCCACAGGGGTAGTATTAATATGGTGAAAATTGTTTGACGGCTGTGGGAATCGAACCCAGGTTCTCAAATCCACAAGGTTTTCTAGAATATGTTGATTTTACAAATAAAATAGAAAATAAATCTGTTTTTGAGAAATTTTTCGTTGTTACCTAAAAAACTTGTTGTTACCTAGCAAATTCATGACATAATTGATCTCAAAAATTGAGCATATTTCATTTGTTATTTGGAGCAGATCTAACTTATACTTACTGCATCAGATCACTCATTTGTTTGTGTGGTATTACATTGCTTATTTCTAATAATTACTTATTCGAATTCAAATTAAAGTAATATACTCTAATAAATGTATCATCAGAATACAGCAAGCATTTGTGTAACCTTGTTTTAACTGGATTATTTTAGCTCAAGTTATTAAATAAAAATGGACGATGTTAATTAGATATGACAACTAATCATTTTGAATTATAATTTAATCTATATAAAAATTGCAATTTTTACATTATATATATAATTATTATTATCTTTCTCTGGGTATGAATAATAAATCAATAATGTGTTATTAATTAAACAAAATAATTAATAAATTAAATATCACAAAGTAATAACTTTAAATAGTACTTGATAAACCGTAATAAATTATTATTTATCAGCCCATTAATTATTTTTATGAATACAGCAATTTAGTACACAGTCTCAAATCTAATAATAAAACAATTATCAATTAATATAAATTAAAAACGGAACTGAAACCTTACTAGTGAAATTATTCGCGCAAATTCTGATAGGTTTTATCGTTCATTGACCTCTGATGCAATTCACAAACAAATAAAAGCGTGGGCCATTCACGAGAGAAAGAGAGGGATAAAGATAACATGCATGTCGTTGTCCCTGTTTCTCTTACATGGATTTAATTTAGTTGCACGACCTAGCAGAAGTATTAAGATTGCAATTACACGCCGAATACTCCACTTGACAACTAACAAAAGCGAAATAATGTTACATTTTACGTGTGCTTTGTAGCTGGGAACCTGTTGATGGAAACAAATTATGTTTTTGGATTATGTAGTAGGTTGGTGGTAAAGTAATCAACTTTATAAATCTTAATCATATGCCATGCCAACATGTATAATAAGGAAGTTCGCATTTCAATTAAGTTTTGTGATAAAAAATATGTTATTGAAGTTTTTGCAATTATCAACTATACTAACATATGTATCGCTATCACCTCGACAAGAATAGTTGAAATTATTTCTTCTCATCTTATCAGAAAGTACAGAATTTCTTACCTCAGTTGAAAGACGAAATTGATACTTTTCATCCCTTAAGGCAGTGGTTTCCAAACTGTGGGTCGCGCCCCTTAGGGGGGCGCGAGATTGTTCCGAGGGGGGCGCGTTGTATAAAAATATAATTGAGGCTTATAAACACATTCTTCATTTACATCATAGCACACACGTGTTTCTAACTCGCGCTCGCAGTAAAATATCCCTAGTTTAACAAACAAATCCTTAGAAATTTTATTACGTTTCGTAACATTTTATTTGTGTGAAACAGGCTTTTCCGCTGTAGCTGTTTTAAAAACAAAATATTGAACTCGATTATTCGTTGAAAAAGAATTGCGAGTGGCGATATCTTCAATGACTCCCCGGTTCGAGAAACTGAAAAACAAGCGCCCATTCAGCACACTCAAAAATTATGATTATATTTTATTAAATATACCTAATTTAAATTAAATATAATTTCCAATCTTATTACAATTTTAAGTTTATAAATGTTATTACATTATTCTGTTCTATTATAATTGTAATATACATAATTTTAGAAAAGATTTGTTTTAACAAATATCTTATATAATAACAATATTTGTTTATAGTACTCATTGTTTTGTATTCTATTCTATATATGTTATAAAAAATGAGGGGGGCGCGACAATTTTTTACGGAAAACAGGGGCCGCTGAGAGAAAAAGTTTGGAAACCACTGCCTTAAGGTTATTTGATACGATGCATTTTTATATTCAAAATAATGTACATAATTATGTAATAAATATTGATCATAAAAATAATAGTATTTTTCTACTTCCGTTAGGAAATAGACGTTTTATTTCACTTATTTCAGTTAGGCAATGAACTGCATTATTTAACTAGTGAAATAATGAGGTAACATCAGGGTTCGTAAATATCATGATATTTATAATAAATATCAAAATATCTGATATATAGGATATATATCAGATAAATATCACTTTTTGGATATTTATTTTTTAATTTTAGTTTTTGTACACATTTATTATCACAATAGGAAATACAAAATAAATTATTACTCCTAAATAAAAAAATTAACATAGGTAATGAAAAAAAGTAAATATACATTGAATGGATACACAAATATTATATAGTACTAAGAATAGTAAGAATATTTAAATAATCCTATATCCTAAATAGGGGCAAATCATCATCTTCTGATGAACTTCCTGAACATAGCGTTGCAGATAGACTCACTTGGCCAAATCCAATCTAAATTAGTTTTTTTTGTAGTTTCTTTTTGGTTTAAATATTTAAACATAAAAACTAATCTTTGTCGTTACCGAGACAATTACGTAATTGAGATTGGACAATGCCAAGTGGAGAAATATCGTTCCAGCCCTGCTGTTGCTGTTACAGCAGTGTATAACTGTTCAATGTGTGATTTGTCGTAAAATATAAAAAATACAGTTACATGTATTTATCACACTCGGGCGCTATAAATTAGTCACTTATTCGCCTTAAATACTGTAGCATTTGACTACGAAAACCGGCAGTACGGTAGTGTAAAAACTGCGGCTCGGTGTGTCCGGTAGGCCCAAGCCCGATTTGGGCTGTAGTGCCATCAGAAGAAGAACTGTTCACATAGTTCAATAAATTTCACTTCTCCGGAGGTTATATCTCAAAAACTAAACAAGATATGGAAATGCGCTCAACGGCGTTGAATTCCCCGTGTCCGAATTGACTTATAAGCATATTTTCATACAATTTTATGCAATTTAATATTTTTAATTATTTCCTAAGGGGTACCCCTTTGGTTTTTTCAGATTTTAATTCAATTTTACCAAAAATCCTTAATCGTAGGATTATTAAAACGAAAATTTACATACATATGTATTTTGACCCACTGAATTCAGTGGTGCAATCTTCAAATGCATATGACTTCTGGTTTTCGAGAAAATGTTAAAAAACCGCTTTTTCCGATTTTTTTGGCGGAAAATTGAAAAAAAATAAAAATCGCTGAAACTATGTTTATAAGTTAACTGAAGCACGAGAAAATTAATGCCGTTGAGCGCGTTTTCATATCACATTTAGTTTTTGAGATATAGCCTCGGAAAAGTAGAAAAACTGAAAAATTCGAATAATTTCACTTTTCCGGAGGTTGTATCTCAAAAACTAAACAAGATATGGAAATGCGCTCAACGGCGTTGAATTCCCCGTGTCCGAATTGACTTATAAGCATATTTTCATACAATTTTATGCAATTTAATATTTTTAATTATTTCCTAAGGGGTACCCCTTTGGTTTTTTCAGATTTTAATTCAATTTTACCAAAAATCCTTAATCGTAGGATTATTAAAACGAAAATTTACATACATATGTATTTTTACCCACTGAATTCAGTGGTGCAATCTTCAAATGCATATGACTTCTGGTTTTCGAGAAAATGTTAAAAAACCGCTTTTTGCGATTTTTTTGGCGGAAAATTGAAAAAAATAAAAATCGCTGAAACTATGTTTATAAGTTAACTGAAGCACGAGAAAATTAATGCCGTTGAGCGCGTTTTCATATCACATTTAGTTTTCGAGATATAGCCTCGGAAAAGTAGAAAAACTGAAAAATTCGAATAATTTCACTTTTCCGGAGGTTATATCTCAAAAACTATTTGATATTTTTATATAATGGATATATATCATTGCAAAAATATGACGATATATATCAAAATAAATATCATAATATATATCGATCGATATATATCTTCGAACCCTGGGTAACATAGCAATACAACAAATTTAAGATATCTTGATAGACGAATTCTGATGTGTCATTCTTTTATTTTTTGAATTTATAACTGTCATTAATATGTCAAAATTTCATAATTACAAAAACGCTCTTTCGTATTTATTATAATGGAAGTAGAAAAAAATATTATATGCAACACGTAAGAAAACTCGGTTATTACCTTACTTATGTGTTTACATAACTCGGCTATGCCTCGTTCTGCAAATTTCACATGCGTAAGGTAATAACCTTCATTTCCTTACTAGTTTCATAAATAGCTATTTTGTACATTGTATGACATTACTTCATAATTTTGTACAAAATTATGTTGACGCATCTGTGCACAGTGCATCACATCAACTAACAGTCATGCTATCAAATAAAAATTGTTATGGTAAATGTTTAAAATTAAAAGGGAATGTGATAGCTTTCAACAAATTAATTTGAAATTATTAGCATTGTTATCTTCCAATCTAAAAATTACAGCAGTGGATACGAAAAGAATTGCTAGATAGAAAATATAGTGTTAGAATTCGATAAAAAGCCCAGAAGAATGCAAAGCAGGAAAGGACTTAAGGGGTAAGGCCACTCTAGACAAGGAAAAAAACGGGTCATTTAAAAAGATTTTTTTTACGAAATCTAAACGTGCTGCTTAAGAACTGTTTTTGGATCTTTATTTAGTGCTTTTTAAACTTTATTTATAAATTTTTTTTAAAGAAAATATTCAAAATTGTCGTCAGAAATTAAAAAAATGGCGACTCCTCTTGGCGCGTAGGGCAAATCGGGCGAAAACATTCCGGGAACAGCAATAGACCTGGATCAAAAAGGGATATGTTTTCTTAATCTCTGATGTATACTCTAAAAAACTACGGGCTGGATTTTGAAAATTTTGATTTTTAATAAAATGGTGCACGTTTGAAAAAAAAGTTCATTATTCGCGACTAAATTTCTGTATAAAAACGACCATAAAAAACGAATGAAGCACTTTAAAAATAAAGCCCTCGTAGTTTTTGAGTATTTTATATCTAGAATAAGAAATAAAAAGATTCAGCACGATCCATCAATTAGTATTTCAGATTTCTTTTCGCCCGATTTTGAAAATATGATTTCAAGAAAAACACGTTTAAAGTTTCGAGTCATATATATATATATATATATATATATATATATATATATATATATATATATATATATATATATATATATATATATATATATATATAAATACTAGTACTAATAGATATATGCGTTTTTTTCCTCTGAAATAC
This sequence comes from Pterostichus niger, assembly GCA_947425015.1. Taxonomy (NCBI): domain Eukaryota; kingdom Metazoa; phylum Arthropoda; class Insecta; order Coleoptera; family Carabidae; genus Pterostichus; species Pterostichus niger. The sequence continues at coordinate 5,759,256 of OX380339.1, forward strand.
TTCCGCGCGGCATTTAAATAAATTGTTCCTTTTTCCTAAGGGTTTAAACTATAATTTAAGCAAATAAAAAATATATGCATTTTTAAAAAATTCTAGAGTGGCCTTACCCCTTAATAAAATATATTTTACCTTCTATAAACATGGGTATTGTTGATATTTCCAATTAGAAGTGTAACTTCATCACGGGACCAGAACATTTTCTAATAATTTACGAGTATATGACTGGGAAAAGAAACTCAAAGATAATAATATGACAAAAGAAATCAAGAAAGTCAATGCGCATCTATACTGGGCATATTCTGAAGAAAATTTTGTCAGAATGTCGAACCAGTTCTATATTAATTTGTACAATTTCCTGTACGTTATTTTACTGTATGCAATAATTTTGAAATGGAATCATGTAAATAATATAAAAGTAAATAATGCATCGTATCAAATGATAAGGAACTTCCTGGACAGAATGTAAACTTTTTTGACAGTTGCATAAAAATGAAAGAATACTTTGATTTGCTCGAGTTATGCAGTCTTTATTGTTTTCTGTTCATTTTGCACGTTGTGTAAACTGTCCGCTTTTGTTTTATGTTTTGCAGGATCGAGTGAACGCCAGTGGCACTAAACTTAATATAATCACACATAATCTGCTTAATAAATCAAGTGTATGACAGGCACAGTAGCGGTTCGTAATTTCGCTTTCTTCTAACAATTTCGTATTTTTCTTCTTATAGCACGCAAATGTCTATCATCATTTTGTTAAATTGAATTTATTATTAGATGCTACAGGCAACATGGATTTTTCTTTAAATGTAACTAAGGAATGTTTGGAACAATACTGTCACTGTTTCAACGGAAAACAATGGATAATTGATTCAAGATTAAGATTCACTAATATATTAAATTGATTGTTGTGTAATTTAACATGACTAATAATTAACAGATTTCTCTTCAATGACACAGTATAATTAATAATTATTATTCACGAGATCACATTTATTTTTTAATTATTACTTTATTTCACAGATCATAATTGCATTAATTTATCTACAAATATTGCAAGAAAATGCTGACATGAAATTAAACTATTTCTGTATCAGCCGCTTAAATAGTTATTTGTGTATTAAGAGCGTAAAGTGATTCTTTGTTACTCGAGCACGATAATTGCAATAGTGTAAAAGGAACAAAGACACTTTACACTCGCAATATTGTTAACGATAATTTGAAAACTTGTTTTTTAAATCCCTTCATTCCCAATAATCGATGTTACTGTTAAAAATGTTAGTTTTCAGGCAAATGTATGCTCTACGTAGATTACAAAATATATCTAAGAAAGATGAAAATTAAAAAATATAAAGTAAACACTTGGCTATGTTTCACAAAATTCAGCCTCCAAGTCACCTTATGAGGGCATCGTCAGAGGCTGGCCAGCACAGTTAGTAACCATAGACGCGTCATAAGGTGACTTGGAGGCTGAATTTTGTGAAACATAGCCAAGTGTTTACTTTATATTTTTTATTAAACCTTGTTTCACCAAGTGTTGGATGACAATTAATTTTGTCTTTGTTGTCATTTTAGATGAAAATTGCTTGAAAACTTTTCAAATACAGATAGAGTTGATGGGGTCTGGCGCGACCATAGTTACTCAGTAAAATACTTATCCCGTGATGCTATTCTTGACTTAACGTATGAACAATACTGAACTGCTCAGCTGGAATTTTATACGAATTACAGGATTGTAATTTTTAATTCTGCTATTGAGCTCGTACGACAATACATCGCCTCGTATAATAATATACTATTATTTGTTCCTTATATCCAATAAAAAAACGTGAAATAAACTTAAACCTATCAAGTACTAAATGTTCGCTTTAAGCGAGGTCACATCGCGCAATATTAAAATTCAAACACTATCTTAAATTTACTTACGTTATATTCAAGTATGACTTGCTAATATGAATATTTACATGGCGTATTATTTCTACATTCATGTATGACCTTTCTCTAATATAATAAAATTGATTTTCATTCTTTATTAGTCCGTGTCGGAATGACCCACATCTCTGTCTCTAATTAGCGCATCACTATGACTAATCGCTAACTAAGTGAACCGGTTAATTAGTTGACATAGCACTAAAGTTTAGAATTGCCACTAAGCCAAGGTTAGGAAATAAAAATTACTTACGTTACGTCGTATCGCAGCTCTAATGGCGCCATGGTGACTCCATCTGGAAATCGAAATGATAGAAGTATTAATATCAATGTTCTTACTTTTCAAAAATCATTTGTTAGTATATTTCTTTCTAAGTTAAATACATACGATACGGAATTCGAATCTGGAGATATCGAGTTCTAATCTCACTCAAGCTAAAAATTATATAAACTACTACACTGCGGCTCGGTTAGTGCGGACCCTGTACTGTAATTGGGATTAAATTTCTGTTGTACAGTGTAACATAAATAAATAAATAAATAAATAAATAAAGCGTATTCTATTTGCCATTTACAGCAGATCCAACTTATACCTATTGAACCGGATCACTTATTTATTCCTTTGGATTACTTCATTTACATTATTCCCAATACTAGATTTAGATTACAGGGTGTTTCAGGACTAGTGTAACAAACTTTAACAGCATATTCCTGAGGTCATTTTGAGCCAAAAATGTCATATGAACATAGGTCCTATTCCTTCTAGTTACCAAAATACAAGAGGTTGAAGTTCTATAAATAACACGAAATTTTCAAATTTTTGTAATCAAGATACTTTCGGAAAACAAGAGTTTTATTGAAAAGTCATACCTTATTTGTCTTAATTAATTTTATTTTTTAATATTAATAAGCATTTGAGTCCAAGGCGCTCATTTTGAACACTTGCTGTAATTTTTTTTAAATTTGTTATCTTATTTCATATTGTGTTAACCTATTTCATGTTTGGTTATGTTGTTTTGTGTCTATTTAATTGTGTCATTTTATCTTTTGTTCTCTAAATCGTATTCGTTAATATTAATAAATAAAATTAATTAAGACAAATAATAAGGTATGACTTTTCAATAAAACTCTTGTTTTCCGAAAGTATCTTAATTAAAAAAATTTGAAAATTTCGTGTTATTTATAGAACTTCAACCTCTTGTATATTGGTAATTAGAAGAAATAGGATCTATGCTCATATGACATTTTTGGCTCAAAATGACCTCAGGAATAAGCTGTTAAAGTCTGTTACACTAGTCCTGAAACACCCTGTATAGTAATATATTCTAAAAATTGCATCATCGGTTTGTTTAATTTAACTTGTCAAGTGATTTAATTTATCTGAGCTGATTCAAGTAAAGTAAATGGCAAAAGAAATACAGATAAAATTATGAAATTACAATACAAAGGAGCTAGTCACCCAAATACCGCAAATAAGCCAAGTTTAATTTTGCTATCCGTATTAAAATTAGCTTCAAACAAAAAAAATCTAATCGTTGAAGCTTTCCTTCAACTCCAGCACAACTTCATATCTTGTTTAATTTTTAAAATATGTCCTCGGGAAAAGATAATTTTCTAAAAATTCTAACCAAATTTTAGATATTCCCGACGCTATATTTCAAAACCTATACGAGATTTGAAAATGTACTTAACGACATTGAGTTTCTCGTACTCCACTGAACTTATAAAGTTTCAGAAATTTTTATTTTGTTTCAAATTTCGGCCAAAATTTTCTTAAAAGTAAGTTTTTTGTGATTATCTCAAAAACTAGAAGAAATATGCAATTGGGAATTTTACCATTGGATTCAGTGGGTCGATATACATATATTTGTTAATTTTCGTTATAATAGTCGTACAATTAAGGATTTTAGAAAAAAATGGCTTAAAATCTGAAAAAACTCAAGGGGTACCCCTTAGGAAATAATTTTAAAAAAAATTTGCTTAAAATTTGCAAAAAATATGCTTATAAGTCAATTCGGACACGAGGAATCCAATGCCGTTGAATTCATTTTCATATTTTGTTTAGTTTTTAAGATATAGGCTCTGGAAAAGTTTAATTTGTCTCAAATTTAAGATTTTCTACTTTGCCGACACTATATCTCAAAAACTAAACGAGATCCTAGGATGCGCTCTATGGCGTTAAATTTCTTATACTCCAATTAACTAACTAAAAAAATTTTTCTCATTATCTCAAAAGACTTGGGTTCAGCGGGTCAAAATACAAATATATATTACAACAGTCGTATAATTAAGGATTTTAGAGAAAATTGACCTAAAATCTGAAAAAACTCAAAAGGTACCCCTTACAAAATAATTAAAGAATTCAATGCCGTTGAGCGCATTGTCATATCTCATTTAGTTCAATTAATTTAGTTAAAATTGTCTGAAATTTCAGATTTAGTAGTTTCCCGGAGTATTCCAATTAAATAAATAAAGTTTCAGCAATTTTACTCAACTCATATTTTGAACTGGTCCGAGACTATATCTCAATAATTATTATAAAACGCGTCTATGGTTACTAACTGTGCTGGCCAGCCTCTGACGATGCCCTCATAAGGTGACTTGGAGGCTGAATTTTGTGAAACATACTCAATAATTATATTTAAAACAAATGACATCAATTTTAATGACATTTCATGAATCAGTAGGATTACAATTTTAAATTGGATTTATTTATAAATGATTGACAAATACGGTTCAAGTTCAAACACATGTTTGAGTATTTTCCAATTATTTGACAAATGGAAGCTTTTTAATAATAGCAAATGTCGACAGGACATACGTATTTTTGTTTACAGAATATCAAAATTCCATCCTTCGGTAATAATCTGAACATTTCTAATCATTTATAGCATTTCCCTCTGTATTAAAGGCCAATCAAAGAATGAAAATTATTCTACAAATTAGATATGCTCCAAATAATTTAAATGAAATGAATGGTAATTATCAGTTCTTCAAGAATGTATATAATTTTGAACTACAATAAAACTATTTATGAATACTAAATTCTAAATTTAAACTCTAAATAGCATCTACCTACATCAAGCAACTGCTTATATTGTATTGTATGTTACTACTTGGAATGCAATCAAAAATACTTTACTTCAAATACGAACAAGAATATTCAAGCAAATGTCTTTAATTTATATATCTTTGTTTGGACGTTTCGATCGAGTACAGGGTCCGCACTTACTGAGCCGCAGTGTGCTAGTTCATATAATTATAGCTTAAGTGAGATTCGAACTCGGGATCTCCGGATTCGAATTCCGTATCGGTATCTATACCACTGTAATGACGGACAAAATATTTAAAAAAAATCGAGTAAAATAAAAAATACTACCCTGTACATACATCGAAACGTCCAAATAATAAAAATATATAAATTTAAAACATTTGCTTTAACAATTTTGATTTTAAGACCTTTTTTTCTCAAGTTTTCCCCAAGAACAAGTGACAACGAATTTCGTCATTTCAATTTCAAAATGTTTTTATATATTCAAAGGCCATAACCTAATTTTCCTATAATTATATTTTCAAATATCTTGTCGCAATAAATGACGAAAAAATCAAATTTATTTCTCATAAACTTCAAGATATAAAAAAACAACAAATCTAGCAAGAGCTAAACATATCTATTAGTCTCGGAATAATAAAAAAGAGTATGTTAACATGTAGAAACCGTTTCAGATAAGATTAACCGGTAAATGAAATAGAGTTCACAGCTACTATATATTCACACAAACCAGTGGCCAAAAAACTTACACACGAATGGAGCATAGATATTTAAAACAAAAAGTTATAGAATGGAGTATTATTATAATAATAAATAAAAAACTAAGAAAATTCGTGAATTAAAATGTTATTTCGTCTGAATCTCTTCGAAATATATCAAATTTGAGCTATGATAATGAGTAATCTAGGTAGCGTAAGAAACAGCAAAATATTGACATATATTGTTTCGCTTAATTGGCATTTAAAATTTAGCAACATGCTATCAAAATATTGACATATGTCCAAATAATTTGTATCACAAGTAATATTACCAGATTTGCAGTTTTTATAAATAAATTTTTGTCTTACATTAAATTTTACCCTACTAGCTGGTAACCTTAGTAACGCGATTTGATCATACCTAATATAATAAGTGATATGATAATTATTGCCAATAATATTTCGAAATTAATTATGAGTTGTTATGCAAATAGAAATATAGCGAGTGCGTAGCTTGAGCTGTATTTCCTATTTCCATGATAACGGAATTAAATTTAAATTAAATTTAAGGGGTAGGTAGTGATATCGTGTCGACCTGTAAATCTTGACAACCCGGATTCGATCCCCACAGCCGATAAACAATTTTCACCAAATTAAATCTACCCCTGTGGCTCCCCCTCTACTAATATCTTTGGGAGCCGTGATTTGACGGATAATAACCGCACTTCAAGCGAATAAATATATCACTTACCGAGATCTACTTCGGCAGAATGCCATACCCAGTAATGGGTAAAAGGCGTGATGATATATTTATTTATTTTATTTATGGAATATCAAAATACTTGAGTTATATTTAACAAGCAAAATTTTCTTCTGTAGAAGCTCCCCATCGAGAATTTTCCACTTCCAGGCTTTTTTTTTAATTGACATTGATGAAAATAGCTCTTATTTTATTGGTATCCAAATAGATTTAATTACAGTATCACTTATTAATTTCACTGGTGGAAAATTATTAAAATAGCTTTCATTTTATTGGTTCATTTTCAAAGAATTTGTGATTCTATTGGTTCCCATGGTAAATTCTCAGTATAAAACTGTACTTGTTGATGAAATTTTCAAATGTTTTGCATTACGATTGGTTGAAAACAGGTCAAGGCAAATTATCTGCGTAAAATAAATTTAATATCAATTTGCAAAAAAAATACGCGTACAATACGTAACGAAAGCATAATTTTTAACTCATTTAATTAGTACACTCTAACTACGCCGTCGTCGTGTATCAAACTTCAAATTCGTGAATAAAGTTTTGCTATCATTACTAGTTGCACAAATAACAAAAAAAAACAATTTTTTTTCAAAATTTCATATTAATTTGTTATGGGGTAGGTTCGATTTTCATAGACGGTAAACAATTTTCACCTCATTAAAACTACCCTTATGGCTCTCCCTTCACTAACATCTTTTAGGGCCGTCATTTGACGACTGGTAACCGCACTTCACTCGAAGTAAGATCTGCTGCGGTAGATTGCCACACCCAGTAATGGGTAAAAAATGTAATGATATATTTATTTATTTACATATAAATTTGTTTCTTTTTCTTAATAAAGTGTAAGAGAACCCACGGGAGGAATTTTATTATAGTGAGAATTCACCACACGTCACTGTCAACCAATAGGATCATGAATTTGTTTGAAAATGAACCAATGAAATGTACATTTCGTCGGAAATTCATCACTAGTGAAATTGATATCGGAAATACTACTGTTAATAATATCCTTGGTTACGAATGAAATAAATGATATTTTCAATATTTTCATAAACGTCAATTCTACATTTGTTCAGTGTACATTTAATATTCAAAATTTTCATCACTGTAATACCTAATTAATAATGTGCAAATAAATACCTAACTATTCTTGTTAATTAACTCTTGTTTGGTAAATTCTCAAGCCGAATACAACTCGTAGTATGAAAATTGACAGATAATATTTTGACATAAATATACATTCGTTGTTACGCTTCGCACTCGTTATGTTTCCATTTCTATAACAACTCATAATTTATGTCAAAATATTTTCAGCAATTTTCATACTACTTGTTATATTATATATGAAAATCAGTTATAAAATTACACAAATAGAAAGACAATTAATCAAAATCTCTAGAATGAGCTAATTCACAAACACCAAAAATATATGAATGAAAATCGTGCGTGATGTATATTGACCAGAAGCAAACATAGTTCAAATGGTACTCAAATCAACATTTACACACATAACACATTCATACAAATATGTTTTACAATCACAGGTTATTGGCTGGTGATTACACAATGACGTCAAACGCCCGCTGGGAGATATTTCTACACATACTATGGTGTATCAGTGATCTGTGACAGACGATGTGATAATAGTTATGTTCAATTTAACACCTTCCTATCAGGAGAACACGTGCTAAGAACAGCAATACTCAAATATACAGTTTGTTTAGATGGCATTGACAAGTAAATAAAATATTGGTAGATGAATTAGAGTTATAGACATTTCATTAGCTGTCTGTCCTGTATAGAATATCCATGAAATAATTTGAAATAGTTATTTGTGTAAGTGTAAGAAGAACATAGACACTTTACGATCATGATACACACATAATTTTTTCTACGATTATTAAAGAACGTATGCATACTGAAAATAAATTTGTTCTGTTAACTATCAATATGACAAGTTTCTGTTTTGTTTGTATCCCTGGTAACTATTAAAATAAGCGCGCATTAATATCTTTTCGCGCGTTGCCATTGGAAACGCGCACATTTAACGTCTTTTTCGTGCGTTGCCATTGGAGACGCGCAAAAAAGATATTTTTCGATTGTTCCACAGAAAACGTCCACTTTACGATGACAAATGAGAGCGTAATTGTCAACTTTTCATAGCAATCGTAGAAAAAGTAAATTAGTACATTATGTTTTTAGGCTAGAACGAGCTCAATTTTAATAAGTTAAAATAGACATCATTCCAACCTAGGAACATACAGGACTTTTAGTCACAAGTGCACTGAAATGACCCCTTTTTAATGCGTGTCTTGTTTTGTGACATAAAGTCAAATAAATTACTAATTTAAAGTGTCAAATCATACCGTTGTAAAGTAAATTCAATTGATACTTATACAATCAATCACAGTTAAAATAATGAGCCTATTTGACAGTACGACAACTACACAAACAAAAAATTCCTAAAAACAAAATCGAATTTTTGGCATTGTTTTTAACAAAAACAGTGTCAAAAATGGCTTTGTATATGCGTCAAAAGAAAACAATTTTTACTACATCAAAATTATCTCTGTGGCTCTCCCTGTACTTACATCTATCACATTATATCACTTTCATCCAGGGTTCGAAGATATATATCGATCGATATATATCATGATATTTATTTTGATATATATCGTCATATTTTTGCAATGATATATATCCATTATATAAAAATATCAAATAGTTTTTGTGATATAGCCTCCGGAGAAGTGAAATTTTTCGTATTTTTCAGTTTTTCTTCTTTTCCGAGGCTATATCCCGAAAACTAAATGTGATATGAAAACGCGCTCAACGGCATTAATTTTCTCGTGCTTCAGTTAACTTATAAACATAGTTTCAGCGATTTTTATTTTTTTCAATTTTCCGCCAAAAAAATCGCAAAAAGCGGTTTTTTAACATTTTCTCGAAAACCAGAAGTCATATGCATTTGTAGATTGCACCACTTCATTCAGTGGGTCAAAATACATATGTATGTAAATTTTCGTTTTAATAATCCTACGATTAAGGATTTTTGGAAAAATTGAATTAGGAAATAATTAAAAATATTAAATTGCATAAAATTGTATGAAAATATGCTTATAAGTCAATTCGGACACGGGGAATTCAACGCCGTTGAGCGCATTTCCATATCTTGTTTAGTTTTTGAGATATAACCTCCGGAGAAGTGAAATTTTTCGAATTTTTCAGTTTTTCTAAATGTGTACAAAAACTAAAATTAAAAAATAAATATCCAAAAAGCGATATTTATCTGATATATATCCTATATATCAGATATTTTGATATTTATTATAAATATCATGATATTTACGAACCCTGCTTTCATCTCACAAAATATTTGTTAATTTTTTTTGTGAGACGGAAGTGATATAATAATACAAATTTGCAATCCTATAAACATTTAAACTTAATTTCTGCAAAATCAGATATGTGTGCACTAAGCCATCGATATATTCCTTACCGAGATCTGTTACGGCAGAATGCCACAGTCAGTAATGGATAAAGAAATACCTAACACCTAATAGGTACCAAAATATGCCCAATTTATGTCAATAAACTAACTGAAATGCTAAAGTGAAACCTGGTGATTATCCTGACAATTTTGACAAGAAAACGAGCATGTATAATTATTTGTATTTAGCTGTAAATCAAGGTGCAATCTAGCACAAGCACGAGCCATGTTTTATTCACAACTTAAAGACACTTCATACTTCGATTGTTGTTCAATAAGCCACTTAGGCTTCGGGTTACCGTCTGATTGGCGGTGAACTATTGTTATACTTGTATGATAAAGCGCTCCACTTGTTATAATTGATACACCTTATGATTTATTTCTTGTTGGACTGTCATCCCACAAGCTGTTCGACATCAACGAAGAGAAGACATTGGCGTAGGAGGTTATTTTTATTAGAGAACCAAATATGTTTAAGTACAGCCGACAAACAATTTTATAAAAATAAATAAATATATCATCACACCTTGTACCGATTACTGAGTGTGGCACTCTGCCTAAGCAGATCTCGGTAAGTGATATATTTTTTCGCGTGAAGTGCGGTTACCAGCCGTCAAATCACGGCCTCCAAAGATATTAGTGGTGGAGGAGCCACAGGGGTAGATTTTTTTAAATTGGTGAAAATTGTTTGTCGGCTGTGGGGATCGAACGAGGGTTCTCAAGATCCACAGGCCGACTCGATACCACTGAGCCACCTACCCCATTAAATCTACCCCTGTGGCTCCCTCTCCACTAATATCTTTGGGGACCGTGTTTTGACGGCTGGTAACTGCACTTCACGCGAAAAAATATATCACTTACCGAGATCTGCTTAGGCAGAGTGCCACACCCAGTAATGGCTAAAAGGCGTGATGATATATTTATTTTACAATGGTGTAGGTGGCTGAATGTGAAAATTGTTTGTCGACTGTGGGAATCAAACCCGAAATCTGAAATCCACTGCCCAACTCGATACCACCGAGCCAAAAAATATAAAAAAATAAATAAATATATCATCACGCCTTTTACCCATTACTGAATGTGGTACTCTGCCTAAGCAGATCTCGGTAAGTGATATATTTTTTCGCGTGAAGTGCGGTTATCAGCCGTCAAATCACGGCCCTTAAAAATGTTAGTAGAGGGGGAGCCACAGGGGTAGATTTTAAATTGGTGAAAATTGTTTGTCGGCTGTGGGGATCGAACCAGGGTTCTCAAGACCCACAGGCCGGCTCGATACCACTGAGCCACCTACCCCATTAAAATTATGATAAATACAATTAGCAATCATTAAATCACACACTTACATATATTTACAAAATATAGGTTTTGAACCCAGGATAACAGGGTTAACAAAGTATCACTTCAATAGCTCATTTATTTCATTTTTTGATAGTTCCTATCAGGGGCGTATCTGGGGTACTTGGCGCCTGGGTTCTGAAGCAGAATGTGGCGCCCCGGAGCACAAAAATGCGATATGGTACTCAAAATACGTGGAATTTTATGCTCTACGATACAGAAAGAGTAAGGCAGTAAGCCGACACGCCGTACTGTGCGAAACTTGCGTGTAGATTTAGAGCAATAAGCAAACTCATGACAAATAATGTTATTCACCTTAGCGTAGAATAATAGAACATTGTTTGTCTAGAAAAATAATTATTTTTTAAATAACTATTTTATTATATAGTTTCTCATAAAATTAAATAAAAATACAAAAAAAAAAACAAAAAGAAATTAGTTCACTTCATAGGTACATTCTAATATACCTAAACCTAATTAAAACTATATAGTTTACATTTTACAATTGCATATAATAGCACAAACAATTATACAAATAACAAAATAACATATCAATACATGTAAATTAAATTTACAATAAAAATACTTTAATACTCATAACTATACCGCGCGTTCCACGTAAAGGTTGGCATAGGGAAATAACATGGGAAAAAAGGTTTTTGTAATTAAAAAGTGTCCGGTAAAAAATTATGGTATAATATTGCACATGACCATACTAGACCTATCCACACACATTATTTCATACAGATTACTTCATTTTAATGCCACAAATTAAAGAAATTAATGAAAATAGTTCGAGAAAATCGCCTACTAATTATGATTTTTTGTGACAGCTTTGTCATAGAAACAGAAGCTGTCACTATAACCATCAAGATTTGTTGTGAATATTAAGAAATCTTGACAGTTAACTTTATATTTCAAACATTAATCACATTACTTCGCGATCTTTTGTAATTAAAGGCCTTAGTACGATAGTAGGTACCTACATTTGGTATTCATTTAATTACTTTATTTAATTTACAAATAATATTAAGACGTAGTACTTGTGTTCTTTTAATATACTTATATTTATTTTTTGCCGTCTGCCGCCCTTTTATGCTGGCGCCCGGGTTCTGGGAACCCCAAGAACCCTGGGTTGGAACGCCCCTGGTTCCTATAGAAAATGAAATGATCTGTGTACGGTTATGGAAGGCGAATGTGATTTCAGATTTGTGTTGGTCATGCAGGACCGGGTTAGGCGTCAGTTTGCCAGGGTCGTTACAGATATTTTAATGCAAATAACTTGTAACGTGTAGGTAGTAACGATTATTCTCTAGCGATACTTCCAAGGTGAGGAAACCGCCGCCAAATTTAAAACAACAATCAAATGTAATCATCCCATATACAGATTTAATCCTGCTCTGTCTGAAAATCTGAATCTTAAACAGACAGATTTGAAAGTTAATTTAAATAAATTGTTGTCTTATATTACGTGAAAAATGAATCACTTTTAAACCACAAACATAAACGTCAGAATACTGTGACTATACTTTTTAACTTATTACCTATAATAAAGAATTCGTCATTTCTATATTTAATAAAAAATATTAAAAAATTAAATTAAAAAACACTAGGTTAGTTTCAAATAATGTAAAGTTTATTTTACAATACGTATTTCGGTCGACTAGACCATATCTTGTTCACCTGATGATGGTCTAGTCCAGTGGTCGGCGAAGTGCGGCTCCAGAGCCGCATGTGGCTCTTTGGCTCCTTAAGTGCGGCTCTGGCACAAATATCCATGGAAGGCGCAATAATATTTTCATTTAAAAAAAAAACTTGGTAAGACAATAATTACATCTTATTTTGATAAATTAAAATTCTTCTATAAATCGAGAACATGTATAATTTTTTGTTTAAGTTAAAAGATAGATAGGTAATTAAAATTTTATATTGTTGTAAAAATACGTAACGAACATCGAGTTTAATTTTATTAGTTTTCGTAAACGTAAAAACAAACCATGGACAAGCTACCGGCTGATAAACACCATTTTAAAACAATAATTTTAAATATGAGGGAATTTAAAAACAGCAGAGCAACTTTAGCATTTGTCAAAAATTTTCTTAATGCTACGATAACCGATTTGAAATTTTCTCCTTTTGAAATTGTCATTGGTAGCTTTGAAATACAATTGCTGGATTTAAAAAACAAGGAGATATGGCGCTCTAAATTCGAACGTCTTTGTGTTGAATTGGAAATATTGGAGAAGAAAAAATGTGATCTTAGTTCACAACACAAGTGATCTGCTTTGAATGACCTGGAGAAGAAAGACATGATCATTTTCAACGCTTGGAATAGTATTCCTGACTCTTACGATCAGCTGAAAAAGCTCGCGTTTGCTGTTCTTTCCCTTTTCGGTTCTACATATATATGCCAACAATCTTTTTCAAGCATGAACATTATCAATAGTAAACTGAGAAGTCGTCTTATTGATGAGAACTTGGAATCATGCCTAAAATTAAAAACAACAACATATAAACCTGACTTACTCAAACTTTCCAAGGAGATGCAAGCACATTTGACATTAATAAATATTTATTAACTATGAAATTTAGTTTTATTTAGTATACTACTTATTTAGTGTAATAAAAGTTTACTAAACAAGCAGATTTGGCTCCCAATTTTTTTTAAATTGTTGTAATGTTCATATTTGGCTCTTTGGCTAATAAGTTTGCCGACCACTGGTCTAGTCGACCGAAATACGTATTGTAAAATAAACTTTACATTATTTGAAACTAACCTAGTGTTTTTTAATTTAATTATAAAATGTTTCAACGAGAACCGACAGTTAAATCTATCTAAAAAATATAAAGTAAACACTTGGCTATGTTTCACAAAATGAGCTCTAATAAGAGCGAAACGCGTCTATGGTTACTAACTGTGCTGGCCATCCTCTGACGATGCCCTCATAAGGTGACTTGGAGGCTGAATTTTGTGAAACATAGCCAAGTGCTTACTTTATATTTTTTATTAAACCTTGTTTCACCAAGTGTTGGATGACAATTAATTTTGTCTTTGTTGTTATTTCTATATTTATTTGCACAACAGGAAATTCATCCTAATAAGGTACAGTAACTTTTATACTGGTATTCAAACCACCTCAGACATAATTGTATGTTTTGGACATAAGTTGAAATCAGCAAAATTTGAACGCACGAACTTTATCCAGTGGGCTACGATTGCCAAGATCATTATTTAACTTTAGCTATTTGTGTAAGCGCAAAATTTCAGAGATAGCCTCTTAATCTAGAATATACATTTGCGCTAAAACACACACAATATTTTTTCTACTGTCACCACAATATTTTTTTCCATTTTAAGAATTTAATTTTACGAGTTTTGCGGCGTTACAGGACATCATAGTTATTTACGTGGATAGCGTAGTAAATTAAATTAGTTTTATTTCCACCTTCACAGCGTGTATTAGTTTTATAAAAAGATGCATTACATTTTGTAATGAAAGGTTGTTGGTGGTAGGACAATTTATAACTAGACGTTGTCATGGTGTTGTGATGAAAAAACATCTACTGTTTGTGTCAATAGTTTCGGGAATTCTAGAAATAAATAATTAGAAATAAATAATTTAAATAAATAAATGAGGTTGCATTTGGTAACGAAACGTTTGCTTAGAAAAATATAGGTATAATTTTGACTGGATTCCTGCTTATTTATATTTCCAATAAATTTAATGCCCGATTTTATTGTACAAAATATTATAGATACTGCAAATAATAACTTTTATCTACTCTTATTAAATAATGTATTCATTACTTATGAAATTATGGGGTAGGTGGCTCAGTGGTATCGAGTCGGTCTGTGGATCTTGAGAACCCTGGTTCGATCCCCACTGCCGACAAACAATTTTCACCAATTTAAAAAATCTACCCCTGTGGCTCCTCCACCACTAATATCTTTGGAGGCCGTGATTTGACGGCTGGTAACCGCACTTCAACCGAAAAAATATATCACTTACCGAGATCTGCTTAGGCAAAGTGCCACACCCAGTGATGGGTAAAAGGCGTGATGATATATTTATTTATTTATTTACTTATGAAATTTATGATAAGTAATACTAATCATTATTGACAGTGTTAAGTAATAATTCATTACTGAACACTTCACGACCAATCACACGTCTGAATTTTCATTACTTAACACTTTAATAGCGAATCAAAAAATAACGATAATTGCCGCGCGTTAAGTATGCTATGAAACAGTGAAGCGCGCTATTGTTAATTATCTGTCAAATTATTTTAAAACGTTTTTGTTTACAATAATAGTGTAATTTGTGTGATTATACATGTGAGTTATGGATTCTGAAAGCGAACAAAGTGAAATTTGTGCTCCACCAGATATTGTAGAAGCCGCAAATTTACTGCCCGAAAAATCAAATAAAATTAATTTTGAAAGTAATTCTAATTCTATCCCTTCAATAAATTTCACCAATTGTTCAAATGTTGCCATTAATTTTAATAATAATAATAAGAAAATGAAAAATAAGATACCTCATGTTAAAAAATTATTAAGTAGTGTTAATATTTATTAAATAAAAATAAAAACAAAAAATTTAAGCAATCTGACTTATTCATAATGTAACATAAAAAAAAATAATTGTAAAATCTTATTACATAATAACATATAGTCGTAGATAAAGTATAGCATTCTATTCGCAAATAATAGCTATTACTCACTCGAATGATTTAAAACACTCACCTTCGGCTTGTGTTGCAAACTTCATTCTCTTGAGTAATAGCTTATATTACTTACTCATTGAATAATATACTATTAATTAGTTTATATTAGTGTTTTTATGAGCCTTGTAAAATTTTACAGGGCTACGCAATTATTATTTATTTACGTAGTTATCAAAAATATCTATAAGTGTCATTTAAATAAAAGATGTAAATAAAAATTTAAATTGTTTATTTGCTGTTACTGATTCAAAAAAACGTCAACTTTTCATAGCAATCGTAGTGTATAAAATTGCAGAAATAACATATGATATTTTGCAAAGATATACTAGTTTTCCTTATTTTCCTCAGATATAATGTGTGCTTTTCATTGGCTTCATTAATTTGCATTCTACATTAGCAATAATTCTGCGAAATTATGAGTAAAAATAAAACATATTTACAAACATTACGTAACCAAAAGTGTGTCACATATTTCTTATCTAATATCCTTTTACGATGGCCTCAAAAATGACATTAACCTATTTCATTTACATCACTGACAATAACAATATCGCCATCCGTATATTTTGTGGGTTTCCGTTTTTGATAACAATGTTGTTATTAAACAAACGCAAAATAAAATGAGTAGTTTTATTATTCATTTACACGGACTGCAAATATTGGTGTGACGTTGAAAAGCATTTTTGGTGCTCTCAGAAAATAGTCTACCTCGGTTTTCAGCCACAGCCACCGAACTTGTTCTTCGACTCACACAATCGATCATTTCGCGGTATAGATACACAATAATTATTTTTATATAAATTGTGCAAGAATGAAAAAATGACTTTTAATCCATTAACCGCCAACGTCCCATTTTTGGGACGCTTAAATATTTGGCTGTAATCCATTTTTTTACATTTAAAATGTATAGTTTTTTTAATGAATATATTACTTAGTTATGTTATGACAGCCAGTCACAGCCCATTTTTAAATATTTGCAAAACCAATAATTTTAAAAATATTCAAAGTTACTTAATTTCGGTGTTTTTAACAATTATATTTCAAGGTCAGATATATTTTCACACTTAGTATGTATAACTTTTATTATCAAAAACTTGTTTTTTAGAACTCAAATAAAGATATTTTTACTGAAAAGGTATTCTTTTATTGATCATTGAATTGCGGCGGGTTTTGGGTTCACATATTTTCCGAGCTTCCAACATTTAAAATGTTTTATATTCGTTAGTATTTTGTTTCAAATTAACGACTTAATCAATTATTCACTTAAATCTCTTTACTTTACTAGGACGGTTATTAAACATGTCGACTGACAAAAACGTAGAATTTAATTCTCTGCAACTTTGATTTGAAGTATTTTTGCGTAGATTTCCCGTTTTTAATAAAGATAATATTTGTATTAAGAATAATATTGCATGGAACGTAGCAAAGCGGAAGATAATTTGTAGATTTGAAGGCAGTAAGCATCGTTTTAACGTTTCGTTTAAAATTAATTTGAAATTCGTAACTGTAAATTGAAATGCAAGTCACAAGGCGGTTAGTTCAAAGTGTTGCGAGTTGGAAACAAATCTGGAACGCTTGTTACGAGATACTGTAATGATAACGTGTAAGATTTAAATAAATTGTTTGGTAAACAATGTCAAAGGTAACCCACATTTTGTTTGTTTGTATCAGGTTGAAGTAATGAACTTACGGTTCAGCAATTTCAATTTGTAGTATTTTGACAGCTGATTGATGATCTATTGTTTCGGAAATTTATTGCTAATTACTTTATAAATACCGCAAATATTTTTCCTTATTTCACACATATTATTTGACAGTTAAGTTATTAATTTGTCATGTATTTTTGATTTAAGTTTCATGTATTTTTCTTATTGACAAACAAATAGTAAAATATTTGAAAATCTAGTTCAGCGAAATAAAAACTTTATTCTCTGATTACATTCGCATTCCAATTCTGTTTGTATGTAGATTCAATCAAGGATATTCAAATCTTGTGCTTTGTGATACAATACAGTTTCATTTGAACACACACTCAACCAATATTACGCCCCATTGAAGAATAATTATGATAAATTGTTTACCTGACTGCTTATTACAGACTCGGAAACTTGTTACTTGCTATGAACTAACAATCGCCACATAAATCAACCAGCCTGTTGCGTCATCAACAATTATTCGCAAACAATTATTTTGCACACCGAGTTTAACATTTTAATTTATTTTCACATTCAAAATATTGTATACGGGATGTTGCATAACTTCAGGATAAAAATAAAGGCAGATACTACATAATGTAGTGATCGCGAATCAAAAAAGAATATTTAAACATACGCAAAATTAATTGATTTGTGATCAGTACATTTAATTTTTATCCTGAAGTTGTGAAACACCCTATATTTAATTGTGAATTATGTTAAAAACTGTCAAACAAGAATAATACAATAATTTTTTATGTATTTAAGTAAATTGAAGGAAAACAATCAAAAATTATATAAATTTGGTATTATTGATGTGTTGCAATCAAAGGAACGAAAAAAATAATATTTTGAGAGCGTGTGTGAAATGCCTATTTTGTGCACTAGATTGCGAAACAATGCGCGAAATACGCGTTGTCATGGTAATGTAAATGATAAAAAGTGAACATTTTTTGACAGTTGTAAAAAAGTTGATTTTGTGTCAGGGCAGATGTTAAATATTTCTTGGCTATTAATCTTAGTTGCTTTTTTGTAAAAATATATAATATGTGTTTGCAAACAATTTTAATTTATAGGTTGTTTATTCAATTGTCCATATTTCATGCTTACTTGTAAATATAATATATTAATATAAAAACGACATACAAATTACAAACATATGATTTAACACATAATAAACAAACAAATATATGAATATAATCGTATTTTTCGTAATCGCATAATATTAATCATTCACCTCCACATTTTTACTTCATACTATATCGTATGTCCATGTTTACAGTAGTAATTTCACTTTGGAAAGTGAGACTTTACACAACTAGTTTTGTAATAGATATTATGGTACTGTTTTCGTGAAATTGCTAGCTAATAAAGAGTTTTTAGTATTTAATTATAGTTATTTTAAGATGTCACTTTTAAAGTTAGAATATTAAAATAATGTTTGATATATTAAATGCGTCTCGGTTTCAATTAAAACGTTCTGCATCATATGTCTGTTAATAATTTTTGCAGTATTTATTTCGAAATTCCAGGCTTGATTTCTTCGGCGCCTCATACGGGAACACTAATTTACCGAACTTATACATACATACATACATAACATCACGCTATATGCCATTAAATGGGGTAGCACGAACCCCTAAAACATTCATAGAGCATCAGTGCACATCAACATTCTCATCCTGACACACGATACTCGTTTCAACCACATTAACACTTCCTCCATACGAACTCTTTCTTTCCTCACAACCAAAATCCATTATCACGCAAAAACATCCATCCATTCGCTCCTGTACACCTGTTTCGTAAATCTTCACTTACGCCCACTTCTCTAAAAACTAATCTATAAGAAATAAAGGCAGCATCGCCTGTGCTTGTTTAAAAATACATTTAACACAATTGCAGTTACACACTGTATAGTAAAAACTGAAAATCAAGAGAAAAAAAAGATGAGGAAGGAAGGGAGTATCTTCCTTATTATACAGGGTGTTTCAGGACTAGTGTAACAAACTTTAACAGCTTATTCCTGAGGTAACTAGAAGGAATAGGACCTATGTTCATATGACATTTTTAGCTCAAAATGACCTCAGGAATAAGCTGTTAAAGTTTGTTACACTAGTCCTGAAACACCCTGTATATTGTTATAAAACTAGTTGTAGGCGAGGCCTTGTAATGCGAGCACTCGCAAAATAGAAATAATAGTAATTATTTAATAAAGATATATGTGTCAAATCAGTGCTTTTTGTTGTCATTGGCTAAAAATATTAACAGCTCATTAAAAATTAACAGAATATACATTTTAATTCTATTTTATAAATAGCTTGAACCAGGAATGGCAATTGTCTACAAACCTCTTGTGGTAAAACATAGTAAATATAGCTAACGGTTTCATGATGAAGTTATTGGAAGTAAATTACATAAAGCATCCCTAAACAAGTCCTCATCCAACACATTACCACATATAATTTGTTCATTGAACCATGTATAATCCTTTCCCGCGGCTCGCGCGTCGCTCGTCAGATTACAGCGCGCTAAAATGAAAACTAAATTTACAGCCAAAATGCTCATTACCCGTTGAATTGAACAGGGCCGCGCCACGGCGATCACTATGCTTAAAGTAGATTCGCACATTAAACGGGACTGGCCACTTGCGTTTTAGTGTAATGGGTTCGCCAAACTGCGAGTTTTATCTCAAATTTCGGAATAATCACTGGTTTCGCCAAGGAAAAATAGGCGATAAGTGTATAAGTGGTTTTAAGGATTTTTTATGAGAAAATGGACCGAGATTTCTTGTCGTTTTATAATCAAGTTGTTAGAATGGAAATTGTTGAGTGTTTTTATACTAACAACGTACGATTACTATTTTCAAGATTGTACAACAAGATGGCGTCGGTTTCTGGATATTAAAATTCGAGTTCGATTCCCACAACCGACAAACAATTTTCACCACATTATCGTATTCCACTAACGTTTTTGGGAACCATTATTATATCATTTACGGAGATCTGCTACAGCACTGTACCATACCCAGTAATGGATAAAATGCGTGATTCTTTAATCAGATTTTTCGATATAGCATAACAATATAGTCCATTCGGTAAGAGATTACAGACTGGCTAACCAAAACGTCAAAATGAAGACAAAAAAATCTCTAATAGTATGTTATGCATCAAGGGAGGGAAACAAGTGATTATTCCCGCGTGTGAAGTTTACCAACTTCACACAAGGGATAATCGCGCCCTCTCGTGAAGCATATTATACTTTTCGTAACAAGTGCACAAAAATTATTGTCTTATTGGGACAAATGTCAAATATGGATTGCGTAACTAATTACCTAGGAAACGCCGCAAATAGCTAATAATCATAGTCTCTAGGGAGAGAAACATCTCCCTAGGAAGAGAAACATGCTACCTAGGGAGATAAACATCCTACTTAGGGAGAGAAACATAATGTTTCTCTCTGTAAAATTAGGGAATAAGAACGTGTTTCTTGTGCATGTGTTACGAAAATATGTTTTCAGTTTAACTAATCAGAATCAAATTTTAAACAATCACGCTGTCATCTCTTCCCAAACAAAGCATATAATCTATAGATATTTGTATATCAAGAAAAAATGAATAGCATCAGGTATACATACAATTTTTCATCAGAAAGTAGAAGTTTCAGAAATAAATTAAAAATTTCGATAGATTGTTCATAATGAAAATATTGACATTTAAACGTGAATTCAGAAAATAATCAAACGAATATAATTCGAGCCATGGAATTATTTGGTAAAATTTCTCATAATTCCTGCGTTTTGTAAATCAGGCTCCAGTCAATAAAAGCGCTTCTATACCACCCTTATAAAATACCACTAATATTCCAACCCCTAAAACCAAAAATTCCCCATAATTTCGTAGCCGCAGCACTTATCCGGTTAGTAGTAAACACCACAAAACCAAACATTGCGACCCAAGAAGAGTTAATAAAATAAATCCCGAGCACATTGCCCTTGGTTGGGGGTGGCCGCAGCGGCGGCAGAGGAACACAGGAAGACTACCGGAACGCGGTGACGGCGACGCGGTACTTGTACGCTTGAACAAATATTTGAACAAAACATATAAACCCGGTCGTACAAGTTCAGCTTGAGAGCTAAGATGAGAGATGGATGGAGTGAAATGTGGCGGACAGTGCCGTAGATACAGATACTTTTTATACGGCCTTGACGGAAAATATGTTATTTGACAAACGAAACAATAGTTATTTATGTACCTACAACTGAAAGTAGTCTATTGTCGCGCTAGGTGCACACAATAGTTTTATACAAAATAAAATAAATAAATATATCATCACGCCTTTTACCCATTACTGGGTGTGGCACTCTGCCTCAGCAGATCTCGGTAAGTGATATATTTTTTCGCGTGAAGTGCGGTTACCAGCCGTAAAATCACGGCCCCCGAAGATGTTAGTAGAAGGGGAGCCCCAGGGGTAGGTGAAAATTGTTTGTCGGCTGTGGGGATCGAACCAGGGTTCTCAAGATCCACAGGCCGACTCGATACCACTGAACCACCTACCCCATTTAAAAACGCTTAAAAAAATTTAAAATCATTTTTAAACAAGTAAAAATGTTCTATTGCTTTTTTGGGACAAGTGAGAATATTATTTTCCCGCTGGTTGCTTTTTGAGACAAGTAAAAGTTTTTTATTTGTTCCGTTGTCAAATGAGTGTTGAAATAGCATACTTTCCATCATGGTCATATAACAATATCTGTTTTATACGACCATAATAGAAAGTACGCTTTTCTGCATTTATTTTATGTATGGGAGGTGGAAATTTACCATTTTTGTTTTATATTATTTTTAAGCGTTTCTAAATAATAAAAATCATGTGTGTATGTGGAGTAAAAAGTCTTACATTACTATTCTTCCCTAGGGATGAAAACTATTACTTTCTTCTCTTAATTGAGGAAGGATAATTTTATTTCTTACAGGGTCGTGAAAAAAATAAAGATAATAACTTTTATTTCTGTCTTTGCAGAATAAAGAGAACGTATTAAACTATGATTATAATTTTTAATTTGCTTTCACGAAAAAAAAAACTCTAGTAACGTCACAGGGTGGCCAAGGCATCGGCAAAATACATACAATTTTATTCTCATTCTAAGAATTTCTTCCCATTGCAATAAATACTTCATTTCAAGTAAAATTTATTGTCCTGTCAGGTGATATCAGCTGGTGATATTTGCAAACATGTCTGTAGTATGTCTGCTTATATAATCTTTTGCATAACTGGATAAACGCTTGTTAAATTGACGGAAAAGAGAATGTTTATGGCATATTTAGAATTAATGTAGTTTATTGGTATTTAACGTTTTCGTCGTGTGCATAAATAAAACTTTCCGCCAAGAAATCACAATCGAGATCTTATGCCTTTTCTCGACTTCAATATTCTAATAGACTAGTTCTCTGCTTGCAACTAAAAACATATTAAATTTATACAATAATAGCCCAAGTCATGCATAATAAATCACTGTTACTATACCCATATATTTATTTAAATGCTGCATTATGATATTTATTCATTACTTTCTCTGCTGAATATTTACAGTTTATCAGTGAGAATAATCTAATTTATCTATTCTATTTGTTTATTAAAATCGAATTCACAGTTTTATGGTTTTCTTTATAGCATAATAGATATCTATTTTGAAACTGAGATTTTACATAATAATAGTTGTTTGCATACCTAGATTGCGAAATGACTGCTTATCGTATGAATTAATGAAGTTTTTTATGGAATAGGTTGCCCTGGTTCGATCCCCGCAGCCGACAAACAATTTTCACCAAATTAAATCTACCCCTGTGGCTCCCCCACCACTAACATCTTTGGGGAGCGTGATTTGACGCGAAAAAATATCACATACCGAGATCTGTTTTGGCAGAGTGCCACACTCAGTAATGGATAAAAGACGTGATGATACATTTATTTTTTATTTATAAATATAGTGATCAATATCTCAATAAATAAATAAATAAATATATCATCACGCCTTTTACCCATTACTGGGTGTGGCACTCTGCCTAAACAGATCTCGGTAAGTGATATATTTCTTCGCGTGAAGTACAGTTACCAGCTGTCAAATCACGGCCCTAAAAGATATTAGTGGAGGAGGAGCCACAAGGGTAGATTTTTTTAAATTGGTGAAAATTATTTGTCGGCTGTGGGGATCGAACCAGGGTTTTCAAGATCCACAGGCCGACTCGATACCACTGAGCCACCTACCCCAATAAATTTAGATTTTATTTCAACTCAACACAAAATATAATGCAATTACAAATAACGAATGAGCAATAATGGCCATTACTCCAGTAAATAACTCGATCTTGCGGTTACTTTGACACCCGATAGCCAAACAATATAATGTCACATCATCGATCATTTAACAATGAAATTGTAGCCATTAACGCTAAATCTAAGATCATATATCATTGGTGGCCTCGGCCTACTATTATCTACGTGTCTGTACCTGCCATCGACAATTGCCGATCGAGACATAGACAAGGACATTGACACCTTGGTATCGGGAATAGAGTTGTCAACAACACACCCACTAACAAATGAATATAGCTACTACTTGTTTCTGGGAGTATAAATCATTTTCAAATGATTTGCTAATTGGTGTTGAGATCGTAGTAAAGATTAGTGTAAATGATTATAGTCATTGCTATTCGAATGCCGTTATGATAATGTTTTTCTACTGACTATTAGATTCAAAGAAAAAAATAATTGAGATAGTGCTTATAATGTAATAACTACAAACAAAAAGTGTTGACTACTTGACGGAAAATATGTTATTTGACAACGAAACAATAGTTATTTGTGTACCTAGAGCAGAAAGTAGCCTATTGGTGCTCTAGGTGCATACAATATTTTTATACGATCATTTAAAAACGCTTAAAAAACAATTAAAATCATTTATGTTCGACTGCATCATATTACCTTGTTTTACGACACTGTTTACTGTCCATAATCGGGTACTTTATTGGACTAGTACGATAAAAATGTAAAATTGGACTGCTGTCAATGTCACATTAAAACAAAATTCAAAAGAAATATTTAAACACCATTTTCTGTATGTATTATATGTGTCTTCATACAATTGTTAGATATTCGCTTGCATTACATGCAAGATCTTTTATTTCTTTTGGAACGTCTTCAATGTCTTCATCCATCTCAACACTTTTTCACTTTGACAATTTGATAAATAAAGCAACAAATGCATAACAACGAAGCACACTTTGAGATGCAATTAAATGTTTTAAATATAGGTATTGACTTTATAGACTCGCCTTATTTATTAGCCTCGCTCGCTGCGCTCGCTCTGCCATAAAATTCGGCTCGTCCAATAAAGACCTAAATTATGTACTTGTTACATAAACTACTATTTTAGCAAGTTGAAATGTTACTTTCTCCTCTATTGCTTTTTGGGTCAAATAAGAATGTTATTTTCCCGCTGGTTGCTTTTTGAGACAAGTACAAGTTTTGTATTTGTTCCGTTATCAAATGACTGTTGAAATAGCATACTTTCCGTCATGGTCATATAACAATGTCTGTTTTATACGACCATAATAGAAAGTGCGCTTGTCTACATTTATTTTCACGCGAAGAAATATATCACTTACCCAGATCTGCTTCAGCAGAGTGCCACACCTAGTAATGGGTAAAGGGTGTAATGATATATTTATTTATTTATATTTTATGTATGGAAAGTGGAAATTTACCATTTTTATTTTATATAATTTTCAAGCGTTTCTAAATAATAAAAATCATATGTGTATATGTGGAGTAAAAAGTCTTACATTACTATTCTTCCCTAGGGATGAAACCTATCACTTTCTTCTCTTAATTGAGGAAGGATAATTATATTTCTTTATTTGTTCCATTATCAAATGAGTGTTGAAATAGCATACTTTTCGTCATGGTCATATAACAATGTCTGTTTTATACGACCATAATAGAAAATGCGCTTTTCTGTATTTATTTTCACGCCAAGAAATATATCACTTATTGACATCTACTTCGGCAGAGATAGTGCTTATAATGTAATAAGTACAAACAAAAACTGTAAAGTGTTGAGTACTTTTAAAATCATATGCAGTCGTAAGCGTGTTAAACAAGAGATAAATAAATAAAATAAATATATCATCAACAGAAAAGAGAGATCAAGTAACATCCAAAACCAGAATTTCATTTTAAATTATGTTTTTGACTGTAATAACTTTGAAATGTGAAAAATCCGAGCCCACATTTCCAAAAACTCTTTGAAACTAAACATAGCGTACAATTCTCTTTTGTTTTTACGCAGCATCGTCACTGGTAACTAGATCTCCTTCCGGGGTGTGGATCTCGTTTGTCGTTTGTTTTTCCGAGTCGTCTTTTGTGTACGTGGCCGCCCACGATCACAGACACCGTTTGTCATGTGTTTGTTTATTTCCATGGCTTTACTCTGACCGCCCAATTCGATTTCCATACTGGGCGAAACTCCATTAGTAGGTGCTTTGCTTGTACGCGCGGCCCCTCGATCAAGATAAATCAATACGAGATGATCGTGCTCATATTTTATTGCAAATTTTCAAACGTGTTTACTTGTTTTTTCTCCGCTAATTGGATCCTAATACGTATATTCAACCATACACAATAAATATCTTTTTTTATATTTAAATTATAACCTTAAACATACATCAACTTTTACAGATTTAATCTAAATTAATTATGAAGTAATAATACCTTTACCTTACTCCTATTTTATGGTAAAATCCATTGAATTGGGGCACTATCACAAGCACAATTTACAGAAAAACACTAATCACAATTAAATTTTTCTCCACTTCAACACTGCCGCAACTGACTGACAAGTTCCAGCTGTCGGTGTTGCGCGCAAGTCTGAACATTGTTCTTTAATTAATTTGAATACCGATAAATGCTCTGCTCAAAATTGTACAGGGCTATTTTAAAAATTGAATGTCAAATTAAAACTATACATTATATTCAAATACTTATAAGAATACTTATGATATTATTTTTCTTAGAAATATTTTATAGTTTTAATTTTATAATTATTAGAGATGGGCGAATATCATCCGCGAATAGTCGAATGCCGCGAATATTGACATTATTCGATATTCGAGATTTTCGAATATTAACGTCAGTATAGCGACCATTCGAATACCTCGAATATCGCGACATATGTTGACTATGTTTTTCTTTATCATTTGTACATAAACTTAAAGCTATTACAATACTTTGAAGTTATCAATAACAAAGATATTTTGTTTCAAAACCATGAAGACGTACCATATTTCAAATTTGTTTTCGACATCAGCCCGTACGTTTCACCTTAAATTTTCGTCTTTTCTTTTTTGTTTGTACTTTTTGTTTTAATTTTATTTTATCTTAACAATTTCATTCAAATAATGAAAAGGGCATAATTAAACAATTATTATTAATAAATAAATTAACTTTTAGGAGTATTCGAATATTCGAGATCTGATTAATATCCGTATTCGATATTCGAATTCGAGAAATTTGATTTTCGCCCATCTCTAATTTTATACATTCAGTATTATTAGATTTGGATAGGTTAATTACGACGTATCTCGTCAGAGGCGCAAGTTGACGGTACCATCTTTGTAAATTTGAAATTTTAATGACACATAAAACGGCCATAATAAACGTAGCACAATTTAATGAAGTGTCCATGTTAATACAAAATTTCCCATAAATTTGAAATTTATTTCTGAAAAGATACTTTCTGATAGGACAGTGAAAAAAATATATATGTATAACTTTTGAAAAAATGTCATTCTTTCCTCAGATGCTTTATATCCATCGGAAAATAAAACGGTATTGTCAGGAAAAAAAAACTATATTTGCGTATTTTCAAAATTTCTCAAAACAGGTACCAGAAATTTCAGATTCTTCCAAACATAAAATATTATTTATTTATTTATGTTACGCTGTACAACTGGAACTTAATCCCAATTACAGTACTGGGTCCGCACTCACCGAGCCGCAGTGTGGTAGTTTTTTAATATAATTTTTAGCTTGAGTGCGATTCGAACTCGGGATCTCCGTATTCGAATTCTGTATCGCTATTCACACCATGTTTTTATTGTTTATAATATATTGGTAAACTTGAATAATAATAAATATTAAAGGAACAATCATTTGTCCATGGTATATACAAACTAATACAGTGCGTTAACAATTACGAGTTTGTAAATTTACAATATTTAATAGACTGTACGTGTTTTTCAAGAATTATAGAAATCGAGGCTAGAATAATAATAATAATAATATTTTAGTTGGAACGATTTAGCGTTTGCGATAAGTAAAAATGTCTGTTCCAGTAATAAAGTCGCATTTATCGCATTATACGTAATGTATGTGTAACCACTTAGTTTCCATTAAAAGTAACAACTGAAAAGAAACATATTGTACACATATACGTACACATGTGCATATAATACTCTACGCTGGTTGTGACTCATCAATAAAGTCGTATATAGAATGGCGCTAGCGCTTTTTAATGTTAGGAAATTTTTTATTAAGCCAGTTGAACTTGGTGATTCATTCTTCATTTAATTAAATGTTATTATACTTTTTTTTGGAACAATTAAATAATTTTTAACCTTCAAAATTTGTACATGACGGCAACTGATTTATTTCAATTAATTTTTCAAATAACTCCTTATTAAGTATCATTTGTGTGGCAGCACCTTTAGGCTATTTTATAATAAAACTGATTTAAAATTGAACCAAAAAACTAGTCTTTCTAGAAGATAAATATACAGGGTGGTGAATCGAACGACGCACCATAGCGTTTTTAATACTATTTGTCCCGCGTGATGGTCGCGCGGTTTGAGGGCCTGACTCACAACCATAAGGTCGTGGGTTCGGGTCCCGCCCGTGGCGACCATGCAAAGGACATATCGGCATATGACCTTAGTAGTTGGTCCGATATATAAATTAAAAAAAAAATACTATTTTTTAGAGATCATCCGCGAATAGTCGAATGCCGCGAATATTGACATTATTCGATATTCGAGATTTTCGAATATTAACGTCAGTATAGCGAACATTCGAATACCTCGAATATCGCGACATATGTTGACTATGTTTTCCTTTATCATTTGTACATAAACTTAAAGCTATTACAATACTTTGAAGTTATTAATATAACAAAGATATTTTGTTTCAAAACCATGAAGATGTACCATATTTCAAATTTGATTTTCGCCAACATCAGCCCGTACGTTTCACCTTAAATTTTCGTCTTTTCTTTTTTGTTTGTACTTTTTGTTTTAATTTTATTTTATCTTAACAATTTCATTCAAATAATGAAAAGGACATAATTAAATAATTATTAATAATAAAAAAATTAACTTTTAGGAGTATTCGAATATTCGAGTGCCTCGAATATTCGAGATGTGATTAATATTCGTATTCGATATTCGAATTCGAGAAATTTCATATTCGCCCATCTCTAGTTTTTAATACTATTTTTGAAATGTTTTATTGACTTTTCTAATGATTTTACACCAAAAAAGTAAAATAGTTTAATGTAGAAGAAACATTTCTGCATTTAGAATTTAACAAGCAAAAATTTGTTCTGCAAAGATTTTTTCAATTGACGTTTATGAAAATCGCATTTATATTATTAATAATCAAGAAGATTTAATTGCACTGAAAAATTATTACGTTTTAATTTTACTAGTTGAAAATTATCAAAACAGCTTTCATTTCATTGGTTCATTTTCAAACAAATTTCTGCTTCTCTTTAATGGTGCCCACATATACGTGGTGAATTCTCATTGAAATACTATTATTTGTTTATTTATTTATGGTATTCTATACATGTAACCGCAATTACAGTACAGGGACCGGACTCACCCAGCCGCAGTGTGCTAGTTCATATATTTTTTAACTTGAGTGAGATTAAAACTTGGAATCTTCTGATTCGAATGCTGTTTTTAGATGCAAGTTAAATTCGAGAAATGTTTAATAAACCAATAAACAATAAATCGACTCGGCCTGTGGATCTTGAGAACCCTGGTTAGATCCCCACAGTCGACAAACAATTTTCACCAATTTAAATCTACCAATGTGGCTCCCCCTCCACTAATATCTTTGAGGGCCGTGATTTAACGGCTGGTAACCGTACTTCATGCGAAGAAATATATCACTTACCGAGATCTGTTACGAAAGAGTATATGTATATTTTATGCGGTAGGTGACTCAGTGGTATCGAGTCGGTCTGTGGATCTTGAGAACCCTGGTTAGATCCCCACAGCCGACAAACAATTTTCACCAATTTAAATCTACCTCTATGGTTCCCCCTTCACTAACATCTTTGGGGGCCGTAATTTTACGGCTGGTAACCGTACTTCACGCGAAAAAATATATCACTTACCGAGATCTGCTTAGGCAAAATGCCATACTCAGTAATGGGTAAAAGGCATGATGATATATTTATTTATTAACAATTTTTCTTGTTGAACATATAAATAAAATAAATAAATATAAATATATCATCACGCCTTTTACTCACTACTGAGTGTGGCACTCTGTCTAAGCAGATCTCGGTAAGTGATATATTTTTCGCGTGAAGTGCGGTTACTAGCCGTCAAAGATATTAGTGGAGGGGGAGCCACAGGGGTAGATTTAAATTGGTGAAAATTGTTTGTCGGCTGTGGGGATCGAACCAGGGTTCTCAAGATCCACAGGCCGACTCGATACCACTGAGCCACTACCCCATAAACATATAACATAAGTATAAATTGAAAAAAAAATCGATGTAATATAAGTTGTTTATTTTCCTTCTTAACATCAGTCCATCTACATCGCAAGCTTCAAAGAAACTCAAAATATTCCAGGAAGTAATACACGGTAACGTCAAGCATCTGTATCTTTTTAACCGCAACATTACACCACTTTCAAGTCAAGTGTTCCACCTTCCCCTGTTCAAAGCTCGCCTCTCATAACTATAAATGTATATCTTTCATCTTCCTCGCTTACCCTTTTTATTAGCTTGCCTTCTTTGTCTCACGGCACTGAAACAAAACGTCGCCATGACGTTTATAATGAAATTGAATTATTTATATGCGCAATCTCGCTTTCCGATTTGACTGAAGCCGTCAAGGCACCCTACACAGCGAATAACTTTATAAGTGGGCGATGTGTGTGGTAATAATTTGACTGAGCCTAATGAAAATAAACTCGAGATTGAGGATGTGTGCGATTTGAGGTTGTTTTTATTGTTTTTCAGTTGTTTTAATGCTACGGAAATTATTTTATTTCTGACGAAGTTAAAGAAAATAAACTTTATTACTTAGTAGTTACGAGAATGTTATGGTAAGTTTGAAAATAAATATTTCAACACATGTTTTCACAATTTACGTGTTTGGTTTTGCAGATCTTGATTATATAAGTAAATAAATCAGATATATCATCTCTTTTTAGCAGCTATTACGGAACAATTTGTTTAATAAATATACAGTTCACTGTAAACATTTCGAACATTGAACTCAAAATCAAATACATTTTGCAACTATCGCCATTTTTAAAGAGAATAATACTATGCAGCCAGCGTAGTAAATTAATTTTTACGGGCGTACAACCTCCATAATCATGTCGAGTACAAGTAAAAATATAATTTTCGTAACACATGCACAAGAAACACGTTCTTATTCCCTAATTTTAGAGAGAGAAACACTGCTTTTCTCCCCTAGGAAAAGAAACATTATGTTTCTCTCCCTAGGTAGGATGTTTCTCTCCCTAGGTAGCATGTTTCTCTCCCTAGGGAGATGTTTCTCTCCCTAGAGACTACGATTATTAGCTATTTGCGGCGTTTCCTAGGTAACTAATTACGAATCCATATTTGACATTTGTCCCGATAAGACGGTCATTTTTGTGCACTTGTTACGAAAAGTATAATATGCTTCACGGGAGGGCGCGATTATCCCTTGTGTGAAGTTGGCAAACCTCGACTTCAGCTCAAGCCTTCGGCCATGGCTTACGTCTCGGAGTAATCGCTTGTGTCCCTCCCCTTGATGTATAATACTATTTCACGTTTAATGTTTAAAAAAAAAGAGTATGTAATGCACGTGGGAAAGGACCAATGCAAAATTCGTACTATTGGAACACAAGCGATAGCGTACTCGTTTTGTAATTAAACCCTTTCCTCACTAGTATTACAATATGCTATTTTACGACTCTATCAAAAAACAACATTTTCTTCCATAAATTGAGAAAAGTAAATTTGTCTTCCTTATGATCGATTTCACCAATAAAAAAATGAAACATGCTTTTATGAAATGAAGTTAAACAAGTCGATCCACTTGTAAACAGATCTTGCCCGTGTTTATCCGATTTCAAATAACAAAAATAACGTTTGTATATGGAGTTCCCTTCAAGTCTTGTTCAACTTTCCTACAACTATTCCAAACAACTTCATTCATAACGGATGAACTGTTCTGCTCTCGAATATCGAATCAGTATCTAGTGCAGGCCTAGTGCATGTCCGATAGCAATGTAGCAACGCACGTGTCGAGTGTTAGTTGGCGGTGGTGGTGGTCTGCTCCTCGTCCGCACGGTGACGTGTGTTACCAGTGTTACCACCTCAACGAAGCGCAATGTTCCGAGACCGAGAACCGAGACACCATGTCGAATCTGTCACTAGCACTCGTACCGCAATGTCCAACAATCCGAACAATTGTTATCTCATTAAAGCGGTCGACTGCCGGTCGTCCTAATACCCAAAAACACTGTTTAGTTTTCCTACTTCAAGTTACGATATCTTATTCAAACAGCATGTGTTAAATATATCACAAAAATTTTGAAAACTGACATTAGACAAACGAATAGTGATAAATTTTCTTCAAAAAATTATAAACATTTAAAAATTCTGATAATATTTATAGCAATTTTAATAGCAATCGGTTCTGCTCGATGCACCCTCAGCTACAGAAATAAGGAGCAACATAATGCGTATTTATGTAATGTTATATACCGGGTGTAGAATTGAAATACACATATGTAACATAGAGAATTCACCACACGTCACTGTCAACCAATAGGATCACGAATTTGTTTGAAAATGAACCAATGAAATATACATTTCGTCGGAAATTCATCACTAGTGAAATTGATATCGCAAATACCACTGTTAATAATATCCTTGGTTACGAATAAAATAAATGATATTTTCAATATTTTCATAAACGTCAATTGAAAAAATCTGTCATCACTGTAATACCTAATTAATATTGTGCAAATAAATACCTAACTATTCTTGTTAATTAACTCTTGTTCGGTAAATTCTCAAGCCGAATACAACTCGTAGTATGAAAATTGACAGATAATATTTTGACATAAATATACATTCGTTGTTACGGAAACAGGAAACACAACTCGTGCTTCGCACTCGTTATGTTTCCATTTTCATAACAACTCATAATTTATGTCAAAATATTTTCAGCAATTTTCATACTACTTGTTATATTATATTATGAAAATACAATGTTATTGTTTAATATGATGATTGTTGCTTCCCTAATTAAATTATACCAAAGGTGTAGTAGTTATTTCTGTATTAAGTGCGCAAAATGAGTGTTTTCTTTAGTCGATACTGCAGGTCGAGACAAAAAAAACATTCGAACGCGCCAAAAAACAAGAATTTTTTACAACTGTAAATGGAAGAATAATATAATAATTATTGTTGTATTTAAGTAAATTGAAGGAAAACAATTAACAATAATATTAATTTGATACCTACTACTGATATATTGTAACTAATGGAATCTGACAAAAAATAATTTGGGAGCGTACGCGAAATTCTCATTTTGCGCACTAGGATGCGAAACAGTGCGCAAAATACTCATTTTGCGCACTAGGGTGCAAAATACAAGAGGTCAAAAAAATCATATAAACATATATTTGGAAATGAGTAGATTCGAAGGAGCTATAGCGATTTTATTTTTTTATTATAATACAACATGGATACAATCACCTTCAAATAAAATCATATTATGCCGCAACAAAGAAAAACAGTTGAAGACAGTGTATTTAATTATCAATAAAATATTATAATAAATGTTCAAAATGTGAACATCTATACAACTTTTCAATCGTCGTCTCACGAATTGCCGAATCCACAATTTTTTGACCAAAAAACTAAATTCCTCAGAAGACCCCAAAAGTAAAAATTCGAAGATCCCGAGTTCGAATCCCACTCAGACTATAAACATATGAACTACCACACTGCGGCTTGATGAGTCCAGATCCTATACTGTAATTGGGATCAAGTTCCTGTTGTACAGCGAAACATAAATAATAAATAAATGTTTGGCCTCTATTTTTGGATCATCCTATATACATAGAAATGATAAAGTATACAATGTAAAAGTAGAGATAAGCAACAGGGAGTTGTACGTAATTTACTGTCATATTAAACTGGTTGTTTGACTGTATTTCTCATAAATTCTGATTTTTGTGTTGCAGGGTGCGCATGTAACTCAGCAGGATCAGAACTAACAACCTGCGATATCGTGACCGGCCAATGTCGTTGCAAAACCCACGTCATTGGCCGGAACTGCGATTCCTGCGAGCGGGGCTACTGGGGCTTGAACTCCGGCCGAGGATGCTACAAATGCGAATGCGACGACATCGGTAGCGTGGACAGCACTTGCGACCAGCAAACTAAACAGTGCTACTGTAAACCTGGCATCGGTGGACTCAAATGTGATATTTGTCAACAAGGTTACTTTGGATTTTCTAACACTGGATGTAAACGTAAGTTGCACAACATTTTTTCTTTTCTGCGGTACTACAAATTTACAATATACCAGATATAAATACTCCAATTGCACATTGTTTAATAACTTCCCGGTGCCGTAGGTTATTTATCAATTCTCGAGGGATATTCGGACAGACAATTTATTGAAATAATTTTGTCGTTTAAATTATTATTTTGATATTTTAAAACAAAAACTATTTGTTCAACTTCTTAATAGAAGTGATTATTTTACTTGTGGCCTTTGTACCGTAAAATATTAGTAGTATGTGTTTAAGCAATAATCTTCAATGTCACTTCATCTACATTCATAATACGTCATCTTAGAAAAGGACCGTATGCCCCCGGTCAAAGATGTGAATTATTTTGCCAACCCAAATGTTATTTAGTTCTAACTATATTTACAACAATATTTAAATAAAGTAAATAAATATATATACGAAAACCGGCAGTACGGCAGTGTAATAACTGCGGCTCGGTGTGTTCGGTAGGCCCAGGCCCAATTTGGGCTGTAGTGCCATCAGAAGAAGAAATAAATATATCATGACGCCTTTTACCTATTACTGGATGTGGCACTCTGTCGTAGCAGATCTCGGTAAGTGATATATTTCTTCGCGTGAAGTGAAGTTATCAGCCGTCAAGATGTTAGTGGAGGGGGAGCTAGAGGAGTAGTTTATACGTGGTGAAAATTATTTGTCGTCTGTGGGAATCGAATCCGAGTTGTCAATTCCACAGGTCGGCTCGATACCACTGAGCCACATACCCCATTCAATATTTAATAATATCTAATCTAATCTAATCTTAGCCTACAACACCCCTAGGGGGCAATGGCCTCCCCTTACTACTATGGTTATTAATCAGGAACACATTAATTTAAAAAAAAAACAAGTCACAAACACTTGAATCAGATCAAATTAAATTACATACATACATAACATCAAGCTATATCCCATTAAATGGGATATCACGAACCCGTCAACATTCTCATCCTGACACACGATACTCGTTTCAACCACATTAACACTTCCTCCATACGAACTCTTTCTTTTCTCACAACCAAAATCCATCATCACGCAACAAACATTCATCCATTCGCTCCTGTACACCTTATTGTTTGGCAGTTTAGATCTCGGTCGTTATCTAGACGGTGCTTAAAAAACTGCCTCCCTCTTCTCTCCATCTCTTTCTGTCAGAAGACAGATTTAATAAATAAAATAAATTATATTTTAGCATGTGAATACTGCAAAAAGCCAGGCCACATCTGCGATCCTGACACAGGAAGATGCGTCTGCCCTCCAAACAGCCGTGGAGAACATTGCGAAAGATGCGCCCCAAATTCCTTCGGTTACGAAATCGGAATAGGATGCAAAGTAAATTATTATTGTCATAATTACACATTCCTAAACTAATTCTAAATATATTTTTAGAATTGTAATTGTGCTGTTCACGGTAGCGAGAAGAAACAATGTGATACAAGAACCGGCCAATGCGAGTGTAAGATCGGCTACACTGGTACGCACTGCGACAGATGTACATTTGGTTATTATGGTTATCCAAGATGCCGGAAATGTGATTGTGACAGAGCGGGTACAGAACCGGGAAATTGTCACAGTTCCGGTTTGTGTTCCTGTGACGACTCCGGACAATGTGCTTGCAAGGTACCGCACCGGAAACCATACACACAATTGGTGTTGATTGTTTGATTTATTACAGGCTCATGTCGTTGGAAAGAAATGTAACGAATGTCGAGATGGAACTTTTGGATTGCACTTGGACAACCCCGGCGGTTGTACGCAATGTTTTTGCTTTGGTAGAACTGCTCATTGCACTGAGTCAAATCTTACAATTGGACATATTCGACTAAACACCAGCAGAGAATTTGAAATCGACTACATTTTTAAAAAACAAGTATGTATAGTCATCCATCGATATATTAATGACAACTTGTCATATTTCATGATTAGAAAAATAGTATGTTATGCATCAAGGGAGGGAAACAAGCGATGGAGTCGAGGTTTGCCAACTTCACGCAAGGGATAATCGTGCCCTCCCGTGAAGCATATTATACTTTTCGTAACAAGTGCACAAAAACTACCTTCTTATCGGAACAAATGTCAAATATGGGTTGCGTAACTAGTTACTTAGGAAACGCCGCAAACAGCTAATAATCGTAGTCTCTAGGGAGAGAAACATCCTACCTAGGGAGAGAAACATAATGTTTCTCTCCCTAGGAGAGAAAAGCAGTGTTTCTCTCTCTATAATTAGGGAATAAGAACGTGTTTCTTGTGCATGTGTTACGAAAAAATTGTTTCGGTTAAACATAAACATATTTAAATTGAATATAACTAAAGATATACTATAAATAAATATATCATCCCGCCTTTTACCCATTACTGGGTGTGGCACTCTACCGAAGCAGATCTCGGTAAGTGATATATTTCTTCGCGTAAATTGCGGTTCTCAACCATCAAATCACGGCCCCCAAAGAAGTTAGAGGAGGGGGAGCCACAGGGGTAGATTTAAATTGGTGAAAGGGTTCTTAAGACCCACCTACCCCATAAATAAATATAAATAACTAATAAAATATGCGATGTAATTATTCCAACTTCGCAAAACAATAAATTTCTCGTCTCAAAATAAATATATTTTTATTTTAGTATTCGCCCGTGTACAACCAACCCTTCCAAAAATATCTCTCGCAAGAAAACGATCTATTGGTAATACCAGGAGTTTATGAAGACATCATGAAAATCCAAGTCGACTCTCAAATTGACCAAGCGATATATTGGAAACTACCCAGCGAATTCCTCGGCGACAAAATCTTATCCTACGGAGGATATCTCCGTTTCGTCACAGAAACAATCGGAGGAACAACTTCCCTCCCATTTAATAAGTATCCGCTCATTCAACTCCAAGGAAATAACAGAATTATTTTGGAACATTATCAACTACTGCCAAGTCCGCATAATAAACATGAAATTAGGTTTCACGAATCGCTTTGGAAGTGGAAGAATCAACCGCATGCCCACGTGTCAAGAGATCTGTTGATGGTAGCTCTCCAAAAGGTTCAGCATATTTTCATTCGGGCGAACAGCGCCGTGAACTTCAACAAGGTCGTGTAGGTGATCATCAACAACGGGGACATTAGGAAATAGTTCTTTTTTTGCAAACTGACACTTTAAGTTTTGTAACACTCAATATAAATTAAAACTGAATATATTTTTACTTCCTTGTACGAAGTAAAGGAAGTATTGTAATCGCGAAAATTTTCGGTTCTCAAATTTCAACGGAAATAGGTATTTTGGCCCTCCCTGAATCCATTTTGACTAATTTCGTCGTGCCGTCTGTACGTACGTATGTATCTCGCATAACTCAAAA
Source organism: Pterostichus niger (assembly GCA_947425015.1). Lineage (NCBI taxonomy): Eukaryota > Metazoa > Arthropoda > Insecta > Coleoptera > Carabidae > Pterostichus > Pterostichus niger. The sequence goes on from OX380339.1 coordinate 5,797,157, forward strand.
ATGGTAAGCCGTATAAAATTGAAACTTTATATTTAGGACTGTTATAACATCTAGTTGTGCACCTCCCTTTTTGGTCATTATACAACTACCGGAAGTGGTACTTTACTTGAAGCCTATAATAGTTTTTCATGAAAAACTATATTCAAATATAATTTAAAACTTTCCAAATTTGGTATATAAGACTACTATATCAATGGAAATAACATAAAAGATTTTGGTTAAAATAGGCTAACCGGAAGTGGCACATTACATGAAGCTGCTAACAGTTTTCCTTGAAAAAAATGGTATTATTTTAATTTTAGAAATAAATGCTGCAATTAAAAGTTTTAGAGAATTAAATTCTGCGTCTAGCAAATTAAAAATTTTTAAATTAGCCTTTTGCATTAGCGAGATATCTAAATTTAAATATTATATATTTTTTGATTTTTTTTTAAATTAAGTTTGTTATGGATTAGAATAAAAAATAAAAGATTTAATGTCAAATATGTGCAATTAGAAAAATATCTATAGTTTAATACGCGTACAAGGAAGTCATGTGGTGTCCACATCAGATTTTTTTTGAAAGAGTTACAATTTTTTTATTTGAAATACAAACTCAATTACCATAATTAAAGCAGCTATTTAATAGTTTTACATAAATTTCGATTAGAGAGTTCAAATATCTCATTTTATGATCCTGATTTTACAACCTTCGTCTAGGTTTAGAAACTGAATTCATTCTCGCTAACCAAGGTTTATTTGTACATATTATAATGTAATATTACTTTTAAAACTTATTACAAAACATTTAGTTTCTGACTAACATATTTTTTCAATGTCAAACTTTTTAAATTACTTTGGAAATAAAATACATCTAATAAGACCTACGAAATTAAGTTTCCAACAACTTTTATTTCAAACATTTTCAATTAAATTTAAAAAATAAAGATAATCATTATTTCTTAAATATCTTAAAGAGTTATTTTTAGGGCCGTTGTTTCAATTCGTAATAAATTTATTTGCCAAACAAACAATCTAAATTATATTAACTGTTATTTTATATAAATATATCATCATGCCTTTTACCCATTACTGGGTGTGGCACTCTGCGTAAGCAGATCTCGGTAAGTGACATATTTCTTCACGTTAAGTGCGGTTACCAGCCGTTAAATCATGGCCCCCAAAGATGTTAGTGGAAGAACTGTTCTACTGTATGTGCTATTTCTTGTAACTGATAAATTTATTAGGAACTTTGTTAGCAGATTAATGAAATAGTTTTTGTAATTTTCTTTTATGACAGAGAAGCGTTCTTAGCCCTTAAATGCATCGAGTTGTATTTCTACAACATATTGATTTTAAAATTATATGGAAAACATTTTGACTATTCTGCATGCTGTTTTAGATCGGCAACATGCTGTAGAACAGAACAAAACTTTTAAACAAATTTCTAAATGGCTGATTTGATTCAGTCTTGTAAATGCTCATTCTTTATTTTGAAGTATATTTGTCTTTATGATTTTTTTTAAGATAAATTCTGTATTTTGTATTCAAATGTTTGTACTTTAAAACCATATTTTTAATTTTAATCGTACATGCACACTTCTGTGAGAATCTCACTGATCTTATTGGTTGCATTTCTATAACATTACAAGCATCAAAATAACATAAATTTTTGCAGATAAACAAAACTATGCATATTACCAAAATTTAATGAATCCAAATAAAAAGTTAAATAACAGGAAATATTTTTAAAACTATTTTTCTCTTCTTGTGTATTTTAAAATCATAATAAAAATATATTTTCCAATTCAAAATAAATAATTATGCATTGAAGGGTTAATAGTTTTAAAGTAATGTAAATGTTCTGAAAGTGACAGTTTCCAATACAAGAACTATCCACATGAACTGTAATAACTCAAGTGTTCCGTGATTTGTTTGCAGGCTACATAATGTAACCCTTGACACAGCCATCATGCTGCCGGGGAGTCCGCCTCCCTTGGCGAAAGGGGTGGAACTATGCGAGTGCCCGCGGCAGTACAACTCGTCGTCTTGTCAAAACCCCAGCATTGGTTTCTACCGCTGGTACAATCCCGAGCACGTTAATGGAACCATTATTATCAATTTGATCGGAGAAGCGAAACCTTGTGAATGTAATGGAAGATCTAATGTCTGCGACACTGAAACTGGACACTGCTTGGTAAGGGACATTCGACTAACTTTTCCGCTAGTTTATAGCGAGAACAATCACTCCACTCTTTTTTCTTTTTACTTTTAGAAAGTACTTAATCAAAATTATTCTACTTGTAATTTCAACCTAAATGCTGCTCAGTTAATCAACAGATAAATTTGTATAAACCGTTGCTATTTACACCGGGGCTCTTTACAGACCGTTACTATTGTCTACGGAGCTCTTTTCTGCTGTAGTAGATCTCAGTAAGTGATATATTTATACGCGCGAAGTACAATTACCAGCTATCAAATGACGGCCCCCAAATATTTTAGTGAAGGGGGAGCCACAGGGATAATTTTAATGTGGTGAAAATTGTTTGTCGGCTGTGGGATTCGAACCCGGGTTCTTATATCCACAGCCCGACTCGATACCACTGAGCCAGCTATGCCATAATAATATTGTCAAATTTTGATTATTTGCGATGATTAATGTTGTTACCAAAGATGTAATAATATACTTACTATGCTAGTGGTAGAAAAATACTTTGCTGACCGTTGCCAATAGTAATGATCTGCAAAAGATTCCATTACCTATATCAATAGTCTGCATAGAGTCTTGATAAATACTTGTTCATTTTCTGCCACCAAATGAGATTTGAAAAGCCTACTTTTAAATGATCGTAGATAAATGAATTTAAAGATGATATTAAAATAAATAAATAAATAAATATATCACCACGCCTTTTACCCATTACTGAGTGTGGCACTCTGCCTAAGCAGATCTTGGTAAGTGATATATTTTTTCGCGTGAAGTACGGTTACCAGCCGTCAAATCACGACCCCTAAAGATGTTAGTGGAGTGGGAGCTACAGGGGTAGATTTAATTTAGTGAGGATCGAACCAGGGTTCTTAAGGTCCACAGGCCGACTCGATACCACTGAGTCACCTACCCCATTAAAGTCGTTGGTTAATCCACTTTATATAATACTTAATATTATTCCCGTAGAATTGTACAGACAACACAACCGGATCAAATTGCCAATACTGTTCAGAAGGTTTCTATGGCAACCCTCTCCATGGCAAATGTAAACCATGTCCTTGCCCCACAAAAGAGCGCAATTTCTCCCGGAAGTGCCACCGTCTTCATCACGGCGGCTTCAAATGCGTCTGCAAAACCGGATACAGCGGTCCCAAGTGCGACACCTGCAAGTCGGGATACTTCGGTAACCCGGAAGAAGATGGTGGCTCTTGTAAACCGTGTAATTGTAACAAATATGGAAGCGCAAGTGACGAATGTGATGAGAAAACAGGACAGTGTAATTGTAGACCAGGAATGACTGGAAAGGATTGCTCTATTTGTGAAAGTCCGAGGAATGTACTACAAATGACTGGATGCAAACGTAAGATTTTACTTTATTTATCTTTTATATAATTATGTCTTATTTATTTTTGTTTTCAGCCTGCGACAACTGCACGCAATGGCTTCTCAATGATCTGGATAAAATGTCAGAAAATTTAGATAAAACTTATTCCGATTATATTTTATATGATCGTGTACGTCAGCTTTACGATAAATTAAATGAAATGTCTAACCAAAGTGTTATACTGCAAAAAGATCTTGATGAATATAAATTACTACAACAGCAAGTTGAAGATTATTCATTTAATTCAATGAATAATTTAGAAGATAACGCTAAAAAAATCCAAAATTATGATTTGGTGGAGATTAATAATAAGCAAAGGAGTAATATTAAACAGATGAATAATGATATCGATGATTTATACAATAGTATTGATTTAATAACTAAAGAATTAGAGAAAACTATTGAGGATCTACAAAATTTCGGAACCAGTCATATTGAAGTTAAAAATGCTGTTAGACAAGGTCGTAAAATCTTGGAAGATATTAAAAAAATACCTATATTCCATCCAGATTTAATTGCAAAACGAAAATATTGCAACAACATCTTAGAAAACATAAAAAATATTGATACAATTTATAGTCAGAACATTAATGATATAAGTATGGACTTAGAAGATTTTAAAAATCGATTAAAAGACATGAAAAATATAATATCTAAAAACCAGAATACATTAAACCAACAAGACAAAACGGCGATGGATGTCATTAAAAGAATAGAAGATATAAAAGAGCAAATAGACGAATTAAACGGATTAAAATTCGAATCATCAAATGAGTCACAAGAACTTTTAAACAAAGCCAAAGAACTCCTCAAAAATGCAAAATTAAACTACCGAGACTTAATGAACTCTACAGAATTCGATAATCTATTCGCACAGTTGGAAAAGGTTAAATTTAGTGACATCTCAATTCCACATCTGCGAAAACTTGTCGAAAGTGCAGAAAAGCATGCAAAAGATTTAGAAAGACGAGCGGAAATTATAAAAAAGTACTGAATTAATTCGATCATTAATGAATTGTTAACTAATTTCTCATTTTAATTAAATTTCAGATCTTTCAATATTTCTCACGAAGCTGACTTAGCTTTAAAAGCAAGTCGGGTTTATCAGGAAATAATCGATACACTGAACGAGGCGAGAGACATTGCGAAAACGGCCGATAATACGATAAACGACGCCAATAAGAAGATTATTCCCAGGGGACGAACTTCTTTGTACGATGTGGCATTAGACGCAGTTGAAATGTCGGAAGATATCAAAGAAGACGCTGAAATATTGAAAGGCAATGTTGAAGGTAAAATATCTGATGTGGACACCACATGACTTCCTTGTACGCGTATTAAACTATAGATATTTTTTTAATTGCACATATTTGACATTAAATCTTTTATTTTTTGTTCTAATCCATAGCAAACTTAATTTTTTTTAAATCTAAAAATATATAATATTTAAATTTAGATATCTCGTTTATGCAAAAAGCTAATTTAAACATTCTTAATGCGCTAGACGCAGAATTTAATTCTCTAAACTTTTATTTGCAGCATTTATTTCTAAAATTAAAATAATACCATTTTTTCAAGGAAAACTGTTAACAGCTTCATGTAATGTGCTACTTCCGGTTAGTCTATTTTAACCAAAATCTATTATGTTATTTCCATTGATATAGTAGTCTTATATACCAAATTTGGAAAGTTTTAAATTATATTTGAATATAGTTTTTCATGAAAATCTATTATAGGCTTCAAGTAAAGTACCACTTCCGGTAGTTGTATAATGACCAAAAAGGGAGGTGCACAACTAGATGTTATAACAGTCCTAAATATTAAATTTTAACTTTCTACGGCTTACCGTTTTTGAGTTATGCGAGATACGTACGTACGTACTTACGTACAGACGGCACGACGAAATTAGTCAAAATGGTTTCAGGGAGGGCCAAAATACCTATTTCCGTTGAAATCTGAGAACCGAAAATTTTCGCGATTACAATACTTCCTTTACTTCGTACAAGGAAGTAAAAATAACATTACACTTGCTTGCGAACTGTATAAAATCAACAGATTTTTAAAATATTTTCTTGTGCTTTTAGATTTATATGAACAAAAAGAGCTTTTAAACATAAGCATAAGCGACAGTCAAAATACTTTATGGAGGACAGGGCTCAAAGACAATCAACTTAACAGTAACATTCATAATTTAACTTTAACTAAAAAAGATATGTTAGCTATTATTCATAAAGCTAATGCAATTTCAAACAAAATGAAAGATATTTATAAAAATGCTACGTCAATCAAAGAAGATATTCAATATAAATTACGACCTGAGTTAGACAAATTAAAGAAAAATGGTGAACATCTTGTTAGCCATGGTGAAGAAACAGGTAAATATTCAACTCAAACTTTACTTAACAAATTTTATAGAGAAAAGTACTAAATTATTTTAATTTACAGTTAGTGTAGTAGAAAGAAACATAAAAAATTCAATAGACATTTTACTGAGCTTAGAAACTAATAACCACGTCCGTAAAACAAATTTAACAAAATGGAATGACACGATTTCTCGAAAATTAGACGAACTTAAAAGTCGAATTTTGAAAGCTAAACAAGCTGCTGATGGTGTAAGTATACTCTCTTCAACAAATAATAATTATTATTTTTCGTAACACATGCACAAGAAACACGTTCTTATTCCCTAATTTTAGAGAGAGAAATACTGCTTTTCTCCCCTAGGTAGCATGTTTCTCTCCCTAGAGACTACGATTATTAGCTGTTTGCGGCGTTTCCTAGGTAACTAGTTACGCAACCCATATTTGACATTTGTCCCGATAAGACAGTAATTTTTGTGCACTTGTTACGAAAAGTATAATATGCTTCACGGGAGGGCGCGATTATCCCTTGTGTAAAGTTGACAAATCTCGATTTCAGCTCGAGCCTTCGGACCTCGCTTACGTCTGCCAACTTTACACGCGAGAATAATCGCTTGTTTCCCTCCCTTGATGCATAACATACTATATTGAATTAAATTTTCCAGGTTCGAGTTTCGTTAACAAATGCTCAAAATACAATTTGTACCCGATCTTACAAACCATACAACTTTGGTCCTACTACAACAAATAAACTATCCTTAACACTGTCTTTAAACAACACAGAAAGAAATTCTTCTTTGTTCTACATTCAAACAATATCCAAAGACTTTATGGCACTTGAACTAGTCAACAAACACATCCAATATTTATGGAATTTAGGTGGTGATACAGGCGAACTAAAAACCAAACTACCTCGTGATCCAAACCAAGACGGATGGTACAAAATTGAAGTTGAGCGAACCGCAAATGTAGCAAGACTCACAGTTTACAATAAAGAAACTGAAGATAAACCACATGAAGTTAAAGGTGCCGCAAGTTCAGATTATACAAGATTTGATCTAGGGCCAGATGATAAAATTTGGGTCGGTGGAGCTCTAGTTACAAATGATGATGTACAATTAACGAATCAGTTGATTTCTGGAACTGGAGTTAGCGGATGTTTAAGTGATATTGTGTTTGATGGAAAACCAATTGGATTGTGGAATTTCGTAAATTCTACTCATGTGAGATCTTGTTCATTGTGTAAAAAAAGGTAAGAGGTTTATTTAAATATTTAAACAAACAAGTTATTAATTTAAATTCTGGTATTTAGAGCGGCTACAATTAAAACAGACAATTGTTGTTATTTCAATGGAAGAGGATATTCAGTTATGCCCAGAGATGAATCTTCAATTTACAGACCTTCAACATCTTCAATCCGTTTTGATTTTAAAACTTACGATGAAAATGCACTCCTCTTTTTAGCAGTTGACATACCAAATGTAAGTTTTTTCTTCACTTTTTAAATCTGTTTATTTAATAAAAGGATTGAACGATCTTATATGAAAGAAATTATGAATGTGGTTGAAGCAAAATGATGATGCACAAGATTCTTAATTTAAGATTCGTTGTTTAGTTATTTCAATGTGTGGAATTTACTTTAATCTCTTTTAATTTTGAAGTTACAGCGATTTTTGACTTTTTTTAAAGCTCAACTTTGAGACGCCATAACTCAAAAACTAAAAGAGATATTGAAATGCGGTTTGAACGAGTGTATTTCTCGTGCGTTACTTAACTTGTACCGGCATTTTGAAAAATTTGAAAATTTTTATATTTTTTTCGAAATTTTCTTTTGTCGATATTTCAAAAAGTTGAAAAGATAATGGAAATATGAAAACACCAGTGAATTCCTCGCGTGAAAATACATAGGTATGCAAAATTTCAGAAGAAAATTCGAACGGATACGTTTTTTATTACAAAAAATCGAAAATGGCCGTTTTTTGAAGATTTATTAAGGGGTATCCCTTGGCGTTTTTACGATTTTTGGCCATTTTTCGTTTTTTTGTAATAAAAATTGTATCCGTGCGAATTTTCTTCTGAAAATTTGCATACCTATGTATTTTCACGCGAGGAATTCACTGGTGTTTTCATATTTCCATTATCTTTTCAACTTTTTGAAATATCGACAAAAGAAAATTTCGAAAAAAATATAAAAATTTTCAAATTTTTCAAAATGCCGGTACAAGTTAAGTAACGCACGAGAAATACACTCGTTCAAACCGCATTTCAATATCTCTTTTAGTTTTTGAGTTATGGCGTCTCAAAGTTGAGCTTTAAAAAAAGTCAAAAATCGCTGTAACTCAAAAACTAAATAAGATATGAAGATGCGCCTTGCGCCATTCGATTTCTCGTGGTCTGAATTATATAGAACCACATTTTAATAATTTTCGATTTTTGAACTGGTTCAACCCAAAATTCTCATTATTTGTATGTACGAGCTATTAAACGAAGAATTTACCTGTCGTGCCCATCGTTAAGCGATTTGGGGTAGCCGCACTGATAGATTTCATTGTAGTTATATGGGACAGGGACGTTTAATCGTTTTATGCCGATCCCTCCGGTTTAAAATGAAAATACTATACGTGAAACAATTTGTATTTCTAGAGTCGATTCGTGTCAATATCTTTGAAGAACGGCCGAGTGCAATTTCATATTGAATACGGTGGCAAGTCTGTTTTAATTCTAACAACTAAAGAGAAATACAATAATGGCAGTAAAACATCGGTAAGTGCTAGCAGAGAATTCAGTAGAAAATATGGAGGGGAAAAAGCATTGCTTGAAGTGAACAATGAACACATTGGTGGTAAACCTATGAACATGCCCGAAAGAAATTCATTTCCAAATCTGATTGACGCTAGTTATTACATTGGAGGCGTACCACCTGATTTTTACTTTAAATCGAATGGAACCACAAAAACTTTACAGACTCATGCATCTTTCTTGGGATGCATTGAAGAAATTAATATTGATGGTACTAGATACAGCCCATTGGATGAGAAACATTATGAGAGGTATGGAGTTGAACCTTCATGCTTAAATAAGGTAACTAACTCATTATTCTAATCTGTAACATCTAAATTAATATGTTATTTTACTTTACAGTTATTCAAAATCGCTGGATTTGAAGGCACCGGCTACATAGAAATGCCAGAACAAACTTTAAACTCCGGATCAACATTTGGATTTGTTTTTCGGTCTCAACAAAAAAATGCACTACTTTTAGAATCAGTTAATCCAAATCAAATCGATAATTATTATATGGTATCAATTGTATCTGGTAAACTAGAAGCTAAAATTAATATTGGAAAGAAAATAGTTACTTTAACATCAAATACAACTGTAAATGATGGTCATTATCATGTTCTATTTGTTAAAATTCAAAAACGAACTGTTAAACTAAGAATTGATGATGAATTACATGATGAAAGTCCAATTGATTCTAAAAACTTGAACATAGTTGGAAATATATTTTTGGGAGGTCAACCTGAAAGCCTTAGCAATACAATTAAGATTCGTGCGAAGGAAAACTTAACAGGATCTATCAAAGACTTTATTTTCAACGACAGGTAAAACAATTTACTTAAACTAAAATATAACAAGCTGAATAATTAACTTTCTTTGTAGACTGATTTCATATAACGAGCTACTAAATTTCGAGAGAGTAAAAATAGGTCGTCCTGGTCCTTTACCTGATGTGTCAACTCCTTCTGAAGTAAGCACACTTATGATGCGCGGAAGAAAGCCTTTAGTTCCTGATCCACCACCTCAGTGCCATAGAATACCGAATTATTCGTTAGAAGCGGGTGCCGTTAAATTTGGTGACGCTCCACATAGCTACGTACAACATATTTTTAAAAGTAATAACTTTTGGAACAAAGATTACACAATAGAATTAGAATTTAGAACATTTTACTTGAATGGCCTCATTTTTGTTTCACCGGTAAGTGTATTTTACACAATATTTATATATTTTTTACTAAATAAATGTAATATTTTCTAGGGAATAAAAGAAAAGAATCGGCATTATATTTCATTAACATTAAATGATCATGCAATTAATTTAGTTGTAAAAGGAAAACGGAAACGAGAAGTTAGCTTACATCAAAAATACGATGATGGACATTGGCATCATATTGTAATTCAAAATATTAAAAAGAAGTTAACTTTAACAGTTGATGGTCAGTCTGATACGAAGAAAGTACCGAAGAAAATGAACCTCGCAAATACCATTTACATTGGAGGTTTACCTGCAAATGGTTCACATTTACCGGAGGCTTTTGTAAGCAATTATTTATTTTACATCACATGAACTCATTTAATATTTTAATGCACATTTTAGGTAAATAAGTTACATCCATTCAGAGGCTGTATCAGAAATTTAAAAGTAAATAATCAACATCAAGATTTAATCAAAGATATCGGTAATCATAACAACGTAGGACAATGTTTCCCAAGAGTTGAAATTGGTTCATATTTTGCTGGTGACGCTTATGCAGTATACAGTAAGTTAATTACTATAGTTACTGTATTGTTAAAAATAAACGCCAAATTTAAATTTGTAGAATACTTCTTCGTGGTGCATACTCAACTAGAACTCCAATTCGAATTCAGAACTTCGGAACAAAACGGAATTTTGCTGAGTATCAGTGATCCTGACAATAATCATGGTTTGTCTTTGGAGTTACATAACGGAGCAGTGATAATGGTGGGCAATATGGGGAATAATGGACCATCAAAAGTTGAAGCGAATCTTTCGACCGAATATTCACTCTGTGACAATAAATGGCACAAAGTGAGGGCGTTTTATTCGAAAGAAGAAATGGCGGTGAAGGTTGATGGTGTTTTTAGATCAACTCTTGCGATTAACTCTACGTTTATGGACATCAAAATTGAGAGTCCTTTATACATTGGGGGCTTGCCAGGTACACTACCTTCAATATTATTACTATAATTATATAATTATTATAGTGCAATAACTGAATAGTTTTTTACTTCCTTGTACGAAGTAAAGGAAGTATTGTAATCGCGAAAATTTTCGGTTCTCAGATTTCAACGGAAATAGGTATTTTGGCCCTCCCTGAATCCATTTTGACTAATTTTGTCGTGCCGTCTGTACGTACGTACGTACGTACGTATGTATCTCGCATAACTCAAAAACGATAAGCCGTAGAAAATTGAAACTTTATATTTAGGACAGTTATAACATCTAGTTGTGCACCTCCCTTTTTGGTCATTATACAACTACCGGAAGTGGTACTTTACTTGAAGCCTATAATAGATTTTCATGAAAAACTACATTCAAATATAATTTAAAACTTTCCAAATTTGGTATATAAGACTACTACATCAATGGAAATAACATAATAGATTTTGGTTAAAATAGACTAACCGGAAGTGGCACATTACATGAAGCTGCTAACAGTTTTCCTTGAAAAAAATGGTATTATTTTAATTTTAGAAATAAATGCTGCAAATAAAAGTTTTAGAGAATTAAATTCTGCGTCGAGCACATTAAGAATTTTTAAATTAACTTTTTGCATAAACGAGATATGTAAATTTAAATATTATATATTTTTTTATTTAAAAAAAAATTAAGTTTGCTATGGATTAGAACAAAAAATAAAAGATTTAATGTCAAATATGTGCAATTAAAAAAATATCAATAGTTTAATACGCGTACAAGGAAGTCATGTGGTGTCCACATCAGATTTTTTCATTTATGAAGTGCTGCATGTAAACTAATTCATTTATACGAAAATTGTGTATAACAACAAAGACAAAATTAATTGTCATCCATACATTTGGTGAAACTAAGTTTAATAAAATATAAACTAAACACTTGGCTAAGTCTCACAAAATTCAGCCTCCAAGTCACCTCATGAGGTAACTTGGAGACTGAATTTTGTGAGACTTAGCCAAGTGTTTAGTTTATATTTTATGAAAATTGTGAATATTTATTTATTTAAATTAAAGTAGAATAGTTATGGATTGTTTGAATATTTTAACAATTTTAACGTTTCTGTTTAATTTTCAGATGACGCTCCATTGGGAACATTATACACGAGAGAAAATTTCAAAGGATGTATAAGAAACGTAGTTATTGAGCATCATATTACCGACTGGACAGACATGGATGAGCTACAAAACATTTTACTGAACTCATGTCCTGTAATAGATTCATAGTTCCAACGACTTAGCAACTTATCAAACACTGCCATCACAAATTGTAAATACTTGACATACATACAACCTGCCATTTTGTAAATACATAGATTCAGTATTCTATTATTTAATATCATTACTTACATTGTTCAAATGCAATCATTAGTCGATGATGTACATTCATATTTTTCTACAAATTGTGTACAAGTTAGAAATAAGAAAACATAATATATCATTATTTAATATTAGTATTAAGATGATGTATATAATGAATTTAACTTATATTTTTAAAAATACATATTTTTAAAGATTTATTCTTGTGCTTTTATTTTCCTAAAAAATGCAGTTATATGTGGAATGAATTTTTTTAACATAATCATTTCTTGTATTTTAATAAGAAACTAGGTATGTAAAAAATTAAATAAATCATTCATGTTTTAGTTATTGCACCAAATAACGTTTTAAAATAAAGTTACAGTGTTGTATTCTATTTTTCAAAATCATGTGACACAACGTTCCTCTAGTAATTCTACTCCTAGAAATGTTTGCTTCTCTTTACACCCGGAAGTGTTACGTGTGTTATTAGTGCAGAATTTTTGTATTTAAAAAAGATGTATTAATATTTGTATCATTCAAAATGATTATAAGCGAAATAAATAATGTAATAATGACATAGATTTTTAATTTTACGTTGTCTAAATAATGAATGATACTTTAAGATTTTTTGGGAAGTAATTAATCGCATTTTTGTTTAAATGAAACGTGAAATGAATGCTTTGTGATTTTATAACATAATTGTTTCTTGCATGAGAGAAAAAAGTAAGAACGGATGTCTTTATTAAGTATTATTGCTTATTCATTTAGAATTAATTATTTCCGAACTTAATTGATTAGAAATTTTAATTTTTTAACTCATTGTGTAATGATTTATTAACTATCTATTTTCTACACTATTAAGTTAGAACAATTATTAATAAATTTCATTCCTTATTCAACACTTAGTTTTATGTTTCATTTTTTATAATTTTCCGAAAACTTTTCTGGCTGATTGTACTTAACACATACAAAGAACTATGTAATATTAGATGCATTTCCTAAAAGAATACTATCCTTATTTTTTCATAAATAAATAATTAAAATACAAACATTATTTTTTTTTATATAAAACAATATATTAATAATGAACTTCTTTTATTATATATGGTGTTTAGAGTATCAATCAACTCATTAATCAAGTTACTAAAAATAATTACGTTAAGTATGAATAAGTTTATATATAGGTATCTTTAATTTGTTTCCCAGAGTATAAAAACACCTGTATAAGAATAGTAGGGCGAAGAACATAAAAAATATAAAAATAAAATTTTATTTTACTTACATTTTTTAATTTTCCCGTCTCCAGCTCTCAATTATCACCAGAACAACTTTTAAATCTGAAACAAAAATGTTATAATCAAGCATCGCTAAAATTGCATAATATAAATAATTTGATTAGTTCTATCTTAACCGCACCGGAACTAGCAATTTTATATTTCTCATATATAAGTGACATAAAGTCAGTAATAGTATATTATGTAACAAGTTTTATAAACCTGTCTTTAGTTACGAGTGTATAAAAAACGAATATCTAAAAAGTTTATAAAACGAGTCACATACTATACTTTTTCTACGATCATAAAGTAAAACAAAAACAAAATGTAAAGTTTTATGAATTATTAAAAAGTATGGTTAAGTTATCAGGAAGCTAAGTTCATCCCGAGCTTAATATCTCAAGTCGTGACTAAAACGTTCAAAGCCACGGTTTGTCAACATGTGATTAAGATGTTATTTAGCGCCATGGAAACCATTATGTTAAATGATATTTTATTAATAAAAATCTGATGTGGACACCACATGACTTCCTTGTACGCGTATTAAACTATAAATATGTTTTTAATTGCACATATTTGACATTAAATCTTTTATTTTTTGTTCTAATCCATAGCAAACTTAATTTTTTTTTAAATAAAAAAATATATAATATTTAAATTTAGATATCTCGTTTATGCAAAAAGTTAATTTAAAAATTCTTAATGTGCTAGACGCAGAATTTAATTCTCTAAAACTTTTATTTGCAGCATTTATTTCTAAAATTAAAATAATACCATTTTTTTCAAGGAAAACTCTTAGCAGCTTCATGTAATGTGCCACTTCCGGTTAGTCTATTTTAACCAAAATCTATTACAAATAGAAATATAAAAAATGATTATACAATAACAGCAGTAAAACTGTAAGATTTTGTGATTGCAAAATTAAAAGGATCCACCCAGCCTTAAAAATGTAATAAATATAATTGCTAATGAAGCATATGCTATTAAAAGTAGAAACTATAAAATAATAGCCTTGTAATAAAATATTATACACTATATTAATTACAGTGACTATCGAAAATGACTTGAGAAATTTTTAATTTATTATTTTGTAATAAATAATCTAACACAAAATACATACAGATATTTGAAGAAACTAACTTTTATCTTGCTTTCGAAACTGAATTGTAAATTTTGGATCGGGTCACACGAGTTTCATTTTTATGAGAATTTCATTGATAACTATTCAAAGTTTCCATCCAATTTTCTTATTCATTAAACACTGAAAGTGAAAATGTCCAAAATGTACACGATCATTTGATTGCTCTGAGAAATTCACTTTAAAAAATGAATTATTCATTTCCGAACAAAATGTATAAACTATTTTAAAAATAAATAAATATATCATCACGCCTTTTACCCATTACTGCGTGAGGCACTCTACCGTATAAGATCTCGGTAAGTGATATATTCATGCGCTTGAAGTGCATTGTCAATTAACTAATTAATTTTTGCTATTTTTTTAAAATAATCCTATACTACAAAAACGGTACTTATTGCTTTCATTACTAGTTGTACAATAGTAGTTTATGTAACAAGTACATAATTTAGGTCTTTATTGGACGAGCCGAATTTGATGGCAGAGCGAGCGCAGCGAGCGAGGCTAATAAATAAGGCGAGTCTATAAAGTCCGATTATGTACGAGTTGCATACAACGTTTTATGTTCGACTGCATGGAGAATATTTTCCCTTAAAATATGATTGTCAATACCTATATTTAAAACATTTAATTGCATCTCAAATTGTGCTTCGTTGTTATGCATTTGTTGCTTTTTTAATCAAATTGTCAAAGTGAAAAAGTGTTGAGATGGATGAAGACATTGAAGACGTTCCAAAAGAAATAAAAGATCTTGCATGTAATGCAAGAGAATATCTAACAATTGTATGAAGACACATATAATACATACAGAAAATGGTGTTTATATATTTGTTTTGAATTTTGTTTTAATGTGACATTGACAGCAGTCCAATATTGCATTTTTATCGTACTAGTCCAATAAAGTACCAAGTACCCGATTATGGACAATAAACAGTGTCGTAACATAAATAAATAAATAAAAAATTAAATATATCATCACGCCTTTTACTCATTACTGGGTGTGGCGCTCAGCCGCAGCAGATCTTGGTAAGTGATATATTTCTTCGCGTGAAGTGCGGTTACCAGCCGTCAAATCACGGCCCCCAAAGATATTAGAGGAGAGGGAGATGTACAAATAAGTATTAATTACTTTACACAAGTTTTATGACCAGTTATACCAACAAAACTTAAATTTTAAACTTGGTTTAAATAAATAAAAGCAAATTGAAGTTACATGAAATAATTGATATTTCTATTTAAACTAAATTTAATGTTTAAGTTTTATTTGTTCAACTGGCGAATAATGTATCATATTTATTAATATACTTGTTATTTTATCATATAAATTATCTCAATTAATATCACTTAAAGTTCAGTTTTCCTGAAACTCAATTTTTATTTTCTTAACTCAAAGTTAGTAGACTAAATCTCTCCATCTTCGGTGTCGTGATTTGTTTGTCAATTGCGCTCATCATACAGTGATATCGAATCGAACTGTGGATTTGAGAAGTCAGGTTCGATATCCACAGCCGAAACACCATTTTCCCTACATTAAGATTACTCCTGTTGCTTCGCAACCAGTAACATCTTTGAGGGCAGTGATTTGACAGCTGGTAACTGCACTTCACGCACATAAATATATCACTTACCAAGATCTAATACGACAGTGTATCATACCCAGTAATTTAAACAGATTAATGGACGGCTTCTGTAACTGACAAGTTAGAAATAAGAAAACACAAATAAATAAATAAATATAAATATATCATCACGCCTTTTACCCATCACTGGGTGCGGCACTCTGCCTAAGCAGATCTCGGTAAGTGATATATTTTTTCGCGTGAAGTGCGGTTACCAGCCGTCAAATCACGGCCTCCAAAGATATTAGTGGAGGAGGAGCCACAGGGGTAGATTTTTTAAATTGGTGAAAATTGTTTGTCGGCTGTGGGGATCGAAACAAGGTTCTCAAGATACCACTAAGCAGGGTTCGTAAATATCATGATATTTATAATAAATATCAAAATATCTGATATATAGGATATATAATTAATGCCGTTGAGCGCGTTTTCATATCACATTTAGTTTTCGAGATATAGCCTCGGAAAAGTAGAAAAACTGAAAAATTCGAAAAATTTCACTTTTCCGGAGGCTATATCTCAAAAACTAAACAAGATATGCAAATGCGCTCAACGGCGTTGAATTCCCCGTGTCCGAATTGACTTGTAAGCAAATTTTCATACAATTTTATGCAATTTAATATTTTTAATTATTTCCTAAGGGGTACCCCTTTGGTTTTTTCAGATTTTAATTCAATTTTACCAAAAATCCTTAATCGTAGGATTATTAAAACGAAAATTTACATACATATGTATTTTGACCCACTGAATCCAGTGGTGCAATCTTCAAATGCATATGACTTCTGGTTTTCGAGAAAATGTTAAAAAACCGCTTTTTGCGATTTTTTTGGCGGAAAATTGAAAAAAAATAAAAATCGCTGAAACTATGTTTATAAGTTAACTGAAGCACGAGAAAATTAATGCCGTTGACCGCGTTTTCATATCACATTTAGTTTTCGAGATATAGCCTCGTAAAAGTAGAAAAACTGAAAAATTCGAAAAATTTCACTTTTCCGGAGGCTATATCTCAAAAACTAACCAAGATATGGAAATGCGCTCAACGGCGTTGAATTCCCCGTGTCCGAATTGACTTATAAGCAAATTTTCACACAATTTTAAGCAATTTAATATTTTTAATTATTTCCTAAGGGGTACCCCTTTGGTTTTTTCAGATTTTAATTCAATTTTACCAAAAATCCTTAATCGTAGGATTATTAAAACGAAAATTTACATACATATGTATTTTGACCCACTGAATCCAGTGGTGCAATCTACAAATGCATATGACTTCTGGTTTTCGAGAAAATGTTAAAAAACCGCTTTTTGCGAATTTTATGGCGGAAAATCGCTGAAACTATGTTTATAAGTTAACTGAAGCACGAGAAAATTAATGCCGTTGAGCGCGTTTTCATATCACATTTAGTTTTTGAGATATAGCCTCGGAAAAGTAGAAAAATTGAAAAATACGAAAAATTTCACTTTTCCGGAGGCTATATCACAAAAACTATTTGATATTTTTATATAATGGATATATATCATTGCAAAAATATGACGATATATATCAAAATAAATATCATGATATATATCGATCGATATATATCTTCGAACCCTGCCACTAAGCCACCTACCCCATATAAGAAAACATAATATATCATTATTTAATATTAGTATTAAGATGATGTATATAATGAATTTAACTTAAATTTTTAAAAATATATATTTTTAAAGATTTATTCTTGTGCTTTTTCCCCAAAAAATGCAGTTATATATGTGGAATTAATTTTTTAACATAATTATTTCTTGTATTTTAATAAGAAACCTAAAGATATAACATCAACGAAATTACAGCTTCAAATCTAAGTATGTAAAAGATAAAATAAATCATTCATGTTTTAGATATTGCACCAAATAACGTTTTAAAATGCGTAAAAAAAAGTTTTTAGTTTCGTCTATTATTGTTGGATAATATTTTTAACAGCAGTTAAACAGCATCAGAACAGTTAATGTGATTATAATAAATGAAAATTATTATTTGAATATAAATTATTCTCCGAATTATTAAGAGAAATCAATTTCTACTGCTCAATTACAGAATTAAAAATCTATCGTAACAAATTTAAAATTTCTTCGCGCATATTAAAATTCACACTTCACGGAGATGAAAAGTGATTGTTCGAGTTAACCAGCTACTCCTCAACATCATCAGCAGCAGCAGTAACAGCAGCAGCTGAAGAAGAGGGAGAAGATCGTCTTCTTGCAAGTGAAGTAAAACCACGAGTGCAGTTCGTTCGACCGCAGTTTGTGGTGAACGTCAAAAGAAGAAAGATACCTCGCTTTTCTACACTAGCATAGAAGAGTGATCGGAAGTACGAACGTATAGTCAAATGTTTTACTGACTGAAACGGAAGTCAAGATGACGGATATGTTGTTTACATTTGTCGTGTGTTGTTTTGTTTGTGTTGCTGCCCAATTTAATGGAATTCAAAATGTAAGTTATCATTTGCTAATTGTTACAATATTTTAATATTTTTATTTAATAAAGCTTATTCATTTGAGCGAAGGTACAAATTAATTATTTATATCTATTGTATATTCGGATACCGGATTATGCGACCAGATAGATTTTAAAAATCTGAAAATTGGTATTACTTGCAAACATTATTTATTTTAGAAAAGGATTTTTCAAATTAAATATTCATAAAGTACAAATTATAAATGCAACTTGAAATAACATTTTCAATAAATTACAAAATAATTATTAAATGAAATGAAATGTTATTCTATTTTATTTGTCTCTCTGCACAACAGGAACTTAATCCTAATTGCAGTACAGAGTGCATAACAGGATTATATTGTTAAAAATATCCGTTGCATCATTAAGATGTATTATTTAGTATTAAAGTAGAATAATTAAAATGTTATAGAAACTTGATTGAAAACAGAGTTTTCTTTCTAGAAAGGTACTAATCATAAAAATGTAAATAATGATAATATTTCCTGAATGTTCAATTATAAAAGTGAGAATAAAGTTGTAAATTAATTAATTACAATTTAAGTGAAATCTCTTTCCATTTCATAATATTTTTAGTTCTAAAAATTCCATTTCAATTAAAAGAAAGTAAATTAATATAAATTTTATGAGGATCTCTACTTTTCAGAAATACAATGGCGTCTAGAATATCGCATGCTTGCAAACACTAAATTAAAAAATAATAATGGGAAAGTGTCAACATAATAATTATACGAATAACTATGATACTAAATACTATCATAACAAGGCTGCAATTATATCTTTTGTTCTTAAATTTTACAGTTTAATTCTTCCAAAAATTACTCATGGAAATTAAAGACACTAAAGTTTTTCTATTGTTATCCTTATTTGTCATTTTAACTTACTGTACTTAAAAACAAGTTTAACTTAGTTTTAAATACATTTTAAACATTAACTATTGTTATGTTTATTTGTCTTAAACTGTCATTATGTTTCAATTATTCAAACTTTTAGACATCTTTACAGGTACGTACTTTCTCCAAAGTAATTATTTTATTATATTCTCTAAAACTATACGATTTTAAATAGAATTAACTCTAGTATTTACTTTATATTTTATTGGATATTATAAACAATATATCATTGCTCAATAATAATTAAATATAAGCCCGCATACGCGTATACTAAACTTTCTTTTTCGTATGATCAAATATTACAATCTGAAGTATCATATCATCTACGAGAAATTGAGACAGTCAGAATATGAGACGAGATTTGAGATTATCGCTGGTGTATATACAACAGCAAAGAGTAATTAAATTTTTGTCTTGTCATCTGTAGAGAAAGATGTTTATAATGTGATCAATCATTACTTAACGATGCTATTCTTTTAAACTTCTTCAATTATCTAAACCAATAAACAGCTTTCATTTTACTCATTTAATAACCGCGAAAATTAAGTTGAAAAGTTTCTAAATAGTTGTTTGTATATCAAGGGAAGAAAGTGAAACTTTTTTCTGAAAATACAGTTTCATTTCCCGAGCCGAAGGCTAAAGATATAAACAAACTTTGGTAAAAATTATACTTTCTTCACGAAGTATACATATATTTTTCACTGCCCTATCGGAAAGTAAAATTTTCAGAAATAAATTAGAATTTTATGGTGGAATTATGTGATAAATCTATACGTTTATAGATTTGTAAATATGTAAATAATAAACAAAATCACATCAATATTTCATAAAGTTATAAGATTTGTTGCGATTTTGTTCATAAAAATAAATAAATAAATAAATATATCATCACGCCTTTTACCCATCACTGGGTGTGGCACTCTGCCTAAGCAGATCTCGGTAAGTGATGTATTTTTTCGCGTGAAGTGCGGTTACCAGCCGTCAAATCACGGCCTCCAAAGATATTAGTGGTGGAGGAGCCACAGGGGTAGATTTTTTAAATTGGTGAAAATTGTTTGTCGGCTGTGGGGATCGAACCAGGGTTCTCAAGATCCACAGGCCGACTCGATACCACTGAGCCACCTACCCCATTCATCATTTACATATTTGCGGATCTACAAAACTTATGGATTTACACAGAATTCCATCATTAGATAAGATTTATTATTCTCTTGACAGATATCATTCAACTGTGCTACGCTTATTATGGCCGTTTCATACGTCGTTACTAACCTAATCTAACCTAACGTAATAATGTGGAAAATTATCTCAATTGATAGAAGATAATTTTACTTTCTGGTCGAGTCGTAAAAAAATTATTTTGGATCGGGTAGCCTATTATGACTAAATGTATGACATTTTATTTGACAATGTAATATTTTATTTTTTTTTAATTCTCGTAATTCTTAAATTTATTTACGTACATAAATGTACACTATTCTTATGGCATTTTAAAATTTAATAATAGAAAAGAAAATATATTTTTCTACGATTGCTATAAAATGTTGACAATTACGCCCTTATTTATCATCGTAAAATTGACGTTTTCTGCGTGCTATCACCAGTCGTCAAATCACGGCCCCTAAAGATATAAGAGGAGAGGGAGCCACAGGGGTAGTTTTAACATAGTGAAAATTGTTTGTCGGCTGTGGGGATCGAACTCTGGCTCTCAAATTATTGTATATCTTAGAAAAGATTACTATTATTTTAAACAAATTTTAATTATTCTTATTAGAATTAATAAACTTTCTTTAATTATGGGGTAGATGGCTCAGTGGTATCGAGTCGGCCTGTGGATCTTGAGAACCCTGGTTCGATCCCACAGCCGACCAACAATTTTCACCAATTTAAATCTACCTCTGTGGCTCCCTCTCCACTAATATCTTTGAGAGCCGTGATTTAACGCCGGTAACCGCACTTCACGCGAAGAAATATATCACTTACCGAGATCTGCTTAGGCAGAGTGCCACACCCAGTAATGGGTAAATGGCGTGATGATATATAATTATTTATTTTAGAATAATTAATTAAATTAATTTTACAATAAGAAACGTTCTACATTTGTTTGCAATTTAGTTCTGAGGCAAACTAATTAAATATATTTTTCTTTGATATCCAATTTTTGAAGTAACAAATTTGTTTATCGATTTAGATGAAAATATTAAATGTCTAGAACTTTCATTTAAACCAATTTCTTTAAAATATACTGGCTACAAATACTGGAGAAAAAACTAATTTTTCAGGTGAAACGCTTATTTATCAATACGAATTACTTTCTAAAATAATTATTTGTTTTCGATTTTCTTTGATAAAAATTAAAATTGTCACGCTCTTTCCGTATTTTTCTTATCACCATCTTTTAATGCAAATTTTAAAAACGACATTTTCGTGTGCAAAATATTAATAAAGATGAAGCAACAGCGTGAATGCTACATTTGTTAATTTATAACATGTAGCATTTATTTATTTACTTTCCAACATTTCTTTTCGTGGCTATGTGACAATCATTAACGAACTTTCTTACATAATTAAATTCTCAAACAAACAAAACTTTTAGCATGAGTCAAAGAAAGGTAAATGACATTTAAACATCATAATTTTCACTAAAAATTTCCTACTACTCTTCTATGAATGACTAAATAAAGATATTATGTCGTAGGTATTTAATAGAACAAAAGAAATGAAACAAAAAAAATGTTTAGAATGCATAACAATATATAAAAATATGCACTATTGTTGACAAGTGTGAAAACGCTTTTCATTGTTTGAAACTGGAGGTCGTGAGTGAAAATTCCACATGTAATTTATTCATTGAAGTTCACAGCCGTCAATGGATGACATTTCTCACAGCGATACGAGTAGGTTTTGCTTAACGCTTGGAGTTTCACTTTCGACTGTTAATTTCCCGATGTTTAAAATTTAATTGCTGAAAGATGGTTATTGCCTTGTCAAAATTTAATATTTATTTTAACTCTCTCCTTTATTTATTTAGCAGGAAGCGCATCTTCTATAATTGGAAATTTGTAATCAATTTTCTTTTGAAATATATTATTTATAATACAATTTCATATTTTCACTATAATTTCAAAATAATCGTAATATTAAATAAATATATCATCACGCCTTTTACCCATTAATGGGTGTGAAGTGCAGTTACCAGCCGTCAAATCACGCCCCTCAATGATATTAGTGGAGGGGGAGCCACAGGGATAGATTTGAAATTGGTGAAAATTGTTTGTCGGCTGTGGGAATCGAACCAGGGTTCTCAAGATCCACAGGTCGACTCGATACCACTGAGCCACCTATAATAAATAATAATAATAATAATAGTAATATTAATTTTTTGTCATTTAAAGTCTTCTTTTATATTCTGTAACTGTATCATTATTTGTCATCGCTCTGTTAAATGTTAAAGACAATTGTGTATATTTTATATTTACTATGATAAGAATAATTTATTCAGATATTTTAATGTTCTTTTCATACATTTTCTTTACTTATATTGATAAGCTGTTGTTATAAAAAATGAAATGTCAGTTCACAGATTAGCAAAAAGTGGGGTTAAAAAGTTATAAACTTTTTTTTTAATGGCAGTTTTGCAGGATAGTAAAATGCATAAAAATAAAACAGAATTAATATTTTTCTACAACTGTCAAAAAATATTCCCTTTTTTCTTTAGTAAAAGTATGCGAACTCACTGTTTAACACCCTAGTGTGTAAAATAAGTATTTCGAGCACGCACCCAAATTATTATTTTTTCATGTTCAATAACATTTAATTCATATTATTTTTGAATTTTTCCTTCATTTCTCTAAAATGAATCAATAATTATTGTATTATTCTTTTTTGACAGTTGTAGAAAAATGTTGTTTTTATTTCATAGGCGAAATTCTTGTTTTTCGGCGCATTAAAAATTACTTTTTGTCTCGACTTAAAGTGACATTCTCACGCGCAACAAAAACACCCTCATTTCACGTTTTTAATACAAAAATAACTATTTTATACGATAATACATAAAGCATGTTATTATGTACTAATTTTCAATGCAAAAAGTGATTGTTTATCGCACAGCATGCTAAAATCTGCAAATGCAGAGCTATATGACCCCAAGAAATGGATAAAATGTAGTAATACTTAATTTATTTTACAATAATCATTCACGATAGTTTTGCAATCAAGAAATAATTCGAAAATAACTATAAGAAGAGATAGTTAATTATACTTTTAATTGCTGAGATAATTTGACACACTAAATCAATAATGTACATCATTAAACATCGTAATTTGACAAGTAAACTCGCGGATTTCGAAATCTGTGTCATCTACAAATAATTTCATAGTAAGAATTCCTGTCATATAAGGAAAAGAATATGCAAATAGCTGCATAACGAAAGTGTTAGGTTTTTTTTAGACTCTGTTTGCATGTACATTGTACGTTTACGTTTACTAAACATACTTGTTGAGAAAGTATAGGAAATTTGCAAGAGCTAAGAGCTATGTTTCAGGAAGAGTTTACTTATCTTCACCAAGAACCAACGAAGATCTTTCCAACGATTAAACATTAATTCTTAAATGTGATGCAAATAAATTGTTAGTAAGCCTTAAATACAGTCAATGCAAAAACACTTTTAATAACGCCGTAATGGCATTGTGAAATTACAGTTTTATAAGTACCTAACTACTTGAAATAAAATTGTTTTTTTTTAATTATTATTTTATATTGAGTTTAATGACTCTAATTTTCTAGAAGAATATTATTGTTAGGGTTGTGCATTTGACCAGTCAATATTTTTCGGTCAATTGACCGACTATTTGACCGGTCAATTGACCAAGAAACATTTAATAAAAATCACAATTAAAATTGTAATTTATTTATATAGTACTGTTTACTACATCCAATATTACTGAAAATGAAAAACCAACAACAACTAATAAACAAAGCCACATCAAATTCAAAATAAAGGGGAAAATAAAGTAAAATGAAATAATATGTATTTATTTTATTTGTAAAGTAAAGTAAGCAAATTCTCCAGAACCCAAAATATCAAACTAGATATATTCATGTAATAATAGTAAGTAGCTATTTCTATTGAACAACAAATGTCGTGGCGGTTCCATTTAGATTATTTGACCGTTTTAATTGGCCGTCAAATATTTTTGGTCAATTGACGGACTATTGACCAGTCAATTGACCGATCAATTGACCACGGCACAACTTTAATTATTGTATTGTAGTAAAATGATCCCCGATGGAAAAGTGATATTCTGTAACTGGATCATTATTTGTTACTGATCAATAATTTAATTATAAGCTTTAATTGTTCTATGACCATCGTGAATAATAATTTATTATTAAGGTTGTAGCAATTGCTATAACAATGCAACGACGGCCATGAGTAATAATCCATTATCACATTATAACAATGCAACTAAAGTTTGACTTTAATATCATATAACCTAATAACTAATATTTTTACTAAATTTACCTAAATTTATAAGCGTAATTTCTAGTTGAGCAATCGTAGAAAAAGTATAGTTCACTCACATGTAATGGTTATTACTTATTCGGATTTATTACAATATGCACCTACGCCTCGTGCCACAAACTTCATCCTTATAAGTAATAGTTATCATTATATGTTCGTCGAATAAAACACTATTTCATGATTAATCTGTCGATTACAACCATTTCAACATTATGCGACTAAAATTATGTATTCTATAATTTTTAACAATTTTCACCAAATTAAATCTACCCCTGTGGCTCCCTCTCCACTAACCCGTGATTTGACGGCTGGTAACCGCACTTCACGCGAAGAAATATATCACTTACTGAGATCTGCTTCAGCAGAGTGTCACACTCAGTAATGGGTAAAAGACATGATGATATATTTATATTTTCTATTTTACTTTTACAAAATCATCATATTTCTAATATATTAATAATTAAATTACAATCGTAAATATTACATTATAAAACACTAGAAAAATAACTATTTGTAGTATTTACAATTATCATTTAATTATTAATATATTAGAAATCACTTTCAAACCAGTGGTACTAAAAATGTATACCTCGAATAAAATGCACATAATTTTGTGTATTTTTCAAAAATTCTTTTTGTTCTGTTATCAGTACATCATCTAATATATACCCTTAAGTTTAATAACCAAGTTTAGAAACACCCTGTATAAAGTAATTTTAAAATATAAAAAATTGTCATATCAATCGATTAACGATAATTAATGAATTACAAAATAAGTGAGATTATTTAATAAGCTAATGAACCCAAAGTTTCCGGGTTAAAAAACCTAGTTAATAACTATTTAACTCACGATTTTCTACTGCAGTCCACAACGACCAGTTCCAATTTATGCCGCTCTGAATACCGAAGCGAACTTTAACAAAAATGTTCAAATTAAAATAATATACAACTACTTAAATATCATCTTTAACTTTAGGTTAAACTATAAATAAATATCGGTAGACCTCAAGTACTACATAAGTTAAAACAAATGGAAAAAATGTTACATTCCGTCATTCGAAAACATTTTATCTTCTTCCTCAAAGCCACAACTTTCAAGTGCCATACCCATAAAAAATGGACGGAACATATTGTACTACTCTTAGATTTTATCTCACCGCCCATAATAATTTATGGGTGACATCACACCACATATATATGAGAGAGAGTGTATCTACCAGTCACAAGCTAATAAATTTTCATTTCCAATGTCCATATTTAAACGTTTACAACCGTTTTATTCTGTTTTCATGATGATTTCTGATTTCATGTCACCGTTGCTGTTTACAAGTACCAATTAGAATTAGAGTTTTTCTTGCTTGCTAATAATTATAAGAAGACTAGATCCAGTTGCTTCCGTATTTATGTTCAATAATTTATATCATTATGTATGAAGCGTCTAGGAAGTATATACACTACTTTCGTGCTTTCATTTGATCCCGTGCCCTTTAAAATTTAATTCTCGTTACGAAACAGTAACAATCAAGATGTTTTATCATGTACATTAATTTTAGTTCTTTCAGTTATTATTTTGAAGAATAATTTGGAGTACTTTTGCTACTATTGTTATTGTTAAATAAAATATTAAATATATCATCACGCCTTTTACCCATTACTGGGTGTGGGACTCTGCCTAAGCAAATCTCGGTAAGTGATATATTTTTTCGCGTGAAGTGCGGTTGCCAGTCTTCAAATCACGGCCTCCAAATATATTAGTGGAGGAGGAGCCGCAGGGGTAGATTTAAATTGGTGGAAATTGTTTGTCGGCTGTGGGGATCGAAGCAGGATTCTCAAGATCTACAGGCCAACTCGATACCATTGAGCCACCTACCCCATAATTAATAATATTATTGTTAATACTGACTAATTAAATTACATATTGCTACATATTTTTGTATTTATATCTATGAATTGCTGCAATGTAACTTTTGAAGATATTTTGCAAATATAAACGGGAAATTGGGTAATAAAGCGCACTCATTCAAGAAATATTTTTGTCAGTAATGCGTGAAAAAATATGATACGATTACCTAATTTTATGCATTTTTAAATTTTTATAGTATATTTCAATATTAGTATAATAAAAACTCGTGGCGTAATTGTACGTAAAATGTATAATAATTTGGCAAATTAAATTATCTATATATATATTTCGTATGTAACAATTTCTTCGTGTTATTATTTTCAATTTGTTAAGAATTAATGTTTCTTTAGTAAAAATGTAATTGTTTGTAAACGTTTATTTAATACATTTAATGACAGAATATTTCGCGGTAGCTAACCACATAATAATTTACATTTTCTCTAGCAACGCCCTCATTATCATCATTACCTGGATACCAAATGCAGCAATTGTTTCATTTGTACAACAATTTAACACGTAGCTATACTGTATTTATAAATCATATTCATAAATAGGAAGAAATTCAACTGAGTTTTGCGCCATACTCTATTTATATAAAACATTAATTTTTTTTCGTATTTTACAATTGCTATTAATAATTTGATAATTGTTAGAAATTTTAATTTTCTAATTTAACGTTTGGATAAACCGAAATTATAATTTGGTGAGACACTAATGGATTTATTAATTTTTAATTTATTATTTTAATATTGATGTTTTGGTTCAGGATAGGACCATTCTCAATGTCTTGTAACAAAAGAATAAATTAACTACATGATTTTAATAGTTAAAGGTAGCAAAATCGAATGTAATAAATTTCTAATTTTCACTTTCCCTTTGTCAAATGACAGTTTTTTTTTATTGTAATTTTTGTCTTGGTATTTGAATTATAATTCTTATAACTTAAGGTGAACTTCAAACGGAAATAAAATGTGAATAAAAATTTTAAAAAGTGGCATTAGATAAAGTTGATTTTTTTTTGTTGCGAAAATCTTATATTTTAAGCTAGATTTAAAAGGAAAACTAAACAATGATTTTCGGTACTTAAACGAATAGTAGTAAAAAAAAATAAAGATCTGCAAACACAATAGCTGGTAGCACAAGCTCTGTTTTTGGGTGTTCTAAGAACACGGTTTTAACATGTTAGAGATAGCTAAAACACCCAAAAACACTGCTCTTAAAACAGGCAAAAACAGAGCTTGTGCTACCAGCCATTATGATAAATACATATTTTTGTGGAGTTA
Source organism: Pterostichus niger (assembly GCA_947425015.1). Classification (NCBI taxonomy): domain Eukaryota; kingdom Metazoa; phylum Arthropoda; class Insecta; order Coleoptera; family Carabidae; genus Pterostichus; species Pterostichus niger. The sequence goes on from OX380339.1 coordinate 5,825,509, forward strand.
TGAATATGATTCATGGACGTACTATACTTGCATGTTTCATATTTCATGCTAGTATGTGCATGAAGTGTATGTAGAGCGAATAATGTTAGTTTTATGCGAATGAACAAAAGATTATAATTGATTTCATACAGAAAAAATTCTAGTGTGCAGAATATCAGCATGACATCTGTTTTACGCAAGATTAGGAGTGCAAAACGCGGAACCTGCACATTCTCTATGGCCTTATTCATTCTTTATTAATATATCATTTACCGAGATATGCTACGGTAGAGTACCACACCCAGCAGTGGGTAAAAGACGTGATGATATATTTATTTACCTGAAACTGACAGGAAAATTAACATTTCCCTCAGGAAAGTTTTGCTTTGCATGCCTAGTCTGGAAAATAACATACAGGGTGTTTCAGGACTAGTGTAACAAACTTTAACAGCTTATTCCTGAGGTCATTTTGGGCCAAAAATGTCAGATGAACATAGGTCCTATTCCTTCTAGTTACCAAAATACAAGAGGTTGAAGTTTTATAAATAACACGAAATTTTCAAATTTTTGTAATCAACATACTTTTGGAAAACAAGAGTTTTATTGAAAAGTTATACCTTATTTGTCTTAATTAATTTTATTTATTAATATTAACGAATACGATTTAGTGAACAAAACATAAAATGACACAATTAAATAGACACAGAACAACATAACCAAACATGGAATAGGTTAACATAATATAAAATAAGATAACAAATTTTAAAAAAATTACAGCAAGTGTTCAAAATGAGCGCCTTGAACTCGTATGCATGTTAATATTAATAAATAAAATTAATTAAGACAAATAAGGTAGTATAACTTTTCAATAAAACTCATATTTTCTGAAAGTATCTTGATTACAAAAATTTGAAAATGTGTTATTTATAGAACTTCCACCTCTTGTATTTTGGTAACTAGAAGGAATAGGACCTATATTCATATGACATTTTTGGCTCAAAATGACCTCAGGAATAAGCTGTTAAAGTTTGTTACACTAGTCTTGAAGCACCCTGTATTGATAATGAAAGAAACGTGAGTGTCTAGTTACTTAGCAACATAAAATACTGACTGAATATGTAAGTCAAATATTTCTTCTAATTTAAATTAATTTAAAATATTTATTATTTGTTTATAAGTTTCAGGTAAAATGTTATACGTAACACGTCAGTAAAGCGTCGAACAGGATTCGTAAGCTGTTTCAAACTCGGCATGAAACTATCTACTCATCCTGTAATTGAACGCTTTCCTGAGTTTTTACGTCATAACTATTTCTTATTAATATACTACTAAAGTTTATCATTAAATATGTCAACTAGAAAATAGTCATAGTTACTTGTGTATCTCTGCCGCGGGAAAAAATAGCTAGACTATATTCTGCGCGCCACCAAATTATTTCACTGCCGAAGTGCAAACAAAATTGTTCACACAACTGCATAATGTTCATTAAATAACTTTAAAATTTATTACAAATAAAATTTCAAAATGATGGTTCCTATAAACATTTTCAGTTGTTTATTTGTCCGCGGCTTTTTGTAATCATGTTTTTGATTGGTTTAGAATAGCCTGACAAGGTAGTTGACAGCCCAGTAATTAATTTTTATTGAGTTGTTTAAAAGAAAATTAATTTCGCGGGTGTAAAAAAACATGTGTATATTTTGATTTTGTTTTAAATCGAGTATATCAAAAATCGAATGAAAGCACTATCTCTTTATATTAACTTGTCATTTTTAAAATGATTGTAAATCATTCTATTATCCAAATGAAAAAAAATGTTATAACTTACTTTTGTATCATTAACAAAATGAAAACAAAAGTTACAGAAATATACGTGGCGAATTAAAAATTAAATTACTTCTTAATTCAAATTAAATAGTTGAATAAATTTTAAAATTCGTTCAAACTTCTTACTCTTTTCCAAAAATTAGGTTAGTGATTAAAAAAAACTATAAAACTAGTGATAATAATTAATTAAAATTAACAACCTAGTTTCCGTGAATAATTTAGTGTAAAATCAAATAATTTGAAACATTTACATGATATAGGAAAGCATAAAATTAAACTAAATCGCTGTTAACTGTATTTCCTCTATGTTACGTTACAGAATCGTTTTTCAATCGAATCATTCAATCAGTTCATTTGCGCACACTGTTACATCCGATAAAACATGACAAGAAACATTCAATCGAAAATTACAAGTTTCTCTTGAAATATTTTACTGCATAACTGCAGCACAAAAACATTTCATTTCACATGGTCGAGTTATAAATCTCAATTATTTTGATAATTATTCTTTTGTTTTATAATACCAAATGAAAGTAGGATCGGTACTTTTAAACTGGAACTTGTTTATGTTTTAATTTTATTAATTATTCTATTATTTTATGACAATATAATAACAATTGAAAGTTGAATTGGTTTTGTGTTGGTACCAAGAATGGACAATTGTTTATTTATAAAATTAAAATGTATTAACCAAATTTTTGTTTTAATTTTATTGATACTTAATCTGTTATTAGTATTAGGAGAAATTATATGCTTTCACTATTATTTACATTAAAATAGAGGAAAAAATAAAAATTTGAAATATAATAGAAAACCACACCTGCGTTTGAAGTTTTTATGCGATATTTCTCAAATGCAATATTTTATCCTCTCGCTAGGTTAATGCCTTATAGATTTCTCGTTATCTATAAATACTGAATCAATTAAAACTTGAAATAATTATTGTATTCCGGTAACATACGTCACTTTCTTGTCATAATTCTAATTTATTTCCCAATTATGTATTATGTGTATGTGATTTAATATTGAACTGTACGACACCTGTTGTATTTCGAACAATTATTATTACTTTCTTATACAAGTATTTCATTTCCTTATTATTCATGCATTATTATTATGTATCACTTTTATTTTAATCATTTTTCTGTAGCGTAATTAAGAAACATCTGGCAAATAAAAATATATAACACCAAGTTAGAAAGATAATTTTAATTAGATAATAATAAATTGTATAACTCATTGTATCAAAAGGAACTAATGATGAATAATAGCTATTTATGAAACTAGTAAGGAAATGAAGGTTATTACCTTACGCATGTGAAATTTGAAGAACGAGGCATAGCCGAGTTATGTAAACACATAAGTAAGGTAATAACCGAGTTTTCTTACGAATTTCATACAATATTTTTTCTACTTCCGTTCTAATAAATACGAAAGAGCGTTTTTGAAATTATGAAACTTTGACATATTAACGATAGTTATAAATTCAAAAAATAAAAGAATAACACATCAGAATTCGTCTACCAAGATATCATAATTTTTTGTGTTGCTATGTTACCTAATTATTTCACTAGTTAAATAATGCAGTTCATTACCTAACTCAAAAAAGTGAAATAAAACGTCTATTTCCTAACGGAAGTAGAAAAATATAGTTATTTGAGTATTAAGAGCTTAAAGTGAATCTTTGTTACTCGAGCATGGTAATTGCAGCGCGAGCTGAAGGCGAACAAATTCGTGATACACACATAATTTTTTCCACGATTGCATCTTAGATTATTCAAAAATATATACGTACTGAAAATAAATTCTTTCAATATGACAAGTTTCTGTTTTGTTTATATCACTGGTAACTATTGAAATAAGCACGCTTTTTTATATTTTACTTTGGAAACGCGCGCATTTAATATCTTTTTTGTGCGTTGCTATTGGAAACGCGCGACAAAGTTATATTTCGATTGGTCCACAAAAACATCAAATTTACGATGACAAATGAGAGTCAACTTTTCATGGCAACCGTAAAAATATATATTAAATTTGTAGATTAACGGAATAGTACATAAATTTATAGATTGTTAAAATGAATTTTTGTTAACAAATTTTAGCAATTTTTAAAGTAGTCTTTGTCATGTACAGGTCAAAATTGTACTCTAAATAAATAGTTCAAATCAGTTGAAAATTGCAGAAGGTTTTTGATGGACAAAATAAGAAAACCGATCGAATAAAAGACACACAAATAAACCAATAGGAAGTAAATCCACAGATAGCGAAAAAATTATATGTATACACGTTTAAGAAGAAATGTGTCACCAGGGCCGTCTTTTCGCCTAGGCAAACTAGGCAAGTGCTGGGGGCCCGTGACTCTGGGGGGCCCGAATCGTTCGACTATAATGAAAAAAATAGAAAAAAAATATACACATTTTAAGTTTTAATCATTTTCTGACCAAAATATTTTTAATAATACATTTGATATGAATTCTATTGAGGGATGGCAGCTAGTAACACAAATGCAAAATGATACAATGATTATAATCTGACACTGACACTCCGATACAATGTATTTATATATACAGAATGGTGACTCGCTCAGCCGGTCATAGGATTTCAGATTTTTGCAATTTCCTGCTTCTCTAATTATTTTAAGCAAAAACGCGTCAAATAAAAGTTTTAGGGTATCAAATTCTGCATCTAAATCAATAAACATAATTAATTTTACGTGCTTTGTAACGACAGAAATTAAATATGAAAATGTTGAAAATTACGTTGAAAATATTGATAGCCATGAAATTGAACAAAAAAATAAATAAATGCTTGACGTTTTATCTGTCAAAACATCAACGTTATATATATATTTATATGTTTTGGGGCCCTAAATATTATTTTGCCTAGGGCCCAGGAGATGCTTAAGACGGCCCTGTGTGTCACTTTCTTCCCTTGATATATTATTGTAGATTTCGACAAAATTATACTTTTGTTCAAATATTTTTCAAGAGCTTTCTCATCCATTGCCCTGTACACACATACATATAACAAAGTCGAATGTATCATCTTGAGAATTCCTACATAAATTATAACCCATAAGCTAAAAAAAATCGATTCAATGAAATGATTCCCACAACTTTCATCCACAACATGACCGCAAGAATCCCAACTTAACGAACGAAGAGAGGACGTCATCAAACAAACCCTTGATAAACGATATCCCCAGCTCTCCCTCAGCGAGTCAGTCATAAACCACTTTCTTCTTGTTTCGTGTTCGCTTGCTGCCCGTGGATGACATTGACTGTACAAGATATCGAACCTGTGACCTCGAGAGAGTAGGAAGGTCAAGAGCGAGAGTAGAACGATGAACGAGTGAAGCTGAAATTCACTTCCAAGTGAAGTTGGACCGGTAGAGAAGAGAAGTTATTATTGTTTTTTGCTGTTTTGATTATTGGGTTTGGTAAGCTAGGAGTTTTGCGTGTTGTTTTAATTAGTGAGTGAAGAGAATGCTCGTTTCACTTTATATAAAAAACAATTTAGTTTTTTTCTTAAATAAAGATAATAGTTTCATTTTCTAACATATAATAATACAAGTAATGTAAAACATTTTTTGACGAGCGTCAGTCTTTTAAAACAATTTTAAATCAGGAATTAAAATGTTATTTACCTCTGGTTGTTTCCGACAAAATTAAACCAACACTGTACTTCCAACCCTTAGAATACAGGGTGTTTCAAATTTTAGAAAAAAAAATAATGACAGATACTGCTATATGGTATACTAAACTAAGATCAAAAAGATTTTTTTTAATTCACAAAATTAAATGCAGTTTACCTAAAGTAAACATTTTTAGTACAATTGATTCGATAGATCAGTGGTTCCCAACCTTTTTTTAATCGTGACCCTTTTTAGTTTTTTAAAAATGTTCGCGACCCCCCTTTCGCATATTTGATCAATAAAACAAAAAATAAAAGGTTGGACAAAATATATTTTAGTACTTAGTGATTATATTTTTCCCCTCAAAAAAGCCAAGGCGTCCCCCAAAAAGCTAAGGCGACCCCTTTGTGGGTCGCGACCCACCGGTTGGGAACCGCTGCGATAGATATTCATAATATATTAAAAATAAATTGTAATGTAAACATTACGATAAGTCAATTTATTCATTATACAAACCACAAATAAATGACTATTCGTAGTGTTCACAATAATTATTACCAGTGGCACTAAAAATATCTACTTCATTTGATGTGCATATAATTTTAATGATTTTTTGACGTTTCTAAAAACCAATTAAATGTTTTATTCATTGTCATTTTAACCACCCCTGTTATTATTATTTATTTATGTTACGCTGTACAACAGGAACTTAATTCCAATACAGGGTCCGCATTCACCGAGCCGCAGTGTAGTAGTTCATATAATTTTTAGCTTGAGTGAGAATCGAACTCGGCATCTCCGGATTCGCTATCCACACCACCGTACTGACGGACATTATAGTGACATTGCTAAGATTAATCTTTCGTTTGTTTGACAAAAATATCTGATAGGTAGTTGTCAAATAATTATTACAATTTATCAACGCGTAAAGTAAAATTTCTCTGTTTGAATTAAAGTTGTGAGTAGAAAATACTCTACTTAAATATCACTCGCGAGTTCGATAAATACAAAAATTATAATCCAGTTTCTTATTGCCTGGCAACAAGTTTTCAATTCCAAATTTATAAAATTATTTTCAATTTATTCTCATTCTAAATTATTACTGATTTTTTTCACAGGCCGTCTCGATACCACTGAGCCACCTACCTCATATTAAAAAAAAATCTGTATTGCTAATATTGTACAGCATACAATCAATACACTCTACATCTTACTTTTGTAGTTGAGTGTACATGGGCGGAACCCAGTATGACTTTTTTCAACAAAATTGATCAAATTTCTTTTGTTAATAACCAGTTGCACCAACAAAGCTTATATTTTAAATTTGGTTTAAATAAATAAAAGCAAATCTAATATCTGACAGCAATGTCAATTATTCTATATGGCACGTAACTTTGATATGCTTTTATTTATTTAAACCTAGTTTAAAATTTAAGCATTATTCATGCAATTGGCCATTAATGACAGCTTTTTGAAAAATTGTGTTCTACGTCACAAATATTGTGTAAATATAATATTTGTTTAACTAAAGGAATCAAGCCTTAAAATAATAAAATATTTTAAATCCATGTATGTAAAACAATTAACCTTATAAACATTTGATGAAACTAATAACTAATCTCCAATTTGAGTCCTACCTAGTTCCTCTAACCTACTTTTGAATCCATTAATGTATTTATATCTACAATACATATCAATAAACATTCCTTTCTAAATATCTCCTCCGTACATGTGTACATACGAACAATTAAAATTATTATTTGTGTATTTCACAAATAAATTTACGACAAAAAGAAATTAATTCGCAAAAATTACAACCTTCGGTAAATAATCATTCCTTTCTCTTCTATTAATAAATAATAAGTAAATTTAACAATTTAAAAACACATTTTTAATTAGTTAACTTAAAAAAATATATAACTTTTACCTTATAAGTGTTTTAAACAACAAAATGGGGTAGGTGACTCACTGGTATCAAATCGGCCTGTGGATCTTGAGAACCCTAGTTCGATCCCCACAGCCGACAAACAATTTTCAACAATTTAAATCTACCCCTCCCTAATATCTTTGGAGGCCGTGATTTGACGATTGGTAACCGCACTTCACGCGAAAAAATATATCACTTACCGAGATCTGCTCAGGCAGAGTGCCACACCCAGTAATGGATAAAAGGCGTGATGATATATTTATTTATTTTTCACGGTTTCTCTATAGATTATCACCGATTCGGCATTCTACGACCAAATGAATTTATTATGTTATTTCTATTTTATTTTATGTATTCAATGATTAACAAATAAAATTAGTAATAATTATGAAAGTTTTTAATGAAGTTGCAATAGTTATTTGTGTATTAAGAGCGTAAAGTCATTCTTTGTTACTCGAGCACAGTAATTGCAGCGCGAGCCGAAGGCGAAAAAATGTTTTCTCAAAAGATAAAAAAACATAAAAATTCAATGAAGGACGGTATCTACAAAAAAAACCATAATCTTGTGATGAGAATAAAACACATGATACATAAATCATGATCACTTTCTAAATTTTGAAAATTGTCTTCTTCGTCTCATCATCATTTAACCCCAATTTGTAATATCTATCTCTGTTTTCACTGTCCATGTTTCAGTCCCACTAATTTGATACGTGAAAGTAAATTCATTTTTTCTCACAAGACAAATTTGATTATGATGAACCGAAAATACCGCCTAATTGTCTTATTATTATCTTCGGCGGAAATCTTAGTAATGAATGATTCATAACTTGAAGGCGTTTTTAGTTTTTCTGGTTTTCTTGTTGTGTAACAATGACAGAACAGATGATGGTGATAAATAGCGGACATGGAAAATAAGTTCCTGGTTTTCATTTCTAAAATAAATAAATAAATATATCATCACGCCTTGTACCCATTAATGGATGTGGCACTCTGCCTAAGCAGATCTTGGTAAGTGATATATTTTTGCCGCGTGAAGTGCGGTTACCAGCCGTCAAATCACGGCCCTCAAAGATATTAGTAGAGAGGGAGCCACAGGGGTAGATTTTTTAAATTGGTGAAAATTGTTTGTCGGCTGTGGGGATCGAATCAGGGTTCTCAAGATCCACAGGCCGACTCGATACCACTGAGCCACCTACCCCATAATTAATTAATTTTTATTTGTTTATTTCTAATCAGTGCGATTTTATAATACATCTCATCAAATGGTGTAACATTAATACTTTAAACATTCACTCAACATGTATTCATCAGATTCATTCCGCAATTCCAGGATATTCATCCACATTTAAATGTCGTTTATTACAAGCTCGTCTTATATTTCGTACACGCAAAAAAGCTTCAATCATATCCATTCATTTATTCCCAGAGATTCACCCTCAAGTTCACCAAATTATACCTACTCTTCTTAATCTCATACTCACCACTTATCTTACACCATTTCTAAATTTGAATCACTTATTATTTTCATTTGAAACTTACTCATACAAATATTAATGTCTTAAAAATATAAAAATAAATAAATAAATATATCATCACGCCTTTTACCCATTACTGGATGTGGCAGTCTGCCTAAGCAGATATATTATAGCGGGAGTTTTTCTTGTCAGTAAACATAGGGATATATCATTACCATAGTTACAGTTAAAAAGTTTCACAGCAATATATTAGAGCGTTTATTTTAAAAGTAAACATAGGGAAAATAATATTTTCTGCAATGCATTGAAGTGTAATAGTCTATAGTCTAAAAGAAACATTTTAAGTTTAAACAAATTAAATGAATTTGAATTACTTTAAATTACATTAACTAAACGTTAGGTATAAATTTAGAACCTCAAAACAATCCAAAAGTTCTTTTGTGTAGAGGTTTGTTCGCAAATTCTTCTTTTAAGAGATCGTACATACAAATGAGAATTTTGGGTTGAACCAGTTCAAAAATCGAAAATTATTAAAATGTGGTTCTTTATAATTCAGACCACGAAAAATCGAATGGCGCAAAGCGCATCTTCATATCTTTTTTAATTTTTGAGTTACAGCAATTTTTGACTTTTCTTTAAGCTCAACTTTGAAAGCACATAACTCAAAAACTAAAAGAGATATTGAAATGCGGTTTGAACGAGTGTATTTCTCGTGCACTACTTAACATGTACAGGTATTTTGAAAATATTGAAATTTTTTTAATTTTTTTCAAAATTTGTCTTCCTCAATATTTCAAAAATTTGAAAAGATAATGAAAATCTGAAAACACCAGTGAATTTCTGGCGTGAAAATACATAAGTATGCAAATTTTCACAATAAAATTCGCACGGATACATTTTTTATTACAAAAAAACGAAAAATGGCTAAAATTCGTAAAAACACCAAGGGGTACCCCTTAAGAAATCTTCAAAAAACGGCTATTTTCGATTTTTTGTAATAAAAAATGTATCCGTTCGAATTTTCTTCTGAAAATTTTCATACCTATGTATTTTCACGCGAGGAATTCACTGGTGTTTTCATATTTACATTATCTCTTCAACTTTTTGAAATATCGACAAAAGAAAATTTCGTAAAAAATTGAAAAATTTTCAAAATTTTCAAAATACATGTACAAGTTAAGTAGCGCACGAGAAATACACTCGTTCAAACCGCAGTTCAATATCTCTTTTAGTTTTTGAGTTATGGGCTTTCAAAGTTGAGCTTTAAAAAAGTCAAAAATCGCTGTAACTCAAAAACTAGAAGAGATATTGAAACGCGGTTTGAACGAGTGCATTTCTCGTGCTCTGAACTATATAGAACCATATAATAAAAATTTTGACTTTTGAACTGGTTCAACCAGAAATTCACATCTGCATGTTTATATGTCAAAATTCTGGTCATTCTTGGCCATGGCACTTCTTCAATAGCAGATCTTAATAAACTACACATTTTAAGCCGTTAAGTACAGTAACCAGTTGTCAAATCACAACTACCAAAAAAGAAAATTTTATTTAGTTTAAATAGGAATTTTAATTCAATAACTGTTCAACAGCCGACAAACAATTTTCACCAATTTAAATCTACCCCTGTGGCTCCCCCTTCACTAATATCTTTGGGGGCTGGTAACCGCACTTCACGCGACAAAATATCACTTAAGAAATATTAGAAAAGATATACAGTACAGGCTGTCTCAATTTTTTTTCAATTACAAATTAATGGTAAATATTATTTTTCTACGATTGCTATGAAAAGTTATCTATGCGACATTTATGTTTAAATATTTTCTTTATTTGCTCTCACGTTTTTATAAAAATCAAACTTAATTCTAAATTATTATAATATGTAAATTAAAACATCTACATCCTGAGGTATTTATATTTATAGAAAGCATAAATATGTTTAACCTTTGAATACACGTATATATATATATATATATATATATACAGGGTGTAGAATTGAAATGTGGCGTATAGGGATTTCAATGTTATTTTTTAAATATTGCTGTATCTCTTTACCTATTCACTTGAGAGCAAAAGCGTAAATACAAAAATTGTTCAGAAATTAAAAACGCTTCCTATAAAGTATATTTCATTACATAAATGTGAATAGTTCACGAGATACTAATTAAATGAAATTCAAAATTTATTCAAATTTTTTGTAGATTGAGTTGGAAAATTAAACAAATGAATAATATAATCAGGGGCGCCGAGAGGAAAAGCGGGCCCCGGGAAAAAAAAATTCGGGCCTCCTTTACCTTTGAATATTTATTAATTAAATATGAGATACCAAAAAAAAATATATTTATAAATATATGTATGACAACAATAAGAATTATTAATATCTAAATAAAGTTATAACAATATAAATAAAATTAAATACAAAATTCTGAGTTAATTGGTGCAGCGATGTGTATTGTATACTCACTTGACTATCTAATATCTAGTTGCATATTCGATAAATGCAGGGGATGCCAAAACAGCACTACGCACAAATGTATAGAGCCTTTGCATATGTGTGTTGTATACAATGTAGTAATATAACAAACAAAAATGCAACAATGTAATAATGTACTTTTGAATAGTGTATAAATTTATTTAAAATTTGCAACTGGGGCCCTTGATCAAGCATTTTGTAATTTTTATACAATGTAATAAATTGTTGGAAACGTGTATCAGACATTTCATTATACATGTTTTAGTAAAGAATATAAAAAATTGATGAAATAGTAGAAAATTAAAAGCAATTTATAAAATAGCATCACATCCGGGCCCTTTGAATTCCACGGGCCCTGGGTATTTTACCCTCCCTACCCTCCCCTCTCGTCGGGCCTGAATATAATATCCTTCAAAACCTTGTTCAACAAATATTATAACACTGTAACAAACAAATGTCATACTCTTTTACAATATGTCAAATATTCAGTTTATATATATATAATCAACTAGTGATTTGCTTTTAATTATTTGTATACATGGCTGTACAGACATAATTAATACTTGCATGTATCTAATGATTTATAATTATTATTATTCAGTTCAAATACTTTTCATTTCATACAAAATTTGCAATCAAATATATGATTCTGTCCGCCTGTACTCTGTACAATTTACTGCCAACACAATTATGTCCGAATGTAGCACTTGTTAACGACCCATAAAGAAGTAAACTGGCACAGTAATCACAAAGATGTGAATGTAATAAATAGAAGTTTAACAGCGCATCTTACAAATAAAAAATAAGATTTGAAAGTAAATCCAGTAGAACAACATTCCAAATTGTGCAACTACAAATTAAATAAATCGCAAACCGCTTCTCAAACTTTACAAAACAGAGTAACTGTGTGCTGTACCATTGCGTAAATAAAGTATAATGTCATCAGTTACCGAGAATTCAAAGTCACAAAAACTCGAAGAATGATTGACTTTCTCTCTCAGAGAGGGCAAAAACCTTTGCTCCAATATCACTGGACGATATCGGTAAAATAATTAATTGTTAAGTAAAAAACCCCAGACTTTTAAAGACGATAATGACTGCAAAAAGTGAACACTTTCGCTTCATCTGACATGCTTTGTGTTAATATAAATAAGTTGATTTAAATTTGTGATTGCTGTTTTGATTGACTAAAACGAAAGTGTTGAAGTGAATTATGAGATAACTGGAAACTGTTGAATTATGAACGCTATTTGATTATTCAATGTAAATTCTGCATAAATTCTCCTATTTTGTAACTCAATCATTTTCTAATACCAATCAATAACTTAATGATAACCATTATTTTTATGATTGATCTGCAGATCACCATCAGTTCGGAATTACATAACTATCGATCATTTATTCGATTATTTCTTTTTTACTTTTATAAACTATACTCTTTACGATTTTTTGTCTATAATAGCAGCGTATATAAATAAAATAAATAAATATATCATTATGCCTGTTACTTATTACTGGGTGTGACACTCTGCCGTTGCAGATCTCAGTGATCTCTAGTGAAACAACTATTCTGAATGTATACTTGTCGTTTGACTCTGGTGCAACTTATACCTATACCTACTATGTATTTTTATGGGGTAGGTGGCTCAGTGGTATCGAGTATGTTTGTGGATCTTGAGAACCCTGGTTCGATCCCCACAGCCGACAAACAATTTTCACCAAATTAAAATTACCCCTGCGGCTCCCCCTCCATTAATATCTTTGGGGGATTTGACGGCTGTTAACCGCACTTCACGCAAAGAAATATATCACTTACCGATATCTGCTTCGGTAGAGTGCCACACCCTGTAATGGGTAGAAGGCGTATTTATTTAATTTATTTTATTCTATGTTTTTTTTACATTACCACCATTATAACAATCCATTTTTTACATTTAGAATGAAGCAAGTCAAAGCTTCTAAAAGCCTGATATTCAATCAATAGTAGTTTATTTTACTACCTTCACAATTACATTTCGGCTTAAACAATACAATTTTTTTTTTCGATTGCTATGAAAAGTTGACAATTACGCACTCATTTGTCATCGTAAAGTTGACGTTTTCTGTGGAACAATCGAAAAATATCTTCTTTTCGCGTCTCCAACGACAACACGCGAAAAAGACGTTAAATGCGCGCGTTGCCATTGGAAACATTGGAAAAAGATATTAAATGTGCGCTTATTTCAATAGATACCAGGGATACAAACAAAACAGAAACTTGTCATATTGACAGTTAACAGAACGAATTTATTTTCAGTACGTATATGTTTTTGAATAATTTAAGATGCAAATTATGTGTGTATCAAGAGCGTCAAGTATCTTGTTTCTCTTAAATTATTGCAGCGCGAGCAGAAGACAAGTAACAAAGAATCACTTTACGTTCATAATACACAAATAACCATTTTTTGTTTTTTAACAATATAACATTTATGATTTCAAGGTTAACCTAAATGTTACGTACAATAATAATAATAATGTTTAATACCCTAAACAAATAGAAAAGTAAATACCTTTATTTTGCTTCTATTTTATCGAAAGATCCATTGAACTAACACTATCACAAGCACAATTTACAGCAAAACACAAAATATCACCTACCATATTCAATATTACTACAACTGACTAACTAACAAGTTGCATGCGCAAGTCTGAACATCGTTCGTTAATTCACTTCAATCAAATACATGCCAATAAATATTAACGAATAAAACCTGCATATTTGAATAAATCGGCGGTAAAGTTTGTTATATTAAAACAACAAAGACAAAATTAATTGTCTTTGAATGCTCACTTGGGGAAACTAGGTTTAATAATAAAATATCAAACTAAACACTTGTCTAAGTCTCACAAAATTCAGCCTCATAAGTCGACTTGGAGGCTGAACTTTGTGAGACTTAGACAAGTGTTTAGTTTGATATTTTATTATATTAAATATTATTTATCTATTTGAAAAATCCTAAAAAGCAACCGCTTAAAATTACAAGAAAATATCTTTAGCATAAATGTTTAAAATGATGATGTACATTATAATAAAAATGCTTTTAAAATGTGAAAAGTCATACAAGAAACAATGTTTAATTAAATCTGGCATTTTATAATATGCCCCGGAATAATATAATCTCTAACTTTTTCATATTTAATCAGGTTAATATTTTCATAATTTTCTGTGTCATCAGAATAATAAAACGTTACAAAGGAAACATTAACAGAGATATTATATTTATATAAAAACAATTATTTTACAGTAAAATTGTGCCACTTATTTAGCTCACATTATAATTAAAATTAATTTATTTTAATGTATTCACGCACTTGAAATAATAATAATATTAATTACACATACAAAACTATTATTTAATTTTCCATAAATTATAAATAAAAATTCCTAAATATACAGCGTAATGTTTAATTAAAATTTTTAATGTAGAAAGCAATAATTTCAAAAGTTGTACCAATCTTTCACGCCTATATGATATTTATTACTATTATTGTGTCTAGCAATTAATTTATTCGATTATTACATTACCTTCATAATTAGCAACATACAATTAAATATTTTCTATTTAATAAGCATTTCACTACAGAGGTCAAGATTAACAGAAAAATCTCAAAGTTTCTCTAAAGCAAAATCCGTTTAAATTATTGATAATCAAGTCAATATTCACAATATTTGTTGAAAGTTTTCTCATTAACATAAACGTAAATGTTTACTGTAATTATTACAAATTAAAATTCCATTTCCTTAGTTTCAGTTAAACGGAGGTAGAACAAATCTAGATCAGCCGCAAAGACAATTATCTCCTCAACAACAAGGTCACATTCTGAGTGATATTCAGCAACATCAACACCGATTCCAACTACATCAGAATTTACTCAAAGCTCAGGAACAACAAAAACCAATCAATTTTGGATCTCAAAATATATTCCAACAACAGTTTTCAAACCAACAAGGTGTGAATCCCACACCACAATTTGGTGGTTCAGCGGTTTCTGGTCCCGATCATCCTGACACTCTTCTTCAACCACAGTTGCCACTAATTCAGCAAAACCATCAGTTTAACAGTCATACAAATGGTCAACCATCTTTACTGAATCCTCAGTTTTTGTCACAGCCACAAACTTTAACATCTAGTGTTGCTACTCCTTCAGCGAATCAGTTTTTGAATGGTCCAACTCAATCTTCGGTCAACCTCCAACAGGGAGGTTTTCAAAACAATTTTTTACAACAACCAGCGCAAGCCCAACCAACAAGTAACCCAGTTAATGTTATAACCAATAGTCCACCATCGAATCCTGTCATTCAAAATGACCAAAATAATTTCTTCGATTCTTCAGAAGCTCATCAACAGAGACTAAAAGAATTAAGGTTGAAACAACAGATTATTGATAAACATAATCAGTTTGTTGAAAAACAATACGAAAAAGCTTTGAAAAAAGCTCAAGATGAACATCAAGATTGGTTAGAAAACCAAAGAGAACAAAGAAAGAAATTGTATCAATCTTTATATCGACCTGGAGGACCAAGAATTTTAAACTATTCTGGACCGCGACCAAGACTTATCTTCCCTGAAGAATCTTCATTGTTCCAACAAGCTGTTGACAAATACTATCAAGATCATCCAACTACCACAACTACTACAACCACTACCGAAGCACCAACTACCAAAACTATCGCAACCACAAGACGTTCTAAAAAAATTGACCTTTCCGATGACGACGAAGATCCTGAATTATATTTACCTAATAACAGACAAAGTCTTTTCGGTGAACTAAAATCAACAGTTCAAAGAGAAATTGAACCAATTAATAAAGAACAATTTCTGCCTACTGCTATCCCCGAAGCAAAAGCTAAACCAATTAAATCTATTGAACAATTAGATTTATTACAAAAACAATATCAACAACAGTTACTTCAAAGGGATGATTTACTGGCACAGTTACGGAAAGCTATTGCAGAAACTCCTTTAGAAGATGCTGGCAACAAAAACTTTTCTTCTAGAGAAATTTCTCTTCCGAATGGACAAACGGTTCAAATTATCAAAACAACTGATCCAAAACTGATTCCTGGAGCAACTCCAATTACTTCTGAAAGTATTGAAGCTCCTAAAATAGTTAAAGCAACTGTACCTCCAAGTACTACAACTGCCAAACCTCCTAAAGAACTTCTGGAAGAATTGACACAAGGAGTGCTACCTCCTGGGGCAGATTTCGAGCTTATTAAACATGACGCAAATGGTGGATTACAAGGATTAGGAGAATTACCAGCAAATCTACAAAATCAGAAGAAGGTAACATTTGTGTTACTGGAGGAACAACAAGATGGAACGTATAAAGTCCAAGGAGTAAAAGGAAATGCAAATGATAAAAGTGAGAAAGAATCAGTGGATGTAGACTCCATTCTAAGTAAAATAAAATCAGGAGAATTGAAATTACCACCTCCTACTAGAAGTTCAACTTCTAACGAAGTTACAAGTACTCCTCATTCAACTAAAGATATCAAAGCACAATCTACTGCATATCCTACTCCGTCACAAGCTTCTAGATCGACAATTTCTTATCAGTCGATTAACAGTTCTCCAAAACCTCAAGTACAAATCCTAACAAATTCAAATCCTGATTCTATTATTTCCTCTTCCAACAATGGCAAACAATTTGTCACATCTTCTACCCAAACAAGTTTCAAATCAAATACAGCGTTACCATACTCTCAAAAATACCCTAGTACTACCCCAACAACTCTACCAACCTCAAAATTTATACCACAACAACCACTGCTGCCAACTATTCAAAGTAACTTCCAATCACAGCCTCCCTTCTTCCCAAGTTCAACAGAAAAAGTGCGTTTAGCATCAGCTAGTACCAATACCCAAAAGTCTCCCTTCCCTGTTTTGTATTCTAGTTCTACCCTAAGACCAAATTCCCCTAAACCGACACAACAAACTGCGGTTACAATACTTCAAAGTCAACCATCTTCTATTCAACCTTTAGCAACCGATTCTACAGCATTCGCGGATGATGATTTTACGTTTTCGCAAACGCAATCAAATTTGCCTCTAGCTGATTTGTTTAAGAAGAAAGGGTTGTTTGCAATGTCTAAATTTCTGAAACAATCAGGATTAGACACTATTTTAAATGAGACTGGACCGTATACTATTTTTGTACCGTCCGACAAGGCGTTCAGAAATTTGTTGATACAACTGGGCGGGCCAGAAAAAGCTGAAGAGAAATTCAAGGAAAATCCCAGACTTCTAAGTGGAGTAAGTTCATGTTTTATTATACTTAATACTAAACAAAATATTATATTACAACACAAGATCGGGTAGTTCCCTATAAAAGGACGAGAATGAATTGAAAAAATGAGAAAGAAAGTAAATAAAATAAATATATCATCACGCCTTTTACCCATTCCTGGGTGGGACACACTGCCTAAGCAGATCTCGGTAAGTGATATATTTTCTCGCATGAAGTGCGGTTACCAGCCGTCAAATTACGGTCCCCAATGATATTAGTGGAAGGAGAGCCACAGGGGTAAATTTAAATTGGTGAAAATTATTTGTCGGCTGTGGGGATCGAACCAGGCAAAATAAAGTAAAAGGTTATTATTTGTCGAGAGCGAAGGATGGAATCACTTGAGGCAAATAATGACGAACTTTACTCCCTTATTATATAAACTACTATTTTTTTACAAGCCTGTCAGAAAGTAATATCTTCTTTTCTCAATTGATGATACTTTTCATCCTTAGAGAAGAAAGTAATTTTTCTTCTCTAAAAAAGGAAAGTGACGTCAAAGTGACAATCAAATGAGGACCGTTATGAATCATAACGGTCATGTTTTACATAATATCTTACTAATATCTGTGGAGGCCGTGATTTGACGGCTGGTAACCGCACTTCACGCGAAAAAATATATCACTTACCGAGATCTGCTTAGGCAGAGTGCCACACCCAGTGATGGATAAAAGGCGTGATGATATATTTATTTATTTATGTTTTACATTATTTCTATGATAACTACTGTAATTTTGGTAAATTCATCTGAACTTGATATTAAGTATAGAAAAATGAGTCTTATCATTATTATAAAACTGCAAAATGTATTAAAATTGTCGGTTGCCTGTACTAGCAAACAAAATAACGCAGTATGGACGGAGTTAATAAAACCAGATCTCATGCTAGGAATATATCAGTAGGAAATACATGTTTGTTGCAGTTGCTCTTACACCATGTGATACCTGGTGCTTTTGAAATAAAGCACTTACAAGATGAGATGACGGGTGTTTCGTTAGCTGGCACACAACTACGGGTCAACCAGTATGCCATGCAAGACGTCGAATGGAATGAGGTGAAGGTAAACATATTCACATCACTATTTGCTTTTATTTATAATTTTCAATTTTACTTTCAAGTTAATGTCTGTTATTTAATCAAGTGAGCGATAATAAATTCATCATTTAATAATGTTTAATTAATTACAAAGTGAAACTGAAATGAGTAGTTTTATAATTGTGCGAAACTCTCGGATTTTATTTGTCTTTGTATGAACTTTAAACATCCGACATCCACTCTAGAATTGTTCAAATTAATTTGAGAATCGTACATAGATGATTTATCATTTATTATAGGTAACAACGATAAACGGCGCGAAGATAATGGATGATAAGCAAGACATCACGATTCCACAAGGTATCGCACATACTGTAGATCGTGTTATGTTTCCACTTCCGGTAGGGGATATAGTACAAACGCTACAATCCGACAGAGAGAGGAGATTCACTACGTTCTTGAGGATATTATTTGCTTCAGGGCTCGTGGACACATTGCAAGGTAAGACAAAATTAATTCTTTGATTTCATTGTTCTTCCACTCTAGACTTCGAAATGAATTTCAGAAACAACCAAATGGAATAAATGATTATTATAATCACGATAGTATTAATAAACAAAAGCAAGTAACAGCTGGAGGTTTTTTTTTAGAGAAAAAGCTCAATTCGTTTCATATAATCGGGGTTGTTTTTGCTACAACTGACCTTAAAATAATACAATTCCTTTCTCCTTTAACTATGTCATCACCAACAAAATAAAATCAAAATGACATATTCATTACAGCCCTAAGCTGCTCGACGCGTCTAGCTTAAAACTGAAATAAACTCTCGCATACAAAAGAAACTCACATATACTATCCTGAATATCTCTCAAAATTATTTCATTCACACAAGTTGAAACTAACGAAATATCTTTGACTACATAAATATTTAGATTGATTATAACAAAAAGAGATGTCATAAGCAAAGACTAACTAATTAATGGATGATCAATAAATGCTAAGATTTATTATATTAGTTGGATTTCAGGCTTTTCAAAAATAATAAAAAGTTAAATTAGTTATACATTTTTAATTAAAATAATTAATAAGGCGACGTTTCAGCCAGAATTTTGGCCATTTACGTTGTGACTCGTGAGGTGTTCACCTCAAAAGATTTTAATTGTTAACTCTTTGACTTCAATCATGTAAATTTTAATTGTTAATTCACTACTGCTTGAAAATGGCCAAAAGTCTGGCCGAAACGTCGCCTTATTAATTATTTTAATAAAAAATGTATAACTAATTTAACTTTTTATTATTTTTGAAAAGCCTGAAATCCAACTAATATAATAAATTTTTAAAAATCTACCATTCGGCTTATTAAAAAGAAGTAAAATCTTTTGATTTTACAAAATCCATTTAATAAATGCTAAGATTTAAATTATTTAAAACTTCATACATTTAATAAGCATTCTGGGCCAATCCACCCATGTATAACACTATTATGCAGAGTTACTAAGAAAGGTTGATCTTGAACTTGTATGTTGCATATAAGATAAATTCAAGACCACTTTCTTTTGAACAAAAATAAACACAAAAAATGTCGATTTATTGCCAATTCTAAGATTCTTTTTACCTTTCACATTTTTGTAATTTCAATGCCTGCATATTTAATTGCAACGTATAAGTTTTTTACTAGAAAAAATCTGTATAAAAAATACTTTAATGCTTTCTTGTAATATATTATTGTCTTGGCATACTTTTAGATTCATCAATATTCATTAATTTAAAATTTGACGGAATTTTACTATTTAAATTTTATGTTTTCTATTTTTAAATTTGTCAAAACTTAATATTCAAATTAGTGAAATATGATAATATTCTACAAAATCCTGTTCAAAACCATTAATGCCTTCAAATCACAATTTATTATTCCAACCCAACAACAAAATACATTCCATCAATTTATTTTTCATATTCTTTTCTTCGCCGTAACTGCTGCCTCGGATTTCCAATAATAAACTTGCTTGCTTTTAATGCCATTTTTTTATATAATTGAAGATACAGCCCATCGAAGTGAACACACTTTTTGACATGTGTTATGTAAAAAATAAATAAACAACATTAAAAGCAAGCAAGTTTATTATTTGAAATCCGAGGCAGCAGTCACGGCGAAGAAAACGCGACGTAAAGTCCCAACACATTCTAATCAAAACCATATTCAAAAAAGTTTACAATCCACATCCTTTACTCCCAATACCCGCTGGCAGCTACTTTCTCTCAAAATGTAGTCGAGTATCAAACAAAAGATCACCATTAACTGATTGTCCGGTTTCAGGAACTAAAACATTCACGGTGTTTGCACCAGTGGACCGAGCGTTTACAACGCTCACCAGCGAACAGCTCAGCCACACCGTGACAGACAGGGCTGTAGCCAGAGAATTCATCATGAGGCACATCATTCCGGGGACCCTCTACACTAGCGGTATGAGGTACTACCAGATCAAGGATAGCTTGCAGCCCGATAAACAAATTACTATCAACAAAACGACAGGTAATTATATTTCAAATTTTAGTGACGAAAAATCCAGTGCCTCATTTCAAAATGATAATTTATTTCCGTTATAAATAAATACATATTTGTACTGTGCTTTTATTATTATCTCGCTCGATGGAACAGTAATTTCGCTAATAGTATTATTAAATTTGCTGCAATTTTAAATTAATTCTATTTACAAATGTTCCATAAACTCTGAACAATACGTAATCAAATTACACATTGAAAGAAAGCAACGATTTAAATATTTTGACTGCTAAAAATATATTCGAAACTTCGAAACACTGTCCTGCGTTTCCTGACTATAGGTATTAATATATTTTGTTCTGGGTATTAGTAAAGAGGTCGAATCTAGATCCTAGTCCGGTTGATTGTAAATGCAAATAAAGGTCTGTTCTGTTTAACATATGATCAAATGCTAGAAACACTGCATGTACAAGTAGGCTAATGATATGAAGACGCAAAACGCAGCAACAACAGCTAAACAAAGTTCCATTACAAGTACTATGTTGGGTTAAAGAGAAAGAAGTGGAAAGTCAAATCGACCTTTCACCGATCGGCTCCTTTCATTTTCGACCCAATAAATGAATGCGGTAATAGACCCATCATCGTATATGATTTTCAAACTATTGTTAGAGACGAAAGTGAGGTGTACTGTTTTATACCACGAAAGGAAAGTTTATGTTTACTACCTAAAAGCCGGTATATGGGTACTTTGGCTAAATTGTAGAAGAAAGCATGCGTAAAATTACTACACGTTGTTTTACAGGGACACTTTGCTGAGAAAGTAAATCTGTTCATCTTGTCAGCAACATATTCACACTACAGTAAATACACGAAACAATACTTACAGACACAATTTAGTCGCAGGTGAAAACAATAACATTTTAAATGAAAAGTGGAGATGTAAAACAATTAATATTTAAACAAACAAAATAGCAATTTCTCCTGCATTCATGTTTTTATTTTTATAAAAATAAACTTGAACAATTCTAACTGCAAGCATTATAATTTAAAATTTTTACTCACCATTTGATCATCTACAGATTATCAATTTTCTTTTAATTTCTTCACTTTTACAAATAATTAAAATAGAATACCACACAACTCAACAATAAATTTATACACATTGCACGAACAAGTAGTAAATTTCAAGATAAAACAAGATAAATCCACTAGATATGCAGATTAAAAATGAACTAATTTCAAACATCATTATATAAATAAAATAATATCATCACGCCTTTTGCCCATCACTAGGTGTGGCACTCTGCCGTAGCAGATCTCAGTAAGTGATATAGTTCGTCGCGTAAATTGCGGTTACCAACCGTCAAATTATGCCCTCCAAAGATGTTAGTGGAGGAGGGTAGATAGTTTTAATGTGGTGAAAATTGTTTGTTGTCTGTGGGAATCGAACCCGGATTCTCAAATCGAACAACTGACAGTACAGTAATCTAAACAATGTAAATTTATATATTTATATTACTATAATATTCAAACATAGTTTGTGCCTTTTTTACTAATCAATAAATCCAAAATAATTGGAAAATGTTAACAATAAAAGTTGTTTTTTCCATGTTTCAGGTCGCATAAAAGTAAACAACGTTAACATAATAACCCAAAACGTACCGACAACTAACGGAGTAATTCATGCAATGGAATCGCTTTTGTAACATCACACCTCAACGCAGGAAGTCATCATTCATCCCATCATATTTGCTCATTCATAGAGATATCATATTTATATTATTCGAAGCAAAAATTTCTTTATATTTGTAAAAAAAAATTATAATAATAATATATATTTTGATGTACTAGCAGTGAGTTTCAGTATTAATTTGCCATTAATCGTGTAAGATATAAATTTAAATTAGAATAAAATTTAGAGAAATTTTTGCTTTATATGTTAAATTTTGTGTTATATTATTGTACTTGTATTATTAACTTTAAATGTAATTATCGATTATGAGATTAAATATATTTATGAATTTATTACACAAAACTTAAATTATTTAAACCCTCAAAAAATTGTTTAACATTTTATTTAAACTACATTTAGAATATATACAATTGTAAAGTAACAAAAAAATATAAATTTAATTAAACACTAGCCGAATATAAATGATAAAATACAGAATTAATAATTCGTCTTATATTTCTTTAACTCGACCATAATATGATGAATATTTGTAAGTTGTGATCTTGCATTTGGTGAAAGAAGTTTATGAAATCTGTGATAATATTGTACTAATTGTGTCAGTGCTAATTGTAACAAAGAAGAACCAGTTACTAAATTCGGAAATGATAATAAAACTTCTCTATTTAATTCTTCTAACGATTTTTTCCAATTAGTGGAAAACGAAACAACTAAAGAGGTAAATTTTGCTTCTTGTCTTTTTATTTCTTCGATTTGTCCCTTCTCAATCAAACCTTCACATTCTTTGACACATTGCATGATTCCTCCAAAATGAGGACTTAAAATTTCCTCAACATATTCAGCACTTCTTGTAGATAGTTGTTCTCGAAAGCTTTCAGCTTCTTTTGAGTTGTCTCGAGTTCTTTCCATCAAAATGTTGAGAATCATGTCATAGTTGTTGATTAAATAAATTAGTTGTTCTTTTCGTTGAGGGAAAATTGCAGCCATCCGTAAAATAAACAATTCTACTTCTTCTTGAAGTTCGGCCAATAATCTATTCACTAATTCGTTTGGAAAATTTTCACTTAGTCCAACTATTGCAGCACTAAATTCTGCATATCTCCTGGTAATCTAATAAATATATACATTAATTAAATTTTTATTTTGAGTTGTAGGCAGAGTAAACTTACGTAATGTGGCCCCATTTCTTTGTTGAATTTAGTAGGAT
Source organism: Pterostichus niger (assembly GCA_947425015.1). Classification (NCBI taxonomy): domain Eukaryota; kingdom Metazoa; phylum Arthropoda; class Insecta; order Coleoptera; family Carabidae; genus Pterostichus; species Pterostichus niger. Next base: position 5,849,586 of record OX380339.1, read on the forward strand.
CGCAATCTCGAATACTTTGGATGTTAAGACGAAAAATTTGTTCAAAACGGGGCCAAATAATTGATTGTAAATCGTCCCAATATTTATCCAAAGCTGGGACACATCTTTTATGACACATTAATTGATATCGTAATATCAAATGAGCGCACAAAAATAATGCAATTGTATCGTAACATTCGTTCACGTACGTTTCCAAATTTTTCTGAGAAAATTTAAATATTTCTTTATAATTCTATTTTATAAATTCCATAAAACATACCATTAATAATGTTAAAGTTTTGCCCATAATTTGGTTAAATAACTGTAGTGCTTGTTGGTTTCTCACCATGAAAAATTCACTTACAAATAAATATTCTCGACAAGCATTATCAACCAGGGCGTATTGTTCGCTTCTGAATAACGCTTCAAATGGATACTAGATAAAATAAACAACTTTAGATATATTCAAAGAACAACCAAGAATATATGACTTACTCTATTTTTCTGCTGAGCATGCGGAACAATAATTGGAGCCTCTAATTGCTGTGCAAGAACGTCACCTCTACTACCAATTGTAAAAACTGTGCCTTTGTGTTTTAAAGAAGTTTTATGAAATAATCCTCTTGAAGCGTTTTCTTCAATACCCATTAGATCATCTTTAGTGGCTCCTTCTTCAAACTGTAGCTTCATTATTCTTCCAGAATATGATTTAAAATAAGAGTAATAAATTTTACTCATTGTATCGACATATTCGCCACAAATTTCTTGTGCGACATTCCTCTCATTTGACAAAATAAATTCGAAAAAGAATTTAAATTTTAACATTGCATTTTGAGGCACTTGGTAGTTAGTCATCGGTTTTCTAAATTTGTATACTTGTTCTAAGAGATAAGTACGAATTTTTGTCATAGCTTTAATTTTTAGTTTATCCAGAATATCACGAACATCATTACAAGATTTTGCTTCCTTAAAGTTTTGTTCTTTTACGAAATTAATTTTATGGTTTAATATTGTTAGTTGATTTAGAAATTCTTTGTCAGTGACAGGACATTCTAAAATGCCTGTTATAAGAGATTCTGCGACAGCCATATCATCTATAAACTGACTTAACTGGCCACGAACAGCTTGTCTATTGCTTAACTGTTGACTCATAGCGATAGATTTACGTTGAAGAGATAAAATTTCACTACTTATACTACTTAAATCAGTTTGAAAGCCTAATAACATTGATTCCATGCGTTCCAAAATTTGATCACATGATGCTATCTGATTATGGAGACTTGCAATGTTTTGACTCTCTTTAATATAATCTTGGATAGATTTATTTTCAACTTCTTTAAGTTCTTTTTCAATTTGTCGTGAGTACTGCCGCAAATCTGTCCCAGTTTTCAAGATTTCTTGTACTACATCGTCTTCTAAGTTTTGTTGAATTTGAATTTCAGAGTCTTCAATAGACTTTCGACGTGACATATTGTATTTGATTATTAAAGCGCAAAATATATTTTACTGGGAAAAAAACAATTACTTATGTTTCATATGTGACACTTGCAAACAAAACGTCACTTTGACAGAAGAGTTGTCATTTTATCCCGGGAAAAAAACATTTTTCTATATTACCGATAACTATAAAAATACACAAATATTTCAATAATTTGAAAAATATATGCCTTTAATTAATTATTTTCTAGTACAAATTATTAATATAACTTATTTTACTGTTTTGCAAGCTATTACGACTTAAAATTTAACACAATAACTTTGCTCCGATTTATCCTTTGAAAGTTAGTTCATAATTTGTCGTACATCATTTGACTGCTGGCGCTAGTCATCAATACACGTTCTTCCTTTTCTACCGTTTTTGCGTCAAATCGGTACACGAAAATGGTTAGTAAATTAAAAATCTAAAGTTATTGTTATCATCTATTATTATTTTTAAATTAGATATTTAAATTAGTTATCTATTTGTGATTTGAAATAAATTTACTGTGATATTTTTGTGACTTGGTGAAAAATCTACTGAAACATTTTCTAACCAATCATTTATATCTTGTAAACATGTGTTATTTGTGCGAAATCTTATTAAAATGTTTCTATTTTACAGTCGCTCGTAATTCCGGAAAAGTTTCAACACATTCTTCGTATCATGGGTACGAATATTGATGGTAAACGTAAAGTTATGTTTGCCATGACTGCGATCAAAGGTGTTGGTCGTAGATACGCTAACATCGTGCTGAAGAAAGCCGATGTTGACTTAGACAAACGTGCCGGAGAATGTTCCGAAGAAGAAGTCGAGAAAATTGTCACAATTATGTCCAATCCTCGCCAATACAAAATCCCTGACTGGTTTCTTAACAGACAGAAGGATATTGTCGACGGCAAATACAACCAGGTATGTTTTTATTTGAAATTATATCTTTTTAAAACTAGCACAGATAAACGGCTTTTTATATTCTCAATGTATATCTAGCTGGTAGCCTGTGCAAAATTAATGCATATTTCTGTAACCGTTTTGTTCTATAACTAATTGTGTGAACCGAACGACCATTGAATCGTGGCATTTGGAAAGCAGTTTAGTTTTGGAAATATAGTTTCAGATTAATTTCTATGAAAGATATGCGACAATTCACATTATAACAATAATTTATCTGTAATTCAATGGGTTACAACTTACATTTTGATCTTGTGCAGCTTACATCTTCATATTTGGACTCCAAACTTCGTGAAGATTTGGAGAGGATGAAGAAAATCCGTGCCCATCGTGGTATGCGTCACTACTGGGGCCTCCGTGTCCGTGGTCAGCACACCAAGACAACCGGCAGACGTGGAAGAACTGTTGGTGTATCTAAGAAGAAGTAAACATTCTTATATTGATATCTTTATTTAATAAAAACCTCTAAAAAAATATATATTTTGTTTTCTTTATCTTAAAAACCGGAATAAGGTGGAGAAAAAATTATTTTATTGCTCATACATTTTATTAATATAATGTACAATTGCACACATTGCATTTATTGACTAATAATTGCTTTCTTATATATTAAGGAAGGGTAAAAGCCTCTTAACGATTAATAAATTAAATAGAAACTTTAAAGAATATCATAATTTTATTTCGAGCTGGGCAATAGCTAGCTACTTTTATAACTTAGCAATAACTTCGTTAAATGTAAAAATATGAAGCTATAGTTTGTAACTTGTAAATGAATTTACTTTTTGAAGCAGTTTTAACCTACCTAATATAATTATTTGTTGTTGGCTTACCTGAAAAACGAAGCTTACAAATTTAAAAGATACGTTTGCAATTATTTTTCATTGTAGCTTCGCTACTTTTTTTTTACAAAATAAAGTTAATTAACTACATTTGTAAAGAAGCGACAGCTATACACCCGTTATTTTTAAGTAGCTTGCCCAGCTCTTATGTTGTTAAGCTGCTAATTTTTAAAAATAAGAAAATATTTTTAAAAAAACGAGTAATACAATTCAGGCGCATTAGATTCCTAAATATCTGCAATCAAATATGTTTATAATATAAATGACCAATTTAACTATAATTGTAATAAATTAAACAAATTACTATATTTACTAATTCTAAATCTTTCAATTGACTCGAAGAGAGCTACAATAGGCACTGCGACAATAATTAATTTTTGTCTACACGGACCAACATGCTAATAAATATTGAGCACAATTTCTTGAACAATTCCATAAAACATTCAATAACACACAGTAACAGCTAAAATACTGTCTTTAACAATGAACATTAAATACATATTGTCATGGGTATAGTATTTCACTATCGATATTTTTCTTAATCCTACATTTTAAGCAGAAAACTACACGGAATGTATTGATATATTATTGTTCATATAGATATGTCGTTGCGTTATACGAATATATATTATAAATATTAAATGAATCTAACACGTAACACTACACAAGTGTCGCTCACCGATTGGAACCAAACTTTGTACATCGATAAAACAAAAAAAATATTGAATCAGTGTTTTTTACAATTATAAAAATATTGTTTTTTTACATGAACACTTATTAAGGGGTAAAAACTCGTATAATTAGTTAAAAATCATTTTTTAACTATTAAATACTCGTATTGTCCAAAAAAGGTTGTAATATTTTATCCTACCCCTTGTTCAGGGGATGAACATGCTGACAAGTAGATAAAAATCGCTTTTGAACGATTAAAACAGATTTGAACCCTCATCGCGGGTGGTTTCTACCGCCACAAAGCGTATTCTACTAAAATAAAAAAAAACCCGGGTTCAATATTTTTCATGTTTTATCGATTTGCAATGTTTGGTTTCAATCAGTAAGTGACACTTGTGTAATGTTACTTGTAAGTTATTTTCGCATGATAAAATTGCATCTAGTCTTCTTTTTGTTTTATCGCGTAGAATGATATTTATGTAAATATTGAGGAAACAACCATATCTTTTTTTTTGTAAATAACTAATCTATTATAAGTAAAAACATCCCAACAATTATTTCTTATAACTTTTTCGGCGGTGCAATACCACTATTATGTGTACCAAGTTAGGAAACAGTTAACATTATTGCAGATAACATATTGATAAACTTGTACATTTAACACCCGAGAACAAATGTACAACGTTTACATATTGTACTAAGGTAAGAAAACCCAAAAAACAATTTAAGATTAAGACAATATTTCTAAAAACGCTTTTGGAACTTTACCATACTGACTACCTCTTTCACCAAGTAAATAATCTTCATCACGTACATTTCCTAGCTCTTGAACTGTGATTACCTGTGAACAATATACTTAACTTGTTTCGTTTCATTTTATGAATACAGTGGAATGAGAAATGTTAAAATAGATAAATTCAGAAAACGATGAAAGATTACCTCGTCTGCCATAAGACTAAGCTCGGTAGCGTCTTTGGCATCGTAATCGTAGAGCACTCGAGCTCTTTTGGCATCGTTAGCAATGACGTCAGAACGGTCATTAGTGGAGGCTACGTCTACAGGTCGATAAGGGGCTGCACCAGGCATGGGAGTCAAACTGGCAAACAAATGACAAAAGGAAAATAAAAACAACGTAGCGAATACAATATATTTATTATTTGTTCATTTGGAATAAGTGTATAATTTATTATGTAGTGTTGGTAATTTGTAAATAACATTTTATAAACTGGCAGTGGTCAAAATGATAAAAATGGATTTACTTGTTGAATATGTGATATAAGAACACTTCTTTAATTGTTATAACAGTAACAAGTGATAGGAATAATTATATTTCATTTCGACCAGTGCTAGATTAAAATCACATTAATATAACTGGAAGATTATTTTTTAAAAGCTTTAATAAATAGTTATTCTCATTAGTTTTCAACTTGTTTATTAATACAAAAATAATAAACTAAAAAAAAACTATTATTGAACTTAATCTAAAATTTATGAACACATTTTATTAAGGTAAAATTCAAAATTGTTCAACGATTTTAAATTTATACATTTTTAACACTAATAAAAGAGACCTATAACAATGAATATGAATTCTAAGTCCTTTTGCACTCTAAACAACAACATCAACATTTTAACTACATTTAAAACAAGCTGCGACATACGTCATCAATTTAGCTACCGATAACATTACATATAAATTTGGTATAACAGCTATATTGAATAAAAATGTTGATATATGTTAGCTTAGGGTGGTTTAGGTGAATATTAGGAGTGAATTGTATATAAATAAGTGTAGGTATCGAACAAAGTACCCGCCCGCTTGAATACATCCCAACAGCCAACGAGTACGGAGTACTGAACGTGCAAACTACAGCTGACTGACAACAATATACAATAGATTACATAGCGTATGTTCGAGTCTACAGATACAGATGCGGTTTACGAAGCTAGGCAGGGAAGAGTTTAAAGAATTGAAAAGTTAGAGTCATCAGCAGCTACCATCGTAGCAGTGGTGTAAGCGCTAGAGCAGGGAGGCATTGGAGGCGTGCTCAGTGTTGGAGATTCAACATCCTCACTGTTCACACGTAACACCGGGCTGGGTCTCATTCCACTGAAAAACACGCATGCTACAAAACCACACCATCGAAAGCCGATTCTACCAAAACTAAACTCAACAACGACTCATGCACCCGAATTCTTTTTCAGAAATTTATTCCAAAACCACAAACACTACAATGACAAATCATATTTGCTATCAAGTTTTTGAATTTCATGTTTTGTGGCATTGCTTTAAAATTTTTGATTAATTTTCTAATAAATCAACTAAAGTTCGATATAAATTTAAAATAAATGTATTTTGTAAATAACAATATTTATTAAAACTTATTTCGTGGATTGCGAAATAAGATAAGGAAATAATCGATTTCATAATTGCTTAGTATAAAATTGACGTCACACAAATTTCAACCACATATAAATGACTCACCTAGCTAATTCGCGTTGTAAGTCCTGCATAAAATTATGACACTGAGCATAAAATCTAACTTGGGTTTCCACAAACTCATGAAGGCATCTCAAGTGACCAGCATGTGAGCTGCTTACGCCCTCAAGTAGTAGTTTTGTAATCTCTGCTTGACGATCAAATTCCGATTGTGCTACGCGTAAATCTCTCTCAGCCTAAAATTATTTCAAATTTAGTTTGGTTCACAATATGATAGTGACAAGGTTATTAAAATACACGTTAAGCTTTAAAAATGACATGAAAAGTGGTAACAATTAAGTGTGGTGTCATGCACTAAACATTGTTACCTGTTCAAGAGCTGCTTCAGGAGAAATTCCATCTTTCTATAAGTGCAGCATTGTTAAGTGCACAAATTAGTAATTAGTAACAATTAGAAAAAGGTTTAACGTAAATTACAAAAATGCCAACTCACAGTTTGTTGTCCCAACATGCTTCTTGCTTTCCGAACACGATTTTTGCAAGCATCAAGATCTAATCTACAAAAAAAAAACACTTTAGAACCTTGTTATTATATTTATTGCTGATTATGAATACCTTTTACTTTCGAGTAAACCTTTTTCTTTAATTATAGTCTTCATTTCTCCGTCCAGGAATTTTCTTAAAGGCTGAGTGTAACATAAACCAGCTGATCCAATAAAATCTCTTTCTGTTTGCCCAAGTTTTTGTTCACACTGTCCAACTTTAATTAAAGCGCTTCCATAAGCTGTTCCTGGCCCAAATTCATTTCCTGCTTCCACCATATCCAGACCAAGGTATTCTAAATTGCTTAATCTATTTGGTCGTTTCTTTTCTATCTTTTCAAAGATGAAATCTTCGATTCTGTTTCCAGGATTTGGTATTAAAACGGCTTCTGTATTTCTCACAATTTTTTCTGTCCATTGTTTCGTTACATCTGCACGATCTGACAAATTTTCAAAGTGGGCATCCAATTCTGTTTTCTCCGCGGTTCCTAATTTTTCTTCTGTTAACTACAACGGAATTTTATTGTCTTGGATAACAAAGCAGCAACTGATATCGGATATTACTCATCATATTTCAGATAAATATTTACCTGTACTACCCTGCTTAGGGCGGTTCCAGCATCTTTTGCAAACTTCTTTAGATTGAAATCCATTTTAAATATCACTGACACGTAATTATCATTGAAATGAAATGTTTTTCCGTATAATTTCTATTGATTCCGTATCTAAACACGGTTATTGCAGCAAAATGTCAAACGCACTAAAAACACTGAAACGCTAGATAAAGCAGTACAGTTTATTATTTGCAAATGCAAATTTGTATCTACAGAAAAATTTAATCAATATTTAAGTACTTGAAATAATGCAAAAATAGCAAAATATTTATCAGCAAGAAGCTGATTTCTTATAAACGCACATATTAACATGAAATGATTCATCTAATGCAAACAAGTCTAAGATTTAAACGTCACATTATCTGGGCGATATGATTGGTTACCAAGTAATCCGGAACGGCGCGAAAATTTTGTAGTGGTAAAAATGAATCATCAAGTGTATACACGTTGTTCTTGGTTTTACGTTTACCATCATCATCAGCTTCAAGAAAAGTGACTCAGTAACATTCTTAAACTGGTGGTCAGTGCTAGTATCAAAAAATAATTAAGTATAGGAGTAGTGAAATTTTGTGAGCATGTTCCGAAAAATAAAAGACTGGGTAATTTTCTTCCAAACAAATTTTTTGAAATTTTTTGTGCATTTTGAACAAGTTTGTTCAAGTTAATGTTTTTGTTCCTGTTTTAACGCATTGAGGCAAAGTGTAACGAAATTAACAAAATACTGTGCTTTATTTTAGTTTAGGCAAGATAGAACAATGAGAAGTTTAAGTAATTTAAATATATTTCAAGAAATTAATGATCCCAGAGAATTACCGAGACCGGAAAGATATTTAGCCAGTGATTTGACTACAACTTCCAACATTCTAAAAGGTAATATAAATCAAAACTACACAAATTTATTTCAAAAAGTTACATTTGTTCTAATTATTATTTTTCTTTCTCCCAAAAAATTTAAACACATATATTGATTCTTTGTGAACCTAATTTTAAGAATTCATGTTTCCCACATGCGTGTTATACAACTAGTACAAAATAACAAACATAAATTTCACCTTGAACGTAAAATTTGTTTCTTGCATGTATTTACTCAAAAGAAAAGAAAATATTGTTGCAATTATTGTCATTATTACAATTATTACGCTCTGAACACTTCTAAATTTAAATTTCAACTTGATTTAATTTTTACAGTTTTAAAATTACTTTTAATAATACCTTGTTAAAGAACTTTATAAAAAGCATGTAATATTTTACTCCAATTATGTACTTAACTTTAATTTGTTGAAAATAGTGCAGTTCATTTTAAAAGTTTTTTTTTTATTTTTTAGAAAACAATAACAAAATTTTTACAGAAGAAAATTTATGCAATTGCAAAAATTGTCGAGAACTTTTTGATTGTTTTTCGGAATGTACAGTTTGCATGGAACCCCTTCAATGTTTAGCAATCTCTTCATGTATGTTTTGCGGAAATTATACGTGTTGGGACTGTTCGATAAAAGTAAGCCACTGCCCTTTTTGTCGGGCAAGTTTTCAAACAAATGAGAACAGAATTCGAAACTTTGCCCTTGAAAGAATTCTTTTAAAATTGGAGCTGCCTTGTCGACATTCACGGTAAGAAATATTTTATTTTTCAAATTCCACCTTGTTTATTAATTTTATTTTCCAAACTATGAAAAACAAAAGTATATAATTGAAAATTACAAATATTACATTTTGTGTTGTTGTTTTTTTAGTTGGGGTTGCCGTACGAATCTAAATCACAAAGACCGTTCATCGCACGAAAATTCTTGCTCTTTTGCTCCATCGGGATGTCCACTTGTGAATATGTGTGGTTGGTATGGAGACACAACAAACATCGCCCGTCATTTAAAAGACACCCACGATATGACACTGATCGCTGCTAATGGCATAAACGTCGAAATCGCCGATTTTCGAATGAAGTTACTCAACACAATGACAGTACCACGTTTATATACAGTGTCACTTACATGCCACGGAAATATTTATATTTGTAAACTCAAAATGCAGAATCAAAAACTGAGGTTGATATTTTTCCAAATATTTGGCAATACCGCGGATAAAAATAAGAGATATGAGGCTTGTTTGGAAATTTCCACTACTGCAAGAACGCTAAAAGGAAATGTAGCAATTTCCCCGAAATATAAAAAAAATAAGGAAATTGTAATACCAGGACAAGCGCTTATTTATTCTACAGAGGAAGGAGATGATTTAGTAAATATTAATATTACAATTAAACCATTTAATTAATTTATTCGCATGTTAAATTATTATCTATGTGTTTAGATAAAGGAAGTATGTAAGCGACTGAAATTGTTTTAGCAACAATATTTAACAATAAGTATTAAATCTAAGTTTTTAAAGTCAATGATAATTTACAACAGCCATTTTTATTTCATTTTTTCTAATTTAATAAATAAAGGTATGAAACTACTAAAATAAATACGTATATTTTTAGTTTTAATTTTGATATTATATGTACCTGTCTGTCTTTACTATGAAAGTATTTATTTTATATTTTTTATACTTGATTGTATGTTTATTTATTTTTTTTCTATATAAATCTGTATATTTCTTAATAAAATAAAAAATAAGGAATGATAAAATGTTTTTAGTTGGCAAATATATAAAGTTCAATCAAAGAAATAAAACTTTCACACAAGTTTTAATTTCTTATTGGGGAATAACCGGAAATAAATATAACCTCTATTGATTGAAAACTGAACTTGAATTTGTATCAACTTCCGCCCAACTGTCTAATTTGTAGGTTAATTCATTGACACGGCATGTTAAAAATACTCTGACATAAATTTTATTAAGGTATCAGCCAATTGCTAATTAATTCATAACAATATGGTGTTTTATTTCGAAAGTAATATAGTTTCTCCTCCAGTAATCCTTTTCATGGGTTTTGACAAATATGAAAGTAGGTATGATCACATTTATAGGTTACAATAATTTTTGTAAATAAAAATATTCTAGATGAAGATTTAATTAAATGGGGTTGGCCTGAAGATGTTTGGTTTCACGTAGATAAAGTGTCTTCTGCGCACGTTTACTTGCGACTAGGATCAGTAAGTATAATATGAAATTAATTAAAAACAATTGCCTACAAGCATTTTTTTTCATTCATTTGTTTAGGGTCAAACAATTGATGACATTCCAACCACAGTTCTGGAAGATGCAGCTCAATTAGTCAAAGCAAATAGCATAACTGGTAATAAAATGAATGATATTGAAATTGTCTACACAATGTGGGCAAACCTGAAGAAAACTCAAGGAATGGAAGTTGGTCAAGTAGGATTTCATAAAGAAAGAGAAGTCCGAAAAATCAAAGTAGCTAAAAGAATAAACGATATTGTGAATAGGCTGAACAAAACAAAAAGAGAGGAACACCCTGATTTTAGAGCGGAAAGAGAAGCTCGAGACAGAAATGAAAGAGAAGATAAGAAGAAATTACTTCGAGAACAGAAAGAACGTGAAAAGGAAGAAGAAAAGCGTAAGAAAGAAGAATCAGAATTAAGAAGTTATTCAACACTTATGAAGTCTGAAAATATGACTTCAAATACTGATGGGAACGAGTCTGATGATTTTATGTGATTGAAAATCTATTTAATTAAAAACAAGTTATGAAATTAAATTCAGATCGGGAACAAATGACTTGGACTAATAATATACGAAATTGTAGATCTATGTTATGTTTCATAACTTTATTAAAATGCCAGTTGTATCAACTTATTTCTTAAATAAAAATATAATCAAGTTAAAATTACTGATTCTTGTAAATGGATATTAACCGCTTTTAAAGCATCACTTACCCAACTTGGATACTTTTTATCACTATATAAATCTGACATAAATTTCTTTACAAAATCTGGAAATTTGTTTTGTTTAATACTGTCTTGAATTTTTCCCATTAATCTTAATTGAAATGCAACATTATGAACTGATAATAAATGACAACCTACTGGATGTGCAGTAACCACGTGATGTAAATATGCTCTAGTATAAGTTTTACACGTTGAACATTCGCATTCTTTATCTATTGGTTCAAAGTCTTTCTTGTACAGTTTATTCTTTAAGTTTAACTGACCTGTCATTATTAAGGCACATCCAAATCTCTAGAAATTCAATCCAATATTAATTTTTTTCAATATATATACCTGGAGTTTTTCTTATCAGTAAACATAGGGATATATCATTACCATAGTTACAGTTAAAAAGTTTGACAACAATACATTAGAGCGTTTATTTTAAAAGTAAACATAAGGAAAATAATATTTTCAGCAATGCATTGAAGTGTAATAGTCTATAGTCTAAAAGAAACATTTTAAGTTTAAACAAATTAAATGAATTTGAATTACTTTAAATTACATTAACTAAACGTTAGGTATAAATTTAGAACCTCGAAACAATCCAAAAGTTCTTTTGTGTAGAAGTTTGTTCGCAAATTCTTCGTTTAAGAGCTCGTACTTACAAATGAGAATTTTGGGTTGAACTAGTTCAAAAATCGAAAATTATTAAAATGTGGTTCTATATAATTCAGACCACGAGAAATCTAATGGCGCAAGGCGCATCTTCATATCTTTTTTAGTTTTTGAGTTACAGCGATATTTGACTTTGTAATAAGCTCAACTTTGAAAGCCCATAACTCAAAAACTAAAAGATATTGAAATGCGGTTTGAACGAGTGTATTTCTCGTGCGCTACTTAACATATACAGGTATTTTGAAAATTTTTCAATTTTGTTTCAAAATTTTTCAATTTTTTCGAAATTTTCTTTTGTCGATATTTCAAAAAGTTGAAGAGATAATGTAAATATGAAAACACCAGTGAATTTCTCTCGTAAAAATACATAGGTATGCAAATTCGCACGGATACATTTTTTATTACAAAAAAACGAAAAATGGCCAAAAATCGTAAAAATCTTAAGGCTAACCCCTTAAGAAATCTTCAAAAAACGGCCATTTTCGATTTTTTGTAATAAAAAATGTATCCGTTCGAATTTTCTGCTGAAAACTTGCATACCTATGTATTTTCACGCGAGGAATTCACTAGTGTTTTCATATTTACATTATCTCTTCAACTTTTTGAAATATCGACAAAAGAAAATTTCGAAAAAATTGAAAAATTTTCAAAATACCTGTACAAGTTAAGTAGCGCACGAGAAATACACTCGTTCAAACCGCATTTCAATATCTCTTTTAGTTTTTGAGTTATGGGCTTTTAAAGTTGAGCTTTAAAAAAAGTCAAAAATCGCTGTAACTCAAAAACTAAAAGAGATATTGAAACGCAGTTTGAACAAGTGCATTTCTCGTGCTCCGAACTATATAGAACCATATTATAAAAATGTTGACTTTTTGAACGGGTTCAACCAGAAATTCACATCTGCATGTTTATATGTCAAAATTCTGGTCATTCTTGGCCATGGCAGTTCTGCAATAGCAGATCCTAATAAACTACACATTTTAAGCCGTTAAGTACAGTAACCAGTTATCAAATCACAACTACCAAAAAAGAAAATTTTATTTAGTTTAAATACGAATTTTAATTAAATAACTGTTCAAAATTACCGCCATTTACCTGTAAACATTAGCCTAAACGATTATAAAGCCATCGTTGGGGAAATATCCGGTGCAGATAATTTCGTACATTTTGTTGGAACCACACTTCTTCAATATTTACTCTGATATTACTCTCTCTTGTAACAACTCTAAATAATTTTTCCCATTTAAATTTCCATTTATATAAGAACGCCCCACTATTTGATCCCCTATTACCCCGGTCTAATTTTGAAAGAGGACAGTTTTATTACTTTGACAACTACAGATGATAGCAATGTTATTTTTCCTATGTTTACTTTTAAAATAAATGCTCTAATGCATTGCTGTCAAACTTTGTAACAGTAACGATGGTAATGGCATATCCCTATGTATACTGATAAAAAAAAACTTCCTGTATATATATAAATACTTACAGCAGTTCTTGTTGGAAATACACAGTCGAACATATCAACTCCAAGAGCACAACAAACTACTAAATCTACAGCAAAACCTACTCCCATTAAGTATCTTGGTTTACCTTTCGGTAAAATATCTGTAGATAAGTGCACCATTTTCCAGAAATCGTCTTTACTTTCTCCTCCGCTAAAAATATTATTCTTTTCATAAATATTTGACGTTCTTTAAAATTAATATACCTCAATCCGCCTATTGCAAATCCACGTACATTTTTGGTAATATGTGATTTCGCACTTTGTACTCTTAATTTAGAATCTAAACCTCCTTGAACAATAGGGAATAAATTTTGTGTGTCAGGATTTTTGTTAGCAGATATGCATCTATCTAGCCATCGATTTGTTCTGTGCATAGCTTCTTCGACTCTAGGCCCAGAAATTGTTGTTTTAACCACATCGTCAAGTTGCATCATAATATCAGCCCCTATGGAATTCTGTATTTCAATAGAATGCTCAGGAGTAAGCATACAAGTCATGTTTTTATCATACGGAGATTGAAACTGGACACCCTCTTCTGTAATTTCGGCTAGTTGTAATAAAGACACCATTTGAAAACCTCCTGAATCTGTTAAAAGAGCACGATTCCAGTTCATAAATTTGTGTAAACCGCCAGCTTTTTCTATTATTTTCGGGCCCTACGAAACATTGTCAATTGTTTGGATGTTCATATGAATTATTTCAAATGTTTTCAACTCACTGGTCTTGTTCCTAAATGGTATGTGTTGCTAAGCATAATTTGACAATCCAATTTTTCAAGTTGTTCTGGCAGTACACCTTTTAATGTCCCCTTTAAATAATAATAAGTTTAATAATATCGTTCAATTTGTGCCGGTTATAAATTTGTGGTTACCTGTGTGCCAACTGGCATAAATACTGGCGTATTTACATCGTGATGCGGTAAACTTAAAATACTGGTTCGTGCTTTTGAAGTGGAACATTCCGCTAAAATTTTAAAAGTTAATGGGCTTTTTTGAGCGCACGTGGACATGATTATAGATTTTTATTATACTGAGACGTAACACGTTATCCACAATCCACTTCTTCTGACAGATGTCAAGGTCAAATCCATTGACCCAATTTTTATATCGGTAATAGAAGAGTTCTATATGATGGATTAAGTCAATGTGTCAAAAATGGCTACATACGATTCAGATGAAAATTTTATTTCAAAAACATTATCAGAAAATGACAGAATAGATTGGGTACCATTATCTCTAACCCTGGTAGAATATCCAAAAGGTATGATTTAATTTATATCACAACATTTCTTCTACATTAAAGCATAATATTTACATGGAATTATTAGCATACCACTGCAATCGTAAAATGCCACGATTTCAAAACAAATTTTTGCAATTCCTTATTATTAAATAATACCTCTATTACTCCCTAACTTAAACTTTAATTGAAATACTGATATAATTTACAAGTTTTGTTTCAGGAGACTTATTAGGAAAGTTCTTTGCTCTAATAAGTTTGGCTCCTTTTGGAATCGGTGCTGGATTTGTCACACTTATCCTGTTTAGAAGAGATTTGCACACGGTACAGAAATATATTCTTGTATGAAATGTTCACAACTAAAATGATAACTTTTTGTTTACAGATAACATTTTTCTTGGGTACGCTAATATCAGAAATATTAAATTACACATTAAAACATACAATATGCGAAGCTAGGCCAGTACATCGGGGAAATGAATATAATGAGTACGGTATGCCATCATCGCATTCTCAATTTATGTGGTTTTTTGCCACATACGTAATATATTTCGTATTTATAAGGTAGCATCATCTAAATTATATTTGAAATTGTCATTTGAAACATTTGTTTTCTTACAGATTACATCATATGAACAATAATACTATTATAGAAAATGTTTCAAAATTATTGATAATATCGTCTTGCCTAATCGCTGCTGTTTTAGTTTGTATTAGCAGGATTTATCTGCAGTATCACACCGCAGCACAAGTAGTTTGTGGAATCATAGTTGGGATTCTGTTTGCCACAGTTTGGTTCGCACTAACTTATTTAGTTTTCACGCCACTCTTCCCTCAGATCGTCTCTTGGTAAGTCACAGACATTTTCTTTTTTATTTTTGTTGATAATATGTGAAAATTTTGTGTAATTAGGAAAGTATCGGAATTTCTGTTACTTCGCGATACAACTTTAATTCCAAATGTGTTGTGGTTCGAATACACGAATACAAGACAAGAAGTACGGGCGAGGAGTCGAAAGTTGGTCAGTATGAAGTCCCAATGACATCTGCTGAACGGGGGTGTTGCTTATACAATCAAAGATAATCTGGTCAGAACCTTCAGAGCAATTTACTGGTCTCGAAAGCGGTGAATAATGCAGCAGCTGTGTGGTAGCTTACCTAACTTTCTCAGTTTTATAAACTGACGGCAGAGTTGCTTGAATAATATCACAGCAATATTAACTTTGATATTAAACCTGAATTTTAGTATATTATGACTTTTTTACTGTTTGCTATTTTTTAATGTTTGATGGGGTATTTATTATAGAAAGATTAGTACTCACTATTTATGTTCGTAACGTTCCTAAAGAATAAATGCTACCACTGAAGACTTAAATGTAGATTTGTGCAATTATTGTTTATATTATAGATGTATAATTTTATTACCGGCACAAAGTGGCAATCTGTCTTATATAAAATATTTATAATTTACAGATATTATTATAAATATTATAAACACCAAGAAAAAAATTAAATAGTCTCACACAATTGATCTCTGAATCTATACAAATTATGAAAATATAATTTATATTTTTATAAATTGATAACTGTTTACACTTTTATACAAATTTTGTTTTATTTTGCAAAAAAGAAAATGAGACTAGAACTCATAAAAATTTTGGACTGATCTGTAAAAATAAAATTGTTACATAGACTTGTATAGATAGTTTTATTAAACCTTGGTGTTTCTAAACCTTTTGAAACAAATTTCATATTTCAATAAATAAACAGTATATTCTAACTGAAATAATTACATTAAATATAAGTCTGGTGTCTGTTTATAAATTAATAATTATATGATATTTAAATATAAATGGAGACTATTTTATTAATAAAATGTACGCACTCAAATATTTTCTAAATTGTACTAAAAGTGCATTGTAATTGTGACATATACAACAACTTAGTACATCTTTATTTATTTCGTAGATATTAGAATTATTGTATATTTAAACATTTACCATTCCATTTGTCTCTCAATTTCTTATAGGCAGCAATTAGTAATTTATTTTTAACGCTTTACCTACAGTTGTGATACTCATATTCTACTTCTGTTGTTTTCAATTTGTATATAACAAATTCTGTAAAATATTTTATAATCATTCAGAATAGTATGAATGGTGTTTATTTTATATATTAAATCACGTAGCAATATTATATGCATAATATATTTTTTATACACACGGACACATGTACCATTGTCATACTTTCCTTTATAATGTAGTTTTATGTATAATATTCTTATTTTCAAGCCAGATACTATTCTGATATTATGAAAAATGTATGTAAATAATTTTATAAGCTTGCATAACATGTTATTGCATACAAACAGATTATATGTTTACTGAATCATGAAAATAAATTTATATAATTTATGTCAAATATATTAATAATGAAATATGACTGAAAAATGACATAATAATTTATTAATAGAATAATTATTAATATAAAATCTATATGATAGAAATGTCGTTATATAAGTTTTAAAATATTCCCTAAAAGTGCTTTAAAATGTAGATTTAATTATCATAATGCTGCACTTTTGATTATATACAAGGTGTTTTCACAACAATAAATTTTGTAAAAATATTGATAGGTGAATTTTGGTGTAGGAAAAATAAATAATTAATTAGCACTATTTTTATTTTATTTTCTATGTAAATTATTAAATACCTTGTATATATAGTAAATGTATGCAATACGGTCATTTATATGATCTCTAAAGTATATATTTATAAGACGATATACGGTCCAAATACATGTAAAACTAAATGAAAATTTGTATTTGTTCATTGTTTAGAAAAGTAATATTTCCGGTAAGATAACAAACGCACAAATTATTACAAATAAGATTATAAATATAAGCCTTTGATTTTAGGTAAATGTTGGTATAGATGTATTTTGTAAATAAGCGGGATTATAGAATACTTGTTTCTTGAGAAATTATTGTGTACCTATGTCATAAATGTTCACACTCCGAGATATAAAAAAAAACTCGATCCAATTTTGTTTACTCATTTGACAAATAAAATCCTAATACAAAATAACAATATTTGTATTTTCGCGGTTTATACAATGTTCCTATCACGAGATCAGTGATCTATGGGGTTCACACGTGGTGATCCCCAGTGACTGCAAAAGACATATGAAAAAGAAAGGTTAAGAAAATGAAAACAAAAAGTTAAATTTGAAACTGAATAAAATTTTCTTAAAACAATGGATATAACAGTAGACGAAGGGTTCAGTGTTGATTTTATAAGCAAGGATGATAATTTTAATGTACCGAATACATTAACAGGTGTTATATCAAACACGATATTATTTTTCGAAATATTACATATTATTATTTTTTAGGGTGTTTCGTTTGTGCAGAAGATCATGAAACAGAAAAATGTTCAATATTTGATAATTTTAAACATGTAAGCTATAAAAACTATACAAACATAAATATTTTAGACGTTTGTTTTCTCAGATAGAAGACGCCAAAGTACTGCCCAGGGCTTTATTAACATTACCTCCTAATTTGAAAGTAGAAACTCTTTCAGATGGTACTAAAGCAGTTATTGCAAAAGATTGTTTCAGAAAAGGAACTCAGTTTGGTTGGTAAAGTAATAAATACTAGAAAATGTATTTTTAAACGAACCTTTATTGTCTAGGACCTTATCAAGCGGAGAAATTATATTCTATGAATCCTTTCGACGATTTTCCCATTAAGATCTTCGGCGATTCGGAAAATATTCTACCTGATTTATACGTCGATTCTAGAAATGAGGAGAAATGTAATTGGATGTGTTACGTTTCAGAAGCTAATAATTTTGAAGAGCAAAATTTAATTTGTTATCAGGTGCTTACTTCAAAATATTATTTTGTTTAGATTATTTATAGTTTTATTATATTTTTAGATTAAACTTGATATTTTTTATTCCGTTATTCGTGATATTAATCCAGGAGATCATTTGAAAGTTTGGTATTCAACTTATTATGCAGCAAAAATTGGATCAAAAGTCCATCTTCCAAAAGAAGACGGTTCGTACATTTTCAAATTAAAGTGCAATATATAATCACTATTTTTTCTGGTTATTATATGCTGCACTTTTACTAAATATTCATTACAAATAAAGTGCTTTTTGTTTTATTTAGAATCGGAAAAGATTCAAAAAGTTGCAGAAAAATTACCAGCAAAAAAATTAGGTGCGGAAGAAAAACAAAACTGGTGTTGTAAAATGTGTGGTCACAATGAAGCGAACGTTGTAAAATTTGCTAAACATTTACAAAAACATTATTGGAAGATAATCAATAATTTATTTATTTGCAACATTTGTAACGCTGGATTTAGTACAGAAAAGGTAAACTTCTACAGTTTCATTTTTATTGTATCTTTAATTCATAATTTTTAGGGTTTAAATGCGCACAGAAAACGTAAACATAAAGTTTGTACCGACCCTAAACCAGATATAGAAAACATTTCAAATAAACCAGAACCAGAGGCACAAAAAACTAATTTAATCGAGGCATGTATGCCCTTACCAATTGACAATTTTATGCCAGTTACTTTAACGGAATCGGACCAGCTATTAATGTTAGATCAATTAAGTTTACCAAATACAGGAATATATAATGATCTCAGCGATGCTGAAACTTTAAGGGCTATTTTGTGTGACGATAACACAAAAGCTAGTAAGACTGCACAAGAAAATAGTATTGCAGATTTTAGTTTAGAACTTGTTGAGAGTAATGATACAATACCAAAGTTACAATCACCGTACTACTGTGATATTTGTAATAAGTTGTTTTACAGTTTACAATATTTATTTAGACATATAAAGAAACATACGGGTGAATTTACTTGTGTTCATTGTTTAGCGGTAAGAATTAATTACATAAATAAATTAAAGAATTGTTTATTATAAATATTTATTATAGGTATTTACTCGGAAAGAAAACTACACGCGTCATCCATGCTTTACTGACAGTAATTTAAAGAAATTCAATTGTACTTATTGTTCAAAATATTTTTACCAAAAAAAATATTTAAAAAGACACATAACTAGACATTTTGAAAAATATCCATGTGATTCATGTGAAAAACAATATAAAACGAAATCAGAAAAAAACAAACATAATTGCTCTTTGCAAAGTACTACGAAAAAAGTATTTCCTTGTAATCAGTGTGATCGAAAATTTGATTTAGATATATATCTTCAAAGACACATTAAGCGGTGCCATTCAGGCGAAATAAGAAAGCAAACTGGACAACCACTTGTTTGTGAGATATGCGCAAAAATTTATCAATCTTCTCACGCATTAAGAATACATAAAAGGCAACATTTAGAACCAAAATTTGAATGTACTATATGTGACAAAAAATTCTATAGAAGAGATGTTTATAACAATCATCTAACAAAGCATACCACAGAAACTGAAACATGCAATATTTGTAATAAAAAATTTAAAGGTAAGAGAAAATTAAAAGAGCACAAACAAATTCATCATAGAGGTATTTTAAAATATTCTTGTGAATATTGTGGAAAAAAATATGTGCGCAAATATAGTTTGAAAGAACACAAACAAAAAATGCATACACAAGATCCTGTAGATTGTCTAGCATGCGGTAAAATGTTCAAAAATAATTTTCTGCTCAAAGAACATGAGAAAACGGATCATTCTTCAACCATATATAAATGTACTGTTTGTGATAAAACTTTCCCGGTAAATAGTACATTAACTCGGCATATGAAACTTTATCACAGCGATACAGTTTATTCTTGTGATTATTGTTTAAAAACTTTTAAATTTTCTTTTACTCTTCGCAAACATTTAAAGAGTAGACATCCAGAATATAGAGATCAATGGGAAAATTCTGAAAAATTAATTAGTTCCAGTGTAAATAAAAACGTAAAAAGTTCTATAAAAAGAATAGATACTGAAGAGAATACTGAAGTTCTGCTAAGTATTACAGAGAAGGATCAAGATTTAAGAAAAAGTGTCTATATTTTGGAAAATGGAAAAATAGAGACATCATTTCCCATGGAAATAAATGATCAAATTATCGAGGAAAATGAAGTTTTATTAAGTGTTCCTGAAACAGATCAGAATATGAACAAAAATTCATATATTTTGGAAAATATAGAAAATTCTGCCTCACCAACTCATTCCGTACCAGATGAAAATATGACTACGTCATCTAATTTATTGTTATTATCTAATGCGAAACCTATACCTATAGTCAATCATTCTGAACCTATTGATAATACGGATATTTTGTTACAAGTTCCAGAAACCGAACAAACAACTAGTTTTAGTAACCAAAACCTATCTCCAACTGAATTATTACTTTCGGTATCCGAAACGGATCAGCAAATAACTTTAGGAAAGAATGCATATATTTTGGAAGACGGGACTATTGTGCAACCACAGGAACAAGGAAATTTAATGATTTACATTTTAAATCAACAATTAAATAACTAGTTTCAATATTGTACCTTTTATTATTATTTTGTTACAAATAAAAATGATTTATTATACAAAATATCTATTTTTGTTATTTTACCTATCGAATAATTAAATATACAACTTGTCAGATTTACTGATTTTTTCCATCATTTTGCGTAGGAGACTGCGTCATACTACAGTTATTTTGAGACATATCAATAAAACTATAGTAATAAGAATTGTTCATATTGGTAATCACTGAAGTAGGAGAAGGGCTCTGAGCTTTTACATGATATCCTTCCAGGTTTCTGTATTTATTGAGCTGTTGATAAACTTGTTTCATCCTTTGAATATTTATTCTGCTCGCTACAGCGTGATTAACCATGGGCAAGGGATATTCCACGCCAATAATACATTTCGCTGACCTTTGAACGCTGTCTGGAGCGTTCCAAGGCTCATGTATGTATCGAGTCGGCATGTTTTTTAAAACAGGCAAATATCTTCGGATATAGTCACCATTTGGGTCAGCTTTTCTTCCAAATCTCACGGGACAATAACAATGAAAAAATTGCTGAAAAAAGCTTGAGCATGATAACCACATCCACATACCGGCGTTTACGGACCAATCAGCGTCGAGAAGTAATTCTTCGAATACCTTCATTCCTTCTTCCCAAGATAGCCACAAATCTCCTCGAGTTAAAAAACAGGCTACTGCATGACGCGCTAAATGGTGGATCCATCCTTCTTCACGCAATTGTGTCATGATTGCGTCGATCCACGGAAATCCGGTTTGACCGTTAGCCCATTTTGCAAGAGCTTCTGCATTTTTGTCCCACGGAATTTGTACACAAATAGGATTACCAATCATACGATCAAAATTTGGATTTTTTGTTGCTGCACAATAGAAAAATTCTCTCCATAGTAACTGACCGTGCAGAGAAAGAGGTGGGAGTGCTTTTTTTATTTTTCTGTACAGATCTGTAAGTTGATAGTAAAAAAGGCGAGTGGAAAGACAACCAAATCGTAAATAGGGCGAGAGACCAGTTTGTGAAGCTAATAGAGATTGCGGAGTCATTTTCGGGCGACCAAAAGATGCAACCCATGCTTTTCGTTCTAAATGGCGTTCTAATCGAGCAAGAGCTTCGCTTTCTCCTCCAACCCAAACTGGAGGAAGTAAGCCCTCAGTATCAAAACCCAGTTCTTCCAAAGTTGGAACACCATATCGGTCATCGTGATCGTCTGCTACAGGAGTAACTGCCCCGTTGAGATAAGAGTGTGTTACAGTTGATTCGGCAAGTGGTGGGGCCCCCATTGAAGCAACAATTGCTTGGAATTGATGGTAAGTAAGCGGTGCTTTGCCACCATTTTTATCAATTATTTTCTGCAAGTGGTAGAGTGTGTGAGAAACTCGCTGGACCACTTTTATACCCAGTTCTTGGCACATTGCAGTGATGTTATGATCGCGAACTCGCCCAAATGGTTCAGGGTCTTCTTCAAAAGATAAGCTGGTGGTACCCCATTCTTTAAACAGTTTGGGAAGTGCGTCGGCGGGTTGGCCACGGATAACGAACAGACGGGAGTTCAGCTTTCGCAGAGACCGGTCGAGGTCTTCCAGGCATTGAAGAAGAAATCTGTATTTTAAAAGAACAAGATTATGGAAATTGGATAAAAATTTGGCGCCAAAATGTCTCACCTCCATTTATTAATTCCAACATTGGAAGATCCAGCGAACCAAGGATCCAAAATAAAAACGCATCGGAATGTTTTAGCTCCTATGAGTCCTTCACGTAGTGATGGATTATCATGTAACCGTAGCCCTTTTCGGAACCAGTGTACTACATGAATCTCACGAACCCCGCTGTTTTGCGGGGTCAAATTTGGCGCACTCATTTTTTAAAACGTAGCTTACATATTTAAATAAAATTATTATTTTAATAGGTAGATAACTAGGATGTACTTAGTATTATATAATTTAAAATAACTTAATTACTTTCACCTACGTAGGCGACATTATAATATATAATTATTTGAATATTTTTTACGAAGCACTTGATTTAATAAATGTATTCTTTAATTATCTAGAGATCTGAACACTATTTTAATAGATCGCACAATTATACTCATTTACAAAGTAGAAAAAGAGTCAAAATTCTGCCCTTTTCTCGGAACATTCAGGAATTTGTGTTTGAAAAATCGGTAATTGTACAAACGTCGGAATACAAGCACGACAAATGCAACGTGACCTAGGTACAGCTATGTCTTTGATTGGTTGACGATATCACGTGGGGTAAAAAGTCACGTTGCATGCGATATGTTTATTTCCTCGCCCCTTCCATAGGTGTGTAACCTTTCGCTACTCTATTTTCGTTACGGCTTATTGTCTCTGGTTACGGCAGCATTGTGATTCAAATAATCAATGAATCAAAACAAGTTTCAATTCTTCATTATATCATTGCATTACGTTATTATTTCATTAGTATCATCTCTATATCTATAATAAAAACAAATAACTATTCATTCCACTTTCAATATCAAAATCTATTCTCCTTTCAAGCAAATAACGATAACATAAAAGCATTCAATTCATGGAGATGGCAAACAAAAGAAATCATCTGTATTGTTTGAAGATTATAATAAATTTTCTAATATTACAAAATTACAAATTTTTCTTGTAGATATTAGTTTATCTATCAAGATGAACACAATTTTATTTAGAATTTGTCGACCAGTTGCAAGATATGTTGCTGTTCTTGATCTCTCCAATCTGGATCACCTTCATCACCCAAATTACCCGCGTATTCTCTCATAACATGTCGGATTGTTTTCAACGAAGCCCCTCTAGAATTTAAAATCTGTGTCACTCTTTGTTTAATAGATGCAGGTCCCGCCGCACAAACTTCAACAATAATATAATCCACGAGCTGAAGAGTAAACAATCCGTTCTCTAATTTTTTTAAATAATTTGCATCTTCATCCTGATCTTCTTCATCTTCTTTATCAAGCTCTGCATCTATTGCTTCAACTTTTTCCCAATATTTAAAATGTAATTCAAGAAGTCTATCTACTTTTTCATGATCATTTTCTGTGAATTTACTTATTAATCTCTGTCGTTGACCACCGCGACAATTTCGCAACATGCTAGCAATAATTGATACAACGTGTTCTTCATGATCTTCAGTTGTTAACAGTCTCTTTCGATTTTTTCGGGGAGTTTTCATAAACAAAGGGAAAATTGTACGTAATCCTAAAATATCGACAAATTTATTGCAGTTGTCTTTACCGTGCGGACCAGACATGGCATGATCAAGAACTTTTAGTGAACCATTTCGAGACATTTTTTTTTCTCGCAACATTAAATTCATCAGTTGTAAACCTTCTCCTTTGAGGAATCTGTCTCTGTTCGGGACAGACATAAGGGCGCTACATAAACAATTAAACAAGTTTTCCATCATTTCTTGTTCCTCAGCTGTATTTGGATCGTGTCTTTTGTAAAACTGTAAACATAATTCTAATTAATTAATTAAGTTTTTTTTTCTTTAATCATGTAATAACTTACAGCAAGCTGTTGTAGTAATGCGTCAATGCCATCTAATTCACCTAAAGCAACACGATTACTGTCATTATCTTGTAGTAATATTGACAACATTTCACTAGCGTAAAGTTTGTTTGCATCAAAAGGCATTTTTAGTTTCAATCGACGCAATAACCATTGCAGTAAGCCTTGTTTGGCTGCATCTCCACATACTTCAGGCCGAAATTCAGTTAAATTTTCAATAATTGCTGGAATTATAAATTTGAATCATTTTGAACTTTTTTATTGGTGTATATATTACCTAATGTATTATGAACGCCGTCTGCTTCTTCTTTGACTGTTTCATCTAAACGGTCCAAGTTTTGTACAAGAAGCGCGCAAATTTGTTGTTCCAATAATGTGTCAATTAATGTATCTGCACCGTCTTGACTTTCATGCAAAATGTCAACATCAGTTAATTCTTGTAATAAATCAATTACAGCCACTGCGACATCGGTGTTTTCATGATTTAGTAACTCTAGAATTGATGGAATGATTTGTAGTTCAACTAATAAGGGATATAAATCGGGAACTGTTGCAACTAAGTGCATTTCTTGAATGATTTGATGTAATTCAACCTATAAAAATTATCAAATTGAAGTACAAAAGGAACTGTGTAAGATGTAAGGATGCAATACCTCACTCTCCATGAATTTTTCTGGACTATCAGGAAATTTTATACGCATTTCTCTATTGCGAAGTGCACGTTTTTCAAATACTAAAACCATGCGTTTAATGGCACCATCATCAATAACTTCTCCTTCAGTTTCCTCAGTTTCAACGTATTTCAAAATCTCCTGTTTTTCCTGTTCAGAAATATCATCTAATGCTTTCAGAGAGGCTGCAGTATTATGAGATGCTGCTTCTCTGGACAACTGATTCGCTCGGGCTTTTGCCAAACGGCGCATTTTACGTTGTTTTTCCATTTCATCTTCATTGTCAGATGTATTGTCTGAATCTGCTGGCCTTTTAATTGCTTGTGGAGGCTATGTGAAGTTTATTCAGTTAAAGTTTTATATGTTCCAGTATAAAAAGTATATTCACCTTGTAACTTAATAGTTCTCCTACATCCATTATGCTTTATTTATAAAAACTTTAAAAGAAATTACGTTTCTGACAGTTTGTCAACACATAACCAAACTATTCGTTCCAGTTTTTTGTTTGTCGATATAAATAAAATCTACCTTACAACGGATTTCGATCGATATAGTAGTTTTCTTTGCTGTCACTTTCTTTTTGACAAGCGAAAAAGTGTTTTGCACGTGTGTTGCAAATTTTACAGAATTTACCGAAATACATATAAAATAAGGGTGTTAAAAATATCGTATAAATTTAATAAACGTATCAAGGTTAGTCGGTTTAGTACAAATATACTGTACAACGTTATCATCATTATTAACTTCCAAACAAATATATTTTAGATGGGAAAAGTACGTTCAGGAGAAAAGGCGCCCCGAAAACAGGGTTTCAATAGATCTGGGCATTCTATGAATCCGGAACGTTCAACAGAAGGATTGAAAGTTGCTAATCCTCGATCAAAATCAACAATCAAACGATTGCAAATGTACCGTAATTTTAAAGCAAAGAGGAACAAATCTGGAGAAATATTAACCCCTGCACCTTTCCAAGTACTATCAATTGTTTACCTTAGCATATTATATTAGTATTAAAACTTATTTAATCATAGGGTTGGTTAGCATCTGGTGTACAGGCCAGAGTTGAACCAAATCAAAAATGGTTCGGTAATTCAAGAGTCATATCTCAAAATGCGCTTCAAAAATTCCAAGATGAAATGAAAACTGCTATTAAAAACCCATACCAAGTCATAATGAAGCCTACAAAAGTACCTATCACGCTTTTAAACGAAACAAGTAAGAATGCCAGAGTTCATGTACTTGATACAGAAAGTTTCAATAGTGTTTTTGGCCCTAAAAAAACACGCAAACGTCCTAATATTTCTGTTCGTGGATTAGAAGAATTTAGTGAAATCGCAGAGAAAAGAGCTGAAGAATATAGCAATGAAAAAGACGTAGATTTAGTTCGAGAAGACACTGGTGTTAAAGACATGCCCAGAGATTGGGTTATGGGTGCTGGACAATCTAAAAGAATTTGGAATGAATTATATAAAGTTATTGACAGCTCAGACGTTTTATTACAGGTTCTAGACGCCAGAGATCCAATGGGTACACGTTCAGAATATATCGGTCAGTATTGAGTAAAATGATTTAAATAATAGAATATGTCAAATTTTTAATTTCATTTACAGAAAAATTCCTGAGAACCGAGAAACCACATAAGCATCTTATGTTTATTCTAAATAAAGTCGATTTGGTACCGACATGGGTAACGCAGCGTTGGGTTTATACTTTAAGTAAAGAATATCCAACAGTTGCATTTCATGCTTCAATTACACATCCATTTGGAAAAGGATCTTTAATAAATTTGCTTCGACAATTTGGTAAACTTCACGTAGACAAAAAACAAATCAGTGTTGGATTTATTGGATATCCCAATTCCGGTAAATCATCAGTAATTAACACATTGCGCAGTAAAAAAGTTTGTAAAGTTGCACCAATTGCTGGTGAAACAAAAGTCTGGCAATATATCACACTTATGAAACGAATCTTTTTAATTGATTGTCCTGGTGTAGTTTACCCTTCGGCAGAAACTGACACAGAAAAAGTTTTAAAAGGTGTAGTAAGAGTAGAACTTGTTCAAAATCCAGAAGATTACATCGCCACAGTTCTCGAACGAGTACGAAAAGAGTATTTGATTAAAACTTACCGCATAGCAGATTGGTCAGACCATGTAGATTTTTTAGAAAAAGTAGCATGTCGAGCAGGAAAATTACTAAAAGGGGGCGAACCAGATATTGCTGTAGTAGCTAAAATGATTTTAAATGATTGGCAAAGAGGAAAAATACCTTTCTATGTTCCACCTCCAGAATCTGAAAATCCACCAAATCTCGAAAAGAAAGAAGATGAAAATGAAGACAAGATTGAAATAGTTCAAGATTATAGAAAGATTAAAGTTGGGCCGCTTTACGATAACGTTGAAGATAAAAAAGAATTGGAACCAATTCCTTCTGTTGCACCATCTGAAGCAGGAGATACAACTATTGGCGAGGATAGTGATATGGAAACAGATGATGAGAAAAAAGAAGAAAACAAAGAAGATGAAGACAGCTCGTCAGATTCAGATATTAGCAATTTCTACGCAGATATGGATGATAAAAAGGTTACAGGAACTTCAAGTGGTACTTTTGAAGTTTCTGAAGCAACACCGAGGAAATTAACAAGTAAAAAGAGAAGAGCAATTGAAAGATCACAAAAACGGAAAAAGATCGGTAGTAATTTCTATGAAGTTACAAATGTTAAAAATAAAAATAGGAACAAGAAGAAAAATATACCTTGAAGTGTTATAATTATTGTAATATATTTGTTATATTATAATTTCTTAAATATTTGGAGTATTAAAATACTTTTTAAACAAATCATTGTTTCAATTACACTTTCATTATTAAAACAAATAAGAAAAAACAAAATTTATTCCATACCCGGAGGTAACGGTTCATCCGCATTACCCGGAGTTATTTCCGGTGGTGGGTCTTCTGCTGATGCGTCACTTGCAGCTGAAGATTGTGTTTGTTGTCCTAACAACACATCCATAGTTAAAGTTGGTACATGAGCTCTTTGGGCATCAGTTAACGCTTGAACGTGTTCTAGAAGTGGTTGTCTTATGTCTGGACAAACTGTCAAGGCTTCAGCAAGTTGTGGAGGAGGTAATTGTAATAAAACTTGGAAACTCTGAGGTTTTGTACGTTGACAACATTTAATAAATCCTTCCCAAACTACTTTTTGTCTCCAAACTTGTTTTAAAATCAAACGCTGAAGAATGTTCATTACAAAACCGGTCAAACGCGGGTACAAACTGAGAGATTGGATTACAGTTCGCATTAGAAGTGTTGGTAATGGATTTATTTCCATTAATTGTTGCATTACTACAGCTAAAACTTCCTGTAAAAAATCATATTTCAAATCATTCCATTTTATAGCGAATTTCATAATTATTATACCTGTGTATATACTTGTTTTTCCGCAAAACAAAGAGATGTAGCTTTCATAACAGATTTAAGTTCTGCTTTAGATGGATCAATTAAATGTAGTGCAATTAATAATTCCGATGGACTAATAGGACTATCTCCATGAAGTCCTAATAATCGATTAAATACTTCTTTAACAACAACAGGATTCAGTTTGATCAATTTTGGTAATGCAGCAGTAACTTCTTTCTTTGTTAGTCCATTTAATACTGGAATTAAGAACCTTACATCCGAAACACGACTCTGGTAAAGTTCTCTAACTCTTGCAACAAGTTGAGCGCTTGGCGGACCACGATCAGATAAAATATGAATAATTCTAGTAACAAGAGTTTCTGAACCTTTAGGACATTTCTCTACTAACATTAACAATTCGGGAGAATCCATACCCATACCTCTTACAGGTTGTTCTAACAGTCTTAAGATGGTTCGTTTTATATCTGGACTTGTCTGAGTATAAACTCGAGATAATTCATGAATTAAAGTTTCATTGTAGGGGAGAAGAGCAAGATATAAACACAGACAAACGCGATTTATTTCATCACTCCATGCATCTGATTTTAACGGACGTCCTGTCTCTTCTCCAAATAAAATTGCTGGTGGTTCAGCCATTTGTAATACTTCTAAAAACTCTGTAGCATATTTTTCAATATAAGGTTGCCATTCCAGTCTTTCGTATAAGCTGATAACTCTAGCTACAGCTTCTTCACGAACAATCGAATCTTCATAAGTGCTGTAACTTAATAAAGCGTTTAAGTAAATTTGTCCTTTTGGTGGACGACGAACTACCAAATCATGCATCAAATTCAGAGCTGGTACACATCGGTCTGATCGTCGACACATGTGTTTTAATAATTCCAGAGCTTCATCTGTGAGAAGAGGAGCTTCTAGGAATAATCTGGCCAATAAACCATCACGGTCTTTAACGTCTATGATTTGTAAACTACTGACCAACGAGCAAAGTAAAGTGTTGTAACTTTGGTCCGGTTTCTCTCCTCGTTTTAAAATGATTGGCATGCGATTAAAACCTTGCATCAAACTGTATTCTTCATACAGCCATGCTAAAGCTAAATCCATGTGAGATCTCATGTCCGCTAATAGAAATTTAAGTATTGCTTCGCGAACAGGTGCGCTAAACGTTGAAGCCAGAGTGGTAATAATTTTGTAACGAGTATGAGCAACACCAACTTTTAGAGCAGCTTTTTCCGAATTTAAAACTCTCTGAACTGCATCAATCAGCATTTGTTCACGTAATTCATTTGAAAGTGGTCGTGTAATTTCATACAATTTTAGAGTTTTCACTCTTGGTTTGGCAACTCGGCCAGTTTTTATTTCTCTTAGTTTATCTTCTTTTTTCTCTACTTCGACTTCAGTAAATGGTTTAGACTCTGGTTCATGAATAATAATGGGCGGTGGAGGTTCAACATTAGATTTTTTCGATCCGGGACCAACATCAGCTTCAGTAAACTGTTCGGCTAGTAATTTTGAAACATCTGATATTGTGATTGGATTACCACTATTAAAAACTTTTAAATAATCGCTTGCAAATCGAGGGGGCATATTTACAGGAACATTTTTCATTGTCGCAAAAACAATTTGTGTTGCGCTGTGAATATTTAAATGTTCCATAATAAACTGTCTATTAATTTCGTTAGAATGTTGTTTTATTCTTTCAGATTCCTCCATTTTCATCTCCAATTCTTGTACTAATCGCGCTTTTTTAATAACGGGTTGAACTACGGGTTCAATATTACGTTTGGGCATTCTTTTTTTTTCTTCTATAATTCTCGGGGCTACTCTAGCAATTTCCTGCGTAGAGCAACCAAGATCAGATAGCAAAGACGTAATAGAAGAGCGATGGTCATAGGATGAAGGATGTTTTAAGATGTTTAAAAGTTGTAACTTTAAATGTTTTCGAACGGAACTAACTTGCGAATGGGAAAGAGTTGGTGGTAAATTTAACTGTAAATTCTGCAGTGCTTCTAGCACTTTTGCCATAAATTCCGGGCGTAGTTTAGCGATGTTACAAAGCGAACCCATGCATGCCATCAGATTGACACTGCTTATGTGGGGAGAGCCATGAAATTTAACCAAAAGAGAAAATATATGACTGAAATAAATAAAACGTATGTAATATTAATAATGAATAGAAAATAAATACTTTTACTTTGCCTCTTCTTCTAGTTTTCTTCGTCGAGCGATTTTTAATGTTAGTGGAATATCTTCCAAAGAAAAATCATTTTCTTTTCGAGATATACTCGTGTCGGGATAAGTTTGAAGTAAAACAACTACTTCTAAAAATTTAATGGAATGTGTACGTACACCGTCATTATCACTATCTATCATATTTACTATCTCAACCTAGAAATAAAGAATTTCTTATAATTCTTGAACAATAAATTACTGTTTAAATGAAACCTTGATTCGATTCAGTCCATTCCAAGCCTGTTCCATTTCATCAGTGATTACTTGCGCTTTGCTTAACCAAGTCATCATATTACGATAAATTGAGCTAGATGCCTGTATAACTCTTTTTTGAACCTGAACTGATTCATCACATAAGAGCATATGCAAATTAACAACAATAGATGGGATGATTTGTTCGTTAATTTTACTAAAATAATACATTCGCAACAATTAATGCTATTGTTTTATAACTGATTATTATATCATACCAAGCTTCTTCAATGAATCCAACAATAGCTTTTTTAACATCTCCATTTCGATCAGACGAAAGTCCTACAATATCTGATAATAATTCTGGTAGTAACCAACAAGCTTTACGAGTCAAAAACTCTTGGATTTTATGTATTAGCTCAATACGTTCGGATGAGTTTTGACATAATTGGGCCGTGTTAAGCCATTCAGTAACCTAAAATTCATTAATTTAGACTTTGGTTATTGTAAGGGTTTCAAATTGTATACCGTTGCCCGATCATCATCATCATCATTAGACCGATATGGGTTCTTAGAATTTTGTCCAGACATGGTTTACATAACCCTTTTAGGACGCTTTACAAGGACAAAATCAATTATTATTATTTTTAGGTCTATCGCAAGCTTGTTAAGTATTTGTATTTTTTTAAGCTTTTAATAAAAATTACAAAAACAACAAAAAAAGCTGTTCAGTAGTAACGAAAAATAGATATATTTTCTCCGACAGTATTTTCGAGCCCTAAAATGCGCTGTCAAATGAAGTTTGATATAACCTATTTTGGTTCCAACTTAAAACAAGAAATTTTTAAATATGATTCTTAAAACAATAAGTTATGCTAGAAATAATAACATTTTAAATAATAAAATCACGAAGTGTTATAAACAGACTGTATATAGTGCTATAATTCTTTCTAGAATTAAAAATAACTTTAAATTGATTATGTTTATTTTGGATTAATGCACGGATTGAAAATATTTTCTTAAAATACCTAACCTACATTGACTCAAGTTGTTTAATCTATACAAAATAAAAATTTAAAAACAGAAGCAATGAACTGTATAGTTTGTAATAATCTAATAAATGATGCAACGTTAATTGATATATATTTTACTTTTACAACGCATACACATAATTTGTTGGTAAATAATATAAAGAAAATTTTGAACTGTGATTTAAATGAATCACACTCGAAATATATTTGTAAAGAATGTTACAGTATTTTTGAAGAATTAGATTTTACAGAATTTACTTTTACGCGAATAAAAAGACAACTTTTTGAACGATGGATTCTTAGAGACTCTGCAGCTTTTACAAAAGATGCAAGTTGTCAAACTGATAATCAATTTCCAACAGATACTAGTTGTCAGACAGACGAATTATTTGAAACAGATTCTAAAGAGTTTACCGAAATATCAGATACTGTATTTCTTGAAGCAATAAAGAAAGAAACCGATTTAGGATTTGAAAATGAATCAGAGGTCTGTACAGACAAACCATCAATTGAAAAATCCACAAGAAATAAAACTAGAGATAAAGAAAATAAATCATATCGATGTACGATATGTAAAAAGAGATTTGCTTCAAAAAATGGAATGAATTTACATGTACAACGGCAACATCAAAATGAAGAATCTTTATCAACTGAAACGAGTACATTATCAAACGATGCTGTAAGTGTAGATTGCAATGTTGTAATCGATGAATGCTCAAAGACAGAACCCGACTCAAATTTAGATTCTCAAATAAATGATGATAGCAGCAACAACAGTACCAAATCAACGACTGCTACTAGTAAAAAGCGAGTGAAAAAGGAATATTCGAGCGTAATAAAACCATTAAAGTATTCTTGTCCCCAATGCCCTAAAATGTGGAGAACAATGGGAGAATTAAGAAATCATGTAGCTTCACATAGTAGCCTCCGTCCATATATCTGTGAAGTCTGTGGACAAGCTTATAAACATAAATCTGCTTTAGATATTCATGTTGGAATGCATAATGGTATTAATCCATTTTCTTGTAATTATTGTCATAAAGCCTTCACACAGAAAGGAGCTCTTCAAAGACATTTACCTATTCATACTGGCGAAGCCCCGTATCAGTGTGATCTCTGCGGCAAACGTTTCGTTCATCACACTTCATTTAATATGCATACTTTGGCACACACGGGACAAAAATCCTACAAATGTACAATTTGTGGCCTGGCATTATTATCGGGTTCTCATCTCAAACGGCACATGAGAGTACATACCGGCGAACGACCTTATGCTTGTACACAATGTGGAAAAAGATTCGCAGAGCGATACAATTTAGCTGCACATCAACGGTTACACGAAGCAGGGCCCTCAGAACTTTCAAAACGATTATACCGATGTCAGGTTTGTGGAGCAGGCTTTGACAGAAGACCAAAACTTGAAGAACACTTGTCAAATAATCATAATAAAATATCAGAAAATGATCCGTCGAGAAAATGGGTCGGACATATTTTAAATAATGTTTAAATATTGGTTGAAAATATTCAATAATAGAATGCTTTTGATTTTAGTCGTATACTCATCACAACTATTATTATTTATTTACTTAACATGGAAATGTTATCTAAACAACTAAAATAAAAAGCATTTAATTATTTTATACTGCGAATGCTTTTATCAACTCTGATAAATTTATTTCAGTACTTTTAATTTTATATAACATTACATTTTGTTAATGTAGTTAAGCTTTTAATATTTTATTAGTTGTAGAATACTTCAAAGTTATATGTAATAAATACTGTTATATCTAATTATTTTCAAATAGATTTTTTAATGCGTTCATGTCTAAACGAACGGTATTCCATTTTTCGAGATCAGTTAAATTTGTGGCTCCTAATTTTTTATAAAAGGTCATTGCAGGGTTCCAAGATAATACCGAAAAATCCAATCTAGTTCCGTATTCGTGGGCTTCCTAAAATTATTTTTTAAGTAATAATATATAATGTAGTTCTGAATTTCATATACCTTTGCTACAGCCAAAAATAAATTTTTTCCGATACCATGCATACGATATTCTGGTGCAACATAAATATCTTCAAGATAAATAGATTTACCCAACCAAGTGGAATAAGTATTATAATATATAGCGTAACCGACTATCGTAGAATCTGATGTTTCAGCCACTTTACAGAAAAACAATGGGGATGGTAAATCAAAACCATCTCTTTCTAAAACTAGAGGGACAATGTAATAATAGAAAATATTTTTAAAATACCATATTACTTTCGGAATTTATTTTCACCCTATCGCCCATTTTTTCAAATTCGGCAAGATCCTAAAATTAAATTTTATGGTTGATAACATATTACAAGTTAATAAAAATAGTTATTTTATAACCTGGATTAGTGTAATCACATGTTTCATATCTTCCTTTTTTGCATTACGGACTTCGGCAGTTGCCATTTTTAAAGTTATTGACTATAAATTTTGAAAAATATATTCGGTAGAATTTGTAATAATTTAAAGAAACATGTGCGATACCGAGAGGATGAAAGTATGATAATAAATGATCCTTGATCAAATAATTAGTGCACGAGTAATATTGACTAAAAACAAAATTGACCTTTGAAGTTTGAAATTTGAATAAACGAATAGTCTGATTACTACGGATACGTCATGTTATTTTATTCTGATTTGAAACATAATAAAACGTAGCGAGTTTTTAAATCTTTTGTTGCTCAATTTATTTTAAGAACAACTTATATCAACCTCGCTAAAATTATTGCGCCCGCCACCGCTAGTACGGAAGTAGAGATCGACAATTCGTAGTAGGTTGTAGTTGTATTAGTTGAACATCATGGCGACGATTTTGCGAAATGTCACTGCGACTTTATCGGAAAATATTTTACGAAAAACAGCACCAAAGGTAAAATTTTTCTGTTTAATTCATCAATATTTAACATAGGCAACGTAATTTAAGTTCCTAGAATCATCTTCTTTACAATAACCTACATTTTTGATTATTATATAATTAAAGAATTATATCCTGCACTTCCTTAATATATTCATGAAATTTGTAAACATAATTAATTTATACTTGGAATATAAATGTTCTCATATAACATTAGACTTTGTTCAGATATATAGATCATAGTTTATATAATATTTATCACTATTTGAAAAGGAAATCAAATAAAAATATATTAATTTTAATGCGGGCTTAGGTATTAGCACCAGCATTAAACAACCAGCGATGGAAGCTACAAGTACAACAGAAACGCCAATTAAATGTTCACGAACATATGAGTTACTCCTTTTTGAAAGGAGCTGGTATTGGTGTTCCGAATTTTGGAGTCGCAAAAAATCCTGGTGAAGCCGAAACTATTGCAAAATCTTTGAACACCAAAGACATTGTCTTAAAGGCTCAAGTTCTGGCAGGTGGGCGAGGTGTAGGACATTTCAAGAACGGCTTGAAGGGTGGTGTTAGAATGGTATACACGTAAGTTTACTGTTTTTTAACATATTGTTTACATGAATAAATAAATCGTTTTGTTTTTTTAGTCCAGAAGAAGCTAAAGAAACTGCTGGAAAAATGATTGGCCAATATTTGGTAACTAAGCAAACAGGAGCTAAAGGCAGAATTTGTAATGCTGTCATGGTAACTGAAAGAAAATTCCCCCGCAAAGAATTTTATTTTGCTGTTATGTTAGAGCGCGCTTTCCAGGTTCATAATTTGATATCTTAAGATTTTCGAGTACTATTCATGCTTATATTTATTTAGGGTCCAGTTGTCATTGCCTCAGCTCAAGGAGGAGTAAGTATAGAAGATGTAGCTGCCGAAAATCCCGAAGCAATTATTTACGAACCAATCGACATCACTAAAGGTATGCAACGTGAACAGGGAGTTAGAGTAGCCGGCAAAGTAGGCATGTCCGGTAAAACTAAAGAAGAAACTGCTGATATGCTTATGAATATGTATAAGCTGTTCCTCCAGAGGGATGCTCTATTGATTGAAATCAATCCTTATGCTGAGGGTGCTGATGGAAAATGTTAGTGGGTATTTTATTTATAAATTGTTATGTGTTTTATAATAATATTTTGTTTAGATTTCGCTCTCGATTGTAAAATGCGGTTTGACGACAATGCTGCCTTTAGACAAAAAGAACTATTTGCTATGAGAGATTGGACTCAGGAAGATGAGAAAGAAGTTGCTGCTGCCAAATTCGACCTTAACTACATTGCTCTTGACGGTAAATATATACGGATTTGTTTTTATATTTCGGGGAAAAAATTAAGGGTATATATTATATAACATTATAAGAACAAAAATATTTTTTCTCCCCCTCCATTCACATTTCTGGGGGCCGTGAGTTGACGGCTGGTAACCGCACTTCACGCGATAAATATATCACTTACCGAGAGCTGATACGGCAGAGTGCCACACCCAGTAATGGGTAAAAGGCGTGATGATATATTTATTTTTATAATGAAATTATTATTATAAACACTACATTAGGCAAATGTATGTTTGTTGTGTCTGCTAGTGGCACTAAAATTATACTCTTTAAAAACCATGTTCATTGTAAAAATTCTATTTTTGTGAATGATTTTGCGTTTCCTAGGCAATATTGGTTGCATGGTAAATGGTGCCGGTTTGGCTATGGCCACTATGGACATCATCAAGCTCCACGGCGGTGAACCCGCCAATTTCTTGGACGTCGGTGGTGGTGCTACCGCTAACTCTGTCAAGGAAGCCTTCAAGATCATCACCGCTGACCCTAAAGTACTCGCCCTACTTGTAAATATTTTCGGTGGTATTATGCGATGTGATGTTATTGCTGAAGGTATTATTGCTGCAACGAAAGAATTGAATTTAAAGATGCCGATTGTTTGCAGACTTCAGGTAAAAATGAAGAATTTATACGAATTTTTAGCCATGGTTAATATTTGTCTTTTTTAGGGAACAAATGTCGATGACGCCAAAGTATTGATCGCCAACTCTGGAATGAAAATTTTACCTATTGATAATTTGGATGAAGCTGCCCGTTTGGTTGTAAAATTGTCGAATATTGTTAAATTGGCCCGCTCTGCTAAATTAGATGTCAACTTTGAAATTCCATTATAAATTAGCAATATGCAGTATTCATCCTTGAAAAATAGCTAAATTATGAAAGGTGTAATTTATAAAAAAAAAATGTAATAAATGTGTCTACTGTTATATATTGCTGTACACATAGATATATTTCATTGTTACAAATACTCTATTTATTGCCGTACTATTATTTAATAAAATATTTCTTTTTTTTATATGAATTGTTTTCGTTGAGAAGTAGATTTAAAATACTAAGATCAGTTTTATTTTTACATTAAAAAATACTGCAATAAATAGTATTGATTTAAAAATTACTTGTACTTCAAATCTACCGCTACATTTTTGTTTGTCGATCGATAATGCATTTTATCGATGATGAAGAAGATATTGAAATTTTAAGGTTATTCTTCTGTCGGACCAGAAAATGGAAAGAAAAAAATTAAAGTAAAAATATTATATATACTAAATTTTATGCAGAAAAGTATATTATTTATATATGTAAATTTTATATTTATGAAAAAGAAAGATTTCTTTTAATTTTAAATTATATAACCTAAAAATATGAGTGAAACAAATGTTACAAGTACTCCTGGTGTAAATGTAGCTTATATTGTTACCAATAATTGTTTAAATAATCCATGTCCAGTTTTGACAATCAACGTTGCAAACAATGAGAACATTAAATTTTTACAAATACCTGATAATGAACCTGTGACTGTAAGTCATCCAGTTGTAAAATTGCCTAAACCCGGATCCAATGATGAATTTACAATTGCAAACTCGAAAAGTAACATAGTTTATCGTGTCTTGCGACCAGAAGATTTGGATTTAAAAGTACCGGCACCAGAAAATATTTTAAAGCCGGTTAAACGGGGCAAGCAGAGAAAACTATACATTGATGAAGACAAGGAAAGTAATGATGAAATTCCAAAAAAAGTATTCAGGACTCGATCTGGAAGAATGTCCAAGCCTCCCAAACATATTCGCCAGGTTTGTTTCAAAATATTAATTACGATATATAAATTAATATTTTCCTGTGTATTTCAGCAAGAAGATTTACCTCAAATAATTGTAAACATGACCAGTCCAACACAAGAAAAGCCAGAATCAATAATTCTATCCAAAACTGAATTAACAGAAAAAAATATATCATTAAAATCAGTTGAATATAAACGTAATATTTCATCGCAATATCGTTGTGTTACTTGTAAGAAGGCCTACTTAGGACAAAATAAAATGTTAAAACATTTACAACTGAATCCGGGGCATGTCGGTCCAGATTTCAGGAAAAAATCTTGCGAATTAAATTTATGGCCAGAACTTTTACGCAAAACTAAAGAGGTTCCAAAAAATCAACAATCTAATTTATTTTGTAAAGAACTTATAGACTTAATTCAGAAGGCAAGATATATAATTCCTAAATTACTAAAACCTACTCAGAAACAAGAAGTTTCAAATTTTACTGTTGATCCAATTATTTCTAATGCTTTGGGTATATCTGAGGGAAACTATTCTTTTGATGAAAATGTTTCAGTGACAGAAATAGCAAATAGTGAATTTATTGACAATAAAAATAATTTGGCAGAAATGAAAGAACGGGAAGAATGTCTTCAGGATGCCGAATCTGATAGTGTACAAAATAACGATCAAAATAGTCTGTTAAATTTATTAGATACTGGTCAAGTAACTTTTGATTCTTCATCAACTAATACTGAAGAAGTTATGAATATGGATCAGTTGGTTAATGAAAGGTTAAAAACTTTAACCGGAGGAGAATTAGAACCGTCAAACAATGGAACTCAAAATTTAAGTTTAGATCTTTCCCTCGACTTGTTTTCTTATCATGGTTCGTAATTTTGTAGTAGTTGTTTCTGTATGAATTACTTTTAAATCCTATTGTAAGTTTATATGAGGATTGTTATCTAGAATGTAAAGTAGTCTATAAAATATATTTATTTTGTAATTTTAATACAGCTATTTGATTTTCTTCTAAATTTAGAATATTTCCTAAAGTGGCAGAAGAAAACAACTTATGCGCTAGTGTCGTTTTTTGGAAAAGAGAAAATAGTTTGGTTAGGTATTACTGCAACACGTTAGATATTTCTAAAAAATGTTTGCCAAGACATTATAACATTAATTTATAAAATATGTCGCCAATTATTCCATCATTTGCAGGTATAAATTAGGTTTTACTAATTATTACATGCACATTATATGTTGACAAGTATTATTAACTTACTAATTTCAATTTTATTTGATTATAACAATTTTCTTTTAGTTCGTAGCTCTTCAGGAATTGAAGTCTGCAATGGGCCTACAAATTATGAATTAAATACCTCTTATGTTCCCGAAACCAGTAAATCATGCCGGGTTATGGTTTTCAGTCCAGATGGCAAATATTTTGCCTGGACAAATGGTATTTCGTAAGTTTTAACAATTGAATAAATATTACTACAAATATTAGTAATGTTTCAATTATTTTAGAATCAAGATTGTGCTCACAGAAAATTGGTCCGTTGTTGGAGAAATACCTCGACCTAAAACATCTTGTTTAGCATTTTCCCCTAAATCTACTTATTTGATGAGCTGGGAAATATTTACTGTTAGTAATGCTAATCCACAAGGTAGTCCCAATTTATTTATTTATAAAACTGAGAACTGGGAGGTTGTAAAAACATTTGTTCATAAAAAACAAACGAATTGGGAATTGCAGTGGAGTCAGGACGAAAACATTTGCGCGCGGATGGTCAATACCGATGTTATATTTTACGAAGAAGCGAATTTTGAAAAAATTGTTTATCGTATTAATAGTGTCAAAGTTGGGGCATTTAGCGTAGCACCAGGAGCTGCTCCTTATCATGTTTTATGTTATACGGCTGGAGCACAGGGTCAACCAGCCTTGGGACGTTTGTTCAAGTATCCGAATTTTGAGGCTCAACAGTCGTTAGCTAACAAAAGCTTTTTCCAAGTAATTAAATCTATATTTCATTTGTTGCTTAGTGTCTATATGTAAAATTATGTTTTCAGTCGGACAAAGTTGATTTTTATTGGAATAATAAAGGAACAAGTGCTTTGTTGATGACTAGTACGGAAGTAGACAAAACCGGCGCATCTTATTATGGAAAACAAACGTTGCACTATATGGGAACAAATGGAACTTCTGCTATGGTTACACTGAGTATGATTAGAAATCAATATGTTGTGGTAAATTTCACCAACTTTATTTATATTTTTTAGATAAAGAAGGTCCCATTTATTGTGTGCAGTGGTCACCAAAAAATGCAGAATTTTGTGTTATTTATGGTTTTATGCCATCTAGGTCAACTATATTTAATTTGAAATGCGAACCTGTGTTCGAATTTGGAACTGCACCCAGGAATGTTATTCATTACAACCCACAGGGAAATAATATCCTTTTATACTTATTTATAACTATTTTTTATTTTTAAATATATTTTCTTAACCGCTTTGTACTTTTGCTTTTGGCCGGTTTCGGCAACTTACGTGGACATGTAGAACTTTGGGACATTCAAGCCAGAAAATTAATAAATAAGTCCGAAGCACCAGATACAACTTTATTACAATGGTGCCCAGATGGAATTCATTATCTTACAGCTACAACTGCTCCTCGTTTGCGCATTGGAAATGGGTAAAATTTTTGTAAATATAAAATTGAAATTTATTAATTTTTTTTTCTGCAGGTATAAAATTTGGCATCATTCAGGAACTTTGCTTCATGAAAAATCATGGGCAAATCAAGAAGAATTATACGATGTCATTTGGCAATTTTTCTCGCCAGGAGTTTTTAAAGATCCGCAAATTCAATTTGAAGGCGTTGAAGGGATAGAAACAACTCAACCACAAGCAAGTAAACAAGTTTATAGACCGCCCGGTGCAAGAGGAAAAGTGATTAATTTCAAACTTCATGATGATGATGAATTGCCGAGCAAGTCTGGTATAATTTTAATTGTGATTTATTTAAAATTTTGTATTTATATTTGTCATTGTGTGTAGTAACTCCGTCAAAGGCGGCTTTGAAACAAAAGAAGAAACGAGAAGCAAAGAAAGCAAGAGAAAAACAAGAGAATGCTGAAGGTGGGGATGAAAATGAAGAAAAAGAAAAGGTTTCTTCTGGAATTGCAGTAGCCTTAACGGGCGATGCGGAAAAAGATAAGAAAATAAAGAATTTGAAAAAGGTGAAATATGACTATATTTTATTTAGGAATTAAACCAATAATTTTTTTTTCTTTTACAGAAATTGGACGCTATTTGTAAATTGAAAGAACTACAAGCAGCGGGAAAACCTTTGGAAATCAATCAAATTTCCAAGATAAAAGGTGAAGATGATCTGCTGAAGGAGTTAAAAGCATTACAGATCTAATTATTTTGGGGCTATTGAAGCAATTTGAATATTTTTAAGTTGTTTATTAGGAATTGTGTTGTTATTTGAAAAGTTTTAATGTAAAATCACCCGAAAGAAAGAAACCATTTTAACATGAAATTTTGACGTTTATTGGTATTCATTTCCTACAGTTGGTAACCATTATCTGTAAGAGGAACACGACGTGATCATAACTTTACGTCAACAACAAAAGTGCATCAGTTTATGTAACGGGAAACGTCAAGACTTTTTGATTTATATGTGATATTATTAAGTGCTTTTTCCTGAAATTATAATCATAATTTCTAATAGTATTTATTTTGTATAAGATCCGTGTTCTGCATTGTTCATCGATAATTCCGGGCGCCATCTTGTTGGCCGGTTGATAATCGGAAAATTGTCAAAATTTTTAATTTCTGTTTTTATTTTCATTTTCTGCATGTAATTGCAAATTTATTTTTGTACAATCTATATAGATAAAGTGCTGTTTTCAACTTGACGTTGCCATCAAGCTCATAGTTAAACTGGGTAAGAATTGCTACCTTGCAAATGACACTTCATGGAATGTAAAAAAATATTAAATATTGAAGAAAAACCGTTTTATGCTTTAATTAACAATTGTTGTCTTCATTCAAGCACATGGAATTTTATTTTGCGCAGTTTTAATTTGTGGGCACAGTATTAAAATTAGAATATGCAATATTTATGACAACACCTGAATGTAATTTCTGTGATAATATTTTATATTCATTATCTACTTCCATATTTGTAACATAATTTTCCGCATGCGTTTAATAAATAAGGTTAAAAATGATCAATTTATTGCTTCTTGATACTAACAAGCAATTTGATGTGCGTAGAGCTTTATTTGAAATGATATGTTTGTATATCAACCCCTGTAAGAATTTTAATCACTTTAATATCATAATTATAATGATGACTAATTACTATTGTCGTCAATTTTCACGGAATGCTGAAAACAATCGTGCAATAATAAATTGACATTTTGACGGTTTTGACACTTGCTTCGAAATTATTGTACTATCTGTCATTTTGCAAATGTTTCACAAAATTCTTGTGCATATTTCCAGGATAGAATGATCGGTTAGGCCCTTGTGAATGCTGTGCTTTGTTGCATTTAAAAAGTGACATCATGACTATAGCAACTCGTGGTCAGGGGCTGTCGGGGGAGCCCCCAGATTCAAACTCGAGTACACAGGTAAGTTGTTTTTTATCTATTTCAAAGTGTATTTATTAACTGACGTATTGTGAGCGTAGAGTTTGCCAATAAGTATAACAACATTATCTAATTCAACTGACACACCCAGCGATGAAATTACTGAGCCCGAATTTCCTCATGCAAAATTAGCTTCACTTGATGAAAAAATTTCAAACTTAAGATGGGTGGTTCCCGTATTACCCGAACAAGAACTGGAATGCTTGCTGCAAGCATCAATTGATTTAGCAAAGAAAGGTTAGTTAATGTGTATTACCATCATTTCGGGATATATAATGTGCATTTCGTTTACAGGAATAGATATTCATAGTGAAGCATGCCAAAGATTTTTTCGTGAAGGCCTTACAATTTCTTTTACAAAAATTCTAACTGATGATGCCGTTAGTAGTTGGAAATACAATATTCACTTGTGCATTTATCAGAACTGTATAAGACTAGTGGAACTTTGCGTAGTCAAATTACCCCACGACTGGTTCCCATTGTTGGATTTACTAGCAATGCTTTTCAACCCTAACAACAAGTAACTATTTTCTATGAAATTTCGCGCGAGGCTTGGACTAATTTGATCCATTTTTAGATTTCATACTTTTAATTCATCGCGCCCTAGTGAATCTGTACCCGTGGGATCGTCACTTTCGGAAGAGGAATTATTCGCACGGCCCTCGTCTGACTCTAGGGCACCCAGGGGTTGGTTGGTGGATCTAATTAATCGTTTTGGCGTTCTAGGGGGTTTTCAGGCGCTGCTAGAACGATTTCAGACTGGAGAAAATCTTACTTTATCCGTTGTTTACGCACTGATTAGACCTTTCGGTCTCTGTTATGAATTTTTGACTGTACATACTGTAACGAAATTTTTAATGCCAGTATTGGTGAGTTTTCAACTAAATATTTATAGACACAGACTTTATGTGTTTTTTCTTTACAGGAAATAGTACCAGATATTTTAGATAAACTTACTGATGATGAATTAAAGCGGGAAGCGAAAAATGAAAGTAAAAGCGATATAGTTTCAGCGATTATAAAGTCTTCTAAATGTTTAGCATTACGTGTACCGCAGCAAGAAGAAATGATACGAACTTTAGAAGGTTTTCGGTTGAAAATGATATTAAGGCAACTTCAAATTTCTAGTTTTAATGGAAAAATGAACGCTCTCAACGAAGTTAATAAAGTGATAGCAAGTGTAACTTATTACCCGAATAGACATCACGGTTTAGAAGAAGAGGAATACCTTACACCCGAACGAATGGCAGTATGTACAAAAAATCATTTAAACAATTTTATTCTTAAGTGTACAAACATTTCATATTTTAGAAATGGATCAACGAAAATAGAGTGTTAGAAATTG
The DNA here is from genome assembly GCA_947425015.1 of Pterostichus niger. Taxonomy (NCBI): domain Eukaryota; kingdom Metazoa; phylum Arthropoda; class Insecta; order Coleoptera; family Carabidae; genus Pterostichus; species Pterostichus niger. The sequence goes on from OX380339.1 coordinate 5,893,951, forward strand.
TATTACGAGATTCTTTACATCAACCTCAATACGTCGAAAAATTAGAAAAAATATTAAGGTTTATTATAAAAGAACGAGCGTTAAGTTTATCTGACTTGGATGCTGTCTGGCTAGCGCAAGTAGGGAAACATGAAGCAATTGTAAAAAACGTTCACGACCTACTGGCGAAATTGGCTTGGGATTTTAGTCCAGAACAACTGGATCACTTGTTTGAATGTTTTCAGTCAAGTTGGACAAACGCCAATAAAAAACAGCGTGAGAAATTACTTGAACTTATACGAAGATTGGCCGAAGATGACAAAGACGGTGTCATGGCTCATAAGGTAAAACTGAACAGTACATTCTTTACATATAAAGTCTAATATAAATGATTGTGTTAGGTGTTAACATTGTTTTGGAATCTGGCTCATTCTGAAGACGTACCGACTGAAATAATGGACCAAGCTCTTTCGGCCCATATTAAGATTTTAGATTACAGTTGTTCTCAGGAACGAGATGCTCAAAAAACAATTTGGTTAGATAAGTGCGTGGATGAGTTAAAACAAGGCGATCAATGGGTTTTACCTGCACTTAAACAAATCCGAGAAATTTGTTGTTTATACGAAGCAAGTGCGAATTCAGCCCACAGTCAACGAACTCATCATATGTACTACCGACAAGAAGTATGTAAAATTTAAAAAACGGGAAATATTTATGAACAATTTCTTGAATTTTCTAGGTAATTGAAAGACTCCAAAATCAGCATTCTTTGGTGATTTTAGTAACAAACAGTTTAACAACTTATTTAGACCGAGTAAGAAATCTCGTAAAAGAACATACTGAACTTACAAGTGATACATACATACCAGATAATCGATACCCTCATTGCGTTCAGGTATACATTTTTCATACCATTTAATTTTTTTTTATCGATTTATATGTTTTTTGACTCAGGTGCAAGAGCGATTAAACTTTTTACGTTTTCTCCTGAGAGATGGCCAGTTATGGTTATGTGCTGAGCAAGCCAAACAAATCTGGCAATGTTTAGCTGAACAAGCAGTATTTCCTTCGGATAGAGAAGCTTGCTTCAAATGGTTTTCAAAATTAATGGGAGACGAACCTGACTTGGATCCAGGCATAAATAAAGATTTTTTCGAAAATAATATTTTGCAATTGGATCCTACTTTACTTACAGAAAGCGGCATTAAGTACGATTTGATCAGACTAATTTTCAAGTTAATAAACTAATGATGACACTTATTTTTGCAGATGTTTCGAACGATTCTTTAAGGCGGTAAATACAAAAGAAGGTAAACTAAAATTCAAACGACGTACACTTTTAACTGACGACGTAGATTTAATAGGCACGGATTACCTCTGGCGCGTTGTGACCAGCAGCGGAGAAGATATCGCGAATCGGGCCATCGAATTACTTAAAGAAGTCAGCACCAACTTAGGTCCGAAATTACAAGCATCATTGATTGAATTCCATGAGACTTACATCTCCGAGTGCTGTGATAGACTTCGAGCACATTATGACACAGTATCTGTACTGCGACGTACGGAAAATGCGACTGATAAAAATGAACAAGACTCCCAGATGATGATTCAAAGATTGCGAAGTGAAGCGATCAAAATGTGTCGGGTTATGAAAGTTCTCCAAGAATATATTAGCGAATGCGATGGTGACTTTTTAGGTGAACGTAAAATTTTACCCCTACACAGGTAATCTATCGCAAACAAATTTAAATTACATCGCTGTCACTCAATTTTAAGTTTCACTTGTCTGTTTTTGTATATTGATCATGAAATTTATCTTTTTTTTAAACAAAAATAAGTTATTTGTCAAAATAGAGAAGGAAAGCCATTATTTTTCCCACTTCAGTTGAAGAGAGAGAGGAAACTAATTTTCCACACTATTTCGCGGTATTTTGATGTTAATTTTTTTCCGTAAAATTAGTCTTATAAAAAGCAAAAAAAAGAAAATACGTGTGCAACACGTAAAATAAATTATTTTTTCATTACTAATTGTATAAATAACTATTTATAATTCGTAGTAAATCTTATAAATCAAGTGCCAACGATGTAACTGACTTTAAATAAATTTTAAATAAGTACTATTTAATGATTCAGAGCTTGTCGAGGAAAACACCTGACTTTAATAGTCCGGTTTTCATATCCTGGTCGTCAAGTAGACGATATGGAAGTATTCACTCATTCAAATGACACTTTAGCATCTTTACGACGATCAGTTTTGAGAAGAATTAAAGCAGCTGTAGCTAATGTTAAACTAGAACTGTTTGTTAATGGCGAACCATTAGATACAGCAGATGATCGTAAATTACTTTCTCAGATTCCTTTAAGAGATAAAATGGTATTTAATTTACAAATATTAATCGTTTAAGATAGTTTTAATTGTTTGATTTTTCAGCTATTGTCTGCTAAATTAAGTCAACCGAATAATAACATGGCCAGCTCTCCTGACAGTAGCTCGGACAGTTCAACTAGTTCTCCTCAACATCCATATGACGGACCAAACATCGAAATTGAGAGCACTTTGCCTGGCGTGGTACTTCAATCATTAATTATTTATTAAAAAGTAATGTTGTATCAATGTTTTGTCTTTAGTTAATGTCTCAACAACCACAACACGCTCAATTTTTTTGTCAACTATCTTCGTTGGGCAGTTGTTTAGGACACGGTCCCCTGCGTGATGGGGCACGATCTTTGATGTTGTTGATGCCTCCTGATAGAACTACAGTCGAGAAATTGCATTTCCTTTTTAAGGGGAATCCGTCAGCTGTACCCGAAGTATCTCTTGATTCTATGTTTTTCAGTGCTTCTCCAGCACAAGTTCTCTACCATCTTGAGGTACTGGATAATTAATTAAATTCGTTAAATTTAATTTTATAACGTATTTACTTTAGGTATTGTACGCACTATTGATGCCAGCCCTGGAACCGCTTTCCGAAAAGGCATTTGATTTCCAATTTCACTTTATGATAAGTGGCGAAGTGCAAGTATTTTTAGAAATGCTAACCAAAAACAATTTCATGTCTAATGCAGATATGCCTACTAAAAGATCAGCCTATCTAAGTGTTCTAAAAATATGTAAATTAGTTTTAACAGTCGTTGGAAATGTACTGGTGCGTCTGAATGATGAAACCAATCCCCAAGATGTTGGACAACCGGACGGTAATCATTCAGGTAATTGAAAAGTTTAACCGTAAAAAACTGATAATAATTTAATTGTTTTATAGGTAATGATACAGTATCAATTACACCAGTAATGTATTTACGCCAAGCTCTAAGATCAGTGCCGAGTCATACAACCGAACAAGTGTTGCGTCAAGTAGCAGTGAAACTATCTCAAGCATTAGCTGATCATATGCTGTCATCTTCCGGTAGTAACACAGCTTCAGAGAAAGTTCAAGCTCTGTTCTCACAAGCGCTAACTTGGGAACTACCCGACATGAATACAATTCTTGCGTTAGTTCGAATCTCTTGGGCCAGCTGCAGTTCAAATCTACACTCAGCAACTGCTTCTACAGAAGTTCTACACGCATTATGCGATCCGCAAGCTCGTAATGAACCTCTACATCTGCATCCAGATGACGTATTACTTTGTAAAGAAGCTTTAGAGTGTCTTTGTTTGGCTTTAGTTTTAAACCCGGGAGCTTTAGAGTTACTTTGTCGCGATAAATTATGGCACGCGTTGCTAATGGATCTTGTGCTGTTGTGTTCAAGTCGCGCGATTAGACTAGCAGCTGCTGAGCAGTTTCTAGTGATTTGTACTTGCGGAGCAGCTAGCCGACAAGCTTTACAAATCATTGTTCCGTTGTTATTCTCTGTTCTGGATACTATGGTACTAGAAAATGCGCATACTTCTCATGAATATTTCCAACTATTGTGCCGATTGGTTAACTGCGCGTATTTAACTAACTGTCCGTTGGTTGCCGCGGAAAGTTTACTCGCGAGTGAAATTATGTGGTTGCGAAAAGCTTCGGATATGATGCGACGCGGTGGAGACGTTAAAGGAGAATTTAACAGTCAAGCACAAGAAGCATTACTAGAAGGACATTTCGGATTAGCGAGAGAGTTGCTTTGCTTTATGAATCCGGATAAAAAACACGAATTAGGGGTTGATGATAGCAAAGGTGGACTAATACGAGTAAGTAACTAAATTAAATTGTGCTTATTATTATTGTTAATAATTCATGTACGTTCTCTTTGATTTGTCATCAGGAGTTGTTAGAAGATTTTATTTTTCCTGCGTCGAAACTAATGTTACAATTAGCTCGAACCGGACAAATGTCCGTAGAACCCGCAGTGCCAGTTTGTTCTAGCCCTCAAACTCAAGCCGCCGCCTTTGATCTGTTAGTGGCGTTATGCGTTGGATGTGTTTCAAATTGTAGGCAATTGGTCAGCATGCTCACAGATATGTTCTACTCCGGTAAGTTTACCATGTATAATGCATGAAAAAAAAATGAACTTACCATTAATTAATCCACTTCATCCCTCCTGAATGCCTGTATTTGGTTGTTGTAGCGTAGTAACACTAACACTTGTCACGTATCACTTATCACCCACTTGTTATTAAAATATTTTTGTTTTGTTATTGTTTATACGTAAAACACTGAACCACAAATGAAAAACTTTTGATTAATAACGGCAATTTTGTATTATTATAACGTTGATTTCAACAAATACTAAAATAAAATTCTCAAAATGATTAAAATTCGAACCAACAATTTTATATTTTAATAAATAAAACAGAATGATTGTCGCGAACAACTTTTCAATATGGCCGCTTAATATTTTAAAACAAATGAAATACGCAAACAACAATGTCATTTTTATATGTTTTATATAAAACGAAATTTGATATTTTTTCCATAATTTTGCTGCTTAGTCTTTTGTAAATGTACAGATCTATGTTTTAGGGGCTTAATTAAATTGTTTATTTGTTTGTTTTATAATTAATTAGATAATAAAATGTGAAAATTTGCGGTGGATATCACTAGCAATAAGCCGCGCGCGAAAACTGGATAAAACTAAATTGCCAACCGATGAAATATAAAATATCCAGTTTTATGTAATTAAATTTTTAAATATCCCTAAACAGAATTTCGATTGCAAATTAAAAAATAGAAAATTTTATTAATTTGCAATGTATGTCGTTAACATTTAATTAAATAATATATTACGTAACAAGTTTGTAAATATATTCTGGTTGGCACAGCCTACTATTTCGGTATATGTGAATAATTTACGCAGTTGTTACGTACCTTATTATTTCTACGACCGAAAATATGTGGAAAATTATCTAAATTACTGAAATATATTTCATCTTTGTATATGAATCAATGCATTCCTATTTTACACAGCAAACACTCATGAACACCGTGTAAAGAAATCACTTAATACGTTATCACACAAGCCTCATAATGCCCAAAATTACTTACTAATTTCTGTCCGTAAAACCTCACTTTACACACGATACATGATTGTATAAATATATTTATCACATTCGCAATTATTTAAATTTGATACAATTTTCAAAATATATAAAGATCTCTTTTTCCGTTTACTATATGAATTTAAAATAATGTAAATATATAGTATATTTGATATTTATTTTTAAATATCACTTATTTCATAGATCACAATCCACCTTTACTTGAATGGGACTATTTACCACCTGTTGGTCCGAGACCTGTTAAGGGCTTTGTAGGCCTAAAAAATGCCGGTGCTACTTGTTATATGAATTCTGTTCTTCAACAACTTTACATGGTAGAGAGTATTCGAGTAGGATTACTTGCCAGCGAAGGAGCAGCTACAGATCCTAGTGAAGATTTCAGTGGAGAAGATAATTCAGAATTAGATTCAAATCAGGAAATATGTATCCTTGACAACGATTGTCAAGAAGATAAAAACGGTATGCAAGAATCAAGAAAAGAATATAATATAGGAATTTTAAAGCAAGTCCAAGCGATTTTTGGACATTTAGCTTATAGTCGGTTGCAGTATTATATACCAAAAGGGTTGTGGAGACATTTCAAGTACGCTTTGCAAATATTTTGTTGTTATTTCGGGTATAACATTGTTTGTTTTATAGATTGCAGGGCGAACCTGTTAATTTAAGGGAACAACAAGATGCTGTTGAATTCTTTATGAGTCTTATTGAAAGTATTGATGAAGCTTTAAAAGCATTAGGACAAGAACAAATCATGGGAAAAATTCTAGGCGGCTCTTATTCTGATCAGAAAATTTGTAAAGGTTGTCCGCATAGGTAACAATTTTACAAATTTAGTTGATGATTAACTGAAATTTATGCATACTATTTATTTTGTAAAGGTATTCTAAGGAAGAACCATTTAGTGTAATAAGCGTAGATATCAGGAACCACAGTACCTTACAAGATTCTATGGAACAGTACGTCAAAGGTGAATTATTAGAGGGAGCTGATGCTTACTACTGTGAAAAATGTGCTCGAAAGGTATTATTCAGTGAAATAGAAAATATAACATATTTAACTGTATCCCATTTGATTAGGTCGTGACCGTTAAACGACTTTGTGTTAAGAAATTGCCTCCGATTCTCGCGATTCAGTTGAAGAGGTTTGAGTATGATTTCGAGCGTGTGTGTGCCATTAAATTCAATGATTACTTCGAGTTTCCACGCGATCTGGACATGGAACCCTACACAGTTTCCGGTCTCGCTAAACTTGAAGGAGAAGTTATCGACTGTGATCTTGAAGAGTCTGTTAAGGATACTTGTACTAAATATCATTTGTCTGGGATTGTTGTTCATAGCGGGCAAGCTAGTGGTGGCCATTATTATTCATACATTTTAAATAGGTATCATCTTACATTCATTTTAAACTGGAAGCAATGATTATGTATGATGTTTTTATAGAGAGGCAGATGGTGATAAAAAGTGGTATAAATTTGACGACGGCGAAGTGTCAGAATGCAGAATGGGTGACGATGAAGAAATGAAGGTACAGTGTTTCGGTGGTGATTACATGGGCGAAGTTTTCGATCCTATGTTGAAAAGAACTTCCTACAGAAAGCAGAAGAGATGGTGGAACGCTTATATGTTATTCTACACAAGAGAAGATGTTGAAGAATCTGCTCTCATTAAATCTCTTGATGAATTATCACTTAGTAAGAGATTGTGAACAAAGTGTATCGTAAACTAGTCTTATTTTGTTGATTTTACAGATAACACTAGTCGTCAAGGAATGATGAAAATGCCTGCACCGATTGAAAGCAGTATCCGAAAACAAAATATCAAATTTCTGCATCATCGTAGTCAATTTTCAGTAGAGTACTTTACATTTATAAGAAAATTGGTGACTTGTAATGCACCTCCGATAACTCGAAATACTGTGATAGAAAAATTGGTAAGTACTAATTTATGAGTTTTATAACATTACTAAAAATGAACGAATATATTTTTTTCCAGAGCCCAGAAGCTGAACAATTATCAATGTTATCTATTCAATTAGCTTCTCGATTTTTGTTCCACACCGGCTTTCACACTAAAAAGAGTTTGAGAGGCGCAGCGTTAGATTGGTTTGAAGTACTTCTACTTCATCTTCGTGCATCACCTTTAGTTCGTTCTTGGTTTGCAAATCAAATGCTTTTCTGTCATTCGCACAGATTCTGCGAATACTTACTCGGATGTCCAAGTAACGAAGTCCGGACGGCGTTCATGAAGATCTTGGTATGTTTAGCTCATTTTACGTTGAACGACGGGCCTTGTTCTCCTCCTGAGCGGTGTTCATCACTGGAGCCTGGCGCAACTTTGAGTGACTATTTACTTCACGCTGTTCTTTCCCTTTTACACAAAGAGGTGTCCGAACACGGTCGGCATTTACCGAACTATTGCACTTTGTTTTATATGTACGCTGGTCAGGGTATCCAAGAACGAGCTCAACTCTTACGCATGAATGTTCCGGCTACATTTATGCTGGTAGCATTGGACGAAGGTCCTGGTCCTGCCATTAAATATCAGTATGCGGAATTAACTAAACTACATCAGTTGGTATCATTATTGGTTCGTTGTTGTGATGTAAGCGCAAAATGTCAAAATTCACAAAATGGTCCAGTGTTACCGAATCCTTACGCCGATCAAAGCTGTCCCGACTATATCATGCCTTTACCACAGCAAGCTGTGGAAATATTATTTGGCAGAACGAGCTATATCAAGAAAATTATCGAAGATTCAAATGTAACTGATGAAACCATAAAACTATTACAGTTCTGTTCTTGGGAGAATCCTCATTTCAGTCGAGTGGTGCTCAGCGAACTTCTTTGGCAAATTGCATTTGCTTATTGTCAAGAATTACGTCATCACATGGATCTACTACTTGCTATGTTAATCATGGAAGACTCTTGGCAAACACACCGGATACACAACGCTATCAAAGGAGTTCCAGAAGAACGTGAAGGATTGCTGGACACTATACAACGCAGCAAAAATCATTACCAAAAAAGAGCATACCAATGCATTAAATGCATGGTGACATTATTTAGTAAATGTCGAACAGCTCTAGCAATGTTACATACTAACGCCGATTTACGGCGCAAATGGACGGCAGCTGTAGAATGGCTTCAAGATGAACTCGAACGACGATACCCAGGCAATGCTCAGTATAACTACAGTACCTGGTCGCCGCCGGCTCAGAGTAACGAAAATACCAACGGTTATTTCCTCGAACGATCGAACAGCGCACGAAAAACTCTGGAAAGAGCTTACGAGCTGTGTCCAGATGAGGAAGCTGACCCAGATGACGCTTCAGGACAAGATAGCGACCAGCATAGCGAAGGCGGTCCAGCTGAGAACGAATGTCCTGCTCAGCAAGAAATGCCCGATGTGGTCGGTCGACAGTGCGTGGTCGAAGAATCGGTTCCTGAGCCAAGCGTACCGCAAGGGGTGAACCAGATCCCGGTGGGCAACAATCCCGGAACTGGAGTGACTCCTGACGAACAGCAGGCCACGTAGTGCCTGCACCGTGTCAGGACGGCATCTTCAGCAGTTGACTTCATCATATAGCCGTGGCTAACAATTCTATTGTACATTTGTTTATTTATTTATCATTGTTGCGGTGTAAAGAAGTGTCCGAGCGTTGGGCGTTAGTCCGGTGCTGATTGTACATAGCAATCTCTTTGTCTTTTCTCTCCTAACAGAACCAGGTCGAAGTAGTAGAACGGTAGGATTCCGGAGAGTGTGATCTGGAAGCATTTCAAGATACCTTTTTATAATATACGGTTAAGAATAATATTATATCTCATATGATACGATATCTTTCTGCTTACGTTCCTGTCGCTATATGTTACGGCGCCCAGTGATGTCATCAACGACTGCAACTGGTAGAAATGTCTGGCGTTGTTGCGGCCGTGGATGGTACACAAGGCAACAGTTTTATATTCACACACTACAATAATTATTAATGAAACTAATTACGTCGTCACATGTCAATACAGAGGCCTGTTGTTAAATAATATATACATGTAAATATTTTTTAGTGATAGTCATCTAATTCTTGTGTGCTGTTTATTTTAATGAAATAAACAAAGAATCAGTCATTTGTGATACAAGTGATTGTTGTTTCTTAGGCAAGCTGCTGCATAACATAACTAAACTAAAGTAAACTATACATATTGTGTATCGATGAGACACGATCAAATCGACTCGACACATATAATAGGCTTTGTATTTGTATATATATATTCTATATATAAATGGTACTGTGGTCATTTGCCAGTCACAGGTTCCTTTCCAAGTAAAACCAAAGACCAGTCGAAACTGACATGAGAATGCCTTAGCGTGTAGATGCCGTGTGAACCGATTATTGATATCCGATACCGAACCAATGTGTTGAGGTCTTTCAGTATAACGTGTTTCTGTTTTGTTTATAATTATCATGATTTATATTAACCCGCTGCCTCTTATTGAATTGTAATTGTTAGATGTATTGAAATAATTGCGATTGAGATGACTTTGTGGTTATTGAGTATTACATTTTCAGGATTTTGAGCGACATTATTTTTTATAATTATTCCCATCTGTTGTTTTATCGACACAAGTGATGAATTCTATCAAATGTTTAATGTTTTTCGTCAATCTGCCGATCATAATAATTAATCATAACATTATAGCTAATTGATATTTCATAAAATAGTGATTACTACAAACAAAGCAGACGCTTTTCGACGCTCTGTGCCAGTTGTGAAAAAAAAATCCACATTGTATAACACAGTGTCCTGTAATGATCATGTATTGTGTACTGAAATACAGGCTGTTTCATCAACCAAAACCCAATGTGTTTTATGTCATATTGTTTCATTTGCAAATCAGTAACAAGCTACATCATCATACGAGGAAATCCCAAACCTATTTCATCCTGACGACCTTCAGTGACTAAAAAACAATTATTACGCAAGTGTTGCTTGTTCCGAGAAAACAGAAACTAAACACATGAAAAACCAACATTATTAAACATGAAAAAAGAATGTTTAATAATCATTAAAACTTGTACACAAAACTTTAATTTTTCTAATCCACTAACGTATTCATTATAAACTAATTAATCAGTTTGTTTCGCATTAACTATATTATGGGATTTATGAAATCCTTATTTGATAATTTAAGAGGTGGAAATCCGAAGGTTGCGGCATGCAAAACTTCATAAATATACAAAAGTGAACCGCGTTGTTGAAGTCTGGCATTGTGCGTTGTAAGATCTTGTAAGTAACTTGATTATCTCGGCTAAATGACTAATAATTTATTTAACGATCATTCGCCTTGACTTGTTTGAACTTTCCGTATTTTTATCTCGGTAAGGTGACCGCAAATGTTTATATACAACAAGGCAATCTTTTAAATTATTGATGAATACTTAGTCCATGAATCCATGAACCTGACATCTAGTGTTTACTTATATTTGTGTGTGGTTTGAATAGATTATCAGTTGTTGAGAGCATCGGTAGTGAGTAGCATCAGTGTACAAAAGTTCCCGGTACGATGGGTGGCAATAAATTGCCGTTTTTTGGTTTGGTGTTTTTACTGGTGCCCAATTTAATTATTTCGTTACCGGCACCACCTACTGATCTTGTGATTGTTACTACAGATACTCCAGGTGAAAATGATTCTATACAGGTAAATAATTAATATTAGATTTAATAAATAGTGCAATATTAATCAGATACTTTTTACATGGCATGTTATTCATAATGTTACAAGATATTGCACTTTAGAAGAATTTCTTGCCGGCGCATAATGAACTTAATTCGAAATTTTCTTGTTATAATTTTGTGTTCAGGTTTTTTTTACCTATGCGCTTTAAAAATATATACTTTTTCTTATGCAATTTATCAAATGTAGAACATGTGTCATATGGTTAAACTTTCTAATTTAATAATGAATTATAATTACTATTTTTTGAAAGGGAGACACAAAAAAATCTGCTCCAGCCCCACCAGAATTAAATAGCATGCATGTGGAATCCAATGTAACAAATCGTTATGCACACACAGTCATCTCAACTCGATATAAAAACCCTGCGGAGATCGCTCAAGAAGCGACATTTTCTATCAATCTACCGGATACAGCCTTCATTTCCGGTTTTACAATGTACATTTTTACATTTATTCTATTACAATTAATTAAAATGTAATTAAAATTATATCTCTAGGGAAATTAAAGGAAAGGTATACGAAGCGTACGTAAAAGAAAAGGAAGAAGCTAAAAGAGAATATGAACAAGCAGTTCAAAGTGGATTTGGAGCTGCTCATATCGAACAAAATGCAAGAGATTCGAACAAGTTTACGGTTTCTGTTAATGTTGAACCACACAGTAAAGTTACTTTTAATTTAAGTTATGAAGAATTACTTGTTCTTAAACACGGGAAATATGAAATGGTGATGAATATACAACCAGGACAATTAGTTAAAGATTTAACTGTAGATGTTTTAATTAATGAAACAAGGCCACTTATTAATGTTGCAACACCAGCCTTGCGGTCTGGAAATGAAATTTTGGAGGAAACTATAAATAAAAGTTAGATTTTATTTATCTAATTCAATTCATATAATTATTATTATTTTATTTTATTAGCAAATGAGTATGCCAAAATTATGAAAATTGGCGATGAAGGAAAATGTGTAAAGATTCATTTCGCACCAACTGTTCAACAACAGAAAGAAATGGCAAAGAATCTTCAAGCTCTTGCGGCTAAAAAAAATAAAATTGGAGATACGTATTACGGTGAAGCTAATTTATATTATGGTGGTTATAATCCTCCACAGAAAAATAAAAGTGAGGAAGATGGCCTGTCAGGCCAATTTGTTATAGAATATGATGTAGATAGGGATTCTAAAGGTGGTGACGTACTGGTGAGAGAATTTATTACTTGTAAATATGTAGTTACTTTATTAGCAATGGCTCATAACAAGAACAACAATAATATTTCAATTTCATTTGAATTTAATAAACAAAGTAATTTGAACACTAGAAATAATTTATTATATAAATAAATAAATATATCATCACACCTTTTACCCATTACTGGGCGTGGCACTCTGCCTCAGCAGATCTCGGTAAGTGATATATTTTTTGCGTGAAGTGCGGTTGCCAGTTATCAAATCACGGCCCCCAAAGATATTAGTGGAGGGGGAGCCACAGGGGTAGATTTAAATGTGGTTAAAATTGTTTGTCGGCTGCGGGAATCGAACCAGGGTTCTCAAGATCCACAGGCTGACTGAGCCACCTACCCCATAAAATTTATTATTTATTATTATGAACCTAATTAATATTTAATAACTATATTTTGTTACTAGGTAAATGATGGTTATTTTGTACATTTTTTTGCTCCTTCTGATTTAAAACCATTACCAAAATATGTAGTATTTGTTTTGGACGTGAGCGGCAGTATGGGAGGTAGAAAAATGGAGCAGCTCAAAGAAGCAATGCAAATTATATTAGACGAACTAAAGCCTGAAGATTATTTTAATTTAGTCGAATTTAGTTTTGGTGCCAAGGTACAAAATAAAATTATTATTATAAATATAAAATACAATAATTATGAAATAATTTAGGCGTGGAATTTAGATAACACATCATTAAGTCCAACATTTGAAATGAGTCGGAATTCTTGGTGGCGTGCACCAGAAGAGGAAGTTCTTCCGGAAGTACCAAAAGAATTACCTCCAGCATATCCTGCTACTGGGGATTATAAACAAAAGGCAAAAAAAATTATTGAAGCGATGGAAGCTGGTGGCGGTACAAATATTTACGACGCTCTTAAAGTTGGTCTGAATTTAACTTCACAAGGGATTCCTGAAGATTCAAATCGTAAGAAAGAACCTCAACCTATAATAATTTTCTTAACAGATGGAGATGCAACTGACGGAGAAACTGATCCGAAAATAATTTTAAGCACAGTTGATGAACTAAACAGTGAAGGTAATTAATTAAAATTCATCAAAGTACAAATATTTAATACGAATATTGTGATAGGTGAAAAAGCAGCTATATTTTCTTTGGCATTTGGTTACGACGCTAACAAAGACATTCTGAAAAAGTTATCACTTCGAAATTTAGGTTTCATGCGACAAATTTACGAAGCATCGGATTCTTCATTACAATTACAAGATTTTTACAAACAAATTTCATCACCGTTGCTTGCAAATGTGACCTTTAAATATCCTGAAGGTCAAGTGGAGTCGGTGACGAAACACAATTTTAATGCACTTTTCGATGGAAGTGAATTTGTTGTTGCTGGAAAAATGGAAAATCCAAAAGATACAATTTTGTATGTTCATGGATTTACTTATGATGGGCCGATTGATTTTCCTCCAGTAATTATTCCTATTCCCGATCAAGCAGACAATAAACAACCGATTGGTCCTTTGGAAAGATTATGGGCTTATATGACGATAAAACAACTGCTTGATAAAAACGATGAAATTACTGCTGTTGATACCAACAGCACAGAAGCGGAAGAAATTAAAAATAAAGCTCTTAAACTGGCTTTAAAAGTATAATTTATTCATTCATGTTTATTGGTTATTATTGACTTATATTTTCGTTTTAGTATTCATTTGTTACTCCTGTAACTTCTTTAGTTGTTGTTAAACCAAATGAAACTGAAAAAGTGAATGCCGAAGAATCTAAACAATTGGGAGATTTTGGTAAGTTAAAAGATTTAAAATACATTCATCTGGCTTAATCATTTACGTAATAGCTCATTCATATTTATTCAAATGTACAATAACAGTTTATCTCACCGACAATCAGTACAGCAATTTACGTAATTCTTGTACTGTGATTCATCAAAATAAATTACAATTTTACATAATGCTCATGATTAAAATATTTAAAAGAATTTTATTCCTTGAAGAATTTTGTAAATGCAGATTTATTTATTTGTTACTCCGCAGGAACTGAATCACAATAACAGTACAATCTTATTTTTGTGCATATAAATCGAAGCCAGCAGGATTTGAACGCTTGACTTCTTGCTGGAGACGCAAGTTCTGTCTCGGTTTTATTCACTGAGCTACGATTGCCTTAATATATTCATAAAAGTATTACATGAAATATTGCCAATTTGTTTATTTTATTCTGTGCATAAAATTATAAATAAATATATCATCACGTCTTTTACCTATGGATGTGGCACTCTGCCGTAGCAGATCTCGGAAGGGAATATATTTTGCGCGTGAAGTGCCATCAAATCATGCCCACCCCCCAGATATATTAGTGAAGGGTTGGAAGGAGGGATCACAGAGATAATTTTAATGTGATAACTTTCTTATGATTAAAATTTATATATGTTCTGCAACCTTAATATTAATATTTTATTAATCCACATTAATGACGATAATCCAGGATATGCCCCAGTTGCATTTAGTGCACCGCTTTCCGGAGGTGCTTTTAGTTCAGCTGGCTTCGGTCCAGCGGCAGGTTTCGGAGGAGGTGCTTCGGCTGGAGGTTTCGGAGGAGGTGCTTCGGCTGGAGGTTTCGGAGGAGGTGCTCCAGTGCCGGCAAATTTCGGAGGAGGTTTTTCAGGAGGCAGAATCGGAGGAGCTGCTGCTAGTTACGATTTCGATGCCCTTCCACAGTCTGGATTTGAAAGTGTTGAACCAATCGAAACAGAATATGTACATAGCACGCTAGTGTATAAAACAACAGCTGATGTAGATATTCCAGAGTTGCCATGGTTGTCATCTTTGAGTTTCAGCCCGGTAGATATTCAAATAAATGGAACGGTTTATACAGTCGGTAACAATGACACAACTGTTGTTGAAAAGTTGTGTAAAGTTGATACTTTGGAAGGAAATTGTACACTACTAGCGAAATGTCAGAAAATATTCCCCAAATTGGATACATTTGAAACATATTTTACGAAGTATTTCTGTATTATCGAACCTAAGTAAGTTTTCATAGTGATTTTTATTTAGTTAAGATGATAAAATAATTATTATTTTAGTTATGCTGGAGTGTGCTGCATTAATATAAAAGAAGAAAATTAATTTTACCACTCTAATCAGGAAAATCATGATGTCGTATATTTCACGTTGTATAAATAATAAAGAATTTAAAATAAAAATAAAGTTCAATGAGTACTTTTGTTTACTTTATTAACTATGTTTTCTAACATAGTGACCATATAAAAGACAAAAAATAAATAAATTAATCATTTTTATTCTTTTTATTGACAGTTTTGTAATAATCAGAAAGAATTTTTTTTATTGTAAATGCAATTTGACTGTATAAATATTTGAAAATCTTTAGTTATTATTTTCAGCGAAAGATTTATAAACCAGTATAACCGAAAATTATTATAATTGCACTATTTACCAAAAGAAAAAAACTCACATAAAATATGGAGGAACGTATGCAATATTTTAACTACACTCTTATTTTTCCAAGAAAACCTCCAAAAATTGGATGCGTATGGTCTCGAACTCTTACAGTATTTAGTATGGCAGCAATAATTTCCTTTTATTCGGGAAATTTAACATTCCTTTTTGATATCTTGAATATTTTCCAAGAACAAAATGACCGAAGAAGAAGATATTTAAGAACATGTCAAAGGCCTAATTTAAGAAGAAATTATTATTATGAAAGCAGTTAATATTTATAACTTGAAAATAAAACTATAACAATTATATTAGTGCATTTTTAATTTAATATCACAGTATACTTGTTTTTATTTTGTTTCATACATTAATATGAAGATTTATTGATGACGTAAAGAAATTGGTAAGAATATAATAAAATTTCAAATATATATAGTGCCTAGTTTTACACTTATTTATTGTTGTTTTTGTGTACCTTTAAGATGACAAAATGCCGGTCAAGAAAGATAAATATGCTCATTTACGAAAAATGGAAATGCCGTGGCAAAAAATTGGTGCCAAACAGATCAGCATTGCTATGTTATGGTTACCTACTGCTGTTACCTTTTCAGTTGCAACCGCAATCGCTACCTTATATTTCACAGATTGGCGCGTAGTAACTGATTATATTCCTTATTACAGTGGCAAATATCCAAAAGACGAGGAGCCGAAAAAAGAATAAAAATATGTATCACTAAACTACAAAAAATATAAAATTTATAAACCTGGAAAATTATTGTAAAATAGTAGAAAACATTTGTATCAATCATTTTATGTAATGTACATATGTTGTCAGGGTTGTATTAATATATATTATTGGAGAAAATAAAATAAAATTCTTATAATTTTTTATTGCTATATTACATTCTTCATTTACAGAAGGTAGGTTTTCATTGGTAGAAACAGTAAGAATGTACTCCGGAATCAGATTTATCTGTATGGTGATAACAAAGTATTCATTGTAAGAAATTATTTTAATTTTTGATAAATTCTAAGCTTTAATTAGTGATAAACACCCCTGTTTTAGAAACAGTTGAATTTACATTAAGGGGTAAAGTTGATTTGTTTTTGTTTCAATTCTTATTAGGATATAATATAATGCATTTTCACAAATTATTGTTTTTGGAAGTCCCACATACAATATAGTTATATCAAAGGAATTACCATTTAAGTTTTTTTAGAATCAGTCTAGAAAAGATTTTGTTATTTCTCAAAGATTTTAGGCCATACATCTTTAAGATTAAAAAGGATAGGTATCATATCATACATCCAATAATGTGACAAATTTTGTATCTAACAAAATGCATTCACTATTAATAACACAAACTTATTATTGTTCTATAGAAAAATTCATGAGGTATGTACAACTGTAATTTCCAGTGATATTTTTGTTTTTTAAACAAGAAAACAGTTAGTTGGAAAATCTATGACTTGTCAACAACATATAGATCTCTTTTCTAAACAATTTAACATTGACTTTTGTGCTTTACGGTACACCAATGTGAGAATGTTGTGCGTAGTGCACAACTCTCAGTTTAGGTACACTTAATGTCATAAACGATTGTCTATTCTACCGCCGGAAAGTAATATCCAAGGTTGGCAGGTAGGTCAGTGCAAATTTAAAGATAACATCCAAATTACAATAAAATATTCCAAGAGTTTAACAAAAATATTACATGGTCATTTTTAAAACCAACTTTAATTAATAGTCAAAGACATCATATTTAAATTTATTTAATGTTGCTTTTAAAAATTGCTACTCTTTTTATAATATTTTAATTCAAGTAAAATACAACTAGATTAAAGCCTCAATTATATAAAGTAAACTTTTGATATTTTTTCTTACAATAATTTGATTTTATATTTTACCTTGTTAGGTAAGTTTTATTTTACAAAAACAATGTAAAGTAACCAATTATTTGAATGAAGAGATTTTTTTTCTTTTACGTATTTATAGATCAACATTTATTTGAATAACACTTAAACTAAACATAAATATATTTTTGTTCAACTTAAAACTATAAAATGTTTGAACTAATTGAACAAGGAAGGTCCAACACTGATTGTCTAAAATATAACTATAAATAACAGACTAAAGATAAAACTAAAAGTTATAGTTTAAATTCGAATCAGTCAAGTGATATTATACAAAACATGTTAATGCATGCTCAACGAGTCAATGGACACGGAAATCGAGCAACTATAGGGCACATTCTCAGATCTTCTTGGACAGGGCGACGGAGTTGGGACTTTGGGAGGCACCTCTTCTATCATTTCAAGATCATGCGCAGCTCCTGCAGAGTTTTGTTTGTGTAGGCGCGCGTTTGAGGATTTTGTTATCGTGTCGGTAACTGCGGGATCGTCACCCCGATCTAAACTAAACTGACGTTTGAGCATTCGTGCTCCTCCATGTCCGCTGTTTCCACTTGTGATTTTACTATCAGTCGAAGAGCGATCTATTGGTGATAGACATCTGTAACATATTTGCTTTTAAAATAAAACTCGAGTTACAATTGTGCAGCACTAAACAAAATCTACCATATAGAGCTAATTTGAAATTTCGCTACGTTACGAAATGAATAGACCACAGACATCATGAATGCCTCAACCGTCAAATAGCTTCACTTGATTTCTTAATTTATAGACAAGTTAGACGGGTTTTGAAAATTAAAACAGTGTTTTCTGTGTAAATTAAAAAATAATATTTTTGTATTTGTCCATTACGGATCCAACATGAAGTTGTTGAGTTTTCCATGCACGTGATCTGTAAGCCAATCATATCGTTCGAAAGTATTCCAGAAGAGTAGACTGTTTAATGTAACGAATTTCCGAATTGGCTCTGGTATGATTAGTCTGTAAAAATATTGTGTATTGTGAAGTGAATAGTGTGACGAACTTATTCTACAAGTATACTACAAGCATCAAAGAGTCGACAGTCAATTGGTAAGTACAAAATGACAGTAAAGTTTGTACAACACAAGCGACTATTTAATATTGTTTAAAGTTACTAAATTCGTCACCTTTGCAGCAATTCAGGGCTAAAAGAATAGGAAAATTCCTGTAGTTAACTATTATCATTAAGGTTAGAAAATGACAAATCACTAATATATAGAAAACTAGATTATAATAGTAGATTTATAACCTGTAATGGTTGTACGGTGTGCTTAAATCATCTTCATCAATAACTCCTACTCTTCTATGTCGAGTTCTAAACCCTGTATTACTTAAACTGGTAGTTGAGGCACATAGCAAAGCCGCAGCCAGCTCAGAGGACGAAACTGGTGTTCCCAAAGACAATGGAGTATCACTCGATGTACTTTTCACCATAGAGCTTATTGGACCAGAAAATTCTTGCGATTTATTTTCTGATTTAGTTCCATCTGAATCAATAGTATTAGCACCATTTTTAAAAGTCGAGAATTTGGACGATTCCATGCTTTTCATAAAAGATGGATCTGGGTCTTTGGTAGATTTGAAACCATCATCGTGGGATATTTCTGTTAGATAACCGGCAAAGCCTTGATCCTTCATAAGCTTTGATGCTTCTAAAGTTTGAAATGTTCGCACTTGGTTTGGTTGGTCATCATGGACGTGGGCTGCTACTTTGACGAGGGTTGATTCGTGCGTTTTTGGAGAAACCTACCAATAATTTACTTTAATTTATTAGTAAAATCTAAACTCGATACACCGTAACCAAGCGGGATGCCCCTGGGCTTCACCAAAACTGAATTTATTGTATAATATCATATTTCTTTACTTTTACTAATCCAAAACAGTCACAATTTTATTGAAAACTAGAATCAGGGACATGCCTCTTGGCCCTTGGTACTTTTTTCTACTTTATGATTACTTTATATCTACTATCCAAATAGTAACCGTGAAAAATATGGCTTCTTATTATTTTATCAATCCATTTTACCGTGTACAAAATAGGGGAGAAGCGTTACATTTCTTTCCGAAGGTGCCGATATAAACGGGAAGAAACGTATGTATATATTATTTTTTCACTACCCTATCAGAAAGTAAAATTTTCAAGACTAAATTAGAAATTTTGACAGATGTCACCTGGACGTCACCGTTGTATATTATGGCTTTAATTTCCTTCGCTAAAGGAAGAAAAATTAACTTTTTCTACAACTGTAAAAAACTGTTCACTTTTTTCTCTAGTATCAGTATGCGAACTACGGGATTTTTCCATCATTTACATCATCATTTACATTACCATGACAGGCGCGGTGGCCGAGCGTGTTAAGGCACATCTCTTAACATACTATGACGTCACCCGAGCCAAGGTTCGTCAGTTCGAATCCGCCTGTCGACAATGTGTGATTTGTCGTAAAATATAAAATACAGCTACATGTATTTATCACACTCGGGCCCTATAAGCTAGTCACTTATACGCCTTAAATAATGTAGCATTCGACTACGAAAACCGGCAGTACGGCAGTGTAAAAACTGCGGCTCGGTGTGTCCGGTAGGCCCAGGCCCGATTTGGGCTGTAGCGCCACAGATGATGATGATGACAACGCGTATTTCGAGCACTGTTTTGCACCCTAGTGCGGAAAATAAGTATTTTGCACACGCATCTAAATTATTTTTTCACTTTCCATTGGTTACAACACATACTATTTTTTAGTCTTTTCCTTCAATTTATTTGAATAAATCAATCATGATTATATTATTCTTTTTTGACAGTTGTAGAAAAAATGTTGTTTGTATTTTGTCTCGACCTGGCGGATGACAAAAAAACTAATTTCGTGAACTTAATACAAAAATAACTATTCTGATAGGAAGATGAATGATTTCTTGTAACTTGCACAAATTTAATAACTTGCTAAATGTGAATGAGGTAGAAATGGATGAAATAGTACCTGACCAACTGGAACGCTATAAGTGGAACCATCCGCAGAAGAATTGTCTTCTGAGCGATTATTGAAACTGTTAGCTCTAGAGGATTCGCTTCGACCACATACTATCAAAGACTCATCCAACCTTTAAATAGCAAATAACATTACAAAAACTCTTGTAAATTTTCTTTGAATTGTTAACACTTACCCATGACTTTCGCTACGCAGCAAAAACCGAAGAAAACATTCCAGAAGTTAATATTTCCTTTCCAAATCTCACTTCTAACTTACCCAATCGGAGGTGGATTTGGCAGTGGCTTATCAAACCCACTTTTCCCTAATAACCAGTACGTTTGCATTCGCCCTTTGCCTTTAACTTCTGTGAGACCGCGGTATTCGAGTTGGTAGCCGCCGACTTTATCTAAGCGTTCTTTTGTAGTTTGAGAGAGATGTATTCTCCATGCGGAGCCGGTTGATTCCATACGGGAGGCTGTGTTGACTGTGTCGCCGAATAGGCAATAGCGGGGCATTGTTAGCCCTACTACTCCTGCACAGCACGGACCTGCAAACAACATAAATCATTTTAATTAGGAATTCAACTTCACAAATATTTTTTTCTACGATTGCTATGAAAAGTTGACAATTACGCTCTCATTTGTCATCGTAAAGTTGACGTTTTCTGTGGAACAATCTAAAAATATCTTTTTGGCAACGCGCGAAAAAGACGTTTAATGCGCGCGTTTCCAATGACAACGCGCGAAAAATATATTAAATGCGCGCTTATATCAATAGTTACCAGGGATACAAACAAAACAGAAACTTGTCATATTGATAGTTGACAGAACGAATTTATTTTCAGTACGTATACGTTTTTTAATAATTTTAAGATGCAATCGTAGAAAAAATTATGTGTGTATCACGAGCGTAAAGTGTCTTTGTTCCTCTTACACTATTGCAGCTCTCGCCTTCGGCTCGCGCTGTAATTACCGTGTTCGAGTAACAAAGAATCACTTTACGCTCTTAATACACAAATAACTATTATGATGTAGGAATGCCTAAGGCTTGTATTTAATTTTGTACAGAAAATAAGCTTTATTTTTTTATGGTGTACAAGAAAAGAAACACAATTACGAAAATTGATCATCATTCCTTTTATCCATTTTTAGATTAGCGCTCTGCTGTAACAGTTCTCGGTAAATCATATATTTATTTGCGCAAAATGTGGTTGCCAGTCGTCAAATTACGGTCCCCAAGGATGTTATTGGTGCGGGAGTCACAGGGGTAGTGAAAATTGTTTTTATTTCTTCTCCTATAAACAATTTTCACCACATTAAAATTACCACCGTGATTCGACGGCCGATAATCGCATAGATATACCACTTATCAAGATGTGCTACAGCAGAGTATCACACCCAGTAATGGGTAAAAGGTGTGATATTTATTTAATTTTTGATACATAATTTGAAATGCAATATGTTTGATGAAATTAGTAATGATACCTGTATGCAATCCAATGCGTAGCCTAAGCGGCGTTTTCGGTAAATGTCTAATCTTAAACCTTCCACTTTGATGTAACAAATCCAGCGCCATCGTCGCAATTTGATCTGCATGATCCGGAATTCTAACCGGGAGACCTCCAACCACCATGTACGCATCCCCTATAGTTTCTACCTGCAAACAACCCTCAAAGTAAATGAAAATCCTTTATAGAATCCTTCAGTTCAAACCTTGTACACATTGTAGGCATTAATCGTGGCATCAAAGCAAGTATACAAATCATTTAATAAATCCACAACTTGAAACGGAGTCGAATACGCAGAGATGGTCGTAAAGCCGACGATATCCGAGAAGTAGATAGTGACTTCGGAGAATTCTTCCGGATCGACCGGCATGCCAAGTTTCAGTTTCTCTGCTACAGAGCTATTCGTAATGCATACAAGAAACATGATACGTTTTATTAGCCATCATAAACGACTTGTCACGTGTTCGTTACCTAGGCAACATCCTGTTGAGAAGTTGTTCAGTTTTTTTCTTTTCCATGTCGAGTTGAGATGTCCGTTCTCGTATCAGTTCCTCGAGATTGTTCGAGTATTTTTCCAACATTTGAAACATTGTGTCCACGAAGTTGACTTTCCTGAAAGGATTTCAACCAAGTCCAGAACTGTTCTTTCTGTAGAGAATTGTTTTGTTTGTTACCTGCCGTGGTTGAGTTTTTTGAAGAGGTCATGAACTGCGTTGAAGTCGGGTCGCATTTCTGGTTGCTCGGCCCAACATTGACGCATGATGTTGATTGCTTCTGGTGGTGCTGCGCCTTTACTTACTGACGGACGTATTAACGGTGGTGGGCGCTTTACTTTCTCTATTATATCTGTTCAAACATACATGAATCATTCAAATGACATTTTTCTACGATTGCTATGAAAAATTGACAATTACGCTCTCATTTGTCATCGTAAAGTTGACGTTTTCTGTGGAACAATCGAAAAATATCTTTTTTGCGCGTCTCCAATGGCAACGCGCGAAAAAGACGTTAAATGCGCGCGTTTCCAACGGCAACGCGCGAAAAAGATATTAAACACGCGCTTATTTCAATAGGTACAAACAAAATAGAAACTTGTCATATTGCCAGTTGACAGAACGAATTTATTTTCAGTACGCATACGTTTTTTAATAATTTTAAGATGCAATCGTAGAAAAAATTATGTGTGTACCGCAAGCGTAAAGTGTCTTTGTTCCTCTTACACTATTGCATCTCTCGCCTTCGGCTCGCGCTGCAATTACCGTGTTCGAGTAACAAAGAATCACTTTACGCTCTTAATACACAAATAACTATTTTTTTATCTTTTTTTTTTAATTTATATATGGACCAACTACTAAGGTCATATGCCGATGTGTCCTTTGTATGGTCGCCACGGGCGGGACCCGAACCCACGACCTTATGGTTGCGAGTCAGGCCCTCAACCCGCGCGACCATCACGCGGGACAATTTTTTTTATCTTATTTTCATATTTATTTATGAAAAATTATGCATCGTTGAAAATACAAAAATTTTCATATACTTAATAATTGTATATCAATGGAAAATAGGACATTTGTTTCGGAAGGTGTCGTTTAATTTCCGCGCCGAAGTAACCTTTTCAAATATAAACTAGAAATTTAGATAAGATTTATTATTCTCTTGGTAGATATCATATGGATGTCACCAATATTAAATCGTACTGTTGTTTTTAGTTGACATGGACATGAATTTTTATACGACCATGACACAATGTAGACTTTTATGCATTTATTTCATGAATGGAAAATAGATATTTGTCGCCCACTAACTAGAAACTATTGCTTTTCGCATACGTAGGGAAAGTACATTTTTCTAATTAAGTAAATTGTTAACATTTTCAAGTTAATTTCAAAATAAACAGTAAAAATAATTTATAAATTCTTTTTTAAGCGTTTCTAAATGGTAGTATAAAAAAATGTGTTCACGACGAGCAGAAAGTGTCTGCCAGTAATAGACTACTTTCTGCTGTATAGGCACACAAATAGTTATTTTTCTTAGGGAAAAAAAGTACCTATCATTTTCCTGTCTATTCTATTGAAGATAGAAAATGTTACTTTCTGAAAGAATCGTGAAAAAAAAGGTAAAACTTGACTTGAGGGCCAAACCTGAAGTTGGCTGCAGAACAAGCTGCTTCTGGCTTGAATTCAGGAGTACCAACTTAAAAAAAAACACCCCTAACCATGCCAAACCTAGTACAGAACGCATTTTTATGATAAATATATTTTTAAATAGATGTACTCGAATTTTATTACAAACAAAATTTTGTTTCGTTAGTAAAAAAAAACATCCCTAACCATGCCAAACCTAGTACAGAGCGCATTTTTATGATAAATATACTTCGCATTTCAAATTGCTCGGCTTTTGACGTTAAGTTGGTACTCCTGAATTCAAGCCAGAAGCGGCTTCATTTTTGGCCCCCAAGTCAAGTTTAGCCAAAAAAAAATCATGCGTGTTACCTACATCAGTGG
The DNA here is from genome assembly GCA_947425015.1 of Pterostichus niger. NCBI lineage: Eukaryota > Metazoa > Arthropoda > Insecta > Coleoptera > Carabidae > Pterostichus > Pterostichus niger. The sequence goes on from OX380339.1 coordinate 5,918,717, forward strand.
AAATGACGCGTGCGGGTGTTATTTTTGGTGATTTACCTTCCGGTGAAGCAGACAGCATGCAGAACGGTTCACCTCGAACCACCACTTCCTGCATTATGATCCCGAAGGAATACACATCACCCGGCTGCGTGCCCTTCTTCCGGAGTCCTGGATTACGCAGGAGTTCCGGCGCCGACCATAACAGCTCTATCATAACACATAAGTCACTAAATTCAAATACATATTTGAGAAAATACAGAAACAATGTCAAGTTATAATGGCTTGGCATTCTCTCGGGTTTAGGGTTCCTTATTTCTTTCTCATTGCAAAGGCGGAGGCCTAATTATTCACGAAAATAAAACTTAACAAATTCTCATATATAATATAACAAGTAGTATGAAAATTGCTGAAAATATTTTGATATAAATTATGAGTTGTTATAGAAATGGAAACATAACGAGTGCGAAGCACGAGTTGTGTTTCCTATTTCCGTAACAACGAATGTATATTTATGTCAAAATATTATCTGTCAATTTTCATACTACGAGTTGTATTCGGCTTGAGAATTTACCAAACAAGAGTTAATTAACAAGAAGAGTTAGGTATTTATTTGCACATTATTAATAATGTATTACAGTGATGAAAATTCTACATTTTTTCAGTGTACTTTTAATATTCAAAATTGACATTTATGAAAATATTGAAAATATCATTTATTTTATTTATATTAATAACAGTGGTAATTCCGATATCAATTTAACTAGTGATGAATTTCCGACGAAATGTACATTTCATTGGTTCATTTTCAAACAAATTCGTGATCCTATTGGTTGACAGTGACGTGTGGTGAATTCTCATTTAAATAATATTCTATACTGTGTCACACAAATTAAATAAATAGAGCCAAAAGATGTTGATGCATAAATGCATAAAGGTAGTAAATAATCTAAAACTAAGTGTTGAAATATCTTCTATTCGGAGAACAAAAGCACGTAAACAAAGCAAATGACAGCAAACTGAACATAACAATTTTATTTCATTAAACGGAACAAATGAAGAGGGGTTTAAAACACGCCATCATACACGCAACACATTCAACAACTTTGAGCAGCTAACGAGTACAACATTTTAAAGTAAATTGAAACGGTTTTCAGTCATTAACAAGTCGACATTGTATAAAATTAATCGTGACACGTTGCCTCGCGTAATATATCACGATTTAATTGAACCGCTCGTGTTCACGGCGCGTCCGAGATTTAACTCACCCTCCGACGGCATAGGGGAGCTCCCTTACTCAAATGGAGGCGAATTTGGTGGAATAAAATCATATTACAAATTGTAGTTGTGAAACAATCGACTAATTGCGACGAAATATGGCACTTTGTCTTCTAATACAAACAATTCTTATCTATCTGTTCGTATTTGTCAAACAATTGTCTTATGTAGATGTTAATGTCCAGAGGATGAGGGCATTATCATCTAATAACGTGTATAGTGCATACAATATTTTATTTCTTACTAGTAGAATTAGTTTTATAATAGCTATTTATGTAATAAGTTGCGAAAGAAATGTGTTTTAAGCACGCGACGTGAAAATTATCGTACGAGGCGTAGCCGAGTTGGATATCACGTCTAGTGCTTAAAACACGATTTCGCAACGTATTCCATACAAGATTTATTATACTAGCGTTTTAAAACAGTTTATTTATATTTATTCTCAAATGTCAACATTTTGAATTTTTCAAAATTTAAAAGTAGGCATCAGTTTCATCTTTTTGTTGCTATGCGATTCAATATGTTGTTTAATAAACATTGATGTCAACGTGCTCGGCGTATAATTTTTCTTGATTATTTTTGGTAATAAATTTACTTAAAATGAGTGACTCAGAGACTGATTCTGATATTGAAAATGGTGCAGAGGCTGCATTGGCTACACTGGTTGCAGGAAAATCAAAAAAATTGTATGAAGAAACTTACAAAAAATTTGACAGTTGGTGTACTTTTACTTTTACGCATTAAATTGTCATTTTTAAGCACTAGTGCTTAAAAGTACTTCATTTAACAACGGAAATGACAATCGAAAAGTTGTTATAATACGCTAGTATAAAAATAAATTACATATATTATCACGCTTTTTACCAAGTACTGGATATGGCACTCTGCTGTAGTAGATCTCTATTATTTTAATTATAATAATGTATAATTTTGACATATAAACATGCAGATGTGAATTCCTGGTTCCCAGTTCAAAAAGTCAAAATTTTTATAATATGGTTCTATATAGTTCAGAGCACGAGAAATGCACTCGTTCAAACCGCGTTTCAATATCTCTTTTAGTTTTTGAGTTACAGCAATTTTTGACTTTTTTTAAAGGTCAACTTTGAAAGCCCATAACTCAAAAACTAAAAGAGATATTTAAATGCGGTTTGAACGAGTGTATTTCTCTTGCGCTACTTAACTTGTACATGTATTTTGAAAATTTTGTAAATTTTTCAATTTTTTTCGAAATTTTCTTTTGTCGATATTTCAAAAAGTTGAAGAGATAATGTAAATATGAAAACACCAGTGAATTCCTCGCGTGAAAATACATAGGTATGTAAATTTTCAGAAGAAAATTCGAACGGATACATTTTTTATTACAAAAAATCGAAAATGGCTGTTTTTTGAAGATTTCTTAAGGGGTTAGCCTTAAGATTTTTACCATTTTTGGCCACTTTTCGTTTTTTTGTAATAAAAAATGTATCCGTGCGAATTTTATTGTGAAAATTTGCATACTTATGTATTTTCACACGAGGAATTCACTAGTGTTTTCAGATTTTCATTATCTTTTCAACTTTTTGAAATATCGACAAAAGAAAATTTCGAAAAAAATTGAAAAATTGAAAAATTTTCAAAATACCTGTACAAGTTAAGTAGCGCACGAGAAATACACTCGTTCAAACCGCATTTCAATATCTCTTTTAGTTTTTGAGTTATTGGCTTTCAAAGTTGAGCTTAAAAAAAGTCAAAAATTGCTGTAACTCAAAAACTAAAAAAGATATGAAGATGCGCCTTGCGCCATTCGATTTCTCGTGGTCTGAATTATATAGAACCACATTTTAATAATTTTCGATTTTTGAACTGGTTCAACCAAAAATTCTCATTATTTGTATGTACGAGCTCTTAAACGAAGAATTTGCGAACAAACCTCTACACAAAATAATTTTTGGATTGTTTTGAGGTTCTAAATTTATACCTAACGTTTAGTTAATGTAATTTAAAGTAATTCAAATTAATTTAATTTGTTTAAACTTAAAATGTTTCTTTTAGACTATAGACTATTACACTTCAATGCATTGCTGAAAATATTATTTTCCCTATGTTTACTTTTAAAATAAACGCTCTAATGTATTGCTGTCAAACATTTTAACTGTAACTATGGTAATGGCATATCCCTATGTTTACTGATAAAAAAACTCCCGGTACATCACACCTAAGTGAAATATCATATATGTTCGTGAGAAACGGAGATTCATTCATTCTAAATGTCAGAATTAAATGATTCTTATTCTATTCGTATTTACGACAGCTAGTGACAGCGAAACAACAAACTAGAACATTGCTAGTTAAATTTAAATTTATCATTAGTTCTAAGTCTGATTTTCGAGTGAATATATTTCATAATTAACAGCCCACTTGGCATAAACTAAATATCCGTATAACACATTGCTTTAGTTCTCACCCCATCAACAAAGTCGCTACGTCATTGGATACAATCATTTATCTCCGTCTCTCTCTTGTTACCGTATTCCACAACACCTATACATCCCCTACTTCAAGTACAGACGACCAGAATGAAATTTGAACTTCGCAAGTAAATATCGGCCTAATAACGTTGTTCGGAAGACATGTTGGTTTTGTTCTGGCGAGGTGTACATTACTACTGAAGTTTGAAGGAGGTTTATGTAAGATATATGGTTAAGTTTCAAGCCATTTTCAACCTTGTTCATAAATTTGTTTCTCTGTTACTAAAACTTTATACAAACAAATATGTTCTCTTAAATCGCAGACTCGACAAATTTAAACTTCCAGTTTTATAATTAGGTACTTCAATATTCTCTTCCTTACTATTTTATATGGGGTAGGTGGCTCAGTGGTATCGAGTCGGCCTGTGGATCTTGAGAACCCTGGTTCGATCCCCACAGCCGACAAACAATTTTCACCAATTTAAAAAAAATCTACCCCTGTGGCTCCTCCACCACTAATATCTTTGGAGGCCGTGATTTGACGGCTGGTAACCGCACTTCACGCGAAAAAATATATCACTTACTGAGATCTGCTTAGGAAGAGTGCCACACCCAGTGATGGGTAAAAAGCGTGATGATATATTTATTTATTTATTTTACTATTTTATAATTGGATCATTATCATTGTAATCAATCGACATGTGAATGACAACTTTTTCTATTTCATGTTTAATTTATACAGGGTGTTTCAAAATTATTATAAACAAATTTAACAGTATGTATTATTTGATGTACTAATTATAACACGAAAATAATTTTTCTAAAATTCGCAAAAATTTGCACTTTACTTACAGTAAACATTTGGAATGATAAGATACAGTAATGAATAAAAATTAGCAAACATAAATAGTTATTTTTCTACGATTGCTATGAAAAGTTGACAATTTCGCACTCATTTGTCATCGTAAAGTTGACGTTTTCTGTGGAGCAATCGAAAAATATCTTTTTTGACAACGCGCGAAAAAGATTATAAATGCGCGTTTATTTCAATAGTTACCAGAGATACAAACAAAACAGAAACTTGTCATATTGACAGTTGCTAAAATAACTATTTGTATTAAGTGAGCAAAATGAGTGTTTTTTTTGTTGCGCGTAAGAATGTTACTTTTAGTCGAGACCGCAGAATTTTGCCCACGAAATACAAACAACATTTTTTCTACAACTGTAAATAAAGATTAATAAAGAAGAATAATAATAATTACCATTACCCAGTATTGGATAAAAGGCGTGAATATATATTTATTAATTTTCCAATTCCGCCCGCACACAAATCCGCGGCGCGACTCTGTAACGATGCCGCGCCGGGAAGAATGCGGTCGTTTGCCGACATTTGGTTGCAGCGCCGTACTTACCCCGGGCACTCTTGCTGAGTGGCGTGATGCCCTGCGCCTCGTAGAAGGCAGGAAGGCCATAGTCGGTGATCTTCAGTACCCATCTGGCGTCGATGACGCAGTTGCGCGAGGTCAGGTACCCGTGAATCCGGATCGGAGAGCTGTGGAGGTATCTCATACCCTGCAACAGAACGGAATATATTTACATTTGAGACTGGATCACAACAAACTATAATATAATAATAACATGTCTGAGTTTACCACAATCGGTGACATTTTTCGTTGACAATTGTGACAGATAATTTATTTCAAATTTATGATTTTGAAACATCTTGATTATACCGGGTGGAACATCATACCTGTGTACATAGACGATTAACATGAAAAAACAGTTTTTTCGTGCGCATTGCTCCCCAAATTATTTTTGCCAAAAATGCTTCAAATAAATGTTGCAGGGCATAAAATTCTGCATCTAAATCAATAAACAGAATTACATTTACATACGTTGTAACGACAGAAATTAAATTAAAAAAAATTACGTTGAAAATATCAAATAGTCATGGAAGTGGAACAAAAATAGATAAATGCTTGACGTTTTTCTGTCTATTTGATATTTTACCCCCGACAAATTAATCATTCAATAAAATTCATACAAAAAACTCCATACCTATGATTACAATTTAATAATAAATAAACAATTGTACATTTCAATGAAACGTTTATTTCTTATAGGGTTGGTCATGTAAAAATTATAACCTATCTATTATAATTCAAATATCAAACAATAATTCTCTCAATAAAATAATCACTACAATTTATTATTATTCAAATAAACCTCCATTTTCAGCCAAGCAATAACCAAGTCTATTGTAGAAAGAATGTCGTAGATTAGCGAGCTGCCTATTTGTGATTAAGGCGCACTCATCCACGATAGCTTCTCTCAAAGAATTAATATTTGGGTGGCGTTGCTTTAAATTTTACATTTAAGATGACCCCATACAAAAAATCGCTAGGTGTTAAATCAGGAGATCTGTCAAACGTCAAGCATCTATCTATTTTTGTTTCACTTCCATGGCTATTTGAGATTTTCAACGTAATTTTTAATATTTTTTATTTAATTTCTCACTAGATGAAGAAGTGAGTTATACCATACTGATGAGCTCTAATAAGAGCGAAACACGTCTATGGTTACTAACTGTGCTGGCCAGCCTCTGACGATGCCCTCATAAGATAACTTGGAGGCTGAATTTTGTGAAACATAGCCAAGTGTTTACTTTATATTTTTTATTAAACCTTGTTTCACCAAGTGTTGGATGACAATTAATTTTGTCTTTGTTGTTACTTATTATTATTATTGATTATTGTAACATTTACACGGTATGGCTTTCACCGACCATCAACATAATTATATTTGAATCAATTACATTTATTTCATTTTAAAAAGTCATTCTAAATTGAATAATCGGTGACATTTTTCGTTGTCAGTTATGACAGATAATTACCTAATTAATTTCAGACATACCATTTTTTTGTCGTGTAATTTTAAATCTGGTTTTATTCCAATTTTTCTCTCTACATATTTTGTTGCCCCGATCTCACAGCTGAAATACTTGACACGGGAGTCATCTGCAGTAACACTGTTTTTATCTTTATAATTTAATTAGAAGGAAAACATTATTATGGAGAACAACCCGTTTAGAAGCAGGATTGTCCTTCTGAAAGAAGAACATCTGGTCCCTTTATACATGTAAATGTAGGAAAATGAAAAGTGGATCTAGATGTACGGAAAATGTGTTTGTAGATTGTTAAAAAATGAGGACCTATTTGGATGAGCTCATGGCCTACTTTGCGGGAAATTGAATCTGTTTTATAGATTTTTTCTTGTTTTTCAAGGAGAGTAGAGAAGGAAATGTTGAGATTTTGATGCAATTGAAAACCACTCTAGGGAAATATAAATCATTTTTATTTTCATGCCAATTCCATTAAAATTATTAAACCGTGTAGAATCAATTCCACACGCATCAAATTTTACTACAAATTAATCTAATAAAAAGAGATTTTACTTTTTTACTAATTTACTTTAAGCTAACCTGGCAAAATTTCCGTGAGAGTTTTATGGTTTCGCAAATTTAATCTCGTGTTTCTATGCTTTGTTAGAATAGCTTTTAGAGTACAATTTATGTTTATTACGGCACGGCCACAATTACATTAAACGTAGCATATGGCGGTAGCCTGTCTGGCCAGCCAGTGTTGAATCGAGCGAGTTTAAGTTTTGGAGGTAAATTTATTCTTAAGGTAGTTTTATTCTTAAATGAAACATATTTGAAGGTTTGCCATGTGGGAACGTTTGACAACGGGATGCTATACCATAATTGAAATAACAAAATATAACGGGTGTATCACGAAAAGTGGGTCATAGGGAAAACAGTTTTTCCGTCCGCATTGCTTCCCAATTTATTTTAGACGAAAATGATTGAAATAAATGTTGTAGAGCATACAATTTTGCATCTAAATCAATAAACTAATTTAATTTTCTATATTTTGTAATGGCAGAATTTAACAATGAAAATTTACAAAATTACAATTTAATAGTGTTTTTTTGTCAAATATTTTGCCATCTGTCATTTGTGATCTTGAGAACCCTGGTTCGATCCTCACAGCCGACAAACAATTTTCACCAATTTAAATCTACCCCTGTGGCTTCCCCTCCACTATCATCTTATTAATTATCAATTAAATGATGTTATTGGTTATGGAGTAGGTGGCTCAGTGGTATCGACTCGGCCTGTGGATCTTGAGAATCCTGGTTCGATCCCCACAGCCGACAAACAATTTTCACCAATTTAAATATACCCCTGTGGCTCTTCCTCTAATAATATCTTTGGGGGCCGTGATTTGACGGCTGGTAACCATACTTCACGCGAAAAAATATATCACTTACCGAGACCTGTTTAGGCAGAGTGCCACATCCAGTAATGGGTAAAAGGCGTGATGATATATATTTATTTATTTATATAACTGTACAAATATTTTACTCGTGCATTATGAGATAGATATCGAGTCGGCTTGTGGATTTGAGAACTTGGGTTCGATTCCCACAACCGACAAACAATTTTGATCACGTTATAACTACCTCTTATGGCTGCCCCTCTACAAACATCTTTGGGTGCCGTGATTTGACGGCTGATAACCACAGTTTACGCGAAGAAATATATTATTTTCCGAGATCTGCTACGGTAAAGTGCAACACCCAGTAATGGGTAAAAGGCGTGATGATATAACGAATAGTAAGTAGTTTTAGATGTATAGACTCAAACGAGGATTTAAAAAAAATTAGGTCAATCCTTCGTACATTTCAAAATGTTAACATGTTAAAAATAATTAAAAATTTGTAACATTTTTATATAATCGTATTGTGTGGTTGTAGAGGTATGTTACGTATTTAGAATATTTGTAAAACTCTGAAAAGTCTGTAACAATATGAGCTATCTCATTGTTGTTATGTTGCATTTAGGTAAGATTGGTTTCATGTAATTTGACACTCGTGACCACATGTGCCATTAAGGCTGAGTGTGAGATCTTTTGGTTTTCGAATATAGGGTATTAAATTATAAAAAGAGACAGTTATAGTTAATATTCTTAGAATTCCAACAAGATTTCATGTTCGCGTTATCTGCAGTGCCCGAGTGTCAGACTACATAACCAAAACACTTGTGACATCTGTGTCCACCCCCGATGTGTTGGGGATGGATTCCAGATGTGGGTATCGTACCCAGGACAGCAAGTGTTTTGGTGGGAACCATCAGTCTCGTCCATCGACTCAAAACGTGAAGATGTAGATCTTCACATCACGCGGTGTTCGCGTTTTATTTAATTTTAAACTAGATAAGTTAATTAAGTATTATAATTAATAAAACTTTAATTTAAATCATAATTCTGTTTCCATCCTCATATTAAATTATAACATTTCGCGCGAAATTAAGTTTAAACTTTAATACCAATATGTAACATTTTAAGACTGCGTTTTTTTCCGCTCGTTTTACAATTGACGCAGTCCGGTAAGATCAACTTATTCACCTAATTTCGCTCGTGTCAGAAGTCAGTCACATGAATTCAACAATAAAAATATGAAATCCTTTTCATTTAGGGCATCATACATCTTGTTTGACATGAATGAATTGTCAGGTTGAAAGTATCTGACATGGCAAAGCCTGGACAGAGACTGTCGTATAAAATATGCAGATTCAGCGACATCGATTGACGCCAAGGAAAGCCGCCCTCGCCACCCTCATACCTTCAAAACCTTTTTATCATTTCAACCCGTCCTACTTCTACTACTTACCTAACATTTTTTCACTATTCAGCCATTGAGATCAAAGCCATGAATTTTAGAATCCTAGTTCGATTTTCACCTCATTCAAATTACCCTTTTGGATGTCCCTCTACTAACATCTTTGGAGGACGTTATTTGATGGACTTTATGGGCATAAATATATCATTTATTGAGATCTGCTACGTCAGAGTGCCACACCTAGGAATGGGTAAAAGGCGTGATAATATATTTATTATTTGAGATTCCAGGGGTAACCTCGAAAATAGATTCAGCGACCCCATAAAACCCCGGAGTAACTAATTTTGAACCTAAAACTCTATTTCAGTTGAATATCGTAGTTGGCTCAGTGGTATCGAGTCGGCCTGTGGATCTTGAGAACCCTGGTTCGATCAACACAGCCGACCAACAATTTTCACCAATTTAAATCTACCCCTGTGCCTCCCTCTCCACTAATATGTTTGAGGGCCGTGATTTGACGGCTGGTAACCGCACTTCACGCGAAAAAATATATCACTTACTGAGATCTGCTTAGGCAGAGTGCCACACCCAATAATGGGTAAATGGCGTGATGATATATTTATTTTATTTATTTATCGTAATTTCATCCCCCCATTCCCTTTTAACCCATTAAAAAAGAGGATATGATCAAAATGACCCCGAAAATAGATTTTGACGATCTCAAAAATAATGAACGCGTAATATTTAATTTCATTTATGGCGATTCTTGTTCTTACCACCTTTCAGGGGTGGTTTGTACCCCTAAAATCAACTTCCGGAAGAAAAAAAAATAGGGGTTCAATATTTTTTAGAGTTCTATTAGTGTGCCAAGTTTCATTTAAATCGGTGAGTGACAGTTGGGTAGTGTTTCTTTTAGTAGTTCCGATTCTACTATAAGCGACTGTAAATGGAATTAAATTCCTGTTGTGCTGACGAACAAATAAAACAAGTAATGTCTGTGGATGAAATGGAATAGACTCGAACTGATTTGAACCCTCCCATTTGCACGGCAAACCGCGATTTGAAAATTCTCGGGTTTGGGAAGATCGTGAATGTCCTGATCGTCGATTGTCACATGTGCAAACTTACAAGCCACACATTTACATCGTCAGTATGTTTGCGACGACTGTGAGCTGCGTCTATGACTGCGCTCTGTGAACGAACAAGTTTGTTTGATTTCATGGCTTGCTTGATTAAATATTAGCTTGTACGACGATATTCTTTGAACATTCCGAGATATGTACAAAATATGATTTAATTTGTGCATAGTTTATTTTAAAATACAGGATCAATATTAGAATTCCCAAGAAGAAACAAGTATCACATCGAAATTATACCACAAATGATAATAATTATTTCGTAACACATGCATAAGAAACACGTTCTTATTCCCTAATTTTAGAGAGAGGAACACTGCTTTTCTCCTCTAGGGAGAGAAACATAGGATGTTCCTAGGTAACTAGTTACGCAACCCATATTTGACATTTGTCCCGATAAGACGGTAATTTTTGTGCACTTGTTACGAAAACTATAATATGCTTCACGGGAGGGCGCGATTATCCCTTGTGTGAAGTTGGCAAACCTCACACGCGGGAATAATCGCTAGTTTCCCTCCCTTGATGCATAACATACTATTTATTGTTTGATTTTCTTATTTTATCGTCACTTTTAGTCTAATTTAATTAGGGAAGCAACAATCATTATATTATTATGTTATATATTTCTACACAAGGTATTTTATATAATAGTATATTATGTAACAAGTTTTATAAACATCTCTTTAGTTTGTTTGTTTTTTGACACTAGCTGAGCGAATCAAAAAGGTGAAATTTAAATAAATAGTATATTTTCGTAACACATGCACAGGGAAACACGTTCTTATTCCCTCATTTTAGAGAGAGAAACACTGCTTTTCTCCCCTAGGGAGAGAAACATTGTTTCTCTCCCTAGGTAGCATGTTTCTCTCCCTAGAGACTACGATTATTAGCTGTTTGCGGTGTTTCCTAGGTAACTAGTTACGCAACCCATATTTGACATTTGTCCCAATAAGACGGTAATTTTTGTGCACTTGTTACGAAAAGTATAATATGCTTCACGGGAGGGCGCGATTATCCCTTGTGTGAAGTTGGCAAAACTCGACTTCCGCTCGAGCCTTCGGCCCTCGCTTACGTCTCGGTTTGTCAACTTCACACGCGGGAATAATAGCTTGTTTCCCTCCCTTGATGCATAACATTCTATACCGAATGCTATTTTCTGATGTGATATTTTTTAAATTATTCTGCAAGTACAACAGAAACATAATTCCAATTACAGTACAGGATCCAGACTCACCGAGCCGCAGATATATTTTTAACTTAAGTAGGAGTCAAACTCGGGATCTCCGAATTCGAATTCCGTAACTGTAACATCCTTTAATAATATCTGACTGAAGAAACAACTTATAAGCGATTTAATTCATAAACAAACAGAGGAAAACTACGCAATAAATGACTGCACGAACAATGATTTTTAACATAAACAGATTAAAATACAAATCGAGTTGGCGGAAAACTCATTACGTAAAATGGCAGGCGCTTTTTTCAACAAATGACAAACGGAAAAGTGTTGCGAAGTATTTAATCTTTTATTTTCCTTGTCGAGGTTATTTAAGGACTCTTACTTTATTTACTTCAGTTTGAGTTACTAATAGTCCACGTGTTATCTTATATTTATGAACTGTTCAGTGAGAAGCAATAAATCATCATTCTTATATTCATCTCAAGGGGCTCATTTTCAAAGAGTAGACTAATTTCTTTATAAAATTTGTAACTTTCTGTTTTATTTTTGTTAAACCTAACGGGCATATTTTGTAAAGAAGAACATAGTTCATAAACAAAAACTTAATAACTTCTTTTCCTTATTAGTTCCGGGTCGACTAGTAATTAGCAACGTCATTAATTAATAAGCTTTTAATGCACACTTACTAGCAATGAGGTTTTTTCTAATTTGAAAATGTATGTACTAAAGCTCGTCTTACGAATATCTCTATGTAAATACAGGGTGGTGACTTTAATATGTAAAATTATATTTTTATAATTGCCTGCCTCCCTTATTATTTTAGATAAAAAACGTTCAAATAAATTCAATTAAGATCAATAAACAGAATTAATTTTGCATGCTTTATAACTGTAGAAATTAAATTGAAAATTAAATTATTAAATTTATGGGGTAGGTGGCTCAGTGGTATCGAGTCGGCCTGTGGATCTTGAGAACCCTGGTTCGATCCCCACAGCCGACAAACAATTTTCACCAATTTAAAAAATCTACCCCTGTGGCTCCTCCACCACTAATATCTTTGGAGGCCGTGATTTGACGGCTGGTAACCGCACTTCACGCGAAAAAATATATCACTTACCGAGATCTGCTTAGGCAGAGTGCCACACCCAGTGATGGGTAAAAGGCGTGATGATTTATTTTTATTTAAATTGAAAATGTTGAAAATTGGGAAATAAAACAAAATTAAACAAATGATTAACGTTTAATCTATCAGCAGAAAAATATTCATATTCATGAATTTATTTGCTAGTAGTTATTTATTAGTGATTTTAAGAAAAAATGGTGGATAATTACTCAATTAGTGAAATAAATGAATTTCTTTTACTGCAATTTATCATAAAAATTAATAATTCAAAATTACTTTTTCTTCTGACAATTTTGTTTCATCCCTATTTTTAAGTTAATTATCAACATTTTTGCCGTTATAAAGTATGCAAAATTAATTCTATTTATTGATTGCGACTGTAGAATTTTATACAATATTTATTTGAAGCTTTTCTCTAAAATAATAAGGGAAGCAGTAAATTATAAAAATATGATTTTACATGTTAAAGTCCTATGTTCCGGTGTCGCGGTCATCATCCTGTATATGCAAAAATGTGTTTTGTAATTTTTCCTTGTATGAAAAGGATTAAGTTATAATTTCTGATTTAGCCTTTAGAGGATAATAATGAACGAAGCAGGAACGTAATGCCTACATTTCAGTAATAGCTAGCTTATTTTTATTATATTTTTTGTTCATTTATTTTGCTGCTGATATTAACCCTTTTCACTCCAGCCTAAATACTTATAGAGGATACCAATAACTCCCAACACTATATTAGTTACAAACATACATAGTATACAATTACATGCATGTATTGTAAAAATGTCGCAATTACGGCGACAACGGAGTGCAAAGGGTTAAATTGCATATTATTATGCCGTTCATTAAAACAAGAAGACTAATGATAACATTGTTTAGAGTGCAAATAATACATGCTCCTCCACTAACGCCAACTAATTTTTATTCGATTTTTCCTCAAATTATTCCGGTGTTTATACATTTATTTAAATATTGAAGGTGTTCTTGGCAAAGCTCGCTTCGCTTACATTATAAACAAACAAACTTTAAGTTCGTAGAACTCGCACTCTACACGCGTAAGCCTTTATATTTATTTTTGGTTATATATGCATGATTTAATATTCATTTCACACTTTACCGGTGACAATAAAAAAATACGATTCTGTCTTGAGTTGTTCGCATACACTAAAAGCTTTAACTGAGCTTAAGTTCTTGTTGTGCAGAGAAAACTATGGCTGGTAGCAAAAGCTCTGTATTTGAGTGTTTTAAGAACACAGTTTTAACATGTTAGAGATAGCTAAAACACCCAAATACCCTGCTCTTAAAACAAGCAAAAATAGAGCTTGTGCTACCAGCCAATGTGTTTTTAATATTCCCCGAAAATCTATGCACGTGTTTGAACAGAAAAGTAAATATTTTTCGACTCCAAAATTTAAAGTTTGAAACAAAATAAAAATGTATTTTTCCAAGACACCTGTTCATACAAAGAGACAGAACAAATTTGGTATATTTTTCATGTTACTTTAAATTACCCCACCGCCATTTGAAAACATTTTTCATTTCGTGTTATTTTCCGTAATTTTCTAATTCATATTACACAGTAAAAAACGTCCAAAGAAAATCTCCATATACATTCGTTCCATTCCATTTAATCAGATTAAACCGTGAAAATACGAAAGATTTTTTTAAATTGAAAATTTAATAAATGACAAGAACATATTTTGAAGAAAACATCAGAATGTTGCCAGGTGGCAGGGGTGGATCCAGCGGAGGGGTCATGGTGGTCATGACCCCCCCTAAGCATGGACTTTTTTTAATGTTGGCCCTATTAGTTAATTGGCCCTAATACATAATAATGATGTCATTATTTACGATAACTCAATTTGTTAAACAAATTAAATAGAAAATATTATCTAAGAATTTAAAATTCTAAGATAATTAAGAACTATTGTTTGATTTATTATTCTAATAAATAGCCAACAACCAATATTTTGTGGGGATATTATTTCGACCCGCAGATGGGAGAGGTATTCTATTTAAGACCTAGTCAAGTATGTGACTACCGACATTTGCACTTAGAAAATTAACTTCAAATTCAATAAATTTTGTATTCTATCGAAGAACCGTATAGATATTGAAACTTTATCATTTAAAAAGTATTGGCGCTCTTAGGGAAAATTTTTGAGGTGAAAAAAAAATTTTGTTATCTAAGTATATTCTGAAGATGATTTAATGTTATTCAATGTGAATTAATGTGATTCCAAAGACGATTTAATGTGATTTAATGTGATTGTAAAAATTATTTAAAGCTGGAATATAATATGAGCAAATACAAATGTTTTTTATATTTAGAAGATGGGCAATACCCCTCTCCCCCCACAAAAATTCAATCCATGACCCTTCCGTAATTCGAAGTCTGGATCCGCCCCTGCCAGGTGGTGACATTACTCGCTCCCCAAACATAAGTTTGTGACGTCATGTTTACTTAATTAAAGTTTTTCTTTGCACCAACTGTCGTTTTTGTAATTATCATTCCAAACGCGGTTTCTTTTCTTATTTTCACTGGTCCACAGATTCAAATCTGGAGTTTTCATTCTCTACCCGTTGGCGAATATCACGATGATGCTTTCCGTCATTTGTTCGTTAGTGAAAAGAAGGAAATAATGGAAGGTTTTCTGCAGGACTATTGTGTAAACATTCGTCTGTCATCTGCATGATTCTGTATTTTAAATTGTACAAGGAAATAAATATATTGATTATTGTCAACAGATTTTCTAATGAAATAGGAAGAAAGAATGAAAATAATTTAATATAGTGAAAGGTTTTCGGACTTTTGGAAGATACATTTAATAAAATACCTTGTGTAGAAATATATAACATAGGAAATACAATGGTATTTTTTTAATATAATGATTGTTGCTTCCCTAATTAAATTAGACTAAAAGTGACGATAAAATAAGAAAATCAAACAATAAATAAAAAATATTAACAATTGTGATGGTTTGGAATTAAATAAGGCTTGGCTTCCATTGATTCACAATTTATAATTTTTAAATTACATATTTTTATGTTTTTACTTGTCATTTTTATTTATATGTCATTTGTTTATTTTTATGTCATTTATGTGTTATTTTATTTTTATTTCTGTCCTGATGAAGGTATTTGTTTAAAGTACCGAAACGTCGAGTTTTTGAATTTAAATATATACAGAATTAAACCAGAAGCCTCCTTTTATTTAATAAATAGTATGTTATGCATCAAGGGAGGGAAACAAGCGATTATTCCCGCGTGTGAGGTTTGCCAACTTTACACATGGGATATTCGCGCCCTCCCGTGAAGCATATTATACTTTTCGTAACAAGTGCACAAAAATTACTGTCTTATCGGGACAAATGTCAAATATGGGTTGCGTAACTAGTTACCTAGGAAACGCCGCAAACAGCTAATAATCGTAGTCTCTAGGGAGAGAAACATTTCTCTAGGGAGAGAAACATCCTACCTAGGGAGACAAACATCCTATGTTTCTCTCTCTCTAAAATGAGGGAATAAGAACGTGTTTCTTGTGCATGTGTTACGAAAATATACTATTTATTTAAATTTCACCTTTTTGATTCGCTCAGCTAATGTCAAAAAACAAACAAACTAAAGAGATGTTTATAAATCTTGTTACATAATATACTATTATAGGATAATATGGTCGTGTGATAATGTAAATCTGTATCGTAATGAAAATCTGTGTCATAATGAGTTTAATTAAAGTACAGCTACAATAATAGATAGTAATTTAAATATGTTTAAACTTTTAATCCTCATTCAAAAGTTTAAATCTAGCTTTTAACTTAGGTGATATACGGACACTAGTCGTTTTACAACTTGTAACTCTATATTCTGCGTTAAAAGTTTCTAAAAAAAAAATTGTCATTAACTTTCTTTAAATCAGAGATATTTGAAATATGTTTAAACTTTTAAAATTATTTCAAGTTATAATCCTTACATTAAAAGCTTAAGCTTTTAATTTAGGTGAAATATGGAAACTTGATTTTCTGCGTAAATAGCATAGAAAACTAACTTTTGTCATTAACTCGCCTAATAATAAATATATTTTAAAGTGAGAGTAGTAAAATATATTTTTATAAATGTACCGTCACATTAAAGGCAGGGAAAAATCTTGAGATTCACCGCTATGATAGCGTTCATTTCCCGTACACAGAACCCAACTTGAAATGAAAAATTCACGGTGAAATAAATCAAGAACCGGACTCTAACTCGGAACAGAAGAAGTGAACTTGTGAACCGCGACTAATGGCGCGAAATTTAATCAATGACAAGAATGTTGACCGGAAACGAAGTAGATTCCGTGGCACGCTAGATGTAGACACGTGGTGCTTGTTTTTCTACACGCGGTAACTTCACGATAAGCAAGGAAAAAAATTACCAAATTCCCGGACACAATGGAAATTTTCAAGAACATACTTTTTTCAGGTTTTTATAGAACATTCACATCTAAATAAGTCTATTAAGGTGAATCACGTGACTAATTGAGGCTGCAGCAACTAGCTATTAATACTTGAATTTTCCAACCATTTATCAACATCAGATTTTCGACTTTTCCGATACTAAGCAAGCTATTGACGACATTGTATTTTTCGTATTGAGAAATTTCAAAAAAATTAAATAAATCACAAAAACTAAGTAAACTATTGATATGTCCTCAACGGCATTGATTTTCTCGTGTTTAAATTAACTTATAAACAAATTTTCAACAATTTTTAAAATTTCAAAAATTTTCTCCAAATTTTTTCCTCGTACAGTTTTTGACCATTATCTCAAAAACTATAATACTCATGGACTTGGCGATTACACCATTGGATTCAGCGGGTTAAAATATATATGTATGTAAAATTGTGTTACAATATTTGTACGAGAAAGAGTTTTAGAGCAAATTGTTTGAAAATAGTAAAAACCCCAAAAATAATTATTTTAAATGAGCTACAAATTTGCTCATAAGTCAATACAGACACGGGGAATTAAATTCCGTTGAGCACATCTTCATATCTTCCTTAGTTTTTAAGATATAGCCTCCGGTAGACTTGAACATTTTTCAACATCAGATTTTCGATTTTCCCAAGACTATAACTCAAAAACTAAGCAAGCTATTGAGATGCATTCAACGCCATTGAATTTATCCACTAACATCTTTGAGGGCCGTGATTTGACGACTGCTAATCGCACTTCACGCGAATAAATATATCGCTTACCGAGATCTGCTACGGTAGAGTGCCACATCCAGTAATTGGTAAAAGGCGTGATGATATATTTATTTATTTAATTTAATTAGTTTATAAACATTTTCTCCAAATAAATTTCTTAAAACAATTTTTGAACATTATCTCAAAAACTATTAAGAAAAATTAAATATTAATAAATATTGTTCGTGGGCCGTATAAAATATCAGACTGGATGTGGCCCGCGGGCCGTGGTTTGAACCTGTCTTCTCAGAAGACAAAAGAAGGGTGGTTCTTATTTTGGCAAAGTTCGAAGTATTTAAAGAGTTTATAAATTAAACGAGTCTCTATAATTTTTTATGATCTCAAATTTAGACAACAAAAAATGTAAAGTAATAAACAGAAATGAGCTTAATTAATATTCAAGTAATAACTTGTATAACTTCAGATGTACTTGGAATAATAGCCAAAATAGAGAAAACGTAGCAATATTTCATTTTCATCATCTCGTCTTTACTGTATTACAAATCTTCGTCTGTAACTATGAATAATTAATTAATGTACGAACAGAATTACAGAAATTACAACTGAAGGGATAAGCTTGATCGCTATTTAAAATTATTACCCTGAATACTGAATAAGCATATATTTGAGTTTAACTTGGAAACAAAGTACCGGTTTACTTTAAGAACTATTTCATTTCAAGTTACTAAATATTCTTTAAAAACTTGTACCTAATCCTGAATTTTGGATAATTTATTCTAACCTATATTAAATAGTAACAGGATTATATTAGGGTTTGTTGAAACTTTTTTGAGAATTTGGTTGAGATTAATTTCAGTAAACCAAAATTTAAGATTAGCTAAAACTTTGTTTGAAAATCGGGTTGTAAATGATTACATAAGATACGTCTTTGGAAATATTTCAAAGATGATAAATAATTATTGAAAGAATGTATTTAGAAAAGTAGTCAAGAATAAATGACTCAATTTCTATAATTAATTACAAGAGGGTTGAAAACGGAAATGTAAAATTGATTCGAAAGAAAAATGAGCCTACATTAAATGGAATCTTGATTCTACATTCCAGATCACAGGAAAAGGAAGCCAGAAACGGAAATTATTAAATTCCGGATGCAATTTATCGAAAACGTGCAAACATCTCACTATAAAAATTACACGCATTCGCACATTTAAAAAAAGAGTATTTTTGCACATTGCTTATTACTTTTTATTATTATTGGTTAAAAATATACGAGTATGGAGTATTCTTGGTATTTGATATTTCGAACGTGTTTGGTTTAACAAAAATTGGGAATATTTGGACGTGTAATAGAAAATTCATAAAATTTTGTTTGATGAAAGATAGGCTACAAAATTATTGCCCCTAAATTTCAACAGTGGTAATAGCTAATTAAACGATCGTTGAATAATATACAGTGGTATCGAGTCGGCCTGTGGATCTTGAGAACCCTGGTTCGATCCCCACAGCCGACAAACAATTTTCACCAATTTAAATAATCTACCCCTACTAATATCTTTGGGGGCCGTGATTTGACGGCTGGTAACTGCACTTCACGCGAAAAATATATCACTTATCGAAATCTGCTTAGGCAGAGTGCCACACCCAGTAATGGGTAAAAGGCGTGATGATATAGATAGATATATATGTATATATATATATACTATTCGATCAAATAGCTCAAGGATTTACAAATAAATAAATATATCATCACGCCTTTTACCCATAGCTGGATCTGGCACTCTGCCGTAGCAGATCTCGTAAGTGATATATTTATGCACGTGAAATGCGGTTACCAACCGTCAAATCACGGCCTTCAAAGATGTTAGTTGTAGGGCAGCCACAGGGGTAGTTTTAATGTGGTGAAATTTATTTGTCGTCTACTCCAAAGATTTACTTTTTTACAATTTCGTTCACGTGATTCGAATCTTACTATTAACTATAGATGGGTTTATATTGTAAATAAAACTAATTTCCTGTTATTGAGAGTATACATACGCATACATACATACATAACATCACGCTATATCCCATTAAATGGGGTAGCACGAACCCGTCAACATTCTCATCCTGACACACGATACTCGATTCGACCACATTAACACTTCCTCCATACGAACTCTTTCTTTTCTCACAACCAAAATCGATCAACACGCAACAAACATTCATCCATTCGCTCCTGTACACTGCGCTTGTTTCTGAAGGTGATCTCCACACAATTGCAGGTAAACACTCGAAACATCTAACCAATTAATCTAAAATCAAGAATCATACGCTTGTCTTCATTCATCATATTTATCCCGCAATTAATTCCTATCCTGACACACCACTTTTGCTTCAACCACATTCATAATTCTTTTCATACAAGCTCGTTTATTATTCACGCTCAGAATCTTTCGCTCACGCAACAACCCTTCAATCATATTCATCCACTTGTTCCTAGGCCGTCCACGCAAACTTTCATCCTCAATTTCACCAACATACACCTGTTTCACCAATCTGTCATTCGACATACGTTCTACATGACTAAACCATCTCAACTGACTTATTAAATAGCTAAATAAATTTGGCAAAAAAATAATAATAAATCTGTAGTTATTGTTTTAGTTTTAGTTTATAGAGTAATACCGTCAGTAACAAGAGTCAATAATAGTGAAAACTCTGCAGTTGTCGAATGTTGTTTGGCGTGCTATTGAAATTATTGGTTATCCATTCGTAACATGTGTGCAACTCGATGATATGATTAGCTCGGGATGTTATTTTATTTAGTCTAGTGAGCTATGAGAATTGTTTTGAAATTGGAAATATAGGAAATTGTGTATGTGAATAACAGTTATTGATGTTGTTTTTTCGTTAGCTTGGTCATTCTGTCATTTCGTGTTTGCTTGTAGTGATTTCGTAATTTTGCATTTGAAAATCATATATGGAAATTTGTATAAATTTAATTTTGTTGATGTTGAATAGTAATGCTGGATTCTATTTTTACATTTTAAATTGGAAACATTTTTAGCATGCGTTTAATTAAAAACTTATAAGCCTTTTCTTTGTATTATATTTTGTGTTGAAAACCGCTGAAAAATTAGTACTTTGTCGGTTCGGTTTTTGTTCTAGTTTAAAGTTATTACTAAATCGAATCGTGGGTAGTGTGGGTAATGTATGAAATATCGTCACTCACCCTAACAAGGTCCGTAAGCAACGACAACCGGAAACTCCAGTCCAGCTTGATCTCATCTTGTACTAAGACATCTTCTAACGAACCCCTGGAGCACCACTCCCAAACAAGAGCTGGTCGCGTCGGCTCCGTGAGACACCCAATCACCGGGTTCAAGTTCTCGTGTCGTAGACCGTGTATAAGCAGCAGAGCTTCTAAAGCTTTTGTCTTGAGCTCGAAGCCACCGCCACTGGCTGAAGAAGAGAGAGCTTTCATGTGCACGAGATCGCCCTGCAAACAAAAGTGAAGCGAATGTTTAGCTGTACCTGCATTTTTCAAACAATATTCATTTTCGTAACACATGCACAAGAAACACGTTCTTATTCCCTATAAATAGTAGTAATAACTCTCGGTTTTTTTGTTTCAAAATAATTTAATGATTGATATTGATGTACATTTCGGTTGTTACACCATCTTCAGAATGACAACAAATAGTGTTCTTACTCTAAATATATAGTAGTCTGCACAGGTATAAGAATAGAGGCTTAAGAGATTCCCAGAAGCGGGGATTTATATAGATCTATTTGTTCGTTCATTAAGTTCATTCCGTTAATTTCAATCATTAAATTATTTTGAAACAAAAAATATCTGATGTGGACACCACATGACTTCCTTGTACACGTATTAAACTATAGATATTATTTTAATTGCACATATTTGACATTAAATCTTTTATTTTTTGTTCTAATCCATAGCAAACTTAATTTAAAAAAAAATCAAAAATTATATAATATTTAAATTTAGATATCTCGTTTATGCAAAAAGCTAATTTAAAAATTCTTAATGTGCTAGACGCAGAATTTAATTCTCTAAAACTTTTATTTGCAGCATTCCTTTCTAAAATTAAAATAATACCATTTTTTTTCAAGGAAAACTGTTAGCAGCTTCATGTAATGTGCCACTTCCGGTTAGTCTATTTTAACCAAAATCTATTATGTTATTTCCATTGATATAGTAGTCTTATATACCAAATTTGGAAAGTTTTAAATTATATTTGAATATAGTTTTTCATGAAAATCTATTATAGGCTTCAAGTAAAGTACCACTTCCGGTAGTTGTATAATGACCAAAAAGGGAGGTGCACAACTAGATGTTATAACAGTCCTAAATATAAAGTTTCAATTTTCTACGGCTTACCGTTTTTGAGTTATGCGAGATACGTACGTACGTACGTACAGACGGCATGACGAAATTAGTCAAAATGGATTCAGGGAGGGCCAAAACACCTATTTCCGTTGAAATCTGAGAACCGAAAATTTTCGCGATTACAATACTTCCTTTACTTCGTACAAGGAAGTAAAAACGAGAGTTATTACTACTATTTATTTTGAATATTTTTCAACGAGAGCCAACACACACGTCCATAGAAATTCTTACTCCCTAATTTTACAGAGAGAAACACTGCTTTTCTCCCTTAGAGAAAGAAACATTATGTTTCCATAGATACCATGTTTCTCTCCCTAGAGCGATGTTTCCTCTTCCTAGAGAGATTAACTGTTTGCGACGTTTCCTGGGTAACTAGTTACGCAACCCATATTTGACATTTGTCCCGATAAGACAGTAATTTTTATGCACTTGTTACGAAAAGTATAATATATGCTTCACGGGAGGGCGCGATTATCCCTTGTGTGAAGTTGGCAAACCTCACACGCGGGAATAATCGCTTGTTTCCCTCCCTTGATGCATAACATACTATTATATAAATTTAAAATGAAATATTAGACAATGTAAGTACTGGACCGAATTCAACTCTCGTCTGAATTAATCCTTGCAAATGTATTTCTTTATTTAGTCTTTAGTTAGAGAAGAGTTTTGAATTGTAGTCCATGTGTTGTACACACTTACATTGTATCTAACGCGGGGATCAACGATGAGTGTGCGCGCTAGACTGTTGCTGCTGCCGCCGGATCGGCCGGTAGCGGCGGCCATGTGGCCTTTGAGCGACCCCACTGACCCCTTCAGTAGGTCTGGCTTGTCCACCTCCGGCCCGCCAAACTCCTGCAGCTGCTGGAGCCAGCAGCAAAGCATTGCTTCGATGCCTTCGTCCACCTATAGACAGACGGAACAAAAAATTACCTCTGTATTAAGATGTTCCAAGAACGACAAGGCTTTCAAACAAAAACAGATATTTAAACAGAATCCGTTAGACACAATATATGTATGATTATGAATTTTAGACAAAATCTGAAAAAACCTAAGGAGTACCTCTTAAAAAATGTAGTTTCCTGAAGTTATATCTAAAAAATTAAACAAAATATGAAGATTTTGTTAAATTTTTGGCAAAACTTTCTCAAAAAAGCAGTTTTTTAATATTATCTCAAAAACTAGAAGATATATGGACTTGGGTATTTTACCATTGGAATCGGCGGGTCAAAATACATATGTATGTAAGTTTTCGTCACAATATTCGTACGATTATGACTTTTATTGTTCGAAAATTAACTGAAAATTTGCTTATAAGTCAATTCGGAAACGAGGAATTCAATGCCGGTGAGATCATCTTCATATTTTGTTTGGTTATTAAGATATAGGCTCCGGAAAATTTAAATTTGTCTCATTTTGTACTTTCCCGAGGCTATATCTCCAAAACTAATCGAGATATGAAGATTTACTCAACGGAATAGAATTCCCCGTGTTTCAATTGACCTCTAGGCAAGTTTTTAGCGATTTTTATTTTTTTGAAAAATTTTCGCCAATTTTTTTTTCTCGTACAGTTTTTGGCCATTATCTCTAAAACTATAAGAGTTATGGACATAAACATTACACCATTGGATTCAGCACGTCGAAATACATATGTATGTAAAATTTCGTTACAATATTTGCACGAGAAATAGTTTTAGAGAAATTTGTTTAAAAATCATAAAAATCCCAAGGGGTACCCCTTGGAAAATAATTAAAAAATTTCAAAAAAGTTAATTTGCTTTAAATGAGCTAAAAATTTGTATACAAGTCAATTCGGACACGGGGAAATCACTCGTTCAGACCGCATATCAATATCTTGCTTAGTTTTTGAGTTATAGCCCCTAGAAGATTTGCTGTTTTCAAACAATTTTCAAAATCTGATTTTCAACTTTCCCGAGGCTATAACTCAAAAACCAAGCAAGATATTGAGATGCGGTCTGAAAGGTTGAATTCCCCGTGTTTCAATTGACCTCTAAGCAAGTTTTTAGGCATTTTTATTTTTTTGAAAAATTTTCGCCAATTTTTTTTTCTCGTACAGTTTTTGACCATTATCTCAAAAACTATAAGACTTATGGACATAAACATTACACCATTGGATTCTGCACGTCGAAATACATATGTATGTAAAATTTCGTCACATTATTCGTACGAGAAATAGTTTTAGAGCAATTTGTTTAAAAATCATAAAAATCCACGTCGAAATACATATGTATGTAAAATTTTATTGTAATATTTGCACGAACAAGAGTTTTAGAGCAAATTGTTTCAAAATCGTAAAAAACCCAAGGGGTACCCCTTAAGAAATAATTAAAAAACTAAATTGCTTAAAATTGGCTGAAAATGTGCTTATAAGTCAATTCGGACACGGGGAACTCAATGCCGTTGAAATTATTTTCCTAATTTGAATAGTTTTTATGATATATGCTCCGGGAAAGTTGAATTTGTCTTAAATTTCAGTTGTTGTAGTTTCATCTTAAAATAATTATAATTAAATGTCAAAAACTGTTTGTTACTAGTACCGTATTATTTGTTAGTCAAATCTCATTTTCCAGACTGAAATAACTAATGTAAACATGGAAATACAATACGATTATCAGAATGAATATTTAAAAATTAAACCATACATTTCGCTACCAACTAATTTACAAATGAAAAATTTGCATTGCAAATTAAAACCCGCACGTATGGTGTTACAAAAAAAAAACTCAATACGTGCCTGTATTTTCCCTTACCGTAGGATCTTTATGGCCCTTAAGTGGCTTCGCCTTAAGATAGATAGCAGTGAAAATTACCCTGACAAGGTTTATCATTGTAAAGTGCAAATGCGTATAAATATTTAATCTTTTGTTGAAAAATGAAAATGTATTGAAACATTGTGTTTCTACGTAATTATATTAAGGTGATGTATTGTTTCCTGTTCCTGCTTTCCAACCGTGAAATGAACCAAAACGATGAAAATGATATTCCTTTTTTTTGTTATGCTTGTATTTAAAATAAAAATGTTCCAGTTCCATTTGAGAAATGAAACAAAATTTATTTATTATTCATTGCGTTTATGAACTGCCAAAATTTGTAAACGTATGAAATATTGTGTAAAATATAAAAAGGATTAATTGATGAGCGTGTACTGTTTGAAAATTACTGTTCATAAAGTGTCATCGAGAATTATTTTTCTTTTGTTTTATTCAATTTAAAATTTACAAAGCTTAATTAATGCATATTAAATGAAACATTTTTTCATTTTCAATTTTATAACGAATAATAATAATTGAAAATTGCTATTTTAATGAAATTTTATTTAATTACTTTCAATTCTACCTACGTACATAACATCACGATATATCCCATTAAATAAGGGAGCACAAACCCTTGAAATATGCATTAGATTCATCCAGTAAATATAATAATAATAAAATTCTTTTTTACGATGAGAAGTATATAATTGTTTCTATGATAGAAATATCGGAACAGAAGTTTAATAATTTATCCCTAGAGTCCCTAGGGATATAATGTGCACATTATTCCTCTAGGGAGTTTATATTATTTTGACAGTACAGCTGTCAAATATATTTGAAAGACAATAGAGACAATGAAACAAATAAAAACTTAAGAACAGTTGCAGAAGCTGCATCAACAATTTCTTGAGATTTTTCCGAGGGTTCTTTGCTGTCTCCTTGATATTCCAATTTAAAAATATAATGCAATTTGTTTACACACATTTTCACTTTTGTCAAAGCATTTAATTTTGTTGTCAACGACTGCTAATAATTTTACGTACATTTGACTCGTAATGAACTGTTTACTTAACTCTGTCTCTAGGGGTTACGAGACTTATAACGTGCTAGCCCGTGTAACATTTATAACGGGCTGTTGACATTGGTTATCATGACAACATATCTAATTTTAAACGTTTGACACTTAAATATTTTTTGATTAAACAAAATCTGTCAGATTTTCGAAGTCTACCTTGATTGAACATTTTAGTTATTACGTTATACTGTTGCAATTAATTTTATTAAATATAAATATATTGCGATTCAAATGCACATAAAACATTGTACAATGCTCGACCGTTAACTGAAATTTACAGGCTCGCCTGTAAATTTCTGTATAACGGTCTTGCAATGTAAATAACTATTAAAATGAATAAATGCTAATGACATATAATCGTAAAAAAAAACGAATATCTAAAGAGTTTATGAAATGAGTCACATACTATACCTTTTCTACGATCGCAAATTAAGACAATTTTTTAAAAAAATTTGTCAATTATTTAAAAGTAACTTCACTCCGTGCTTAATATTTCAAGCCGTGACTAAAACCTTTGAAGCCACGACTTTACAACATGTGATTACGATGTTATTTAGCGCCATGGAAACCAGTACATTAAAAAACATTTTAATAACGACAATATTTGTCCCGCGTGATGGTCGCGCGGGTTGAGGGCCTGACTCGCAACCATAAGGTCGTGGGTTCGGGTCCCGCCCGTGGCGACCATACAAAGGACATATCGGCATATGACCTTAGTAGTTGGTCCGATATATAAATTAAAAAAAAAATAACGACAATAGAAAAATAGAATTTAAATGAAGCATAGTGAAACAACGGCAGATTTTGGAATAAAATGTCATTTAAGAAATTTGGTTTCAGCGAGGGAATTAAAATAAATTAGTTTTACTGCTAAACGCCTTAATAATAAAATCTGTCATAATAGAGCTTAATTATAATAAATGTTCAAATGATTACGAATTTCTTCCATAAAGACTTTTGTTGAAAATATTCTCATAAAAAATTTAGTTTGATATAAACCTTGTAGCCTGTGTCCTTAAAAAGTTTGTGTATGTTGTTCATTCGTCCGTAAAATTGAATTTTAATATAAGAACTTCTTTTCAGGATTCTAAACCTGTTTGAAATATTTTACTGCCGAGGGCGGAAGTCGGATAATTTATTTTTTCTGATATTGCGCTGTGGAAATGTGAACTTGCTAAGAAATGAGTTCTTAATTTAAAACTTAAATTTGTTGCTCAGATTCCGACAAATTCCTTTTATTCTTCAAACTCTTATTAGCATTCAATCAAGTTTTTTTAAATTCAGTGCTGGCGAGCCAACAGTTTTATTTGGTACTTCAATGAATATATATTTTTGTTTGTAATAATTTTAAAATCTCATCGGAAAATTTAATAATTCAGTATAATGACATCTATAATAATTAAATATATAATTATACAGTCGTTAATTTGAAATTAAATTACATTTTATGATAAAATTCTCTTTAATTAATTTATTAAATACATACATACATAACATCACGCTATATCCCATTAAATGGGGTAGCACGAACCCGTCAACATTCTCATCCTGACACACGATACTCGATTCGACCATATTAACACTTCCTCCATACAAACTCTTTCTTTTCTCACAACCAAAATCCATCAACACGCAACAAACATTCATCCATTCGCTCCTGTACACCAGTTTCGTAAATCTTCACTTACGCCCACTTCTCTAACAACGAATCTATAAGAAATGAAGGCAGAAACAATTTCAGAATTTGCAACAAAAATGTTATTTAAGAAATTTAGTGGCGACGACGACATTAAAATAACATTTTAATAACGGGAGTAGAAAGAATAAATTATTTAAATTTGCATTCATCATATATAGTAATTTAACGACTTGTAGTCTCCTCAAGATCCGCAATTGCAGATTAGAAATGTATACTGAACTTTTTAAAATTTGTTTCATCCAATTACATCAATTATTAGATCCGTAATTTATTTATCAAAATTACAGTAAATATTTTTAAAATAGATAGTAATATTTCGGTTCGATAAAATAATATTTATTTCAATTCTAGTCACTGCGTGAAAACTATATAATTACAATAGATAGTAGCAAACGCGAGACGTCGATGTCTTAAGTAACAAGTTCGAACGGCGCCGTGACGTCACTCGACATCGTAGTTCGGCGATATGCAACTCCTGTCACTTTTAATACTAGTTACCAGAGATACAAACAAAACAGAAACTTGACGATTGAAAGCACGAATTTATTTTCAATACGTATACGTTTATTTTATAATTTAAGATGCAATCATAAAAAAAATTATGTGTGTATCACGAGCGTAAAGTGTCTTTGTTCCTATTGAACTATTGCAGTTCTCGCCTTCGGTTCGCGTTGCAATTACCGTGCTCGAGTAACAAAGAATTACACAAATAACTATTTCTACGATTGCTATGAAAAGTTGACAATTACGCTCTCATTTATCATCGGAAAGTTTATATTTTCTGTGGAACAATCGAAAAATAACTTTGTCGCACATTTCTAATGGCAACACGCGAAAACTATTTATATTTCTCTCACTAGTAAAGAAAGTTATTTACTTTCATCACTAGTGAGGAAAATGGTTATTATCACAACTAAATTGAGTAGAAGAAATGTCATTATCAAATATATTGAATGCGCGCTCACTTCCATATTTACCAGTGATACAAACAAAATAGAAACTTGTCATATTGACAGTTGACAAAAACGAATTTATATCTAGGATGCAATCGTAGAAAATCTTATGTGTGTATCACGAGCGTAAAGTGTCTTTATTTCTCTTACACTATTGAAAGAATCACTTTACGCTCTTACTACACAAATAACTATATTATGTATAACAGAAATTTATTCTCTAGTAGCTTATATCAGAATCAGAACCATTGAAACACAAAAATATTTTATTTCACGGCTTTTTTATTTGAGACGAAAGCTTTCAATTGCCTGTAAATATTTGTATAAATTATACATTAAATATGTTCCTTTTAAAATACGAACATTCCGTATAAACAAACAAAGATCTACGAGGTTCATCACGAGAGAAAAGATGTACAATTTGTACAAGTGAAATCCGTTCTTCTGCTGTGATCTTTGTTCGGCGTGACGTCACGAAGTTCACGACGACACGACGCTGATGAATACAAAGTCGTTGACACGTCACTCACAGAGTCGCAGCCGCTAACGAGACGCCCGGCTGCCTGTAATCAAACCCTTATAATACTTCTGTCCACAGCCGAAGTGTTTTTGTTATGCTTTTCGAGCTACTGTCGAAGTTTCGTAACTCAAATGTCGATAATCTGAAGTAAATACTTTTTTGTCTCTAGTTGATGTTCTTTTTTTGTCCGCTGATGATTGTTTTGATGTTAGGGTCGGATTATTTTGATTGATTTTTTTTTATATATTTGTCGAGGCGTGAATTAGATTTTTCTATCAAAGCGTGCATTAAAGGTTTCAAATAGATTATTAATAATATGTTATGCATCAAGGGAGGGACACAAGGGATAATCGCGCCCTCCCGTGGAGCATATTATACTTTTCGTAACAAGTGCACAAAAATTACCGTCTTTTTTTATATATTTGTCGAGGCGTGAATTAGATTTTTCTATCAAAGCGTGCATTAAAGGTTTCAAATAGATTATTAATAGTATGTTATGCATCAAGGGAGGGACACAAGGGATAATCGCGCCCTCCCGTGAAATATATTATACTTTTCGTAACAAGTGCACAAAAATTACTGTCTTATCGGGACAAATGTCAAATATGGGTTGCGTAACTAGTTACCTAGGAAACTCCGCAAACAGCTAATAATCGTAGTCTCTAGGGAGAGAAACATGCTACCTAGGGAGATAAACATCCTACCTAGGGAGAGAAACATAATGTTTCTTTCCCTAGGGGAGAAAAGCAGTGTTTCTCTCTCTAAAATTAGGGAATAAAAACGTGTTTCTTGTGCATGTGTTACGAAAAATGTACTTAATTTAATTTACTTGTAATAGTTACCGTTTCCCTCACTAGTGAGGAAAGTAGCTTACTTTCATCACTAGTGAGGGAAACGGTTATTCTAACAACTAAACTGAGTGAGGAAAATGACATTTTCACAAATAATGTTGAAAAAAAAAATCATTTCAACATTGACATTGATTTTCTTCTTTTCTTGCTACTAAAGTAAAATGAACAATGTTTTATTTCTTATAGAGATAGGTACTGCATTTTCTTGTTTGAATAAAAGGAGCTGAAGTTAGCAGATAAAACAAATGAAATTTAATGAATTATTTTGTTCACTAAGACAATAAAGAATTCATTAAAAATGTCTTACAGTTTACAACGATTTCGTAAGATGACAACCTCAGTTTTGTTATTTGAATAAAGACAATTTAAATGAAGTCATTTTATTTATCTTTCTCAAAATATTGCTTAATTATAAATACAAATAAATGGTAGATATTTGAAATTAGATAATTAGGAACGAAAAGTTTTATTTTTAATTGAAGTTGGATGGGAATTAAATTGATCCAAGAAGCAAATAGATGATTGGAAGTTTTGCCAACGAACGAATAAATGCCTGAGGATATAAACATTACATTCCGTCTCCTTCAAAAGGAAAAAGAAAATACACAAAATACTCATCATCATATTCGATTACTTCAATAATGTCGCTACAATTGAAAATGGAAAATAATCGTTTATTTCCATTGTTGCGTTATTTACGTAATTCGTTGGTAAAAGTCTACGAGAAATGTTCTTTATTTAGCGATAGACAAACAAAAATTAAATTACTTTCTGGAAACTTTAGAGAAATGAAACATGTAATTTCAGTTAACGGTCGAGCATTGTACAATGTTTTATGTGCATTTGAATCGCAATATATGTATATTTAATAAAATTAATTGTAACAGTATAACGTAATAACTAAAATGTTCAATCAAGGTAGACTTCGAAAATCTGACAGATTTTGTTTAATCAAAAAATATTTAAGTGTCAAACGTTTAAAATTAGATATGTTGTCATGATAACCAATGTCAACAGCCCGTTATAAATTTTACACGGGCTAGCACATTATAAGTCTCGTAACCCCTAGAGACAGAGTTAAGTAAACAGTTCATTACGATTCAAATGTACGTAAAAACTATTATGATTTGTTCAATAATTTCCAATCGTACTTTGCTAACAAACAATTTTCACCATATTAAAATGACCCCAGTGGCTGCTAATCGCATATCACTTGGCGAGATTTGCTACGGCAGAGTGCCACGCCCAGTAATGTATAAAAAATGTCAATACAAGGCTTCGTAAATCGTTCATCCGCAGTCATCAGTATCAGCATCTCTCATTACGACAACAAATTAAATTTGGTGGGCTGTGCGTGGCCAAACAATGGCAAAACAATGCTTGGCCTGGAGCAAGGACGTTAAACTACCTCCAAACAAATCAGCTTCGCCGGTGTAATATTACACTGAAGGTATGGGTCAGGCCCGACTAACAGTCCCCTGATCGAGTTGTTCTAATTGAATTTCACGCTCGGGTGGCTTCAGGACGCAAACTGTGCTTAGTGCAGTCACAACCGGAAGCACAACGACTAACTACTGACCTTTATTCACTTGTTTCGACCCCCCAATTCTGTGTGGTAGGTCAGTGGAGGAATTAGAGCGAAAGAAGTAATGAGGAGTTTCAGATGATAGGTTATTTTAGTAAGATTAATTAAAAATAATAAAAAACAATTTTATTTATTTATGCTACTCTGTAAAATAATCCTAATAGGGTCATTCTACATTTCCTAATTTTTTTTTCTGAGAGCAGCCCTATTTAATTATATGTAAGTGAAATTTGACGTCATGTATTTATCTTATTATCACATTTCAAGGATCTGTTAG
This sequence comes from Pterostichus niger, assembly GCA_947425015.1. Taxonomy (NCBI): domain Eukaryota; kingdom Metazoa; phylum Arthropoda; class Insecta; order Coleoptera; family Carabidae; genus Pterostichus; species Pterostichus niger. The sequence continues at coordinate 5,950,855 of OX380339.1, forward strand.
CAGTCAGAGACTGGTATTCAGAACCTATAATACAGCAGTAGTTATATATAACAAAAGTAATATTTTATAAATTAATTAACAAAAAAAGTAATAAAAATCATACAAATAATACATGTGTGTATAGTAAATATGTAATATAATATAACAAAGTTTCAATGGGGTAGGTGGCTCAGTGGTATCGAGTCGGCCTGTGGATCTTGAGAACCCTGGTTTGATCCCCACAGTCAACAAACAATTTTCACCAATTTAAATCTTCCCCTGTGGCTCCCCTTCCACTAATATCTTTGGGGGCCGTGATTTGATGGCTGGTAACATTATGCGAAAAAAATATATCACTTACCGCGATCTGCTTAGGCAGAGTGCCATACCCAGTAATGGGTAAAAGGCGTGATGATATATTTATTTGTTTAAATTTTCAACATAATAAATTAATTAATTTTCCGGTAAATATTCTTGTATCCATAGTACTAAATAACATCTTATCACATGTTGATAAGTTGTGGCTTCGAACGTTTTAGTCACGGCTTGAGATATTAAGCATGAGGTGAAGTTAGCTTCAAGCATCTGTCATTGTAACTTAATCTTACTTTTTAAATAATTTATAAAACTTTAAATTGTTGTCTTAATTCGCTTCGCTCAGCTCGTGCCAAAAAAAACAACTCGTAACTAAAAACACGTTTATAAAACTTCTGAATCTAACAGTTAGAATAAAAATTCGTATTAAAAATGTTGGTAACAGCTAATCTGTTTTATGCATCAGCCTGTAAAATACGATTAACTAGAGGAGATTATCTGTCAAAACGAGGCGTTTTTATTTCTATCATTTATTTAAAGTAGCTACCTCCGTGTAATGCGATAAGAATGGATAAGGATAATAGAAACAAAACAGAACATAATAAAACGAAATATGCATTATACTTAAATTGCTTTTTCGTATATCTTACTTTACGACCAAAAATAATTACGTTATTAGTACGTCACTTCCATTCATGCTACTCCATTATTAAATTTAAGAAGTTTAAGAAACCATGTACCATCTTCATTCTGATTTAATTTTCCGTGACTAAATTAGAACAAAGATCAATTTTTAACTTCGACATGAAACCCTCCCGTCTCATCAAGTAATGATTACATCAATGAAGCTTTCGAACGATTGATATTCCGCGAATCAATGAATTGTGAAAGATGTCATCCTGCCGTCCGGAATGATAAAGCACAGCTTACAACTTCCTTATGTTCTGGACTGAATTGGAATTCAGTTCAAAGCTTTCAAGCTCAAACGGATACTTCATCTCGTTACGGAGAATTCGGAAATCAATGATGGAATTTTGGACTCACTCATTTAGAAGATATTTTAATAATAACTGTTTATTGCAAGGACGGAAAATTCATTTGGTGATTATTGTTTGCAGATGATCACTTAAATATACTAGATGTTTCATTGCTCTGGATTATATTGCAGTTTATATTAACGCGTCCTGATTTTTGTCTGTTTATTTTGCTTAAATTAAGTTACACATGTTGAGAATTTGAAATTATGTTTCTCTTCATGCTATACTGATTTTGAAAAGAATTTCAAATTAAAGTTTTCTAAAGATCCTTAAATTAATAAAGAAAAATATAAAATTTTTAAATAAATAATTTAAAGATAAAGGTAAAAATCTTTTTCAAGGTAAATATATTAATTTATCATAACGATAACGGGGTAATGTACCTCGAACTGAAATAAATAAAAAAGATAAAAAGCTATTTAAAAAAATATAATTATATCAACTTGATTATTTTATTATTATATATTTTTTTCAAAGTTTTTAATAATAATAATATATCATCACGCCTTTTACCCATCACTGGGTGTGGCACTCTGCCTAAGCAGATCTCGGTAAGTGATATATTTTTTTCGCGTGAAGTGCGGTTACCAGACGTCAAAGCACGGCCTCTAAAGATATTAGTGGAGGAGGAGCTACAGGGGTAGATTTTTTAAATTGGTGAAAATTGTTTGTCGGCTGTGGGGATCGAACCAGGGTTCTCAAGATCCACAGGCCGACTCGATACCACTGAGCCACCTACCCCATATAAAATTATACATTTCTTAATTACAGCTGGTAGATGGAACTACACGTTCATAAAAATATCACTTATCAAGATTTGCTACGGCAGAGTGCCACACTCAAAATTGGCAAAAGGCGTGATGATATATATATTTTTATAGTTATTTGTGTATTAGTAGCGTAAAGTGATTCTTTGTTACTCGAGCACGGTAATTGCAGCTGAAATAATGCAAGAGGAACAAAGACTCGTGATACATACATTATTTTTTCTATGATTGCATCTTAAATTATTAAAAAAATATATACATACTGAAAATACATTCGTTCTATCATCTGTCAATATGACAAGTTTCTGTTATGTTTGTATCCCTAGTAACTATTGAAATAAGCGCGCAGTTAATATTTTTTTCGCGCGTTGTCATTGGAGACGTGCGTTTTTAATCACTTTTTTGCGCGTTTCCATTGAGGACGCGCAACAAAGTTATTTTTGATTGTTCCACATAAAATGTCAACTTTACGATAACAAATGAATAAAAAATTAATTATAAAATTGATGGAGCATAACATACTTGTAATATTATAAATATAGAGTGATATGAAGCACAAATTAAAATGTTTAATTATAATAATGATCCTTCTTCTGATGGCACTACAACCCAAATCGGATCTGGGTCTACCGGACACACCGAGCCGCAGTTTTTACACTGGCGTACTGCCGGTTTTCATAGTCGAATGCTACATTATTTATGGCGTATAAGTGACTAGCTCATAGCGTCCGATTGTGAGAAATACATGTAACTGTATTTTTTAAAATTATAATAAATAACAATTGGAAATGACTTACCCTTCGACTGTCAGCAATCTGAGGAAACACAAAATCAGCAGCTGTCAACAGCACTTTATATGGTCCCTTGCTGATCCTCTTCTTCAGCAGTTGGTTCCTCGCGAGCACCGTCGCACCCAGGAGGACACTAACAATCATGCTGCTGCATACCATGATTAACAGAACTTGCGTTGTCTTCGCCATCACCGACATCTCCGTACAGTTCTCGCAGTCGTCCTCGTGGGTGCTGTGCTTTAGGATCCATTCCTCGAAGTTAGCTTCGATGCGCTCTACGTGGTATTCAGTGCTGTTTGGACCTGGAGGAGAAGAGATAAATAGCGAAGAATAAGAACTGTGATGTCGGCAAGACATAGATACATTCGCGCAGATGGGTTATAAATATTGGATTTTAACTGATGAAAATTAAAAAAAACTGGAAATATTATATATTTATGTTAATCTGAACCATACATATGAAGCCCTATTTCTTAAAATAATATTTCAAGAAACCCAGAACATGAATTGAAAATAATTATAATTTCTTATAAATATAAATTGGGCTGGACTAAATTACATATTTAAATGTTCAGGTTATAAATGAATTTTTTTTATATACAGGGTGTTTCAGGACTAGTGTAACAAACTTTAACAGCTTATTGCTGAGGTCATTTTGAGCCAAAAATGTCATATGAACATAGGACCTATTCCTTCTAGTTACCAAAGTACAAGAGGTTGAAGTTCTATAAATAACACGAAATTTTCAAATTTTTTTAATCAAGATACTTTCGGATAACATTGAAAAGTCATACTTTATTTGTCTTAATTAATTTTATTTATTCATATTAACGAATACGATTTAGAGAACAAAAGATAAAATGACACAATTAATTAAATAGACACAGAACAACATAACCAAACATGAAATAGGTTAACACAATATGAAATAAGATAACAAATTTTTAAAAAATTATAGCATGTGTTCAAAATGAGCGCATTGAACTCGTATGCATGTTAATATTAATAAATAAAATTAATTAACACAAATAAGGTATGACTTTTCAATAAAACTCTTGTTTTCCGAAAGTATCTTGATTAAAAAAAATTAAAAAGTTCGTGTTATTTATAGAACTTCAACCTCTTGTATTTTGGTAACTAGAAGGAATAGGACCTATGTTCATATGACATTTTTGGCTCAAAATGACCTCAGGAATAAGCTGTTAAAGTTTGTTACACTAGTCCTGAAACACCCTGTATATATATTTGAAATTCGTAGATTTATTTAGATTTTGTATCGTATGAGTTATTTTATAGCTATTTGTGTATTATTCTCTCGATATCGACAATGTATGTACATTGGCGTTAAAAGCACACACAAGATTTTTTCTACAGTCGCCACAATAATTTGTTTCCATTTGAAAATTAAATTTTACAAGTTTTCAGCGTTACAGGACATCCAAAAAGAAAATGTTTATTTGCTGTCACTGGTTGTTATCGTAACGTTCAATGAACGTTTGATTTAGAGTTAAAAATTCGGAGAGCGAGCGATTATTCTGTTTCATCACGCAGTGATATTTTGCAAATGCAAGCGCAAATGCCTACTTTATATATCGACTGAGGAAATAATATATTAATTTCTACGTTTTCAGTGAGTGCACAATTAGTTTACAATAAAATCGCTGGCTTAGAAAATGTGCAAAATTCCAAATGCGAATCAGTTATTTGTGTATTAAGAGCGTAAAGTGATTCTTTGATATTCGAGCACGGTAATTGCAGCGCGACCCGAAGGCGAAAGCTCCAATAATGCAAGAGAAATAAAGATATTTTACGCTCGTGATACATATTTTTTCTACAATTGCATCTTCAATTATTATACGTATTGAAAATACATTCGTTTTGTCAATATGATAAGTTTCTGTTTTGATTGTATCCCTGATAACTAAAGCCCGGATTTTTAGGCAATTGCCTAGATTCAAATTTTAATATACTTCAGGCAATTTCGTTTTTCTATACATAGGTAATATGTTTACGTGTAATGGAAGGTTTTTTTTTCGTGCCTTAGAGCCTATTTTTTCTATATTTTGGTTCTTGTGCCTATTTTACCTTATACAGCCTATTTTGCCTATTTTTGTTGCCTATTCTAACTTTTATTGAGCAGACAAGGTTTATCATCTACTTCGTTGACTAATTCAGCACCCGACAAAGTGTTTCAACCTAACCTATGTTATAATATTTAAAGTACTTACTTTAATCAAGTTTTTGTGTGTGAATTTAAAATGCCGAAAGAAAAAACGTGGCAATTCAATTGTCTTTGCCATTAATCAATGGAGCTGAGGTAACTTTAGACGATATGGCTAAATATAAGAACGCTCGTGTCACATTTTGTGATGTCAAACGAAGTTTTTAACTTACAAGCAAGTTCTGACAGACCGAAGACAGTCCCTTTCCGAAAATTTCATAGAGCAATTGCTCGTAATATTTTGTGAATTAAAGTATACTACATAATTTGAATTTGCATAATGGTTAATAAAATGAGAACCCTACATTATTATTTTTCAGATTGCGTTCATTTTTGTTTAAAATGATTATTTTTTTTCTAACGAAAAGTAGATACGAGTACCAATATTAGAAAAAGGATTCGTTTATTTTTTTAAAACAAATTATTTACATATAGGCTGCCTAAAATCCCGCCTATTTTAGAGTAATTACCGGCCTATATGCCTGCTTATTTGGGTGTTTTTAAGAGCCTAAATATCCGGGCTTTACTGATAACTATTGAAGTAAACATACATACATACATAACATCACGCTATATCCCATTAAATGGGGTAGCACGAACCCGTCAACATTCTCATCCTGACACACGATACTCGTTTCGACCACATTAACACTTCCTTCATACGAACTCTTTCTTTTCTCATAACCAAAATTCATCATCACGCAACAAACATTCATCCATTCGCTCCTGTACACCTGTTTCGTAAATCTTAATTTACGCCCACTTCTCTAACAACGAATCTATAAGAAATGAAGGCAGCATCGCATGCGCTTGTTTAAAAAAACATTTAACACAATTGCAGTTACACACTGTATAGTAAAAACTGAAAATGAAGTAAAAATAGATGAGGAAGGAAGGGAGTATCGCCTGCGCTTGTTTTTGAAACGTGCATGTATTATCTTTTTCTACGATGCCCGTATAAGCATTTATATTTTGGTTTAAATTTCTTACATATATTTGAATATTAAACGTGTTTTTGGCAAAGTTCGCTTTCCCCGCATATTAAACAAACCACCCCTAAGCCTATAAACGTACACTCCACACACGCAATCCATTATATTTGTTTTATTAAAATATGTATTATTTTACATTTTGCCAATGACATAAACAACACTCGTTCGTTAAGTGCTTTTCAACACGACTCAAAAATGTAAAAATCGCTCCCTCGGTGGGTTTCGTATTTCCAACTTTTTTATCAGTATTATATGCAGGGAAACACCGGTTCTATTCACCCTGTAGAAATACATCTTGAATAAAAATCTTGGTATATACGTATAAAGGGACATATTCAAGAAAAGAAATATAACGCAATATGAAATGCGAATAGCAGAATCTAATAATAAAAATATACTTACTCTTTTCTGCTCGAATAAGAGGTCTCCACGAGTCGTCATCCCTTAGATCTAAAATAACAAATTTCGATTTTGTTGCTTCTACAGTGCCGTTGTCTTCGCGGTTCAAGACGGACAGTCCTTTGTTTATTCTTTCAAGGACCAGAGCCTCGTTGGTGTACAGTCTGCAAAGAAAACAAGAGGACATTAAGTGCAGTTGCACAAACAAAACATGTGAAAGATTCTACATCCTGCAACTATTTGTAATTTATTTTTCATTGCAAAAAGCGTTTCCCAAGGCACTACCAGAGTTTATCTGTACTACGGACTAACATGCTTGGGTATAGCGGTTGTATCAACGGAGAAACTGGAGATGTTTTAAATTGATTCAGAAATTCTTGATGGAAATTTTTCTTGATATTTGATACAATGTACAATTTTATATTTGCAGATTGTTTAATATCTTTTTCAAGAGATTTCCTTGAAGATATGTTCCAACTTCGGTTATATACATTTTCGTAACACATGCACAAGAAACACGTTCTTATTCCCTAATTTTAGAGAGAGAAATACTGCTTTTCTCCCCTAGGGAGAGAAACATTATGTTTCTTTCCCTAGGTAGGATGTTTCTCTCTCTAGGTAGCATGTTTCTCTCCCTAGAGACTACGATTATTAGCTGTTTGCGGCGTTTCCTAGGTAACTAGTTACGCAACACATATTTAACATTTGTCCCGATAAGCCGGTAATTTTTGTGCACTTGTTACGAAAAGTATAATATGTATCACGGAAGGGCGCGATTATCCCTTGTTTCCCTCCCTTGATGCATAACATACTATTAAAATTTGTACCCTAAACTTAGTTTTTTACTACTGCCATTATTCATCAATTTAATTTAGAATAAAAGTTCTTCAGTCAAATAAATTAAATTCCTTTGTCAATACCATGGCTCAATTGATCTATGGGATAATGCGAGTTAAGCAACGTTTCACGCAGAGTGTGTTTAGATGGGTGACTGTCTAGAGAAACCCACGTTGCTGTTTCGCTGACCTATAACGACCTTAGCAGCTAGGAAAAAAATTCCTCTTACCTATTGGCGAGATTCAAATTTGTATCCGTAAATAACAGAATGTACTTCTTCGTGAGGTAGCTCGTTTCTTCTCTGCTGCTGGCATTGATGATACTTCCTGCAGCCTCTCCTGTTAATGTTATGGAAGCTGAAGACGCAGTTGTTAAAGATAATTCTGTGTTGTTTCTGTACAAGAACGTAGGCAACCACATAGGTAACGTAGACACATCTAAGAGCATGGTGAGGCTGTCGTGGAGCTCTGCGACTCGGAGTCGGTCCAAAGCCTCCAGGATACGGAAACCGACGGTGTCGGCTGATGCGCATACTAAGATTACTGAAAGAAATAGAAAAAAAAAGAAAATTGTGAATTTTAATTGCATTTTGATATATTCTAAAATAAATAAATAGATATAAAATATATCATCACGCCTTCTACCCATTACTGGGTGTGGCACTCTGCCTAAGCAGATCTCGGTAAGTGATATATTAGTTCGCGTGAAGTGCGGTTACCAGCCGTCAAATAACGGCCCCCAAAGATGTTAGTGGAGGGGGAGCCACAGGGGTAGATTTAATTTGGAAGAAAATTAATTAATTAAATGAGGTAGGTGGCTCAGTGGTATCGAGTCGGCCTGTGGATCTTAAGAACCCTGGTTCGATCCCCACAGCCGACAAACAATATTCTAAAATAACCTATACATTTAAATTAATTTATAGGCTCAGTGGATTTGAGAACCCGGGTTCGATTCCCACAGCCTACAAACAATTTTCACTACAAACTACCCTTGTGGCTCCCTCACAAATAATATCATTGGGGGCTATAATTTGACTAGTGATATTCGCATAAATATATCACTTACCAAGATCTGCTACTGCAAAGTACTACACCCAGTAATATATTTAGTTATTTCTTTAAGAAAAACATTTAAATTCGAGTCCCAGTCATGTCTTTATCTTTAAGGCTTTCAGGCATTCTTCTTCAGCAGTACCCACTAGTAAATATTTCCTTCTGTCTCCGAGTCATTAATAAGAAAATAAAGACTGGACTGGAACAAATTGATCCTTTTCCGAGTTTCTCGAGGAAACCGCGGCCAATCAATGCGTAGTTTAAGGGTAATCAACCTTACTTCGCTCTCGGGCTCTCACGTTTAATAATGCATCGCACAGAGCCGGACTCAGCGACAAACAGCCGCGATAAAGTAAACTCAAGTACGTAGAAAGTTCTTCAGAAAGGCGTGATTTGTAAAACTCTTCAATTTAATTAGCAGGGAATGCGGAATGTTTCTGTTTGAGGAACGGTAATAATGCTTTTTAATGAAATGTTTTTTAAAGTTTTTCCTTGTTTGAATTTAAATGTGTTTGAGATGTAAATACGTCTGTTTCATAATGAAAAGATGATATTTTATACAGGGTGTTTCAAAATTATTGCAACAAATTTAAGGGTATCACTTGATCAACAATTACAATACAATTTTGTTTTTCCGAAATTCAAAAAAATCAATGCTCATTACTTGAATCAAACGCCACTGTACTAATAGGTTATAACAGCGTTTAAAAAGTTTATAACATAACTTAGTACAGATTGGTGTACAGAAGACGGGACTTCCCCTACATTTAATTTGTCATCTAGCATCGCCGCGCTCACTACGCGCGAAATACGAAAACATTTTTGCTTGCTCGATTTTTTTTATACAAAGATACTAATTTAATTTAATTTATCTATCTATCTATCTAGACTGCACCAAATTATAGATCAATATATTGAAATACATTCAAAATTCTAAAAAGTCGTATTACCAGTATTGCTCTGTAAACATAAATGTAAACTATTTTGCTCCTTACTTCTGTATCTGAGTGTACATGGACGGAACCTAGTACGACTGAGTCGCTCGACATAAATTAATTTGTGTAGCTTTGTTTAAATTGCAATAAATATTATATAATTGTTAACAGTTTCAAATTTGATCACTATTCTTTTGTCTAAAGGCAATTCTTTATATTTTTGTCTTATATTTATAAGCAAACTTGAAGGGGTAAGGCCACTCTAGACAAGGAAAAAAAGGGTAATTTTCAAGATTTTTTTAACGAAATCTAAACGTGCTGCTTAAGAACTGTTTTTGGATCTTTATTTAGTGCTCTTTAAACTTTATTTAAAAATTTTTTGAAAGAAAATATTCAAAATTGTCGTCAGAAATTTAAAAAATGGCGATTTCTCTCGGCGCGTAGGGCAAATCGGGCGAAAACATTCCGGGAACAGCAATAGACCTGGATCAAAAAGGGATATGTTTTCTTATTCATTATTCGGGACTAAATTTCTGTATAAAAACGACCATAAAAAACGAATGAAGCACTTTAAAAAAAATGCCCCCGTAGTTTTTGAGTATTTTATATCTAGAATAAGAAATAAAAAGATTCAGCACGATCCATCAATTAGTATTTCAGATTTCTTTTCGCCCGATTTTGAAAATAAGTTTCGAGTCATGTATATATAGGTATATAAATACTAGTACTAATAGATATATGCTTTTTTCCCTCTGAAATACTTCCGCGCGGCATTTAAATTAATTGTCCCTTATTCCTAAGGGTTGAAACTATAATTTAAGCAAATAAAAAAAATGCATTTTTAAAAAATTTTAGAGTGGTCTTACCCCTTAAACAAAGAAAAGAAAAAATGTAATAAAAATGGGGAAGCTGTAGGGATAATTTCTCGGCAGAGAAAATCGAACCAGAGTTCTCATTTGCACAGTCCGACTTGAAACTACTGAGCCACCTACCCCATAATTGATATTTATATTGAATTAAAGTTTTTACAGTCTTTAAAATTTAACGTGAATACGAAACAGATACGATAATAACGTAAACGTATTGTTCAAGTTTAATTAACTGAAATTCAAATAGTAACGTGGAGATATAGGATTGTGAGTTTCAGCCGAATGAATTTTGTTTGTAACTTTTGAGTTTATTTCAAGGATTAGTTGATATTTCATGTTGTATTAAATTAAAAGTGAATAAATTATTATGTGAAGTTGGCGTGTTTTAAGTTATTTCCAACTGGGTCAGTTCGCCAACCGTATTCTGTTCAATATTAAAATATGATAAATTAATTACAAATTCTCTGTCATCCTACGAAAAATATTTATTTTTATGTTCGCACAGAAGAACATAAATAAGTGGTATCACCATTTTAATGGATTCTATAAATTTTCAATAATATTAACTTGTATAAACAGTATGTTTTGGTTTAGGATATAATATGCTTACAAACGCACGGAAAACTTTCTTGAATTGAATTATATTTCTGTGTTTCTCCGCCAAATGTGATTGTTGCTTTTTATAAAAGTTTTTCTGGAATTTTTAATAGAAAAAGAGATAAACTAGATACAAACTTTCGATTGAAGTTTGGCAATGATATTGGAAGTCAACTTAAACCAGTGGTTTCCAAACTTTCTCTCTCAGCGGCCTCTTTTTTCCGTAAAAAATTGTCGCGCCTCCTTCATTTTTTATAACAGCCTAACTTCAAAAATCGTAAATAATTTATTTTATAGAACACAAAAAAATTAGTACTATAAACAAATATTGTTATTATATAAGATATTTGTTACAACAAATCTTTTTCTTAACCTAAAATTATGTTTATTACAATATAATAATAGAACAAAATAATGTAACAACATTTATAAATATAAAATTGTAATAAGATTGGAAATAATATTTAATTTCAATTAGGCACATTTAATACAATATAATACATATTTTTTGAGTGTGCTGAATGGGCGCTTGTTTTTCAGTTTCTCGAACCGGGGAGTCATTGAAGATATCGCCACTCGCAATTCTTTTTCAACGAATAATCGAGTTCGATATTTTGTCTTTAAAACAGCTACAGCGGAAAAGCCTGTTTCACACAAATAAGATATTACGAAACGTAATAAAATTTCTGAGGCTTTGTTTGTTAAACTAGGGATATTTTACTGCGAGCACGAGTTAGAAACACGTGTGTGCTATGATGTAAATGGAGAATGTGTTCATAAGCCTCAATTATATTTTTATATAGCGCGCCCCACAGTTTGGAAACCACTGACTTAAACCATCTCAGGTTTTGCAAATACATTTAAAATAAAACTTTCATATTGCCAGTACACTAGTTTTCTCTTTGCTTCATTAGCTGAGTGTACATGGGCGGAATCCAGTATGACTGAATCGTGCGACAAATTAATTTGTGTCCAACATAAGCTTTGTTTTCCTAGTAAAATTGCAGTAAATATTATATTATTTCTGGAAGTTATCTATAGTACTGGGTATTTCAAAATTATTGGAAAAACATTAAAGGGTATAACACTAAACAGTATTTATACAGGGTGTAACAGCGAAACCAACCACCGCCTATATTTTCTTTATTATTATAGTTACAAAAAAATATTATAAAGCAATGTTATAGAAGAGTAAGGGGGACATCTGCTTAAAGAACAAAATAATTTTTTAAACCAGTGGTTCTCAAGTTACAACACAAAGTTATATTTTGATGTGAAACATCTATAGGCTCACTTGTAAACCGAATTGTTGGCGTGACGACGCTTGCCGTGGCGACGGGTCGCCACGCTATAACAATCAAATTTATTCTTTAGAGCCTAGTTGTTAAAGCCTAGAATGGCATGAAATCGGTCTTTAGCTATTAATTGAAATTATGTTCTAACTTGTTACGTACATGCCTAGCGACTTTAATCGTCAGTCTACGAACGAATTTTGTTTAAAATGTCGTGTTTTATTTGTGTCTCAAGTAAAAATATTGTAAAATCAGTGATTTTTTAGTGAAATATAAGGGCAATATAGTGTAAGTGTTAGTGTATACTGGATGTGAAGTGAATTTATAGTGGTACGAGCCTGGAACTTTTCAGAGAGGAATGGATAGGACTTAGTACACGCCAGCCAAAAGGTAGATGCATTATTTGTTTGTATTAGAATATAGTTTTTATTAAAAGAAATTAGTATGAATGTTTGCCGAAGATTTACTACCAAATATTTAATTTATTTATTTTTAAGATGTTCACGCAATCAATCATTTCGAAGAATGCCAGTTTCGTAAAGAGGCCTTTAAAATTATTTTCTTCCCGAAAAGTTCCACAAATCATTTATAAGACTTATCTTTCCAAAAATCTTCCCAATCATTTATAAAACTATAATCTTCCCAAAAAAATCTTTTTCTACGATTGCTATGAAAAGATGACAATTACGCTCTCATTTGTCATCGTAAAGTTGAAGTTTTGATGTGAAACATCTATAGGCTCACTTGTAAACCGAATTGTTGGCGTGGCGACGCTTGCCGTGGCGACGGGTCGCCACGCTATACTAAGGTATACATATATATATTTTATGTGTAGTAGAGTGTACGGTGTGGCTTCTCACTCAGTTCGACGTTGTTGTTTACTACGGTACACATAACCTGCGTTTTATTTAATTTTTTATTTTAATTTTTGACAATAAAATATGTGTGATAGTGATAACTCAGAAGATCAAAGTGATCAACCTTGTGCAAAGAAAGTGAAACTACACTATGGCATACTACCAAGTCATCAGTAAGTAGAATTTTCTGTAAGAAATTCGTAATACTTCATTTTTTCATTAGGCTATATTTAATTCCTGTAATAATATTATCTTTTATGCATATTACTTGTACACACACGATGTTTCACATCTGCCAGGCGTCCCATGACGGCTCACATTTTTTTTCAAATGGGATTATACATATTTTGTCAGTCTATTCGATAGAGTATTTTTTCTGAATTCAACCATGTAATCATTTTATATTCTTACATAACAAAAATATTGAGAAAATTCAATTTAAAGTTTCGATAAATATTATTTAACATGACACAAAACAGTAGGCTATGATCAATAATAAAACAAAATAAGTTCATTGTTATTTATAATAATTAGTTGTGATTGTTGTTTTTATTGAGAAGATATATTATGAGTATTGTATTAGGTAATTAAATGCTTATGGTTTATAATCACTATGTTTATTGCTTTGTTATTGATCATGGCCTACTGTTTTGTGTCATGTTAAATAAAATTTATCCAAACTTTAAATTGAATTTTCTCAATATTTTTGTTATGTAAGGATATAAAATGATTACATGGTTGAATTCAGAAAAAAATACTCTATCGAATAGACTGACAAAATATGTATAATCCCATTTGAAAAAATATAACTTTGTGTTGTAACTTGAGAACCACTGATTTAAAAAATTATTTTATTATTTAAGCAGATGTCCCCCTTGGTCTTCTACAACTTTACTTTATAATATTTTTTTGTCACTATAATAATAAAGAAAATATAGGCGGTGGTTGGTTTCGCTGTTACATCCTGTATAGCAAACAAAATATATCAGTAATATTATCATTAAGTTAAAATAAGTTAAAGTTTCACGTTTAATAGGTGACAAATAGAGTAATTATTCCATCTTGATAAATGTAAAATGAATATCTTCAAAGTATCTACTTTTTAAATTAATTTTTGTTTTTGTTCAAAATAACGAAATAAACAAATTTACATATTGTGAAAGTTCCTTGATTAAAACCGTCTAAAATAAAAATATAAGAATATCGAATGCCGAAGGGTAAAAAAGAAATGCTTCTTCTTCATTAGAATCTTAAAAAGAGAAAAGAAGATAAAAATTGAATTTTATTATGTCGCACTAATTAGTATCCACCTAGTTTGTTTTCAACTTTATTAATTAAACTAATTATTTTCTTTTGTTCTGGTTGAACAAAATCCTACTACTGAATTAGAAAACTGCTTCGTGAACGAAAATATCGTAAATCAAAGAAAGCGCTGATTCTAAATGAATCTTCAGATTCGATTGACTAACGAACAAGAGAAAGGGAACAACTTTTTTGTTTTATTAAACTTTTCTACAAAAAAAAAGAAAAAACTAACTAGGAAATCATATAAGAGAATTGATCGGGCGTAACTTGATATAGTCAACTTACATATTTTATATTTTATGGGGTAGATGGCTCAGTGGTATCGAGTCGGCCTGTGGATCTTGAGAATCCTGGTTCGATCCCCACAGCCGACAAGCAATTTTCACCAATTTAAAAAATCTACCCCTGTGGCTCCTTCTCCACTAATATCTTTGGAGGCCGTGATTTGACGACTGGTAACCGCACTTCACGCGAAAAAATATATCACTTACCGAGATCTGCTTAGGCAGAGTGCCACACCCAGTGATGGGTAAAAGGCGTGATGATATATTTATTATTATTTATACATATTTTATAATTGAAAGTTACAAATTCATGCAAGAAAAAGAAAAGAATTTACTTTCCGCACGTATGAAGAAAGTAGTATTTTCTATACGAGTATGCGATAAATGAAATAAATGCCATGTTCTGTTATGGTCGTATAAAAATATGATTTAATGAGTACTTACGCCTGCATGTAACACGATGTAACTTCTGCAGCGATTGGGCAACTTCTTCGACGGTCATGCTGTTAGTGACAGTCACCAGGTGCTTGTACAAAATGCCAACATTCCGCAAGTTGAGATCAAGGGCATGTGCAAGGGATTGCCACCACCCCGAATCTGGAACAAATTTCAAATTAATTTTTTCACGAAAATAAAAACGATATTACCTTTTTAATTATGGTATTCTATTTTTAATGTTTTAATTAATAAATAATTAAGTTTTTATTTAATTTAGTCGAAACTTAATTGCGTTCTACCTCAAAATATTTCATACTTTTTACAGCAATGGAAACACAAAAATATTTTATAAAAAATGTCAATTTAGTTCTTCATTTTTCTCTGTCTCAAATTGTGCATTACATTCGTTAATTAATATGGGGTAGGTGGCTCAGTGGTATCGAGTCGGCCTGTGGATCTTGAGTCCCCGGGTTGGATCCCCACAGCCGACAAACAATTTTCACCAATTTAAATCTACACTTATGGCTCCCCGTCCACTAATATCTTTGGGGGCCGTGATTTGACGGCTGATAACCGCACTTCACGCGAAAATCTGCTTAGGCAGAGTGCCACACTCAGTAATGGGGAAAAGGCGTGATGATATATTTATTTATTTATTAATATTTTATTTGTTATTGCAATTAAGGTTATTTATCATGAGTTCCCGAAAAATTAGCTCAATATGGAAACTTTGACTGGCTTAGGTACCAATAAAGTACAATGTGATTCCCAAATTCTCTAAGCGTTGACAGGAAAATTTTAAAATTCAAAATCTATTTGATTTATTTTAGCAGAGCTACCGTTAGTTCACAATCTGTCAAATCGAATTCGTTCATATTTTATCGAAACGCCGCGGCGCGCAAGTCTGCATCAGTAACTGAGCCGTGACCGGATCATTTTTATTTAGCGATCCGGTTCACTTCGTTTTCACTACTGAACCGGATCCTGTTCTGTAATTGTGATTCAGTTCCTTTGTACAAAGTAGCATACATAAATAAATGTTAGAAATGATATCAGAGACGCAGAATTACGTGCAATAAGCACTTAATTTATTGAATTATTGAATCACTTTGAAACTAAAATATCCATTAAAATCTCCATTCCCGCTAAGAATCAATTATTCCTGTGTTTCGTTATAAGTTCGTCTTCAACTCGACGCGAAATTGGTTTGCAGAACTCAAATGAAATCTGTAACAGTGGGTAGAGACTGAATTCTGCTAGTTCCTGCGGAGATCGCGACGGGAGAAAGCGAAGAAATACTAACTTACATTCATTCACCAATCGCTCACGACGTGGACAAGGGCGGATACAGGGGGGTGGGGTCAGGGGAGTTATGACCCCCCTAAGCATGTTTTTTTTTAATGTTGGCCCTAATAGTTAATTGGCCCTAATACATAATAATGATGTCATTATTTACGACAACTCAATTTGTTAAACAAATTAAATAGAAAATATTATCTAACAACTTAAAATTTTAAGATAATTAAGAAGTATTGTTTAATTTATTATTCTAATAAATAGCCAAAAACCAATATTTTGTAGGGATATTATTTCGACCCGCAGATGGGAGAGGTATTCTATTTAAGACCTAGTCAAGTATATGACTACCGACGTTTGCAACTTATAATTCAATAATTTTTGTATTCTATCGAAGAACCGTTTAGATATTGAAACTTTATGATTTAAAAAGTGTTGGAATTCTTAGGGGAAATTTTTGAGGTGAAAAAAAAATTTGTTATCTAAGTATATTCTAAAGATGATTTAATATGAGTTAATGTGATTCCAAAGATGATTTAATGTGAGTTAATGCGATTCCAAAAAGATTTACTGTGATTTAATGTGATTGTAAAAATTATTTAAAGAAATATAATATGAGCAAATACAAATGTTTTTTTTATATTTAGAAGATGGGTAATCCCTCCCCCTTTCGAGACAAAATTCAGTCCATGACACCCCCTAATTCGAAGTCTGGATCCGCCCCTGGACGTGGAGCTGATCAAATCAAACACTGACGACATTTTATCAAACTATTAGCATTTCATTTGTTATTCATTTTGTTTGTCAAACGAAATGATGAGTGACATCACTAAGATAATTCCTTGTGAAGACGACATCAACTGTTATTTACTTTGAGCGTTTGATTATTTCAGGAGAAATATTTACTTTGTGTAGCATTATGGATTTTCTGTGTAGCGCAATGATTGAATTTTTAAGCTTTGTTATTTTGAGAACAGTCAATATGCGATTTAAAAAGTTATTCCAAGAAGTTCGAATGGGTAACACAGTTTAAACATGTGAAGAATGTTTTTATACAAAATACGACAAGCTACTTTTCTACTTTGTTTTAACTTCAGAGATTTTCAGCCTTTGATATAAAAACTGAAGGTAAAAATAAACTTTGAAAGTAACTTATAATCGTTCTAAATGCGAAAATAATGTTATATATTTAGGGCAAGGTAAACTAAGGTAGTGTTAGAAGTTACATTTTTATTATTACATTCTAATGTAACAATATGAGCTATCTCATTGTTGTTATGTTGCGTTTAGGTGAGAATGGTTTCGTGTAATTTGACACTCGTGATCACATGTGCCATTAAGGCTGAGTGTGAGATCTTTTGGTTTTCGAATATAGGACATTGAATTATAAAAAGAGACAGTTATAGTTAATATTCTTAGAATTCCAACAAGATTTCATGTTCGCGTTATCTGCAGGGCCAAAGTGTCAGAGTACATAACCAAAACACTTGAGACATCTGTGTCCACCCCGATGCGAGAGGGATGGATTCCAGATTGGGTATCGTACCCAGGACAGCAAGTGTTTTGCTGGAAACCATCAGTCTCGTCCATCGACTCAAAGCGTGAAGATGTAGTTCTTCACATCACGCCGTGTTCGCGTTTTATTTAATTTTAAACTAGATTAGGGAATTAAGTATTATAATTAATAAAAAGTTAACCTAAATAATAATTCTGTTTCCATCCTCATATTAAATTATAACGTTTCGCGTTCAATTAAGTTTAAACTTTAATAGCGATATGTTTAATAAAATTTCAAGACTGCATCCATTCCTTTTGTTTTACAATTGACGCAGTCCGGTAAGATTAACTTATTCACCCAATTCCGCTCGTGTCAGACTAAAAATGTAGTCTGTATTTAGTATTTTACAGATTCATAAAATGAACTAGCTACTAAATAATATTTATTTATGTATTTATGCTACTCTGTACAACAGGAACTTAATCCCAATTACAATACAAGATCCGAAGTCACCGAGTCGCAGTGTGGTTGTTTATATATTGTTAG
Organism: Pterostichus niger; assembly: GCA_947425015.1. Classification (NCBI taxonomy): domain Eukaryota; kingdom Metazoa; phylum Arthropoda; class Insecta; order Coleoptera; family Carabidae; genus Pterostichus; species Pterostichus niger. The sequence continues at coordinate 5,969,162 of OX380339.1, forward strand.
CTTAAGTGGGATTTGAATTCGGGATTTTCCTATTAGTTTTTATTTCCAATTTTAACTTCTTTTATAATTCACAAAAATTACTCAATTTAAAATCTAAATAATAGTATATAAAAGGGTTTAATTTCCAATCGAGTATGAAAGTTGGAGCACAAACAATAGCGAGTCTTCCAGTACGAGTTTTGCAATGGCCGTTTTCCACGTGTGCTACTATTTTTAAACATTAAACGTAAAAATTACATTTTACTTCCTTGTACTTGCTTTGGCGTGGCCATTTTTACTTCCTTGTACGAAGTAAAGGAAGTATTGTAATGGCGAAAATTTTCGGTTCTCAGATTTCAACGGAAATAGGTATTTCGGCCCTCCCTGAATCCATTTTGACTAATTTCGTCATGCCGTCTGTACGTACGTATGTATCTCGTATAACTCAAAAACGGTAAGCCGTAGAAAATTAAAACTTTATATTTAGGACTGTTATAACATCTAGTTGTGCACCTCCCTTTTTGGTCATTATACAACTACCGGAAGTGGTACTTTATTTGAAGTCTATAATAGATTTTCATGAAAAACTATATTCAAATATAATTTAAAACTTTCCAAATTTGGTATATAAGACTACTATGTCAATGGAAATAACATAATAGATTTTGGTTAAAATAGACTAACCGGAAGTGACACATTATATGAAGCTGCTAACAGTTTTCCTTGAAAAAAATGGTATTATTTTAATTTTAGAAATGAATGCTGCAAATAAAAGTTTTTGAGAATTAAATTCTGCGTCTAGCACATTAAGAATTTTTAAATTAGCTTTTTGCATAAACGAGATATCTAAATTTAAATATTATATATTTTTTTATTTAAAAAAAATATTTAGTTTGCTATGGATTAGAACAAAAAATACAAGATTTAATGTCAAATATGTGGAACAAAAAATATCTACAGTTTACAAGGAAGTCATGTGGTGCCCACATCAGATTTTTTATTAATCATGTTCATCTAAAACAATCTCGAAATCTGTCCGTCATAACGATAATATAAAAGTAAAGTAATTAATACAGCTCGCACCCTGTGAAGAATTACATAAATTAGCTTATATTACTTTGAAGTATGACGTTATATCTACGTAAGATTAATTTTCATAAAGTCTAAAACATCCTCCGAAAATGTAATTCCGTACGCCTAAGTAAAATAAGAACAAATACAAATGTAACACGAACAAGAGCTGGACGAATAAGCTGATCTTACCGGACTGCGTCAATTGTAACACGAAAGAAATGGACGCAGTCTTAAAATTTTATTAAACATATAACTATTAAAGTTTAAACTGAATTGAACACGAAACGTTATAATTTAATATGAGGATTGAAACAGAATTATTATTTTAAATTAAAATTTTATTAATTATGATACTTAATTCACTAATCTACTTTAAACTAAATAAAACGCGAACACCGCGTGATGTGAAGAACTACATCTTCACGCTTTGAGTCGATGGACGAGACTCATGGTTTCCACCAAAACACTTGCTGTCCTGGGTACGATACCCACATCTGGAATCCATCCCCCTCACATCGGGGTGGACACAGATGTCTTAAGTGTTTTGGTTATGTAATCTCACACTTTGGCCCTGCAGATAACGCGAACATGAAATCTTGTTGGAATTCTAAGAATATTAACTATAACTGTCTCTTTTTATAATTTAATGCCCTATATTCGAAAACCAAAAGATCTCACACTAAGCCTTAATGGCACATGTGGTCACGAGCGTCAAATTACACGAAACTAATCTTATCTAAACGCAACATAACAACAATGAGATAGCTCATATTGTTACAATTAATTTTCATCAAGTCTAAAACATTCTCCGAAAATGTAATTCCGTACTCCTAAGTTTTATAAGAACAAATACAAACTAGTTGTGCTTACTGCAAGATACTAAACTGAAATAAATTTATTAGCGAAGTAGATTTATGTGATCCTTAGGAAATCCTGGTTTAGCAAATATATCTGTTACCTACTCCTGGATGATATAGTTCCGAGGATTAGCAACAGTATCAACCTGGGGCAGAGATTTGTCGGTGTGTATCTGTATCTCCATCCCATTCACTTTCGATTGTGTGAAATTCGGGGTTGATGGCGAATTGTGTGGGTACCCGCATGTCGTTACATATGTACGTCATGTGTGATGCCATTAGCGGATAATTTCACTACAGCATTTCATCGAAATTGAAGCAAAAAAGTTTATTTATTATTTATTAAAATAAATAAATACATAAATACATCATCACGCCTTTTACCCATCACTGGGTGTGGCACTCTGCCTACGCAGATCTCCAAAGATATTAGTGGTGGAGGAGCCACAGGGGTAGATTTTTAAATTGGTGAAAATTGTTTGTCGGCTGTGGGGATCGAACCAGGGTTCTCAAGATCCACAGGCCGACTCGATACCACTGAGCCACCTACCCCATTATTATATTATTTATGCTAACTTGATATTATGAAATAGTTGATAAAAGTTCATTCCCGAAGATGAACTTTTATTTCCCGCACCGAAGACGAGAGATATAAAGCACCTGACGCAGAATATCACGCTATATCCCATTAAATGAGGTAGCACGAAGCCTAGAAACGTTCACGGAACATTGACTCAAATAATCAGTCCTCGTTAAACATTGTCATCCTAACACCATAATCATAGTTCTTTTCATACACGCTCATTTATACATCACACAACAAACCTTATACAGGATGTCCCATTTAACTTGACAACTTGAAATAACTCAAAAAATACGCGAAGTACGAAAAATTGAGCCGAGACCAAATCTTAACAGTTTTGAAGGGGGAATCATTCTATGCTAAAATCTTAAATAAACATGGGGATTCCTATTTAAGATTTCAATGTTCTATTTTTTTTTTAAGTTTTGTAATCTTTATAAAGGCATTCATTTGAAAAATAATTTGATGAGTTTCAAAACCGGCTAAATAACGTGTAAAATGTATAGGAAAAAATGCGATTTTTTTTTTCACCAATCACACAACTTGGTCGTTTTGTGATTGGTGGATTTCAAATTCGGCCAAGTTATTTACCAACTTTATAAAAAATAATAATCTCAATAGAAAGTAAACATAAATCTATTTGTTACATTTTGATTAATAACTTGTATCAGATAACTGTAATTAAACTTTCGTCGTTTTTACAAAATGATTTAAGATTGACTTGGCCGGTTTTGAAACTAGACGACTCATTTATATTGTTTATGTTCCATTTTATTTTTTGTGAATGTGGTAATTTTATAAATATGTATAAACACGTTTCTCTTTATGTTACAGATATTTTACTGCCTGTAATCATCACGTGTTTTCAACTATGTGGAAAATTAAATCTTCGAGCGGAATGTGGATGCCAGCGAAAAAAACATGGACCATAACCCTGAAACTGGTAAGCATTTAAATCATCATTTTTACATTATGATTGTGAAAGGGAAATTAAACAAATTTTAGTAGATATTTTTAGTGCCGGCAAAGTAGCCTGTATATTTTTACAGATTACACAGAAATATAAGTCTCATCTATTTTTGAACAATAATCAGTCAGGGATAAATGAAAATGTTATTGTTTTCAGTTTTCCGTTAACATTTTCTTTCTTATATATCTGATCCGATTATAATACCTTCATTTTCTATATTCTCTGTCTAATATATTATCATTTATAATCATTGGCTGCTCGTTAAGGGAGGCAGATGAGGCATTGCGTTATCACGAAATTCAAAATAAATCAATTATAAAATAGTTATTTTTGTAACAACAAAAAGTAAGAATTTTGTTTACGAATTACATACATACATACATACATAACATCACGCTATATCCCATTAAATGGGGTAGCACGAACCCGTCAACATTCTCGTCCTGACACACGATACTCGTTTCGACCACATTAACACTCTTTTTCTTTTCTCACAACCAAAATCCATCATCACGCAACAAACATTCATCCATTCGCTCCTGTACACTGCGCTTGTTTCTGAAGGTGATCTCCACACACGATACTCGTTTCGACCATATTAACACTTCCTCCATACGAACTCTTTCTTTCCTCACAACCAAAATCCATCATCACGCAACAAACATTCATCCATTCGCTCCTGTACACCTGTTTCCTAAATCTTCACTTACGCTCACTTCTCTAACAACGAATCTATAAGAAATGAAGGCAGCATCGCCTGCGCTTGTTTCAAAATACAATTAACACAATTGCAGTTACACACTATCAACCAAAGAATAATACAATAATAATTGATGTATTTAAGTGCATTGAAAGAAAACAATAAAAAATAATATGAATTTGATATTATTGATATGTTGTAACCACTGGAATGTGACAAAAAATACTCATTTCGCGCACTAGGGTGTAAAACAGTTCGCGAAATACTTGTTGTCATGGTAATATAAATGATGAAAAAATTCCGTACCTCGTCAATGTTTTAATGCACGAACCGTCACTGTTTATAACAGACATATATCCTTGTAAATTTTGTATGCAAAATCAGTGTAGAAATTTAAGTGAAATTCTTGTTTGATGTTAGTTTGGCAGGTGATTTTTCGCGGGTGGTTTCATCGCGACGACAGCACTGAATTTATTCAGCGTTGTTTTATGACGACACTTTCGCGGAAACGGGTAATTCGCGAGTGAAATATATGATACTAACGTCGACATATGTCACAAGAATTGTTTTTAGGTGTGGAAATTTGCTATCGTGTGTTTTTCTTCTAGAAGAAAAATGAATATACTCTGTTATCGGGTTATAGTAAAACATACAATATTTTTACTTCCTTGTACGAAGTAAAGGAAATATTGTAATCGCGAAAATTTACGGTTCTCAGATTTCAACGGAAATAGGTATTTTGGCCCTCCCTGAATCCATTTTGACTAATTTCGTCGTGCCGTCTGTACGTCCGTATGTATCTCGCATAACTCAAAAACGGTAAGCCGTAGAAAATTGAAACTTTATATTTAGGACTGTTATAACATCTAGTTGTGCACCTTCCTTTTTGATCATTATACAACTACCGGAAGTAGAATTTTACTTGAAGCCTATAATAGATTTTCATGAAAAACTATATTCAAATATAATTTAAAACTTTCCAAATTTGGTATATAAGACTACTATATCAATGGAAATAACATAATAGATTTTGGTTAAAATAGACTAACCGGAAGTGGCACATTACATGAAGCTGCTAACAGTTTTCCTTGAAAAAAATGGTATTATTTTAATTTTAGAAATAAATGCTGCAAATAAAAGTTTTAGAGAATTAAATTCTGCGTCTAGCACATTAAGAATTTTAAAATTAGCTTTTTGAATAAACGAGATATCTAAATTTAAATATTATATATTTTTTGATTTAACAAAAAATAAAGGATTTAATGTCAAATATGTGCAATTAAAAAATATCTGTAGTTTAATACGCGTACAAGGAAGTCATGTGGTGTCCACATCAGATTTTTATATTTTTCTTGTGGGGTAGATGGCTCAGTGGTATCAAGTATTTGAGAATATGGATTCGATTTCCACAGCCCGCAAACAATTTTCACCACATTAAAATTGACATTGCTTGGGAGTCCTGGTTTAACGCTGGTAATCGCACATAAATATACCAAGATCTGCTACGGAAATACCACAGTCAGTAATGGATAAACGACATTGTGATATATTTATATTAATATTATTTTTAGAACTATTTACAAAACAGAATAAAGTTGCTTATAAATTTTGGATTAGACGGCTGAGTGAAAGCATGTCAGTCTGTGGATTTACTCCACATTAAAATTACCGCTATTACTGAAATCTGTTTCGGCAGAGTGCCACGCCCAGTAAATATACATTTATTATAAACCAAATATCAGGGACTAATTCTCCAGAGATCAATTGTTTCTGGACAAACTTGCTCATGAACCAATTAAATGAACCCATTGTACCATTATAAATACATTCAACTGTTTAATTATCATTATCGTGAAAAAAAGGTATTCGAAACAAAACACCATTTAACTAAAACCCTTCAAACAAAAACTCATCACAGCTCATACAAGATTTACAAAAAGTAACAATCATTCTCGGGTATCATTGCTATAGCGAGTAAAACAACAAGAATTAAGTGAAATCCGGCTAGCAACACGCCTGGAATAATTCGTTTCAGTTCGCGATTTTTCCCGTTGACGTCGCGGGCGGCACGAAACTCAGACTCACAATACGATTATCTGCGCGCGAATTGGAAAATCTCAGACTGCTTCGGCTCCGGAGTCACCAGATCGATTCCAGGTGCGTGTACCGGAAATTATTCCCTGATGGAAATCCGATTTCCGGATTTACGTGTCTATTTTCAAATAAATCCATGAACTCATTCGTTCGTTTTGATAATAGCAACGACTGTAGATTGTTTTCCTTTGTCCCATCAATTGAATTCTCATTCTGAAGGAAATCAATTTTGATTACTGGATTCATAACTGCAGTGAAATTGAAACAGTCCAGGTGATTTTATACGATACGCAGTGGATTAAATCGACGTTAAACTTACGTTTCAAGGGTCGTGACTTTAACTTATATTAAAAAATCTGATGTGGACACCACATGACTTCCTTGTACGCGTATTAAACTATAGATAGTTTTTTAATTGCACATATTTGACATTAAATCTATTATTTTTTGTTCTAATCCATAGCAAACTTAATTTTTTTTTTAAATAAAAAAATATATATTATTTAAATTTAGATATCTCGTTTATGCAAAAAGCTAATTTAAAAATTCTTAATGTGCTAGACGCAGAATTTAATTCTCTAAAAATTTTATTTGCAGCATTTATTTCTAAAATTAAAATAATACCATTTTTGTCAAGGAAAACTGTTAGCAGCTTCATGTAATGTACCACTTTTTTGTTGCACATATTTGAGGTAATTTGACATTGACATTAAATTTGTTATTTTTTTCTTATTTTTTGTTCTAATACATAGCAAACTTAATTACATAAAACAAAAAAATATCAATGTATAAATTTACATATCTCGCTTATACAAAAGGCTAATTAAATAATTAAATTAATGTGCTAGACGCAGAATTTCATTCTCTAAAACTTTTATTTGCAGCATTTATTTCTAAAACCAGAATAATTCCATTTTTACTTCCTTGTACGAAGTACAGGAAGTATTGTAATCGCGAAAATATTCGGTTCTCAGATTTCAACGGAAATAGGTGTTTTGGCCCTCCCTGAATCCATTTTGACTAATTTCGTCATGCCGTATGTACGTATGTACGTATCTCGCATAACTCAAAAACGGTAAACCGTAGAAAATTGAAACTTTATATTTAGGACTGTTATAACATCTAGTTGTGCACCTCCCTTTTTGGTCATTATACAACTACCGGAAGTGGTACTTTACTTGAAGCCTATAATAGATTTTCATGAAAAACTATATTCAAATATAATTTAAAACTTTCCAAATTTGGTATATAAGACTACTATATCAATGGAAATAACATAATAGATTTTGGTTAAAATAGACTAACCGGAAGTGGCACATTACATGAAGCTGCTAACAGTTTTCCTTGAAAAAAATGGTATTATTTTAATTTTAGAAATGAATGCTGCAAATAAAAGTTTTAGAGAATTAAATTCTGCGTCTAGCACATTAAGAATTTTTAAATTAGCTTTTTGCATAAACGAGATATCTAAATTTAAAATATTATATATTTTTTGATTTTTTTGTAAATTAAGTTTGCTATGGATTAGAACAAAAAATAAATAATAAAAGATTTTATATCAAATATGTGCAATTAAAAAAAATCTATAGTTTAATATGCGTACAAGGAAGTCATGTGGTGTCCACATCAGATTTTTCTATTTTCGTTTAGCAACGGTCTGCAAGGAGTTTTGGTCTGCAATTCTTCATTTTATGGCATCAAATGACGCTCTAAAAGCTTAAATGTTTGTTGATCGTAGAAAAAAATATTCATAAATTATTTTTAACAATATTTGTATTTTGATATCTATATTTATTTATTTATTTATGTTTTTGTTTATGTACAACAGGAACTTAATTCCAATTACAGTACAGAGTCCGGACTCACCAAACCGCAGAGTGATAGTTCATATAATTCTTTTGAAAATAAAATAAAAAATATATCATCACGTCTTTTACCCATTACTGGGTGTGGCACTCTGCCTAAGCAGATCTCGGTAAGTGATATATTTGTTCGCGTGAAGTGCGGTTACCAACCGTCAAATCACGGCCCCCAAAGATGTTAGTCGAGGGGGAGCCATAGAGGTAGTTTTAAATTGGTGAAAATTGTTTGTCGGCTGTGGAGATCGAACCAGGGTTCTCAAGATCCACAGGCCGACTCGATACCACTGAGCCACCTACCCCATAATTCTTTTGCTTGAGTGGAATTTGAACTCTAGATCTCCGGATTCGAATTCTATAACGCTATCCAAACCACCCTATATGTATTATATATAATTTACAAAATTTGACACTTCAAATGATAAAAGAATGGGTATACTATATTTTTATTTATTTATACAAAGAACACTTGTTTAAAATTCATAAATGAAATATAATACTAAAAACAATAAAAGTAAGGGTTCATGAATAAATAACAAGAAAGAATTGTGTAAAAATAACAAACGAATGTAAGGGAGTAAATTCAAACAATTGCTTTGAACCGCATTTAAAAATTGATCCTCCGTTTAATTTTTCATGTAGACTTTTCAAACATAACAGTGTATTTACTTTCATAAATCTCTTCAATAATGTATGGTCCTAAAGGCAGGTAGGCTTTAAAAACACGCAACGGGCCCTCTTCGGTCCTATCACATATTTCCTTTTGTATCTTCGGCCGGATAAGCCAAGTCCGCAAGCTTTCCAAATAAGCTCCGAAAGCTCTGAGAATAGTTTTCTGACATCGTCTTGCGAAAGCTAATAAGGTGAGCAGTACTTCGTTCCGTTAAGAGATTACTACATGAAAAGAATTGTGACTTTTAATTTTCTCTCTTGGTCTTTAATCCTTTTTATATTAAGCTTATTCCTAAACGACAAAAGAACTTACGTTCTTGAGATGAACGTAAATAAATAAATAAATATATCATCACGCATTTTACCCATTACTGGGTGTGGCACTCTGCCTAAACAGATCTCGGTAAGTGATATATTTTTTCGCGTAAAGTGCAGTTACCAGCCGTCAAATCACGACCCACAAAGATGTTAGTGGCGGGGGAGCCACAGGGGTAGATTTAATTTGGTGAAAATTGTTTGTCGGCTGTGAGGATTGAACCAGAGTTCTCAAGATCCACAGGCCGACTCGATAATTGATGCAATGCAATAATATCATTTAGGTACTTCTTTAATTCTTAAAGGGAATGCGTCTAAATTTAAATTTTAAACCACACTGAAATAGTTCATCGATATTCGATACTCTAAGTCTTTAAGCTGGTTGTATATCTCAAATCTTCCAAGGTCTTGCAAGTGTAAAAGACGAGGAGGCGAGAAGGCTTAAATAAAACGGAACCTCCATTTCTTCAAATACGTTCAAAATAAAAATACTTCGTATTGCTAGTAATTTTTATTTTTTTAATTTATTTTATTTATGTTACGCTGTACAACAGGATCTTAATCTCAATTACAGTACAGAGCACTCACCGAGCCGCTGTGTAGTAGTTTATACAATTTTTAGCTTGAGTGAGATTCGAACTCGGGATCTCCAGATTCGAATTCCGTATCGCTATCAACACCACCGTACTGACGGACAAAATGCGTACATAAATCCACAATAGTATGCTCTTTATTTATGTAGTTGATTGTACATGGGCGAAACACCCTGTATATAACGATTAGTAGTCAACCAATTTAATAGCAGGATATCAATTCTCTATTATGTTTTACAACGATATTTTATTTCTAAAATAACTTTGGAATATTAGAATGTTTAGTTTATAAATCGATGAAGAAAATTTAATATTAAAATGTTATACAAACAGTAAAAAACGAATGTAAATATATCACGAGAGGTCGAGCGAATATTCTCAAACAAATTTTATTTTAGTTTTAGTCAATTTTCTCTGAAATCCACTGTATACATCACACTAAACCAAGAAACCGAGACACAGCTAAATACCTTATACAGGGTGTTTATATACCTCTACACGAAACTTTACTGATTATTTATTTATTTATTTATGTTACGCTGTACAACAGGAATTTAATCCCAATTACAGTACAGGGGCCGCACTCACCGAGCCGCAGTGTGGTAGTTTATATAATTTTTAGCTTGAGTGCGATTTGAACTCGGAATCTCCGGATTCGAATTCCGTATCGCTATCCACACCACCGTACTGACGTATAGAATAAAAATAAATTCGCAAAAATTTGGGTATTTCATTTTTAGTGTCACTGGTTTAATAGTACATTTATTTTTTTTTAAATAGGTACTTACATAATAACTAATCAATAAATGATTATTTGTAGGCAGTGTTTATACTTTTATTTCCTTAGAAACCTCTAAATAATTAAATGTACTATTAAACCTGTGACACTAAGCTAGGAATTAAATACCCTAATTTTTGAGAAATTCAAAAAAAAAATTTTGTTATATAATCAGTATATCAAATTATATATGTCATTAAAATTTCGTGCAGATGTATAAAAACACCCTGTATTTTCCTGTACACTTTTAATGCTAAAAATGATGTAAGTTATATGATTAAAAGTAAGAAGATAATAATAAGCAACTGATAATTCCTTTGTTCTTGTGTAGACATTAGCTCAGCATAAAAGCGAGTATAAATATGTAGTTATCTGTAAGATAAGGCATTCTGTAGCCATTCTGTAATAAGTAGCCATCCTGTAACCAACCTCTGTCAAAATAAAGCTTTTTAAAAAGGCAATAGTCGTGAACTTTTATATAATTTGTACAAATTAATTAGATCTGAAACCTATCTCTCACAATAATTAAACTAGCAAAATGCAATATAACCCCCGAGATAAAACTCACTTGTATTATTTAACACCTTTAATGTTAAATTAAATTAACTACAGTATTAACATCACACGTCAAGCTTAATAAAGCGCCATTAATTCATTTATATTATCAAGAGCTCAGAATACAGCAAGTAGCTATCATTAACGAAACGAAGAAGAAGAATCTCCTCCTTCCCAAGCGCTCGGTGGTTCCGTGATGTATGGCAGAGGGGATGTTCATTCTACCCCAAGAGTGGGGAGAGCAAGGTCAACGGGTGAAATCACTGCCAGAGTCGATCGGTTGGTTTTAACCCTTTTTTCAATAAACACGTTGGATTTAAGTGGTGAGAAATTAATGGCTGAGTTTAATTGGTGTTTAGTTTCAATAAATAATTGCGGTGGGTACTCTGTTTTTAATTTAGGTAATTAATTGAAATGTTCTGTTTTCAATTGTGTTACGATTTAAAGTGGGTTAAATTAAGAAATTCATTTTCTTGTAGCCAGTTACATCAGTGGTTTCCAAACTGTGGGGCGCGCCCTCCTAAGGGGGCGCGAGGTTGTTTCAAGGGGGCGCACTATATACAAATATAATTAAGGCTTATGAACACATTCTCAATGATTCCCCGGTTCTAGAAACTGAAAAACAAGCGTCCATTCAGCACACTCAAAAATTATGATTATATTATATTAATTATGCCTAATTTAAATTAAATATAATTTCCAATCTTATTACAATTTTATGTTTATAAATGTTGTTACATTATTTTGTTCTATTATTATGTTGTCATAAATATAATTTTAGTTTAAGAAAAAGATTTGTTATAACAAATATCTTATATAATAACAATATTTATTTATAGTACTTTTTTTTGTATTCTATAAAATAAATTATTTACGATTTTTGAAGCTGTTATAAAAAATGAGGGGGGCGCGACAATTTTTTACGGAAAAAAGGGGCCGCTGAGAGAAAAAGTTTGGAAACCACTGAGTTCCATCAACCGTTTATATTTGTAAAAAAAAATCATCACGCCTTTTACCCATTACTGGGTATGGCTCTCTGCCGTAGCAAATCTTGTAAGTCATATATTTCTTAGTGTGAAGGGCGGTTACCAGCCATATAATCACGGTCCTCAAAGATACTAGTAGTGGAGGAGCCACAGGGGTAGTTTTTATGTTGTAAAATTTGTTTGTCGGCTGTGGGAATAGAACCCGGACACATACCGAATCGATACCACTGAGCCACCTACTCCATTCTTTATATTTGTAATCAAACGATATGATAATGACTGCTATTACATGATTACTTTTTAAGTTACTAAAATTTCGGTGTTACGCGACCAGAATATTTTTATGATATTTTCATGAATTTTTATGGGGTAGGTGGCTCAGTGGTATCGAGTCGGCCTGTGGATTTTGAGAACCCTGGTTCGATCCCCACAGCCGACAAACAATTTTCACCAATTTAAAAAATCTACCCCTGTGGCTCCTCCACCACTAATGTCTTTGGAGGCCGTGATTTGACTGCTGGTAACCGCACTTCACGCGAAAAATTATATCACTTACCGAGATCTGCTTAGGCAGAGTGCCACACCCAGTGATGGGTAAAAGGCGTGATGATATATTTATTTATTTATTTATATTTTCATGAATTTTATTTAATACGTAGTTTATGGCTTCTCTTTTACTAACATCTTTAAGGGCTGTGATCTGCCAGCAGGTAACCGCACTGTACGCGCATAAATATATCACATACTGAAATCTGCTACTGCCCGTATTGGGTAAAAGGTGTGATGATTTATTATGTTATGTTAACATCGTCAAAATTACATGTATACATTGATCTATTGATCACATAATGACGAAATGGTAATCATGGGAAATAAATGTTGTCATTATTTTTTTTTCAATTTATAATTTGATTTTAATTACGATTTTTGTTTATGTACGTTTAACTTAATGTTTATTTCTAAATATCTTTCTTTAATATTTTGTCCTGTAAAAGGACCTCTGTTGGATAATAAATATATTATTATTATTAATACTGATCGGTAATAAATAATTTTCGACTTACAGAATAGAAGGGTATAAAAAAGTGTAAAACAATTGTCCAAAACATTTGACAAATAGTCGTAAAAAGTCCGGGTCCGCCTTCGATATTGTTCGGAATTCTTTTACTGTTCAAACGCGCGTTTTCTCTGGAACTTCGGGTTTCCAGAATCCTCTCGTCTTAAAAATTCATGACACGGCAACTTTGTCCAGTTGGGTTGGCCCGCAATTTGCCAGGATGTGAGGAGTGAGGCTGGCTTATGAATTATATTGAGTTGACTTTTACTTGTTCCCTGTTTCCTGAACCTATTTTTAGAGTTGAAATAAAAAACTAGACGCGGTAATTGCTAATGAAGGATTTTTCTATCAAGATTAAATTAATCATTTAGATTATCTAGGATATCTTTTGATGTTTTATTCAGTTTGTCAAGTTTATCCTACATAAATGTAATACACAATTATTATTTTATCTTATTAATTTTGTTTGTTAGGTTCGTCTTTGCTTATGTCAGTGGTTTCCAAACTGTGGGGCTGAGATTGTTTCAAGGGGGGCGCACTATATAAAAATATAATTGAGGCTTATAAACACATTCTCAATTCATATCATAACACACACGTGTTTCTAACTCGCGCTCGCAGTAAAATATTCCTAGTTTAACAAACAAAGCCTTAGAAATGTTGTTACTTTTCGTAACATCTTATTTGTGTGAAACAGGCTTTTCCGCTGTAGCTGTTTTAAAGACAAAATATCGAACTCGATTATTCGTTGAATAAGAATTTCGAGTGGCGATATCTTCAATGATACCCCGGTTCTAGAACCTGAAAACCAGCGTCTATTCAGCACACTCAAAAATTATGATTATATTGTATTAAATGTGCCTAATTTAAATTAAATATTATTTCCAATCTTATTACAATTTTATGTTTATAAATGTTGTTACATTATTTTGTTCTATTATTATGTTGTCATAAACATAATTTTAGGTTAAGAAAAAGATTTGTTATAACAAATATCTTATATAATAACAATATTTGTTTATAGTACTTATTTTTTGTATTCTATAAAATAAATTATTTACGATTTTTGAAGTTAGGCTGTTATACAAAATGAGGGAGGCGCGACAATTTTTTACGGAAAAAAGGGGCCGCTGAGAGAAAAAGTTTGGAAACCACTGGCTTATGTCATCCTTTGCATATGTGAGTTCTATTTCTTCAAATTATTGCAGGCCTCGGGTTACATCTTCAGGGTTCAATCTTCGTAATAATAATGACAAACTTCATTCCTTGTTATATATGGTTTTTAAATATAAACGAACAAAAAAATCATTATTTAACAAAAAAAAATTCGCAGTGCTAAATGGTCTTAAATTACTTTATTTTCCGTAAAGAGTACTTGTCATTTTTATTTCCCTCAGTAAATAATGAACGACATTTAGTAATGATTTTGATAAAAATAAAGTTAACATTATTTCCCAGATATATATAAATAAATAAATATATCATCACGCCTTTTACCCATTACTGGGTGTGGCACTCTGCCGTAAGCAAATCTCGGTAAGTGATATATTTATTTCGCGTGAAGTGCGGTTAGTAGCCGTCAAATCACGGCCCCCAAAGATGTTAGTGGAAGGGGAGCTACAGGGGTAGATTCTAAATTGATGAAAATTGTTTGTCGGCTGTGGAGATCGAACCAGGGTACTCAAGATCCACAGGCCGACTCGATACCACTGAGCCACCTACCCCATTATGGGGTAAAATGATATTATAAATATTTAAAATGACTTCCAGTCTCATCGAGTTTTGTACACATCTAAATCGTCCAGAATCAGTTTTTCGGTCTGGATGCATTACATGTTACTGTATAAATCATATATGAAACAAATTGCTAAGTTGATAAATAAGCGATAAATTTGATGGGTCTTTTAAAATATAATACCCAGGCAATTATTTCTAGACAATACGATTGTGTCTGAGGGGTTCGAATTCCACTAAAAGCTACCATAATTGGGTTTTTGTTACACGTACACTGAAATAATGTTTTCTTTTTTATACGTGTTTCTGAAACGAGAATATATTTTTTCAGGTGGTTTCATTGTTGCCCCGTTTCTGGCCAGTAAAAATTTGCCATATGTATGGCAACTGCAAAACAACGATATAATTTG
This sequence comes from Pterostichus niger, assembly GCA_947425015.1. Taxonomy (NCBI): domain Eukaryota; kingdom Metazoa; phylum Arthropoda; class Insecta; order Coleoptera; family Carabidae; genus Pterostichus; species Pterostichus niger. Next base: position 5,984,378 of record OX380339.1, read on the forward strand.
CCATTGGTGACATCTAGATGACATTTTAAATTTATAATTTATTTGACTTGTCACAAAACGCACATTAAAGAGGAGTCATTTCAGCATACTTGTGACCAAAAATCAAGTAGGTTCTTAAGCCGACAAACAATTTTCACCAATTTAAAAATCTACCCCTGTGGCTCCCTCTTCACTAATATCTTTGAGGGCCGTGATTTGACGACTGGTAACCGCACTTCACGCGACAAAATATATCACTTACCGAGATCTGCTTAGGCAGAGTGCCACACTCAGTAATGGGTAAAAGGCGTGATGATATATTTATTTATTTTATTTATCTATTTTAACTTGTGTAAAGTTGGCAATTCGTTCAAATAGAGCTAGGTACATAATTTTAAAGTTAAATTTAAATTTATGACAGAAAAATTCGGATGACGCCTGGATTCGAACCAGGGACCCTCCGCTTGCCGGGCAGAGATGCTAACCGCTACACCACGTTACCTGTGTCCGACGTATGGCATCAACCGAATTCTTTTGTCATAGTGTCTAACGTAGCATCGATCCCAAAGACTCCTATATCTATGATAGGCATTGACAACGGGTTTCGTCTACAATGACACAGTTCTGATTTATAGGGAATCATACCATGAACTGAAAATAAAATAAAAATAGGTATATAATGTACTATTACGTATCTGTTGTACAAAGTAACAAAACATAATTAAACAATCTAAAACAACGTCTCATTACAATATTTAGTATTTTAGTTTGTGAAAATGTTATTCTTATTATTAAGATAATATGAATATGAAATAGTTGTTTTTGATTTAATTAGTAATAAATATTTATGCTAACGACTATAACAGGATGCATTTGTTTCGGTCGACTCGTTAACACAAGTTAAGCAACACTACTCGCGGGTAGTAAATAAATAAGTGACCTCCTTGTGATACCCCATATCTCTAATCACCACGTGTCGTTGTCACACCATCGACAACGAGTAACCAAGCTGATATATGACATTGGCTTAATAAAAGTTTTTAATTATTAATACAATACATAAGTTGTCACTCAAAACAATGTTTTGAATTTAGAAATATGTCATATTGGGAATATTTTCGACTAATGTTATACCGGAAACAATATAACATATGTTCTAAAATTAGTCACTAAAGTATGTACATATTTTCTGTTGAAATAAAATTTATTTGTGCAAATTTAGAAACAGGAAATGTATTTTTAAATAGAAAATTCAATACAAAACAATTTCGGGAATAAAACCAACTTGATTTATATAAAATGCTGAACGTTTTTTATTGATGATATATGTTCAATATCATTCTTTTTTATTCGGTTCGTGTTTTTTATTAATATCACATCAGGAATATTTTCAGGTAGAAAGCCATCAATGAAACCAGAATTTTTTATCAGAAGATATACGACGAGCTATTTTTGGATTAATATTTTTTTCTTTATTATCTTCCGGTTTCCGGTACAGAATGAAAAATGTTATTACCGAAAATTATAAATATTTAAGTCATAACAGATGGTATCTTCTTTCTTTTTAGAAGTAAATATTTGTTGAAAGTTACATAAATTTTTAGAATGCAACCAATAGATATTAACTCCCGGAAAATATGTGAATTTTTTCTGAATTAATTAATGATGACTCACTTTTCGCAAATATTGCTACGACAGAGTGCTACACCCAATAGTGGGTAAAAGATGTGGTGATTTATCTATTTTTTTTAATAAAACGCGCGTTGTGAAGTTGGAGAGTAAACTACTGACGAATGCGTTACAAAATTTGTGACGCTGTTAGACAAACGGAAGTTGAAAGCGAGAGAGATAAAAATATACGAAGAGAGACTTATTATCTATTTAACTCACCTATAATAAATAGAATGGGGTAGGTGGCTCAGTGGTATAGAGTCGGTCTAAGAATTTGAGAACCAAGGTTCAATTCCCACATCCGACAAACTGTTTTCACCACATTAAAATTAAAATCTTTGGGGGGTGTGATTTGACGACTGGTAATTGTACTTTACGCGAAGAAATATATCACCGAGATCTGCAACGGCACAGGTCTACCCAGAAATAAGTAAAAGGCGTAATGATATTTTTATTATATTATAATAGAAGAATGTATTTCTGAAGCAGCATACAAATTGCAATATTTTTCTTTGAAAGGCTTTGTGTATTCTTGTAGCATGTACAGTACAATGAAAAAGTAAACAAGCATCAGAATGGGTAAATAAAATCTCGAATAATCCAAGAGTTCAGCATAACAACATCAACATAAGCTGTCAAATCGATGAAGCTTCACTATCGACATTTGCACATAGACAGGCACTTTTAAAATTTTATACAGGTATAAATAAAAGTCGCAGCCATCAACTGTCATTGCAATCTGTTCATATCTCCCGCCTTCTACGTCTTACGTTTAAATGTTTTCCAACTTGTATCGAGCGTTTCTTGTTTACTTTATTACGTTGACGTAGAGAAATATAACGTTCAACGCCAACCACGATAATATTGTTGTAGTGTTGGCGAAATTTTGCTTTCTTGTTAGGAGGTTTGTTTGTGACGTCAGAGCAAGGAATATAATAGTTACAATATAGAAACTTAACAACATTTTAATATAGAGAGAACTTATAGTTCCAAATATATTTTTCTAGAATCGTATAGAAAGTGAGTCATTATGTAAAAAATGATTGTTTATCGCACAGCGTGCAGCTAATGTGAAAAGTATCACTTTATTGCATGAGTAGGAAGCGTGCAGAATAAACCGTACGTATACACTACAATTGTCAATTTATTCATATAAATGATAGGGTAGGTAGCTCAGTGGTATCGAGTCGGCCTGTGGATCTTAAGAACCCTGGTTCGATCCCCACAGCCGACAAACAATTTTCACCAATTTAAAAAAAAATCTACCCCTGTGGCTCCCCCACCACTAATATCTTTGGAGGCTGTGATTTGACGGCACTTCACGCGAAAAAATATTTCACTTACCGAGATCTGCTTAGGCAGAGTGCCACACCCAGTGATGGGTAAAAGGCGTGATGATATATTTATTTATTTATTATTTTAGTTTATTAGTATATCATGTTATATCTATTCTTAAAGTTTGATCCACAAGTATAGAAACACCCTGTATTATGTATTTTGACCCGCTGATTCCAATGGTAAATGTATATGTCTTCTAGTTTTCGAGATAATGTTAAAAAACTGATTTTGGCGAAGATAAGATTGGAGTACGAGAAACATAACGCCGTTGAGCGCATCTTCATATCTCGTTTAGTTATTGAGATATATCCTTGGGCAAGTACAAAATGTGAAATTTAAGACAAATTCAACTTTCAAGATGACCTCAGCGGCATTGAATTCGTTATATCCGAATTAACGTATATGCAAATTTAGTTAATTTTATGCAATTTATTTTTTTCATTATTTTCTTGGTTTTTTAATTTTAGGCTAGTTTGCTTTAAAATTCGTAATTGTAACAAAAATTTACATACCTATGTACAAGAGTTATTACAAAATAAATGTTTTTAATGTTAGAAATATGATTAATTAAATTAGTAAATCAATTAAGACACAATAATGAAAAATAGTATATGGAACTCGTGTTAAAGTCTTTTAAACTAGTTACATAAATAATGATTGGTAAACCGAAACTTAAATCGAAGCTATATTTCAAATTTAAAGAATTTTGCTTATATATTAATAAAGTTCAGTATCGCTAATAATAATTGAGCGCAGCACTAATAACATTATGTCAATAATAAGTTAAGAAATTCGATAAATTCGTTGTGAAATTTGACGCCATACATGTATGCATAAGTGATTTAAGATAAATGTCAAACCAAGTCTGTGAAACTAACATAATTACATTTCTGAAGTTGGAATCTGTTTAAATGGTTAGTTTAGTTTGCTAACTAGTAGACACTCATGCTGAAATGCATTTGATTTAATTAACCGTTATTTAATGTATATAATATCATTACATCTCCAGCCAATTATTGTTTTAGAATTAATTAAATCTAGAACCTCCTTTCTTGCAAATATTGATGTTTACATAATTTCCGCAACTGGCTGTACATTGACGTCAATCTGGTTACAAAACAAAATTGTTGTGAAAGTAATTATTATTATTTAATTTTTTAAAAACAAAACCAACAAAATAATTATAATATTAAACAATTTAATTAACTAAATTATGTTATTACAAACAAACTATTATTTTTTATATTTACTGATTATATATATATATATATACTACTTGTATTTGTTTTTCATTGTTTCACGTGGCTCCCTCTCCACTAATATCATTGAGGGCCGTGATTTGACGGCTGGTAACCGCACTTCACGCGAAAAATATATCACTTATCGAGATCTGCTTAGGCAGAGTGCCACACCCAGTAATGGGTAAAAAGGCGTGATGATATATTTATTTATTTATTTATTGTTTTACGTTCCGGACAAAATGCTATTTATCAAGAAATCTGCTATGACGGAGTGCCATACCCAGTAATGGGTAAAAGGCGTGATAATATATTTATTTTATTTATTATTTATAACTACACATAAAAATATCCTGAATTCAGTTGTGATAGTAACCATTCCTCTCACTAAAGTAAATAACTTTCCTCACTAGTGAGGGAAACAGTTAGTATCACAACTAAATTCAGTGAAGGAAATGTCATTTGACATGGTGACCAAGGAAATATAATATACATTTGCAAATACAACTGAATTATATAAAATGATTATTAAATTTCTTGTTTCGCAAACGTAAAAATGTAATTTTCACGTTTAATGTCGAAAAAAATGGTACGTAATACACGTGGGAAAGGATCATTTCAAAACTTGTTATCGCTAGTGCTCCAACTGTCGTACTCGTTTTGCAATTTAATCCTTTCCTCACTAGTGTTACAATATACCACTTTCTATGACAGTGCGGAAAGCACTCACTTTCATCATTGTAGTGAGTATTTTCTGCACACTGTCGCTGGAAAAAATATTGCGGTTTATTGCGTATTATGTTTATTTGATATACATATGATAACTAACAAAATAATAATTCCGTCAGTACGGTGGTGTGGATAGCGATACGGAATTCGAATCCGGAGTCCCGAGTTCGAATTGCACTCAAGCTAAAAATTATATAAACAACAACAAAGACAAAATTAATTGTCATCCAACACTTGGTGAAACAAGGTTTAATAAAAAGTATAAAATAAACACTTGGCTATGTTTCACAAAATTCAGCCTCCAAGTCACCTTATGAGGGCATCGTCAGAGGCTGGCCAGCACAGTTAGTAACCATAGACGCGTTTCGCTATTATTAGAGCTCATCAGTATGGTATAACTCACTTCTTCACCTAGAACAAAGTTCACGTGAAGAAGCTGGTGACGAAGAACTGTGCCAGCAGAGAATAAGTTCTCTAATCTAATCTCTAATTATATAAACTATCACAATGCGGCTCGGTGAGTGCGGACCCTGTACTGTAATTGGAATTAAATTCCTGTTTTACAGCGTAACATAAATAAATAAATAAATAAGAGTGTTTGTCCAGCGTGATGGTCGCGCGGGTTGAGGGCCTGACTCGCAACCATAAGGTCGTGGGTTCGGGTCCCGCCCGTGGCGACCATGCAAAGGACATATCGGCATATGACCTTAGTAGTTGGTCCGGTATATAAATAAAAAAAAAAATAAAATAAAAATAAGAGTGTAAAAATATATTCCACACATTTAAAGTGCTTTAGTCATCTACGACGAGCTTTGCCTAGCATCGCTCTTTTATAAAACATTTAAATATTATCTATCAACATTTACAAATAAAAATAAAACAATAAAATTGGTACGTCGCTGTTACTGTCACAAGTTTTTTATGCTTCGTTTGTTCTGCCAATGACAGTCAGGTGAAATACAAGCTGTAATCTCCCACCGAACGAAGTCTAGATACTATTTCGAATTTTACGCTAGTTTAATCTCAGCACGGCTGACTGCATGGTGCATGCTCTAGGTTACTACATAGCATGACAGATGAGATATTGTGAGTACTGACCTGTGTGTATGATAGCAACTGTTTTCCAGCGCATGCTATGCACCACGCTGGCGACGGCCCGAGCTGTTTCCTGAATGGCAGGCGCCAGGCGAACTGCCGTGAGTTTTTCATCGTAGCGGAGCTCCTGCAAACAATAATACATATAAAAACTTACATATTGTAATGAGCTAGATAATAAAATAGAGATGGATATTATTACCCATAGCTTTTAATAGGCAGACATTTCAAGAAAATTAAATTGAAATTATTGTGAAATGGGAATTTTACATCGTACGGCTTTAATAGTTATTTACATGGCCAGCGTAGTAAATTCATTTTTACGGTCGAGCTGGAAAGCTTGTGGGGCGAACTTTCATAATCCAGTGAGTCCAGTAAAGATTAATTGCAAGCGTGCCACGTGCAAAGTTTTATTTCCACTTTCACATCTTTTTTTTTATTAATTTACTTTATTAGTTTTATAACAAGATACATTACATTTTGTCAGGGTTCGAAGATATATATCGATCGATATATATCATGATATTTATTTTGATATATATCGTCATATTTTTGCAATGATATATATCCATTATATAAAAATATCAAATAGTTTTTGAGATATAGCCTCCGGAAAAGTGAAATTTTTAGAATTTTTCAGTTTTTCTACTTTTACGAGGCTATATCTCGAAAACTAAATGTGATATGAAAACGCGCTCAACGGCATTAATTTTCTCGTGCTTCAGTTAACTTATAAACATAGTTTCAGCGATTTTTATTTTTTTTCAATTTTCCGCCAAAAAAATCGCAAAAAGCGGTTTTTTAACATTTTCTCGAAACCCAGAAGTCATATGCATTTGAAGATTGCACCACTGGATTCAGTGGGTCAAAATACATATGTATGTAAATTTTCGTTTTAATAATCCTACGATTAAGGATTTTTGGGAAAATTGAATTAAAATCTGAAAAAACCAAAGGGGTACCCCTTAGGAAATAATTAAAAATATTAAATTGCATAAAATTGTATGAAAATTTGCTTATAAGTCAATTCGGACACGGGGAATTCAACGCCGTTCAGCGCATTTCCATATCTTGTTTAGTTTTTGAGATATAGCCTCCGGAAAAGTGAAATTTTTAGAATTTTTCAGTTTTTCTACTTTTACGAGGCTATATCTCGAAAACTAAATGTGATATGAAAACGCGCTCAACGGCATTAATTTTCTCGTGCTTCAGTTAACTTATAAACATAGTTTCAGCGATTTTTATTTTTTTTTTATTTTCCGCCAAAAAAATCGCAAAAAGCGGTTTTTTAACATTTTCTCGAAAACCAGAAGTCATATGCATTTGAAGATTGCACCACTGGATTCAGTGGGTCAAAATACATATGTATGTACATTTTCGTTTTAATAATCCTACGATTAAGGATTTTTGGGAAAATTGAATTAAAATTTAAAAAACCAAAGGGGTACCCCTTAGGAAATAATTAAAAATATTAAATTGCATAAAATTGTATGAAAATTTGCTTATAAGTCAATTCGGACACGGGGAATTCAACGCCGTTGAGCGCATTTCCATATCTTGTTTAGTTTTTGAGATATAGCCTCCGGAAAAGTGAAATTTTTAGAATTTTTCAGTTTTTCTACTTTTACGAGGCTATATCTCGAAAACTAAATGTGATATGAAAACGCGCTCAACGGCATTAATTTTCTCGTGCTTCAGTTAACTTATAAACATAGTTTCAGCGATTTTTATTTTTTTTCTATTTTCCGCCAAAAAAATCGCAAAAAGCGGTTTTTTAACATTTTCTCGAAAACCAGAAGTCATATGCATTTGAAGATTGCACTACTGGATTCAGTGGGTCAAAATACATATGTATGTACATTTTCGTTTTAATAATCCTACGATTAAGGATTTTTGGGAAAATTGAATTAAAATTTATATATCTGATGTGGACACCACATGACTTCCTTGTACACGTATTAAACTATAGATATTTTTTTAATTGCACATATTTGACATTAAATCTTTTATTTTTTGTTCTAATCCATAGCAAACTTAATTTTTAAAGTACGTACATACGTACGTACAGACGGCATGACGAAATTAGTCAAAATGGATTCAGGGAGGGCCAAAACACCTATTTCCGTTGAAATCTGAGAACCGAAAATTTTCGCGATTACAATACTTCCTTTACTTCGTACAAGGAAGTAAAAAACCAAAAAAAAAATATATCAGATATTTTGATATTTATTATAAATATCATGATATTTACGAACCCTGCATTTTGTAATAGAAAATTGTTGGCGGTAGGACAATTTACAGCTAGATGTTCAGCAGTTCGTGAACTCTAGAAATAAATAATTTGAAATAATGGATTTAATTCCCGACGATGACTTCGAAAACGATTTTCTTGCAGTTTAAGAAAAATAAATTTTTTCAGCGATTTGCAGATTAAAATAAAAATATACAGGGTGTTTCCCAACTTAGAGCAAAAAATTAAAAGGTATATTCTGTACGAAGTGCTGATCATGAAACAAAAAGATTTTTTTTTAATTCGAAAAATTAAGGGTTGTTAACCTAAAACATTTTTTGTAGTACTGCACTGGATTCGCTTTCCTATTAAACACAAACAATGAAGTAGGTATCAACTACGAAAGAATAATTACACAATTCAATTATTAGCAGTTATTTATAATAGAATTTTATTTAATTAATAACTTTAACATAATCATCCACCCAGTGGCAGTGGCAACGAAAAATTTTGGACTGGGAAACATGGAAAATAGTTTTGCGATTTAAACCCTAATTCTTTTTGTTTCATGATCAGCACGTCGTACAGAATATACCCTTTAATTTTTTGCTCTAAGTTGTGAAACATCCTGTATATATATGAGATACTTTCAATGGTAACGTCAGCAAAAATAAGAAAGACAATAAAAAATGCTCTTATGTAACTGAGTGTACATGGGTGAAATCCAGCATGCATTATTTGTGTTATATATGAACTTTGATTTTCTATTTAAATTGCCATAAATATTATAATTTTTAACAGTTTATAATTACCTGGAAAAAAATTGTTTACTGTTATTTTGTCTACAGACAGTTTTTATTTTTGTGTTATATTTGAGTTATAAGTTATATAAATTAAGTACTTAATGAAATACTAGAAACGTTAACCAAAAAAAGATAGTTGTTCGTTTATGAATTCTGGCTGAAATCGAATATACGAAATTAAAATTTAAAGTGTAACATTTTTCTAGAAATCAATAAATATTAGTCGTTTTATTCCTCCTATAAAAAGCAAATCTAAAAATACATGAACTCTTGCGCTTTGTTGGCGCAATCTCAAACCCTCTATATATCAAAATCCGTCAACATGCATGCCACAATCCTATTCATTTTTCCCCAACACTTCCATAACCTCAAACCTTTCAATAAACTTCCAAATTGCACATGTTATTTAAATAATCCAATTACAGTAAATTACAACATATTGTCAACAAGAGTGCGATTTTGTTTACACAAACAGAGAATTCAAGCCAAGACAACCTTGACTTGTCAACGAGCACGAGCGACGACGACGACGAGCTCGCAGTGTATTATGGGTAACGTCGTAGTTACGTAACGGGACGTACGTACATACATCCGATGTTGGTGCTACAAACAGATACAGTTCACGACGTGTATTACATTACGTGTAAGTGTATGCTGTGTACACTTGATTTAATTGTCATGTACGAGATTAATCAATAACTTTGGATTATGCGTTTATTAATAATGGACGGCAGAACTCTAAATTTTTATTGGAAACACTTGCTTTGGCGTGGCCATTTTTTCAGCTATGCTATGCCTTAACACGAAATAATTACACTTCAAAAGCACGTTGATTGGTAACCAACTGACACCGTAGATGGAAGACTGTTACATAATAGTATGTTATGCATCAAGCGAAGGAAACAAACGATTATTCCCACGTGTGAAGTTGACAAACCGAAACGTAATTGCACATATTTGACATTAAATCTTTTATTTTTTGTTCTAATCCATAGCAAACTTCATTTTTTATTAAATCAAAAAATATATAATATTTAAATTTAGATATCTCGTTTATGCAAAAAGCTAATTTAAAAATTCTTAATGTGCTAGACGCAGAATTTAATTCTCTAAAACTTTTATTTGCAGCATTTATTTCTAAAATTAAAATAATACCATGTTTTCTCAAGGAAAACTGTTAGCAGCTTCATGTAATGTGCCACTTCCGGTTAGTCTATTTTAACCAAAATCTATTATGTTATTTCCATTGATGTACTAGTCTTATATACCAAATTTGGAAAGTTTTAAATTATATTTGAATATAGTTTTTCATGAAAATCTATTATAGGCTTCAAGTAAAGTATCACTTCCGGTAGACCAAAAAAGGGAGGTGCACAACTAGATGTTATAACAGTCCTAAACGGCTTACCGTTTTTGAGTTATGCGAGATACATACGTACGTACATACGTACGTACAGACGGCATGACGAAATTAGTCAAAATGGATTCAGGGAGAAAAATACCTATTTCCGTGGAAATCTGAGAACCGAAAATTTTCGCGATTACAATACTTCCTTTACTTCGTACAAGGAAGTAAAAAGGAAACACTAAATTTAAATAAGTTACTAAATTTACAAAATGTAGAATAAAATTACAAAAATATATCTTCAAAATGGCGTTCGGCATTTTTGCAGACAATATAGATAGAAGATCTCCTTAAAACATAGGTCCTAGGGGAGAATAGATGCAACGTCCTGGTGATCGCGAATCCTTTTCCCGTATTTAATTATTTGTATTTCCTCTGTCATTATAATTTTCCCACTCTCGTTTGAATCCCCTCCGTGCAATTGCTATGAGCATGCGGTCATGCTGCACGTGACAGCAATGGGGTATATGATTATGTGCTGTTGAACATACCTGTGGACAGGTCCACGTCACAAGTGTGGAGCTCTTGAGCTGCGCGAGCCAGTGTACAGCCTCGCAAAGAGCAGGTTCCGGCGACGCCAGCACTCGTGTCCCAGCCAGGGACACGGCATCCGCCAATGCATTTCCATCGCCACCGCACACTACTGTAACATGGAAAACATCTATTGTTAATTGATGCGAAATATGCACTTAAATTCCAGATATTACTATTAATTAATAACTTCAATAGTTGGAATTAATTAGTTGGATCGTCGGAAGCTTCAAATTCTTCCCAAATAATTTAACAATTTCATTCAACAGTTTATGATTTACAGCAACAATATTTCCAATAATTTATTGATGTGAAACATCTATAGGCTCACTTGTAAACCGAATTGTTGGCGTGGCGACGCTTGCCGTGGCGACGGGTCGCCACGCTATAACAATCAAATATATTCTTTAGAGCCTAGTTGTTAAGGCCTAGAATGGCATGAAATCGGTCTTTAGCTATTAATTGAAATTATGTGTTAACTTGTTACGTACATGCCTAGCGACTTTAATCGTCAGTCTACGAACGAATTTTGTTTAAAATGTCGTGTTTTATTTGTGTCTCAAGTAAAAATATTGTGAAATCAGTGATTTTTTAGTGAAATATAAGGGCAATATAGTGTAAGTGTTAGTGTATACTGGATGTGAAGTGAATTTATAGTGGTACGAGCCTGGAACTTTTCAGAGAGGAATGGATAGGACTTAGTACACGCCAGCCAAAAGGTAGATGCATTATTTGTTTGTATTAGAATATAGTTTTTATTAAAAGAAATTAGTATGAATGTTTGGCGAAGATTTACTACCAAATATTTAATTTATTTATTTTTAAGATGTTCACGCAATCAATCATTTCGAAGAATGCCAGTTTCGTAAAGAGTCCTTTAAAATTATTTTCTTCCCGAAAAGTTCCACAAATCATTTATAAGACTTATCTTTCCAAAAATCTTCCCAATCATTTATAAAACTATAATCTTCCCAAAAAAATCTTTTTCTACGATTGCTATGAAAAGATGACAATTACGCTCTCATTTGTCATCGTAAAGTTGAAGTTTTGATGTGAAACATCTATAGGCTCACTTGTAAACCGAATTGTTGGCGTGGCGACGCTAGCCGTGGCGACGGGTCGCCACGCTATACTAAGGTATACATATATATATTTTATGTGTAGTAGAGTGTACGGTGTGGCTTCTCACTCAGTTCGACGTTGTTGTTTACTACGGTACACATAACCTGCGTTTTATTTAATTTTTTATTTTAATTTTTGACAATAAAATATGTGTGATAGTGATAACTCAGAAGATCAAAGTGATCAACCTTGTGCAAAGAAAGTGAAACTACACTATGGCATACTACCAAGTCATCAGTAAGTAGAATTTTCTGTAAGAAATTCGTAATACTTCATTTTTTCATTAGGCTATATTTAATTCCTGTAATAATATTATCTTTTATGCATACTACTTGTACACACACGATGTTTCACATCTGCCAGGCGTCCCATGACGGCTCACATTTTTTTTTTAAATTTATATATCGGACCAAATACTCAGGTCATATGCCGATATGTCTTTTGTATGGCCGCCACGGGCGGGACCCGAACCCACGACCATCAGGCCCTCAACCCGCGCAGCCATTACGCGGGACAATTTATTATTAATAATATTTTTATTTATTAGAATTGTTGAAAAAAATCCGAAGATTCAATTTTTAATTATTTTAAGAACAAAGATATAATAATTGGAAATAAATTAATTGTATTAAATGTATTGATTATTTTAATTTTACGTAATTAAAAAGGACTCTATCTTAGACTCTGGTGGTATCACCACTAGAAAACATTTTTTTGTATTTTTTTAAATTTATTTATTATTTGTTTTTCATTGCTCTTTTAACAATTGTTTATGATTATTTATGACTTGATAATGGGACCAACCCTTAGTCCCTTAGTACAATTTATTTCCATAGCCATCTTCTAAATATAAAAAACATTTGTATTTGCTCAATTATATTCCTTTAAATAATTTTTACAATCACATTAAATCGTCTTTGGAATCGCATTAAATCACATTAAATCATCTTTGGAATCACATTAATTCACATTAAATCACATTGAATAACATTAAATCATCTTTAGAATATACTTAGATAACAAAATCAATTCGTCGTTTGCTTTCTGTAAATTTAGTGATTATTTTTTAAACGGTTCTTCGATAGAATACAAAAATTATTGAATTAGAAGTTGATTGTCTAAGTGCAAATGTCGGTAGTCACATACTTCTAGGTCTTAAATAGAATACCTCTCCCATCTGCGGGTCGAAATAATATCCCCACAAAATATTGGTTTTTGGCTATTTATTAGAATTATAAATCAAACAATAGTTCTTAATTATCTTAGAATTTTAAGTTCTTAGATAATATTTTCTATTTAATTTGTTTAACAAATTGAGTTATCGTAAATAATGACATCATTATTATGTATTAGGGCCAACATTTAAAAAAAAGTCCATGCTTGAGGGGGGGGGGGTCATGACCCTCATGACCCTCCCCCTGGATCCGCCGCTGCGTGTAACCAGTGCCATGTACTACGTGTCAATAGTTCGAGGTATTCCCTGCTTCAGTGCTTAGTAGTTTAGTGGTTTCACAAACATTCAGCAGCTTCAGCGCAGGAGACTTAAGTTGGTGTTTGTGGTCGAGGGAATCACAACCACCGCTCATCAATCATGCATCGTGCGATCATACTCACGGAGATAAACATACATGCTAAACATATTATATAGTATGTCTCAATTAAATTGAGAAGTAAGCGTTTTATTTGAACAGAAATTAAAAATAAAAAGACCAGTATAAATAAATACATGTTTATTTAGGAAAATAAAACATAGTCACATAATACTTTGAACAAGATAATATAAGAGTTGTTAAAATATAACAATATTGCAAAATTGTTAGGAATTGTTACTCGATGAAAAAGTAAATCAACTTGACATTTCTGCTTAATATATATTGAAGTAATTATTTATTTCGTTTTGGAGCAAATAAGTTTGTACTAAATTGTCAGAATGAATGTAGTTTGGAATTTTTAATATCTTAAAATCCACCCCTGTGGCTCCCCCTCCACTAATATCTTTGGGGGCCGTGATTTGACGGCTGGTAACCGCACTTCACGCGAAAAAATATATCACTTACCGAGATCTGCTTAGGCAGAGTGCCACACCCAGTAATGGGTAAAAGGCGTGATGATATATTTATTTTTTATTTGTCGATATTGTTAGTTGTATAGTATAGTACAATTTTCTCCTCAATTGGGGGAAGAAAATGATACTTTCATTCCAAAGCAAGAAAGTAAACTTTTCTTCCCCAGGGAAACAAAGTAAGGCCATGTCCATAACAACTAGAAAACACCAGTATAATTTGATATTAGTGACATCCAAGTGACAACGATCAAGAGAATCATAAATCTTTTCTAAATTTTGAATTTATTTCTGAAAATTTTACTATAAATGATAAAAATGATATTTTTTTCTGAAACTTATTGTCGGGATACTACATTAACGTAGGCGCGGTGGCCTAGCGTGTTAAGGCACATCTCTTAGCATATTGTGACGTCACCCGAACCAAGGTTCGTCGGTTCGAATCCGCCTGCCGACAATGTGTGATTTGTCGTAAAATATAAAAATACAGTTTCATGTATTCATCACACTCGGGCGCTATAAGCTAGTCACTTATACGCCTTAAATAATCTGACTAAAGAAACCGGCAGTACGGCAGTGTAAAAACTGCGGCTCGGTGTGTCCGGCCCCTATGTTCCGACACGGAATGATGGGACTCAAAGAAGAAGAAGACTACATTAACGTATTATTTTTTTAATAGAACCAGTTAAATTAAGAAAATATTTGGTTTTGTCGAGTAATTTTTAATTTTATATAGATAGACTATTAATTTTTAACTTTTAAATTTTGTATTTAATGTCATTAAATATATATATATATATATATATATATATATATATATATATATATATATATATATATATATATATATATATATATATATATATATATATATATATCATTGCTTTGTCTGATTCCAATGGTTAAACATTTTAACGGGGATTACAAACTTATAAGGTAGATATAGAATACTTCCAATTATATTATAACAATGGCAATATATATCATTATTATAAACAATCGGTGAAAAAAATTATGTGTTCAACAAGGTAAAAGAAAAATGCTTCGGCTAAATCACAAGACGTCAGTAAATCTACTACTTTTTGCGTAGTTAAATAAATAACTATTATTGTTATCTATTGTCTTATCAAAATGAAAGAAGTACTAGTTATTTTTATCTTTATCCAGGTGAGAAATATTGCTGCCTGATTACTGCGTCTACATTAAGATAAATAAAATAAAATTAACTTTAGTCAAAAACTACAGGTATGATTACCTTTAATAATCACACAACTTAATAA
The DNA here is from genome assembly GCA_947425015.1 of Pterostichus niger. Classification (NCBI taxonomy): domain Eukaryota; kingdom Metazoa; phylum Arthropoda; class Insecta; order Coleoptera; family Carabidae; genus Pterostichus; species Pterostichus niger. The sequence goes on from OX380339.1 coordinate 5,999,861, forward strand.
TATTAGCTCTATAAATAAAATAATGTTATCATGCAATCAGAATGTAGTGTGTAGTGTGTAGTGTTGTTCATGCAGAACTGAAAGCACATGTACATGCATGATGGTGACATTCTTGCCTTGTTTGGGCACTAGGCGTACATTCATCTCCTCCAGCAGGGTGGCGTTGAGCTCTAGGTCCCGGTAGCACATCTCACGAAGGAACACAAGCGGCGTTTGGGTATTGGTGGTAGTGATCACATGGACGAGGGTGACAGCGATGAACAGCACGACGCACAGCCGCGGGGCCATGCCTCACGGCGCCGGGCCCGAGCGCTGACGTCGCCTCCTCATCCCGGCCGGCCGCTCATCACGTCTAGCACCGACGCACGCGAGGAACATGGTTCGAGAACGCGCGGGATCTGCAGGACATCGCGAATACTGGAACAAACCAACAAGAGGACTCTTATCAACAAATTATAACAAATATTCTTGGAAATCTATACTGTTTTCAGAAAAAAAGAACAACAACAATATTCGGATTTTGATAATGAAATTCTACATGCAAATAATAAACCAACAGGAAATATAACTTTAGGCGCTTTGATTTAATGCAGATTGCTTTTTGTTTGTACTTCATTTGAAAAAGAAAACCTTTAAAATACAGGGTGCTAAGTACACATGAGTACATTAGCAGTGCACATCAAAATGTCTTGGAGTGTATTTTATGTATAAAAATTATAATTTAATGAAAATGACATATATTTAATAACATTAATTCAAAAATTGTTTTTTTAATTAGTGTTTATGAATTACATCAGTAATTAAAATATTTAAATACAGAAATAAAACAATTACATATAATATTTTTTAAATAGTAATTTAAATTGATTTTTTTTTAGTATTCGTAGAGAGTGGTTTTATACCGGATGGTTAGAAAAACAGTTATTCCGTATGCAGTGTTCTCCAAATTATTTTAGAGGAAATTGTTTCAAATAAATGTTGTAGAACATACAATTCTCCATTTAAATCAATAAACAATATTAATTTCATATGCTTTATAATTGCAGAAATTAAAATAAAAGACAAATAAATTTAAATTGGAAATAGATCACGTACAGATTAAGACTTATTTTTAATTACAATTCAATTTTCAAACACAGTAATTCTCTCAAAAAGTCACTTAAATTTTAATTGATTTTTTTAAACTGAATTCATTTTGATTAATTACAAAATAAATAATTGACATCTGTCAAACGTTACATATATATTTGTCTTATGATTACTGATTTAAATGCAACATTTAGTTGAAACAATTCTCTCTAAAATAATTTGGAAAGCAATGCGCACGGAAAAACTGTTTTTTCATATTAATCGTCTAAGTACATCTCCTATAGGCCACGCGGTATATCTAATATGATTCTTCTAGCATATTTTAATTTACTAATTAAATATGTATTATCTATATTTTAATGTTACGCATTTAGACACAGATTTACATTATGAAACAACAAAATTGACTATAACAATGCAGCATTTCCTGTTTACAAGGTTTCCATGGTTTGTTCAATAAAATAGTAATAGTTGTACTGTTGTTTTTAAATAAGTACTAAACATATCCCTAAAAGATTATAACAACAAAATACTAGTACTAGACTACTGTTTTATTTTGTATTATTCGTACTCAAATTCAGCGTTTATTTTTTAATTGATCACAATTGATTTATGTCTGGTTTTATAAATGACAAATAAATTTACTTCCACAGTAAATATATTTGGATAACTCATTTGATTTTAGGATGTGGATAGCTATGTTTAATTTATTATAACATACATCAATTTGCTAAACCCAAATATACTAGTACTAGACTACTGTTTTATTTTGTATTATTCGTACTCAAATTCAGCGTTTATTTTTTAATTGATCACAATTGATTTATGTCTGGTTTTATAAATGACAAATAAATTTACTTCCACAGTAAATATATTTGGATAACTCATTTGATTTTAGGATGTGGATAGCTATGTTTAATTTATTATAACATACATCAATTTGCTAAACCCAAATATACTAGTACTAGACTACTGTTTTATTTTGTATTATTCGTACTCAAATTCAGCGTTTATTTTTTAATTGATCACAATTGATTTATGTCTGGTTTTATAAATGACAAATAAATTTACTTCCACAGTAAATATATTTGGATAACTCATTTGATTTTAGGATGTGGATAGCTATGTTTAATTTATTATAACATACATCAATTTGCTAAACCCAAATATACTAGTACTAGACTACTGTTTTATTTTGTATTATTCGTACTCAAATTCAGCGTTTATTTTTTAATTGATCACAATTGATTTATGTCTGGTTTTATAAATGACAAATAAATTTACTTCCACAGTAAATATATTTGGATAACTCATTTGATTTTAGGATGTGGATAGCTATGTTTAATTTATTATAACATACATCAATTTGCTAAACCCAAATATACTTTACTATTTATAAAATCAGGTATTAGTTATTATAATACTGAAAATTAATTAAAGCTATTGAACAAATAATTTAATCTCGAAAAAGAGAACAACATTTTTTTTTTAAATTTGCATTCGGTAAAAATTTGAAAAGTGAATTTGAACAACAAAATTTTGTTGCTGAAATTAATCATTTCAGCACAGATATTCTCGTTTAGTTTACTTTTGCATTTAAATTCCCATATTTCGTGCAATTTCAACAAGTATAAATTCATTATAAATGACAATTTCAAGTATATGAATTCGAGAATTAAAGCTGTCGTCATTAAAATACAATGCATGAATTGATGTGGTTAGTTGAATATACGCGTACTTGTTTTGCGTGTCGTGTATAATGTCTTGCGTTTCTCTCGACAAACGCGAGGCAGCGACAGGCAGATGTCAGATGTCGTCAAGCGGGCAGCCTTAATTATTACTTAAAACTAGGCTTCATAAACCGTAATCAAGTGCCTTTTAATTTTTAATAATTAATCAGAAACAACAGCAACAACATATGGGTTTTAACTTGGCTTGATTGCTTTGGAACGCTATCACATTATAAAATCATTGCTTCTTGAGAATGTTGTTAGTTTTTATAAGAAAGCAACAAAATATATATATATATATATATATATATATATATATATATATATATATATATATATATGGGGTAGGTGGCTCAGTGGTATCGAGTCGGCCTGTGGATCTTGAGAACCCTGGTTCGATCCCCACAGCCGACAAACAATTTTCACCAATTTAAAAAATCTACCCCTGTGGCTCCTCCTCCACTAATATCTTTGGAGGCCGTGATTTGACGGCTGGTAACCGCATTTCACGCGAAAAATATATCACTTACCGAGATCTGCTTAGGCAGAGTGCCACACCCAGTGATGGGTAAAAGGCGTGATGATATATTTATTTATATTTATTTATTTATATTTATATATATATATATATATATATATATATATATATATATATATATATATATATATATATACGAAAAAACATTGTTTACTTCAAACAAAACTATTTATTTTAATTATCGTAACTATTTTACTTTCAAGAGTGTTGGAATACATTTTATAAAGAATTTAATTTTTATCGGACAAAATTTTATTTACGAGAACGTGGTTGCTTGGTAACAACTAAAGAGAGCAATTTACATGAAAAAAAGTATCTCGACACCGAAATTGCTTGGTCGTTTTACCTCAAAGTATTCAAATTTTGAGTAAAAAATAATTAATAATTTGACCTGAGAGGAACTCAACCTCGAGTGGTATCTACAATATTTATTGAGATAATTTACCGAATAGAATAGGCTTTAACAAATATATGATTTTAAATTTGTCACTGATTTTGAGTATTTCATCAATAATTGTAGTATTTGTCTGTCATAAAAAAAGAAACACCGGTCTTTTGTAAAGATACGTTCATTTAAAAACAAACTTAAATTATTTTATTTTAGTTAATTGTTATATAGACAAAATAGATAATAAAGCTTGGTTTCTTCTTTCAAACAAATGTTTACTTATATTATTGCCGTTTGTAATTGTATTTAGAAGATGATACTATAAGATTGTAAAATATTTGATTGCTTCTAAAATGAAAATAAATTGAATGGCAAGAAACGAACATCAGTAAGCGAAATGTAAATTTCATAAATCCTCTGTAGACTTGAAACTTCGGCGAGTAGCAGTTTCGCAACGTATATTTACACCAATAATTTGTACACAAGGGTTCATTCACCAAGAAAACGTCTTTATTTTAAGACGAAATAAATCATTCAATCCCTCTTGTTATACACAAACACATAATTTCATAATAAAATCCAGAAAAACATCAACTACTTTAGGTAAAACAAACTAATTTTGAATAAAAAATATAACACACTAACCGTAGTTGATTACAACAGTAACTGTTTTTGATGGACTTTACGAGTAAGAATTGTCACAGGTTGTAAGAAAGGTACGTATGTTTACCTCTTACAGTGATTTAGAGCGGCGGGAACAGCGTGTTTCACAGCACGAGTGCAGCACGGAACTGAATGACGAGGATAGCCGGGCTCAGCGCTCAGACGCTCAGCGTCCAATCGAACAGACGCCTGGACCACCGCACAGCGCCATCGATCCAAAACGCATCTATTTGTTCACTTTCGACCGCATGGAACTCAGATCTCAGCATTTAATCTATTATTTACCCTTAAATCTACCTCTAAACCAACCAAAAATTAAACGCAATCCATTATTTAATTCAAAATACAACTTTATTTTAAAGGAAAAATAATACAGTACATAATTTCATCAATATTTGCGTCCTACACTTTAACAGTTGTAATAGTTTTTTAATTAATTGCTAATATGGATTTTATGGAAATTTAAATTGTTTTCCGTTTGAATTTTGTGCCAATTTTAGTTCAAGAAGAGTGCTGTAGATGGCAGAGTAATACTATCGAGTTTCATTTGTTCCTTGTTGGATAGTGTATATGACAGCTCACAGATGTCCGAAACAGAAGTCGTTGACAAACGAAAGTTGCATACACACTGTATCAGACAATCAAAGAAACTACAGTGTTTACCAGAGGTGTGTATGCAAAAATAATAACAAAAAATAGTTGTGCAAGGTGTTGTAAAGGTGATAATGAATGATATAGGTTTCCCAGAAGTGAAATATAGCAAGTAAGAAGTATTTGATGGTAAATTAACTTGTACGCAATGCAGTGTAATTATGGTTTTCCATGTAGTGTTTTGTGTTGCTCTCTAGTCCCTTAAATTTTAACCTGCGTTAATAGCTCTGTGTAGAAAACTGCAGACTGTGTAATGCCAAGTGTAAATAGTTTATTGGACTGCTTGTAATTTCGATTAATAAAAGTTTGGGAACCTTTTTATTATATTAAAATTATGATAACGACTTCTGGTACGTACAATAATGTCAGAAAATAGTGAATTATTTTAATGTCTTATTGTCCTGAGGCAAGTTTGATAAGTCTGTTTATGGTATAGTAGTATTTTGATATCTGGTTCTTGTATTGTTTTGTGGTGGCACGAAGTCCAGTAATGTGTACAAATTCTTTGTGTATGACATTTCGTGAACAACGTATTCTACACTAAGAGTTTTCATGTTTGTTTTTTTTTATCGTTATTTGTAACGTAAATCTGTAGTATGACTTTACATGTTTGTCTTTTTTAACTGCTACAAATTGTTCTTTCAAGTAATGAAAATGCAAGAACTGATTTTGAAATAAATTATACTGTTACTGTGAATAAAAATTATTATTAAATTTACATGGCTTCCGTTTATATCAGGTGATTCATTTTCGTTGTTTACTCAGAATGGTAGTCTTCATCTCATTGTTATGTTTTTGCTATATTATATCTCATTCATATTTGTCAAGATAAAGTAATGCATTGAACGAATTCAATGTAAATATTTTTCCAACTTTGGAAGTGTACAATTTAAAAATCAACAGTGCCATTATATCAGTTTGTTTTCTATTATATTTACAATTTATGTCAATAATATAATAATAGTAAATTTAATGGTGATAAATTAATTATTTCATCTTAAGTTGTCGGTTACTATGAGAATCAATTTTGTAGAAATACAAAAAGAAAAAAAAATTGCAGCTAAAGTTCTCCATCTTCTCATGCTGTATTTTTACAGGTGAATCTGTAAATATTTGATGTGAATTTTAATTTATTTTATTGAAGTGTATTTAGAAATAAATTGTTTCGTGAAAAACATAAAGATATAATCATTAAAATAAAACTATATGGTCATGTCAAGATTTTAGGTTAATTTACTTGGTGTGAAATAATAATTTATAATTTAACGATAAAATTATTTAATACGATAATGACATTATCGAAGTGATTTACTGGTGAATTATGACTCATTTATAATTAGAAATGCAGGTATAGAATTTTTAAAGTAGACTATTTATATAAATGTAGTTTGACACTTCCTTGTTACAACAAAATGGTTGATTTAGTTCAGCTTGATAAAATGTGAATGAGTAAATGATTCTTGAAACTAATAACTAGAGCTGTTTTATTATAAAGTAATAAGTTCATTTAAGATAATAAATGTTACCATCGTGTTTTGAATTACAGAAAATCAAGAAAGTTAGTACACGTCAAGGCAGTTCACACAGTTTGCTCCGGCGGGCATGTGTGTCGCCAGTAAATCCCCTGTGCAGTGGTGGTGCAGTGTCAGCATCGTCTATGGCAGAGCCAGCTAGTCTCCCGCCTTCTGCTGTGTCGGTGACCGCCAGCAACAGCCGTCATTCTACACGAAAGCGTGCCAATCCGACGCAGCCCCAGACAGAGGCTAAACGTCCTCGCACTCGCTCCCAGGACACGACGGCTGCGCTCACCGAACCCGGCACCGGAGCTGGGCCTGGAACTGGTGGTCGAGGCAAAACTCGAACAAGCAGCGAAACGCCGACAACCAGAAACTCGCAGCGAACGTCCAGACACATATTTGATAAACTCAACTTTACACAGAATAACAAAGTACACAACATCACTAGATCCAACCAGAACTCTCTAGAAGATTGTCCTACCACCTCCAAAAGCAACAAGGCCTCCATCAGCTTCACCGAGACTGCTTCCGTGGAAATTCAACGCAAATCCAGTAACCGCAAGACCCATTCAACTGGAAGTGTTAAGAAAACTGAAGAATTCACTGAACCAACTGTCAAGACACGACGGGCATCTAAAGTTGAAGCTGGGACTTCTGTTTGGGAAGTTAGCACCATCAAAACCAAATCTAAACCCAGAGAAACTTCAAGTAACAAATCTCCTGAGAGTGAGAATTCGGTTCATAAATATCCGTTAAGAAGCCAAGTACGATTAAGCTCCAACGGGGGTGTAAACAACAAAGCAAGCACTCCTGCTTCAAAAATTAACCAAGGAGACACGAAGTCTCCTTCCAACAATAAGAAAAAGAATAAGGTAAGAAATGTTGAAATATTTATTGTATAGATGTTTATATTTGTTATGTATGTATGTAGGTGAATTGTGACATTAAGACCCTGGGTGCGTCAGTGAGTCGCTCACGGGAGGAGATTGCGCCCCCCGCGACCAGCGGAGCCTCGAGTGCCCCGCGCCTTTCTCGCAGTGGGGCTGTCGTATTGAGGCGCACCAGGCGAAATAGCAAAAGTAAGTTCTTCACATTATTTATTTAGATGGCTTTTGGTTTCTTTTGTTTCAAATTTTTGTTTTTATGATTTGGTTAGATTATTTGTCACTGATGTTTGACAATTTCTAATTTCATAACATTTTTTATTAAATTGTCCGATTTGATTTATTACCAAATATGAGTATTTATTTCGTACTGGAAGAAAATGCTCTTCAATGTAAGTTACTTAAAATTTTTGAAAATATTTCGTAGATATTCTGTTTTATAAACACAGCTTATGAATCATCTATATTTATTGTGTGCAAAAACAATTAGAGAAGTTTACTATTTACATACTGATTTGCAACAGTGTTTATTTTTGGTTTAAATAGGAAAATGATTATTTGAAAATGGTAATTCTAAATGGGAAGTAATTATGAATTTATGTTTACCATGATTCATACCTATTCATTATTAAATATAATCGCTTATACTGCTTTAGTTTACAATACACTGATAAAAAGGATAGTTAAACATCCGTTTGTAATATTACACGAAGATTGTATTGAAATTAGTCAGTTGTACAGAAACCATAGTCTGACTTGTTATTTAAAATGTTTTGAGATGTAATGGATTTGACTTGGAGAGATGAACTATTGCGATTATTGCAAGGTCAAACTACAACAACGGGTTCGTGCGCGAGCTCGAGCGCGGCGAGTGGCAGTGGCAGCAGTACCCGTCGCGCGGCGCGTGCACACAAAGTGGGCGTGGCAACGCCGTCGTCCGCTCCGCCGCCGTCCGGCCCGGCCATGTCCTCGGCGGACGCAAACCAAGACGCGGCCAGTCAGCCCAGTACCGGCCATGCGGCCGAAGAGCCGCCGAGCCCCCAAGAGGGTGCACAGGCCTCCGTCAGCTCCGGTGGTCCATCTGGCCCCGGTGCCGACTCCGAAAGTGATGACAGCGAGGTCGGACGCCTCCAAGCTCTGCTTGAGGCTCGCGGTTTGCCACCGCACCTCTTCGGCGCTCTTGGGCCACGTATGCAGCATCTCCTACACCGTAGCATGGGTGCCAACAGCAGTAAGTATAACATCGATCATCGCATTTCATCTTCTTAACTATCTTCTGTTCTGTAGCTTCCAAAGCTCAGCAACTTCTGCAAGGCCTACAAGCTACAGGTGATGAAGGACAACAGCTGCAGGCCGTAATTGAAATGTGTCAAATGTTAGTGATGGGAAATGAAGACACACTGACTGGTTTTCCTGTGAAGCAAGTGGTTCCGGCATTAATTACACTCTTGGGAATGGAACACAACTTTGATATGATGAACCACGCATGCCGTGCACTCACCTACATGATGGAAGCATTGCCTCGTTCATCTGCTGTCGTCGTCGAAGCCGTACCTGTGTTCTTAGAGAAACTCCAGGTTATACAATGCATGGATGTTGCAGAACAGAGTCTAACCGCTCTAGATATGTTGTCCAGAAGACATAGCAAAGCTATACTACAAGCTAGAGGCGTTTCAGCTTGTTTGATGTACCTAGATTTCTTTTCAATTAACGCTCAACGAGCCGCCCTGTCGATTGCTTCTAATTGCTGCATGAATTTACATTCGGATGAATTCCACTTCGTGGCTGATTCATTGCCTCAGCTCGCCAATCGACTAACGCAGCAAGATAAGAAAAGTGTCGAGTCCGTGTGCTTAGTCTTCAGCCGACTTGTTGATAGTCTGCAAAATGAACCGTCGCGGTTAATGGAAATCGCGAGCACGGAACTTTTGAACAACTTGCAACAATTGCTCGTGGTTTCGCCACCTGTCATCAGCACTGGTAAATCAATATTTTCATTTGTGTATTTGTATTGAGATTTAATTGGTTTTATTTTTTATGTAGGAATTTTCATCACGGTGTTGCGAATGTTGTCTGTAATGTGCGCAAACTGTCCCGAGCTTGCTCTAACTCTATTACGACAAAACATAGCTGAAACTTTATTGTATTTATTAACTGGAAGTGCCGAGACTAATATACAAGATGAAGTTGAGTTAGTTCCTCGTAGTCCGCAGGAATTATATGAAATAACGTGCCTCATTGGAGAACTTATGCCTAGGTACAATATCAAAGAACAATTCTCAGAGTCAGATAATAACAATATTATTTGTAGGCTTCCGAATGACGGAATTTTCTCAGTAGATGCTCTCCTTGAACGTCCTAGTTCCGCCTCAAAAGACACTGTCACTTGGCAATGGCGAGACGACCGTGGTTTGTGGCATGCTTATTCAGCTATTGATTCTCGTATCATTGAAGCTGCGCATTTGAGCGGTGACGATGAAATCAGTCTTAGCACTTTGGGGCGCACTTATACCGTTGATTTTCACTCTATGCAGCAAATCAATGAAGACACGGGTACGTCTCGTCCAGTGCAGCGTCGTTACGTTCCTAGTAATCTCGCCGTAAGTGTTTCTGATTCCGCGAAAACTCCCGACGCAAACGAACCAAGAAGCAAAAGTGGCGACGCCAGAGTTGCTTGTCTACGAGAGGAACAAGGACTTGCTGCTTCGTTTATTAGATCACTATTTTCCGTGTTGTATGAAGTTTACAGTTCATCTGCTGGCCCAGCAGTCAGATGCAAATGTTTAAGAGCTCTTCTACGAATGGTTTATTATGCAAACGCAGATTTATTAAAAGAAGTTTTAAAGAATCAAATCGTCAGCAGTCACATTGCAGGAATGATGGCATCAAATGATTTACGAATTGTAGTTGGGGCTTTACAAATGGCGGAGATTTTAATGAGCAAACTCCCAGATGTCTTCGGAGTTCATTTTAGGCGTGAAGGAGTTATGCATCAGATTAATCAGTTGGCAGATCCTTCAGTTCCGCTAGGCGTTAGTCCACCGAAATCTGCAAACAGTTCCAGGAGTGAAACCAACGCTTCTATTTCATTTAACGAAAGTCAACCTTTGCCGAGTACATCCTCTTCTAGTAATGTATCTCAGCCTTCGAGCAGTACAATGTTGAATGCTTCAAATGGAAATATAACTATCGGATCGGCCGGATCGAATACATCTAACTTGCTGTATACTTCGACTCCAGATGCGCATAGACTTCACACTGATAGTGTTCGAGAAGGAGATGTTCGGTCTCCCAGCCCATCACAATTACGATTAAGTGATGTTCTTAAACGGAAGAGAACTTCAAAGCGGTCTACCGGAAGCAGTAGGTCCAAGTCAAGGCACGAGGAGTTCAGCCCTTCTCTCATGCAGGATCTTTTCAGCAAGGCCACCTCACTAGGTAAATCACATTTTAACTCTTTACTCAAACGCAATTTGTCTCGTACTTATTTTTTTTCTTATAAATGGTGCATGGTGTCTACCGACTTGGAATTTCTGGAATGGCTCGGATTGAAAAATCGTTTATAATACCTGGAGAAAAAATATTTACAGTTATTACAAATTGTTTAATTTAGTTTTCATTTTTTCATATACTGTGTATTTAGGAAATTATTTTTTACGCATCAATTGCCTACCAACTAATAGAAAAAATAATTATTTTTAGACTAATTAACCAAATAAATTTTAAAATATTTAGATATAGAACTTTGTTCTTTATTTATTTGAAGAATTTTTCATTAAAATAATTTTTGGTAAATTTTGGTACGCAAAGATCTATCTGGAATGTTTATAGAATACATATACTTCGAAATCATTTAATATATTGAAATGTTATATTTTGAAACTGGTAGATACCATGTTGTAGATAATTTACTATGAATTAAAATGCGGTTTAATTACGTAGGGAATTCAACTCCAACCGGGGGGTCAAATCGTTCCCGTTTCGCTGGGGCAACATCGAAAACTAGTTCATTCTTTTCGAGTCTAAACCCAGCGAGATGGGGCCGCAACATGAACTCATCGGGTAGCGACCGAAATTACAGCAAAGATTCCCTTGGAAGTTGTATTGGAAAATCAGTTAGTAATCCTAATTTAACCGCAGGCAACAAAGAAAAAGCTCGAAGTTGGGTACGCGAACAAGCTGCGAAATTCGTCGAAACTTATTCCGGAAACGAGTTAAGCGGTCCTCCTCATCCTGCAATGAACGTTCTATCTCGTCTCACTGCGGCGATTCAGAAGCTCGACTCTCACGATAATCTGGATGCTCTACGAGAGCTGCGAAACATCCTCATCGAATCAGACATATCTCCGTTCGAAGTGAACCATTCTGGTTTGATCAGGGCGATGCTGTCATACCTGGCGGCTCATGAAGGAATCATCGAACGCGAACAGAGACTGCGAAACTTTTTACATATATTTGCTGGTTGCCCGATGGAATGTAATTCGGATCAAATCTCTGGCGACTTGAATCATATGTACATGGGGGCCTTAGTTGCGAAGTTGGGAGGGTGTGTTAGTCAACTTGAACAGTTTCCGGTTAAAGTTCACGATCTTCCTGCAGGTAGTGGAGCAGGAAGAGGCGGTACTAGTGCTTTGAAATTTTTCAATACTCATCAGTTAAAGGTAAGTCATTTATTTTACTTGGTTTTCGCAGCAGAAATTTTAACAATATTATGTGTAGTGTAATCTGCAACGTCACCCAGAATGCACAAATCTCAAGCAATGGAAGGGTGGTACTGTAAAAATCGATCCATTAGCTTTAGTTCAAGCTATCGAACGCTATCTTGTCGTACGTGGGTACGGTCGTCTTCGTGATAAAGATTCTGGTGATTCTGATGAAGATAATTCCGACGAAGAGATTGACGACACTCTCGCAGCAGTTGTCATTTCCCAAGGTGGATCCAAACACAAATTACAGTTCTTGATCGGAAATACAGTTCTTCCATACAATATGACTGTGTATCAAGCTGTCAGACAATTTAGCTCTGTCGGAAATGATCAATCAGAAACTGATACTGATAATGAGACTCCATTAGGAAATGCTGGCGTTTGGGTACAGACTCACACAATTTATTACAGGCCTTTGAAGGAAGATGTTCCGTTGTCACATAAACAAAGTAGCAGCGGAAGTTCGTCAGGAAGAAAAGGAAAAGGACCTAGTACTAAAGCTAATGCTAGACGTAAGGGAGACGATCTTTGGAATGAGGGACTCGTGCCGCCATTGCAATCACCATTACTACCATTCTTAACGACTAATTTACCAGAAACAGTCTCGATTCAAGATGCTTCGTTAGAAGTGTTGTGTTTGTTACGTATTTTAAACGCGTTGAATCGTTACTGGCACACAATGTACACAGGTTTAGAACATCGCTCGATTATTGCAAACACCGAATTCTTAAACAGCAAAATTGCTGCTAAAGCTAGTCGACAATTGCAAGATCCATTAGTTATTATGACCGGTAACTTACCATCATGGTTACATCAGATTGCTTCTGTTTGTCCGTTCTTGTTCCCATTCGAGACTCGACAACTTCTCTTCTACGCGACTTCATTCGATCGTGATCGCGCATTACAACGTCTTCTAGACACAACGCCTGAACTAAGTTCATCAGATTCTCAAGAACGTGTCACTCCACGTCTCGACCGTCGCAAGAGAACAATCTCTCGCGATGATATTCTCAAACAAGCTGAACAAGTGATCCAAGACCTCGCAACTTCCAAAGCTTTGCTCGAAGTTCAATATGAGAATGAAGTTGGCACTGGCTTAGGCCCAACTTTAGAGTTTTATGCCCTAGTGTCGCAGGAATTACAGCGAAGGGACTTGGAATTGTGGCATTCTGGAGACGGAAATACAATTCATGTAAATTGCCCAAAAGGATTATTTCCGTCGCCTTTAGGAAGAAGTACAAAAGTTTCTCAGCTTAGTAAAGTCAAAGCCAAATTTAGATTCCTTGGAAAATTTATGGCTAAAGCTGTTATGGACTCCAGAATGGTACATATTTTATATATTTGTATTTTATCATACTAATTATTATTGTTTTACAGTTGGATTTGCCATTTTCCATAGTATTTTATCGTTGGTTACTAGGACAAGAATTAAGTTTATCTTTATCTGATCTTGCCCATGTGGTACCAGCAGTTCACAGTACTCTAGCTAGATTACATAAAATTTTAAGGCAACGAGACTCTATTTTAGCTGATGTTTCTTTAACTTGTACCGAACGAACAGTAAAAGTATATACTTTCCTTTAAAAATGATTGAACGTAAAATGAAATGAGTTTATTGATTCCTAGGTGGAGAATTTAGAACTGGATGGCTGTGCAATTGCAGAGCTAGGTCTGGATTTTGTACTCCCAGGACATGCCCAGGTAGAACTGCGAAGAAGCGGTTCTGAAACAACTGTCAGCATTCATAACTTGGACCAATACATTCGCTTAGTGACTCACTGGTACCTAGTCGAAGGTGTCTCCCGACAAATTGAAGCTCTTCGAGAAGGATTTGAATCCGTATTCCCACTGAACAATTTGAAGATGTTCTACCCTGAAGAGTTGGAAGCTGTATTCTGCGGCAGCTCGCAAGAAGCGCTACACGGCTGGGACGTGAAGACACTGATGGAATGCTGCAGACCTGATCATGGATATACACCTGATTCTAGAGCGATTCGATTCCTGTTTGAAGTATTGAGTTGTTATGATCGTGAAGAGCAACGGTTGTTTGTGCAATTTTTGACTGGTTCGCCTCGACTGCCAGTTGGAGGTAAATCTAATTTAAATTTCTTATAGTTCACTTTAATTGTTGGAAACATTGTAGGATTCAAGTCGCTGTCCCCTCCGTTAACAGTGGTACGCAAGACGCTTGAACCGAACATGAACGCCGACGAATTCCTGCCGTCGGTGATGACGTGCGTCAATTACCTCAAGCTACCAGACTATTCCACCGTGGAAGTTATGCGTGCCAAACTTCGGACCGCGGCGAGGGAGGGCCAACACTCGTTTCATCTGTCATAAGCTGCTAATCAGCACGAAAATTCTCGGTACTTATGCAAAATGAATTTCTCCCAACATTATTACTGTACAGGAATATCTTATGAGTACATGCCAGAAAAAAAAATCTATTTAGCTGCAATGTTTGTTTTCTTTTGTTTTTAAGTTTATGTTGTGATTTTGAGTTAAATGTCCATTTAATTTAATATAATTATTATATATAATATATATAAGTGGTACAGTGATGCGTGCCGTTTGTAAGTGCAATGTGAGCAGAGATTACTTATGGTCTGTATCGTACGGCGAACTGTAATATTTTTATATTAAACATGATCTCTGAGAAAGCAGCTCTGTGGATCACTGTGAATATTGACTGTATCGGGACATTTTAGAATGATACAGTCTAATGTTCAGTGGCAACGAACTGAATGAGAACAATGAATAACATCGTCAAGTTTATATATATATTGTCAATTGTATAGAAACTAAATATGAATAAATATACACACACGCATACACATACACTAAAATAATTGACCGTTTCAAAGCGGTCCACGATAAAACTGTCTTCGTTTATTTAAATTTAATATAAAGGTAGATTTAGTTCATTTATTGATAAAAAATTGTATCATTTCAATAAATTTGTATACATAATTATGTTTTTTATTTCATCCTAGGAATGAAAGTTAAAATATATCAAATTTGTAGTAAATTGAGTACGGAAATAAAAATTGAATTTGCCGCGTTATGTTTTAATATAGGAATATTTTGTTTCAATATAACCTATTACGTCATAGAACTAAGTTCATTGTTGTGTCAAGACGCGAAAAGTGTTTTGTGTTAAATGTGTATGCTGTGTGCTAAAAACCGTGATAAAATTGGAAATTCAGCTATCAAATAATAAAAAATGGGTCGTAAATGTAATGTGTTAGATTGTCCATCTGATTCCAGACGCCCCGAAGATAATGGTGTAACGTTTCATAAAATGCCTTTTCATCCTGATTTGCGACCAAAATGGATTGAGTTATGTCGCATTCCAGAAGAAAGACAAATAAATAAAGTGATTTATGTTTGCTCAAGGCATTTCCGGCGAACAGATTTTTGTAATTTTAAAGGTACAAAATACATGCTCAGGCAGGGAGCTTTGCCCTCTGTTTTCCCATGGACCAAAAGCCTTATTAAATCAGCACAACAAACTCCCAAGCTTGCAATTCCAATGGAAGAGGATTCTGAAAATGTAGAAATTAAAACTGAACCGCTAGATGAGGATGAGCAACCCAGTATTGATGATATGGCAGATAAATTAGAATTAGAAACAGAACTACCAGAAGAACCTGAGGATGAAAAGCCTAAAATTAAGAAAGAACCATCTACTTCAGTTAAAAAAGAACCTCCTATACCAATAAAAAAGGAACCTATTGATGAAATATTGATCCCTGCTCCTGAGATTAAAACAGAACCTATAACTTTTTTACCAGGATCTCGAATAGAAGCCAGTGATTTTAACGAAAAATGGCACCCTGCAACTATTTTAGAAGTAGATTACGATGAAAATGAAGTATTCGTTGAATTTGACAAACAATTAAATAAAGCAAATGAATGGATACCGATGGACAGTTCCAGATTGAGGCCTTTTCAACCTCCAAGTAGTGTTGAAACATACGCTGTTGGAGAAAAAGTAATGGCAACTTGGGTAAAAACATGCAGTAAATTTCCAGCAACAATACGAAAAGTTTTAGATACAGACACTTACGAAGTTTTATTTGACGATGGTTTCTCAAAAATATTAAAACATCACAAAATAGATAAAGTTAGTTCTGCTGCTTCTTCTATCCAAAAAGCTCCATTGCATCACGTATCACCATTATTTGATCCAGTAGTAGGATCAAAAGAAGAACGACGAGAAAGGAAACGAAAATTAAATGTAGCCGAGTTATTCGGCATTGGAAAAATTAGTAATAAGAAATATAAATCAGATGATTATTTTAAATCTGAACCAGAAGATGATGTACAATCGCAAGAGGATTTTCGAAGTACAGGTATTTAATTGTAAATCATTTAAGCGACAATAAATTATTTATATATTATTTTCAAGGTTCATCTAGTCAATGTGAAGGTGAAGAATGGACTTGTCGATGGTTAAATGGCGAACCAGTTGGCATCGAATCTGAATTAGAAGGAGTGGATGGTCCTAGACGTTCAATTATTGTTGCTGATCATCGGCTACCTCCTGGCTGGGAAAAACATTTAACACAAAGATTGAATGGAACTTATGCTGGAAAATGGGATGCAATTATAATCAAGTAAACTTACAAAATATATTAACAGATTAGAAAAATATTACTTATATTTTTTTTCAGTCCACATGGAAAAAGATTTGCTCATCGACATATGGTAAAGTCATGGTTGGAAGAAAACAAACTAGATTACAATATCGATCGATTTGATTTTTGTTTACATTTGCATCGTGCTCGAAAATTAGGATTATATGAAGTGACTGATCCGGAAGCTTTGGCCGCCGCGAAAGCTACAGCTTTAGCTAAAAGGTCAGCAACGAAAGGTACCAAAGAATCATCCAAATCCCATAGTAACAAAATGTCAACGCCTAAGAGTGGAAGTACTATTAATTTACCAGTAACTCCGGAAAGCATTGAACCTGAACCTATAGAAGAAGATACTTCAGGATGTTTGAAAATAATCCACGAAGACGGAAGTTATAAATGTCCAATAGATGGATGTGGAAAAATTTTTCGTAAAGAAAATCTAGCGCAAATGCATGTTAAACATTACCATCCAGAATCTGCAAAACTTCTTGGTTCAACTCCCAACGTAGCTGACTTGGCTTACGCTAGAACAGTTGGTGAACACATAGACGATATAATACCTAAATCAAGATCCGTTGGGTCACCTCTAGAAAAAGAAAAGATCATTAAGACAGAATCTACTCCAAAACCAAAGTCAACAATAAAAGTTTTGACACCAAAAGTTGTACCAAAAATAGAG
Organism: Pterostichus niger; assembly: GCA_947425015.1. Classification (NCBI taxonomy): domain Eukaryota; kingdom Metazoa; phylum Arthropoda; class Insecta; order Coleoptera; family Carabidae; genus Pterostichus; species Pterostichus niger. Next base: position 6,017,346 of record OX380339.1, read on the forward strand.
GAAACTGAAACGAAAAAACCGGAAAAACCTGCTGTACTTTCACCTACAATTTCGTCTCCTAAGCCTGTTATAAAGGATTCAGAAATTATCAGATTATTAAACAGTGAACCAAAATCCAAAACAATTGATTCCATCTTTGATACAGTTACTTCTAAAACAAATGATACCCTACATAAACAAACTGAAGAAACGTCAACAATTCAGCCATTAACAGTTGATAAATATCCAGAAATAAAACTTAAAGACCTTCTACATAAAGCAGAACCAATTCCAATCAAAAAAGATGATCATCGGCCAACAGGAATAAAAACTCTTCTTCCAGTTGTTCGACCACATGTTGAAGAAGAACTAGAAGATCCTGAAATAAGTTTGAAACATCACGCGATTTCGAAAGTTGTTGAGAAATTAAAACCAACTAGAAAACGACAATCTTCTGATAACAGTGAAGCAATGAAGAGAAGAAGACAATCTTTTAAATATGATACTGATGACATGTCAGACTTCTTTGATGGCGACAGTCAATCACAAGAATCATTCAAAGATAAGAAACCAGTTGACTTACAACCTGTTGCTACAGTTGCCGAATCTCCACAAGTTATTATTGAAGAAGGCGAGGTTATTCGCTTAGTTCACATGCGAAGTGAAGAAATAATCAATTGCACTTGTGGAATAACAGAAGAAGATGGACTTATGATCCAGTGTGAATTATGTTTATGTTGGCAACATGCTCATTGTAACAATATCCAGCGAGAAAACGAAGTTCCCGATAAATACGTGTGTTACATCTGTAGAAATCCTCAAAGAATGCGTGCTTCGAAGAAATATATTCACGATCAAGAATGGTTGAAGCAAGGAGTTCTTCCAACAGCAAGTTTCCACTCCAAAGACGAACCAGCACTTAAGCAAAAATTTGAGAAGTTGAGAAAATCCCATGAACTTAGCGGATGTATCATCGAAATGAATGAATATATTCATAATCTTAGAGTCAAACTCAACGTTGCAGAGTAAGTATTTGAAATATTTTTTTCAATTTAAGTTTGTTTTAATAATATTTTTTGCAGAAATAAAGATCATCCAAAGTTATATTTGTGGAACAAATCTTGGGAAAAGCCGATGCCACACGAAAATTTAAATGCAATGCTGTCAAAATCAGATATCAAACAAGATGTTAAAGAAGAAAATTTCAACTCTAGTTTTTCAGGATCCGATCATAGTTACATTAAAACAAGCACTTTTGGTGATGTTGCTCTAAAAAGCTTGTTAGAACCACCTGTTGAGGAAATAAAAACTGAAGTAAAACATGATGACACTAAAATTAAATCCGAATCAGAATTACTTTCAATTCTTGAAGATAACGAAACTAGCCTAACTGAAAATCAGGATAAATCTGTACCAGAACCAGCAGAGTTCCCGAAAATTGATCTTAATTCAATGATTGCCAATAACCTCCCCGAAAAAATCGAATCCAAAGATGAAAATATCCCAGAAGACAATAAAGAAAATGCCTTAAGTTCTATTACTAGCGGTCTTTTAAGTTCTGGATCGCTGGAATTAGCGTTGTCACAAACAGATCTTGTTTCGTCATTTGCACAGTTAAATGAAGTTGAGCCTGTTCATATACCACAACCGGAAGCTGTTATTGATCCCTCCGATTGTAAAATGAACTTACTTGAACATGTTGCTCATTTCCAGAATTTAGTTGATGAAAGATTAAATTCCATTGAAGCAGAGATAAGTGGTAAGTAAGGAAATATTAAGATAATATGTTATTATAAATTTTAAATATTGATTTGCATAGAATTAGAAGACCAGGATTCGAATTTAGGTCCAGATGATGATGAAGACACTTATCCAAAAATAAAACAAACGTTACAAATGTTACTCAAAGATCTTACTACAATGCGACAAATAGCTGCATTAAGCAATTAAAAATAATTAAATAAATTATATTTATTATATCAGATCAACTTTATTTAATGGTTTTCTAATTTTTACATAAATATAAATTTTATTAATACAAACAAAAATTAGATTTTTGTATTAAAAATATAATCATTAGTAATGCTTTATTATAAATAAATGCTACCAGTGTTTTATAAATATTTCTAAAATGAATAAAACTATTTAAAATATATATATTGAATTAAATTTTTACATAATGAAATCGTACAATAATGAGCTGCGTTAAATCGTAGAGAAAAGTACTACTTTTTTTCTACCAGTCAGGGCACTGTCGGCTAATCATATATTGCTGAATCGGCCAGAATATCAGACAAGTGTAATTGTACCAAATTTAATATAACTATATTCTTAATAAAAAAAATCCTTCATAGCCAAGGTATATAAATAACTATTAATAATTACATAATTAAATAGAATTTATTACACAAGCTAATAAATGATTTTGTTCCAAATTGATATTCAGGTTTATACAAGCAAAAGAGGCAACCGCGTCAAGCCAACTCAAACCAAATTATGTCAGTGAGTGTTTAGTGTTGATAGTGTTCGTGTGGTGTGTACGAGTATAAATGTAAGTTTTATTTGTTTACAACTCTATTTTTAATTCTCTAGCAAGTCTATTTAATTTATTGCTAGTTGCTTTATCGGGTAACTCACAAATATATTGATACCTCGCAGAACAATCAGAACCACGGTACGCGTAATTTCTGTATGCTGGATCATAAGCTAAACGTAAACAACGTCCATCGCCAGGAATTTTTGCTGTTGAATTTGTAGATTGATTTTTATTTGTTGAAACTGGTCTAGCGCTGTTACTCCAGATCCATAATAATCCAGGATTTAAACCACCTGTCCAAAACTCTTTACCTGCAAAAAAATATTATTAGCATTAATTTTGAATGAATTTTCAATTAGTTTATGACCTTTCAAATGACTGTTGGTTTGGATAAAAGCTACAACATCTTGATTCTCTTCAATAGTTTCCATTTCTGCTAAAACTGCGCCTAGTCTCTGACATAATTTATTTGCAGTTTTCCAGTCTTTTTCTCGGCCTGCATGATCGGAAAAGTAGTAACACTGAGTTCCTGCTCTAGTGAAATTGTCTGGACATGGTTCTGTAATATGTTTTTAAATAGTTATGAGAATGATGTAATTTTTTTTTTTGAGACTCTGTTGTACCATTATCAACTCTGCTTCCAGCCATAACATAATACAACATTTCTTCAACTCTTCTGAGTCGTTTTTCCATGAAATCTGTGCGATAAACTAATTTTTCAATTGCACCTAATAAATATAAATCTGTCTCGGTTATTTGACGTTGTTGTTGCTTTTCTGGAGGTTTAACAACAGGAACAGGAACTCCTGTAGATACTATGCTATTTAATACTTTAGAGGGAGAATCTTTTCGATTTGAAATTACGTATGCGTTATCTGATTGAGGCAGTTTCATTACTCTTTGTTCTCTGTAAATAATCAAACGTATCCAACATTAATTATTAACAAAACCGGAGTAGCTTTGTTAATATTATATAATTAATTATCTTTATTTATCTTGCAACAATTTATAATTACATACATTATAATTATCTAGAAATATATAGTTAACTTACCTATTAGTTTTGTAACCGAGCGCCCATTCTTCAAGTATAGGTCCCCAAATTTGAGATTCGGTCCAAATTGCCGGATTATCAGTATAACTTTTCTCTTTAGTATTGTTTAAATAAATACTGTTACTACTTACAGTTAATAAAAATAAAAATACTAGTTGCTTCATGACAAAAGAAATTAATTACTATTTATGTTTTTATTTTTTTAACTCATTTATGATTTGATGTTACTCTGCTCACAGTTCAAAATCGAATGAAGCATACTCACTCTCTCTTTTCGACGATGACCAACTATCGGTTGATGAGCCCGGTAATGACAAAATAAAAGGGAAATTTTTGTTTTTCTATCTTTTCTCTCACTTAATAACGTATTAAATATCAAATAATTCCCGTCGTTTAAGATTTTTATTTATTTTAATTGTTGGGAGCACTTTACTCTTGATACAATTCTTATTATGATTGTTTAAAAGAAGATTTGTGTAGATCCTGTTGACCTCTTGACCTACTTCCGCCCAGTTTGTGTTTCGGACTTTCCACTCGTATTATTTGCAATTTCTCAGTAATTGTATGCAGGTTTGTTTTATCTAATAAAATTTTGCATACATTTAAAGAAATTAAATATTAAAAAGTTTTATTAATTTGTATATAAAATTATATTATCGGTTTAATAATGTACATAGTAATAGAAAATTTACATAGGTAAAGATAAATATTAATATTGTACTCCTAATATTAATTACCTTAAAAGTAAACAGTTAAATTTGAATTATCGACTATCCTTTGGACTGGATCCAAATTTGCTGTGTCGATATTGTTGACGTTTTCAATGCTGTCCGAATCAGTCTGCAATAAGAAACAAATATTAATACAATTTAAATAATTTGTGATCCAAAATATATAACCGAAGGATTATCTAAAATCTGTTTTCTATCGAACCGGAAATAATTACTATATTGCCCAACATGTTATACTGATTATCTCTATTCAACAACTATGATTAAACTTCAAATTACCTTATTTTGCGAATCGTCTCCCCAGCTTAGTTTTTTCACTCTAGTCGGCATCGCTGTTATGGGCCATGTGGGTCCTCTTCCTGTCCCTTCGCCTAAATTATTTTGGCTGTTTTCAACTGGTTGACAGGGCGGGCTTGGAGCAGGGTGAACTTTTGGACTTGCTAATTTAGTTGCTGGGTTTGTAGTTCGGACTGTTCCGTTTCGGGACATTATACCTTTAAATGAATTAAAAGTAATTTCGAATCTAATCTATAATTTTTCTGATAAGCAGGAACAATAATTGGTTTATTGACCTCCTTAATTAGAAAAGAGCTGATATTCGAAAACAGTTTTGTGATCAAAAAGCTAAACAGAACGAAAGTGTATTAAAATATTTACTTTTGACGGTGGCAGTGTAGGCGTCACTGGGAACTCCGCCCATAGCAGTAGCAACAGCGGGTCGCGTATCACCAAACATTGGATTATCCATTTTTCCAGGTCCATTTGTTAATGGTGGCTTTTCATGCTCCATATATTCCGATCGTACTTTTGAACGATTTCTTGGCCTTTTCCTAAACACCACAGGAAACGAAGTAGAAAATTTGATATTATTATAAATTACGGTTCGTCCAACTGGCCTTTAGGGTTTCTTAGACGAAACAATAGTAATTTTTTCACATGCTATTCGAACTTTAAATATATTTACGGAAAAATATAGTAGATATAATATTTTATTTATTTGAATCGAAATTGTCATATAATTTAAAAATTTAAAGTATATTATTATTAAATAAGAATTTTCAATAAAATAATGAGTTTAGTTAATTTTATTTTCTTTACAGAGAGGGAAAAGTATTTTCTAATTATTTCGCAAGAATAAATTTAAGTTTTCTTTGCATGTCATGAAAAAATTAAATATATATTTTTAATAATTAACAATTTAAAACAATGCGATACTTACACTTTGCAAATATACAAAACTAATACAGCAATAACCAATGCTAGCAGTACCAACAACGCCCCGAAAACCATAACAAGTAATAGGCCTCCGTTAGCTTGATTAGTCCATCCAGATCCAGTACTATCAACAGCAGCTCCGGTTCCTGTTCTTTGCGGAAAATGAACAGTTACCGGAACTGATGTATGTCGCGATGGCCGACCATTATCAGTAGCAATAGCAGTTAAATGTACTGGAGTTGCTGGCATCGGTTCCGGAATCGGTACTCGAAGACGAATCTCACCTAGAGTGTTGATAGTGAACATATTTGCATCGGGACCTAAACAAGAATTGTTAATTTAATCCTTGAATTGTTTCACGAATTATTTCTGCTGACCTGTTAGGGACAAATTAACAATATCACCTCTATCGCCATCAGCAGCTTCAACTCTTCCGACCAATCTACCATTTTCTACCGATACTTCATTCGCAACTCCTGAACTAACAAAAAATTCATACTGTGGGTATCTAAACCTTGGTTCCCAATCATTTACGTTGATCACAGATATATTTACAACACTTGAGTCATTCTAAAACAAAAGATAAACATTCTAATTAGAGTTGCGTGTTGAAGATATGCTTTCATGATATTGAATACCGTTCTTCCATCTGTTACAAATACTTTAAATACGTAGGAATCTCTGGTTTCGTAGTCTAGTTGTTTCCGAAGCGCTAATTCACCGGAGGAATCTATTGTGAAAACTTCCAGTAAATGTTGGTCAGAAACGTAGTAACGCAAATCCTAAAAATAGATTTTATTTAGAAATTAATAGAAAAGTACATTTTTTATGATAGGTACATCTCTGGGATGATTAGTGCTTAGAGTAGCAATTATACTTCCTCCGGGAAGATTTTCTGGTGCAGTCACGTGATATATCCGTTGTAGGAAACGGATGTCACGGGTTGAGGACGTCACTCTACTCACTGCGAGGGTGGCTAGTGCGTAACGGTCTGGATTATCTTGCTGTGTCGCCTTTTGAAAACAAATTCAAAATTACTTTTTTCAGATAATGACAACATTAACTAATTAATTTCTTCATATACATATTTACAAAATTTAAATTTCATAATTTTTAATTAAGTCGGAAGGATATTTTGGAATATTGAAACTCAATATTTCGTTGTTGAATTGCAGATTTTATTTTAAATTAAATTGTTAAATAGCTACGTTTCAGCATTAGATTTTGGCCATTTTCAAGCAAGTTGTTACAGATTAAAAAATTTAAAAATGTTAAATTTATAAAGGTGACAACTTGATCGAGAATGAATAAAATCCAAGGCCAAAAAGTTACGTATTGATAATTTAATTCAACAATGAATATTCTAGAATTAAATTGAGTGAATACTCACTCGAATAACAAGAGTGGCTGGTTGCAACAATTCATCGTCTTTAATATCTCGTTTAATAGTAACATGCCCAGACTCTCGTCCAATTTCAAATAGTCTGTAATCCGCACTTGCAAAATTAAATGTGTAAAAAATTGGAGCATTTATTCCAGTATCTTGATCATAGGCTTTAACATCTCTTGGTTGAACTCTTAGTACAGTACCCTGTAAAATATCTCAAAATGTTTTTTTTTTCTCGAGAAATTTAAGTGTATTCATTATTTTTACCTGAACGGGAGGTTCCGGTAAAAAAGCCGTATAACGGTCATCAACAAATCTTGGGTTTTGATCATCAGCATCGATGACATTTACATGGAGGACGGTATCAGAAGATTGAGGAGGGTTGCCTTGATCTTGAGCTCGAACTCCAACTGTGAAACTCTTTAGGGTTTCGTAGTCTAGAGGACGACGTAATACTAATGTTCCTTCCAGTTCATTTTCAAATACGAAGTAATCCTAATTGAAATACAATTGTAGAAATAGCAAAACTTAATTAATTTATTAATGATATCTTGAAGAATGTACATAGATGCCTTGTTTTATAGGTTAATCTTGACTAATGATTAATGGCATGATATGTGATATTTAAATAATTCGTGTAAGAATACCTACCTCTAAATTAATAACTTTTCCGTTCATATACAAAGGCTATCCTTGTAATGCAATCAAATAATTAACAATTTTAACATATTTTAATAAAATCTCTATTTAAATTAACTATAGAATATCTTGAAATATTAATTGTGTATTGTTTTATAATAATTTTGTTTGGCAATTATAGATTATTAACTTTGGAAAACTAATTGAGAATTAAATGTAATATTTCTTTCTTACCGAATGTGGTCCGGCCAAAACTGAGTATCTAACAGTATTGTAGGGTCCTTGTTGATCATCATCTTCAGCTCTGACACCTTGTAGAACTCTTGTACCAACTACGGTAACTTCGGAAATATTTAACACATACGGTGCATTAACAAATCTTGGCGCATTATCATTTGCATCTGTCACTCTTATACTGACAGGAATCACAAAACCCTGACACAAAAACAAAACATTATTTTACGAAACTTTGAGTTTAGTTTGTAGTTTACCGGATCGTTAGTATGAAGACGATCACAGATAACATTGACATAAACAGATGAAGGTCCATCGCGACCTTCTTTGTCTAGACGACGGCGAAGAGTAAGATTACGACCTCCTACTGGGATGTCGACTGGACTGTCGATTTCTTTGAGGCGGAGGGCGATGTTACCGACTAGTGGGCGAGGATCTCCTAGGACTTGAAGTTGACCTTTTGAAAGAAATTGTTTAGTAAATGAAGAAGGGTTCAAAATGTTGGTGTATTACCGATGCTTGAACCAACGGGAAGATCTTCTGAAACGAAGAAACTTTCTGATGATGCTCCTGTTTCTAAGTAACATCTGTTGTCTGGCAAACCTAGGGTACACAAAATTAAATAGTTATTTATGTACCAAGAGCGGTAAATTATATTTTAAGGTGCAGAAAGAAATAGTTTCCAAATGAATAGACGGGAAAACATTAAATAAATACAGAAAAACCTACTTTCCCTTATTGTCTTATAAAAACAATTTTCTTCAAAGTTTAAACTTATGTAATATTTAAAAATATATCAATTGATGACAAATACAAAATATATCAATCAGTGAAGCTTGTCTAACTGTCTCAAATAATTCCTAAGACTAATTGAGTGAGTCATTAATTTAATTATAAGCCGTAAATAAATGTAAAATGCAATTAAATCTATTTGATTTTGATTTAAATATCTCTTTCAAATGTTCTCTCTGTTTCATTGTAAATCAATTAGAAATTCTCTTGTTGTAATGGTCTCCACCGCAAATTATTAAATTGTATTCGTGAAGCTATGCTACCTTTACAGCATAGTGGCTATCTAGGTTGTGTGCAGCCACACAGAACAGGCGATTTAACAACTGCAGAGTGCAGATCTCAATCTGGCACAAACTCAATTTTCCTTCTTCTGTCTCTTAGTCCTCTGTGCTCTCAGCATCTTCAAATTATCTCAGCACATCACATAAACATTTGGCATTGTTCCTGTCTGTCCGAAAAGATTTATGTCTCTTTAAAAGTTAACTTTAGGCTCCTTTGTTTAATTGCTATTTATCATACTTTTACTGACGCGCAAACTTATTATTATTCTTTAAATTAAATCATTTTATTATTTCTATTATTCTTAAATGAGACCACCGAATTATTTTTTTAATAGATGATATTATAATATGCTCTCAAAAGAGGAATCTACTTCTCATGTTTTGGTGTTATAACATTGTGCGTACAGCTATTTATTCAAATAGATATTTTACATTGTTCATACAGTGTGTCGAATTATTCATTCAAGCATACTTATGAACCCTAAATCGTGGGAACTATAATGCAATGCACTTGTTCTAATGCACACCCCTGTTTTTCTATTGTTCTATACACGGTCTACTGACAGTTGTAGGTGTATACCGCAGAGATTGAAATCATTTCAAATTAAAATAAGAGCACAACATAATATTGGCATTGGATCAGAAAGTAAATTTTCGCTACCATTGTTTCCTCAATTAATTTCAATAAAAGTTTTACAGCATTCTGCATCTAACTTAGTTTAAATACTTAATTTGATTTATTTACATACAGATTAAAAAAAGCCTGTTTTATAAACGACAAATTATTTTCCTTCCAAAGCTTCCAAACTTTTGTCAGTAATGGATTCGAATTTGTTGACTGAAATACATGGAAGTAAATGTATTTTATCCTTTATAAAATCGAGCAAAATAAAGGATTAAATTTGGAGTTACTAACTCCTCTTTTATTTCGAATTGAAATTTACAAAATAAAATAATGTTCAAAAATTTGAAATTATCGTTTGTGTTGTTTCATATGCCATATTAGATTGAATTTTTTATCGCCCATTTGTGAATTACGAAGGAATTAAAATTGGTACTAAAAATTGTATTAGCGGCTAATTTATTTTATAAAGTCTATTATTGTTAAAATCAAGTTTATATGTATGTAACAGTTCAATATTATACATTTGTTCTAATTTCCTGACTAAATAGGCAAATAATAAATTTTAGAAAATTTTTAAAATTAATTTTATCGGTAATGCAATAAATAATATAACATGTGGTAATTGATTTAGATGCAAAATTTAATTCTCTAGAACTTTTATTTTATATATTTTTTACTTATTTTCCATTCTCTATGTTAACACTATAATTATAATAAATATTTTTTTGATGTTCTGGCCGAGAAATTCTTTTGACAATGTCTTTATAACAAAGTTACAGTTAAGTCGTCATTAGTTTAAAATGAAATGATAAATATAGGATTCAATGTTATCTTTAAAATTAATTCAAATAATAGTTTTATTTTTTGAAATATTTCTTCTCTTCTACTTTATTAATACGCGTACAATTAATATATTATTATCTTTTAAAACCTACTTAACTTTTTGAATAACATGTGGGTGAAATGAGTAACTTTATACTGTCAAGTCTGTTGTCTGTTTCATTTCCGGGGTGTCTATTCTACGTCTGTTGTCAATAGTTCCGCGCTGCAAGTCACAAAGTTAAGTAGAAGGGGTACAACGATGGTCTTTATGTTAATTCAAAAGCGGAAACAGTACCTATTTCAACGGATACACTTTCATTTTTATGCGTAGGTATTAAACCGTTTTTCTTTTACTTCGTTACATATCATACGCATCACTTCATATAAACTTAAAACGCATAATAATAAAGACTCCAACAGATGGACAAGTAAAAAAAGTTGACATTAATTTGTTACTTTGCATAACAGGAACTGAATCCCAATTATAGCAGCTTATATTGGAATATATACCATTTGGATTCAATCGTATCTTTTTTAAAGTAAGATTAAGTCAGCGAGATTTAAATGTAAGACTTTTTGCTTCAAACTCAAGTTTTATCTCAGCTACAATTTACATACATAACATCACGCTATATCCCATTAAATGGGGTAGCACGAACCCGTCAACATTCTCATCCAGACACACGATACTCGTTTCGACCACATTAACACTTCCTCCATACAAACTCTTTCTTTTCTCACAACCAAAATCCATCAACACGCAACAAACATTCATCCATTCGCTCCTGTACACCAGTTTCGTAAATCTTCACTTACGCCCACTTCTCTAACAACGAATCTATAAGAAATGAAGGCAGCATCGCCTGTGCTTGTTTAAAAATACATTTAACACAATTGCAGTTACACACTGTATAGTAAAAACTGAAAATGAAGTAAACAAGATGAGGAAGGAAGGGAGTATCTTCCTGCGCTTGTTTTTGAAACTGAATTCCACACAATTGCAATGGACACTCTATAGTGAAAACAGAAAATGAACCAAAAGATAAGAAAGCTACAATTTGTCGTCTATAAAAAGAACAACCTAGGACTGCCAAAAGTAATCAAATAACCGATCAGTACTCTATTCTCTCCTGCTTTAATTTAGGTAAATAATTTAACAAGTAGTATAATATACCAATATATTCGTTGAACTTTCCTCTTTTCATTAATGTATAGTTCATTGACTTTACTTTGATCAGAGTTAAGTTAGCGAGGATAATATATTAAAAGGTAGAAGCTTATTTATATTTTCAAATATTTAGGCTTAACATGAATTTTTCCTAAAATTTAGAAGTACACAATAAGAGCAATTGCAATTAATCTAAGGCAGAATATTTCAAAAAAAATTAAAATAAATAAATAAATATATCATCACGCCATTTACCCATTATTGGATGTGGCACTCTGCCTAAGCAGATCTCGGTAAGTGATATATTTTTTCGCGTGAAGTGCGGTTACCAGCCGTCAAATCACGGCCCTCAAAGATATTAGTGGAGAGGGAGCCACAGGGGTAGACTTAAATTGGTGAAAATTGTTTGTCGTCTGTGGGGATTGAACCAGGGTTCTCAAGATCCACATGCCGACTCGATACCACTGAGCCACCTACCCCATAAATAATATAAATTGAAGGTAATTTTGTTCAGTTCTAAAAGATGAAATTAGAGGTGACAAATAAGAAACCTTTATAAGTATTTTGCTTTGGTGCCAAAATTTAGTAGTTACGCCATTGAAGACAGCGGACTACGAACTTGCGAAGGTCCCTGCATACACAAACCGGAACTACGGTCTTTTCACTGGATTTCCTGTCTCCTTGTCTGTCTTTTTCCTTCTTTATCTCTTCGGTTTTTAATCTCTTTTACAGTGAAGAAACCCAGAGTCAAAATAAAAATATTCTCGTATTAATTATCATTGAATGACACATCATTTGGTAATGTTGTTTCATAAATTAAAAGTATCATTAAATCAGGGTAATTTTACCTAAATTTAAAGGTTAGTAAGACGGTTAACAAAAGAATTTTAGTAATTAAATTTTTACCTTGTGTTTTAGTAACCGTTAAAATTACGTGTTAGTTTCTGTTTTAATTATATTAATTATTTTTTAATGTAATGCGAAATATTTCGTTATATAGTAATAATAATTGTAAATTCCGTTTCATCTTTTGTATAATAACTAGAGATGGGCGAATATGAAATTTCTCGAATTCGAATATCTAATGCGAATATTAATCAGATCTCGAATATTCGAATACTCCTAAAAGTTAATTTCTTTATTATTAATAATTATTTAATTATGTCCTTTTCATTATTTGAATGAAATGGTTAAGATAAAATAAAATTAAAACAAAAAAGAAAAAGACGAAAACTTCAAATTTAAGGTGAAACGTACGGGCTGATATTGGCGAAAAACAAATTTGAAATATGGTACGTCTTCATGGTTTTGAAACAAAATATCTTTGTTATTAATAACTTCAAAGTATTGTAATAGCTTTAAGTTTATGTACAAGCGCGATATTCGAGGTATTCGAATGTTCGCTATACTGACGTTAATATTCGAAAATCTCGAATATCGAATAATGTCAATATTCGCGGATGATATTCGCCCATCTCTAATAATAATCAAATTTATTTAATACAACAAATGTATAAACTTTATATTTATTTTTTTATGATCATTAAGATATCTACTAATTGTATTCTTATTATTCCATGGAAATATTGTACATTGCACATACATTTTCATTTCGCACGGGTACCGTAGACAACGTGAGATATGACTGTCATATCTCACGGGTTGTGATATTGAAATAGTTGTATAATAATAACAATCGGGACAACTTATTTTTAACGTATAAATTAATAAGGCAACAAGATCGTAATCTTTCAAAAGCATTTCTAAATAAAATAAATAAATATATCATCACGCCTTTTACCCATTACTGGATGCGGCACTCTGTCGAAGCAGATCTCTGTAAGTGATATATTTTTACGCGTGAAGTGCGGTTGTCGGCCGTCAAATCACGGCCCCTAAAGTTCTTAGTGGAGGAGGAGCAACATAATTTGATATTAAATTGTTGAAAGCCAGTTTTTCGGTAGCGGGAATCGAACTCGGGTCCTCAAGAATCGCAAGCCGACTATACATACTCACTAGGCCACCAACTCCATATATGTTCATTTCTCACTATATAAATTGCAGCATGAGTCATACTCGTGCGTAATGGGTACCATTTCATGCTTGTTGTACAAAATACTATATTCAGTGTAAATTTTGAACAACTTTAGATGAATTAATTAGAAACTCATATTTAAAACCTCTGCAATACACATCAGAAAAAGTAATACAAATATGTTTGTAGTTGTAATTAAACAAGATAATAATTATCAAACAAATATTGAATACGTTTAAGAATCACCTACTTAAATAATAAATTCTTACATTCAATAGGTAAATAGTTTAAAATTAAAATAAACTCTACATTAAAAGTCATTTAATAAATTATTACAGTTTTCATTTTAATTTATAATAATGCTTTTATAAACAATAGTAAAATAAAAGAGCAACGTTGCTATCACAATATTTTTATGCACGAAGAATTATTTCGATTTCTATGTAATACAATGCAGGAGCTAGAAACGAGGACAGTAAAAAAGATCTCAATTTATTTGTATCTCATGTGAAAATTTTAATCATTACTGAAAATCTGTCGACATGCGTGATCTTGAAATAATACTTTAGTAATTCCTTTTTTATTCGATTGTTTGCTATTGTTATATTTCAATTCGTAAATATGATAGTTTTAATTACTTTCTCTTATGAAGATTTGATTCTTTTATGTTTTATTTTTAAAACTGTGAAAAAATCAAAAAATGATTGCTTGTTTTATGTCATTTGTTATGGAACAAAGGTCATGTAATATTACTCACAATGCAGTAATATCTAGTCTTAAACTAATAAGATGACTTTACTGTTTTTGTATAAATCATTTACGTATTTTCTTATTGTCTAAACTTAAATTATATAAAATTGTGTGTCTTTATATTTTTTCACCTTTTGTATCGTGAGAAATAGGTCTTTATCTAAAATTATTTAAATACTTTCATTTAAAAAATTCGCAGATCTGTTACAAATGTGTTTTCAATTTCTAGATAAAGAAATAATTATCTAGTTTAGTCAAACTAGAAAGTCTTAAAATGAAATTGGTGTGAAATAAACTAATTTCATATAAATATACCAGTCCAATTTCTGAACAGCACTAACTATTAATTAAATGTCAATATTTGCTAATTTAACGAAGTTAAGCTCACTAGCATCTTATATCAATTACAATGATACATTATTTTTATTTAAATTAATTAATAATAACATCGACTGTCCGTTTTTATTATCTAAACTGTCTTGGCAGATTCCGTCAAGGAATCTGAGAAATGCTCAACCTATATTTTGTATTCCTCATTGTACCGCTAACTACTGGTTTCATGCTCCTTTATGGAGAATATGTCGGTGCTTGAATAGTTTAAATTTTAATATTAATTATGTAACCAGTGACTTGATTTCAACCACGTTAACCAGATTTATAGACTTAACCAAAAATATGCTATTAAATGATTTCTCCTGAGAAATGACCTGTATCCTATGTTACATGTGAAATGAAATATGTAAAGTCGTACTACTTATACGCACATATTGTATTTTTGGGCGATTGCCTGTTCGAATGAATAAATAAAATAAAAAATATTGTACCCATAAATCAATATACAGGCTGTGTCAGTTATTTTCAACAATTTTAAATGATTTAGTATTGATTTTTCTTTGACTAAATTACTATGTTTATATTTGCATCACATAATTACTTTAATGAACTTACAACATTTTAATCTGAAGAGGATTATCGCTAATTCATATAATTGTATTAATTTTCCTGTAATTGTAAACATAAATTATCTTAATTACGCTTACAAAATTTACATTTATCGCATTTAGGAGTAGTGTCCTTCTAAATTAATACAACGTGAAGATAAGCCGAAGCAAAGATACATCTTACACATACGTTGTAAAATATGTATTTCTGTTCGACCTTAAAATCACTCTTTGTAATAATAAAACTATGAAAACAGTAGAAAGTGCAGTAAACATCCGACCCGGTGCCGTTTTGTCATTCTTTTTCCCCGTTCGTTTGTTTTTCTGACGTTTGTCAGATAATTAATATAATTTTGATTGCCGTGCCGATGATATTGACAGATATGGCGTCGTTAAATAGAACGATTTTATGGTTATTATCGCTCTTTCTAAATACAATGATGTTTTATTTGTTTTCAAAAGCGAATGCATTTATAGACCTACATTTAGTAATCATTTTTAATATATCGTTACGAAAGTACGAAATACATGTAGGGTAGTAAGTGAATTGATTTTTCTTTTTATTTGGGGGAAAAAAATGGCTTAATTTACTTACATAATATGAGTCATCTCATACGTTCTCTTTTTTTTATTTTTAGCAATTATTTTTCTGAATTAGTAACACGATTTAAATTTGAACTAAAATTGTTTTAGTGCCTAATTTATTTTATAAACTTAATTAGTATATACAGGGTGTCTAAATACTTCAAAAAAATAAATAAATGAGAAATATACCGATCTTGGATCAAAAATTTTTTTGAACATTCGCAAAATTAAGTGAAGTTTATCTGAAATAAATATTTTTAGCACAACTGTTTATTTCTAGGTTTAACTCTCAAACTAGTGATACTAAAAATGTGCAAATAATTTGACGAACTAAAAAAAATAATCTTTTTTAAGCGAGACCATCGTATCATATAGTGTCTGCCATTAAATGTTTTCCTGAAATATTGAAACATTCTATATACAGGGTGTAGAATTGAAATGTGGCGTATAGGGATATCAATGTTATTTTTTAAATATTGCTGTATCTCTTTACCTATTCACTTTAGAGCAAAAGCGTAAATACAAAAATTGTTCAGAAATTAAAAACGCTTCCTATAAAGTAAATTTCATTACATAAATGTGAATAGTTCGCGAGATATTAATTAAATGAAATTCAAAATTTATTCAATTTTTTTGTAGATTGCGTTGGAAAATTAAACATAATGTATTTTTCGTATTTTATTATAAATACGTCAAGCATTTTGTGCACTTGAAATTTATTCACTATTTCCTTACAATATTCTTCAAAAAGTTGTTCAACAAATATTACAACACTGTAACAAACAAATGTCAAACTCTTTTACAATATATCAAATATTCAGTCCGTTTGTTTAATTTTCCAACACAATCTAAAAAAATTGGAATACATTTTGAATTTCATTTAATTAATATCTCGTGAACTATTCACATTTATGTAATGAAATTTACTTTATAGGAAACGTTTTTAATTTCTGAACAATTTTTTTTTTTGCTCTAAAGTGAATAGGTAAAGAGATACAGCAATATTTAAAAAATAACATTAAAATCCCTATACGCCACATTTCAATTCTACATCCTGTATAAGTTTGCTTTATTATGATAGTTTTTTAAATTTTTTTCGTGCAGCAAAATCAATAATTACCCTTTTAAGGTTAAGAACCAATGTTCTAAACAAATAGAACTTTAATTTTTATTTAGATTAATGGAACAATTAGTGAATAAGTTAACTTGATGTTGTTAACTGTTTAAATGTAAAAGTAGAATATTTTATTTTTAAATTACAATTTTAACTACATGATTTATTATACTTAAGCTTTTATAACTGTTGTATTGTTGGTTATTTACATAATTTGACTATTTTGATTACATTTTGAAAGAAAATTATTCTTGGTTACAAACATGAATCACACAGTAAAGTAAATAAATATAAGATGTTTTAATACTTGAAAAATAATTTTCTATGTTCGACTGCATCATATTACCTTGTTTTATGACACTGTTTACTGTCCATAATCGGGTACTTTATTGGACTAGTACGATAAAAATGCAAAATTGGACTTCTGTCAATGTCACATTAAAACAAAATTCAAAAGAAATATTTAAACACCATTTTCTGTATGTATTATATGTGTCTTCATACAATTGTTAGATATTCTCTTGCATTACATGCAAGATCTTTTATTTCTTTTGGAACGTCTTCAATGTCTTCATCCATCTCAATACTTTTTTCACTTTGACAATTTGATAAATAAAGCAACAAATGCATAACAACGAAGCACACTTTGAGATGCAATTAAATGTTTTAAATATAGGTATTGACATAATCATATTTTAAGAGAAAATATTCTCCATGCAGTCGAACATAAAACGTTATATGCAACTCGTACATATTCGGACTTTATAGACTCGCCTTATTTATTAGCCTCGCTCGCTGCGCTCGCTCTGCTATCAAATTCGGCTCGTCCAATAAAGACCCAAATTATGTACTTGTTACATAAACTACTATTACAGATTCTCAAAATTATTTGCGAATGAAATACACTAATAATTAAATTATAGTTATAAACACTACAAACAATCATTTAACTGATGTTGTGTAATGAATAAATTGACTATTGTAGTGTTTACAATGGTAATTTAATTATTGATATAGTAGAAAGAAAGAGTTCGTATGGAGGAAGTGTTAATGTGGTCGAAACGAGTATCGTGTGTCAGGATGAGAATGTTGATGTGCACTGATGCTCTATGAATGTTTCAGGGGTTCGTGCTGCCCCATTTAATGGGATATAGCGTGATGTTATGTATGTATGTAGGTAGAAATAACTTTCAAATTAGCGACACACTACATTTAATTTTGCGAATTTTAAATATATATACAGGTGTTTCACAACTTAGAGCAATAATATTTTTTTTAAATTCGAAAAATTAAGGGTTGTTAACCTAAAACATTTTTTGTAGTACTGCACTGGATTCGCTTTCCTATTAAACACAAACAATGAAGTAGGTATCAACTACGAAAGAATAATTACACAATTCAATTATTAGCAGTTATTTATAATAGAATTTTATTTAATTAATAACTTTAACATAATCATCCACCCAGTGACAGTGGCAACGAAAAATTTTGGAATGAGAAACATGGAAAATAGTTTTGCGATTTAAAAAAAAAATCTTTTTGTTTCGTGATCAGCACGTCGTACCGAATATACCCTTTAATTTTTTGCTCTAAATTGTGAAACATCCTGTATATATATATATATATATATATTTTCAACTGAGATCAGTATATTATATGCTATCTGGCACATAATTATTTTCATGAATTATTGATGCAGCCAATATATTCATATTCATAGTAGAATTTAAACAAACAAATTATCTACTAAAATTACAATAATCTATTAATATCTACTAAAACTTTTAAAAAATCCAGAATAAATAATGATTATGAGTGTCTTACCTTGTGGGTGAACAAAGGACATAGCAAAAAGAAGTAATATCACGTTGAATGTAGATGTTGCCATTGCAGAAATGTTTTTAGAGCTACGGTGCCCCAAATTCCGGGTAAGGATGCATCTGAAATGAGAGTAGTTCAGGTTAAAGGTTATTATAATTTGAACAACTTCATATAAGTTACATTTATTCTTATTTTAAAACGTAGTAAGGAAACTCGTTTTAATAAACCGTACGTGCCAGAATTTTGATGTCTCTTGAGATAATAATTACAGCTATGTAGAAGTGTAATTTTTGTACTTGTTTAAAGAACTTGAATAATATGCGATTTACATGTACATTATTTTTAGTGTTTGACATACAATTAGTAAAAATATATGTTAATAATATAATAAGCGACCTGTGGATTTGCGATTAGAGAATTAACCCTGTGTCTTTCCTTCCACTAACATCTTTGGGGACCGTGATTTGATAGTTGGTAATCATACTCCACATGCATAAATATATCACTTACCGATATCTGCTTCGACAGAGTACCACACCCAGTAATGTGTAAAAGGCGTGATGATATATTTTTTATTTATCTAATATTTTCATATTTTAATTATGGTGTGGCTCAGTGGATTTGAAAATATTTTCACCACATTTTTAAACTACCCCTATGACTCTTCCTTCATTAACATCTTGAGCGGGTGTGATCTGACGGCTGGTAACCGCACTTCAGGCGCAGAAACATATCACTTATCGAGATTAATATCACATTTGTTTTGTTATTTCATGGCACTGAAGATTTTATCAAAATTACCAATTAATATCTGTCATTTTTCCGGTTCCAGGTACAGTAAAATTATAAATAGTAGTGTTAAAAATGCAGAAATTTTTCTTCTTACTTGATTTAAAATAATTAGAGAAGTCGATAATTTAACAATTCAAATATAGCATTGAAAACTCCTTCGTCCTTCGATTCACCACCATGTGAACTTATTTTCATTTTTCGAAAAACAAATATTTTAATAAATGTATGAAATTTAGAATAATTTAAGCTAAAATCTAATATAACGGCCTGCATGTGTGGATCGTCGTTCCACGGGTTTAGGATGTGTTTGATAGAAGTGCGGGTCTTAATATAATTTGTATATTCTGCCGATAAAATATACAGGGTGTAACAGCGAAACAAACCACCGCCTATATTTTCTTTATTATTATAGTGACAAAAAAATATTATAAAGAAAAGTTGTAGAAGACCAAGGGGGGCATCTGCTTAAAGAATAAAATAATTTTTTAAACCAGTGGTTCTCAAGTTACAACACAAAGTTATATTTTTGCAAATGGGATTATACATATTTTGTAAGCCTATTCGATAGAGTATTTTTTTCTGAATTCAACCATGTAATCATTTTATATTCTTACATAACAAAAATATTGAGAAAATTCAATTTAAAGTTTCGATAAATTTTATTTAACATGGCACAAAACAGTAGGCTATGATCAATAACAAAACAAAATAAGTTCATTGTTATTTATAATAATTAGTTGTGATTGTTGTTTTTACTGAGAAAATAAATTAT
Source organism: Pterostichus niger (assembly GCA_947425015.1). Classification (NCBI taxonomy): domain Eukaryota; kingdom Metazoa; phylum Arthropoda; class Insecta; order Coleoptera; family Carabidae; genus Pterostichus; species Pterostichus niger. The sequence continues at coordinate 6,037,619 of OX380339.1, forward strand.
GAGTATTGTATTAGGTAATTTAATGTTTATGGTTTATAATCATTATGTTTATTGCTTTGATATTGATCATGGCCTACTGTTTTGTGTCATGTTAAATAAAATTTATCGAAACTTTAAATTGAATTTTGTCAAAATTTTTGTTATGTAAAGATATAAAATGATTACATGGTTGAATTCAGAAAAAATACCCTATCGAATAGGCTTACAAAATATGTATAATCCCATTTGAAAAAATATAACTTTGTGTTGTAACTTGAGAACCACTGGTTTAAAAAATTATTTTATTCTTTAAGCAGATGTCCCCTTTGGTCTTCTACAACTTTTCTTTATAATATTTTTTTGTAACTATAATAATAAAGAAAATATAGGCGGTGGTTGGTTTCGCTGTTACACCCTGTATAACAATGCTAAGAAAAGGATCTCCTTTCGTGTGTGTAAATCTGCTCGATTTTGAAGTTACTAAGCATGTTATCCAGAGCTTACTGTATGAAAATTGTTATTGCATGATTACATAAAATGCAAATAAAAATACTTCTCTAGGTCAGTGGATAAACAATTCCGTTAAAATAATACATTTTGATGATATGAATGGTTAATAATAATTTGAAAGATCACGAAGGTTTCAGTCGAGTGGCTGCAAACACCTTAAATCGCCCGTTTGCGTTTCCGCGTACGTTCCCGTTACGTCACTTACATTAAATATTACGGCGGATCACTGATTTCGCATAGCGGTTGTGCGCTTTTGCACTTTTATCAAATTAAATGTAGAAACTGCATTATATACAAAAGAACATAATATGACAACTTGATAACAATACTTAAATGAAAGTGAAGTATTATTTAAATAAGGAAATATTTTATGTAAAAAATTGTAAAAGTAACAATGAGTTTTTGTCCTCTATTTTTCCTTTGCTCTTATTGCAGTTGTTGTAATGAAAATGTTCTCGTTACTTCGTTTTATTCGTCTATAATTCTATGAATGCAAAATTTTGGTAAACATTTTAGGAAGTAAAAGTGGACAAATACTACATCTAGTCTTTAAAATACATAAGGCTCCAATAGTTTTTCGATCATTTACTATGATTTGAAGTTTTGCTTTTTTGCAGATTTATAAATGCAGTGTTTATTTTTATCATTCGATTATTTGCATTCAGCCGAACTATTTGGCGGTATTATTTGCAAATTTTTTTATTTACTAACATTCACAGCTGGGCAATAGCTAGCTTCTTTCATAGCTTAGCTAAATGTGAAAATATATAGCTATAGATTGTACCGATTAATTTTTCCATTTGCAGCTTAAAATTAATGTTAGCTCATTATAATAATTATTTGTTCTAGACCCTTACGTATTAACAGAACAAAGGTCGCTATTTTTTACAAAATATAGCTACAATTTTAACGAGTAGCAGTATTTATAACTTTACTACTTTTTTAAAGCAGCTTTGCCAGCTCTAATGACTTTATTATTCTGTAGATTTTTTTATATGTATACACTAAAGAATTTTTTAAATTTAGTATAGCATCTAACTGATTGGATTTATTGCATGAAGTAAATATAGGTTTAGAAGATTATATTATTAATTTTCTATTAATTATTCATAAACATAATTAAGAGTATGTCGAAAATGTATATAAATTCCTCATAAAACAGGATGTTTTCAATCAAAATTACTACAAAATTGCGAAAATAAGAGTCACTTACCACGTTAATAAAGCGTCTTACACCGTGCTTTTGATTTCTCCATAGCCAGCTAGTATGTGTTGCTTATCAGACCGCATTATTGTAACAAACGTACAAAAGAAAATCAGTTGAAATTCTAGTGCATTGTTGAACTTTTCTTTATAATATAAATCCTCACTGAAAAGTTTCTCACGAACACTAGTAAAGTACACAATAAATATTAAGCATTTCTTATGATTACATCGATTTTCAATTTTCACGCCAATCTTTAACACTTTAGAAGTCACGCTTCTTTTGTCACGATATGCTTGATTGTTGATTCGCAACTGTTTGTTGGTGACTAAAGAGTTTTGAGATAGTTTGGACTGTTTGTAGTTTCTCCGGTGTTTGTGTACAGAGTACGATAGAACTGAGACTGAACGGCGAAACACCTGTCTTGCTTCCACGCTTTATGCTTCGGTAAGCACCAGTGTCTGTATGTACATATATATACAGAATTTCCACTTCCCCATATGAAATATAACACACGAGATTTGGGGGTGGTTATTTTCATTAAATACTATTTTAAGTATTACAGTAAAGAAATAGCTAACAAAAGTATACTTCTTTCAGTGAAAAAATGTAACAAAAATAAATATTTACTCTGTGATTATACTGTCTTCTTCTATTAAAATATTCTTTCAGTTAAATAAGTAATTATTTTTATAACATTTCGGTGAACCTATATTTTTCGGTTTTGTATATTTTAGCTTAGCAATAAATTTTAAAAATCTGATGTGGCCACCACATGACTTCCTTGTACGCGTATTATACTATACCTACATTTTTTTAATGCACATATTTGACGTAATTTCACATTGACATGAAATTTTTTAATTTCTTCTTATTTTTTGTTCTAATCCATAGCAAACTTAATTACAAAAAACAAGAAATATATAATTTTTAAATTTAGATATCTCGCTTATACAAAAGGCAAATTTAATAATTCTTAATGTGCTAGACGCAGAATTTAATTCTCTAAAACTTTTATTTGCAGCATTCATTTCTAAAATTAAAATAATACCATTTTTTTTCAAGGAAAACTGTTAGCAGCTTCATGTAATGTGCCACTTCCGGTTAGTCTATTTTAACCAAAATCTATTATGTTATTTCCATTGATATAGTAGTCTTATATACCAAATTTGGAAAGTTTTAAATTATATTTGAATATAGTTTTTCATGAAAATCTATTATAGGCTTCAAGTAAAGTACCACTTCCGGTAGTTGTATAGTGACCAAAAAGGGAGGTGCACAACTAGATGTTATAACAGTCCTAAATATAAAGTTTCAATTTTCTACGGCTTACCGTTTTTAAGTTATGCGAGATACGTACGTACGTACGTACGTACAGACGGCATGACGAAATTAGTCAAAATGGATTCAGGGAGGGCCAAAACACCTATTTTCGTTGAAATCTGAGAACCGAAAATTTTCGCGATTACAATACTTCCTTTACTTCGTACAAGTAAAAGTAGTTATTTCACTCAAAATAAAACTAAAGATAAATAATTTATAAAATAGAGTACGTATAACTCTTTTTTATTGAAACTTTTTTACAATATTACGGTGCGCCTCTATAGCAACCACCTGCTCAACGCGCTTGTAATGTTAATTTCGGAACTCCAAAAAATTTATTACCAAAATATACTAGCGTTTCTAAGTGGTTTCTATTTCACTATAAGTTCTAGGTCCTCCGTATTATAATTGGGATTAAATTTTTGTTTTGTAAGTAGCTGAATAAATAGAATTTTTATTTGTTTCGACTTTTTTAAAATTACAATTGACTTATTGTCAACGTCAATGTACTTTCAGTCATGTCAAATTTGTAAATTTAACGTTTTCATCAAAAACCGTATCACCAATCCAATCGTAATTGTTTTGAAATATGGTTTAGCAAAATTTATTAATTATAAAACAATATTAAATAGATTTAATAAGTGTAGGTAAGTTGTTAATTATCTAAATAATTAAGTATTATGTGAGTTTACCTTACAATTACTTAAAGTTTTGCTAAGTGACAGGTGGTTGTTTTTCACAACATTAAAAATAAAGTTTTAGTTCATAATGAAGTCTATAATGCATTTACTTTATTGACTATTAGTATAAAACATTTTAAAATGAAAGAATTTTTAATATCTAAAGTGAAAAAACAATTTATAAAACGTTTAAGAAATACTTGTTGTAACGGTAGTACTACATTTCGCGCAACACGAAGAGCGATTGTCATTTATTTTTGTTTATTACAGAATCTTCCGGTAAAGAGTTGTGCGAAGTTTTAATTAAAATTTAGTTGTTAATTTCACGTTTTAATCAAAAACTTTATCACCAATCGATTCGTAATAAAATCGCGGTCATGTTGATGTATAATACATCGCGTGGAGCAACAAATTTATATTGGAAAGTTTTAAAACACTTTCTGGAATTTTTCGTCTTCTTGGTAATAATTTTTATAGTAATTATCAATATATTATATATTATTTTGTTTCGTTTTTGTTTACATAGAAACAGTTGATAATAAATAAAATTTTGTCAACCAGCATAGCTTCTTGGTAATAATTTTTATAGTAATTATCAATATATTATATATTATTTTGTTTCGTTTTTGTTTACATAGAAACAGTTGATAATAAATAAAATTTTACTATTTTATGTAACTACATGCACGAAATAAACATAATTAGGTAGTTATGAGTTGAAATTAATTAATTAATTTTATTGTTAATCTCTGAAACTTGTAAATATGTTTCGATTATCAATTAAGTAGAATGTTTGTAATTCTAGGATGCAGTCGTGTTCACTACAGAGTGGAATTCATCCTACAGTCAGCTGGAGCCCGTCACCTACACTTGGAGCAAATTACTGTTGAAGAAGGCTTCAGTTTGAATCTGGCAAGTGTCTTTTTATTTGTTCTTTTCATTCTCAAGGTTTCTAGGTTTTAAAGTTTTACTGGAACAAGAGGTTTATTAATTCATGTTAGAAATTAAATGATCTGCAACGCAATTTGGATTGTTAGCTTTAATAATTTATGAAATGATAGACTTTTTTTGGAATTCAGTCAATTTTTTTATTTTTTATTATTACGTCGACGTTTCGGCCAACTCTTTAGCCTTCTTCAGGACTCTATTATAAATTAATTAACAATAATAAAAATAATTAATACAAAATATAAAATACTTGCAATAATAATATTTAAAAAATAACATTCATCCAAAAATTATAAATAATGATAGAAATATTTAAATATTTATATATATATATATATTTTTAAAATGTCAAAAAATTATATTTGTAAATAATATTAAAAAACAATATTTAAAAAAATGAAGAAGACGACTTTGAAAAAATAAATAAATATATATATTTTAGTCAGCGCGACTTACATAAACATTCATTCAAACAAACAATATAACGTCGCGCATACTAGACGCGAGAACGGGGCTGCCGCCGCGCTTCGGCATTTAAATACCTTATAACTCCTAAACGACTGCGCGGCCCATTATAAAAATTGGCATGGAGTATAAACACAATATAAGCTTTTTTTTAATGAAAAATACGAACTTTGTAAAAAACGAAAAACAAATTTTTCATTTGTTTTTTTTAGTGATTTTTTATTTATTTTTGAAATCCAATAAGGGGTTAAAAAGGTCATTAAATAAAGTATAAAATCGAGTGGTTAATTTATTATACCATACCTTCTTAACACTGAATAATGGCATTCGAAGAAGTACATGCATTACGGTCACTCAAATCTTCAAAGACCGATATTTTGTGAACCAGGCTTGCCAATAAAAAAATATGTTGTATCTGAGTCGAGAACATGAACAGGTATAACATACTTAAATATAACTGAAATCGGAAACTTGAACCTTGTTTTCCCTGCCCGCTTCACGTGAAATGCCCCATAGGTGAGATTTAAATAGGGGCGGATTTATCGAAATATATTGCTAAGTATAAATGTGTCCATAACGCCACATTTAACGTAATATTTCACGTTTTTGTTGATTTGTTATTGAAGTACATGTATTTGTTTATATGTGTACGAAATTTTATAGCTGAGAGTTTAACAGGGATGAAATAAATCAAATCTATTGCTGGAAACGGCACAAGTCACACATGACGTTATATTGATGACGTCACTTCGCTGTGTATCTGCAGTGCTCCTTTAAATCTATTGCTGAATATAAACGTCTTATACTTCTATTTGGAACAATGTATCAATTTTCAGTTATTTGTTTATTGTAGTAAACGTTATTGTCTATTAATATACTAAATTTCCCGTCATGAAGTTTAATAGATAAGGAAATAATGAAACTATTGCTGGCTGACTATGTATTTCTGCGGAACTGTCATAGACAGCTAGCAATACATTTGAACGGTAAAACTATAGTTGAGGTAGGTTAGTGTAGTGCTGGGAATAAGTATTGCTGATTTCACATAGATTTAGTGAATGTCACTTTTCACAAGTGGCATGTGAGATATTTGTTTTTAGAACATGAATTTAAACTAATTTCGAAACATCAAATACAAATTTATAGTAAAATGGTACGTAAATGAAAATATATAACATTGTGCAGCAGTATAATGTATAAATAATATAAACTAACCTAAAAATGATGCATTCTTAGGCAAGTGGAGTAGTTGTAGCAGGTTTAGGCATTGCTGCCGTTGGTTTTGCTGGACGTTATATTTTGAGACAGATGCCAAACATTACAAAAACAATGAATGAAGCAGTGAAAAATTTACCGAAATTTGATGCAGAAAGTATGGCAAATGCCAAATATTACAAGGGAGGTTTTGATCCTAAAATGAACAGGAGAGAGGCTGCTTTAATTCTTGGTAAAATTTTATAAGTAAAAAATTAAAATACAGTATATCAAATATCATATTATGTAGGAATCAGTCCATCAGCTAACAAAAGTAAAGTTAAAGATGCTTTTAAAAAAGTAATGGCAGCAAATCATCCCGATAGAGGTGGTTCTCCTTATTTAGCGTCCAAGATCAACGAAGCCAAGGACTTTATGGAAAAGAATACGAATAGTAATTAATTTACTTAATCTCTTTATTAAAAAGTTGAATCTTATTCTTAAATGTATATATCATAAACAAAAGTAAATTATAGTATATGTATATAAAAACATGTCATGAAAAGACTAGATAGGTACAATAAATATAATCGTACTTTTAAATGCTTGTGACTAGATTTTAACCATTTTGAACTCCATGTTCACTACGTAATTTAGTTATAGATATCATTGATAGATTTCCCGGAAGCTTGAAGATATTCTACAATATAAGATTTTATTAATAGTTGTGCTTGTAAATTTGATTATTTATAATTTACCATAATGAATTCATGGCACTGAATTACATATGTACTTTTGACCATGCCTTTGAAGCATTCAATTAATGATGCTAAATCAGTACATTTCAAAATGTCTAATCGATGATAAAAAATTAATGTAAGTGCAACACGAATTAAAATTTTTGAGCCTTCGTAGAATAAGCAGTCCCAAATTCTGAATACTGTCTATAAGTGTAAACAAATGAATATCAAATTGAAACTTATTTTGGTAATAAAACACTTACTTCAGTTGGTAATACTTCTGCAAAAAGACAAACGAACCACTTTGTAGTGATTACTGGCCATGGCACTCCAAGATGTTCTATATGAGCATGAACTTCTGGATCTCGTATTAAGACTAACTGACTCAAAACTTCCATATCTGTAATTAACCCTGCCATTGTACTTATATAGTATTTTGGTAAAATTTGTTCTACTAAAGTTTTCAGCAGCCAAAATGCAGTCTCTTCATTTTTTGTTGCTAGGAGCAGCAAACCTGAGATTTCAAACAGAACTATTATTTGTTTCATATATTTTTGAAATGATATACTTACCTACTATGTAATTTAAACCCTGACAATATCCAACTTCTTGATTATGATATGCGTAAGCTACTAAAACATTGAATAGTTGTTCTGGTATTTCACTACAACTGTTAAAAAATATGTTGTCTGGAAATGTACGTGGTATATCTGTTTTTATAGTATCAATTATGCTTTGTTTAGGTAATTGTTGCCTTAAAGTGTTATAAAGATCTGGATTTTTATTTTTCAGTTCTTGGGCGCCAGACATAATCATCCAAATTTCTTTTCGATGTTCACTAGGTATTCCTTTGCGACAATATCGTTTTAATTTGTTGTTTTTCTTTACTTTTTGTGAATTTTTCATGAGATCATTCCATTTTTTACTCCTTTTTGCAAGGACTTTGAGGTAGTTGGACATAAAATCATCAAATACTTGAACATTAAAACTACTGGATCTTTCAAATCCATATTCATCTACTCGACTACAAAGGAAGGGCTATATGTTAACCTCAAATAAAAACAAAATTACAATATTTCTATGTCCATTAATATTTTACCTGAACGATGAAGTTGCCATAATATAATATAAACGAAGATAATATAAAATTAACAGTAAAAATTATTTAACATTTTAAAATTAAATCGTACGAAATATTTGTAGCGCCACCGCGATTAGTGGTGTGTGGCGAAATGGAAAAAGGTGTAGATCTTATCTTCTTGAAATCAAGAGGAACAATAAATGAATGGATTCAAGAAATTGTAAAGAGTTAACTTATCAAAGAGTTTATCAAATTGAAATTAATTTACTTAAATTGATCAAGTTACATAATTTGTAATAAGAAAGTTCAGATGTCAGCAAGTAGTATTTGAGATGACACATATTCCCGCCACTTGTTGATTGCAAATTTAATTCAATTTTTAAAAGTAATTATTAAGAAAAATTATAGCGCTTAAATACCTGTGAAATACAAAACTTATTTTGAAATTATATTAACTAAATTTTCGTCAAAATGTCATTTTTTTATCTATTTCTGCATATTTTTGTCCGAAATAAAATATTTAAACAATTGCTACTGTCAAAGTTAGTATGTAATAATTTGTTAAAATTTTGATAAAAGATTTTAAAAATTTGGTTGAAATAAATGAGTCACACTTGCAACTCACTTCTGGGTAGTGCAAAGCGGATGACAAATGTGTAGTGGATTTGAACCAAAAAACGTGGTGTCGTGGTATTATTGTAAGAGTTCTGAACTCTTTTAACGTGCTAGCGCCATGGCTGCTGAGCAGGAGCAATTCCGCCAGCTTTTAACAACTCTTTTATCAACAGATAATGAGGTTCGAACACAAGCAGAGGTAAGCAATATATCCGTTTATATGTTTAGTTCAAATTGGCATAGATTATTGTGTACTTCATTCCGTAGTTTTTAATAAAACACAAAATTTAGCTTGGAGATGCATGCTGACAACGTGTGTTGAAATTGTGCGGAATGATATTCCATGAGAATGACTCATTATACTTCTTTTTTTGTTATTATTTCGACCGTTGACCTTGACCATAATGAAGAAATATTTGCTCTGGTATACATTAATTTTTCATGTTAATGACGTTTTATTTTCAATATTTTGACGTTGAAGCGACATGCTTCAAAATTAACCCGGGAAACTTCCCGCTTTTCCTTCAATCAAAGATTTTCTTGTAATAATCTGCCCACATGGATATGTCATTTGTTTTACTGGCTAACCTCATAAAATACCATGTGTCAGAATTTATTATTACACTTTTTATTAGGAAGCGTACGGAAATTTGCCAGTTGAATCCAAAGTAACACATCTTCTGGCTGGCATCCATAATGCAACCATCGGCGAAGAAGCGAGACAAATGTCAGCAGTGTTACTGCGACGATTGTTCTCAAGTGAATTTCAAGATTTTTATCCTAAATTACCAGTAGAGTCTCAAGCACAGCTAAAAGAACAAGTAATCTTAGCTGTCCAGCAAGAACAGTCTGATCAAATGCGTAGAAAAGTTTGCGAAGTGATTGCAGAAGTTGCTCGAAATTTAATTGATGATGATGGTAACAATCAGTGGCCAGAATTCTTACAGTTTATGTTCCAATGTGCGAATGCCCCTAATCATCAGTTAAAAGAATCCGCTTTGAGAATATTCGCAGCAGTGCCTGGTGTATTTGGAAATCAACAGACAAATTATTTGGACCTCATTAAGCAAATGTTACAACAATCTTTATTGGCTCAAGATAGCTATGACGTCAGATTTCAAGCTGTCAGAGCTGTGGGATCATTTATATTATTGCATGATAAAGAAATGCCTATTTTAAAACATTTCCAAGACTTATTGCCAACAATGATTCAAGTTACAATGGAGAGTATCGAAAAACAAGATGATGACGGCTTATTGAAAGTTTTGATTGACCTGGCAGAAACTACACCAAAGTTTTTACGAACTCAATTGCAGCAGATTTTCGAACTTTGTATGAAGGCAAGTTTTTATTATCTATTGAAATTTGATACAGTTACTGTGTTTTGTTATGGTTACTAGAGCATAACACTTGTATATGATTCATCATAAATGTAATATTTTAATGAAAATATTTCAGGTTTTCAGTGACGCTGAAATGATGGACGGCTGGCGACATATGTCATTAGAAGTAATGGTTACACTGGCAGAAACCGCTCCCAGCATGGTTCGCAAAGCCGCCGATAAATATGTTGTGGCATTAATTCCACTTGTTTTAAATATGATGACAGACATTGACGAGGACAATGACTGGGGCACTTGTGACGAAATCGTTGAGGATGACAATGATAGCAACAATGTTGTCGCTGAGTCAGCTTTGGACAGATTGGCGTGCGGACTTGGTGGAAAAATGATCCTTCCTTTGATTGTCCACAATATACCAGCGATGTTGTCCAATCCAGACTGGAAACACAGACATGCTGCTCTGATGGCCATCTCAGCAGCTGGAGAAGGTTGCCATAAGCAAATGGAAGACATCCTCCCAAATATTATGGATGGAGTTTTAGGCTATCTTCAAGATCCTCACCCGCGAGTTAGATATGCTGCTTGTAATGCCATTGGACAGATGTCAACAGATTTTGCTCCGATTTTCGAAAAAAAATTTCACGAGAGAGTTGTTCCTGGACTTCTCATGGTCCTGGATGATAATGAAAACCCTCGAGTTCAGGCTCATGCAGGTGCAGCTTTGGTGAATTTTTCTGAAGATTGCCCCAAACAGATTTTAACGCAATATCTCGATGGAATTATGGCTAAACTTGAATCCATTCTCAGCAATAAATTCAAAGAATTAGTTGAAAAGGGTACTAAATTAGTTTTAGAACAGGTTGTAACCACAATTGCATCAGTAGCTGATACATCTGAAAAAGAATTCGTTGCTTATTATGACCGATTGATGCCTTGTTTAAAATATATCATTCTGAACGCGAACACAGATGAACTGAAAATGTTGAGAGGAAAGACTATCGAATGTGTGTCCTTAATTGGTTTAGCAGTTGGCCCTGATAAATTCATGAGCGACGCCAGTGAAGTTATGGATATGTTGTTAAAAACTCATACTGAAGACCTTCCTGATGATGATCCCCAGACTAGTTATTTGATCTCCGCGTGGTCAAGAATTTGCAAAGTTCTGGGCAAGAGATTTGAGCAATATTTACCTTTGGTTATGGGACCGGTATTAAGAACCGCTGCAATGAAACCAGAAGTAGCTTTACTGGATAATGACGATATGCAGAGTGTGGAGGGAGATGTAGACTGGCAGTTTGTTTCACTTGGAGAACAACAAAACTTCGGCATCAGGACCGCTGGTCTCGAAGATAAAGCTAATGCATGTGTTATGTTGGTTTGCTACGCAAGAGAACTCAAAGATGGTAAAATCATGCGGATATTTTCTGTTGAGAAATGATAACTACAGATTGTTTTGCTGCAGGTTTTGCGGAATATGCAGAAGAAGTTGTCAAACTCATGGTTCCTATGTTAAAGTTTTATTTCCACGACGGTGTCAGATCTGCTGCTGGTGAATCACTTCCTTATTTGCTGGATTGCGCTAAAATCAAAGGACCTCAGTATGTACAGGTAAATATTAAGTTTACTTTTTTTTGTATATTATTATTGCCATGAAATTATTGAAATTTTTGCAGGGGATGTGGCAATATATTTGTCCAGAACTATTAAAAGCAATCGACACAGAACCAGAAAGTGAAGTAATGATGGACTTGATGCACTCATTGGCTCAATGTATAGAAACACTTGGTAATGGCTGCCTATCAGAAGAAGCAATGACTGAATTACTCCGTATCCTAGACAAAATGCTCAAAGAACATTTCGAACGCGCTCAGGATAGATTAAAGAAACACTTGGATGAAGATTACGACGAGGTAGTTGAAGAACAATTAGAAGACGAAGAAAATGAAGATATTTACTTCTTATCGAAAATCGCTGATGTTATCCACGCATGTTTTATGTCATACAAAACAGCTTTCCTTCCCTTCTTCGATCAGATTTGCGGTCACTTTGTGCAGCTTCTCACTCCAGAAAGACAGTGGTCAGATCACCAATGGGGTCTCTGTATCTTTGATGACGTCATAGAATTTGGCGGGCAAGAATCCCTTAAATACCAACACATTTTCTTACAACCTTTTGCCACTTACGTTGCAGATAAAAGTCCGGAAGTACGACAAGCAGCAGCTTATGGTTGGGGTGTTCTTGCACAGTTTGGCGGTGATCAGTATGCAGGAGAATGTGCAAAGGCTTTGCCTCTTTTGGTTGAAGTTATAAACGATCCAGAGAGCAGATCAATGAAAAATATAAATCCAACAGAAAATGCAATTTCAGCTGTGACCAAAATCCTGAAATACAATAGCAGCCAAGTGAAAGTTGACGACTTGCTTCTCATGTGGTTGAATTGGCTTCCTGTTTGTGAAGACGATGATGAAGCCCCACATGTATACGGATACCTGTGTGATTTGATTGAGGGTAATCATCCGATAGTTTTGGGACCCAACAACCAGAACTTGCCAAGATTGATTGGCATCTTTGGAGAGGCTTTCTTCAGAGAAGTGGTGGAACCGACTCATCCTGTCGGAGTGAGAATGGCGAATATTGTGCGGCAGGTGCAGAGCAATGACACGATGTTCCAGACTTGCGTGGCAGCGCTCACGGCCGACCAGCAGCAGGCGCTTCACGCGGCGCTACAGACGCCGCCACCTGTTGTTCAGTAGGCAGCGCTATCTAGATTACTACGTTAGTTTTAGATCATATTTACTTTAATAAATATATTGTTATAATATTGAGAACAGATCATTGACCTAAGGAAATATTCTAGGTAAGCGTTTTACTCTTCCAATGTTTGAATATTATTTGTATATAAAATAACGATACGAAATGTAACATCAAGCAAGCAAATTGACAGATTCCACGATATGTTTCCTCTATTCTGATTCTAACACTTGAAATATTGAAATGTTTTTCATACTTTATTTGCCAATGTGATACTTTTGGAATAGGCATATTCTAAAATAAATATTTTTCTGTAAAATTAATATGGCGTCTACGGTAACCTTATGTTGGTGTCCTTTCGGAATTAATATGTGTTTAGGCAAAACAACTCACGTAACTAATTATACTTTTATAGAATGATTTTTTTTAATGATTTTCATACAAGCGTACATTTTTTACTTTTTACAGAAATTAAATGCCGTATAGTCGTAAAATATTTTATGTCTGAAGTGAAACTCAATCGCTATCATCTTTATCATGTCTGCGACTTTTCTTCTTTCGATGCGATCGATGATTTGGTGATCTCGAACGACTTTTATGTCTTCTAGAGCGACTACGGGAACGTTCTCTACGATGTGATCGTTCGCGATGTCTGTCTGGTTTCTCTGAACGACTTCGACTGCTCTCTCGGGAAGGAGATTCGTCGCGATTGTTGAATTCCTCTGAAGTCGGTGTATCCTGATTTGCTGGGTAAACATTTGGAGGTGGAACCATAGATGGAGGACCCATTGGAGCTACTATTGGTGGTACTACTGGACCTACAATATAAATTATAAATATTTCATGTAAACGTTTTTGATCCAAAATGTACCTGGAGTAAGTTCCTTTATTTCGGTGGGAACCCAGTTTGGATTTCCGCCACCGGTCCATTGGGAATCTTGAGTTGGCTCATAACCTCCATAATACGGTTCAGGTTCAGGATTAAAGAAATCTCCAGGGTAATTATCGAAACCTGGAGGTGGCATAGACATGTCAGCCCCATCGAAACCTGGAGGAGCACCTGGTGGAGGTACCGACATATCAGGAAATCCTGCTGGCTTGCGACTGTATTCTCGCCGATCTGCTGTCATTACTTGAATAACATTTTCTTTCGGTGGCGTAGCCTTCAGAGTAGTGTCCAAACCTCTACGACTCGCCAAGCCGGAGTTTCCACCAATTACATCGATGGAACCCGTCATTCGGCGACCTGGAGGCGGACCAGCCTTTCTTGGGCCAGTAAAGTTGCCAGAATATTTACTGTTGTCATTTGTTATACTTGTTGGAGCTCGAGGTAAACCAATACTGTTCATTGGTGCTAATCCAACGCCAGATTCATGAACTCGCATTCTTTTCTGTCGTTCACAATACGCACGCCAAGTATCTTCATTGAAGCCGTAGTTGAAATAATCTGTTATGTCTGCACCTGGCTTTCGCCATGGTTTGTCTTCAAGGGAATCTAGATTGTATTCTTGCGCTGATATTCCATTGATGGTACCAATAGTTTCAAATTCTTCGATTGAGAATTTACCAGTTTGTTTAGTTTTATCCACTCCCGATGATGCTGCTAGTAAGCCGCCTCTTTTAATATTTAACGAGGTATAAGTTGAACTTGTTTTTATGTCTCCGATGACTACGTTAACATCATCATCACTATCGTCATCTGAATCACCTTTATCTGAACCATCTGCTTCATCATTTTCTTTATCGTTGCTTTTATCATCTCTTTCCGGAATTTCTGGTTCTACTCCAGGTGGCAAATCATCAGAAATAGGTGGATCTGGAAGTTCAGGTAGATTTTTTTCTGGTTCATCCTGTAATAAATATTAAATAATGGTTGGAAATATGTAAAACATTTATAGGTTAACTTACAATTTCATCGGGAGGTTCTGTTTCAGGTATTTCTTCTGCTATATTATCTATATTTAACTCATCATTTTTTTGAATTTCTTGAATTTCCGAGAGAGTATCTCCATATAACCAACTATCTTCATTTTCGTTTGGCGAATCAGTTGCCATTTTTTGTATAGAGAAGATGTTTTCTGTAACACAAACGTGATAATTTTATCGATGCAACAGATATCTATCCATCTGCAGATTTGAAGTAACGTGCGTGCCAAAATTTGTAATCAAGTAAAAAACTGTAATGACAAAACTTCTTTATTATAATAATATAAGTACAATTAATAATTATTAAAGGTATATTAATTAAACATTCAGATAAAGAGATATTCCATCTTTCATGAACTTAAATACCTAGTTAAAGTTAAAGATTTCATTTACTGTTACTACTATCTACACTAAATTATACGTTGAGAATTTTAGTGTCGAGATTATTCGTGAATGAACTTGCAGGTTAAAATAATGTGAAAGGGTAACAAATTTAGAAACTAAAAAGCATTTCCTAATTAAAGTTGAGTACAGTGCAAAATTAAAGTTATGGATGTCGAACCTGAAATTATTTTAGAGGACGGAGAGGTATAAAAAAAATTATAAATATATCTTATGAGCCTAAAACAGGTTATGTTTTGTTTAACAGATATCTAGTGATGAAGATGTTGCTTGTATAATCAATGAAAGGCCTGCAGGCTTTTCAAAAACGTATTCAAGACTTGCTCCAGGAATTAAATTAGAAGACGGAGAAGTCTATATTTAAACTTTCATTCTCTTTCAATTTGTAATTATAAATTCTTTTTTTATAGATAAATGATGTTGAAGTGGATTATACTCCTCTAGAAAGACCTCAAAATTTCACTACGTATAAACCTCCAGAAAAGACCAGCGACCATGAATCAGAATTGTCAAGTGTATCTGAAAGTGATTCTGATGATTGGGCAGCTAAAAAACAGAAAGTAAAGATCAAATCAAAGAAATTAAGCAAACCAACTATCAAGCGCAAGAAATACGATATCTGGAGTTCTCATGTTCAGGAAGATGTCTTAGCAGAAACATTAGTAAGTTGTGATGTTAGTAAAATAGACAGATCTCGTGATGTTGAGTCGTATCAACAACCTTTCGATTTGAGGAACAAAATCTCTGGTAGAAAACAAAGCGGTAGAAGACAAGGAAATAAAAGAAGACACGACCAAAGAAATAACAGAAATATATCTTCACGAAGAAAAGATGATAGTGATGAAGAAGACATAAAGGGCTCCGAAAGAGTGATTTTAGATTTAGTTACAAATGTAGATAATACAGACGAAGAAGTAGCTAAAGATATTGCGAATAAGTTGTGTGAAGAAAAAGACGACCTAATAAGTAAGCTTTCAACTATTTTATTTTAGTTCCACACTAACTATATTTTATATCTAGTGCGTATAGTACAAATAGCTGGTAAAAAGAAATCCATTGAAATTTTTAACGACACCAAAAGAATCGAATTAGATGGCGGAATGTTAGTACTGGTAAATTATACATTAATATTTAATGTTTAGTATTAAAAAAATTATTTTTGTAGAATGGTTTGAGACGCAGGACTCCAGGAGGCGTATTTATATTTCTTTTAAAGAGGGATGATGATATCACCAGGGAACAACAATCAGAAATATTTGTAGAAGAGAGACAGCAACAAGTTCGCTTAAGGAAAGCTGAACAAAAAGCGAAACTTAAAGCAATTAAAGATCAAATAGGTAAATTATACATCAAATAAATATAATACTTTATGATAATAATTGTTTTATAGTAGCTAAGAAGTCCACGAATAATAAATTACCATTGCTACTTTCTCGAAATGATTTGGAAATTCAAAAAGCATCAGCTCTTCGTGATCGAAACGAAAGTGAACCAGAAGAATGCGTTAATAATCCACCGCCTTCACCAGTTACAGATGGAAAGGAAAATAGCAACGACGGAATGAGTATTCCATCATATTTCTTAGATTCGGGAAATGTTGATATGGATGTTTTCTAGTTTTGATTAATATGGTAGTATTAAAATTCATGTATAGACGTCGGGTACAAAAAAACTCAATTACTTCATGTTGGTTTCCGTAATTCAAATGTAAAAATATAATTAACACACAAAAAAATGTATATTTAACAGTTTTGGAACCAACTGGCCTTCACGACGTCATAGCCCGCGGTCTATCGATAACATAGTTTATGTTAAATATTAAGAAATAATTGATTACTTTGTAATATGAATAAAAAGTTCTATCGATTTTCTATGTATTCACTATGAAAAAAAACCGACATCTTTCATTGAAAATTAGTTGGGAGGAAGCGAGCAAGTTTTCTTATTACTGTAGAACTATATTGCTAGGCAAAAGAACAGGTGTACAAACAACATAAATTACTAAAACCACGTGTTTGTCATTTGTTGAATTTGTCAGTTGAATGTGCGTTTCGGGTTAAAAATTTATATATTTTCTAAAATATATTACAATGATCAAGAAAACAAAAACTTTTGACTGGCAACCTATGAAGTTGGAATGTCCTCTAACTCCTGGAGATTTAGATGGGCTTATTGGCATTGAAGAGTTAACAAATTATGATTCAAATACTTCGAGCAACAAAGTATGTGTTTGTGAGATGTCGATATTTTAATTTATAGTGTATTACTATTTTGATTTACAGAAAAACACGAAACGTAAAAATACAGGTTCAGATCAAGTTAAAAAGAAAAAGATCAAGAAAAATGACATATTGTCACCAAATAAAGAAACGGACAAGTCGAAACATGAATTAGGTGCATTTGTTAAAAGTCCAATGTTATCTAATCAAAGAAATTTTGAAAATCGACGCGTAAACAGAAAAAAATCTGTAAAGAAAAATATTCCAAAAAAGAAACAAAAATCTGAAATTGGACAAATTAGAGAAAAAGATGAACAAGAAAAACATTCTATTGAAGATTTGATTGCCTGGAGTATAGCATCCCTGCCAGAGCCACTTCTGCAAGGTTTAGCAGATTTAGGATTTACTAAGCCTACTGCCATTCAAGAATTGACGCTGCCAACTGCAATATTTGGTCGTCGAGATATTCTTGGAGCTGCAGAAACAGGGAGTGGAAAAACATTAGCATTTGGTTTACCTATTTTGAATGGAATATTAAAATTGAAAGAGGAGCTTCAAGGTAAAAATGAAGATGATTTGTCACGAGATGAAGATATCGAAAATGAAAGTGATAATGATTTAGAAAATGAAGATTTGGAAAATAGCAACGAAGAAAATGGTAACATTTTATTTTTCTTCCTATCATTCTTATTATAATGTAAATTGTTATTTTTAGGAGCGGTATGTGTACAAGAAATAGAGTTTGAAGATTCCAAAATGTTTAAACCTTTAAAGCCATTATACGCTCTAATTTTAACTCCTACTAGGGAACTTGCAGTTCAGATTAAAAATCATTTAATTGCAGTTGCTAAATATACAGGTAAGTCAATAAAAAAAATTTAATATGACAAAATTAACAAAAAAATATTTTTCAGATATAAAAGTTGCAGTTGTTTTGGGAGGTATGGCTCAAGTCAAACAAGAAAGAATTTTAAGCAAAGGTCCGGAAATTGTTGTAGCAACTCCGGGACGTCTGTGGGAATTGATACAGGAAGGGAATCCACATTTATCACAAGTTGATGACATCAGGTATTTTAAAAAGAAATAAAATTATTTGTTCTGTATTTTTAATAAATGTGCAGTAAAATATTATTTTAGATCAGTATTTAAATCTACTTTGTTCAGTATAATAAATAAATGTTCATTAAAAAATATTTTTATCCAAAATCTCAATATTTTGTTCAGTACAGATAAAATATCGTGTTGTTATTAAGACAAATCTTGTTAAAAGATAGTTTCTTAATTTATTGATTGAATAATATTGACTATTTAATATTTATACTGTATAAAACCTATTTAAATGTAGAATCGGCATTACGAGTCGTTTAAAAATTGCTTTATAATATTTTAGATATTTAGCTATCGATGAAACAGATCGAATGGTAGAAAAATTTCATTTTCAAGAACTTCATCAGTTGTTAGAACGAATTAACATGGATGAAATAAAACGGAAACAACGTCAAAACTTTGTGTTTTCTGCTACATTGACAATGGTTCATGATTTACCAAGATATTTAGTCAAAAAGAAAAAAATTAAAAACAGTAAAAAAATCCACAAATTAACATCTTCTGAAAAACTTGAAAATATTATTAGAATGCTGGGAATTTCAAATCCGAAAGTAGTTGATGTTACAGAAAAATCAGGTGAATATTTTATTATTTATTAATTACATAACTTATAATTGGAATTTATGATAGGTACAGCAAAAACATTGACAGAGTGTCGCATTAATTGCGACTTGGAAGAAAAGGATTATTATGTTTATTATTTTTTACAAAGACATCCTGGACGTACTTTGATATTTTGTAACTCGATTGATTGTGTCAGACGAGTAGCAAATTTATTAACTTTGTTAGGCTGCTCATCTCTGCCTCTTCATGCCAATATGCAACAGAGGCAGCGCCTGAAAAATTTAGAAAGGTAGGATCAAAGTTACTATGCTAATTTGAAATTTACCTAATTTCTAATTATGTCAAATGTTAATTGTATTGTTTCAATTTCTTTCTTTTCAATGATTTATTATCAACTTTTTCTGATATATTTAGACCTATTTCAATCTGGAAATCAATTCATATCCGTTCCCCATCTAAACGCAAATTTTATATGTCAAGATGTTAAAATTAATTATATTATTTAATGACTGTAGTAACTACAAACTAATAGTTAAAATGTTAGGTTTCGTGATGATGTGCACGGAGTGTTAGTTGCAACGGATGTTGCTGCCCGAGGTCTTGATATTCCAAGCGTTGAGCATGTCTTACATTATCAAACTCCAAGAACCAGCGAGAGCTATGTTCATAGATCTGGAAGAACTGCAAGAGCTTCTAAAGAAGGAATCACAGTTCTTTTAATTGAACCAAAAGAAGTTAACACTTATATAAAATTATGTCATACTCTCGATCGCTGTAAGTGAAACTTAAATTTTATTTTAGATTGTTTTAATTTGTATATTTCTACAGCTGAAGATTTGCCTAATTTTCCAATACTAGAAAACTATTTAACAGCCGTTAAACAGAGAGTAAGGTTAGCTAGAAAATTGGAAGTTTTAGAATTGCAATTCAAAAGAACAAATGCTAAAACTGGATGGTTACAAAAAGCTGCAAAAGATATGGACATTGTTCTTGATGGCGATGAATTGTATGAATTCAAATTAAAAATAATATTGACAATATTAATTTCTTAAATAATTTCACAGTGATATAGAAGTTGATACCGAAGAAATGGCGAAGAAGAAACGTCAAATCTCCGCTGCACGAATAGAATTAAAACATCTTCTTTCCAAACCGATTTTCCCTAAAGGTTTCAGTGTGAACTATCCTACAAGTTCTGGGCAAATGGACATTCCTTTGGTGCAAGGTGATCAGTCTGCCCAAAACGCAGTGGAAGTGATGAAAACTCACATAAAAACAATTTCAAAAAATGAAAAATATCAGTTTAAGAGAATCTTCAAACGGACTGATGTCATCCAAGATAAGAAGCGAGCGAAACAGGAAAAAAAGGATACAAAGAAGAGAAATAAAATGTCAAAAAATAAAACAAAAATTGAACAATAAAAATATATTTCTGCTTAAAATTCATTATTTTATGTGGTGGTATTTAGCCAAATATATTTTAATTTGCGATTATCTCTGAAACTAAAGGCTGTACAAATTATTTTATAACATTTTCGAAGTCTGCTCGATCTAAGTAAGGGGATAACGATATTTGTTACAAATTTGATCAGCAGAATAAAAAATCGCTTGATTTTTATTGTTTTTTCAATTTGATTCAAGGTTTATTGTATGAATGAAAGATTAAATGTGCTTGTATAAAAAAAATTATCAATGTGAATATTGCGAAAGTGATGCGCCAGGATAAGAATGTTTGACGGAAATTAATTGCAGGATGACTAAATGTTTCAAGAAGTCGTGTTACTCCATTTTCAGAAAAAAAGCATGCATTTTAATTTAGTTTAAAGATTGTGTGTATTTTTTTCAGGTTTTCCAATTTCACCAGGGAGCCCCATATTAGCTTTTAACTTTAACAAGGTGTATTGGGCCTCATGTTCTTTCTGAGAGCCCGGGATGTTGTGGACATAGCATCTTTCTTAAAAACTTTTGTTAACTTGAACATCTTTGCAATAGCTTGGGATTGCAACAGTAGGTAATGCTAGGTATTCTATGTTATCAATACATTATTTATAAGGACATTATGGGCGTTCCAGTATTTCCTGTAACCTCAGCATTATCTTGGCGCAGATGATGTCCTAACCAGCGTCACCGAAGCTGTCATCACTAGGCAACGTCATCGGGGTCGTTATCGTTATCTTGGAACAGCTGGTGTTCTAATCAGTGACATCTAAATCAACGGATTCTATTAAAATATCTCATAAGATTAGCAAAGTCAATGGAGAATGTCAAGTTCACTTGCTTGCAACATCATTTAGGTAAATGTATTTTAATGATAACAATATTTCGACAGTCTTGTGTTCATTTTTTAAAAACAATGATAATTTATAATAACAGCCTGTAAAACATTTACTTATATTATTAATTTAATTTTAAATCTGTAAGATAAATCAGCAGATTTCGATCAGCTCCTGCTAAATTTGATATATGTAAACTTTTTGTTGTCTCATCCCGGCGCTCAAGTTCTACAATACACATTACCAGCATTGCTGCCTGCATTCCAAGCTGTACACCTAGATACATGTCGCCAACAATTGATACATCTTGTGGTTACACCGGTGGAGATCTTGCCCTCTGGTCAGCGAGTGTCGCAAGTATCTCAGGGGGTCTTAGTGTCTAGAACTGTGTTTGTGAATTCATCGAAGCCTCATGGCCACTTAGCCAGATGTGGTGGCTCTTCCAGGTCTGTTGTGATTATAGTTGACGGTGTGCAGAATGTCGAGGCGCAGATATTATGCCTTCTAGTTTTCATTTCTCATTGTTGAATAATGAATATAATATTTTTCCTCTGTAAAATTATTACCGAACGATAGTGTTTATGCAACAGTTATTTATATTTAAATGAGATAATATTACAAAACAATGAAATA
This sequence comes from Pterostichus niger, assembly GCA_947425015.1. Lineage (NCBI taxonomy): Eukaryota > Metazoa > Arthropoda > Insecta > Coleoptera > Carabidae > Pterostichus > Pterostichus niger. The sequence goes on from OX380339.1 coordinate 6,059,576, forward strand.
TTTTCATGTTGTTTCAAACTAGTTACGACTGTGTTGGAATGAAATTGTGAGGCACGAAGGTCAGTTAAAACGCTGTATGTGACCAACTGTTCTGTAAATGATAATAATGAGGCCATGGAGAAGTTATAACAATTGAAAGGTTTGTGAAATCGTTTCTTTCAATAAGAATCACGACTTTGGTGAGTTAGACATTTGCTTTGTCTAGAAAAATTGAGGAATTTGAGTCGGAATAATCTTAGACAACATTCTTGTAGAAACTATGGCGTTGAGAGAAACTCGAGGGCTTTTACATCTACGAGGACTGTCTAGGGAGTGTGGAGCACCAAGAAGATGATCACGGAGAGCGAGAAAAGGTATCGCTCCACTTTGACGTTTGATAGCGTGCCGAAACATCGATCCAGTACTTTAATTATTTTTTAAAGTGAGTATATCTTTTAAATTAGTAGACGTATATATGTCTGGTCTATGAAGATAATTTCAATAGAAAATTTGGGTTTCCTTGTACTATTTCTGGGAGAAATAATAAAATGGCGCATGAACATGTGAATGACATTTTAAACGGCTGTAACTTTTAAACTAGTAAAGATAATTGAAATTGGTTTTAAATTTTTAATTCTCCATCTGTTATTCTTTAAATGTTTTATCAGAAATTTATTATTCTACTTGTTTATAAATAATAATTTATTTATTGAAGTGTGGATTTATTGTATATCTTTCAAGGTAACGTATTATTTATAGTGGTTATATGCATGTCTATATTAATGGCTAATTAATTAGTCCGAGTCTGCAGCAATATAAAATAAATGTTATGAAGTGAGTGCACGCTATTACAATCAATAAAAAAGTAAAATCTTGGTTAAAATGAGACGTTATAGCCATATTTATACCTAGCAATAGATTCCAATAAAACCACCCCTATTAAATTTTCGGTTATAAATCTTCGTACGCATATAAACAATAACCAATAAACGGAAATCTGATACATTGGTCAAGGTGCAAGTACGAAACAATTGCTGTAACCATAGACTCAGTTCACGGAGCAGTGACGTCACAACAATTTACGTCATTCATGACGTTTGACTTCAGAGCACGTTACAAACGTTTTGTTGTATTCCTATAAAACCGCCCCTATTTAATTCCCATCTATGAAACTTCGTATACATATAAACAATTACGTGTACTTTAATAAACTATCAACAAAAATGTGAAAAGTTAGTTTAAATGAGGCGTTATGGACATACCTAGCAATAGATTCCGATAAAACCATCCCTATTAAATTTATTATTTTAATTTTTTTAATTAAAGTACAATAGAAATTCAAGAATTGTTTCCCTATTTCTATGTTGTAAATTTAATCATATTTAAAGTAATAGTTTTCATTTAAATTGAATGTTTAAATATTTTAAATACTGATAAAATTCACTTAATTTAAAAAACAATTTTTGAATTAATGTTATTAAAAATATGTCATTTTCAATAAATAATAATTTTTATACATAAAATACACTCCAAACATTTTGATGTGCACTGGTTTGTTCGGACGAATCACAAGTATTTGATTAGTTCAAACGATAAACTTGCCGAAGTGAACAAGTTTATTCCATAAATTTAGTCTTGCGTCAGAGATAAGGCACGCTGTGTTGTTGACTGTTGCTGAAGAAATAATTGTACGTTATAACAAAATACTGGTAAATAGTTAACTAGAACATTATTCTAACATTTTCGATAGATATTTGTACTTAAAAATAGTGTAAAATGTACTTTGTAATACATAACAGCTACAAGTGTTACGACATCATAATAATGCATTTAATTTGTTGGTTTTACCAATTGTTAATTATTATTTCAAAACAATATTCTATTCATTTTGAGTATCTTTCTCAATTTTCATTTATAAAAATTTAATTCAAATATTGTTAATGGCTAAATACGTATTCATGTTATTTATTATCATTTGCTTTCTATTTATTTAAATTGGTACAATTATTGATTTGATGGCAGCTGAAACAATAATTAAACAAGTCTGTGCATATTCAAGTTCACCTGCACTCAACAAGCAACGTTTACAAATACAGTCTTAATAATATTTACTCAATTCAGCCATTTTGTAGTTGGTGATGGCATTCGAAAGCCTTCTAAATGGTAGGTTCTTTTTTTAAAGCATTTTCGAGCTATTCTATTAATTGTTTTCTCTGTTATCATTATTAACTTTAATAAATGTTATGAAGTGTGTTACTAATATATTGTTTTTATGTTTATAGGGACATCACGGGACCTGCAAGCATCCTCAGCGTGTATCAACACCCCGGAGGCATCAGCAAAGACGAGTTTGAATATTAAATCTGCTGCTCTCAACATCAATAATGTAAGAACATTGTTATTTTTTAATTATTTGTTTAATATTTATTTGAGAATTTGTGAAATAAATTCATATTCAGTTTAAAATAATAATGATGAATAGTAACTAGATATTTGTTAATGATAACGCTAGTAAATTGTTAGCTAGTGTCAGATATTATGAAGGGTAATTAATTATATTTTTAATTGTTAAACCTTCCGGAATTATTTTGGTCAAAAATATTTCAAGTTAAAGTTGGATATAAATAAATGTTCTGTCCTAAAATAATGAAAATGAATCTCCCTGAATAGACTAGCGGTCATTGAATTGAGTGCTGGCGAATGAGGGGAATGAGGGGGAGGCACCTAGGAAGGAAGCCATGTTTATTATCGATTAGCTAAACAAAAGTTAGCGGTAATTAGCAATTACAATTAATAGTAACTGTTTATTGTTTGTTCCAGGCGTAATCAGAGAGAAATGCGAGCACTGGATACTCATCCTCAACGACATGAAACCCTCCGTGGAGAGAAGAGATTGGAACCTGCAGAACCGGAGTCGAGGAATTTAAACAGAATGAGCTTCGCCAGAGAGCAGCTGTCTTGCTCTTATTGCATTCCTGCGCTGATTGGGAATTGGTACCGATCGATATTTTAAACAAATCATTAGAAATACTTGGAGAGCTGGTGTTGACTCAGACAGCGAACACCGTGGTGATGGTGTCGACGACGATCGCTCTTCAGAAATCTACTCTTCATGTCGGCAGCAAGAGAAGAGAATGGAATCAGACGGAAATGTTCTGGCATTGGTGAGAAACTTATTTATAAATCAAATCATGCCTTTTACCCATTACTGGGACATTATTCACGTATAAACGTTTCATGCTTTTTTGTTTACTTTTATGGAAAAAAAAATAACAATAATAATTTATAATAATTAATGAAAAAAGTAAAATGAGAAATATTTTATTTGAAATGTAGACATGTTGTGTAAGTTTCAATGTAATGAGTTGTGTCATCAATTAGTGGCAATTAGTCGCTCTGAGTAATCATGCAACGAGCATGAGCTCCGCACTTCCAAACAAAACACTGACCAGAGCTGGTGTTCATACCACATCTCTTGCAAATGTAAGAAACTTGTTATTTTTTCATTATTTCACTCGAAAATAATCATGCTAGTAAGTTGTTAGTTAGTGAAACGTTTTGCTACTGATTAGTATTAATGGTGAGCAACTATAATTCTATCACTTATATTACAAGTATTTTTCTTTTCACTAGCAGTCCTTGTATTTTTTAAATAAAGTTAATCAAATATTTTTACCTTTTTGGGTAATTGTTTTCAATATTTAAAATATATGAGTTTTAAAAGTTTTCTTTACAATATTTAATTGTACGTATTTATCATCATTTAAAACAATGACCTACAAATTTCACCACTAACATCTTTGGTGGCTGTGATTTGACCCAATAATGAGTAAAAGGTGTGATGATATAATTATACTTTCAATTAATTAATTACAACATCCTAACACAAGAGACATTACTTTTTAAAATGTATTTCTACTCGACTGGTTTTTGAAAAACTTGATATGTTTGACACTCGCTCTGTGTTCATTTAGGTGACTTTGGACAGCTACAAGAAGTCTACCGAGAATCTGAAGTACGAGAAAACCGGGCTGGAGGAACCACCAATGGAGATGATGGCCCCGGGGACTTGACGTTTGATGGCGTGTCCGGACGCTTCACTACCATTACTTTTGCAAGTGAGTGTATCTTTTAAAATTTAAATTGGCTGTAAATATGGTGAATTTTATTATTTTTCTGAGACAAATCATAAAATGTCGACTGAAACATGTACAATTGAACATTTTTTAAAACGGCTGTAATTTTTAAACTAGTAAAGATAATTGAAATTGGTTTTAAATTTCGAATTCTCCATCTTTTGAACTATATTTAATTATATTTTTATTATGAAAATGTTTGTTGAAGATTGATTCTTTGATGAATCTGATGAGTGAATTGGTTTCAATATAAACCTACGTTCCGTACATCTGTGTAAAAGCCATTTAATTGAGCCCTTGGCCTAAATAATTTTGTTGGACAATTAAATATTCTTCTATAAGTATTTTTGATATGATAAATTGCGTAAAACATTAATTTTCTCGTGCTTCAATTAACTTGTAAACATATTTTCAGTCATTAACCATACACTTATATATTTGTTAATTAAAAAACTAATATGATGGATTGTAATTGCCCAAAATCTGCAATTGCAGATTAGGCATGTGCGTACTGAACCCCCTTTACAGTTTGTTTCAATCATGAACTTGATATAGTCTAAAATATTCTTTACAAAATCGTATGAATTTTATATGAAAAAAATCCACGTTTAATTAAATTAATTGAAGCTAAACTTGACTTGGGGGCCAAACCTGAAGTTGGCTGCAGAACAAGCTGCTTCTGGCTTGAATTCAGGAATACCAACTTAACGTCAAAAGCCGGACAATTTGAAATGCGAAGTATATTTATCATAAAAATGCGTTCTGTACTAGGTTTGGCATGGTTAGGGGTGTTTTTTTTTTTAAGTTAAATTTTATGACAGAACAATCCGCTAAGCGGAGGATCCCTGGTTCGAATCCAGGCGTCATCCGAATTGTTCTGTCATAAAATTTAACTTTAAAACAAAATTTTGTTTGTAATAAAATTCGCATTTCAAGTATATTTATCATAAAAATGCGTTCTGTACTAGGTTTGGCATGGTTAGGGGTGTTTTTTTTTATTGGTACTCCTGAATTCAAGCCAGAAACAGCTTGTTCTGCAACCAACTTCAGGTTTGGCCCTCAACTCAAGTTATGTCAAAACTAGGGAATTAATTTATCATTAAATTACTTATACGGGTAAAAAAAATCCGTGAGACTACTTTGGGGGCAAAGACATTAAAATATTAGTTTTCGGGGTTAAATGCTGTTTATAATAAAAAAATATGTTATGAACGTTAATATTAACTATTAATAAATAATATAGAGTAGTTTTTATTGATTAGTAATCAAACTATTTTTATAAAATAAACACCCAATAATTTGGATGCATACTGCGCCACTGATACAGATCAACGTTTTATGAATAAATGTAGTAGAATAAGTAAGTTTGAATTTAAATTAATTTATAATGCGCCAATATCGTTTTTAGGTATGGATTTCATCCATAAACCATAGACAGATGTCAGGGAATGAAAACAATATTTGTCGACTTTAAAACCAATTATTATGGAAGACAATGTTTACAATCACCACAAATCAACGACAAAACCAACTTGTGGACCTGGTGCACCAGGTTGTTGATGCACAGTGAAAGCGCCAAACAGGTGAGATGATTTTTTATTTATATTTTTGGGGCTTTATTTTTTTGTTTCTTTGTACTTTTAAAATATCTCGATTAGTACAAGACTTACGCGCTGCTAAATAAATTAAATTATTTTTTTAATTTAATTACTTTTTAAACAATGAGTGTATCTTTTAAATGACTAAATGTGGGTTTCCTTTTACTATTTCTAGTATACTCACTCTCAAAAGTTATGATGATTATGAAACTTAAAATAAACATGATGAAGGGTGCTATGCTATGTTACTAATACATTGTTTTTATGTTTATAGGGACATCATCAAGATGTTGAAGTAGCTGATGTCATTGGAGCTGCCGCCATCCAGAGCTTGGAGCAGCTGGAGCTGGTGTCACCGTGGACATTATCATCAATGTAAGTACATTGTTATTTTTTTAATTATTTGGATAAAAACAATAATAATAATGATGGTGAATGATTAGTAACTGACAATCTACTAAATATTCATTAATGATAACGCTAGTACATTATTAGCTAGTCAAGGGTGATTAATTGTAAAGCTTGTCGCATAAAAAAATGTTTTTAACTATAAACCATATAATTAAATGAATTTTTTAAAAACTATTGAAGACTTTATTGATCAACAACTAAATAGTATATAATAGCATATATTTACATTTTAATTATGATTCATCCAAAAGTTGCACAATTTCCTTTTCAGCCCTTTCATTAAAATTTGTACAGCATAATCAGATATCATTTTTGTAATTTGTTTCCACTTATATTTGAAATTATCGACAGAATTGGTTTGTTTATTATATTTTAATAACTTCTGCTTCATATGGGCCCAATATTTTTTGATAGAGCGCAATTCAGGACAATTTGTAGGATTTTCAGATTTATGTTCAAATTCTATATGTGGGGTTTCTTTTATACCAATCAATGACATTGTTTGTGTAGTGACATGTTGCCAAATATGGCCAAAATAGTGTTGGTGTGTTATGAAGCCTTATAAAGGGCAATAATCATCTTTCAAGACACTCGCTTAAATATCTTTCGCCGTTGGAACAAATGGCCTGCCATACAAGTATCTTTTTTGAGAATTGTTCTGTTTTAATTACCTACAATTAGCTACTAACAGATTTTCTGAACCTTCCAGAATAATAATAATGACCTGGTCGAGATTTTAATTCAAGTTAACAATACGTTTCGACATCCATGATAACACATAATTTTTTTGATATCACTTTAAAGTAAAGTTTTCTTAATTTTGATTTTGTATTAGTTTCTTGCTTAGGCACTTTTGTTTTTTGAAAAGACTTAGAATTCTTTAGCTTAATTTTCAGGACTGTTGATTTAGTAGTTTCAAATTTCTTAACCAAATCTCTCACAGAAAGATTTTTATTTTTACACAAAGCCTTCAAGATATTTTCTCAATATTTTAATCTACAAATCCAGGTTTGCATCCACTTCCACATTATTTTGTGTATTACCCGTTTCATTATATCTTCTTAACACCCTTTGAACAGTCCTTGTTGTAGATTTTAACTCTAAAGCTACTTTTCTTGTGGATATATGCCTATTTTGAACACATTTGTACAAAATATTTTCGCGTAATTTTTCGTGTTTCGATGACATCTTTGTATACTAAATTGTATGAAAGTTGTCAACTAATTGTTTTTGTATAATGCATAGCAAACTAATAAGAACGCATCACATACAAATTTATATATCTATAAAAGCAGTATACGAAAAGGCCCAAATCTAAGCGACAATTTTTTCTGGGGCAAGCTTTATTTTACTTTTACAATTATTTTTCTCCTAAAATAATTGATGTCCGGTTCAAAGCAGAAAATTAAAATTAATCTCTTTTAATAATTTGATTTTACTAGCGGTGACTTTTACCCAAAATTTAAAATATATGATTTTTTAAAATGTTGTTTATAACATTTAAATTTGAAGAGGTTTGAAAATGTGGACTGCCTATAGTTTTGTTTGTAAATATGACGAATTTTATTAATTTTCTGAGAGAAATTATGAACGACTTTTTTCCGTAACTTTAGATCAACATGTTTTAAAAACGGCTGTAATTTAGTAACCAGTCAACCGGGTTTCAACATTCAATTCCTCATCTATTGACTATAGTTTCATCCCTTAATATCAACCCTCCAGAAAATAATTAATTTTAAAATAAACGTTATTGAAGCGAGGATGGTGTGTCGGGTTGAGAATGTTCTGTGAATGTCTCAGTGGAAAATTATTTACAATTGGTTTAAACATATAATTTTATTTTGATAATTTACTATTCTTTAATATTAAAAATTACCTTTAAAGATTGTTTAGTATTTTTAATGATAGATGCTCATATTAAATTGTGTTTTGCAGTTTACGCAAATTATCTGAATTCGGCATTCAGTCCCAGGAGTCGAGCGCCATGTCCAAGTTGTCCACGCTGTCCACCGGTTGCTTCAACACACTTCAGAAATAAAAGATGAGTAAAAATTTATATTTTAATTAGTCTAAAAAATTAGAAAAGAAATTATTAATAATTGATTTAGAATTTTATTGAGACACAGCCTTGACATACATCTGGTGTCTTTTAATTTAATTTATTGTTTGATGTGATAAATATTTGTTTAATGGTTTAAAAGTAAATTGCTAAATTAATTCTAGAAACGTTATTATTTTACTTTTGTTTATACTAAATAATAATATATTAATAACATTAATAATTTCTAATAATAATAACAGTAAACTGAGTAATATTGTATTTGAAGTGTATGTTAGATGTGTATATGGTGTGTATGATTCAAATTCACTTTAATTTTAAGTAGGTCGCTGCGAGTCTGCAACAAGAAGTTCACTTGCCAAACAAACGTCGTCGTCGTGTAATTTAACTTTTGTCTGCCTTATTTAAAGGCCTTCATAACTTCATAACCGATATCGTATCGTGGGCTTGATTTATAGTTATACTATAAGATCAACTTCCCGAGTCGATATCGTGTTTGTTTTTATTGTTCACTCACTACGTACATTTTAATTTAGTTAGTTAGTTGCTGCCTTAATAGGAGGCCATCCTAACTGTGTGTAGTTCTTTTCGTGGGGTTGATTTATTACTATAAATCAATTTTACGAATCGAAATTGTGTAGATCGATATCTATCGTGGGTTTGATTTGAAATCAACCTCACGAGTCGATATCGTGTATTTTGTATTATCCACCACAAAACGCTGGCCCCACGTGGGGCCCCAACATACATCCCATCACCAGGAGGCAAGTTTGTAAGCGTTTCGCGATGCGGGTGGGGCGAGTCCCTCGCGAGCGTGCTGCTGTGTGTAGCTAGAAGGTGTAAGCCGATGTCTTGGGTGGTCGAGTTATCGAATCACAGGAACCATATTGTCCAATGAGTCATTGGGAGATCTAGACATAATTCGACTGTTCGAGCACTGCGAAATCTTCCCAGCAGTCGGGTAGGTTGGTAGGCGGTGAACCGAGAGGTCGTGGGCACGGAATATGCTCAACGTTTTTGCTAACTTGACAAGCACGCTTCGGTTGCTTTGTCGTAGATTCGTAGCTAGTCGTTGGCAAAAACTTAGGTAAGATAGGGTAGGTAGGGAGAAGAAGATGGCACCTTTACTGAAGACTACGTAAAATGTGAGTCTCTTTCAGGTTCTTCCTAACACTTGACCGATATCTTATCGTGGATATGATTTATAGTTATACTATAAGATCATATTCACGAGTCAATATCGTGTTTTTTATCTACGTACATTTAAATTTAGTTAGTTTAGTTTCTGCCTTGTTAGAAGGCCTTCCTAACAACTGTGTAGTTCTTTTCGTGGGGTTGATTTATTACTATAAATCAATTTTACGAATCGAAATTGGTTAGAACAATATCTATCGTGGGGTTGATTTATTTCCATAAATCAATTTTACGAATTGATATTGTGATATCTATCGTGGGTTTGATGTGTAATCAACCTCACGAGTCGATATCGGATGTTTTGTATTGTCCACCATAAAACGCTGGCCCCACGTGGGGCCCCATCATAGCGTTTCTCGGTTGCTTTGTTGTAGATTCGTAGCTAGTCTTTGACAAAAACTTAGGTAAGATAGGGTAGGTAGGGAGAAGAAGGACACCATCATTGAAAACTTACTGTTTTTCAAGGAGTATTTGTACTTGTTTCTAATAATATTTTGTTGTTAGGTGCGGTGGTGAATGAAGAAAACCAACGTTTCCTGTTGGCGATTACATCAAAATGCTGGGAAGATTCATCAGCAGCAGAATCAACAGCTTCTCTTCAAACACATCCGAAGATGTCTGCAAAGTCAACGCAGAATGTCGTCAAGACCGCTGCCTCCAACATCAATATAAGATAATTACTAGTTTTAAGTGGGTTGTATTTAATCGAGCACCAAAATATCAGCTCTAAATAATTCATATTCGATATCCAAAATACTAGACTTTACTAATCTGTTTATCAATTTAAATATCAAATATTTATATTTGCTATTTGCCATATTAGCATTTAATTTTCCATGAAGCTTATTTGCTATTATATTTAAAGATCAGTTAGTAATTTTTATGCCTAATTATTATTTTTAGTATTCCATTTAATTATTTCAGACTATCAAAAAACTAGAGTTAGAAATATATATTTTTGGTGTTTAATAAATATATTTCTGGCAAGAGCAACACAGTTCTTATTGATTATTTAAGATACAATGATTTCGGTGCTCATTTAAATTATTCCCTTTTTAAATTATTTGGGTAAAAGTCGGTTAAAAACAGTAATAAATATGTTGTTTTAAATTAATATAAAATAGCGCAATTGTATACAAGGAAGAATGTAAGTGAAAATGGACAGAGAGTGATTGATTTTATTCTGTGTGATGAATGATTGATGCTCGGTTTTTCAATACATTCTGACATTTATATGTCATAATTATTTGTCACAATTTTGTTGAGCGACTTGGTCGTGTTAGAAGACCTAAAATAATTAGAAATATAGTAAAACCGTCAGAAGGGTATCATTAGAAATATATTACAATATATACTTTTCTATTTACTATTTCATATACAATTTAATTCTTTTATTATTGAGTTAATTTGTAATTTTACGTATTCCTCTTTTTTTTGCCAATTTGCACCAATTTATAATTGTCTGCCCCCATTATTTTTCTCTTTTAAAAATTATTTAAACTTGTGCTAGAATTTTAATGAACGCGTACCTGACGTAGAACTTAAATTTAATCTTGTACATTATTAATATTTTTATCTTTGGACTAGAGAACGTTTAAAATTTTGGCCCTACAGTATTAAATGAGGCAGAAATTTCCTCCCAACACTTTTCTTTCTCTTAACACAATACTTTATCAGTTTTTTTTTTTCATATTCTATAAATGTTTTTAACTCTCACTAAATCTATTAATAATTCAACTTCATTGGTGGAAAAATTTACAGCTCTTTTAATATTTTCCATCATGTGTATATAAATATATTTCTTATTTTACCTGTGACAGAATATAAACTGGATTTTGGTAAACAAGGCAATGATTATAATTTTCTCAGAATCCCAAATAACACAAC